>OY728127.1:524964116-526281947 GCA_963277665.1 Viscum album | reverse complement strand
TTATTTTCTATGTTTAATCAATTTTATCACTATATAAAAATTATTATACTTATAATAGATAAGAGAGTGGCATGTTGTCACTTTCTTTTATTTTCATTATAATTACAACCATTCATAGAAGAAAGTCCATTAAATGAATCTATTTAGACCCACATGTGATATTGGTGGAAATTAATTCATCCAATAATATTTTGGCATGTGTTAGGGTAATTTTATTATCTTTATCATATTGTTTGTTACCCTAATTTACATGTTTTAACTTTAACTATGGTTAATAAATATTACTATTGTTACTATTCATAATGTCCAAAAAATAAACATAACTTAATATCATAATTTGGAACTACTGATTGAAAATATGGAGTTTGTTTTTTCAAATTCAAAATATAGAAGTTACATCGATAAATTTAAAATTAATTCCCATTTTCAAAACCAGAAAGTAGGTTTTTAAGAAGTTAAAACTATTAAAATATTGCCATGAGTTTATTTTCAATTTAAATGTGAAATTTATTCCAGTGAAAAAAATTGGATTAAATGATAAATTAATAATCAAATTACACATTAAATATAATTAAAAATATTATCTAACTATATAAATTAATTATACAAAAAGGCAGTTTCGAACTACATTTGAGTATCTGGTAATATTCATTATACAATGAATTTTATCAGAAAATACATAAAATTCATCGAAAGTAAATTTTGATGTCCCAAATCCAATGAAGACATTTATTTTTTTAAATAAAATATATAAAAGTTTTAAAAATTATATTTAAAATTATTTCTCCATCAAAAGGTATAAAAATGTATTTTTTGAAAAATACTTCTTTTATCTGAAAAATAAAATTAGTTCTTAAATAACATTCTTGAAAATACATAAGATGAATGTTAATGTTATATAAAATTAAATATATGGTTAATAATATTCATAATGGCTAGTTTATATCCCATTAAATAATAATATTTGAATAATATATCATTTTTAGGGAAACTCGGTATTGCGTACAATGCAAGACATCGATGAAGGTCACTCTTGAATGTAATGTAAACCAAGTTAGTGTTGTGTTTAGTGAAGGATTCATTTTGTGTTTCCTATAACATAATACAAACATAGTTATTTTTACATTGAACAAAATATACACTCATTGTTGCGTAAAATGAGTTCTATAAAAAGAACGTGAAATTGTGTGTATCACATGAAAAAATAGTGTTGTGTATACTAAAAGCTAATATGGTTTTGCCTATAGTGAAAATAATATTTTTTTAGCGTACCGCACAAGATATCAATGAAATTTAAAATAAATTTATCTCATAAAATCTAGGGGTGTTACAACCATGAAATTTTAATAAGATAATTTGAGGACAGGAGAAGAGAATAAATGAACATTGAAATGAATTTTTAAGAAAGGAGAGAGAGAGCAATTACCTTTTGAATTATAATCTTGAAATCCTCATAAAAAAACTTTTATTGGATTTTGGATGAGTATAAGAGCTCATAAACCTTGGGGAAGGTCTATATACGATATTTGGGAATAATTTGGACAAGGATTTAAGTTTGAGATGCCTGAGGAAATGAGGTTATATGGGGAGGTATTTATAGTTGAGGGGAGAGGGGTTTTCACAATATTATAATCATTAATTAATTATTTCTCTTTAAGAAAAGAAATTTCAGTGATTCCTGTGACCAAATATAGTAATTAGTGCATGTGAGTTTGAACCAATGGCTATTTACATCATCCATGAATCATGAATGATGTAGAAATTCATTTATATAACATATTTTGTAAGTAATCAAATTTCACTATTCACTAAAAATTAATTTATTTCAGAAAAAACTGAAAAATTGACCCTAACCATTTTTTAACTATAGAATTCAAAATTGAAATCCATTTTATAAAAATAATTTTCTAAATAGGATTATTTTAATTTTTAATCAAAATCATTATTTACAAAAAAATTAAATATTAAAATAACATTCATAATACTTTGAAAAAATAATTAATGTCTCCTTAAATTAAGATATAATCATAAGTCTTATAAATAATTTTTCATGAATACATTTTATGAAAATAACATTTATTTAAAATTCCAAAATTAATCATTAAATATTCATGACTTATAAAAATACCAATACTATAATATAATTATATCATATTTTTAAGCGTAGGATGGATAAATTTTATTTATACTATCACTGGTAAGGTTCTTATTCACTTGGATAATTTCCTATTAATAAATATCATATTACTATTAATAAGTGTAACATTACTATTATGAAGGGTATGTAAGTATTCAAAAAAATTATGTTTTTCTTATCAGACTCCTAATATCATATTGATCATATCTGTGTGTGTCAAATTATCAAAATAGAATTAAGAGAAGTGGAGAAATTATTTTCAGAGGTCACATAGAATTTATTAGTTCATTTAGGAATGATTTTGAATTTTTTTCCTAATGTGATTTTATATGATTGATATAAGAAGTAAGAAATTTCTTTGATAAAACTTTGGGTTGTTACAATGATGTTGTGGACTGGATTGATAATATTGAGTGAATATTTAATCATATATAGATACCTAGTTATAATAGAGTGAAGTTGTAAACATGAATACAAGAAGGAACTTCAGGGAGATAGTGTGGGTGTCATGGTACAGGCTATAAAGCCTGAGGTCATATCATGGGATGCCACTAAAGAACAGTTTTTTACTATTCATTTCCTAAATCCCACAATCCTATTCAATCCCTAGATTTTTTGGATAACTATTAGAGGGGATCTGTCAATGATAGATTATGATTCCAATTTATGTGAGGTTTCTGGGTTTACATCATCATTATCCATGAGTGAGTCTCAAAAAGATTATAGGATTTAGATTTTTATTTAGCTATATTTTTGGTATCATGTGAGGATTTTTACATTATAATTCTATTATGAGGTGTTTTAAAAGCCTTATACTACAATAAAGAGACTTAGAAAGAGAATTATAGAAAGAACTTTTCCCTTCCTTACATGTATATATTGAATCCCTTCTTCTAGAGATGGTGGTGAATCTTTATATAGTAATAAGATGAGGTTTGATGGGATGTTCTAGGGCCATGAGATTTAGTCAATGTAGGTAGGAGGTGTATCAATTCCTATTTTTGGTGAATATTATATTATATAATTTTCTATACGGAGGTTTTTTAATATCAGTATTTTTTATATTAACCCATTGATGGAGTGAAAATATTATTATACAATGTGTCACCTATCATGATCTTATTGGAGTATACTGTAGTACGGTTTATAATATGGATTGTACTAGACTCAAGATTCTCAAGAGTAGTTATTGGGATCTTAGTGACTAGATAACATGGATTCATCAAGAAGGCTAGGATGCGGTGATGCTCACATATCTAAAGGGAGACAAAAATGGATGCCTCAAGGTTCAGTCGCTCATAATCATTAGGGATAACTGGGGTTGGGAAATAGGTTTGAATCAAGAAATATTTCTTCATAGGGCCATGTAATAAATACATAGGGAGAGGGCCTTTTAATAGTTATATATATGGTTTTAGTTACTTTTACCCTTTCTAATGCTCTTTTTATATATAAGTGAAATATTATTTTGTCTCTCTGTGTGTGTTATCATTTTATAGGGTTTCCTTAGTGTATTATTATGATCTTATATATATATATATATGTGTGTGTGTGTGTGTGTGTGCGTATGTGTAAAAATTTAGAGGTGATTACACCATATTAGAATGATAAATATTTGGATTTATTCTTTAGGATTATGACTATATAAAATGTTATATTTGGAATCAATTTTATGACATGTTTACATACATTAATTGAATTATATCAAAATAGAGATTCATCCCAAGGCTCAAGGTTGATTGGAACACCTTTACGAGATACTGTTATTTCCCAGAAGGTATATCTAGACCTAACCATTGAGAGTTGGGAGGCATTATGGAACATGTAGCTATAATTTATTTTCACAATTTAGTAGGTAATGGTTATGCCAAATATTCCCATAGTAGTTAATATTTTCATATATTAATTCCTTGATGATTTACTATAATTTTCGTTTAAAAGGGATATTGAGTTCATCATAGATCTTGATTTGGAAATGACTCTGATGGGTTTGAACAATAATAGATTAAAGTTTTTAAAAACCTATCAATTGGAATATATATTTGCAGAGCTTCAAGAGAGGCTTACATATACCAATATTTTGATATCTATTTTTCAAAGGAAGTGTTATAACACATAATATAGTGCCTCGAGGATAAATGTAGAATACGTAATGATACTGGAGGATGAAGTGGTTTCTTATGTGACACATCAGGAAAAAAAACTATGAGTGATGTTTCCATACCCATGATATTTTGATGGTTTATATGGACTAAGATATAATTTATTTTTACAATAATCCATTTAGAGAGATATTTTTTATCAACACAAACTATAAGTTTTTTTAATATATTTTCTTATAGTAATACAGAAGCCTGTAACATAGGCTTTGGGAAGGGTACCTATAGATGTCTAATTTTTATGTGGATTATTCCACCTAGATAGAGAATGATTTGACAAATTATAACAGTAGGAAAACTAATGAATATGTTGTTTTGGAATCTAGTGAGGAGTAAAACTTGACGACCCTCCTATTAGAGTTTTCACTATATATAAATTATGGGAAATATGTGATTGAATTTACTCACTTTTATATCACTTCATCATTATTAATCCGGTGACATCATTCTTGGATTCATGTTTAGATATTTTATGGGGATGTATACACACTTCATCTCAAACCTCATTCTTGGATGGACCTAGGAATAGGATTTTGTGTTTTACAACTATTGAAGGGCGATAGTTCCTACACTATGAGGGGAAGTTGATGAGAGAATCCCATACTTATTTATGGACTATAAACCCATAGATTCTAAAGAAATACCAGGATATCAAGCAAAAATTTTGGTGGAATTTTATGATGTTGAACATCAAAGGTTTTATGAATCATTTTCTTACCCATTAAAGGGTGAAAGAAGAGATCCAATGTTAAAGATTATTTTTAGTCACTTATCATGCGCAATTATAAGTGGGATGAGAATACCATGAAATTTATTACCTGTTATTCAAGGATCAAAATGGGATTTGATTCCATCTGAGTTGTGGTAGGTTGAGTTAAAAATGTCTCTCACTTTATGTTTAACTTAGAGTCCCATTTAATTGATAAGCTTGAAAAATTGTAAACATGGGATGTAATATGTATTTGAGGGACACCATTGTAAATTAAATCATATTGTGATTCCAGTTTTGTGACCCAATTATATAAAGTATAGAAAAATGATATAATTACAAATCTTGAGCTATGTATATCCTATCATCCATAGTTATTCAGATAGTTGAAGAGGATAACATTTATACTTGAGGATATGGGGAGGGATAATGTGTTGGACCTTGGTGAAGCATGCGATGAACATTTGACATAAATAGAGTTTATATACAACAAAATTTAATATATATATATATATATCCCCTTATTGGGCATTCTATTTTAAGTTATTATTTCTACCATTATTTTCATTAATGTTCGGCGGGTCAACTTTCATTGGGCCAAGCATGATATTTGGGACCACCAAGCATGTGTAGTTACTAAAAAAGTGTCTAGTCACCACTATATGAAATAAGAACTCTTAATCAAACACATGTTGATTACATATATATTTTATAATGGGAGAATGAGTATTCTTTTGGGTATAACCTCAGTTTGGTCATCATTAATTAATTAAGAAAGGTAATATTGCAATAAAACTTGTTGGTTTGTTAATGATAACAGTGTAGATTGGTAGGATGGCATATAGGTTGGTTTGTACTATGATAAATCAGGCCATATATAATGAAATTCACTTTACATACATTTGAATGTACAATATGGTCCCTGTGTACTTGATTTGTATCATAGAGATACAATTTGATAAATATGTGTCATTTATAATTGTACTAGTGAAAATCATAGAAAAAAATATTAATTTTCTCAATGTAATGATAGTTCCTTTAGTAAATAAGTAATGGAATTAAAAAATTTATCCAGGTTTGAACTAGGAGTGGACGTCATATATATGATCCTAGTGTCCATTAGTATTCGACATGAAGTATTAATGATGATTATTGAGGATTATAATTTCATAGTTGAATGTTGATTATGACCCTATAATGTTATCATATAATTAATGGATTATTATTGGATAATAAAAAAACTAGAAGGGAAATTTCATGGAATTTTTATGTGGTGTTTGGTGTTTGTATTATTTCAGATATGGGTAATAAAGTCCTTAATATTGATATATGAAAACACAAGACACTTGGGACCAAGTGTAGGGGAACCGAGTACCCGATGAAACATTTATGGGGATATATCCCATGGATCCCAACTATTTAGTCGATAGTGGTCTACTAAGTGCATTGTGGAGCATCAAATACTCAATACCTGATGTTTGAATACTCAGTTTTAATGCCAAAATAATTCCTTAATTATTTCCTTTAAAATATATTATTTCTCTTTGATAGGTTGTGATGCATGAAACATATAGTTTAAATGAAAATAATAAATTAAAATATTATTTAAACATGAAAACTATAACCTAACTGATAAGTTGTTAGGTATGAGCACTATTAATCAAATTATGAAAATTATATGTTTTTTACTTGTTTAAAATAAATTTAATGTATATTTATTTATTATAAAATAATAATAATAACTTGAATTAAATTGAAATATTTTCTGAAAAATTATATTTTTTTCTAAAAGGTGGTTTAGTCGTGCAATTAGAACATAATCAATATATAATTTTTACCAAGTTTGGTAAATTTATTGGATAAAATTAACTTCATTATTTAAATGAATATATTAAAATTAGTTTAGGGTGATTTTATTTCATTTTTTTGATATGTTTTTTTGGGGGAATTGTAAGTGATAATGACCTTTTTTCGAAAACTACATTTTATTTTAAATTATTTACAATGCTGAAATATATTTCAATTTTTTTATGTAACATTAGATAAATTTTTTAAAATTAATAAAATTTATGTCAATTTGAAAAATTTAATGTTTAATTTTGATATCAATACCTTCTATACTTATGAGAATTTTCTCTTTGAAATCACACTTTTTGGTCACATATTTGAGTCTAATTTTAAAGTATATTCATCCTCTTCTATGACTTGAATTTGGAAAAATGGGTTAAATAATATAAATTATCCTTATTTATATTACATAATATGGTGAAAATAATTTTTTCCCACTATGAATAGTAAATATTGTAAACATTAATTATCCCAGTTATAGTAAAAAAAAATTGGGGGTTAAAAAAAGATAAGGGCTAAAATGAACTACCAACTTGTCTTAATCAATATGTATGGCCATATGCAGACAGAGTAACCTCAAAGGATCAATAATGACCCATTTTAGTGTATTTTTGTATGAAAAAAAGCTACTGTAATTGATTCTCTTCAAAATTCAGGTGGGATTCCTCACTACATTTTAAATAAGGCTAACCACTATCCTCCCCTATTCAAACGTAGAAAACCATTTGGTTCCAAAACTCTTAAATCAAATTGATTTATTAATCCCCTACCAATGAAATTAATTTTCCATAAAAACATTTCTTATTATAGATAATGAAGTATTTAAGGTATATATATAATAATTACGATATAATTATATTTATTTAATAATAATATCACATATACCTTCTTAATTTCTATTCTATTTAAAAACTGATAATGTCTCTTGTGTGTATGGAAGACTACCGCATCACGAAGAAATTTTATTCATTTTTCAAATGTGATTTACATTAAAAGTAATAAGGATAAATTTAGTGAATATGTATGATATATATGACATGGTATTGATTAAGGAAAATTAATACATTGGCCACTTCATATCCTTTTTTCTCATTAATGGAATGATATCACTACTCATGCGTATGTACATCATATTGTCTCTACGAAGCGATGTGACTCATTTTACATATCTATCCTTAAAGAATGGTTATAAAAATGTATATAATGATTAAATATAATATATATATATAGATATATCATTATTTGAATTTGGATATTATGGATATATATCATATACCAAATAACCAGAGCATTCATTAAAATATTCATGTGAAAATATGAAAATTAACACCCGAAACAATGAAAATAATGACATATTATTATAGAATAGGAGGTGAAATATTGTAAGTGGATCATATATGATATCATAAATTAGAATATTACTCTTATATATATTAATAAAATTATTAAAACCAATTTACATGATTTTGAAGAATGTTTAACCAAAAGGAAGCATCACCTAAGGTACTTCACCTCAATTTCCCTTCATTGCAAAATATTTTATTGTTGTGAACATGGTTTCTTTTATATAGGATAAAACTACCAATTTTAAATATACTATCATTAGTTTTTCAAAATTCTTATTTTTTATATTTCAATTTGAATTTTTTTCATCAAATGTAATTTGACTAGAATATTAAAAAATGGTAAGGGATTTTAATTCAATTTCCATTTCAGTAAGAAATATTTGTTAATATTCACCTATTCACATTTATGTGTTGTATATACTTACCAATTGATTTATTTAACAAGAATACCTATTTAATCATGATTATTAATGTTTTTTAATGTTTATTATTCAATGGGATATTAATTAAAATTTACAAAAGAGGTAATTAATTTATGGTATAATTTATCATTCTTTAGTGATTGTTTACTCTCTATTTAGAAAATAACTTTCTTATGATCAATTTTCATCATAAATTATATTTATCATAAATATACGTATTATTAAATTGTTGATATGATTATTACCTAAACCCTATTCCATTTTTTACATATATTCTTTTTTTTTGAATGTTATTTTATTAACTATGGAAATATTAAAAAAATTTATCCCTTACTCAATAAGTTTATTGATGATAACAAATATTGATTCATGAATTAAATATATTATATGATATATGAGGAATTATTTTCATATACGGTTATGGGTGTGGATATATTATAGATATCCCCTCGATTCATCGATAGGTCTCATGATACAAATCAGTTGGGTTTTCCCATATTTTTAATCTTTCTTGTGAAAGTTATTGATAGTAGAGGTACTGTGATTCCTTATATCATGAAATCCAATAACAAATATTTTAATACACTGATAATTTAGTTATTATTATTATCAATAAAAAGATTTATCAATATTTTCATTATATTCATTTCATTCATAGTTTATTGATAAAATGACATGTGTTTTTAGTTATTTATCATCCCATATTAATTATGAATTATACAATTATGATAATCGATTTATTGATTAAATGGAATTATTGTTTCATTATTTAACTTTGCATATTGATTATTAATCATTTATTGATGATATAATCTGATGTATTTAACCTATACTATACATTTGAGGTCACTCATATTTTGTTTCTATTAACCGGGATATACAGAAGAATTATTGGAATGAGGTCAATAATGAATTTGTTTTCCATTAATATTTTTTTCAATTTGTTTCCCAATGTAAAAATAGTGTCATATATGAATCTAGTTTTACAAAATTCAAAAAAATAATTGATCCTTTAGTATTTTCTCCATTGTATCCATATTAGTGTAACAAATAAAACAACAACTCCAGGTTACTAGATTCAAGGCTGTTATAGTTGGTAACAATAAAGGTTTAGTAGAAACATTCAGAAATACATTATGGAAAGCAGAAATTAGATAATAAAACCATATAAAAATATTTTAGGATAGGTATATATGGAAATCTAAATATTTTGGTTGGGAATATATTATCTGGACTATTTTAGAAATGCATCCTTATCTAGATAATATAAGTGGTCTTGGTTCTTGAATTGATGTACCTAGGGGTCATAACTCATAAAAAGAAATGTCATGGTTGACTCTTGCATTACCTTGTACATTAAAATGGTAATTAATTAACACCTGTTTTAAAACATTAAGAGTATATTAGTATGATAATTAATATTTTATTTACAAACTACTAAGATGTATCTAAAAATAATGTTATCTACAAAGAAACCATGTTTATAATCCTCATCTTAACAATAAATATTTTTTTTCCATTAATGATAACTATTACAAAATAATTATAACTATAAATTATGATTGAAGATTATTTATTTTCTGAGATAATATAGTATATTATATTATTTATAAATGGATCTTGGATGGAATAAGGGTATCAGTACTCCCATCCAATGTTGTTATTTCTATGCCGAGCAAGAAAGTACAGCTGGTATTGGAACTGGTAAGATCATGAATATATTCGGGAATCATAGTTAGTTTATGAAAATAACCTTGTCCCAATGAAGAAACCTATTCCAGAGCATGATTCTCTTATATTGGATAATTTTATGTTATATAATTCCATATAATATGGTGGGTCTACTTATATAATGGACGGTGGTAAATGGATAAAGTCTTCTGAGATGATATTTATGGACATCCGATGTGATGAAAAGGAATGGGATGTAATTATAGTTTATTGTATCAATGGTGATACTTTTAACACCCCGAGCTTCCACGATACGCCTCTCTTTCAATAATGCAATAGCTTGCATTGTACGCAAGTTTGAGTTCTAACACACCGCGACTAATCAAAGTAGCCGTTATGAATAGTAATAACCACCTTTTAAAATTATAGAAATTTTATATTTCAAAATGGACTTCATTTTTGGATTCAGAATATCGAAATTAGCCTATGTTGAATTTTTGGTATTTTTGTGAGAACTTCTAAATTTTTATGAATAGTGAAAAATACTTAAAAATAACTTTTTTAATCAAAATATTTTATAGTGATAAATTATAGTATTTAGTGGTTTTAAAGTATAATTAGAATATATTTTTACCATTTTATCCAATGGTGGTCATTATAATTAATTTAACATTGAAATAGGACATGAACAATTGTCAATCTTTTGATATAAATTGTTTCTTAAAAACACGGTATTTATTATGGCAGCGGATATTAATTATAAAATTAATTAATGCAAATTATATGTTTGGAATTTTGTAAAATAGGCATCATTTTGGAATTCGGAATATCAATTATAGCTTAGGCTGAAATTTTGGCATTATTCTGAAAAACAACAATTTTTGATGAATAGTGAAACCACTAAGTGGTAGTTAAAAAACTGATTTTTCAATTAAATGAAACATTAAAACTTCTGTGATTTGAATTTCAAAATTCCGACATACATGGTTGTCATTAGGATGTAAAATGTGTTTCAATGGTATTAAAATAATTTTTTGGTGAATAGTAACTTTTAAGTTCTTAATCGCGATTAGAGGTAATTAGTGTAGTTTAAGGTAATAATAATGTTTTAATAATATGAGATGAGCTTGAAACATGTCCTACCATCATTTTATGTGCCATTTCCGACCAATACAATCCATGGGTCAACTTGGGGACCCCATGGAGCCACTTTATTTGGAAAATGATGTAAATACCTTTTATTTAATGTTAAAGTAAAAAATGACACAAACATGAAATGTTTTATTAAAAAAAAATTTACATGGGGTTATACAAGTCATATTTTTGACTATAAATAGTCATTGGAAAGATAAATATATTTCCTACATCATAGTATTTTTTTTATAATTTTTGGACATTATATAAATTAAATTATTTATGACACCATGATGATGCAGTGATTACCTAATTAATTAACGATTTAAATAAAATGAAAAGATAATGTAAAATCCAAGGATTACAATTGTCAAAAACCTATTGGATGAGTATATTTCGAACCCTTATCACCTTATCCTAGAATTATATATGTGTGGGACCTTTGGAATCAGAAAATCATTGTATAATAATGTACCATTTCCTTACTTTCCAAGAGTGCCCCTCCTCTCCTCTTATAAAAGGCCCCCAACTCTACCACATCATTCACAGTTTCAAACCATTTGGATCGGCCAACCTCTGCCCAAATACTCTCCCAACTTCCCTACCTTACTTCTAGAAGCCTCACCTTGGGCAGAAGTCTTACAAAGGAAGCCTTTGGCTCAAATCAAAAAGAGTTACCCGATTATAAGGTAATGTCTTCTCTAATGTTGTTTTGTTTTATTTTTTTCTCCAACCCCGTAACTATTTTTATTCCTTTATTTTGTAACAAAAACAGTATCTACAATATACTAGGATGTTTTTATGATAAGGATTTGGTTTAAACTTACACACACCTTCGTCTAATGGTTAAAGAACATACTGTTTCTGTGGGTGGCGAAATACTGCCTCACGAAACGACGATTGTTCAATATTCTTTTAACACCTCTAATGGTGGACATTTTGATGAAACTATTTTTATATATGATATAAAATATGTTTATGTTTTCCTTATGCTTCTGTATTTCTCATTTATGGAATACTTTATGATTTCCATTATGGTTAAACGTGATAATTTCACTTTAGGAAGTGCGGACTTCCGCCCCCTCAAAGTGATGTGAATCGTTAATGCCATATGTGGAATGTATAAAGGATGGAGTAAATGATATTATATATGATATTATACTGGAACTATATTATACCTTTATATAATTATGATTTAGTTCTATTAAATATTAAATAGAAATGAAAGTAGCGTTCATGCGTACGTACGGCTTACCGTCTCCATGAATGGTGCATTTCATTTTTACCTCTAAATGTTACGTAATATTATGAATGGATGTATATACTGGATATATATGATATATATGATATATAAATCATGAATATAATTCTGGATATAATGGATATTTCACCACATGAACAACTTGTAATTATAAGAAGTTTATTGTTGACTCAAGTACCAAAGATCGACAAAATGACCGTTATTAGCTTAAATAATTACATAATGTTCATAACATTGTAATAAGTGATATAAAATGGATAATGAAATTGAAAATGGTTCTTAATAAGGTATATATTAACTCTAGTTTATTATTCAGGAGGTTAAAGATCGGTTGAGTCAAGTCGGACACAAGGTAAGGGAACTTCTTAACCCAATTTCCATTCTTTGGGTTAATCTCCAACTTTCAAATTATGTCATGATGTTATTATGTCCTATATTGTATTTATAATTTCTTTATGTGTACATATAGTGAATACACATAATAGATCTATGTTATTTTAAAAATGATCTTTTTATGGACTTCGTCTCAATCTCCTTTCATTGAGGCATATTTGGTTTTATACACAACTTTCTTTTATACGGTGTATAAACCCCTTTGAATTTTACGTTTACTCAAAAAGAATCTTTTTATATGAAGTGTTTTTCTAAACGACAAAAATGACTGTTTTTCTTGTCGTACGTATGTGGCGACAATGACTTCTCCACCGCCATGGCCATTATTTGGGTTTCGGCTTCCTCTACAAGCCTTACCATTTTTTAAAAATGAAAAATAAATATCAAGTTTTAATTTTCTTTTATTTTGGTATTGAAAACAGTTTTGAAAGTGTTTTTATTATATCAATGTGTTGTATTGATATCTTGTGATTGAAATTTGGAAATGTTATGTTTCCTTTACACATATTTTATTTAATTATGTTCTGGTTTATGATATGTTTAAACCTGTTCATATGAGGATTGCATTGGACTTAATAAGTGACGGTTGGAACCCGCTATAGCTCCTCGATGCATCGGCAGTTCTCATGAGACAAACTAGTGTCCTGGCACGAGGCCTTGAAAAAATCTTATTTGTGGTCTTGGAACGAGGCCTTGGCTACGTGGTTATGATAGTCTGGAATTATGCATTCCATTATTATGAAAGTGGTTATTGATATTGCATGTGATTATTCGACCAGTAGAATATCCATGTGAATAAGTAAATGGAATTATCTCATTTTACTTTTGCCATATTATGTTGAAGTTCATGTTTAAAAGGCTTCTGTTTTAGTTATACATTTCCTTAAATGTTAATGTGTATTTATGAAAGCTTCCGCTATATTTTTATCCTTACTGAGAATCTGAGCTCACCCCTTTCAATGTTTTAATATTTTCCAGGATGTGAAGAAGTATTTTATGAATGACCTGCAGGGATAGTCAGAAGAGGATATGAGTGTGGACTATGAATAATTTGTTTTAGTTTTTCATTTTTCGATGTAATGTAAGACTTATGAATGTATCTAGTGTTTCCAAGGCTACTAAACTAATCGGTCTTTCGAGACTTGATCTTTTGTGATCATGCCATTGCTACGAAGTAATGCACCGACTCTGGGTAGCTGGGGTCGGGGCGTTACAGTTGGTATCAGAGGCAGTTTAGTACTAACCTTAGAAGATATATTTAGATAAACTCTGATTAGAGCACATAGCCCGAAGATAGACTTTGAGGATTAGTATAGAAAAACTTCCTAGAATTTTGGTATTATAGAGATTTTGTGAGTTTTCTGAGAAATACATCCCTGTCTGGATACGAGCAGGTAGAGGCGGCTCTGGCACAGATGTACCTAGGGGTAAAACCCGAAAACACCGATTTGAGCTAGACTCGAACGGGAGCCGGTGCACGACAAAGGTCCTTGCTGCACTCTTAGTTACAACACTCTCGGGGGATATGCTTAGGATAATTATCATTTTCTTTAAAAACCACTATGAAGGGTTACGAGTATAGAATTCTTCAAAGATAACTTTTTTTATGATTATGGATTATATCCATAAATAGTTCAATTAGTGTTAAGTGTTTTACAAGTATGTAATTATGTATTTTAATTCTTAAACTAACCTAGTTTATGCCATTGTATTGAAATGGTGCCCAGTGGAAGGAATGTGAACTCCAGCAATACGTATGATCCAAAGCGTAAGAAGGATCATATCTTTCACGGTATTAATCCAACATTTAGAAGGGAAATAATCTCCCATGTGTTCTCAACATATGAAGAAATAGTATCATGTGTTAATAAGATAAGTAAAGAATTCTCTGAGTCTTATGGCTTTGAAGGGAAGAAAGAGAAGAAAAGGATGGAAGAGAGAATGATGGAAAAAGGGACGTGGGAAAAGAAGAATTTTCCAACATGTGATAACTGTGGGAAGAAACACCTTGGAACTTTCCTGAAGGGAATGGGAGTTTGTTATAAGTGTGGAGAAAAAGGACACAAAGTGCGTGACTGCAAGAGTAAGAAAAAGGTTTCAAATGTACAATGCTTCATCTGCAAGGAGTGGGGACACTACGCAAACCAATGTCCAAATCATCAGAGTTTGCCCCAAATGATGTTATTGGATAATAATCATGTTATGATACTACCACAGATGAGGAGGAAGGATTATAGTTCTTATGTTGTTATTAAAGATTTTTGTAATTTGAGTGTTGTACTGGTTATAATAATTATGGAGTATATAAGGAATGTACTGCAGTACTTGTTGTTATCATTAAGGTTTTAATATGGTGAAGGAAATCATATTTTTAGTATGTGACAACAAGAGAAACTTTACTTTGTTTGGGGAATCTGATAAATTGATTTTGGAATTAAGAGAACTTTTAGAGAAAGTTTGGACAGAGGTATTTTGGATATCTATAAATGTTTGGATGGATTAAGTTGAACTTTGAATAGTATTGTTTAAGGTTAAAACATTTCTGAAGATTATTTTTGGAATACTATAATACAATATTTTTAGGAAAAGGACAACCTGCAGGGTGGGGCATAACCCGCCGCGTCAGACAAAACTGCAGGAATCGAACCCACAACCATAGTGCCACAGGCCTTTATTACCTACCACTAGCCTACAGGAAGTCCCTGGTTATTAAAAAATATTTTTTCCCTAATCTAAATGGTATGTGGTAATATTTAGAACCTTATAAAATTAGGATAAATATAATATTTTTGAGTTCTATTATCTTTTTGAGTGAAAGATGAGTTTGTGGTAGAAATTAGTAGAAGGATGAAACTCTACTTGTCAAGCCTAAATATATATATACCTATCTCTTATTCTATGAATAAATTCTTAAACTTTAGTAAAGGGATATTAAAACAAAAAAATGTGTTATCCTAATATCTTATGTCTTGTTGAACTGATAATATTTTAAATCAACATAGATTGAAGGATTTGAGGCCCTCAATTTTACACTTGTTTGTGATTGATGACCTCAATCACTCCCTACAAATATGTACATTTTTCCTCCAATTATATGTCTCTAATTGCCACCAATGTTATCCTTATCAAGATCATAATTTGGTGGTGACTTTTTCATTTCCATTTCCCTCTTATTAAGGCTAAATTTTATTAACCATATCTCCAATGTGGGTTTTCCACAAAGGTATTTTCTATTTTCAACCTTTTAATTTCAAAGAAAAATTTCAAATTGCGAGGACACAATTTATTGAAGGAGGGGAGAATGTAACACCCCGATCTTCCACAATACGCCTCTCTTTCAATAATGCAATAGATTGCATTGTATGCAAGTTCGAGTTCTAACACACCGCGACTAATCAAAGTAGCCGTTATGAATAGTAATAACCACTTTTTAAAATTATAGAAATTTCATATTTCAAAATGGACTTCATTTTTGGAATCGGAATATCGAAATTAGCCTATGTTGAATTTTTGGTATTTTTCTGAGAACTTCTAAATTTTTATGAATAGTGAAAAATACTTAAGAACAACTTTTTTAATCAAAATATTTTATAGTGATAAATTATACTATTTAGTGGTTTTAAAGTATAATTAGAATATATTTTTACCATTTTATCCAATGGTGGTCATTAGAATTAATTTAACATTGAAATAGGACATAAACAATTGTCAATCGTTTGATATAAATTGTTTCTTAAAAACACGCTATTTGTTATGGCAGCGGGAATTAATTATAAAATTAATTAATGCAACTTATATGTTTGGAATTTCTTAAAATAGACATAATTTTGGAATTCGGAATATCAAGTATAGCTTAGGGTGAAATTTTGGCATTATTCTGAAAAACTTCAATTTTTGATGAATAGTGAAACCACTAAGTGGTAGTTAAAAAACTGATTTTTCGTTTAAATGAAACATTACCACTTCTGTGATTTGAATTTCAAAAATCCGACATACATGGTTTTCATTAGGATGTAAAATGTGGTTCAATGGGATTAAAATATTTTTTTTGGTGAATAGTAACTTTTAAGTTCTTAATCGCGATTAGAGGTAATTAGTGTAGTTTAAGGTAATAATAATGTTTTAATAATATGAGATGAGCTTGAAACATGTCCTACCCTCATTGGATGTGCCATGGACGACCAAGACAGTCTATGGGTCAACTTGGGGACCCCATGGTGCCACTTCAGTTGGAAAATGACATAAATACCTTTTATTTAATGTTAAAGTAAAAAATGACACAAACATGAAATGTTTTACTAAAACAATTTTTAAATGGGGATATAGAAGTCATATTTTTTACTATAAATAGTCATTGGAAAGATAAAAAGATATCCTACATAATAGTATTTTTTTATAATTTTTGGACATTAAATAACTTAAATTATTTATGACACCATGACGATGCAACGATTACCTCATTAATTAACGATTTAAATAAAATGAAAATATAATGTAAAATCCAAGGCTTACACTTGTCAAAAACCTATTGGATGAGTATATTTCTAACCCTTATCACCTTATCCTCGAATTATATAAGTGTGGGACCTTTGGAATCCGAAAATCATTCTATAATAATGTAACATTTCCTTACTTTCCAAGAGTGCCCCTCCTCTCCTCTTATAAAAGGCCCCCACCTCTACCACATCATTCACACTTTCAAGCCATTTGTCTCAGCCATCATCTGACCAAATACTCTCCCAACTTCCCTCCCTTACTCCTAGAAGCCTCACCTTGGGCAGAAATCTTCCCAAGGAAGCCTTTGGCTCAAATCAAAAAGAGTTACCTGATTTTAAGGTAATGTCTTCTCTAATGTTGTTTTGTTTTATTTTTCTTCTCCAACCCCTTAAACTATTTTTATTCCTTTCTTTTTGTAACAAAACCAGTATCTAAAATATTCTAGGATGTTGTTATGATAATTATTTTGTTTACACTTACACATGCCTTCGTCTAATGGTTAAAGAACATACTGTTTCTGTGGGTGGCGAAATACTGCCTCACGAAACAATGATTGTTCAATATTCTTTTAACACCTCTAATGGTGGCCATTTTGATGAAACTATTTTTATATATGATATATAATATGTTTATGTTTTCCTTATGCTTTTGTATTTCTCATTTATGGAATACTTTATGATTTCCATTATGGGTAAACGCGATAATTTCATTTTTGGAAGTGCGGACTACCGCCCCCTCAAAGTGATGTGAATCGTTAATGCCATATGTGGAATGTATAAAGTAGGGAGTAAATGATATTATATATGATATTATACTGGAACATTATTATAACTTTATATAATTATTATTTAATTCCATTAAATACGTAATAGAAATGAAAGTAGCATTCATGCGTACGTACGGCTTACCGTCTCCATGAACGGTGCATTTCATTTCTTACCTCTATATGTTACGTAATATTATGAATGAATGTATATACTGGATATATATGATATATATGATATCTACATCATGAATATAAATCTGGATATAATGGATATTTCACCACATGAACAACTTGTAATTATAAGAAGTTTATTGTTGACTCAAGTACCAACGATCGACAAAACGACCGTTATTAACTTAAATAATTACATAATGTTCATAACATTGTAATAAGTGATATAAAAAGGATAATAAAATTGGAAATGGTTCTTAATAAGGTAAATATTAACTCTAGTTTATTATTCAGGAGGTTAAAGAACGGCTGAGTCAAGTCAGACACGAGGTAAGGGAACTTCTTAACCCAATTTCCATTCTTTTGGTTAATCTCCTACTTTCAAATTATTTCATGATATTATTATTTCCTATCTTGTATTTATAATTTTTTTATGTGTACATATAGTTAATTCAAATAATAGATCTATGTTATATTAAAAATGATCTTTTTAAGGACTTTGTCTCAATCTCCTTTCATTGAGGCATATTTGGTTTTATACACAACTTTCTTTTATACGGTGTATAAACCCCTTTGACATTTACATTTACTAAAAAGGAATCTTTTTATACGAAGTGTTTTACTAAATGACAAAAAGGATGGTTTTTCTTGTCGTACGTATGCGCTGAAAACGACTTCTCCACCACCAAGGCCATTATTTGGGTTTCAGCTTCCTCTACAAGCCTTAACATTTTTTAAAAATGAAAAATAAATATCAAGTTTTAGTTTTCTTTTATTTTGGTATTGAAAATAGTTTTGAAAGTGTTTTTATTATATCAGTGTGTTGTATTGATATCTTGTGATTGAAATGTGGAAAAGTTATGTTTCCGTTATGCATATTTCATGTGATTATGTTATGGTTTATGATATGTTTAGACCTATTCATATGAGGAATGCATTGGACTTAATAAGTGACGGGTGGATCCCGCTATAGCTCCACAATGCATCAGCAGGTCTCATGAGACAAACTAGTGTCTTGGCACGAGGCCTTGACAAAATAATTTTTGTGGTCTTGGCACGAGGCCTTGGCTACGTGGTTATGATAGTCTGGCATTATGCATTCGATCATTATGAAAGTGGTTATTGATATTGCATGTGATTATTCAACCAGTAGAATATGCATGTGAATAAGTAAATGACATTATCTCATTTTACTTTTTCCATATTATGTTGAAGTTCATGTTTAAAAGGATTTTGTTTTAGGTATACATTGCCTTAAATGTTAATGTGTATTTATAAAAGCTTCCACTATATTGTTATCCGTACTGAGCATCTGAGCTCACCCCTTTCAATGTTTTAATATTTTCCAGGATGTGAAGATGTATTTTATGAATGACCTGAAGGGATAGTCAGAAGAGGATATGAGTGTGGACTATGAAGACTTTGTTTTATTTTTTCACTTTATGATGTAATGTAAGACTTATGAATGTATCAAGTGTTTCCAAGGCTACTAATCTAATTGGTCTTTCAAGACTTGATCTTTTGTGATCATGCCAATGCTATGACGTAATGCACCGACTCTGGGTAGCTGGTGTCGGGGCGTTACAATACTAGTCAACGGTGGTTATCATTCCATTGTTATAGGGAAGTAGAGGAAAAATAACTCTTGGAAGAAAATTATTTTATAGAGATATTCATTTAAAAAACATTCCCATAGGAGAATAAATAAAATTTAATGTTCCTAAGAATAAAAAAAATTGAAGACTAAAGTGTTTTGGAGTATGGGACTAAATTAAATAGAATATATATGTATTATATGGACTTCATACAAAAAATTTAGTTTAAAATTTAAAATTTCAATTATGGGATTAAGGAAACTATCTAAATGGAATTATTATTTAAACATTTACATTATATGGGGAAAATAGTTTTCTATTCAATGAAAATAGTGATGTAATTCTACAGATAATACATGTTCAGGGGAAATCAAGAATGTTATAGGATGGAGTATTACTATAAAAAATAGAATTCATTAAATAAGAGGAATAGAATGGTGAAATTTATATCTTGAGAGAACTATAAAAACAATCATCCTTGTAAATGATTAATGGGATTGGGAATTTTTTATAAGTGTGGATAAAAGGGTCATCTGGATAATAAATGAATATGGAAGAAATAAATCACTAATATTTAGTGTTTTAACTATAGGGATATGGGGAACTATGAAAATGAACTCCCCAAGTGTAAGGGGATCTACTAAAGATTATGCCAAGGGGTGAAGTCCAAAATTATGAAATCACTACAGCTATGGTGGAAGTGTCTGATGATGTAGGGAAATCCAATTTAACCATAGATTGAAATTTATATAATTTTTTATTTGATCATCGATCCAATAAAACTTTTATATCATCCAATTTTTTAATGAAAATTATATATTTATATATCAATTTAAGAAGGGAGTTATCAGTAAAAACTCCTAGTGTATGTTTCACTACAAAAAGAATGTGTTAGGATATCTCCATTATGACTCACAAATGTGAGTTATTTGCAGATATTTTTATCATATTTATGTTTGATATTGATATAGTACTGGGTATGGACCTTATTTTAAAATATGAGGCAATTTTTTTTCATGAAAATGGAAATTGATTTCCATGATGAAGATGTAGAGTTACTTATCTTTAGAGAAAATTCATCATCATTTGTGACATGTCTAGATCCACCCCAGAAGAAATACTGAATGATATTTGTGGCTAAGAGAAAAACATCATGTGATGGAGATGTAAATCCTCAAATTTTGATATAAATATATTACATGAATACATTGATATATTTCATAAGAAATTATATAGATATCTAGCTGATCATGAATTTGAGTTTATTATTGATTCAATCCATGATTAGAAACAATAAGAAATAATCCCCATAGAAATATCACTATAGAAATAGCGTAGATAAAAAATATATAGTGGATTTTTGTGATAAGCTATTTATTTTCTCTCTTGTTCACCAGGTGGAGGCCCTGTTCACTTTTATAATAATAAATATGAATCCATGAGGTTTTTCATTGATAACAGGTAAATCTATGTTATTATGATAAATAAGATGTATCCAATGGATTTTTTTGCTGATGTATTTCGTCAACTTCATGGGGCCCAATATTTTTCAAATATTTAACTTAATTATGGGCATCATTAATTGAAAGTAAATAAGGAATATATCTAGATGATATCATTTCAAATGATGTATGGACATTAGGTGTTTGATTTAATACCATTTGGATTGAGTAATGAACCATATATTTTAATACATATAATGAACAATTTATTCAATGAATATCATGATGATTTTTTATTAAAAAAGATATGAGTATCTTGATAATAGCTTAATGACCATTCTTGAGACTCTAAGAAGGAAAGAGTCATATGGGAAACTCAGTAAGTGTGATTTGTATCATTAAGATATTTATTAATTAGCAATATTATATCTATTTATGGAACCAAAATTGATCCAATAAAGAAAACAATAGCCAAAGAATGGGATACACCAAAAAAAAATTAGGTATATACATTCCTTAATTTGGTAGGTTATTTTTGGGTAATAATTCATAATTTTTAATTATTAGATAACCCATTAACGAATAATATATGTAAATTGCTTAATTTATTTGGAAAAAGGAATAAGAATATTTTTTTTCGAAGAACTAATGAGGAGATAGGTCAATTATCTAATTTTGACACTAAAATCATGAAATGAAGGATCATTGATATACAGTGATGTGTCAAAGATGGGAATTTGTTGTGTACTAATGAAAAATGATAACGTTATTACATATTAATCAAGTCAATTGAAGAATAATAAACAGAACTATCAAAAACATTATCTTGAGTTGGTAGTTGTAGTCTATGATTTCATTATATAGATACAATATCTATATGGAGAAATATTTTAGATATATATGGTTTATATAATCCTAAAATATATATTTTAAAAAAAATCTCCACATTAGAGATAGGTGATGGCTCGAGAAACCCAATGATTATGATTTCCCAATACACTACCACCCTAACAAAGAAAATAATGTGGCAGTTTCATTGATTAGTAAAGATCATATAGTTCTTACCAAAATGAGGATTGAGAGGTATCATATGTTCATTGATAAAGTAATGATATATATATATATTCTCAAAGAAAGGGATACATCACTCGTTTTTCTAAAAATTTCAAAACCATATTTATAAGAAATGATATATTATTCTCAATATAAGGATGAGAACTCTAACATGAAAATTAATGTTTTGAATAATGAGAATATTTCACTCTTCATTTGTGAATATAGTGGTATGAAATTTGTAAATTTATTTTTTTTCTATATATATAAGAGATAATTAAGGGAAGTGTTTGATGATGCTCATAGATCTAATTTTATTATTCAATGTTGTAGCACCAATATACATACGGATTTGAGGGAATTTTTTATGTCGGGTAACATGAAGTGAAGAATTGTGGAATATGTATAAAGATTATCGGTCTGTTAATATCTCATGGTTGAGATAAAAAATCATTGAGGAGTCATGAAACCTCTTCCTATTCCTATATGGAAATCAGATGACATTACTATGGACTTTTTTACATAGGTACCAAAGACTCCTAGAAAGAATAATGAAATATGGGTTATTACTAATAGCCTAACCAAATATACACATTTCTTAGATATAATATAATATTTTCATCTTGAGTACCTATAAGGATATACATTAATAAGTTGGTATGACTTTATGGAAAACCACTTTTGATCTACTCTGATCATGATCCCTATTTTATGTCAAAAGTATTAAACTGTCTTTATATAGATCAGGATACAATGATTTATTTGAGAAATTCTTACCACCCTCAAATTAATGGATAATATAAAAGTAATATTAAAACATTAGAAGACACGTTGAGGACAAACTCTCTCTAATTTCAAGGTATTTGAGATCATTATTTACCTTTGGAAGAGTTTTCCTCAAATAACTGTTTACATTAAACTATTAAAATGGTATATTATATATTATTATATGTAAAGGGACATCATACTATAACTTTTTGGTATGGAGTTAGAGAATGGAACTTTCTAGCACAAAACTGGTTAAATAGACAACAAAAAATGTTAAATCTATCTAGGATCCTTTTAAAATAGCTCTATGTCGGAAAAATATTTATACCGACAATTAGAGGAAGGATATGTAATTCAATGTAGGAAATCAATTTTCTTGAAAGTACCTCCATGGAAGGGTGTTATAAGTTTCAGTGAGAAGGGAAATATGAAACTTAGGTACAATGGACCCTTTGAAAAACATTAAATAATTAGGCCTATTTCTTACAATTTTTACACTCTACCAAGTCTCCCAAAAGTACATGACGTGTTCTGTATATCATTGTTAAAGAAGAACATTCTATACCAAACACACTTCCTCACCTTTGATGAAATAGAATTTGATTTTGTTATTACCTACTATAATTAATATTATAGAAAATAGTGAGAAAATATTGTTAAATATGATGACACAAAAGGTAAAGGTAATTTATAGAAATCCTAAAATGGAGGAGGAAACATGAGAACTAGATGATATTATGAATAAGAACTACCATAATCCATTTGGAAGGTAATATCCAAAAAATATGGATGAAATTTTTATATAATTAAATAAGGATACACTATAATAGTTTATGATTTATTTCTTTTAAATAAATTCAACCTCTTTGAAATCTTGTAATGATTTCAACATGAGATTTAAAAAAATCTATTAAAATATTATTTAAACATGACCATTATAATGGGGAATTTATGTTGTAGGGTATGAATAGTTGTAAATAAATTATGAAAATTACTTTTTTATGCCTGTATTAAATAAATTAAAGGGATATCTGTGTATTATAAATAAAATAATAATTGTTTGATTGATAAAAGAATTATTTCTAAAAAACTATATTTTTTAATAGTTAGTTTAGTCATGCTTTGCGCATATAATTTAATGTTAATTTTTATAAATTCATTAAAATTTAATATATTAAATGAAAATTGTTCTTTAAATGAACATATCAAAATTTTCCTAGGGTAAATTTTATGTAGTTTATTTAAATGTTATAATTTTCGACGAATAATGAACAATAATTATTCTTATTAAAAATATCATTTTAGATAAAAAGTTTTACAAAAAAACATTTTAATTTTAAAATAATGTAAAATTTATTCAATTATATTATAATCAATACAATTTTGGTCAGTGGAATCAATTTCGTAATTCATTTTGATTTTAAAACCTTCTGTACTAATGAAAATTTTCACTTTGAAGTCCTGCTTTTTCTTTGTGTCTATGGGTAAAATTTTATATTAAATTCTTCCCATTATGTAAATTGAATTTCAGGAAATGGAATAAATATTTTTTGACATCATAATTTATATTATATAATAATTTCAACTTAATTTCTTTACCATTACGTACAGTAAAAGCAAAAAAACAAATTACCACTGTTAAGATAAGAACATATTTACCGAGTTGATAAATTAAAAACATAGAGGATAAAATGAATTTAAAAAAATTTAAAACACACATTTTATGACAATAATTTGACATTAAAACCTAATAGGGTAATGAATGACCCATTTTAGAGTATTTTTTCATGATAAAAACATTGGTTTAATTGATTCTTTTGAAAACATCTTTGTGAGTAATCTACCCAACATACAAAAGGCCACACACTATTCTCGCATATTCAAACATTAAAATCCATTTGGTTTGGAAAATATATTCCCAAATAAAATCTTTTATCCCTTATGAACATATAAGGTCAATTGGTTTAATTGTAATTCCATCTTAGGAATAGTTTTGGTGTAAACCTAATGATGTTGATCAAAGAACATGTTACTTTCTTAGAAGATCATTTTCGTTGATTCTTTTTACACCTCTTCCAAATATTAATAAATCAAGATAGAATAATAAAAATGATATCTCCCATACATTGATATTTTATTATGTTGAATTTGTAACATTTATCAATACACTATTTCGTTAAATGGGAAACAAAACCCTTGATCATATGTACGACACACTATATCCTCATGAACCGATGCAACTCATTTTCCAACAAAACCCCTCATGTTTTATATAATAATGGATTTAATTTATATTAATAATATTTATGATATTATTATACTAATTTAATTATAATATGAAATATACCTTCTTAATTTACATTCTGTTTTAAATACCATAACATCTCTCATGTGTACGGTGAACTACCGCATCACAAATCGATATGATTTTTGTTCACATGATATTTATATATAATACAATTGGATTAAATTTAATTAATATAGGCAATATATATTAAATTATATTTATTCTTTAAAATTAATATATCTACAACCTCATTCCCCTTTCACTTGTTAATAGAATTATATCGTCACTTGTGCATACATACGACCTATAATCTCAACGAAGCGATGTGATTAAGTTTCCATATATAACCATGATAAATGATACTAAAATTGTATATAATGAGTAAAAATTATTTTTATATCATTAATATAATTATTTAGACGATTTATGTATATCCTATACCCAATAAAAATAAATTTCATGTCAAAAAACACATGAGAAAACACAGCAATTAACACCTAAAACAATGAAAACAATGAAAATAAGGAAATATTATTAACAAGAAGGTGGTCAAATATTTTGAGATACTAAGATATAAAATTATAAATATGAATATTTTAACTTAATAAAACAATAAAATGTGTTAATCAATTATATAATAGGATAAATCAAGTTCAACCAAAAGGACGTATGAGGTAAAGGAATTCCCCTCAATTTCCCTTTATTGAGGAATATTTTATTATTGTGCACTTAATTTATTTTAAGTGGTGTACACACATCCCATTTTACCTATTATATCATAAATCATTCAAACATATCAATATTTTATGTTAAAATTTTAATTATTTTTTCTAAGGGGATTTTAATTGAAAATTACAAAGTGGTTAGTAATTTCTTCTCAATTTCCATTACATTGAGACATATATGATAATATGAACCGATTAACTTTTATGTGGTGTATATACAACCCATTTGATTTATTTTAAATTAATATATATATATATATATTGATGATTTTTAAAGTTTTGATTCATGTTTATTATTAAAGGTTAATAATTTTAAATTTACTAAATTTGTAAATAGATTATCATACAATCTCACATTTATTAGTAATGGTTTACTTTTTCTTAAAAACTCACTTTATTGTGATTATATTTTAATTGAAATTAAATTTATCATAAAAATCCATATTATTGTTGTATTTATATGATTTTTTCATAAACCTTATTCAATTTTTACATATGGTTTTAAGTTTGGATGTTATTTGATTAACTAGGGAAATATTGATCAAAATATATCATTTACTGAATAAATATATTGATGATAAAGAATACTGATTCACAAATAAAAATGATTATTATAAATATTAGGAAATATTTTATCACGTCCTTAATGGTGGGACCAGTTATAGATATCACCTTGACGCATCAACATGCCTAATGAGAGAAATTCATGGATCAAATAAGAAGGGGTTTTACCCATAGTTTCAATTATTCTAACAAATGGTTTTGAAAAAATAGAGGTATTATGATTCATAAGATCATGATATCCAATACTTAATAACTTCCATCATTTATAATTAAATTATTATTATTATATATGTGATTTTTACATTGGTATTATCACTATATTTATTTCATTCTCTGTTTATTGATTAAATGGAATTTGTTTTCATTAATCTACATTTCCATATTGATTCAGATTTATCCAATTATGATAGTTATGATATTGATTAAATAGAATATTATTTAAATTATTTAACATATCATACTATTTATGATTTATTGATTCATGATGGATTCTACTATATGTAACCCTTACTGTGTATTTGAAATCACCATTATTTTTTTCCTTTCTCATGGATATAAAGAAGAATTATTGGAATGAATTCAAAGATTTAAATTTTATTTCCATTTCTATAATTTTTATTTTATTTCAATGTGTAAAATAGATTTCATGTATGTATCTAGATCTCTAAGAATATTAAATTTGTTGGTCCATTAGGATATGGACCGTTATATATATATATATATTAATGTAATAAAGAATAAACAAGATTTGGGTTTCTGAAGTCGAGTTCGTTACAGTAGTGGTATAACTAGGTGAATTATTATAGGTAATTTTAATATATCAAGTTCATAAAACATTTAATCCAATTTTCCTTGATATAATAATATATATAGGAGTCAATATACATATTTTTCATTATCTATGATTCTTCGAAATCATTATACCTTATTTCTATTTTGATTGATGTGACATCATATGTGATAAATTCCTTTCAATATGTTCAATTCTATAAAATATTGGATAAGAATTTTTTAGCTCTATTTATTCTTACACCATTTCAGATTCATAATTTGGAGGTTTTACAATAATTATTTTTTATGTCATTTGGTATTTAATTAGATGATTTCTTATGTAATGTTATATTAATTTGGAATATGTAATGAATCCCTTACCATGTTTCAAAAAAACACTCTATTACATGATATTCCTAGCTTGTGGGTTCATGAATATTTGTTTTATTCTTCGGGATAATGTGTGGTGGAATTTGGGTAGGTTATATATGATTGGTATTACCTCAAAGAGGTAGGATTTTAAAGGATAATCTTGAATGTTACCAATCCATTTTGGGATTTGTGTTTTTTATAAAGGATATACTACATGGTTATTTATTCATAAGGTGATGTTTATGTCGACAACGGATGGTTTGATATACTTATATTTTTAGGTTAGGTCCCTTTTTCAATGGATAATGGGATCTTCCTTTAGTATAGATGATATAGTGTATTGAGATGAGTTTATTGGAGAACCAGATAATGGTATAGATTCATTATAAACGTTGAATGAGATTATGGGTTTCCTATTAGGTAGGTAAACCATAGTATAACATTGAATTTTTAGTTTGGAAAGTCTGTTTGGATTAATATCTAGAGTTATGGATAAGTTGTTTCCGTGGAACATTAATAATGGTCTTAAAAATGATTCATCCTTATATCTTATTCATGTTTCTAGTTTCCTATAAGGGTGGTTGGCTATTATATTCCAACCTTATTATTTATTTCATATAGGTTAAATTAGAAACATTATAAATTCTATGCTATTAATTTTATATATGGTTCTTTTCTTGTGTATCAACTTCCTTATAATCCATTTCTTATATAAGTGGGATAGATTGTTACTACTTCATCATAAATCATATATTTGGTGGGAGGTTGGATACATTATTCATTCCTTTCATCATTATCCAAAATATGTATAATGTAGTTTATGGTGGATTACGTAGTGCATAATGACCAAAAAATGGGTGAACACTTGTTTATTATTAATTAATGTTTATGGAAATAAAAAATATATATTTTTATTATGTTAAGGATCAATTGGAAGTGTTCTAATAGGTTTTATAATCACACCCTTACCATTCACTTTATTTCATGTACAAAATTTTGTGTTGGGGACCTATATTTAGTATATAAGAAAGTGGAGCAGGTTATGGTATTAGGGTGATACTAGAATATAATCTTGTATATTATATATCATGGACTACATTATAATTTTACTTATATTAAAACTATTTATCTATTTTATGTATCAAATTTTGATTGATGATGTATAATAATGGGTAATTTTTTTCTTATATGTGATGTTATTTATATTGTTATCCTATGCCTTTTATTCTATACCATATTTGAATTATTTACTACTACTGAAACATTAATTTATGGTTTTATTTCTTCATATAGAGGTTAAAGAATAATTAATGTATGTTTTATCCCTCACTACTAGTTGATATAATCTAATATATAAGGAGACATGTATGAATTCATGCGGCACTTCGACTCTGGTCTAGTCAATTTTTGTAGGGAGTCACAGTTGGTATGCCTTTTTTTCAAAAATGATTTATACTGAAATTATTTATTTCACATGGGTAATTTTTGATACTCCAATTTTATTTTTTAGAGACTCTATCTCGTGCATAACCAACATAGTTCTACCTAAATCATTATAATTGATTAGAACTCACTAATTCGATGAATTTTCATTAGAATTAATATCAATCCTAAATTTAGTTTAAGAAAATCCAAGTCTTCCATATTATAAATTTTTAGGGGTTTAATATATATTTTGGAATTTCTTTTTTCAATATCATGATATGCTTCATTTATAGAATAAGAAATGTCACAGGGTATCTCAGATTAATCCTGATATGTGGAATCTATTTAAGAACATGAATAAAATTCAACATCAATATGGGAATATTATTTATACAATATTTATTCATTAAAAGTTATGATACATAAACTAATAATTTTATCAAAAACATCAATCCTACCAAGGAGATAATTATAAAATTTATTTTACTAATAATTTTATCCTTTAACCCCTCATTTATAAACAACAATGACATGAAATCTGGGTATAGTTCCCAATTTTCTACTATCTATATGATCATATGTAGGATAAATATAAACTCTCACCTTATAATTGAATATAATAATTATAAAACATACCACTATCATAGTTTTCTTAGTAATAGAATTTAATAGTAAATGGTTAATTAAAAGTTATTTGATATCAATATGTTAATCCAAAAAAATAATTTGGAGAATGAGTAATATGGAGAATACAATATAACTACACCATCAATGTCTTATTCTATTACTCATCCACACAATTTATATATATATTACTAAGATAAAAAATTACTCAAAATTACTTATTCTTTGCAAAAAATAATTATATTTATCTAGGGAAATCCAAGGAAATTATCAGTTAATATTCACATATCATTTATCCAATTTTTAATTTGAAGTTATAATCATCCACTATATAAATTTATTGAAAACATCACTTTTATACATGAAGAGGGAAAACGGGATTTTTTTAAATCACCAATAATAATCAACATGTGTCTTACCCCACCTTCTGAAGAAACCTATTATATGCCACAACTATCAAAATAAATACAATCAATTTTCCCCCATATATCATGAGTTCTATTTCTGATGATTATACTATTATACTCCCAAAATATAATGTACTTCCAAAATTATTTTTTATTGAATGATTTCCTTCAAGAAATTTTTTTCACTCATTTATAATATTACCATATAACTCATATACCCAGGAAACATACACAAGAATTTAGAATAATTTCATCACATACAATAGTTGAAATCAGTGCATCACCAAAGAATGTAGAGACCTATGGAATGTAAATTCTAATATATTTTTCCTTCCATTCATCATGGAAATATTTATTTTACTAAACATTAAATTCCCCATAGAATATTTTTTATATTCTCTTCAGTATTACGAGTAATTAGAATAATAAAATTTAACTTTATAACAGTGACATGCCTAAATTACATAAGTGTCCTCACAATTCTATAAAGAAAATTAATTTTAATAGTTATAATTTCATAAATATTGTTTGATTCAGTATTTTGAAAAAAAACTATTACCTTTATATGTAATAAAATATGTTGAAAACCAAAATCAATTTGGACACATATGAAATGTTTATGTCTAAACATGAATCCAATCCTCACATAGTTTTGATTTACCATTAAAAATAACCAGAGGATACCCATCATGAAAAATAACCTATGTGATAATTTTTTAACAAATATTTTATGGTAATTTGCCTTTTAATTAGTAAGATTTGTTTTTTATCTTGAAACAGTAATATTTAATATTTCTCCTATTTTGTTGTATTTATAGATATTGTCTCTATTTAATGATTTTGACCATCGGTTTTAAGAATTACAAATTTTTCTGTCAGTTGTCCTCACATTAATAACTATACACTCTACCTTAGATTTGAAATCATTTATATGATATTTATCTTAATCCATTGAATATAATAAATATCAAACATCACTAAGAGTATTTATTTTATTACTGTATAAGAATTCATTTTCAATTTTAAATATGAATCTTTGAAAAAAAATAAAATAATTATAAATAAATACTAAACATCAAACCTAAAATCTACATTTTATTAATAGAAAAAAATTTCATTGAATTATATTATGTGATAAAAAAATTATAAGTATATTATTCCATGTGAATGGAATATAATTTTTGTTCAAAAATAACATAATAGTATGTCTCTTCATCATATGTAGTTGCTCTAATTTTTTCCACAATGTAATAACAGTCATTTCCTTGATAATATTAAAGATGACATGTGATGAAATATAAAGATGAAATTTAAAAATTTTATTATATTCATGGATTATTTTAAATCAATGATAAAGACCTATGAATCCTATCATGTACCAAAAAAATGCTCTAAATTCATGAACATGAGATTATATGACATATTGACATGCCATAATGAAAATAATATATGCTTATATATAATTATAATATTGATCTTCCTGGTAACCGCCTTTAGGAAAATGAAAAATATATTAAAAATAAATCCAATCATTAATATTAATTAGATCAATGGTTGCGGTTAGATACAAGGGAAACATTTTAACTCATGAATTTGATAAAATAAGTCTCTAATAGCATATTATTGTGAAATAATTTAATGAAAAACACATTAATAGACGAAACAAATAATTCAAAACAACTAGATTTATATGGAAATCCAAAAATTAAGAAAATCCAAAGATATCATATAACTAATTTTTTTTAAAAAAATTTATCTTCCAATTCCCATGTTTTTGAATAATTTGACTTTTCCCTATAAATAATTTTATTCTTCAATGAGGATATTATTCAATTCATAGGGTTATTTATCTAATTATTTCACAACATGATTGTTTTTAGAGGTATTGTATTGTGTAAAAGTGTTATAGATGATATGGAGGTGATTAGGGTTTAGATGGAGATGGTTAATGAGGGTGGACATACACAAAAATAGTAAGAGTTTCTATATGTGTATAAATAACCAAACATTTTGATCCAATAGATATGTGGTGGTGGTATTTAATGTTAATGTGGGGTGATTCCCTGAGGGTGAATGTCTAAAAATACTAAGAATCCCTATGTGTGAAAATTTCACAACCATTATGATATAGTGGTTGTATGATGAGTGTAATGTTGAGGTTTTGATTTGTTATGGTTGATATGTTGGTTGTTTTTTGGAGATCCCTTAGGGTGGACACATAGAGGAAATGAATTTCCTTGTCGATGGATAACTTCCCAACTAGTATATTCTATATTGATATCCCTATAGGTGGATAACATCAATGATATTTTATATGGAGGTTATAATATATCAATGAGTGTTTTCAATGTGAAATGACGTGTACTATTTTTTTGGTGGTATTTCTATGGTGGATATATATGAATTTGTGATGTGGGAATGTTATGTGATTTGAACAAATTATAACTGATACGAGTATAAAATAGTTCGGGTTGGATGGATGGAATGATGATCAAGATTATTGTTATTATTTTATTATCATTATTCATAAGCTGATGGTTATTCGTTAAATTTTTTTTTGAATATAGGATCACATTAAATATGATACAATATTTTATATTTTATGGATATTAGATATATTAATGATCATTACATTACACTATAAATAATAAATTTTTTTACCCACGTTTATTATTAGGTCTCGAAAATCATTCTTATTGGTTTCTCTATGAAATGGGATAACATGGCATAAACATAACATACATAATATGATTGTAATATGTAATAAAATTATTCCTTATAAATTAAAATATTTGTATAATATATGCATGGATAATAAAAAAATTGAGAAAGATAACATCATGGATAACTATAATTTATCTTCTAATGGTGGAATACATGATGCTGGACATTATAACCATACTATATAGAACTCATGCAGTGAAATTACACATATGGAGATAGAGTTAATCTAAAAACCCAACCCCTTATATCCAATGATAGATACTGATGTATCAAGAGGATATACATTTTTCGGCCCAACCAATAAAAGAATATGTCCAATACATCCATTATTTGAAAATAATGACTAAAAATAAATATCATAATGTTCCCAGAGGAGCCACTTATGAAATCTTGAATATGTAATAAATTTTCATAAAAAATAATGAATATATAGATTTTAAATGTTTCTCTAATCAGTGGAATAACGTGGATATCTAGGTGAGTTTTCATCTATGAAATTAAGAACCATAAGATATAAACAATGTAATGTACATTACCTTTATTGAAGTATTGGTAAAAGATTATTGAGGTTGGTTAATTTTATTTTATAAGTATATAAATAAGGATTAATCAAAGATTACAATTTTTTAAGGTCTGGAGAAAAAATAAATGATATAAAATAACCCTTAATTAAAATTAGGTTGTTTTAACACAAATATGTATTTCACATTATTGATAAAAAATTCTTTAAAATTAAACTTATATGATGGTGTTATTTGATTCCAAAGGAGAATGTTTTTGAAAATTGAGTTAAATCCACCATAGACTTGATGGGGGATCCAAAATATATATCCACATTATCCATCATTATATAGAGACATCATATATGAGATAATAAATCTATAATACCATAAATATGTGTTATATATGGGTATTTTGATAATGAGATTAGTGGATATGGAAATATATTAGCATTATAATGATTTATAATTATTTTATAATGAATGTAAATAGTAATATCTATAAAATATTATTTCAATATAATTATAGTAATTGAGAATAAAAAAATTTAATATGGATGTTTATGAAATTAAAATATATTTCAAAATGGAAATGAAAAGAAGATATTAAATATACTTACTCTACAATGAAGCTCCATAAAACTGTTAAAATAATACATACAGCCATAAGATCTTCTTTTAAGGACTCATTAGTGGGATATTGAGAGTACAACCATTCTTAATGATTTCTGAGTTAATTGGAATATAATTTTTGGTATGTAGATATTTAAAATTTTGGAGAATTTTGAATTAATTCTAGGACATAGTATTTAGAAAATTTGGTTGTGGAAAAATCAATATCATTGGAATATCATGGTTTTAGATCATAATATAGAACATTTAAGGAACTATTTTTGAAATTTAAATGTTAAAGAAATTTTTTTTAAATATATTATTTTTTCATAGAAATCTCATTTTTTTTCTAATTTGATTTTTTAAAAACATAGTTTCCATTATAGAGTTTGGAATGTCCATTATACCTATTGAAATTAATTTTACTATATCAAATTACATTATTTTAATAAAATAATATATTTTTGATGATGCTATAAATTACATATTTTATCATGTCATTTTTATATCAAATTAAAGTGATACTACACAATATATGTGCATACATTGTTTTCAATTTACCCAAAAAATCAACTATTCAAGAAAAATAATAAAAAATTAATCTTAGAAAATTTAATTTTTTTAATTCAAAATTTAATATTTTTATGAAAATAATTTTTTATATGTGATAAATATATTTTTTAAATAAGGGACTTAATATATTTTTAGGTCACACATTTAGCATAAAAAATTTAAAAAATGAATTTTTGTTGTTTTTATTTTATTGTAATATATATATGTAACAATATTTTTATTCATTAATTAAAATAAATTGTTTTTTATTTTTGATTATACAACTAAAAATAATATTATTTACATTATGAAACAATTTAAAGTGATATATATGAATCATTTTACTATTATAATGGTATCGTTGCTATGTTAATATTCCAATGACCGCCATTACCCTTGAAAATTCATATTAACCATTATAAAAGAATCAATGAATAAACTATAAACATTAATTTTACTTTCATACACTATATAACATGTTTTTCCAATTTCATATCATTTTATTCATAATAAAATATTTTATTTTAGTTTTTTTTATGATTTATTGAATGTGATCCTCAATAGGTAAAGAATACTTTGTTTACATATATTATTATACATTATATAGAACTAGTTGTTATTTTTATATTGAATGTAATTCCATAGTTTTCAATATATTACAATGATGAAAAAAATTGGATGGTATTTTGTGACTATTATTGTAATGAAATTTTTTATTATAATATAAAAATAGGTCTTTAATTCTCCCACTTAAATGATTTTTTCCTCTAAATATGAGTCACATGTCAATACGTAATCAAATATGGGAAATTTATCATCATTCCTTCCTTAGGATCTCATGTTTCTTCCTATAACTTAGGATTCCTATAATTTAAATTGAACAGCCAAGTTATCTAATCATATAAATCATTCCTTCTAGTAACAAAAGTCTTGACAATATCATTATTATATGGTAATTTAGGATTTTTTTATTTTTCTTAGGTGGTGAGTCTGTTTGTTAGGAATGTAAAGTACTTCCTGAATTATGGGACATTGAATATGTCATGCACTTTTTATAGGTTGATTATAATATCCATACAATAAGTAAAAACTTCCCTTCTTCCCAAAGTATAGAAATTCCCAATGTATATGGGCCTTGACTTCCTTTTCATTACCAAAACACATAAATCCATTCCATGGTGATACTTAAATAATTTATAGGGATTACTTAATGAATAATCAATGAAAAATAAACGAATTCAAACTATGAAACCATAGAACACCATGCCTTTAAGACTAAAATCATGAAATTTATAAAGGAAGAATGTGTACCTTACATAAAAACAAACCACTCCCTTTATTCTACTTCTTTAGTTGAACATGATCACCAAGGAAAAGCCTAAATGATATTCTCTCTAAGGTGCATACATGGGTTACATCGAATCATCCAAATTCTTTAGGAATGTACTTCATATCCTTCATGAATCTCTATTTCTAAAAATCAAATATAGAAGGTAAAAGATACATATGGGATGGGAGTGTTTCCTCTATAGGATATTTGAGAGTTGGAAGCATTAAATTTTGATGGAAAGCATGTATTACATAGAGTGTGAGGATAAATCTTGATCCATGTAATTACACATATATTTATTAAATGTATGAGTAATACCTATGAGTACATCTCAGATAACCCTCAATGAATAACTCTCCATTTCTATTCAAAGAGTTATCATGTGTAGGAGATTCAAATATTAACTACTAAACATTTGTATAGATGATTTAGTTATGAAGGCGAAAAGTTAATTGAAAAATTCATTACCTGAAAATTTGAATCCACCATATCTTAAAAAATGATATGCTGAAGCAGATACCATATGATATACCTATATCGTAGAATACTTTATACCATAATGAATTTAAATAATAATTTTTCTATGATTATTTTATAAAGTATGTCATACTAAATAATATAATATGATATCATAATCCTTTGGGGAATATTCCATTCAATATTTTACTTACACAAAATACTGAAATAAATTCATGATGTTTCACCTCATACTATATCATATATAATAAATATATAAATCATATCCATGAAATAAATTAGGATATCTTCTAAAACACTATGGGAAATGTTGATTTAGCTTCACATTTTATTCTATAATATGAAATATAATGTGAAAATTCCATTCAAAAATCATTTTTTATAAACATTATAATGCCTTTAGAGTAGCTATAACACCCCGAGACTTTACAACATATTTCTTTTAAAAATCTTATATCTTTGATAGCTTCTGAAACATAAAAATATGAACCTCAATTATTATATGTGAACATTCTATTTTAATGAAACTATAACAGAGTACACAATTTAATATTTCATGCTATAAAATTATAATTTGATAGAATGAATATCAATTTTCACTTTTAAAAATAATTCTTATACCAACACATCTATGCCAGAGGATTGTAAAAACGGTTGGTATAGGTCCCTTTTCACAATGTTTTTTCCAAAACCCTTGGGAAATGGTACATTGCCTCAACTTTTCCTAACAGTTATCCCAAACCAATGGGAAGGTGTATGTTGACACCAATATTCCCAATATTTTGAAAAAAACTTTTGGAAAGGGTATTTTGAGACCACATTTCCCAATAATTTGTGAAACCCATTAGGAAAGGGTGGGTAACTTTCCCAATGGTTCCCCAAACCATTGGGATAGGTACCAATATTTTTTAATAATTTGTTTTGTCTAATGTCATTAAATAAATTGAAATGTAAATTAAATATAAATATTTAAATTATTATCCAAATATATTCAAAAATTTAAATATAGGATGGTGGTAATGTCTTTGATATATAACATGTAGGTTGTGGGTTTACACCCTAGTTAATGTTTTTTAGATTTACCAATACCAACAGTTTGGGAAACCTATTGGGATAGGTCTTTCCCTATGAAAAATCACCCAACAGAATCCGAAACCATTGGTATAAGATATAAAAATCGTTTGGAGACCCATACCAATTGTTCCAAACCATTTTTATAGGCATATTTTCTATTAGTGTCTGAACAAACTTGGTCAAAATAAGCCTAGAATAATTTTTTGATATTTTCCCTAAGAAATAAGATTTTATGAATAATAAAATATATATTATTTAAAACTGACATATTTATTTTAAAATATTGTTTAATAATATTTAAAAATAATAATTTACTGACTTTAAAATTAACAAAAATAAATATTAGAACATATGGTGGTAAAAATGAATATTTTTTAAAAAACTTTTTAATTTAAGGGAATTTTTATTTGTTTAAAATGCATAATACATAACAATTTTAATTAATTAAAAAATTATATAATAAAGAATAATTTAAATTAAATTTATATATAATTTTTTTGTGTATAAAAACTAAAATACATATATTGCTGATTAATTTTCAAATATCTAATGTAATCTCATCGTATACATGAAAAATGTATTTCCAAAAAAAACTTTTTGACCCAAATTGCGGGTTAGATTTTATAATATATTCGTTAACTTATGTGAATTGAATAAAAGAAATGATTATGTATTTTTAATCAGAATAATTAATATTTTTTAATATGTTCATCTTAATTTTGTTTCATAATAATTTGTAAATAATGTAAAAATTGATTGACGTGACTAATGTTAAAAATGTCGGTTTGTTCATTTCATGCGCTTGAGATAAAATTAATTTTCCACAAACATTTAATTTTTAGTTTATAAATTTTATTTTAAATTTATTATCGATGGATCAAAATTATATGATAATGATCAATTTATTTTCTATTTAATGGATTATTTACATTCGTTAAAAATCTAGTTACCATGGTGTAAATTAAAATGGTAAATTAAAGAAAACTAAGAGGGTAAGAAAATATCTTATTTAAAAATTGATTATTTAATGTGTTGTTGGTGTGTATCAACAATAAAATCCATTAAATACATTATTTTTTAATTTTGGTTTCATATGGGTATAGAACGACCTCACATTCCAAAATATTTTTTGGTATTTAAAAAAATGTCATTCCCCCTCTATTATAAAAGCTCACTCCCTAACTTAACATATTTTCACAAATCAATAAATTTCTATGATCCTAAAAATGTGAAAATATATCCAAAAAGTTATCCATATTATTGTGCTTTTATTCATCCAAAATTTCTAACCATAACGTTAATAAGAAGAGACCTAAAGATGGTTTCTCTAAGAGATGGAAATAATCTAAATGAGGCTATTTAATTTTTTTTCTTCATTTACTACATTAAAATATGTCTTAAAAATTAAAATTTAATAATAATATTATATCCAATATAATTATATTTTATTATGTTTCTATAATAATAGTTATATATCTCATTCTCTATCCAATGGGAAACAAATCGATTGCTTATGTGTACAGCAAACTACTGCCACAAGAGCCGATAAAATTTGTTTTCCATCACCGACTCACATTGATAATCATAATTATGGAAATATCTAATATATATGATATTTAAAAAATTATATGAGGTATATAAAATTAATAAACTATCCAATTAGTCAACCATTCAACCATTAAGGTAATGATATCATTTCTCTTGCATATGTATATCATATTATCTCCAAGAATAGATGTGATTCATTTTCCATGTCCAAATTTCATTAGTGGTTCTAAATATTTATCTAATGAGTAGATATTATATTTATAAAATTAATATAATTATCGGTATTAGGGAACTATATTTTATAAACATGATTTTACATACAAAAACAGTCATTAGAACACAATGAAATTAAATACCGAAATAATAATAACAATAAAATAATTTTAACAAACCGGTGGTAAACTGTTATAATAAGATCATATATGACATTATAAATATGAATATAGTTTTGATATAAATTAATAACATGAATAATATCATTATATAAGAGGTTAATGTGCATCCAAATCAAGCTAATTGTGAGGTAAGGGATTTCATCCTGATTTCCAATACATTGGGACATAATTGTTAATATTCACCTATTAACTTTTATGTGGTGTATATACTTCCAATTTGATATATTTAGTATGAATGACTATTTATTCAATATGGTTAATGGTTCAATTCATATTTATTAGTTCAAGGGGTTGTAATTTAAAAGGTAATGAAGAGGTAAGAATCAATTTTACACTATCTCTTTATTTTTGGATTGTATTTAAATTTTTGAAGGGGTTATAACATTTATCCTAAATAAGATTAAATAATTTTCTTTTCCATTTGAAATTTATGAATTTATTTATTTTCTTCAGTATTTTTCTCTATTTTCTACTTGAATTAAGAAAATGAATTTTCAAAAGAAAACAATATTTTACTTCTCATTAAAATAGTCATATTTCACTTTGATGTATATGTTTTCCATAAAAAATTTTGAAATATACATTTATTTACTCATATTATTTTTTAAAGTCATTTTAATATATCCTTATATTTTAAAAAGGTTTTTAAATGAATCATTATGTATTTTTATGAGGAATTATTTTGATAAAAATTCAAAAGTAATGTCCACTTTTAATTTATAATGTGATAATAGATTTCCCTACTAATATAATAATTTTATGAAATGTTTCTTATTTGAAAAGATTTAAAATGTTTTAAAAATAATTTTTTTATGAAATATTGTTTTAATATTTCATATCCAATACATTTATTCATCAAAAGAAAAATATTTTATTGAAAAAATTATATTCCCAATGAACTGAAGGTCACATCTCATTTCTTGATTATTTTTTTGATTATTAAATTTTTTTTAGACGATCACTCTATTGCGATAGTTTTTCATTGGAAATTGAATATATATTAAATTTCTCAATTCTTGTACAATAGATATAAATACTTCCTAAACGGTATACCTTTTTCCATATTGTGTTTACATTCAATGTTATTTGATGAATTGGGGAAATATTGAAAAATCCATATCCTTTACTGACATTGAATATTTATTAATAATGAATATTAATTAATGAAATTAATAAATCATTTGATGTATGAGGAATAAGTCAATCCTGAAATGATTAGTGGGGCCCAAATTATATATCCCATTGACACATTGGCTGGTCTCATTATAAAAATAATTTGGAAAAATTAAATTGGTTTTTACCATGATTTTAAAACTATCTTGTTAAATGTATTGATAGTATAAGTATCACAATGTCTAAGATCATGAAATTCAAAATTAATCATTTAATTTATTTAGAATTTAGTTATTATTGTCAATGATAATATTTCATTTATATTATCAATGAATTCAATTTTTTTTCAAGTTATTTAATTAAATCGCATATATGTTTTGTTATTTACCTTTCCATATTGATTATTCAATATTTATTTATGACTGATTTTATTGTATGTAAGAATTAATGAGAATTTTATCTCAACTATATTTTCTTTTAATTCTAGAGGACATGAAAATGAATTTTTTGAATGTTTTTAATGATTCTAAATGTTTCCCATTACCACATATTATGTTTTTATCCGCAATTAATAGTGGGTATTAGGTATGTATCTTATTTAGAAAGACTACTAAACTGATCGATACATTGGGATTTGACACCTTGTATCTATTAAAATATAATAATGTAGAGAGCAACTTTGGTATACATAGGTTGAGGTTGTTATAGATGGTATGATAGAAATTTTAGTATAAACATTAGAAGCTAGATTAAAGAAAACATAGATTAGGAAACATAACCCTATATAAACTTTAAGGATAAGTATATATAAACATACAAATATTTTTTTATTTTGAGATTATATGGTTTTACTAGTAATACGTTCTTATCTAGATAATATAAGTGGATTTGGTTCTGGAAGAGCTATTTTTAGGGGTAATAAATTTAAAAATGGGGCATTGAGATTTGACATGATTATCACCTGGTGCATAAATATTAGCCTTAATATGCCCATAGTTTTAAAATCCATGGGGATATTCTTAAGATAATTTAAATTTTTTTGACAAGCCATTATAAAGGATTAAAAAATTTATATCCTCAATGAATCAATTTTTATATTCTATGATTAACAATTTATAAATTTTAAAATGATGATAATTTTGACAACATATTTTGAATTATACATTATGATCTAAAATTTATAAATTTATGATCCAATCCATTATATTCCATTGTTTTTAAATGAAACCTTGAATAAATAGGTGTAACAATACTAATTTATAATATAAATATTTTCCTATAGGGAAAGCCAATACCACTAGTATTGGGACTGGGAAGTTCTTAGATATATTATGGTAGAATAATTAATTTATGAAAAATAACCTTTATAGAAGGGAGAATCATGTTGACCTATATCATTATTCTTAAATTTTGGATCTATTAATGTGAAAAAGTTCATGATCATATGGTTGGAATAATAATCCCATGGTAGCTGATTAATGGATTAATTTTGTTTAGTAATATATTTCTATCAATGTGATGTCTTGAAAAAAAAATTTACACTTATAATATATTATATAAAGGGAGATGTTGATCAATGGTGTTCATTGATCCCAAATATTAAGGAGGGAGATGAAATAGAACACATAAAATATAATTATATTAAATAAACATTTTTCAAAAAACATTCCTCATGAGAAATGAAGTGAAATTTCCTTATATTTATGAAAATTGAATAATTAAGTGTAGTAATGTATGGGGATAACATTACTATGATATCCAAGTATTCTCCACATTAAATTCAAAACATAGAATACATGTTTTACTATTTCATTGATGGGCATAAGCCAAAACTCTTAAGGGTGCTGTAATCTTAATCATTTTCATCATTTAATGAAATTGTTTTAGGTGCCCTCAAAATAGAGAAATAATTTTATAGATACAATATAATAAATGGGAAAAAATATAATAAGATTATGAAAGGGAAAAAACTATAAGGGAAATAATAGAAGGACGGATTTTACCACATGTGATAATTGAGGGAAGAAACACCCATGTACTTCCATCAATAGAATGAGAGTTTGATTAAAGTGTGGAGAAAAGGGTCACCGATAATAAGAATTATAGGGAATCAAATAAACCATTAATTCTTAGTGTTTCAACTATATGAACATGGGTTAATATGAAAATGAATTCTCCAAGGGTCAAGGGAATATACCACAGAATAAGCTAAGTGATAAAGATCAAGCTTATGTTATTAATATAACTAAAGTGGAATGATACAAGTTCCTATGTATTTAGATTAAATAATTATGTTGTAGAAGTATATATCAATGACATTCTAGTCATAATAAAAATAAATTGTGTAAATATTTTAGTTCTTTTGTATTTATATAAGGATTTTAAATCATATGTTGAATGATATTGATAACCTATAAAATGCATTTAATGGAAATATGATATTTTTGGGAGAACCCCTGATTGAGGGAAAGATGGCCCATAAAATATTCCTAAGGATGAGTTAATTATGTTTAGATATTATTAACATTGATGACGTAAATGGTATAGTTTTGATGACCTAGGAAATTTTTAGTGGTTTGAGATAAAGGGGTTTAGGTTATTTGTGATGGAGATTGAAACATTTTTTGATTTATGGATTGTATGTTATAATATTTTATTTTATCTAAAGAATGAAGTGAGAGTTAATCATTAAAATAAATATTATTTTTATTAAGGTTTTATGTTAATTTATGATATTAACATGATTTAGTAGAATATATAATTAAGTTATTCACATATTTGGTTTGTGAAATTATGATATACTTTGTTTTGTTTGGGGATAAATGTTTGATCAAATATTTATTATTTTTGAGTTTCTAATTTATTTAGACATATTCTAGAAGAGTCATAAGTATTCAAATGTCACTGTATAAATAATTATATGGAATTTGATTCTGTAATCATACATGTTGGGATCGAGTTAGTGGAATGAATTTTGTTGGACCATAACTTGTGGGGGAGACAATGGAAAAGATAAAAACTATTCAAACCCATATCAACGAAGCTAAAAGTTGGAAGAAGAGTTATACCGAATGTTAGAGGAATAATTTTTAATTTATAAGAATCTCCTTGTAAGGGCCTTCTATTTTGTAACAAGATGGAAAAAATAAGCCCCATGATCCTCAAACCCAATATAATTCATGAAATAAATGGATTCATTGCTTACTGATTGAAAATTCCACCAATTATCTCTATATTACATGATGTGTTACATATGCCATTATTATGGAAGTAAATTACAAACCTAGTGAATGTTATTAACTATAAATAAAAAAAATTGTACTTGGTCTATCTTACTATGAAGAGCGCATCAAGATTGATGACACAATAAAACAAGTATTGAGGAATCAGATGACTATACTAGTAATGGTACTTATGAGAAATCATAAATTTCTAGAAGAAATGTGTGAAATATAGAATTTTATAAATAAGTACTTGTAACAGCCGAGATTTTATGAGAAATATTTTTTTATGTATAATGATATATAAAGAAATCTTCCAATACACACAACACTGTCTTGGCTTGCGTTACACGCAAGAGTAACCTTCCTCGATAGGTTGCGTTGTACGCAATACAGAGTTTCACTAAACAATGATATGTTATTAATATATTATATAAACTAGCCATTATGAATACTAATACCCAATTTTTTAAATTTTATCTTTCAAAATGGACTTCATTTTTGGATTCGGAATATCCAAATTACCCTAGGGGGAATTTTTTGTATTTTTCTAAAATTTTCAATTTTTGATGAATAGTGAAAACACTAGGTTACTATTTAAAAACCGACTTTTATTTAAATAATTATTTATATTATTTAAATTTATTATAGGTCAAAATTGATACATAATACCTATATAATTTCATTTTAATTCATTGGTGTCATTTTATAATAATTTTAGATATATAAAAATGTTATTGTACTTTTCACCGTATTTTTACCCACCTCTTAGGAGAATTTGAAAATTGACACAAAACATAATTTTACCGCTTATGTGAGTGGAATTTAGAAAATCCGAGGGATAAGATTGATATGAAGGAGAAAAATGTGGTTCAATAAGATAAAAATAATTTTTGATGAATAGTAACTTTTTACTTTTATTTACCATTCTTAAAAGTAAATAGGGTAAGTAAGGGTAAAAATGATATTATTATTACCCTAACACATGTCCTAATTCTATTGGATAAGTTTAATTCGACCAAGAACAACCTTAGGAATAAAATATGACCATTTAGGTCCACCTGGATTAGATTAGGACACTTATTATTATTTTATTTAAAGAAGAGTTAAAAGAGTTAAAATCAAGGTTTAATAACTAAAACATTTTAAATATAGGGTTATACATAAGATAAATTCTACCATAAATATTGATTATAAATCTAAAAATATTTCCTACGTAATAGTATTTTATTTATAATTTTTAGACATTAAATAATTTAATTTATTTACGACACAATGATGATGTAGTAATTACCTTATTAGTAAAATATTAACATAATTTATATTATAAATACCCAAATAAATGTAATTTGAGGCTTTTTAAGAATTAAAATAATTTTATAGGTTAATATAACATGTTATTATTTATTTAATTAACTTTTTTAGAACTAATAATGATGTTATGAGTTTCAAAAAAATCAGTTACCAAATAGTGTCAAAATTGACATAAAATAATGTTTTTATAAATATTATATTATTAATTGTTATTTTTTTCCTAAAAATCTAATGTTCTGAAAAATGACTTATAAAAGGTTACATATGTTAATAATTAACAACTTCGGGTTCGTTTGTCTTGTTATAGAAAGTATATTGACCATATAGAGTTAGAAAACAAGAAGAAACGGTAAAAGTAAAATTATTTAACTTATAGTTAAATCTAAATGATAAGGTTAAAATATTAACCTAAATATTTCTAAAATTTACAGGTTGAGAGCCGTTCGACCCATCCCCACTTTAGCTTCTAAATAAATCAATTTGGAGCTATTAAAAACCAAATATGACTTTATAATAAAATAATATTTTAAGTTTTTCCTAAGGTGCCCCTCTCCTCCTTTATAAAAGGGCACCTCATCCCTCTCCTCCTCATACCACTTTGAGCCTTCAAGCTCGGCAAAACCCTGCCAATTTCTCTTCTATCCTTCCCTAGAAACATCCGATAGGTCCTGGTCTTCTTAAAAGATCATATTTAGTTACCTAAGTAGAGATTTAGAAGAGGCACTTCAAGGAAGAGGTAATGTCCGTTACCAGTTCTTTCAAATTTATTTCTTCTTATACTTACTTTCCTTTAGTTGTTTCATTCATCTGTATCAATAATATGCTGATATGTTATTATAAATATGAAACAACCCTATTTCACCTTCTATCCATCCTACAGAAAATGAAATCACAGTGCGTGCGTACGCACGGAATACCGTCTCCACGCCGTGGGGTAATCTGTTTTCCACCACCACCTTACTTGGATGAGCATAATGGTGTAAATAATAACAATACATGATTATTGTAAATTTATATTGATTCTGAAATAGTATACATACACTTCAATACAATTCCATGATCATGGAAATGATATCATCGCTCGTGCGTACGTACGACCTTCCGTCTCCACGATGTGATGCGACTCGTTCTACATGATCTTCGTTGAATAATGATTATATAAATGGATTTAATTAAAAAATATGATATATGTTACACTAATAACATTAGGGAAATGAGGTATATATAACCTAAAAAGAATAATAAGAATTTATTCGACAAGACATGCATAAGAACATAAAGCAATGAACACCCAAATAACAAGTAGCAATCAAATATTACTAATAAGAAGATAAGAATATGACTATATATGATATCATAACAATTAATATTATTCTTTAATAAGTCAATGACATTATTTAAAACATTATAAAGGTGGTTCAGACACATACAAGGCATATTGGACCTAAAGTAAGGGAAAATCTCAAAATCTCATTTTATCCGAGATTGTTTATACTTTGGTATTTACAGGGGTGTATTTATCATCCACATCCATGTTTCATCAATATATAATATTATTTCAATCCTCCTAAAATTTTTTAAATCCAATATTAGTCATTGGTGAGTTTTCAGTAAAATATATGAATGAAATCTTTTGTCGTTTTTAGTACAAGGTACTTTTTGACTTTTCCGGCCAAAGTACGAGAAGAATGTTTTTTAACTTATATAGACTAAATGGATTTTTAGAAAATTATTTCCATGAATCTTCCTTTACAAGTTTTCAAGTTTATTTTTAATCAACTTCTTTTAGTTTAAAATTGTATGACATTTTAAGAAAGACAAAAAAAAATTTAAAGTGGAAAGGATATTTTCCGCAAGAATGAAGTTCAAGTGTTTTATCAAAATTATTTTCCTTATAAGTTAATATGGGGTTCTATTTCTATCCCTATTTTTTCATTGATTTGATTATGTTATGATGGAATTATTTTTATGATGTCCTTTTTTCTTATATGGATTATGTTATGATGGAATGATGTTTAAGAATCTAATTTTTATTACATGGGTTATGTTATGATGTATGATTTATGATCATGTGTCACACATAAGAATGGTATCATTATGAGATGGGTGGGACCTATATCTCCCACCAATGAATTGAGTAATGATTTATATCTCATGAGATAGACATGTCGGTAACGACAGGTTAAACTGGTTCAGTGAAACAAGACTAAAGCGAGGAGTGAACTCGGTTCAGAAATGGTATTTGATTGCTAAGATAGTATTAGAAATGAGTCATGACTACTAAGAAATGATTCTCTATGATTATTTTGTATTCCAAAAAGTTTCATGTTATGATTATTGGGTTTACATTTCACCTCCATGATTTATTCAATGTTATGATATTATCATCTATTTTGTAGGTTAAGATTTTCAAAATGTTATGTTCTTATGAATATGATATGATTAATATTTCTTTTGTTTAACATTACTGAGCATTTGAGCTCACTCTGTTGTATTTTTTCTTTTCCCCAGGCCAGGAATGAGGGTATTAAGTAAGATATGCTAAAAGGGACTCTAAATATGATGAAATAAATGGGAGACAATGTAGCTACTTTATGAACTAGTTGTTAATGTTTCCCAATTTATAAAGACACTATACCAATACGGTACTTTCATGGTTTTGTTATATGTTGTAATATGTGTGCTTCAATTTTGAAGTAATAACAATGTATGTAGTGTATGGGTCGTTATAGTTGGTATCAGAGGAAAGGTATAGTCAACCTTTGGAAACTAGGATGTGAAAGCCTTAGTAAGAACCCTAAGGATAAGTATAAGTATAGAACATAATCTTAGTGTTTTAGAAATGGCCATGAATAACCTATGATAAGACCTTAAGTGTGAAATTTTATTCTTGACTCTATGGATTTCCTATTATTATTAGTGTTTCTCTCACTATGATTATTGGTTTTAGTCAATGGCTGGAACCGTAGGGAACCGTGTTAATGCTGAATGCGACGGGAAATGCAATGATTGTCCCCCTGAGCAACCAAACGTTATGGGAGATGGAAAGAAAAATCTTATAGTGAAGCTCACACAACATTATCAAGCTATGAATCATGTAGGACTTCCAAACGATCAAAGTAAGGACCAACATTCTGTTGAATTTTTCATGAGGCAGTGCCCACCCTCATTCAGCGGGTCTACTGATCTATTAGTTTCTAAACAATGGATCAATACTACTGAACATATATTTTCTGTACTTAAATGTTTTGAACATGATAAAGTCATCTTAGTAGTATATATTTAAGAAGGTGTAGCTGATCAATGGTGGAATCTTATAAATAATACGAGGCAAAGGGATGAAATTGAGTCCATGGAATGGGATGAGTTAAAGAACATATTTTTCAATAAGTACTTCCTTCGTAATATTCGAAAACAGATGGAGAAATATTATCTTGAACCAAAGAAAAAGGATGATGAATCTATTGGTACCTACGAAGAAAATTTTACAAGACTTGCAAGGTACACTTCCAGAATTATTATCCAACCTGAGAGTAAAAACGGTCAATTCTTTAGTGGCATAAAACCAAGTCTTTGAAGGGCGTTAGCCATAGGGGACTTCAATAGCTATGAGGAAATCGTTCGATGTGCTCTCAAGGTTGAGATGGAGATTGGGGTAACCCATAAGTTATATGTGTTTGATAAGAAGAGGAAAATGGAAATCAAAGGAAAATCTTAAGAGCACACTGAAAAGAAGATGATTTTTCTCTTGTGCTTAAAGTGTGGAAAGAAACATTTAGGGAGGTGTCTTAATGGGACAAGTAAATATTTCAAATTTGGAAAAGAATGTCATCAGGCTTTTGAATGCCACAATGATGGGAAGAAGATGTCTAGTGATGCGAACAAATAAAAGGCTACACAGAGTGCACCTCCTGCACTTCAATGTTACAAGTGCAAGGAAATGGGGTATTATGATAATCAATGCCCTAATTCAAGGGTTGTTGATGATGATCGGCGTCAACAAACTCTTTAGGATAAAGACAAAGGAAATTCAAATGCAATTTCTATAAGCGATGTGGAGTACGATAACGAAGTGGTGAAAGGTACACTTATCATCCACTCTAATGTAGCAAATGTTTTATTTGATTCTGAATCCAACCACTCTTTTATTTTTGATGAATTTTCTAAGGGTATCGCCATATTACCTCAACAATTAGATATTGAGTGAGTTTTGACAAAACCTAATGGCACAACAGTCGCATCAAAAGTTTATAATTCTTCTCCGATTGAAGTTCGTGGGAAAGTGCTTCTTGAAAATCTTGTGATCCTTCATATAGTAGAATTTTATGTGATTCTTGGCATGGATTGGATTTCTTTATCTGGATATCATATCAATTTACAAAGTGGGGAAGTCACATTTCATATTCCAAATCAATCTATGATCTTCTATTGATGCAAGGATGAACATAAACTTCTAGTGTAAATTTCTTCAATCTTATGGATATTGATTCCAATAAATGAAAGTTATTTATCTCAAATAGTTTGAGAGAATCTCATGATTAAGAATAATCCAATTGTATGGGAGTTTTATGATGTCTTTCCAGAGGAATTTCCTGGTCTTCCACCAAATTGTGAAGTTGAGTTTTCAACAGAACTCGTACCAGGTGCTTTGCCTATTTCAAAGACACCTTATAGAATAGACCCAATTGAGTTGGAGGAATTAAAGAAGCAACTCCAAGAGAATCTTGATAAGGGATTCATATGCCCTAGTGCATCACCTTGGGGAGAACCTGTTCTGTTTGTTAAGAAGAAAGATGGATCAGTGAGACTCTACATTGATTATAGAGAACTTAACAAGATCACTATCAAGAACAAATATACTCTCCCACGTATTGATGAGTTATTTTACCAACTACATGGAGCTCAATACTTTTCCAAGTTTGATCTTTGTTCAGGGTAACATCAATTAAGGGTCAAAAGGGAGGATATACCAAAGACGACTTTCCATACAAGGTATGGACACTATGAATTTATAGTGATTCCATTTAGTCTTACTAATTCCCCTGCTATATTCATTGATCTAATGAATAGAGTCTTTAGAGACTATCTTGATCAGTTTGTGGTAGTCATTATACATGATATTATCGTCTATTCAAAGAGCAAGGAAGAACATAAAGATCACTTGGGAATTGTATTGAAGACCCTTAGAAAGGAGAAGATTTATTCCAAATATTCCAAGTGTGAATTTTGGCTTAAAAAGTATCATTTTTGGGTCACATAATATCAAAAGAGTGGATATCTGTGGATCTAACAAAAACAGAATTTATCGAAAGATGGTCGAGATCAACAACAGTAACTGAGATCCGAAATTTACTTGTTTTGGCTGGATATTATCGTTGTTTTGTGAAAGATTTTTCATGATTATCTAATCCACTCACCAGGTTGACTCGAAAAGATGTTAAGTTATTTAGACAGAGGATTGGAAGAGAATTTCAAGGAGTTAAAAAGAAGGTTATCTAGTGCACCTGTTCACACACTACCTTGTAGTAGAGAAAGGTTTTTGATCTACATTGATGCATCCAAGATGGGATTGAGGTGTGTTCTCAGGAAAAACGATATGGTGATAGCTTATGCCTCATGACAGTTAAAAATCCATGAACAAAATTACACAACTCATGATTTGGAGTTAACTTCAGTAATATTTTCATTAAAGATTTGGAGTCATTACCTTTATGGTGAAAGGTGTGATATTTATACTAATTATAAAAGATTAAAGTATATTTTCACAGAAAAGGATCTGAATATGCGCCAAAGAATATGGTTTGAGTTGATTAAGGACTACGACTGCTCAATTCATTATCACCATGGGAAAGCAAACAAGGTGGAAGATGCATTAAGTTGACAAGACCATGCTAGCTTATCCATGATGAGGATCACAAAAGATCCATTATTTATGGATTTACAAAGGATGGATCTTGGAATTATAATGGAAGGGAAAACATATTATCTTTCTCAAATGAATGTTCAACCATCTATACACGTGAAGATTAAAGAGGCACAGAAAGAAGATGTAGAGTTACAAAAGAAGTTGATAAATGTTCCTGAATTCACCTTTGATTGTGATGGGATAATAAGATTCAGGAATCAGGTTTATGTCCCTCCAATCCTAGAATTAAAGAAGGAGCTACTAGATGAGGCTCATAGTTCTTCATTCTCTATTCATCCTGAAAGCACGATGAAGTATAGGGACCTGAAAGAGTACTTCTGGTGGAATGTCATAAAAAAATATGTTGCTGAATATGTCTCTCGATGCTTGGTTTGTCAGCAAGTTAAAACTGAGATACATAAGTCTAAGGGGATGTTACAACCATTACCCATACCAGAATGGAAATGGGAAAACATCACTATGGACTTTTTCAATGGAATTCCTAAAATATCCAAAGGCAATAATGCTACCTGGGTTATAGTTAATTGTCTTACAAAGTCGGCACACTTCATTGCTATTAGAAAATATTTCTCTTTTGATCAACTTGCAAGGATATATGTAAAGGAAGTGGTAAGATTGCATGGAGTACCACTTTCCATTATATCTGATCGGGATATGAGGTTTACCTCAATGTTTTTTCAAAGTCTTCAGTATAATATGGATTCAAAGTTGAGTTTCAGAACTGCTTATTATCCTCGGAGAAATGGTCAGTCTGAGAGAACAATTCAAACTCTACAAGATATGTTTAGAGCTTGCTCTATGGATTTCAAAGGTGGTTGGGATAAACACCTACCTTTGGTGTAATTTTCTTACAATAATATCTTTTACTCCAGTATTCAAATGTCCCCTTATGAATCTCTTTATGGAAAGAATTTCAGGACTCCATCTTGATGGGATGAAGTTGGGGAATGAAATCTATTAGGACCTGATCTTGTTGATGAGATGGCAGAAAAGGTCAGATCTATTCAACAACACATAAGAGCATCTCAGATTCGACAAAATATTTATGCTGATAACCGAAGAAAAGACCTAGAGTTTGAAGTGGGTGATAAAGTGTTCCTACGATTATCTCCTTGGGAGAGAGTAATGAGATTTGGAAAGAAGGGAAAGTTGAGCCCTAGGTATATTGGTCCTTTTGAAATACTGGATGGTGTTGGGAAGGTAGCTTACAGATTGGCACTTCCACTGAATCTCTCTCAAGTTCATGATGTGTTCCATGTATCTCTCATGAGAAAATACATACCTGATCCTTCACATGTACTCAGATCAGAAGTTATACCGCTGGAGCAAGATCTTTCTTATGAAGAACAACCAATAGAGATTCTGTATCATAGTGAAAAAGTCATAAGGAACAAGAACACTCGCTTGGTGAATGTTTTATGGAGGAACCACCAATTAGAAGAATCTACATGGGAACTTGAGGATATGATGAGGGAGAGGTATACTCATCTATTTGTTACAAAGTGACGAATTTTGAGGGCGAAATTCATTTTAAGGGGGGAAGAATGTAACACCCGATATTTTATGAGAAATATTTTTTTATGTATATAATGTTGTATAAAAGAATATTTCACTATACATAACACTATCTTGGCTTGTGTTACACGCAAGAGCAACCTTCCTCGATAGCATGTGTTGTACGCAACACCGAGTTTCACTAAACAACGATATGTTATTAAAATATTATATAAACTATCCATCATGAATAGTAATACCCATATTTTGAATTTTTATCTTCCAAAATGAACTTCATTTTTGGATTCGGAATAACGAAATTATCCTAGGTTCAATTTTTGGTATATTTCTGAAAATATTCAATTATTGATGAATAGTGAAAACACTGGGTCACTATTTAAAAACTGACTTTTATTTAAATAATTATTTATTTTATTTAAATTTATTTTAGTTCAAAATTGATACATAATACCTATATAATTTCAATGTACTTCATTAGTGTCAATTTTTAATATTTTTAGATATATAAAAATTTTATTGAACTTTTTACCGTCTTTTACCCACCTCCTAGGAGAATTTGAAAATTTACATAAAACATAATTTTACCGCTTATGTGAGTGGAACTTCAAAAATCTAAGATACACGGTTGATATCAAGGATTAAAATCTGGTTCAATAAGATAAAAATAAATTTTGGTGAATAGTAACTTTTTACTTTTATTTACCACGGTTAAAAGTAAATTGGGTAATTAAGGGTAAAAATGATATTATTATTACACTAACACATGTCCTAATTATATTAGATAAGTTGAATTCGACCCAAATCATCCCTAGAAATAAAATATGACCATTTAGGTCCACATGGATTAGATTAGTACAATTATTATTATTTTATTTAAAGAAGAGTTAAAAGAGTTAAAATAAAAGTATAATAACTACAACATTTTAAATATTGGGTTATACATAAGATAAATTTGAATATAAATATTTATTAGAAAGATAAAATTATTTCCTACATAATGGAATTTTATTTATAATTTTTAAGCATTAAATAAATTAATTTATTTATGACACAGTGATGATGCAGTAATTACATTATTAGTCAAATATTAACATAATTGATATTATAAATACCGAAATAATTGTAATTTCAGACTTTTAATTAATTAAACTAATTTTATAGGTTAATATGACATGTTAGTATTGATTTAATTAACTTTTTTTGAACTAATCATTCTGTTATGATTTTCAAAAAAAAATCAATTACCAAATAGTGTCCAAATTGACATAAAATAGTTTTTAAAACAAATATTATATTAATAATTGTTATTTTATTCTTAAAAATCTAAGGATAGGCCAAATGAATTATATATGGTTATATATGTTAATAATGAACATCTTGGGGTTCGTTTGGCATGTTATAATAAGTTTATTAACCACATAGTTTAAGAAAACAAGAAGACACGGTAAAAGTAAAATTATTTAACATATAGTTAAATCTAAATGATAAGGACAAAATAGTAACCTAAACATGTCTAAAATATATAAGTTAAGATTATTTAGACCCATACCCACCTTATTTTCCAAATAAATCAATTTTGAGCTATTAAAAACCTAATATGTCTTTATAATAAAATAATATTTTTAAGTTTTTCATAAGGTGCCTCTCTCCTCCCTTATAAAAGGGCACCTCCTCCCTCTCCTCCTCACACCACTTTGAGCCTCCAATCTCAGCCAAATCCTTCCCATTTCTCATATCCACTTACCTAGAAACATCCTAGAGGACTTGGTATTCTTAAAAGGCCGTATTTAGTGCCCTAAGAGGAGATTAAGAAGAGGCGCTTCAAAGAAGTGGTAATGTCCGTTACCGATTCTTTCAAATTTATTTCTTCTTCTAATTCATCTTCTTTTTTTGATTCATTATGAATTAATAACATCAGTATCTCTAATATAATTATATGTTATTATAAATATTAAACAACACTATTTCACATTCTATCCATCCTATAGAAAATGAAATCACCGTGCGTGCGTACGTGCGAAATACTGTCTCCAGGCCGTGGTGTAATCTGTTTTCCACCACCACCTTACTTGGATGGGTATAATGGTGTAAATAATAACTATATATGATTATTGTAAAGTGATATTTATTCTGAAATAGTATAAATACACTTCAATACAATTCCACGATAATGTGAATGATATCATCGCTCGTGCGTACGTACGACGTACCGTCTCCACGATGTGATGCGACTCGTTCTACATGATCTTCATTGAATAATGATTATATAAATGGATTGAATGAATAAATATCATATATGTTACAATAATACCATTATAGAAATGAGGTATCTATAAAATAAAAAGATGAATATGAATTTATTCGACAAGACATGCATAAGAACATAAAGCAATGAACACCCGAATAACAAGTAGAAATCAAATATTACTAATAAGAAGATAAGAATATGACCATATATGACATAATAACAATGAATATGATTCTTTAATAAGTTGATGACATTATTTAAATCATTATACATGAGGTTGGGACTTGTACAAAGCATATTGGACATAAGGTAAGAGAAAAGCTCAAAATATCATTTTTATCCGAGATTGTTAATACTTTGGTATTTACTAGGGCGTATTTATCATCCACATCCATGTTTCCCCAATATGTAATATTATTTCCATCCTCCTACAATTCTTTAAATCCAATATTAATTGTTGGTGAGTTTTTAGTAAAATATATGAAAGGAATCTTTTTTCGTTTTTAGTACGAGGTACTTTTTGTCTTTTCCGCGCAAAGTACGAGAAGAATGTTTTTTAACTTATACGACCTGAATGGATTTTTAGAACATTATTTCCATGAATATTACATTACAAGTTTTCAAGATTATTTTTAATCAACTTCTTTTTGTTTAAAATTGTATGAAATTTTATGGAAGGAAAAATGTTTTTGAAGTAGAAAACATATTTTCCTCAAGAATGGAGTTCAAGTGTTTTATCAAAATTATTTTACTTCTAAGATAATATGGGGTTCTGTTTCTATCACTATTTTAAAATTGATTTGTTTATGTTATGATGAAATTATTTTTATGATTTCATTTTATCTTATATGGATTATGTTATGATGGCATGATGCTTAAGAATCCCATTTTTTACATGGGTTATGCTATGATGTATGATTTATGATCTTGTGGAACACATAAGAATTGTATCATTATATGATTGGTGGAACCTATATCTCCCTCCAATGCATAGGGTAAAGATTTATATCTCACGAGATAGACATGGATGGAATGGTAGGTTAATCCAGTTCAGTGAAACAGGACTGAAACAAGGAGTGAACTTGGTTTAGAAATGGACTTTGTCCGCTAAGATAGTCTTGGAAATGATTATTCACTACTACAAAATGATTCTCAATGATTATGTGTGTATTCCACAATGTTTCATGTTATAATTTTTGGGTTTACATTTCACCACCATGATTAATTCCATGTTATGATATTATGATCTCTTTTGCAGGTTAAGATTTTCCAAATGTTATGTTCTTATGAATATGATATGATTAATATTTCTTTTGTTTACCCGTACTGAGCATTTGAGCTCACCCTGTTGTATGTTTTCTTTTCCCCAGGTCAGGAAGAAGTGTATTAAGTAATATATGCGAAAAGGGACTCCAAAAATGATGAAATAAATGGGATACAATGTAGCTGCTTTATGAATTAGTTGTTTATGTTTTCCAGTTTCTAAAGACACTATACCTATATGGTCCATTCATGGATTTGTTATATGTTGTAATAAGTGTGATTCAATTTTGAAGTAATAACAATGTATGTAAAGTATGGGACGTTATAGTTCAACCCTTATTCGTTTAGAAGGAAATATTCAAAAAATTTAAAGATAATATTTTTATTGGAAAAAGCATGTAATACCCTGATACTTTATGATATATTTCCTTTTAAATAAAATCAGTTTCTCTTATATCTTGTGATATATGAAAAACCAAGACTCAATTATAGTATGTGAACACTATATTTTAATAAAACTATAATAAAATTCACATTTTCATATTTCATGTAATAAAATTTCTAATTGGACTGGATTAATATGAATTATTAAGTAACATGGTCAAAATAATCCAAGAATTAAAATTTGAAATTTCCCTTAGAAATATGCGTTAATGAATAATAAAAAATGAAATATTTAACCTTCGGAAGTTTTATATTTATTAATTTATAATAATTTTTAAATTTATTATTTTATTTACCATCAACATTATGGAAATAAATATATGATAATTAGAGGTAAAAATAATTTATTTTCATCAGAAAAGAGTTAGTTTTTTTGGAGAATGTTTTTATTTAAAAAGCATAATGTCTATCTATTTTAATTAATAAAAATAATATTTAATGATGAATGAATTAAATTTTATTTATATATTATATATCTAAATTTATTAATTAAAATACATCTAATGGTTATTTCAAGTAATATAGTTAATATAATAGCATCTTATACTTGAAAAATATATTTCCTAAAAAATGCGTATTTGACATGAATTGTGGGTTTGTTTTTAAAATAAATAATTCCACTTATGTGAATTTAATTTAATGAACAATTTTACATATTTTAAATCATCATAATTAATAATATATAATAATGTAAACATATTTTTTTTAATATAATGATTAGTAAAAATATTGAAAATTAATTAAAACGGTTAGGGTTAAATTGAGGGTTTGAGCATTACATGTGCTTGTGTATGAAATAATTGTACACAAAAAAATAAAAATAATTTAATAAAATTTATTTAATATTTATAATTATCAGGTTCAATTAATATAATATGGATCATTTTATTTTAGGATTAATTGAATAATTACACAGGTTACGAAACTATCTTCCGTAGTGAAAACATTCATGGTAAAAGATAGTAAACATTGATGAAAAAGTAATGAAATGGTTAAAACATGTTTATTTAATGTGATATAGGTGTTTAAAATCATTAAATTACATAAAATATATTATTTATCAATTTTCTAGGAACATTGGGTGATATTGAATTCCCAATATAGAATAGTTTTGGGTATTTATAGAAAATTCACTCTCAATTATAAAAGTTCACTCCCTCATATCACATATTCACAGGTCAAAAGACATTTGGATGGAAAACCCATGAAAAATGTATCCCCAACATACTTATCCACATTATAAATCTTCTTTCGTTATAAAAATTCCAACCCTAGATTCTTTAATAAGTGATCCAAATGAGGTTTCTCTAAGGAATGGTAATCGCCTTAATGAAGCTCTTTTTTTTCTTTCTTATTTTATTATCATAAATTATGTATTAACACTGAAAATTTAATTAAAAAAATCTCCCATAAAATGAGATTTAATTATATTGATGGATTAATTTTTATCCTTCTAATTCTCCAAGAAATACGAAACAAATCAATCACTCATGTGTACGACATACTACCACCTTGCGAACCAATGAAATTTTCATTCCATCATTGAATCAATAAAATAGTATTAATGAGGGAAATAATTAATGTATATGATTAATATGATATGACATTAGTTTATAAAAATAAATATACCATCAAATTACATACCCTTCTACCCATTAATGATATGATATCGTCACTATTTTGTATAAATGACCTACCATCTCTATGAAGTGATGTAATTAATTTTACATGCCAAACATTAAATAATGGTTCATAAAATGTATATAAAGGGTAAATAATAATTTTATAACCATAATATAATTCTTTATATGATGTACGTATTTCTAATGCACACGAACATGAAATTTAATAACAAAACAAGGTTGAGAAAACAAGGCTATTAACACCCAATATAATAATAATAATAATAATAAACATAAAAGACTATTAACAAATGGGTGGTAAGATATTATAATTAAATCATATATGATATGCTAAACACGAATATGGTTTTCATATAAACCAATAACAATCGTAAAACCATTATAAAATAAAATAAGTTGCAACCAACTAAAGGGAAGTGTGTGGAATGTTATTTCGTCTTATTTCCATTCCATTGATAATTTTTTTGATATAAACATATTCACTTTTATGTGGTGTATATACTTCCCATTTTTTTATTTCACATGAATACCTGTTTATTTGGGATGTTTAATGTTTCAATTCATTTTTTTCTTTCAGGGGGTAACAATTTAAAAATAACCATAGATGTAAGATTTTATTTTACAATAACACTTTCTTTTGTAATTACATTGTCTTTAATTGAAAGAGTATTATAATTTATCCTCAATTTGTCTCAACAATTTTTTATCCACTTCAAATTAAATATTTTTAAACATTTTCTTCTATATTGTTTTAATTTTAGTAATTAATTCAAGTAGTTAAATGATTAAAAGATAAAAATATTTTATTTCGCTTTAGCACACACACACACACACATATATATATATTCCATGTACATGTATTCATTTTTTAAAATTTAATTTTTTTTAGTTAAATCATTTTAATATTTTTACCCCTAATTTTTTTAAAGAGGATGAAATGAATATTTCTATTTTTTTCTTAATGGTCATTTTTTGATAAAAATAGAAAGGAATTTTCTTTTTTATCATATATGGGTATAACATACTTCCCCACCAGCATAATGATTTTATGAAATATAGATTCATTAAAAAAATTTATATGGTTTTAAAATGAGATCAATTTTATGTAATATTATTTTAATATTTCAAATCCATTCCATTTAATCTTTAAAAAGATACTATTTTACTGATAAACCTATATTCCAGATGAACGGATGGTCACTTATCATCATTTGATTAATTTTTAAATTTTTAACATTATTTTCATACAATAAATTTCCCGTAATAAATTTTCAATGTTCATTGAATTTATCATAAATATCTGTAAATTTTAATGAGTTATATGATTATTTTATAATCTGTCTACCATTTTTACATATGGTGTTTTATTTGGATGTTATCTGATTAATGGGAAAATATAGATTAATATGTATGATTTAATCAATTAGATATTTGTTAATAATGAATATTGAATGATTAATTAAATTAATCATTCAATATATGATGAATGTATTGGAAATGCTATAAAATGTGGTGCTTGGTATTATATATCACATTGATGAGTCGATCAGCCTCAAGAGACAATTTTTTATCGAAATTAAATAGTGTCTTACCCATAGTTTTATACTACCTTGTTAAAGTTATTAACAGTATATATATCAGGATGCATGATATTATGATTCCGAAAATTAATCATTTCCTTCATTGAAAGTTCAGTTATATTTATCTATGAGATTATTGCATTGATATTATGAAGGAAATCATTTTTTATCATGTTATTGAATTAGATAGTGTGATAAATTAGTTATTTACCATTCCATATTGATTATAGATTATATTTCCATTATAGATTCTATTGTATCCAACAATTAATATAAATTTAATCTAACCCTTATTTTTTCCCCTTTCCATAAAATACGATGAAGAATTATTTGAATGAGTTCAAGGATACTGAATTTTTTTCCATTATAATGTTTTATATTTTATTCCTAATATAATATAGGTATCATGAATGAATCAGGTTATCAAATACTACTAAATTGATTGGTGATTTTAGATTTTACCTCTTATGTAAATTCAAATATAATAAAGTTTACACTCACTCCAGGATTATGGGGTTGGGGTTGTTAGAGTATTAATTTGAGAATTTACAAATTCCCATTTTATAAAACAAAAAATGTTACCCCACAACACTCTAAATAATTTTAATAGAATATGAAAGACTAGATAAATAAATTTAAGTAAATATTTACCCCAATCAGTGTAACAATTCCACCCTAACTAATAATATATCTTATATAATCTCTATTAGGATCATATATATCCAAAATTATGTACACAGGATACATTATATACAAGAATGAACTTTTATATACTCTCGTTATCTGAGAAATCGTTTAAGAATGGTACATGAAGTATGCGAATCCCAAAAATACAAATCGATTGTTCTTGGTTATCTAGTAATTAGAAGACAATGTTATTGAATGCATATTTTGTTGTCCAACTAGGATATGATCACATCACATATCCCTCACCCAAGTAGATAATAATATTAACAACCTAGGTAATTTGAAAATAATTATTTTTTTTCATATTAAAATTAATTAATTATATTTTAACTCTTTATATTCATTATAAGTATATTAGGAAAATTTTCATTCAAGAGGAAAAAGCATTATTTATAACCAAATTCAGTTTTCTTGAATTAAATGGTTTTACTAGAAATATTTATTTAAAAATTATATATTTTTAAATTTTAAAATTAAACTTAATTTTAGAATTCATATTTTGAAAATTATCTTAGGATTTCTTTTTTAAAATTTCCAAAGAAGTTTAGTTTTTCATTAAATATTGAAAAATATTGATTTATTTAAAAATATCTTATATTTTCAATTATATACAATATAAATTTATATTTTAGAATAGTTTTAAAATCCCATTAGTATATTTTTATTTTAAATAATTCAATAAATTTAATTGGAGTTAATTTTATACATAAATTTGGTAAAATATTTCTTATACATAGACGTAATTTTTCCAGAAAACCACTTTTTCATCATGTTTTGTGTGATTAATTTTAAATTAAATTACCCTATTATGTTAATTAAACAAGATAAAAAGAGTTCAATATTATTTAAAATCACAATTAATAACAATTAATATGTTAAACTAAATTTTTTCAGGAATATTAAAACCCTTAAAAATTCATTACTATGATTAAGGATAAAACATGTTCACCAGGGGTTAAAATAAAGTGATAAGGGTTAAAATTAACTTATATTTTTTTGATCCAATTATATGAGTGATATTTTACCAAATATCCTTTTATGGAGTTAAATAATTTATTTATAAGAATTTTTTTTCAAGACCCAAGAATCACTTGTGAGAAGATAATTTATATTTTATTCAAATTAAAACTATTTTTGGGTATTTTCATTTATTGGAATGGTTGGAAGATTTTATTTTATTTTCCTCGAAAATGAAGTAAAAATTATTTCCTTTTCCTATATTACCAAAAGAAATTAAAAAATTTATTACTTTATTTTATAGAAAATTGATATCTACACTCTAACCAGGTATCTTTCTAAAATCACATTTTCATGAACTTTATGAAATTATAGTAAAAAATATTATTCCACCTTTAAAAATTGAGGCTGATATAATGGATTAAAAAATTTCAAGAATCATGTAAAGATTTTTCAAAAATTCCCCATATATATTTTTTCATATAATTATGTAGTCAAGGTAATAATTTATGATATCACAATTATGGTAAAAATGAGTGTAATTTTTTTTAACTTACAGATAATGATTAATATGGATCTGAAACTTGTATAAATGTGATTGGTGTAGTTTTTTCAATCTTATAAAATCATATATTTTAATTTGGGGTACCTTGGTTCCACATTTCAAGATTATGATATGTCTCTTATTTAATCTTTTAACAAGTTCAATGTGCGTCTTTGCCTACACTTATAAAATGAAAACCACCCTCCTCTCCTCTAAACACTTCAATTTTCTTTTTGGAAAATATATAAAAAATAACATCCTTAAATTTTATCCCATGTATTGGAGGTCCACGATTGATCTGATAACCTTCCTTTCAAGGCTTTTGGTATAAGCTTAAAGAGGTTGTCTGAAGAAGTGGAATAGTTCTTAACCATGAATTTTCATTTTATTTTTTACTTCATACTCTAAAAACACATTTTTAAAATAGGATAAAATAATATTAGTAATATATTCCATATATTAATATGTGTTCATATTAATGGAAATCACCTCTATTAATCCCATTTTTCAATTAAATAGTAAATGAATATATTGTTACTGTGTATGACAGACTACCTCCTCATGATCCAACGCAACTCATTTTCTATAATCTCCTCAGATGGATGGTTATAATGATGGATTTAACATATTTATAAATATTATTCATTATTTTTTATCATTATTGAAATATAATAATTATATTTTTTCTTACCATTCTATCTATTTAAAAATGATAACATCATTTGTGTCCATGAATGGATTACAATGTCTATAAATTAGTGCGATTCATTTTTCATCACTACATCACATGGATGATGTCTATAAGTTTATATAAATAAGTTATATGATATTTTAATCATAATGAAAATATTTATTCATATTTACCTTCTTTCGGCAATTTTCCTTGAAAAATGAAAATGTATCTCATGCGTATGTACGACCTGTCATCTCCATGATTTCAACTTAGTTTCATTTTCATCACAATCATTCGTGGGTGGTTTTAAAAGAATAATTGATATATAAAAATGATAATAATAAAAATATTTTTGTTCACAAGACGATTCAATATTGACCCCTCTAAACACAATTCAACTAAACAAATTATTTTTGAACATATTTGACAAATATCCTCAAAACATCTGACGTGAACTTAATAGACCAAGTAATTGAATATTACAAGATAATAAATAAAACAAAATTATTAATAAAAATGAAAAAGAATATTAATCATGTAAATATTTAACATATGTATATTATTTTTGGAAAACAAAGAATGACCCTCATATGTGTTCAAACGAAATATTTGTAAATATTTTATATGAAATGTTTTCATAATAATGTAAAAAAGAAAATTTCTATTTTAACATATACAACCTAAAATGATTATCACACCACCATAAATTTTTTTATGTATTTATTTCTTTATAATCATATCTGTTTTATTCAATGAAAAAGTGTACTTTTTATCATTTTATTAGAAAAAATGTTTTTAAATTTCACAAATCTTTGTAAATACAGAAATGATTTTATAATGGGTATAAATAATATTTTTATGAATAATTATGAAAATGAATGATTAAACATTTTATTATTATGTTATGTTTCTGGATATTTTTTTATGATGATGGGTGGTTTTGTTATATATCAATTATGGGTAGTTCAATTATAAAAAAGGGATTGGTGAACCCGACATAGATCTCCAATGCAATGGGAATATAAATAGAGTTAACTATTTAGGTTTCTCCTAAGATATTATTGGAATTTTTTGAGACCATGAGTTTCATTTGTAGTAAATGGGTCAATAAATGAGGAGATTATTCTCATATAACTGTTTCATATTCATTTAATTTGTTTCCATGTAATGGTTTAGAAATTATACATATTATTTTGAAAACTATTGATCATGTCCCAATGCCCAAGACATGTGCACGTGACATTAAGAGTATGGCACATTAATTACAAAAATATGGAGAAATTGAATGAATATAAAAATATTAATTATTTCTCATGATGAAATTTTATGAAGGTGAGTATTTGTATTTTTTTATTATACAAATTTCGTTTAAAATTATTATCGGAGTATAAGTAAAAAATTAAATCTATTAAAAAAAGGCTAGGATGGCTCAATCCCACACATGTTGGATAAAGATAAACCTCAAGAGAGAGACGTAAAATCCAAGCCGACATAGCAGTAGGATGTGAGAAAGAATTGCACCCACACAGAGCGTGATGTGGTGAAATGGTGTGTGAAGGATTTATGGTGGGCTGCACAACAGTGTGGAATAACCTATAAGGGTAATGTGTGTAGTGTTTTAGGTGATAACCCTGGTGCTAGGTCTAGGGGGAAGAAAAATAGATATTATTATTAAGGAGTATTAAAAAAGGAACAGAGTTATGTGGGATATCGAAGAATGCATACTCTTAACAGAAACTAAAATTTTATGTATATAAGATGATATTTTTAACCCAATTAATGTGATCTGTCAAATCATATGGAGATGTCTCCCACTACCTTCAACCTTAGAAAAGATTTTTTTTCACTAGAGATCATGTGAAAAACTAAAATGATCAAATTAAAGGTTGACATGGTTATTCTAAGGATGATATTTGGAGGTGATAAATCAAATAACTTATTTGAATTAGATATTTATCTTTTATGAAATAGATTGCTTGAAGAACATGATTTTCCACCATTGTTGATTATTTGAGATATTTGAAAAGATTCATGGGATTTTAAATATTCTTTAAATGGTATATTTTTCAAGAGTTTTAAAACATCATTTACGTGACTTAAAATGATGAGTTAAGAATGTGAGAAATTCCCTATAAATCTTAAGGAATCAAGTATGATATTTATTTCTTTACAATTTAGAGAGTTAATTTTTTTTTATAAAAACAGTTTCAGATAAACTTTTTTGTGAGGATGAGTTCTCAGAGTATTTTTTCCAATACAATGAAGATTAAAAATCACAACTGTGTGGCTTGAGAATCTTGCAATCAAGACTTTCATGTAGAATATGTTTTCCCAAATATTTTTGGCCAGTGTGAATATGAGAGGAAAAGCCTCTTGATATGCCATGATATTCAAAAATCCATTTATTGCATGTGGGGAAGAACATTCACAATATAGTTTCACAGAGAAAAATAGTTTCATTCATACCCATGTATGTTTATGCAATGCAAGCAATGGTTTTCAAATGGAATCCAGTGCATGTAAGTTAGCACCAATAACATTAAAATACATTGAGAAACAATTTAATTTTACAAAATGAAATAATAAAAATATAAATTTGTAATATATTATAGGTTTATAATATAAAAATACCATGAAATGATTTCATTAAATATAACTGAGAAAATCAAATTGATAATTTGATAAGGAAGATACATAGAGTTGTAGAACTATAATATTTTAAAAAAATATTAAATAATTTTTGTGAATGCCTTAGACATATCTAAATGAGGCTAATACATAATCTTAAGAAAGAATATTTCATTCTTGAGTATTGTTTGACTATAAAAACAGATCATTAATAGTTGATCTGATATAATTTTAAAAGACCTGAAACTATCATTCATCAGGAGAAAAGGCTCTTAATGTGTATATACAAAAACTTGATACTGTAGGATAATAAGGAAATAATTTCATATAAAAGGATGAAGATATTTATAATTTTAGATCAAGTATAAATAAGGGAATAATTATTTTAATTGTTTTTTTGGAAGAAGGAGAATTATTTAAATTGGTACGAGAAGTATAAAAAGCCTCTCGATTGGATCTAGGAGTAGGAGAAAAATTTTAGTTGGTTCTAGATGTTGTAGAAGGCTAGTATTGACTCTGGTAACATTGTGTAAATCAGTGTAATTATCCTCTTATGTGCACTTAAGAGTAAGGATATAGTGTGACTCTATATTGACAAATGTAATTGATAAAAATAATTTATTGGAGAATCCATGTTTGGGGGTTTATAACCAACATGTAAATGAGTATGTATTTGTACCAAGCCATGTAAATACCATGCATTGTGATCTATTTTAGAATATCTACATATGAGATGAAATTGTGAGATATATTTATGTGCATTAATAACCTTAACATGTACAAGGGGTTGAATTAAAAGTAAAACAATTCTAAAAGTTAAACCACTGATTCAACCCACCCCCCTCAATAGTCAATCCAGCTTGGGGTTTTATAAATGAAACTAGAGTAAGGTTCCCTGTAAATATCCATAATAGTTCTTATGAGTTATATATTTTAGGAAATGATTGTGATTCCTCATTTAGATAGAATTATTGTTACTCCTGGTGATAATAATTAATATATTTCTCCAATTACATAAAAGGTAAAAATTAATTGGGTAGAATGGAAGTTTAAGAAGAATATTATATTAAATGTAGAGACGCTGGGTAATTAAAGTGGTATGTGTTGTAATAATTATCTGGGTTATGATTATTCTGATAAAGCCTTCTGAAGACGTGATTATGATGTATTAATTAATAATTCTCACTCTGATTTTAATGAACATATGAATAAATTTATAAAATAAGATGTAAATTTTATTATGCAATGTTTGAAGGCTCCTCATAATGAAAAATTACAACCGGAAGAATATGACAACACTATGTAATAGGAATTCGCTAAAAATAATTGGATATCTGATTCTCAGAAAAATATTGTGATAGACTAGAATGAAATAATTTGTCTTATTAATGAAAGATATTATAAAGGTATTATAAGAATATGATGAAATTATGGTGAGAAATATTTCACTGTGAATGTTTCTATATAATCTTTCCATGATCTTGAAAATTTTCACAATGTTTTAATGGATCTCAAAGATGTTCAATTAAGGGATAATGAAAATAGGGTAAAGAATCTTGAAATTGTATATAAGAATCATGAAGTATGAATGAATAATAATTTTGGATGCTAAAAGAGGATTGGTAAGACAAGAAGAGAAAAGTTTTTTATGACAATAAATCCATCAACATTAAGTAATTAAAGATAGACGTGTTGTTAAATAATCGATAATCACCATGCGATGGAACTTCCAAAATTAATGGTAAAATATGTGATGCCCCAAAAGTTATATTTGAGGATCATGACACAATAAATAGTAAGGGATCATTATCTAACCAAATGGAATCATCCTCCATGAATAAGGTATCAGATAACATGGAAACTATATTATGTGATGATGTTGTTTCAAGTATGAGTACATATTTTTAACAAAACTCTAAGAAAATGTAGATGGAAAAAATATTAATAAATACACTCTATCAACGGTGTAAGAGGGAAATGTTGGATTATTTTTTCCCCAAGAAGTGTCAAAAGTGTGTCGTTTTACTCAAAAAATAGAAAGTTACAAACCATATAAACTCTTCACAGAAAAATTATAAAAATTATGAGAATAAGGTTCATTGGATATTTTTAGAATATTATAAAGTTCGAAAATAAGGAATTGTATTATTATAATAAAAAAGAAATTATAAAAAAGAAATATAATTTCCCAATAAAGGACTAGTAATTCCTAATAATGGAGAAATAATGATGACCAGAAATAGAATTAAAAAATTAAATATTAATGGTGAGAAAAAAATACGAAACCACTTACACCAAGAAGATAAATGAGGGTTACACTGTCTCATAAAATGAAAAATTATATTTTTTATGAAAAAACATGCCACTAGGAAAAAATTCTCACTTCAAAGACGCATAAAAATGACAAGTGTCTGGAAAGAATTCAAATCATGGTTGAAGATTCAATTTCAGTGGTTTTTGAAAGTGCTTTCAATTATATAAGCACAATTCCAAATATTTTTGGTATAACATGTCATTTTGAGGAAACTATAATGAATAATGTGGAATCCATGTTTAATATATGAGAAACATTTCTCTAAGAATGAATTTTTTGGTAAAAACTCATCTAAGATTCCAATTCCGTAAAGATATGAATAATTTTTTGAGGTTTGTAAAATACTTAAGAAGGGAGGTCTCACAACTCATAAATAAATGAAAATAATATGAGGAGATATTCCCAAGGTTTTGAAATGGGAGAAGCTTAAATTTAAAAACAATGGTATTTCATGTGATTGTTCTTAGAAGAGAGAGTATGTCTATAAAGTATGTCTCCTTATTTGGCCAAATCAACTGAAATTTGACCTAAAATTATAGGAAGGTGAAATTTTTTCTAATGATAAATAAAATTATGTATCTATATAAAGCTAGGATGAAATATGTATTCTATAAAAAATAGATAAGACGTTCAATGAGATTTTGAGAAAAGAATCACTTAGGTTGAGAGTCAATTATCAGGTTTAATGTTACTCTAAAATAACAAAAGGGTCCCAAAATATTCATATATATATATATATATATTATTTTGTAAATAAATGAAGGTAAATGAATGGGATTGATGCTTCCACAAAGGGAGAGTATTGATTAATTTAATTATGTTATAATTTAACTTTACAATGAATACGAGACTCTTGAACATATTTTTTAATTTATGAGATGCAGTATGTAAGTTACTCCCAAATGATTACATTATATGAATTGATAATATTATCAAGGGGGACTTTATATTAAAACAATAAGGGTGATTTATATATTTTTTCACCTAAACATTATGACGTTTTTTTGTTTAGGGTGTTCAAGATGTAGGGTTGTATTGGTAATTTTGATTGTGTTCATGCCTTAAAAGTGAACTTAATATTTATGAGTATGATATCCCATTTATTGTTGTTTATTGGAAACATATACAATAGTGGTTATATAAATATTTTTTATACACTAGATTATCCTACATCGACATATATTTGAGCAACTAAAAACTCTTTTCTTCAGTAACCATGTTGTATAATCCTTCTCTAGAAAAAATGGGAAGAGAATCATGAATTTCATGAATGGAAGAAGAAGAAACACGGTAGAAACATCTTATCCTTTGAATTTAATTATTAATAAGGTAAATATATTTGAGCACCACATATTTACTCTTATGATGCGTTTAATCTTGTCAACAAATTAAAAAGGGGGATATTATTGATCCCATGTTTTGTATTTGTTTTCAATGGATCAATATGTGCAGTAATGATGTCAGGATAATCGTTATGTATTCATTAAATGGAATTAAATGTTGTAATACCTCATGGTTTTGGGATAGATTTTTTCCAAATAAATTTAATATTTTTAATACTTTTCATTAAATTCCACACTGATTTTAGTTTTCATTACGTGCAACAATCTGTTTGGCACGTGTTATATGCAATACCGAGTTAAAAAGAATCATGACAAACTTCTGAAATATTATTAGTTAATATGAAATTTATCATGTATTCATTGAATTGTTATTTATGAATAATATTAACTAATTTATGAAAATATATCTTTTATTAATGTTTATAAAATTAATTCTTTAGTAAAAAATTAATTACAAATGATAATATAAACTAATTTAAAATAAATAAAAACATGTTCTGAATAAGTATTTTTTTGTGCAATGGTATGTTTTACGTAAATAAATTTTAAAAATATCTTTTTGCGAGTTATACTAAAGAAATTTATATATTATATATTCAATATAGTATTTTTTATTCATCTTATGTCTGTTATAGTCATGATATAAAACAAATCCAATTTTACGATTAAAAACTATATGTTTCAAAAAAATAAATTTTATCAAATTTTAAACAGTTATATTAAAAAGTTTTTTCCCATTTATATAAAATTTATTTAAATAAATTAAATTTATTTTTTAAATACACATGTTAAAATTATCATATAGTTATTTTTCGATAATTTTATGAAATTATTCATGTTTTTGTGAATAGTGACAAATACTGGTCTTTATTAATAATTGTCATTTCTTTAAATGTTTTTGAAAACATAAAATTTGTTTTAATTTGTTTTCAAAAGTATTATTAGTTAAAATATATATATATATATATATTAATAAAATGTAGGTTATTGGAATCAATTTCATTTTGATATATATTTATGTATATATTAAGCTTTTTAACATTTTCTATTAAGAAAAAACAGCTTACACATCGGTTCTGTGGGTTTAATTTCATATTTAATTTTCAGAATTTTTTGAATGAAATTTAGAAAATATGATTCCAAATTCATAACATTAATAAATTATATTATATAATTATTAATATTAAAAACATAAAAATTTCTTTAATATGGTTATGATTGAAATGGCTTTACAGTGGGTTAAACTAAAAAGATATGGGTTAAAAAGACCCGAACACGTCCAACACCCATTAGATGGGCATATATATTACTTATAACATATAAGCTACAGAATAGACTATTTTAGAGCCTTATTCATGTAAAAAAATGTGGGAAACCCATTTTCTTTTTAATATTAGAAGTGTTCTACTCACCTCAATTATAAAAGGCCATCCCCCTTCTATATTATTCTCACCACCAAAACTGTTTGGTTGGGCCATGTCCTACCCAATAAATTCAATAATTATATCATATTAAACTTCAAAAATTATTTTTCTCATAATTCCAAGAAAATAACCATTTTCTAAAAACCAAAATAAGTTGTCTAAAGAAGAGGTAACATCCCTAACTAACAATTTTATTTTATTTTTTTCTCTACCTTTATAAATTCTCCTTAAAATATGTTGATATAATAACTTTTTTATCATAAATATACTTATATTTTATTTTGTTAATGGAATAAACTAAATATTTATCATGTTCCAACAAATGGGATACAAAATCACCATTCATGTTTAAGGAATATTACATTTTCTAAAATCGATGCGATGTATTTTCTATTTCCATTATACCTGGTCGGTAATAAGTATTGATTAAAAAATATATGATAATGGTGAAATATTTATACTTATAAAATTATGATATCACATATAACTCTTTACTTCTCATTTCTTGGTAATATAATAAAGTCGCTTGTGTGTTTGGTAGAATATCACCTCAGAGAGTGATAAGATTTGTTATTCACATACACTTTTTATTGAATGTATGAGAATAGGTTTAATATATTTATATATATATATGAAATTAAAATGATTCTGGAATGGTAATATATTATTTACCTTTATCTATTTTAATACATTGATAATATTAAAATAGTGTTCACTCATACACTCGACCTACCATCTCCATGAAAAGTGTATATAATTTTTTATCCCAATATTTTATAGATTACTATAAATACATATATAATGACAATATATGAGATTAATATCAAGTATAATATTATTAATCTAATCTAATGATGAAAAAAATTAAGTGGAAAAAAATAACAAATCAAAATATACGTGAAAAATAAAGTAGTTTTTATTTGAAACATGATTTTAACAAGGAATGTTTATTAAAAGGGTAATAAAAGTACATATGTATATTATATATATAATGATATATATAACTATGGTTATATGAAATATTTAATATTATATTATATGAATTATATAGGAGGTTAGAAGGAGCATGAATGAAGTTGAGACATAAGCTAAGGGATTTCTAGTCTCTCTTTCATTTATAGGACACATATGCCAATTTACAACTATTTTTCATTGTGCGGTGTACTAATGACTATTTTACCTATTATATTATTAATATAATGATTTATTTAAATTCAATTTATCATTTCATTTAATTATTTATGGGGGTTTTTGATACAAAATATTATTATTTTGACAATGTTGTTTTGTCTCAAACTAGTTTTTTTTAGACAAATGTCATGTTATGAACCAAAAAAACTGTATGAGGTATATATAAATGGAATTTGAAAACTAAAAAAATAAATTCATATATTATCATGATAAATTTTGATTCATTATTTTTTATTCTTTAGTGGGGAATATTAATCAATGTTACCGAAGTGATAATGGTTTTATGACACAAACTCATTCTTTATCTGGAATTTTTTTATGCTTCTGATGATGAGAGATTATGATCCAACTCTAAAGAAACTAATAAATTTTATAATCCTATGTATATTTATAGGGAATATTTTTTCCTTTTATCTTCCTATATTAATGGTTTAAAGAGGCCAATGTTTTATTTTTGATAAAATCATCTTTATTTCTCTCGTCAGTCGAAAAACCCCTTTTATTTTGTATCCACGGTTTTTAATTTTTTTTAACAATATCCAAATAATTTATTAAATTCATTTTAACCCATTATTTAATTTTAAAAAGTGTTGTAAAATACATTTTGAAGATGTTTGAAATAAATAATTTCCATTTGTTTATTACTAAATATGTTAATGGAATCATTGTTTTAACATGTATGAAATAAATGATATTTTACATTGTCATTAAAAAATATTTTTAAAAAGAATGAATTATATTTTTGAAATTTTGATTTCAAATAAAATTATTTCAATTTTTTTTGTATTTTTGGTTTAAAAGCTATTTTTAAAATGTAAAGGTTAATTTTTTCATTAATATTTTTTAATTTGTTTTTAAAGATACTTTGAAAATTTTCAAAATTATTTTTAAAGGAAATTATTTTGAAAATGATTTATGTCTTAAAAGGTGGTTTTAAAAATGGAATGCATATTTTTTTCATGAAATGTTCTGAGTGATATTTAAAAATTACTTTCCATCTATGATGATATCCTTTGATGTTTATTATTCTTTTCTAGGGATATGTTCCTAGGATACCATTATTATTCATTGTATATAAAGATTTTGTTTGTAAAACCTATTTTTATTACATGGGTTATAACAAGATAAAATGATTACAAAACCTTCTTTTTTTCTATGATTTATTAATTGATGAAATAATGAAATATTTACGAAACCTGTTTCTTCTCTAAAGGTTAGGATATTATAAAATGTTTATGAAACCTATTTATTTTAGTGGATTCTAATATGAGTAATATTTTATTATCTTGTAGTACATATATATATGATTTTAATTATTTGATGGTGGTTTTTTATAACAAAGGATGGTGAATAATGTTTAATTGTGGATGGTGGCTCCATTATAACAAAGATGAGTGGGACCTATATCACACTCCAATTAAATAAGTAAATTTTGATATATCATGAGATAAATAGTACCAGAATGGGTATTAAAACCATTTCATTAAGGAAATATATCCAATATGATAGTTGTGGGAGTGAAAATTGACCACTATGGTGGTTTGGATAGTGAAACCATTTCATGATGATAGTTTTGTTATTGATCATTCACTACCAAGGAAATGATTTTCTTTATTTATGTGTATGAAAAAAGTTCATATCATATGTTAATGATAAGCTCTCATAGATCATGTTATTTGATTTATTTATGATTTATACCTTACAAACATCCAATATTTATCTTGTGACATTATATTTGGATCATTGATATACGTGATACAATTTTCATATATTATTCTCTCATTATCATACCCTTATGCTGAAGTAATATTTATTTATTTCCCATGTTTACTATTATTGAGAATATGAGATCACCATTTCTTATTTTTATTTTCCCAATGTTATAATGATAGGTGTTACATATTATATGTATAAAAAGGTTCATAGTAATTAATTTTTCATCACTGACTACAAAAGCCATATTAAAATCTCACCACCATTATCTTCCATAGAAAAAGAACTGATAAAGATACCCTTAATCAGTGAATCCAAAAAGTGATGATGAAAGAAAATTTTATCAGTGATTTTTAAATGGGATGACAATTTTTATATTTATCTGAAAGTTTTATTTATCATAGATAAAGGTTCCCTTAATCTGTGATGGATGAAGCACTGAGAGTGCAAATAAAGGCCATTCTAGAGGCTACACAGCTACATCCCTAGAGCATCCATGTAACATCACTATAAAATCAAACCCAATCAGAATACATAAATAGAGATAGAAATAGAAATAAAATATAGTATAAATTAATGAGTTTAATTGAAATATAATTTAAAACACAAATACATGATAAAATAATGTATTAATGATATTTCAAAAAATGGTTTGTATAATCATATGACTATGTAAGAATGATCAAATTCATTAAAAAAATATCAATGATCCTTTGTTTTTGGGCCCTAACCCTCGATCATTCTTTTAGTTTCCAAACAAAACGTCCCACCTAAAGAAAAATAATACAACTGTGTAAGAAAACAATTTTTATGCTAGAAATACTATGAAAAATCAATTAAATAAAAAGTGTCAATTTTATACTAAAAACATATACTGTGTCATATTGGGATCAAAATGTCTCATATTGAGGTGCATATGATTCCTACGAGTCTCAAATTACTTATGGCTAATTTTAATAAATTATCTAAAAAATATTAATGTATTTATCAGTTTTAATTATGTCACATGTATTTTTTTACTAAAATGTGAATTTTAAATAAAAATATACACATGGATTCATACAATTCACACCATAAATCATATTAAGTGGAGGGTGATTAAATTATATCAGAAGATGAATTATGTAAAATTGTTTTAGAGTATCAAACCAATATGTATTCATTTTCATGTATTTGAGTATGTCACTTATAGTTTTTACTAAAATTTCAGTATAAACTAAAACACACAATTTGAGTCATACTGGTCACACATTGTGTTATATTGATGTTTGATTGAATCCTATACATCATAAATGACTTATGGATATTTAAACTGAAGTATCAAAATAATCCTTATTTTTTTCTTCCTTTTTATTATATCAATTGTTATTTCAATAAAATATCATTTTAAAAGGAAAACACATAATTTGTGTCATACCAGTCATATTATGTACTTGTTTCAAATGATATTGATTCCAAAATATAAAAAATAATTCATTTTTTACATAAATTATCAATAAAACATGAGCATGTTTTCTTCATTTCTAGGGAGTGACACACATTTTGAACTTAAATAACAATTTTATTATGGTAACGGACCATTTTTGTCATATCTGGACACTGTGCATTAGATTGAGGGGAGGAAAATTTCCAGAAAAAAAAATTTCCAAGGGATCTTTTCTTTAAGTATTGAAACTCTCCAAATATTTTTCTTATTTTTTTAGTATGTCACGTGTCTTTTATATTAAAATGTAAATTTTAAACAGAATCCACAAAAGTTAAGTAATATCGATCACAATTTTTATCTGATTTAGGTGAGGTTTATTTCTAAATGTCAAAAATGACATACATATTATTTTCCTAAAGTATATAAAAAATTTGAAAGCATTTTCTTGGTTTTGAGTATGTCACTAGTATTTTTACATATATTTCAATTTAAACTAAAAACACGCATTTTGAGTCATACCGGTCAAATTGTGTGTTAGTTTTATGTCAGAATTATTCCTACACATAAAAAATGAATTATATACAATTTTTATAAATTTTTAGGACTATTAGAGTGTGTTTTACTTTTTTGGATAGTGAATCATGGTTTTAACTAAGATGTCAAATTTAAATTCAAAATATGTACATAGACTCAAATCATGCACATTGTGCATCATATTGTCCTATGGGTACTTTATATAATTTACTATTGTCATGAAAATATTTTTCATAATATATAGACAGAATATGAATGTGTTTACTTCATTTTGAGTATGTCACTTTTACTTTTTACTAAAATATCAATTTTAAATAAAAAACATGGAATCATACTTATCACACCATGTGACAGATTATGGTGCCGAACATTTCTATAGAATAAAAATAGAGTATAGATTACTTTTCAAAAGTATTGTGAAAAATAGATTTTTTTCTCTATTTTGAGTATTTCACTTAGGGGTTTTACTAAAATTTCTTTATAAACTAAAAACACACACTTTTAGTCATACCGGTCACACCATGTGTCAGATTGATGTGAATCCAATTCATACAAATCAAAAATAACTTATGGATTGTTTTCATAATGTATAAAAATAATCTAAATTTGTTTTCATGGTTTGGATTTGTCACTATTTTTTACTAAAATACCTTTTCAAACTAAGAACACACACTTAGAGTCATACCAGTCATATCATTTGGTGTATTGATTTGAGTCTAATTACTACATGTCACATATAACTTATGAATTATTTTCCTAAACTATCGAGGAAATCCAAGAGTTTTCTCATTGTTTCTAAGAGTGAAACATGTTTCGAACAAAAAAATTATTTTCCAATGGATAACGAACAATTTGAGTTATATGCAATATCGAGATTAAACAAAACATTACATACTATTAAAATATTAATATTTAATTTGAAATTTATCACATAGCCATAAAATGGATTATTTGAGTAATATTAACTAAAATATGAAAATATAAAATTTATAAATATATAAAAAATTAATTATGTTCTACAAAATTAATTAAAATGGAAAATAAGAACTGTTTGATAAAAAAATTAATATTTTTCGGAAAACAAATTATGCACACAAATATTTTTTAAGGAAAAAAATTAAAAAATCACTTATAATAAGTGATATTAATGGAATTTATATATTTCATATTTAATATAATATTTAATATACATCTTATTTGTCTTATAGAAATGAGACGAAATAAATCCAAATTTATGATTGAAAATTATATTTTTCTAAAAAAAATCTTGTCTCATTTTGCAAATTTTATTATTATTTTTTAAAATTTTAAAAATTTGTTTGGAAAAAATGATATTAATTATTTATATATTCAAGTAAAAATTTTGTTTTTATGAATTTAATAAATAGATTTATTTCCACTAAACAGTGATAAATGCTAGTACTTTTAGGAATTTACAAATATTTTAATGGTTTTAAAAATTTTGAAACCCAATTATTATTATTTTAAAAGAAAAATCAGTTAAATTATATATCTATTAATCTAATTTGGGTCATTTGAATTAACTTTATTAATTATTTATATATTTATGTGTATATATGTTAAAAATTTGAACATTTTTTCTATAGAGAAAACAACTTTCTCGTCGCGTTCATGGGTTCAAATTTAAATTTAAAATATAAATTTTCTGAATTAAATTTTAAAAAATTTATTCTATATTTGGAATGAAATATATTTTGTATTATCTAATAATTTGAACTATTTTTCCCATAATGAACAGTAAAAATAATAATTATTATTTATCATAGTTAACGTAAAAATATATTTATTGGGGGCTAAAATAAAAGTATAAGGGTTAAAATGAAAAATCATGTGTCCAACACCCATTATATGTCCATATTTTGACATTATCACTTGTACTTTTTAGAATGACCAACTTTGGAGCCTTATATAATTTCAAATACATGAGTGCAAATTTTTCTTTTCAAAACTTACAACTATGCAACTCACCTTAGTTATAAAAAGACACCCCTACCCTCTACACATCACACCTTCAAATCAAATTGGTTTATCTATGATCTACTAAAATAAATCCCTTAATTATATCATCTCATTATAAATTTCTTATTTTAGTTTGAAATCCAACCTATGAAGTCTTTTGGTACGAACCAAAAAAATGTTTTCCCAGGAAGGGGTAACATCCCAAATAGATAGTTTTAGTTTATCTCTTTTTCACATCCTTGCATAATTTTTAAACCAAAAAGCTATAATAATTTTAGTATCTTCAATGTAATGATATGTTCTGGAATTAATTGAATAACTATAATACATCTCCTTTTCTTTCAAATAGAGTAAGAAATGGTTTTTCATGTGTATGAAGGGTTTCCACCTCACGAACCGATGTGATATGTTTCTCATTTCCATAGTAGTTTGATGGTAATTAAGATATAATAAATTAATATATATTATATTAGAAAATATTTATAATTATATAATTATTATATGACATATACCTCATTAAATTCCATTCCATGGGAATATGACAATGTTGTTCTTGTGTATAGTAGACTACCGCATTGCGAAGCGATGTACTTTTTTGTTCACATACACTTTACATGGAAGGTAATAAGGATATGTATAAATAAAAATATGTGATATATATATATATAATAAAAAAATTCAATAATTTAAATATATTATTTACCTCTATTTATTTTAATTTTTCTATAATATTGAAGAAAATTCAAGTGTTCGCACGACCTACCTTTTTAATGAATAATGTATTTCAGTTTTTTCTCTAAATTTTATAGATTAATATATGAACATATATAATTAATATTTATATTATTTATTTCATGTTAAAAATTTTGGACATGATTTAGCAAGGATAAAATTAAGAGGACCAAAATAAAAAATAAAAATACATATGGGAAACCAAGGGTTTATTATCCGAAATGTGATTTTAGTAAGGAATTGTTTATTAATGGGGGATAAAATCAGATAAGTAAATCATATATGGTATAAAATATATATATATATATATATTTAATAGATATATAAAAAACATATATTTATTATATTGTATGTTCAAATGTGTACGAAATAAATCAAAAATAATGTAAGGGACATATAATGTCTTTCTATTATAGGGACATATTAAAAATCACAACTCAATTATTTTTTAGTGGTGTATATACGTTTCTTTTGACATGTTATATCATTAATATCATAATATTAATTATTTTAAATGTCAAATTTGAAGTTATTAGTTATATTTATTTTTATTCAAATGAATACTTATGTAGTAATTTATTTTGGTCACAAATTTCTTTCTTTGAAACTTATGTAATGTTATTCACCTATCAAATATTTTGAGGTGTATATAAAACACCGTTGTGATATAATATCATAAATGAATTTATTATCATAATATTTTATGTTCTATTTGATGTTATTATTTACCAAGTCTTTTTATTCAATGTTACCAATGTAGTATTAGTTTTTTGGTACAATCTCATTATTTATAGGGATTGTTTTTGTGTATGCCTCTGATGATGAAATCATATGATACGTCACTAAATAAACTCATGAATTTTATTCTCTTCTATTTAAATATAGAAAATAAATATTTTACAATCATTTCCCTCTCTAAAATTATTAAATATAATAATATATTTTTTGAGAAAAAAATATATTCATTTCTCTCTTTGATCGAAAACTGCTTTCTCTTACATATCCACGTTTTAAAAAAATATTTTAAAAAATTTTCTATCAAAATAAAAAGGATATATTAAATTAATTTTAGCCTTTTTTTTGAATTTTTCAATTTGTTTTAAAAGGAATATTTATTTATTTAAAAAAATTTCTTTTGGATTTTAAATAAATTATGAAATGAATATTTGTTTTAATATGTTGGGAATGAACGGTATTTGACTCCTTCATGATGAATTTTTTTCTAAAAGCTTCCTATTATTTTTTTAAAATAATATTTAAAATTAAAATTAATTCTATATAATTTTATTATTTTTTTGGTTTATAAATTTATTTTCAAAATATAATGTATATTTTATTAAATAAATGTTTTAAATTATTTTAAAGCTTCATTTAAAAATTAAAAATGTTATTTTTCAAGAAAAAGATTTTGAAAATGTTTTCTATTTTAAAAAGTGGGATTCAAAGTGGAAATTATATTCCCATTAAGAAATTATCCAAGTGATATTTTAAAGTCATTTTGTATCTATGATGAAATCCTTTGATGTTACTTATGCTTTATTTGGGATATGATCCAAGGATACCATTCATATTATTTCTATGTATGGTTTATTTTTAGGAATCATGTTTAAATTTTATGTGTTATTCAATGATAAAATGAACATGAAAGTGCATTTTTTTCCATGGGATATACTTTAATGGAATGCGAAAATGATTCTGAAACCTATTTCTGTTGCATTGGTTTTTTTATGATGAAAAGCTTATGAAACCCATTTATTTTCATCAATTCTAATATTATATAAGTTTCATGATCTTTTGGCACACATATGTGTGATTTTCATTATGGGATGTTGGTTCTGTTATAGCCAAGGATGGTGATTATGTAAAATCAATGAATGATGGATCTGTTATAACCAGGATGTGTGGGACATATATCTATCTACCATTAATTTTATAAAGATTGATTTGTCATTAGATAAAGATTACTAGAATGGTGAGTGAACCTAGTTACATAAGGGACACTATCCACTATGATATTGTAGTGAGTGAACCATCAATTCTATGATGTCTAGGTGAGTGAACCCATTACCCAATGATCGTTTTGTAAATAATCCTTGACTATTAATGAAACAATTTTCTATGATTATGTATATGCCACAATTCCTTATCTTATGTCAATTTCATGATCTCATAGATCATATTGATTTATTTATTCTTAATAATGCATTATGACCGATCTATATTTCGTCCATGTCTCAATATTTTTATCTAAAATATGCAGGGGTTATTTTCAAATAACACACTCATATTCTCATACCCTTATGCCCATTTTATGTTTAAATAATTCTCTTGTTTACACTTGCTGACCATATAAGATCAAAAGTTATTATGTTTGTTTTAAAAATTTTATGATGATAGGTATAACATATTATCTGTATGGGAAGGTTTAAAGTTCTGAGGCACTGAGTGGGAGATGATGTGGAACTATTATGAAATATCTCAAGAAGGTGAGTTTTTTGTCTTTGTGATTATAAAGAATTTTGTTATCTGTTATTATGGGAGTGTACCAATAAATATGACAACCATGGACAATAAGGCTAGAACCACAAAATACCACACATTTGGTAGTAAAATCAATCACATTGTTGATCCATCTAGGAATATAAGGTATAGAGGAAGGATGTGGGAAAGCGTAGAGCCGACAGAGAGGGTGAATGGGTATAGAATCCACAATTAGGATTCGTAATTGATCATATAGTGTTTCTTGACCAGTGGGGATGGTGTTTATTATTCTAGGTTCCGACACAAGTGTCAACTCAAGGGTGATGTGGAAAAAATATTTTTTTCACGGAGTTCTCGGAAAGGGGCCTGAGTGATGTGGGATAGTGAAATTTGTGTACTATTCCCAACAATAAAATTTTATTTATTTAAGTTGATATGTTTTATCTGATGCAGAAGAGGCATATGAACAAGAAGAGATTTCATCATATAACTCTTTCTCTATATGAGAGTTTATGTTCACCAGATTTCATTGTTTAACCTCTCATGATCAAACCAAAGGTCGTTGTGGTTGTTATGAGATTTTGATTTTGAGGCAATAATGCTAAAAACCTCTATTCATGCAATCTACATATTTCATGATTGATATGACTCGATTATTTTTTTTGATAAATGTATATGATGTTTCATATGGCCATTGATATGAATGAATGATTTCATTGTTTCAAAAAGACAAGGCACACAAATATTTTCATATGTAGTTGGTCATTCTCCTATAAAAGAGATACAAATATCAATTTTAGAGGATAAAGAATCCTATGGTATAGTATTTTATAAAAGAAAAAAATATTTGGTTGATTTAAATATATACTTGACACGAAACGTTATGTGATATCATTAAATAATACTTTCTACTATAAGATATTTAGATTCATAGAAGTCAGACCTCTACTATAAATTTTGAGGAGTCGAGGTTGAGAGTGCTTGGTGACACTTGAGATATTTCTTTTTTAGTGTAAAACATAGAATCTCTGAAACATTTGTTTCTCAAGGAGGTGTATAGTTTTTTTAACCATAAATTATGATAAACAGATCCAATAATCTAATGAATGGTGAATCTAACATCGAATATGTTCATAAAGAACATGTTCTCCTGAATATCATTGGCGAATACAAATTTTAGATGAAATGACTCTTTATATGCCCCTAGTTTCCAGAATCTTTGTATTACATAGAAGAATAACTTTAAGGCTATTTTTCTATATATAATAATAATTTCATTTTATCCCCTTATTTTATCCATAAGGGAAAAATGTGTTGTGTGTGGTAATAAATGCGTGTATATAACGACCAATCACATGCAGATGGATTGAGAAAAAACTGAATTATAAAACATAAAATAATATTAATAATTATTTTTTATGTTCATGGGTTTTAGAATATAATAATTCCATGAAATTATTGAAAAAATTATAATTTAGAGACAAAAATTGATAATTAGTGAAGGAAGATTCATTGATTAGTGAACTTTTAATTTTCAATTAAAATTAATGAATATTTTTTGTTCATATCTTGCAGATATCTAAGTGATAATGTGAAGTCATTTAATTGTGTAATAATTCAAGAATAGGAATTTCTAAACAATTTAAACTTATTATAAATAGGTGATTATACATAATTGATCAATCCCAACAAATCTCACTCATATTGTGAACAAGAACAAGAAGTGGTCATGGGAAGACATGATCATTCAGAATCATGGAAGGGGAATATCGTCCAAAAAATTATGATAATACTATATATAGATCAATCAGGATAATGGAATAAGTATTTTAATATACTTTTAAAGTAGGATAAGTCATTCATTTGGTTCTAGACGTAGAAGAAGTCTCTTAGTTGGACATGAGAGTAGGAGAATACATTTTGGTTGTTTTGAAGAAATAAAATGCATGTGTGGACTTAGGTAAGACTATGTGAAGTAGTAAAAATATCCTCCCACGTGGACTGAAAAGTTGACATACAGTGTGACTCAATATTCACCATACTAATTTATAAAAATAATATAGTGGATAATATGTGTTAGGTGGTACAACCAAGACAATGAAGAGTAGGTATTTGTATAGAATCTTGTAAATATTGGTTATTTTTCTCTTAATTATAATTTTTTCATTTGAGGGGACAATTTGAGATATCCTTGAGTAGGTTAAGAACCTTAATAATTTTAAGAGGATGTAATCAATGTAAACAAATTAAAAAAATCAATCCACTGATTCACCCCCTCCCAGTGTTCAACCCATCCTAAGACTCTAGAAAATTTAACACGTAGGTTATTACATTTTTTTGAGTGACTATAATAGTAATATTAATTTCTTTCCCAAGTTAAATATATTATTTTTCTATTCTTCATATGGTATTATTTATGTAAATATTATTATTTCACAAGGTAATATAGTGGTATTATTTGTAAAGTAATGTATATGGTACTCATTAGGGGGGAAATTTATAAAATTGTGAATGATTTTTCGTGAGATTTCAATGATTTCAATGAAACATTTATGATTAATATATTTCATTCAATATTTATTATGAAATTTTTTAAAGAAGGATTTAGGAATTGAGTTTTATTTCTTGGGCATGATTTTTTTGTTGAGATAAATTGTATTTAAATATATATATATATGAGTATTTATAGAATAAACAGTTTCTTCCATTCCATGTATATGTAACTTAGTGATATTTTCATGCCCATATCCCATTTTCAAATGTCTTCTAAAGTATTTCAAGGAAATTTATGGACATGTATAATGTCAATATTAAAATTATAATTATATTTTGTGAAAAGGAAAAATGTTGTATTTTAAATGATTTATATTGTGGAAAAAATGGATTCTGAGTGGGGAAGTCCAATTTGTAATATGTGGGGATTTAGATTATATTTATGACATATTTCCCTAAATTTATGATCTATAATTATCATTGGGAATGCAGTAAAATGAAAAAATGTCTGTGGATAGGTCCTTATAGTTGGTATCAAATGATAGGTTTTGCTAATTTTTGAGATTAGTATTAGAAAAATTTTGTGATAAACATGGGGATATGTATATGAAAAGAAAAAAATTATCTTGTTTTCTTAAATTAAATAATTCTCGATTTTGTCAAAATGAAATGATTGTCTGGATACTGGCATGTCGATTCATCTATAGAATAAATGCATCTAGAGGAGACACTTTTGAATGGGATATATAGGGTGTTAACTTGGTTATCAATGGTTCAAAATGAGTGGCCTTAAGACTACACAATTTCCTTGGAACTCCATCTAGGTAATTATTTAATTAATTCAAATTCGGTTTATGAAACATTTTAAATAATGAGAGGATATAAATTATGGAAACCTATGATAGAAAATTGTGATATGAGATAATGATAATGTTTTATGGGTTGATTAGTCTATATTTAATCATAAGTTTATTTAAATATATTATTCTTTTGAGTTTTTCTATGTTTGGAATATTTTAGGGGAGATTTATTAACATTGGATATATGTTTGAGGTATACACAATACTTATGTTTATCATTTGAAAATATATTTTGGGAAGAATTACAATACATTTTGTGGAAATATGATTAAAGGTATTGATAATAAATAGGGATTATATGATATTTGATGTTAAGATAATTATGGGTTTTTACAATTTTGGAACATATGTTTTATCATATAAATATCCATGAGATTGAAAAGAGATTTTTTGATTATGTAATTAATGTTATTTCAGAATAAGATCACAATATTTTTGGTGAACATTATATGATTATGCTAAAAATAATATTATTTGATAATATGGGAATTTATTTTAGGAATAATGGTTGAATTCTCATTTGGAATCACATATTAATTTAATGATTCATTATAGTGATTCTGGTTATTTATGGAAATTCGTAACTTATTTCAGAGATTATGTTACTTGGGAATATATATATTTTGGTATATAAATTTTTTGTGACTAATTTTATTTAAATGTAAATGTTTAATTGATCTCGAAAGAATATGTGACCATGTCCCTTTTATTTTTGGGTATTGAACATAAAATATATTGAAGAGCTATTTTGGGAATGTTTTACAATTAACTCTAGGTGTTATTTTCAATGATTTTAATGTTAATTTATAATATCATAATTTTAGATATTACAATACTTTATTCTAGTTATTATGGTTTTGTATAATATCTTGGACATGTGAAATAACTTTTTATCCTTTTGAAAATAATGTGATACCTTAGATGTTCATTTTAGTGCATCAAGAATGAAAATTTATTCATAAATACTCATACTTTAAAAAATATTTTATTTTTTGTAGAAATTGGTAAAAGGTTGAAATTATACATTTCATGTAAGTATACTTATTTATTTTCTTAGTCTTAAGAGTAATGAAATTCCTTAACTTTTGTAAAAAAGATAATTATAGTAAATTTTTTTCCTATTATCTTAATTTATGATGAATCAATTTCCTTTTTTATTGTATAGTCTTGAATTGGGTTCCATACACCGGTGTACTGATCTTGTTGGTAACCTGACCTTGGGAATGCCTCCCTATACAACAGAGCCTACCTGCAAGTAGTGAGGGTCTAATTTCGATATTTGAGGGACAATACCTTCTTTAAGAGTGAAATAAAATATCGAAAATAAAATAGAACAACTAAATCATATAACCATAAATAGAGAAATACCAGTATCACATGATGATCATAACTGGAAATATATTATCCAAAATTGAACTGTAGATATGTCATGCCAAACGTGTGAACTGTAAATATGAAAAACCCAAAATTGTTAAAGACACTGACTACTACAAAGTTGGTCTAGAATCATGTCAAGTTTCCTCATCCATGGTCCATATAAACTCACGCATCAAACACATGACCCTTTCCCTTAAAAATTAGTGAATCCATGTAATATGTTTAGGTTCTTATTCGATTTCCTGAGTAGAGTGTGAGAATAACTCAGTAGACCCCAACCAATAGCATCTAAATAAATATCCAGTCAATAATATTGTATGTAGTTGAATGAATAATATAGAACACATAACTAAGTAAAAAAAGTTACATCAATTAAAATACTCTTTATATAACCACAGAACTACCAGGTTCCTATGGACACCCGAACTCTCAATACCAGCGTCGGCCAATATTGTACTCTGAATCATGTCACATATTCAATTCACATTATATATTAACACATGGAATTTCATTATCCACATCATAACAATTTATATTATAGCTAATTGGAAGCATGTTCCAATGACAAATAATGGACATAGAATGTCATGTCTAATACCCCATGGTTATTTGGAGCTTCATCCTTTGTCCCACTCCTCAATAATCCCTATAGCATTTTGAAGTAGCAGTCCATGTCCAACATACATTTATCAATATTTTTCACTATGGGATTATGATGTAGTGGATCTTGTCCCACACACAAATGTCAATATCCATCACTGTGAAATTTTGATATAGTAGACCATGTCCCACACACAAATATTACATATACCACAATTCCACAATTTCATAAATATCACAAGATCACATGTATCCAAACAACACATTAATTAATCAACCTTATGATTTATCCAATTTAATTTTTTTATTTACATCACTCCATTAATTAGTACAAAAATTAATTAATCAAATATATTTTATTAACTAATTAAGTAATTAATTAATCACATCAATCCCATTAATTAATTCTACAAATAATTATTCACATCCATTCCATTAATTAATTGAAAAATAAATTAATCCCATCAATCAAATTAAATAATTCAACAAATTAATAAATCTAATTTAATCAATTTTATAATCAAAAAATTATCCATTAATTAATTCATTATTTAAATAATTAAATTCCACAATACCAATATCCCATAATTAATTCCCAAATTTATTATTCTGATTCAACAATCTCAATATTCCCAATTTCACTATCCCATAACTAATTAATATAAAAATTTAATTAATTAAATTTATGAAAATAAATTTCTAATCATTCAATATCAATTATGCAATTACATAAAAATATTTGAAATCAACACATTGAGATTTCAACAATAGGCCATCAACCACAATATTGTTGACAAAAACAATCCAACAAAATCCCCAATTAAAGAGAAGCAATGAAAAAGAACAAGATCGAGAACGAAAACCTAAATCCATGATCAAGAAAATAAATATCCAAAAACCCTAGCTCTAGATCAATTAAAATAAAAGAAAACATACCCTTAATGTATGAGAGAATCATTGGAATGTGTATGGAAACCATATTGGAATAGGATATCTTACTGGGAGGGGTGAATATTTTCAATTTGGGTGTTGATTCATCAGGAATGAAGGCTAGGAACCTTTGGAATTCACTAGGAGTCTCTAGAAATTAAAATATTTGATTAGGGTCGAGTTGAGGTTGATTTTGGTGAGATTTAGGGGTTTGTGTAATTTCAAATTTAATGGTAGGGTAAATTAAAAACCCTATCACGATTTCATGTGCAGTGGGACAGAGTTTTCCAAACTATATTCCTTAACCATGCACCTCTTCTAGGGGGTGGGGTGGTGAATAGTTGCTCCTAAGAGCGCATATGGTTTGAAAACTATTTGGTAGCTATGTGAATGCCATATGGTTGGGTTGTCATGGGTTTTTTTGGGTGTATTGTTTGGGAAAAATATTCACCCACTATGAAAAACAACTCCTAATACCATATTTCTCTAATTTCATCCAATAAGTACACCAAAAATAGAACTCAAAATAAGGAAAATATGTACCTGTAAATAATTCCAAGACATATCTATAAAAGGTTGGGATCTTGCAATCTCCAACTCTTATAAGATATCATCCTCTAAATTTACTCCAATGCATCTCTAAGATACTGATTAAAAATAATCAGGACATAGAATCCTTATATATGCATATATCTTCCACATTTCTTCTTAAAACTGACTATACTCGCACAATACATGAACAATTAGAATGGTCTATCCTCACAACACATTATCATTGTGATCCAAAACATTTATTAGATGATCATAAAAGGAAACACCTATCTTAATCTCATCATCATCCACATCAATCAAATGATTAGGGTCCAGGTGATACTGTCATAGTTTTGACCCACGAAAAGCATCATACATACCAATATACCTCTATAGATGAGCCAATAGGCATCCCACCGGACCTATTCTCTCTACAACCTCAAACGGTCCAACAAACATGGGAGCCAACTAGATCTACCTATGTATCTTGTGGGAACTCAATCAAGGAGACACTCAATGGAATGCATGATCACCTACCATAAATTCTTGGGGTCATCAATAACTATCATCATAGATCTTTTGTATACTATGATCTATATCCACAGGCATTTGAATCAGATGAACCTACTCAGATGTCTCTTGTATGAGACTCTGTCCCAAAAGCTCTGACTCACCTATCACCACCTAGTAGAGAGGTGATCTATGTATCCTACAATGAAGTGGTGAATATGATTCCATATGAATAGTTCCTGATAGATTTTTATATGTTAAATCCACTAATGTGAGATTCTTCTCCAAATGTCCACCAATGACTAGGACACATTCTTGAAACATATTATCATTAACATGTATAATGCACTATGACTACCTATCTATCTATGGGTGTAAATTCATACTCAATTAAAACTGTGTACCAAGTATATTCTATAGTCCCTACAAAAAGAGTGATGTAAAACAAGATTCATGGAAAGAAAAAAATACTTAGTAGAACCCTATATATAGGGACTATCTATTGAATGTACAAGTATACCAACTGATCGATAGAGAGAGTCTCCCATATATTCAATAAATGTTCTACTATCTTCATAAGTCTATAATAAACCAAATTGTGTCATTTTTCTGTGGCATCCTTGGGAGAGCCACCACAAATTCTATCATCACATCATCCCACTTCCATTAAATAATTGGAAAGGAATATAGTAAGCCACTAGGTCATTGATGATTGGTCTTCACCTATTGACAGTTATAAAATTGTTTCACAAACCCTACAATATCCTTTTTTCATTACCATCCACCAAAACAATAATCATATTACATGGTACATTTTGGTCATAATTTTTTGAACTACCCACTTCAAGGCATGAAATTCATACATTAGTTCCTCTTGCATACTCGTAGGTAGAATAACCTGATTCCTGACAGAGATGATATGATCCTTGTTTATGGTCTAGTATAATAGTGACTCCCCACCTTCAAGACTTTCTTTCATAGATAAATTTTTTGGATCCTCATGTTGGAAATCCTTGATCCATCTCAAAACATTAGAATTTAATAAATTTATATTAGATTCATCTTATCCTAACCCTATTAAGCCACAACATGTATCTTAGCCAGTAAGGCCATCATCTTCAACTCAAAAGTTGACTCCTGAACTACATATTTCAATGTTTTTCTATTTAGAGAATCAAAAAACACTATTTACCTTACTGGGGGTATATGCTAGCTCAAAATCAGTTGACTACATATACTCAACACTCTTATACTACAAAATATTAAAATATATTTATGAAAAGATATACTTAATACTCTTGTGATTAGTATACGTGGAAAAAATTTCACCAAACTAATAATTCCATAAACACTTCGAATCATAAACCACTACTGCTAATTCATGGTCATGTATAGGGTAGTTCCATTAATTTGTCCAAAACTACTCAGACCCATATGCCACAACTTGATCTCCCTACATCAACACTCCACGATGTATAATCCGGAACCATCACAAAACAACATATACTCATCCCCAAGATTATATAGAATCATAATCAGTGCCAATTTCATGGACTTCATCATCTACATCGAGGAATTATTAAATGCACCAATCCAATAAAAAATTATCCCATTTTTGTTCATGCCTGAAAGTGGTGCTATAAATCTGGAATAATCCTAGATGAATCTCCAATAATAGCACAATAACCCTAAAAACTAGGAATATCATAAAAATTCTTTGGACTATCCTATGAAACATCTTCCTGAACCTTCTTTGGGTCCATTGAATTTTCTTCCTATGAGATGATATAACCCATGAATTATACCTGATAAATCTATAATAGAAACATATATAGATTGGAATATATATGATGCTCTCTTACTGTACTGATAATGATTTCATGATGTTTGGATGGTCACTATGAGTCTTCGATTACCCTAATATATCATCAAACAATACTACCACAAATCAATCAAATTACGAGTGGTTTTTTTCATCAAGGCCATAAACACTACTATTTAATTTTACAACCCAATCAACAGTACCACAAACACATATAGTGCATACCGCATTTTGAATGCAGTACTCAGTATATAAGAAGGTTGAAACATCAATTGTTGATACATCGTTATCAAGTCAATCTTAGAGAAAAGACAACTCTACATCGACTGTTCAAAAAAATATTTGATATATTGAATAGGATAATAGTTGTTTATAGCTATCCAGTTCAATTTCTAGTAATCATCTCATAAGCATATAGTCCCACCAGCCTTCATCGGAAATAGATGGTAAACCTACTTTTAGCATAGTTCGATGGATAAACCCCTTATCCATCAAAACATATACCCGAGTCATGGGTTCATGATCCTTTATCGGTGAAATTATTTAGGACAGGATACAAATTAGTTCTATCCCTCACATGAGCTAAATAGTATATTCCATATCTCATTGTGTGGAATCCCTAAGATTTTTTTAGAAAATAATCTGAAAACTAATCCACCATATGTGGAAATACATCATGCGTTACACCCCAAACATTAAATAACAGACTAGAAACTCGTGTGGTGAGCTCCCCTCATTGTTGATGAACTGGCCCTACATTTACCACAAAGATATCCCATTCCCCATGATGAATGTAACTATCACCCTCAAGAGATGTAAAAGTCACTATCATTTGGTAATAATTAATTAGGTCAATGCATGCTACTAACATGTCTAAACCAAAAATTAGGTCTAATTAAGGCATTTTGAGAATGTAAATATACCACAAAAAATGATACACCCCAACATCAAGAGAACACCCCTTGCATTGGCCTACGTCCCTCAACCATACTCCCAAAGGTGTATCTATCATCATCTCCAAACTGAAAAACTCAACCACAAGTCTTAGATAATATGCAGTATGTGTATATATTAAATAATTAGAGAAAAATATATCAAATAAAAAACTAGCTAATGTTGAAGATACAAGAACAATACCTCTCACTATCGAAAAACCAGCCTCACTATCCATCAGAGTAAGAAGAAATACATGTAACTATCCTACGACAATATCATCTCAGACATTTTGAGATCCCTGAACTATATTATTTTTGTGATACAGGTTCTATTTCCAAAAAATTACTGTGTATACTACCTCAACCACCATGGCTAGAAAAACTGTAGCAGCCAGACTGATAGAAGGTATAAGATCCCATTTCCATACTCTAGTCCTGCCCCGTTGCTCCATCATTACCCAGATATCATTATTAACAAAAAAACCTATATAGATGTATCATTATTCTATAGGATCAACACTATACCGATGGTCGGGTACACTATCTCCAAAAGAGACCTGACCTATCACACTAGTGGAAAATAACTTGAGCAAGGTCTTCTGTACCTAACCGCTCTATCTAGACATTATTCCTTCTGCAACCCTAGATAACATTCACCTTAAAATTGTTCGTTATATGAATGTTCATTCATACTGACCATACAGTCAATACCACCTATCCTCCACTGGAATCCTCGTTTAGGTTCCCAATAGTTATGCAAGCATGATCCACCACATATGAAAAAAAATTCAATGAAATGATATTAACATAGGACTCAGTCTCACATTTATGAACATCCTAGAAATGAATTGGTATATTAGTTTCATACCCTATAAATTATGTAGAAAATCACTGTATATTTCTAAATCATCATGAATATTCCATAATGGACATACTCCCCTGAGTCAATCACATGAACTCAGATTCCCTCTCCTACCTCAATGTGTCTAGATAAAAAGGCTCCAAAAACATGACCAAAACATCATTTCATAATATACTATCAGCCTATCTAGTCTAATCCTATAAATCCACTAAAATACTTCATTGATCCTCGTAACTTGTAAACCACCAACATTACTCTCCTCTATGCTAGAGTCTCCAAATGATCATGGATAGTATGGATCTGCACAGTCTAGATCTCTACCTCCTCAGGTCCACCCTCTCAGGTAAGCTTTGTAGGGTGATACAACTGAAGCTCTCATGTACGTTTGAAAATATTATACACCACCTACTCTTTATCACTCCCAATAAACCCCATGAAGAGAGAAATGTTCTCTCAGCACTGCTCACTAAATCATTCAAAGAGAACTAGCGGTTCCTCAGATTCTACTACTGGTGGGTCATTTTTATCCATAACATCCAATTTTTCTAAGAATGAGCATAATCATCGAGGCATATATCTAGAATTCCAAAAACACTTCATAGTAAACCTAACCCAACAATAAAATATTTAACAAGAGAGATTCATATAGGTATTTAACCCGTCCTACCCACAAATCCCACCACATGGTCAAAACATAGAAATCAACACTACCCATAACCATAACACACCTATGTCATGGTAATGAAATGGTAACGTCATTTTCATAATTCAAATCTAATTAGATACCCGTTTTTTCACATATTTAAAAATTTTAAATCATTTATGTTCACATTAGGTATATTTTCAGTTAAATTTCATAAGAAAAAACAGACCATTCATTTTCAACAGCTACCTAAATTATTCATTTCATGCATTACAAAAATTATTCTTGTTAATAAATAATCCCAAGTTCCTAGAATAATTCATGCATAATCACTTATCATTGTAACACCCCAAGCTTCCACGGTACGTTTCCCTTCGAATAATGCGATAGCGTGTGTTGTACGCAACCTCGAGTTCTAACACACACCACAACTAATTAAACTAGCCGTTGTGAATAGTAATACCTACTTTTTGAAATCATATATATTTTATATTTCAAAATGGACTTCATTTTTGTATTCGGAATATTGAAATTAGCCTAGGGTAAAATTTTGGTACTTTTCGGATAACTTTCATATTTTGATGAATAGTGAAAATTACTAAATTTTAATTAAAAACAACTTTTTTAATCAAAATAATTAATAGAGATAAATTATGAATTTGAGTGGTTTTAAAGTATATTTACAATATATTTTTACCATTTAATATAATTTTGGTCATTGGACATAATTTTACAATTAAACTGAACATAAACATGTGTCAATCTTTTGATAGTTATTATCTCTTAAAAACACGCTTTTTGTTTTGACAGCGGGAATTAATTTTAAATTAATTTCTGCCACTTCTGTGTTTTGAATTTAGGAAAATGGATTCCATATTTGGAATCAGGATGTTCAAATTGTGTAAATAGGTAACTTTTATTTTTAGACATTTTGAATAATTACTGCGGTAAATATTTTATTTACCATGGTTAAGGGTAAATCCGGTAAATAAAGGTTAAAAAAATAATATTATAATAATACTAAATTACCCTAAAACGTGTCTTAACCCTATTGGTTAATACATGGTCGACCATGGGCATATTTGGGTCTATTTTGGGACCCCATGGATCCACTTGTAAGTGATAATGACACTTTATTTTAATTAAATTAAAATGAATACAAAAATGACACAAGCATATATCTTTTAGAAAAACAATTTTTACATAGGGTTATATATGTTGGATTTTAGATTATAAATATTCATTAGAAAGATAAAAAGATTTCATACATAATGATATTTTATTTATAATTTTTAGACATTAAATATTATATTTTATTTATGACACAATGAGGATGCAGTAATTACTATAATAGTGAAAAAGTAAAATAATTGATATTATAAATACCAAAATAAATATAATATGAAACTTTTAATGAATTAAAATAATTTTCTAGGATAATATGATATATTAGGATTGATTTAATTGACTTTATTCGAAGTAATCAATCTGCTATGAGTTTCAAAAAAATCAACTATTGAATAGTGTCAAAATTGACATAAAAGAGTTCTTAAAACAAATATTATATTATTAATTGATATTAAATTCCTAAAAATCTAAGGTTCGGACAAGAGACTTATATCATGATAGTTTCATCATTAATGTACCACTTGGGGGTCTCTTGGATGTATGTATTATGTTTATTAACCATATTATATAAAAATACAAAGAGACATTGTAAAAGTGAAACTAATTAACTTAGAGTTAATACTTAAAGATAAGGTTAATATAAGTACCCAAACCTGTCTAAATTCTATTGGTTGAGTTTTTTTCGACCCATACCCACCTTAACCTTTTAATAGTCAACTTTGGAGCCATTATAAACCTAATATGAATTTATTATAAACTAATATTTCTAGCTTTTCCAAAGGCGCCCCTCACCCCTCTTATAAAAGGGCACTCCTCCTTCTCATTTCTTCACACCTTAAAAGCCTTTTGGTTCGGCCAAACTCTTCCCAAATACTCTCCCAACTTCCCTCTCTACAACCTAGGGGCCTTAGTTTGATCATAAAGACAACCTAATGAGCCCTTTTGATCAAATCAAAAGGAAGAACCCGAAGAAGAGGTAATGATTTCACCACCCTTTTCTAAGTTCATTTCTTCTTCCACTTCTTCTTCCTTTGTTGTTACCATTCTAAAATAATAAATCCAGTATCATATATATACTGTGATGTTATTATAAATATGGTACAACCATATTCAGTATTCTATCCACCCTTTGAATAACATGTCACCATGCGTGCGTACGTACGACTTACCGTCTCCACGTCGTGGTGTAATTGTTATTCAATATAATATTCTTTGGATGGGTATAATAATGATGTGTAACTCATGTAAATAATAAATACAACATGTTAAGGATTCTGTATATATGATATACAATCCATTTATATATTATTTTAATATCAAAAGAATGATATTGTCGCTCGTGCGTACGTACGGACTACCGTCTCCACGAACGCGATGAGATTCATTCTCCATCGTATCCATTCAAGTATAATTATAATTTGATGATTTAAAAATGATGTTAAGGACTTGATATCATTCTGGATATGAATAATATACAACCTATCCTTTACAAAAATGTCTTACATGACAAAACATATAAAAGAAATAAAGTAAGTTAACACCCGAAACAACGATAATACTAAGATATTATTATAAATCGATATTAAAAGATCATATATGATATCATATTAATATATATGATTCTTGTATAATTTAGTAACAATTATTTCACCATTATACAGGAGGTTAACCTACCCCAACCAAGGAAAAGTACAAGGTAAGGGTTATTTCACAATCTCTTCATTATCCGAGGTTGTTTATACGTAATAATCTACTGGGATCTCTTTATCATCCACATCCATGTTTCTTAAAAATGTATTTCAAAACATTTTTACTATTTACTAGAATATGAGTTAAAGTCACTTATACCCTTTTTGACTTTTATAAGTGGTTTATAAAGGAATCTTTCGGTCATTTTCAAAACAAGGTCCTTTTAACCTTTTCGACAGAATTAAGGTAAGAATGTTTTTTTAACTTATACGGCGGGTGCGGCTATTTTCCGCCGTTATAAAATCCTCAAAGATTCCCTTACAAGCTTATAAGAATATTTTCAAAGAAAATATTTTATTTTATATGGATCTTAAATGATTTCAAATTAAAAGGAGATATTTCTTTAAAAAGAATATTGATTTCATCTATGTCAACATCCTTTGATGGATTTTAAGATTATTTGAAGTTGATTTTTTATGATACAAAACTTCTATATGGTATTGAAGGTTTTGTGATATGTTTGACTGTGGATGTTCTTTTTTTATACCATTCATAGTTTATGGTGAAACTATTTACATTTCGTATACTAGTTTTAATACAAATGTTTATGTTATGTTTAAACCTTTTCATATGGGAATGCATTGGACTTAGTAAGTGACGGGTGGAGCCCTCTATAGCTCCTCGATGCATCGGTAGGTCTCATGAGACAAACTAGTGTCTTGGAACAAGGCCTTGGCAAAATCTTATTTGTAGTCTTGGCACGAGGCCTTGGCTATGTGGTTATGATAGTCTGGCATTATGCATTCCATTATTATGAAAGTGGTTATTGATTTTGCATGTGATTATTCAATTAGTAGAATAACCATGTGAATAAGTAAATGGCATTATCTCATTTTATTTATGCCATACTATGTTAAAATTTCAAGTTTAAAAGGCTTTTGTTTTAGTTATACATTTCCTTAAATGTTTATTCTTATTTATGAAAGTTTCCGCTATATTGTTATCCTTACTGGGCATTTGAGATCACCCCTTTTCTATGTTTTATTTTTCCGAGGAAGTGAAGAAGTAAATTATGAATGACCTGCAGGGATGTTATGAGGGGATTATAGTGTGAACTGTGGAAACATTATGTTGTTGTAGTAGTTTTTCATTTTATGATGTAATGTAAAACTTATGAATATATCTAGTGTTTCCAAGGCTACTAAACCAATCGGTCTTTCGAGATTTGATCTTTCTTGTGATCATGCCAATGTTATGTAATAATGCACCGACTCTGGGTAACTGGGGTCGGGGCGTTACAGTTGGTATCAGAGGAAGTTTAGTACAAACCATGGAAGCTAGATTTAGATAAACTCTGATTAGAGCACGTAGACCTAAGATGAACTTTGAGGATTAGTATAGAAGAACTTCCTAGAATTTTGGTATTGTAGAGATTTTGTGAGTTTTCCGAGCAATACATCCCTGTCTGGATACAAGCAGGTAGAGGCGGCTTTGGCACAGATGTACCTAGGGGTAAAACCCGAAAACACCGCTTTGAGCTAGACTCGAACGGGAACTGGTGCACAACAACGGGCCTTGCTGCACTCTTGGTTACGACACTCCCGGGGGATATTCTTAGGATAACTCTCATTTTTCTTTACAAATCATTTTGAAGGGATTATGAGTATATACTTCCTCAAAGAAAACATTCTTATGATTATGGATTATATCCATAAATAGTTCAATTTATGTTAAGTGTTTTATAAGTATGGGATTATGTATTTTGATTCATAAACTGATCTAGTTTATGCCATTGTTTTGAAATGGCGCCTAGTTGAAGAAATGGAAACCGTATCAATGCACGCACTCCATGTAGGTATTGCCCTCCTGCTCAAGATAATTATAGTGGGGTTGGTGATGCAACTGGTGCCGATCAACTAATCACCATACTGGGACAACTTACTCAGGTTATGAATAATAACCTTACCCGTATGGAGCACCCTGATCCACAGCGTGGAGGATCAATGTTAGATCGATTCATGAGGCAACAACCACCAACGTTCAGTGGGAATACGAATCCCTTAGTAGCTGAGCAATGGATATTTTCCCTAGAGAAAATATTTCAGGCTTTGGGGAGCAGTGAAAGGGAAAAAGTTATCATGGCAGTTTACCGCCTCACTGGAGATGCTGATCAATGGTGGTCATTGATTCAAAACATGAAGGAAGATGATGAAGTATCAAATATGGAGTGGAGGGAGTTCAAAGATCTATTTTTAGAAAAATAATTTCCTCGCGACCATCGAGCAGATATGGAAAGGCAATTTCTGAGTCTGAGACAAAAGGAGGATGAGAATGTCACAAAGTATGAGGCTAACTTTAAAAGGTTAGCAAGGTACGCTGGTGATTATATACGTAACCAAAGAAGTAATATTGATCGTTTATTTGATGGGTTAAAACCATTTCTTCATCGAGCATTAGTCTCACAATCCTTTTCGTCATACGAAGACATTCTCTCATGTGCTATCAAGACCGAAAAGGAATTCTCTAAGTCTTATGACTTTAAAGCAAAGCAAGAGAAGAAGAGACTTGCGGATCAATCTGGGAATGGAAATAAGGGGAAGAAGGGAAAGGTTGAATATCCATCTTGTGGTAAATGCGGGAAGAAACATCCTGGTACTTGCTTGAAGGGAATGGGAGTCTGTAACAAGTGTGGTGAAAAAGGCCACCAAGCTCGTGATTGCAAGGGGAAGAAGGAAGCTACCAACATTCAGTGCTACAATTGCAGGGAGATGGGACATTATGCGAATGAATGTCCTAATCTTCAGGAGAACTTACCGTAGAAAAGGCCAAGGGATCAAGGCCAAGCTTATGCTATCACTACTACTGAGGTAGAAGCTCCGAAAGACGTGGTGGCAGGTAATTTAATGGTTTCCTCAAGTTTAGAAAATTCATTATTTGATTCTGGATCATCACATTGTTTCATATCTTCCCAGTTTGCTATGAAAATTAGATATTTACAATTTGATTTAATAAGGGAGTTGTCAGTTAAAACTTCTAAGGGAAGTATCATTGCAACAATGTTTTGTGAATCAGTCCCCATTAGAACACATAAATTTTCTTTATCTGCTGATCTCATCGTCATACCTATGATTGAGTTTGATATAATCCTCGGTATGGACTGGCTTTCGGACTATGATGCGAAGATTTATTGTAAGAAGAAAGAGGTAACGATTCTTGATGATAATGATAAGGAACACCTTATTTTTAGAGCAGAATCGTCACCACTTAATTCTTATTTAGATCCACCACCAGTATCTCAACTTAATTCAATTATTGGGGAGGAAGAGAATGAAATAACTTTCGGTGAGGAAAGGAATGTTCAAATAGAGGATGTACCTGTTGTGAAAGAATTTGTAGATGTATTTCCGGAATATTTACCTGGACATCCTCCAGAACGAGAAGTTGAGTTTTCTATTGATTTGATTCCTGGATCAAGGCCTATATCGAAGACCCCTTATAGAATGGCCACTGTAGAATTAGTCGAACTAAAGAAACAACTAGAGGAAGTGAGTAATAAGGGATTTATTCGCCCTAGTGTTTCTCCATGGGGAGCCCCTGTTCTTTTTGTTAAAAAGAAAGATGGATCTATGAGGTTATGTATCGACTACAGGGAGATCAATGCTATAACGATAAAGAAAAAGTATCCCCTACCTCGTATTGATGATTTATTTGACCAACTACATGGAGCACAATACTTTTCAAAGATTGACCTTCGATCTGGATACCATCAGTTGTGTGTGAAGAAGGAAGACATTCTGAAGACATCATTTCGAACCAGGTACGGGCATTACGAGTTTACTGTAATGCCGTTTGGATTGACTAATGCACCCTCTGTATTCATGGATCCGATGAATAGAGTTTTCAAGGAGTATCTCAATGAATTTGTGGTGGTATTTATTGATGATATATTGGTATACTCCAAAACCTACGAAGATCATGAAAATAACTTGCGCATTATCTTGAAGACTCTGAGGATGCATGAATTATATGGGAAGTTTAGCAAGTGTGAATTATGGCTTCAGGAGATTTCTTTTCTTGGCCATATTGTCTCTAAAGATGGAATCTCTGTTGATCCTTCTAAGACCAAGGCAATCCAAGAATGGCCAGCACCTACGAGTATAACTGAGGTACGCAGTTTTATTGGTTTGGCAGGTTATTATCGACGTTTCGTCCAGAATTTTGCCCGATTAGCTAACCCATTAACGAAGCTCACACGTAAAGGGGTTAAATTTGTTTGGACAAAAGAGTGTGAAGAATGTTTTGAAGAACTGAAGAAAAGATTAGTCAATGATCCTATATTGACTCTACCATCGAGGAATGATGGGTTCGTTATTTATAGTGATGCATCGAAGAAAGGACTAGGTTGTGTCCTTATGCAGAATGATAGAGTTATTGCCTATGCATCACGACAGTTGAAAATTCATGAAAAAAACTATCCTACTCATGATCTTGAGTTAGCAGCTGTGATCTTTTCTTTGAAGATATGGAGTCACTACCTCTATGGTGAAAAATGTGAGATTTATACTGATCACAAGAGTTTGAAGTATATTTTCTCACAAAAAGAACTCAACATGAGGCAAAGGAGATGGCTTGAATTACTGAAGGATTATGATTGTACGATACACTACCACCCGGGGAAGGCAAACAAGGTGGTAGATGCCTTGAGTAGAAAAGACCATGGAGTTTTGAACAATATGAGAATTGAAAGGGATCCAATTTTCATGGATCTAGTGAATATGGACATGGGAATAACCAGGGAAGGTGAAACGTCAATGCTTTATCAAATGGTTGCCAAACCATCTTTAATAGAAAGGATTAAGAGTTCTCAGACCGATGATGAAGAATTCCAAAAGAAGATTAAAGCTGTGAATGATGGGAGATTGAGAGACTTTTTGTATGAAGATGGAATTTTGAAATTCGGGAAGAGACTTTGTGTTCCCGATTTACCTGATCTAAAAATGGAATTGCTGGATGATGCTCATAGTTCCAATTTCTCTATACACCCTGGGAGCACCAAAATGAATAGAGAATTGAAGGAACATTTTTGGTGGGACAACATGAAGAGGGAGATTGCTGATTTTGTGTCAAGATGTATGGTTTGTCAACAAGTGAAAGCTGGAAGGCAATAGCCTGGAGGTGTCATGCAACCTCTTCCCATACCAGAGTGGAAATGGGACAATATTACGATGGACTTTGTCATGGGGCTACCAAAGCCTCCTAGAAGGAATGATGCAATATGGGTTATTGTTGATCGTCTTACCAAGTCAGCACATTTTCTTGCTATAAGAGAAGATCTACCCCTGGAACGTCTAGCAAGACTATATATTAATGAAGTTGTGAGACTTCATGGAGTAACCTTATCAATTTTTTCTGATTGTGATCCCCATTTTACTTCAAGATTCTGGAAAAGTCTTCAGAAATCCCGGGATACAGAACTTCATTTGAGCACTGCATACCACCCTCAGACAGACGGACAATTAGAACGGACTATTCAAACCTTAGAAGACATGTTGAGATCTTTCTCACTTGACTTTCAGGGTATGTGGGATCAATATTTACCTCTGGTAGAATTTTCCTATAACAATAGCTTCCATTCGAGTATTCAGATGGCACCATATGAAGCGTTATATGGAAAGAGATTTCGTACACCAACCTATTGGGATGACGTTGGTGAAAGAAAACTTGTAGGCCCAGAACTGGTGGAGGAAACGGTGGAAAAGGTGAAAGTAATCCAAAATCACATCAAAGCAGCTCAAAGTAGGCAGAAGAGCTATGCCGATAATCGAAGGAAGGATTTGGAATTTCAAGTCGGTGATCAAGCTTTTCTGAAGGTATCTCCGTGGAAGGGAGTCATACGTTTTGGTAAGAAAGGTAAATTGAGTCCCAGGTACATCGGACCTTTCGAAATTCTAGAACGAATTGGGGTTGTAGCTTACCGATTGGCAATGACGCCAAGTCTCTCCAAAGTTCACGATGTGTTCCACGTATCTTTGTTGAGAAAATACATGCCTGACCCAACGCATGTACTCACCTATGAGGAATAAGAACTAGAACCCGATCTGTCTTATTGTGAAGAGCCTATCAGGATTCTTGATACGAGAGAACAAGTGCTGAGAAACCGGACGACGCGTCTGGTAAATGTTCTGTGGAGAAACCATAAGATGGAAGAGGCAACATGGGAACCCGAGGAACTTATGATGAAGAACCACCCGAGTCTTTTTATGCAGTAATACCCTATAAATTTCGAGGACTCAATTATTTGAAGGAGGGGAGAATGTAACACCCCAAGCTTCCACGGTACGTTTCCCTTCGAATAATGTGATAGCGTGTGTTGTACGCAACCTCGAGTTCTAACACACACCACAACTAATTAAACTAGCCGTTGTGAATAGTAATACCTACATTTTGAAATCGTGTATATTTTATATTTCAAAATGGACTTCATTTTTGGATTCGGAATATTGAAATTAGCCTAGGGTAAAATTTTGGTACTTTTCGGATAACTTTCATATTTTGATGAATAGTGAAAATTACTAAATTTTAATTAAAAACAACTTTTTTAATCAAAATAATTAATAGTGATAAATTATGAATTTGAGTGGTTTTAAAGTATATTTAGAATATATTTTTACCATTTAATATAATTTTGGTCATTGGACATAATTTTACAATTAAACTGAACTTAAACAAGTGTCAATCTTTTGATAGTTATTATCTCTTAAAAACACGCTTTTTGTTTTGACAGCGGGAATTAATTTTAAATTAATTTCTGCCACTTCTGTGTTTTGAATTTAGGAAAATGGATTCCATATTTGGAATCAGGATGTTCAAATTGTGTAAATAGGTAACTTTTATTTTTAGACATTTTGAATAATTACTGCGGTAAATATTTTATTTACCATGGTTAAGGGTAAATCCGGTAAATAAGGGTTAAACAATAATATTATAATAATACTAAATTACCCTAAAACGTGTCTTAACCCTATTGGTTGATACATGGTCTACCATGGGAATCTTTGGGTCTATTTTTGGACCCCATGGATCCACCTGTAAGTGATAATGACACTTTATTTTAATTAAGTTAAAATGAATACAAAAATGATACAAGCATATATCTTTTAGCAAAACAATTGTTACATAGGGATATATATGTTGGATTTTAGATTATAAATATTCATTAGAAAGCTAAAAAGATTTCCTACATAATGAGATTTTATTTATAATTTTTAGACATTAAATATTATATTTTATTTATGACACAATGATGATGCAGTAATTACTATAATAGTGAAAAATTAAAATAATTGATATTATAAATACCCAAATAAATATAATATGAAACTTTTAATGAATTAAACTAATTTTATAGGATAATATGATATATTAGGATTTATTTAATTGACTTTATTCGAAGTAATAAATCTGCTATGAGTTTCACAAAAATCAACTATTGAATAGTGTCAAAATTGACATAAAAGAGTTCTTAAAACCAATATTATATTATTAATTGATATTAAATTCCTAAAAATCTATGGTTCGGCCAAGAGACTTATATCATGATATGTGCATCATTAATGGACCACTTGGGGGTCGCTTGGATGTATGTAGTAAGTTTATTAACCATATTATATAAAAATATAAAGAGACATTGTAAAAGTGAAACTAATTAACTTAGAGTTAGTACTTAGAGATAAGGTTAATATAAGTACCCAAACCTGTCTAAATTCTATTTGTTGAGTTGTTTTCGACCCATCCCCACCTTAAACTTTGAATATTCAACTTTGGAGCCATTATAAACCGAATATGAATTTATTATAAACTAATATTTCTAGCTTTTCCAAAGGTGCCCCTCACCCCTCTTATAAAAGGGCACTCCTTATCATTTATTCAGACCTTCAAAGCCTTTTGGTTCGGCCAAACTCGGCCCAAATACTCTCCCAACTTCCCTCACTACAACCTAGGGGACTTAGTTTGATCAGAATGATAACCTATGGAGCCATTTTGATCAAATCAAAAGGAAGAACCCGAAGAAGAGGTAATGATTTCACCACCCTTTTCTAAGTTCATTTCTTCTTCCACTTCTTCTTCCTTTGTTGTTACCATTATAAAATAATAAATCCAGTATCATATATATACTGTGATGTTATTATAAATATGGTACAACCATATTCAGTATTCTATCCACCCTTTGAATAACATGTCACCATACGTGCGTACGTACGGCTTACCGTCTCCACGTCGTGGTGTAATTGTTATTCAATATAATATTATTTGTATGGGTATAATAATGATGTGTAACTCATGTAAATAATAAATACAACATGTTAAGGATTCTGTATATATGATATACCATCCATTTATATATTATTTTAATATCAAAAGAATGATATTGTCGCTCGTGCGTACGTACGGACTACCGTCTCCACGAACGCGATGAGATTCATTCTCCATCGTATCCATTGAAGTATAATTATCATTTGATGATTTAAAAATGATGTTAAGGACTTGATATCATTCTGGATATGAATAATATACAACCTATCCTTTACAAAAATGTCTTACGTGACAAAACATATAAAAGAAAACAAGTAAGTTAACACCCGAAACAACGATAATACTAAGATATTATTATAAATCGATATTAAAAGATCATATATGATATCATATTAATATATATGATTCTTGTATAATTTAGTAACAATTATTTCACCATTATAAAGGAGGTTAACCTACCCCAACCAAGGAAAAGTACAAGGTAAGGGTTATTTCACAATCTCTTCATTATCCGAGGTTGTTTATACGTAATAATCTACTGGGATCTCTTTATCATCCACATCCATGTTTCTTAAAAATGTATTTCAAAACATTTTTACTATTTACTAGAATATGAGTTAAAGTCACTTATACCCTTTTTGAATTTTATAAGTGGTTTATAAAGGAATCTTTCGGTCGTTTTCAAAACAAGGTCCTTTTTAACCTTTTCAACAGAATTAAGGTAAGAATGTTTTTTTAACTTATACGGTGGGTGCGGCTATTTTCTGCCGTTATAAAATCTTCAAAGCTTCCCTTACAAGCTTATAAGAATATTTTCAAAGAAAATTTTTTATTTTATATGGATCTTAAATGATTTCAAATTAAAAGGAGATATTTCTTTAAAAAGAATATTGATTTCATCTATGTCAACATCCTTTGATGGATTTTAAGATTATTTGAAGTTGATTTATAATGATACAAAACTTCTATATGGTATTGAAGGTTTTTTGATATGTTTGACTGTGGATGCGCTATTTTTATACCATTCATAGTTTGTGGTGAAATTATTTACATTTCATATGCTAGTTTTAATACGAATGTTTATGTTATGTTTAAACCTTTTCATATGGGAATGCATTGGACTTAGTAAGTGATGGGTGGAGCCCGCTATAGCTCCTCGATGCATCGGTAGGTCTCATGAGACAAACTAGTGTCTTGGCACAAGGCCTTGGAAAAATCTTATTTGTAGTCTTGGCACGAGGCCTTGGCTATGTGGTTATGATAGTCTGGCATTATGCATTCCATTATTATGAAAGTGGTTATTGATTTTGCATGTGATTATTCGATTAGTAGAATAACCATGTGAATAAGTAAATGGAATTATCTCATTTTATTTATGCCATACTATGTTAAAAGTTCAAGTTTAAAAGGCTTTTGTTTTAGTTATACATTGCCTTAAATGTTTATTCTTATTTATGAAAGTTTCTGCTATATTGTTATCCTTACTGGGAATTTGAGCTCACCCCTTTTCTATGTTTTATTTTTCCCAGGAAGTGAAGAAGTAAATTATGAATGACCTGCAGGGATGTTATGAGGGGATTATAGTGTGGACTGTGGAAACATTATGTTGTTGTAGTAGTTTTTCATTTTATGATGTAATGTAAAACTTATGAATATATCTAGTGTTTCCAAGGATACTAAACCAATCGGTCTTTCGAGGTTTGATCTTTCTTGTGATCATGACAATGTTATGTAATAATGCACCGACTCTGGGTAACTGGGGTCGGGGCGTTACAATCATTCCATATCTACCTAGGATTAAATTTTCAAAAAAACGTAGATATAATATTCACATCACACTCTTGGTGCATTACTTGAGGTGAAATAGGATCAACTGTAACAACACATATCAGTTACTATAATCCTACCCTGGGTACTGGAATTTTACTATTGTACACGGGTTATCTAATCCCAGAAACAATCTATTAAACAAGGGTTGAATCATCATATTCCCTTTTATAACATCCCAAAGAGTAATAATATATAAAATAAAATAATCTAGCTTTTATACCACCTTATAACATCCTGACATGCGTGCCACACACCGATTCCCTGAGCCAGTTGAACACATAACCTCAGGCATACCTTACCCTATGCCAAAGGATACCGACTAGGAATGAGGTTCTAATTCCAATAATGAGGAGAATCTACCCCATTTATTAGAGTAATACCAAAGAATAAATAAAATAGAATAACAAAATGATATAACCAGAACAAAAAAAATACCAGTATCACATGATGAAAAAAATTAGAAATAAAATAACAAAAATTGAAAAGTAGATATGTCATGAAAATACTTATAATGTGTCAATATTAGAAAACAAAAAAAAATAAAGACACTGAATACTCCCATGTGGGTCACACATCACATCTCTTTCCCTCATCAATGCACTATTCTATCTCAATTATCTAACAGAGGGCCCTTTCTCTTAACCATTATTACAACCATAAAATATAATTGGGTAGAAATCCGGCAACCTAATTAGGGTGTGATTACAACTCATTAAGTCACCACCAACAATTTCTAAAAAATATATAGTCAATAATAGTACATGAAGTCATATAATGAATAATTCAAATGAAAAAAGTAAAAAAGTTAACATTTATTCAGTTACTCTTTATTTAACCACACAACTCATGAGTTCCCATGGACACCCGAACTCTCAGTACCTTCTTTGACTTATAATGGAGTCTGAATCATATCACATTCTCACTTCACATTTCATTATAACACATGGTATTTCCATTTCTACATCATATCAATTAATATTACGGACAATTGGAAATGTTGTCTAATTCCAAATCATGGGGGTCGATGGTTATGTCTAACACCCTGTGGGTATTTGGATCCTTAGTCCCTATCCCAAACCATAATAATTACTATGGTATTTTGATGCATCTGTCCCTATCCTACACTCATTTATCAATTATTATCACTATGGGATTTTGATGCAACGACCCTCTCCCACACATGAACTTTAATATTTATCACAATGGGAATTTCATATAGTATACCACGTCCAAACCATAATTATCACATATATTATAATATAAAAATTACAACCATATGACAAGATCACATATATCACAACAACACAATAATTAATTCATAATGTAATAAATCTTATTTAATAATTTCATATTCGCATCATTATATTAATAAATTCAACTAATAATAAATCAACTTAATTTAATTAATTAATTTAATAATTAATTAATCACATTAATCCCATTAATAAATTCACTTATTAATTAATCACATGAATTCTAGAAATAAATAAACAATTAATTAATCCAATCAATACCATAAATTAATTAAATAATTAATTCATCCATTTCAACAAATTTACTAATCACAATGTTATCTATTAATTAATTCAACAATAATTCACCAATTTATTTTTTCCCAATATCCCCAAAACGAATTCAATAATTAATTATTCTAATATAACAACCACATTATTCACAATTTTAGAGTCCCTTAATTAATAAAGATATCAAACTATTTAATTAAAATCAAGTAACTCAGTAACTATTCATTCAATAGAAATTATAAAATTACACACACGTAATTGAAATCAAGACTTAGGTAATTGAATAATAGACCACCTATCTTAGGATTGGTGAGAAACACTCACAAATGGAAATATGTAATTGATGTTTACTAGTTATAAATAATGAGATGTAGAATGGGAACCTAAATCCAAGATCATGTGAATCAAGATCCAATAATCGTAGATCTAGATCCATAAAAAATATAGAAAAAAATTTCTCAAAAGAATGATATAAACATGGAAAAGAGGAAGAAAACGAGACAAGATTATGATCTCTTACTGAGAGAGGTGAAAATATTCATTTAGGGCATGAAATCATCAACAATAGAAGTTGAGAGCCTTAATAATTCATTCATGAGCCTCCCAAAATGATAGGATTCGATTAGGGCCAATTGATGTTTTATTTGGGTGAGTTTTTGGGGAATTAATACCTTTTAATGTAATTTTAGGTTAACTAAAAACATGCGTAAGGTTTCCTAGATTTGGGTGCATCATTTTACAAAATTTGATCCTTAATTGTGTGCCTATTATAGGGTAGTGCGAAATTCGTATCCTCAAATGGTGCATGTTTTGACAAACCATGTGCATGGAATGTGAATTGCCTATGGTTTGGTTCACTTAATTATTTATTCTGGGTGCATAATTTGGGTTATATGTTGACAAGTTGTGCACAACCTCTCCTCCTTCCAGATTTAAAAAATCTCACCCAAAACACCCCAATAAATAACCCAAGAAATGTGATCAAAACAAGAAAAAAGAGTACTTATATACAAAAAGAATAAATCTTTATAAAATATCAGGATCTTATATTTACAGATCACTGATTTCTTATTTTTTTTGTCATTGAAATTCATTTGATCATTCAATCTATCAGTTTTTTCTATCACACACTATCATTACATCGAAAATACTTTTTTTTTCCTCTGTGTCCATATTCTCACTTCCAAATAGTGTTCTCCAACTTGTAAATCTATTTATTAGTTATTATGTTAGACCTACATATTTCAATTTCCCTATATTCAAGAGGATGTTTTATCAACAGTTTTTATTATATGTGTTTCTAAAAATGTTATTTTCAAATTTCAATCCCTTGATACTTATCTAAAGATCAAATTGAAAGGTTTCAATTTCAATAAGGGTGGAATAATATAAAAACCTAGTTAGTGTTAAAATAAATATTTTCTATTTCTTATTAAGGGTAATTAATTTTTTGCTGTAGTTATATTCATTATATTATTGTTAGATATTTCTTTAGTAAAAAGGAAAAGAGCTTTATTTCTACCAAAATTGGGTTTGGATGAATTGTACATTTTGTGAATCTAGGTTTTTAAAATATATAATGTTAATTTAAAAAAATTACCTTAATCATTAAATTCATCATTTCAAATTTATCTTTTTATAAATTTTATAGAGTTTTTTGAGTAGGTTCAATTTTCAATGAATTTTGGAGATAATGAATTTTATTTAAAAGATTCTATTATTTTTATGTAATTACACATTCACATTCTATTTTAGAATATTTCTGAAATAGCATTAGTCAGACTTGATTAAATATAATTCTATAAATTTCATTCAAATTAATTTTATCCATAAATTTTGTATGAAAACATTTTTATACATAAGAAGAACTTTTTTAGAAAATTGTTTTTATTTTCATTTTATTGTATTAATTTAAATTAAAATTTTCCACTTAAATTAAGTGACATTTATAAAATTTAATCCATATATGGAACCATATTAATTATAATAATTATGTATGTTCAAATTAAATTTTGGTCATAATGAATAATAAAAAATTAAAAATCATTTACCATGATTAATGTTTAAATAAGTTTACCCAGTGGTTAAAATAAAGCGATAAGGGATAAAATTACATATATTTAATCCATTATATTATTTTATTAGTAAAATTCTAACTAATTTCTATTTATTAAGTTAAATAATTTATTTTAAAATAGTATTTTGAATTTGGGAGTGGGATCCTTCCTTTAGAGATGGAAACATAAATTGTATTCAAATTAAAAAATATTGTTTTGTTATTATGTTTAATGTTGTTGTTGAAATATTTCGTTTGGTTTTGGTTTGATATAAAATAAAATAAAACTTCCATTTTTATACTTTGACCAAAAAATTCATGGAAACAAATTTATTACATTTTTTAAGGCAACATGTAATTTATGTTTAAATCAGGTACTTTCAAAAAAATCGATTCCATATATATTTTTTTCTTATATTAAATGTAAATTCTTAAATCATAAAAAATTATACCATATAAAATGGATTCCAAAATTTTAATCAACTAGATCAAATTTTGTTGAAGTCACAATTCATTTTTCATATTAAAATTATGTTTTTGTGGTAACAATTATGTTATCATGGTTATGGATACAACAACTTTAAAGTGGTTTAACTTATAGTATGGCTTAAAATGTTTTAATGATATTTATAATTGGGAATAGTTGATTTTATTTAAACCCTATATCAACATATAATATATTTTTTTCGGGTTATTGATTTCACTTAACAGGACTATGGTATATATATTATTTAATCCTTTATGGAATTATTAGTTTTGCATTCTCTTTCCCTTTTAAAAGGAAACCACTTCTCCTCTCCTCTCTACATCTCGAGAGAATTTTTGGGAAAAACCTTCCTAAATCCATTCCTGGAATCCCTGTCCACATTCTATAGGACCTTTTTATCATAAAACCATCCTATGAATGATTTAGTATAACCTAAATTGGGTTGTATGAAGAAGAGGTGTACTTTTTAACCAGGAATTCTCATTTAATTTCTTCTTGTACATCGATTTTAAAAAAAAAATATTAAATAAGGGAACCAATATTTTTTTATACTGATATGATTTTTTTTAATTTAATAACCTATATCTATCTCTTTCTTCCATTATAAGGAAAATGAAACCATAGTTCATGTGTATTCCATACTACCACTTTGAAAACCAATGTAACTTTTTTCCATCACTAAGTCTCATGGATGGTTATAATGATGAATTTAATGTATATATATATATTATATTCATTAATTATTTATCATTTTGAATGGATAATATATCATGTTATTTTATTACATTTATATCCATTGAAAATCATAACGTCGTTCATGTGTAAGTGTAGATTACCACATCCTTGAAGCAATGTGATCCAGTTTTCCTTACACATCACATGGATTCTATGTGTATGTTTATTTAAAGAAGTTATATAACATTTTAATCATTATGTAATGTTAAAATGTTAATTTCAACCTTTCCATCATGCTCTTTGAAAAATGAAAATGTTACACATAAGTTTGTACGACCTACCTTCTCCATGTTTGTAATGTTTTTCATCTTCTATAACTATCATTCATGGTTGGTTTTATAATTATAATGTATATATTAAAATGATAATTATATCTTTAATATTCTTCTAGATATGATTAAATAATGAAAATTTTTACTATTACTAAACTAACCATAGTTATATTGGAAATATGTTTCATATATCATCAAATAATTTCATATTAAATTAATTGACTAAGTAATTATATATAACATGGTAATAAATAAAATAAAAGTAAACAATTAATAGGAAAAATTTTATTATATAAGAAAACAATTAACCTATGTCTATTCATTATAAAAATTAAAATCATAAGTGATGAGTAAGACTCGGTGTAAGAGATGCTTTACATTAGAAAATCATTTCCATTATTTTAATGATTTATCTTCAAAATAAATTTTTTCCCATGTAAATATACTAAAAATTACTTTATTGATGTATTTATAAAGACATCGGATAATTATATTAGAAATTTTTCATCTCAATTTACTTTCTATGAAATGATTTTTAAAGGAATCAATTTTACATATTTTATATGGAATGTTATGAAAGAAAAGTTGAGAGGAATTCTATATTTTAACATATAGAACATCAAGAGTTTTTTCCCACAACAACATAAATTATTAAATTTTCATATAACTTTTTAAGATAACATGGTTTATTCAATGTAAACCACACTTCCCTTTGTTGTTGGAATTTTATAAATAGGTTTTATATGGAATGGATATTTCTTTATGAGAGAATGTTTTTCTCATGGGTGAAATGAATATTTTTCAGTATATTGATAGAAATGAAAGAATAAATATTTTACAATTATCCTATAGTACTTGGGAGTATTTTATGATGGTGGTCTATTCTGTTATAAACTATGTATGTGTTGTTTCATTATAAACCAGATATGGGTGAGACTCATATAGGTCTCCAACACATTAGGAAAGGGTTGGACTTAACCATATTGGATTCTCCAAAGATATTATTTAAAGTTATGGAGTTAGTTATTCCATTTTTTATTGTGATTGTACTTTTGATTTGGACATCATTAAAAAAGTTACCGAAAATATTTATCTATGGTCTCTATTTATTTTTATTGAAATAATTAAATTTCACAAGGTAAACTAATGATATTATTTTCAAAGGAAAATATATGCTACTAAATAAGGGTGAAATTTATCACATTTTTAAAATGTTTTCATAATTGTTTTTTGTGTTTTAAAATAAAACGCAAGAGTATTATTTTTTCATAATTATATTCTACAATTTTTTTAGGAAATTGTTTTTGCAGTGAAGTTGATTTATGGTGTAATAAAATCCATATTTTGAGATCAGATTTTATTTTGAAAAAGAAAAAATGTGATGAGTATTAATAGACTAACAATTTTATTTGTTTCTTTTTATAATTTATTTACTAATAATTTTATTCTCATACCCCATTTTAATTTTTAAGGGTTTTAATGATGTTTAATTAAAAGGTTGAAGTCATGATGAAAATTTTGATGATAGGTCATGAAATGAAAAAAAATTGTATATTAAATGTTATATATTATGGAAAAAATGCACACTAAGTGGTTTTGTAAACTTTTTAATGTATGTGTTTTTTATGTAAGAGTTTTTATGTAATTATATAAAACATTAAACCATAAGGATCTTTAAAAATGTAATAAAAATAAAATGTTTTCTAATGAATCAATTTTTTGTGATATTTTAAATCTATGTCCCTATAATAAAATCAAATTCAATTTCTATGTATGTCCATACATTTCCTAATTCAATATAAATTAAGGGTATATATATCTTACTCATGATAGATGAGAAAAAATAACATGGTGTTTATGATTGAAATGAAAACAGGATTGGGATCATACCTTAAAACCATTTGATTTTCTGAGATAAAATTCGTGTCTAAGAAAGGTGTCATAGTATAAAAGTTCTAATTGAAAATTTCAAGAAAAATTATGAAATTTGGACTCCAAATATCTACCATTCTCCCCTATTATAGCATAAACATAGTGTATGAAACACCATGTAGTATACATCATGGGGAATTTAGTGCAAAAACCCCACTTTGTTCCCCAAGAGCATATTCCATATCTTGATACATAAATCATACCCATGATGACCTTGCCATTAAATTAAAACCTATAATACTTCATGAAGATAATTAGTTGGGGATAAATGAAATTATTACTTTGAGTGGCCAATTAACATTTTCTTCCATGAAAGGTAAACAAATATATATATATATATATATAGCAAACATCAATGAATTATAAACGGAAATCTCCTTTTTTACGTGATACATTCAATATTTGTGATCTTTTTAATATATGTTGTTTAAAAACTGTACAAATGTTATTTTATACTACGACATATATGATTGGATTACAAATCTGACTTATATTAGGTAGACAATTATAGGGTTTTTCATCTTATTAAATCTATTTGTAATTTCTACCACATCCCTTTATGAAAATCTAATAAAACACCCCTACTAATATTTTCATTGTGTTACATCTAGAAAAAAACTAGTTTGAACATTTGTTAGATCTAGGATTCATATCTTGATGTTCAACTCATTTAACATATTCAAAATCCTTAAATCGCAAAATACAATATTACAATGTTAATAACTGAAATTTTCCACATAGAAATATTCTATGTACAACATCATCATTATCATAACCCTTTATATGAAAATGTTTACTTGAATAATTTTGGAATCTAAAATCAGTATCTATATTTTTATTTCACCAAATAATCTTAAACTAAATAAAAAGATTACATAACAATCATTTTATAATAGTTACTAAATGTAACTCTTTACACTATTATTTACTATCATACCCTAAACCCCATTAATATAATAAGTGTATTTCATTTTTAAAGGAATAATTTTTTTTTAAAAATTTTATCATTTAAAAGAATAAACATATTCTCAAAAGAATCTAAAAACTATATTTCCTTTATAATAACATGATTAGGGAAAAATACTCCGTGTTTAGAAATAACATTTATTTCAATTAGTGGTAATAATTAACATATAAAATAATTTTTTCATATACTACATGGAAATATATGTGCTAGGAGAATTTAATTCAAAAAATACGTTTCTTTAAAATATTCTACAATTCGGTTTATGGAACACCCTCCCTATTTTTTTATCAAGAACATAGATTATCATTTTTATCCTACATGATTTTTTGAAACATTCAACAATTTAAATATATGTTTTCAAATCCAAAAAATCATCATCAATTTACAATTAATGTCAAATTATTCAAAACAAAAAATTTTAGTAGAAATAATATATTACCGACCAAATGAAATGAGATAATTATTTACATCATTAAAAAATATCCATCATGCATAATATATTCTAATCATTGATCATGGAACTATATAATTCATCACATGAATGAAAATTTTATTTTCTATTAATCCTTATATTTATTAAGATCGCATGTATATTTAAATTTTTTATAAGTGTCATGAACCAGCCAGGATACCCTAGTACTCTGATAATAAAAATGATCCCAAAATAGCGTGAAGGGTGTTCCTAGTTCTAACGAATTGGTGACTAGATCATGGCAGCATAAAATATTAAAGTGTGAATAAATTTCCAAAAACTGCGGACGATAAAGACCCTTATCAGTATGATCAAAATATCCCAAAGGGAGAATTACAAGAAAATACAAAGGTATATGAAAAAACCAAATACTACACAATCAAATTACTCAATGTTTGATAAGAAATACTCAATTTCCTAAAGGACTTTTAACTCCGAGCCCAAAGGGATTAATAACATCCACCTCATCGAGGAGGTTCTTTCCCTTTACATATACTTGATATGAAAAAAATTATAAATTCTATTAGGTAATGGTTGGGTGTAAGATAAAAAGACTAGTAGGGTCTCACCAATTGTTCAATAATAAGATTATGTAAAATTAATCAAAATCATGCTTTCAATTTTAATCAAAACTGGAACGGGAGTGCATTTAGATTTTGAAAACAAATCATTCTTCATTTAAGAATGATGGAAATCATTTAAGACATGAAATATATAAATAGTTTATATAAGAAATTGATATTATTCATTAGGAATGTTTAAAATAGTTTCACAATGATTTTCATTTTTAATCAAAACATTCACAACAAGCACCATGGCCATCTACAATACGATATGATAATTGCTAGTTAAACGATCATCATACTCTCATTTAGTGATCATGGTAATATGTATACACACATACCACAGGCTCAGACTGAAAATGAGTCATAAAAAATCAATTATGAATAATATTATCCTAACAATATTATTCTTTGAGTTATAAATAATAATCAACTTCTGGGGAATTTCCATGCTAGCCTAGAATTCCAAAATACCCCACTGACTAACCAGTCTCGTATATACCCAATCCATCAATAGAAAAAGGGAAACTCATTTAATTTAAATCATTAATCATTCATAGTTCAATTGAGAACATTTCATTTTCAAATACCAATTCTGTTGAAAACACAAAAAATGAGGTTTTCATCAATTCATCCATTTTTTAAATAAAAAAAATCATAGGATTTTATGAATTCGAATTAATCCATTTTTTGGAAATAAATCCTCAAAAAATTTCACAATTTCCATCAATTTCAAAACATTCCCCAAATTTCAATTCCATTCGAATTTGGGGGGGGGGGGGGGGTCGAAAAATTCAAAAAATATCAATTTCAACCATAATTCGCATCTAAGTGATTTTAAACAAATAAATTGAATAGATTATATATCAAATAAATCTAATCTAATTTTTAATTTTTTGAAAATGGTAAAAAACCACCTTCCTTTAACCATAGATTAAAACACCTAAAATTGGACTTGACAATGGAAAACATAGGAATGAGGGATCTAGGAACACAACCTTGAATAATGATTCAATAACATAAAGATTATATCCATCTATCCCTATATGATTTATCAAAATCCAATATGGAGAAAGAGATAGATAGAAGGCACATGAAGGCCACTTACCTGAAGCAATACACCACAAAAAAAAGTGATATTCAATCACCAAACAAGTGATTTGAAGGGATAGAGATCTCCAAAATAACCTTGGAAGAGACTCTTGGTAAAGTGAAAGGGAACCTATAGGAATGAAATCGGATTTTCATCTGTAATGCATGGTAAAAATAAACACTTATAATTTTACATGGCATGTAACCTAATTAAATATCATGTAATTTTTGAGTCGCACATACACCAAAAAATGTCACCTTTTATTAATATAATCTAATTTTTCATTATTATATGGTGTGTAATATATCCATGGTTTTTAACCTTGAATTTCTATCTACCCATTTATGAAAATTTAGGCGATGATTACACATCATGTATCCCCATTAAATAGTGTATAAATCCTAAATAGACAACAAAAATTGTAGTACTTATGTAGAAAATGACAACAAATCTCTAACATAGCTCTTACATATATCTTTACAATCCCTTCTCGGCTGTACTCAAAAAATGAAAATTGGAAAACCAATAAAATGTTTAAAACTTACCGGATCGAAAGGAAACAAGGTGTTACAACCTCCCCATTATTATAAATTTCCATCCCCATATAGTATATCAATAAGTTTCCATATGAAAAATGTGAGGGAATTACCCTCTCATTAGTGCCACACACTCCCATATCTTATGTGAATCTGAATTGTGATACCATAGAACATAGAAAAATTGTATTTTCCTCATATAAAGTATGATGGTATTGGAGTAAACTTTCCAAACTGGATGCTCAATCATAGATAAAATCATCTCAATGTCAGGATCACCCTATCTCAAAAAAGGGGATGGATCTGAAAGATACATTCAAAACAAAGAAATATGAAATAAATTATGTGTTGATATCAATTTTGGAGGAAGTGATAAATGGTAAGAAATTATCCCACCCTACTAAACAACCTTAAAAGTTCCCTAAAAAAAGAGAAATATCCTCTTTCCTCCCATGTTGTTCATGACCTTAATGAGGTAAAACATTCAAGGAAACCTAGTCACCAAATGAGAAATACAATGGTTTAAAAAAATGATCCACATAATATTTATACCACCTATAAGCCATAAATATCCCTTGATGAATCAACTAAATCATTACTGTCTTATCTTGAACCATGCTCAGTCTAACCAAGAATCATTTACCAATCTCCAACTCACATAATGATGATTTACATGGAATACAATACATGTCCACAAAAGTATCCAATCTGATATGGACAGGTAACTATTGATATAAGAAAAGGTAAAAAGTACCAAATGGTTATCCAAAGCTCCACCCAAATAGAGGATGTAAGCATGAATCATATCCTTAAGAATCTATATATCCATCACTGTTTGTCCGTCCATCTGCAGAAGGTATGACATACATAAATGGACATAAGATCCCAGCTCTTCCTAAATTCCTATCAGAAATATATATTTAAAATGATGATCTCTATTATAGACTATATAATATGGAACACCACACAAATAAAATAATTATATCACATATAGATTCCATGCTCATCAATTGTGGTTGTATCATTAATTGTTATTCAGTGAGCCGATTTGGTAAGCCTATCAATCAAAACCAATATCACATTCTACTTCCACTAAGTATGTAGAAACGCAACCACTAAGAACACAAAAATATCCCCCCACATCCAATTCAATAATGGATGTAGATGAGGTAAATCTAAAGGCTTCTTATTTCAGGATTTGACTTATTGTAAAGTATAGAAATGAGAAAAAAATTCAATGAACTCTTATCTCATACCCGACAACATGAATTTTTGCCTCATGTCATAGATCATATTTGTTTTATGTAGGTGGAGAGACCACTGGGAATTATGAAAACCCCCATAAGTGGTTTTCTCATAGGTAAATGACATTTTAAACGAATTATGGAGGCATAGAATTCCCTCTTTGGTGAACAACCTCTCAACAACAACCCCACCACAATAAAGAGAGTCTCCAATGTTATGGAATTCATCATCACGATGTTGTTCATGAAGACACTTCTTGAGAAAAGAATAGGTCAATTTAACACTGGAAGTGAAAACATCAACCCTTATTTGATGAAATCCAATATGAATCTATGAAAAAATATCCCTCAAGTTATACTCTTCTATTGATTCTTCCACTGCCTGAGTTAGGAGTTTCCGGCCCAACTAATCAGCAATGAAATTCCCTTCCCATGGGTATAGGAGATGGAGAAATCAAAATAATACTGGTACTCTACCCAATTCCTCTGGTGGATATTAAAATATTTTTTAGAGAATATATAACTCAATCTCTTTTGGTCAGAATACATGGAAAAACCATAATACTAGAAACTATTAATTTCATGAATCATAGATTCAAGTTAATGTTCATGAGTCAAAAAATTCATCTTGTGTTCCCTAATTTATTGAGATCTATAAGAAACGACATGACCACAATATAAAATAACAAATTCAAAATCTAATCTTGATGTGTCACAGAAGACCACATAGCCTTTCCCGACATGTAGAGGAGTCAACAATTGTTCATAAGTCAAAATATGTTTCATCTCAATAAAATAAAATTGTAATTTCTCATCCCAAACGAACCTTACCTCCTTCCAAGTTGGAGTATATATTAGAGATGTAAAATTTAGGAAATACATTAAATACTAGTTATAATATCCTACTAAACCAAATCTGATTTGAAACTCAATTTAACACCCCAAGCTTCCATGATACATTTCCCTTCGAATAATGCAATGGCGTGCATTGTACACAACTTCGAGATTCTAACACACCACAACCAATCAAACTAGTAGTTATGAATAGTAATACCTACTTTTTTGAAATTTTATAAATTTTATCTCTCAAAATAGACTTCATTTTTGGATTCGGAATATTGAATTTATCCTAGGGTGAAATTTTGTAACTTTTCGGATAACACTTATATTTTGATGAATAGTGAATATTACTAAATTTTAATTAAAAACAACTTATTAAATCAAAATAATTTATAATGACAAATTATATTATTGAGTGATTTTAAAGTATAATTAGAATATATTTTTATCATTTTATCCAATGGTGTTCATTAGAATTAATTTCACTTTGAAATTGGACCTAAACAATTGTTAGCCTTTTGATATATATTGTTTCTTAAAAACAAGCTATTTATTGTGACAGTGGGAATTAATTATAAAATTAATTAATGCAACTTATATGTATATAATTTTGTAAAAAAGACATCATTTTTGAATTCGGAATATCAATTATAGCTTAGGGTGAAATTATGGCATTGTTCTCAAAAACTTCAATTTTTGATGAATAGTGAAACTACTAAGTGGTAGTTAAAAAAACTGAATTTTTAGAAAACTTAATTTTACCGCTTCTGTGAATGGAATTTCAAAATATGAGAGACACAGTTAATATCAAGAAGTAAAATGTGGTTCAATGAGATGAAAATAATTTTTGGTGAATAGTAACTTTTTACTTTTATTTACCACGTTTAAAAGTAAATAGGGTAATTAAGGGTAAAAATGATATTAATATTACCCTAACACATGTCCTAATTCTATTGGACAAATTTATCTAGACCAAAAACAACCTTAGGAATAAAATATTATCATTTAGGTCCACTTGGATTATATTAGGACATTTATTATTATTTAATTCAAAGAAGAGTTAAAAGAGTTAAAATCAATGTTTATTTACTAAAACATTTTTAATATAGGGTTATACATAAGATAAATTCTATTGTAAATATTAATTAGAAATATAATAAGATTTCCTACATAATGATATTTTATTTATAATTTCTAGACATTAAATAAGTTAATATATTTATGACACAATGATGATGAAGTAATTACCATAATAGTGAAAAATTAAAATAAGTGATATTATAAATACCAAAATAAATATAATTTAAGACTTTTAATGAATTAAACTAATTTTATCGGATAATATGACATATTAGGATTGATTTAATTGACTTTTTTCGAAGTAATCATTCTGTTATGAGTTTCAAAAAATTCAACTATTGAATTGTGTCAAAATTGACATAAAAGATTTTTTAAAACAAATATTATATTATTAATTGATATTAAATTCCTAAATATCTATGGTTCGGCCAAGAAACTTATATAATGATATTTTTATCATTAATAGACCACTTGGGGGTCTCTTGGATGTATATAGTATGTTTATTAACTATATAATATAAAAATACAAAGTGACATGGTAAATGTCAAACGAATTAACTAAGAGTTAAAACTAAAAGATAAGGTTAATATATTAAACGAAACCTGTCTAAATTCTATTGGTTGAATGGTTTTAGACCTGTACCCACATTAAACCTTTAATAATCAACTTTGGAGCCATTATAAACCGAATATGAATTTATTATAAATTAATATTTCTAGCTTTTCCAAAGGTGCCCCTCACCCCTCTTATAAAAGGGAACTCTTCCTTCTCATTTATTCACACCTTCAAAGCCTTTTGGATCGGAAAAAACCTGCCCAAATACTCTCTCAACTTCCCTCACTACAACCTAGTGGCCTTAGTTTGATCAGAAAGCCAACCTATGGAGCCCTTTTGATCAAATCAAAAAGAAGAACCCGAAGAAGAAGTAATGTTTTCACCACCCCTTTTCAAGTTCCTTTCTTCTTCCACTTCTTATTTCTTTGTTAATACCATTATAAAATAATAAATCCAGTATATTATATATACTGTGATGTTATTATAAATATGGTACAACCATATTCAGTATTCTATCCACCCTTTGAATAACATGTCACCATATGTGCGTACGTACGGCTTACCGTCTCCACGTCGTGGTGTAATTGTTATTCAATATATTATTATTTGGGTGGGTATAATAATGATGTGTAACTCATTTAAATAATAAATATAACATGATAATGATTCTGTATATATGATATACCATCCAATTATATATTATTTTAATATCAAAAGAATGATATTGTCGCTCGTGCGTACGTACGGACTACCGTCTCCACAAACGCGATGAGATTCATTCTCCATCATATCCATTAAAGTATAATTATCATTTAATGATTTAAAAATAATTTTTAAGAACCTTATATCATTCTGGATATGAATAAGTTACAACCTATCCATGAAAAACAAGGCTTACGTAACAAAACAAATAAAAGAAAATGAGTAAGTTAACACCCAAAACGACGATAATTCTAAGATATTATTAACAAAGCAATGTTAAAAGATCATATATGATATCAGATTAATGTATATGATTAATGAAGAATTTAATAACAATTATTTCAACATTATACAGGAGGTTAACCTACCCCCAACCAAGGAAAAGTACAAGGTAAGGGGTTTCTTATCTCACTCTTAATTTTGTGAGAATTCCATTGTTCACCACTTATTTATTACATGTGGTGTGTGTACTGCCCATGTTTGTATTCATTGTGTAATATACTTTAATTCATGTATATTTAAATCATCATTGTATGATCCTTCTTTCATGGGTGTATGTTTTATATGTTAGCAAATCAATAAGGGAATTTGAAATTTCAATTTCCACTCATTCTACTTTATGCATACTTCATTGATTATTTTACTCCAAGATTATGTGTGGAATAACTATTCATTTGATTATGTCATAATTTCCACACCCCTTTTTGTGCATATACTTTTATACACAAAATCACTCCATTGGTAAATTATCAAGTCATCGGTATGAACTTGATAAGAGTAATTTTTACTCAATCTCAATTTGTTGAGATAAACATCCAATTCATTGGTGTTGTTTTTTCTAGAATATGTGGGAATCTCCCTTGATTGTTTTACACTGAATATACAATCATTTTAGTGTATTTATATTTTTCACACATAATTATGTTGTTTATTTATCCTTAACCTAAGGATACGGCCTTTATGAGAGATTTCATCTCAATTTACATTCCATTGAGACTTCTTTGTTGGTATACACCAAATCACTTTTATGTTGTGTATATAATGAACTTTGCCATAGTATATCATGAATCCCTTTATTATCATGATATTAAAAAGTTTTTATTACCATAAATATTTGTATTCAAGTGTCCCTATTTTGGTTATAAACTCTAACTAAAATACATTTTTAAGTGTTTTAAAGATTGATTATTCACCATCTTTCTCATTAATGTCCATGTTTTAAAAATGGTTTTAATTATTTATTTATATGGACATTAAAGTTTCCAAATAAAAATTCCTTTTAAAAGTTTCAAAGTGGTATGCAAAAGTTTGATTAAAAAATCTATTTTAAATGACTTCTGGACAAATAGTGTGACTTTTAAATGTTTTCAAGAAAAAGGGGGATATTTCTCTCTAATAGTTTTGATGATTATTTTCATATATGTAAATAATCCTTCATCATTATCGATTGAGGTTACTATGATACAATAAACTCTTCCATATTGTATCGAATGAGTTATATTTGACTGTGGATGTTCTATTTTTATACCATTCATGGTTTGTGGATAAAGTAATGACATTTCGTATGCTAGTTTTAATACGAATGATTATGTTATGTTTAAAACTTTTCATATGAGGAATGCATTGGACATAGTAAGTGACGAGTAGATACCACTATAGATCCTCGATGCATCGGTAGATCTCATGAGACAAACTAGTGTCTTGGCACAAGGCCTTGGCAAAATCTTATTTTTAGTCTTGGAACGAGGCCTTGGCTATGTGGTTATGATAATCTGGCATTATGAATTCCATCATTATGAAAGTGGTTATTGATATTTCATGTGATCATTCGACTAGTAGAATATCCATGTGTGTAAGTAAATGGCATTATTTTATTTTATCTTTTCCATTATATGCTGAAGTTCATGTTTAAAAGGATTTCATTTTATTTATAAACTGCCTTAAGTGTTTATGCTTATTTATGAAAGATTCTGCTATAATGTTATCCTTACTGAGCATCTGATCTCACCCCTTTCGATGTTTTATTTTTCCCAGGATTATGAAAAAGTAATTTATGAATGACCTGCAGGGATAGTATGAGGGGATATGAAGACAAGATGTTGTTGTAGTTTATTTATCTTATGATGTAATGTAAGACTTATGAATATATCTAGTGTTTCCAAGACTACTAAACTAATCGGTCTTTCGAGACCTGATCCTTTGTGATCATGCCAATGTTATGTAATAATGCACCGACTCTGGGTAACTGGGGTCAGGGCGTTACAGTTGGAATCAGAGGAAGTTTAGTACAAAACTTGGGATCTAGATTTAGATAAACTCTGATTAGAGCATGTAGACCTAAGATGAACTTTGAGGATTAGTATAGAATAACATCCTAGAATTTTGGTATTGTAGAGATTTTGTGAGTTTTCCAAGAAATACATCCCTGTCTGGATACGACCAGGTAGAGTCGGCTCTGGCACAGATGTACCTAGGGGTAAATCCCAAGAACACCGCTTTGAGCTAGACTCGAATGGGAACTGGTGCACGACAACGGGCCTTGCTGCACTCTTGGTTACAACACACCCATGGGATATGCTTAGGATAATTTACATTTTATTTACAAACTGATTTAAAGTATTATATATATAAGATGAGAGTAAATGACCTTGATTAATCCTAATGTGTTTCAAATTGAGAATATTGTGACATGTAAATCTCTAAATGATAGTATGACTACTATTACTCACACAATGATTTCTGGTTTTAGTTAATGGCTAGATTCCAAGGAAGTCATAGTGACTTTGAGAATGATGTACAAGGTGGGAACGATGGTGGCAATGAGCAACAAAATGGAATGTTGATAGGCGTAAAAGATATTGTCTTTATGCAAAATCAATTTTCTAAAAATATGATCAACAATATAAATATTAACCAATTACCGGACTCAACAAAGAAGAGAAAGGTGATGAATGATAAGAGCTCCAGTAGTGGAGACCATGGAGAAAGAAATTCTCAATTTCCATCATGCAGGAAATGTGGAAGGAGACACCCAGGAAAGTGTCTCAATGGGACAAAGAAATGCTTTTCGTGCGGGAAGGAAGGACATAAAGTGAAGAATTGCTGAAGGAAAATGATGATTACTATGGAAGAAGATAAAAATGGTCCCAATAATCCATTTATAGTCATTTTCCATAAATGTAGGGGACCTGGCCATTACCCGAGTGAATGTTCTATTCTATAGGATATTTTCTCTGTCAGAGAAGAAGCTATGTGGAAATAAGTTATTGGATAAATGTTTAAAAATTATTAGTGATCCTTTTTGAAGGGTTTACATTGGAATAATTTTCTCTTGTATTTGTAACCCTAATGTTTGCCATGTGAGAATGATATTTATGGAAGAATTATATTTTCTCTTTTGGATATAGTTATAAATAACCATTTGATTTTATATGATCATTGGGTTTGAGGCAATTACAAATTAATATAATTTGGGATGAAAATGCAAGGTATGAGATAACATTTGTGGTTAAATTATGTTATGGTTATTTTTAGGAATTTATCTCATTTAGGTAATGTTATAAAATATAGTTTTTGAAAAAGGACAACACGTAAACTGTGTGACAACCCATCGCGTCAGAAAAAGCTATGGGAATCGAACCCACAACCAAAGTGTGATTGGGATTTATTTCCTACCACTGGACTACGTGATGTCCCTAGTTAGTGTGAGTATTATTTTTAGTTAAATGATTTTATGGATCAATAATAATTTGATTTGGGATCTTATATCTTATCAAATGAATACCCTTAGTATAGGAAAGTGATTTGGTGATTAAGTGATAAATGTTATTTTGGAATTTATTCACTTTGTTGAGAACACTATATGGAAAAAGAAAATAGAGTAGTATGGGATTTCATTTGAGGAGTAATGGTGGATTTTTATCTATGTTTTTATTGTGGATTTATAATGATTTGGTTTATTTATGGGAATGATTAGGTTAATTATTTTTAAGTATGTAACTTTAAGAGTAATTAATGTCATTTGGAGATACAATTTAACGTGGAAGACTACATTCTTAATAAGTTTTGGTTTTCAATATTAGTTTTGATTATATTAAAGGATTTTAAGGACAATTGATTATTGAATGCTATTTATTTAATTTTGGGGTATTGTTGGTTTAATTTTGGAAATTATGATTAGTGTTTATTTCTCTCGAGGAATATCCATTTGGGGGATCATTAGATCTTGTACTAACCATTTTGGTATTGATTAATCTCTAAAGACAATGTAAATATATAGTTCATCTTTCATGGATCATGTGATTCTATAGAAGTTTATTCTAGCTCATCCAGTTTGACCAAGTCTTCTTGAATACTCATCGTTTAAAAAAATTAGTTAGTGGTGGAAATTTATTAAATAATGAAACTCTACTTAAAATTTAATTATATATCATTATATTCTTAGTCAATATCATAAATGAATTCCTCATCCTTATGTAATGTAACTTAAAAAAAATGTTGTCCATTTACTTTCCTACTAGGAGACTAATGGTCGTTTGTCCCAACACAAGTTTGTGGTTTTCTTATTGTTATATTTATCCTGATCATGATTTCTATCCCTCTCCATCAGAACTTGACACTTAGTTTATCATCCATATCCATGTTTTCCTACATGGAATCCGAGTATGGGTTATCTTGGTTGACCTTTATACCTCTCTTTCTTTCTTTTAAAGTGATAGTTTTATTGACTCTTTTTCCGATGTGGGACTTTCCATTATATTCCCAAGCACAATTTTAAAAATTGCGAGGATGAGATTTATTGAAGGATGGGAGAATGTAACACCCCAAGCTTCCATGGTACGTTTCCCTTCGAATAATGAAATGGCGTGCATTGTACGCAACTTCGAGATTCTAACACACCACAACTAATAAAACTAGACGTTATGAATAGTAATACCTACTTTTTGAAATTTTATAAATTCTATCTCTCAAAATGGACTTCATTTTTGGATTCGGAATATCAAATTTATCATAGGGTAAAATTTTGGAACTTTTCGGATAACACTTATATTTTGATGAATAGTGAATATTACTAAATTTTAATTAAAAACAACTTTTTAAATCAAAATAATTTATAGTGATAAATTTTATTAATTAGTGGTTGTAAATTATAATTAGAATATATTTTTACCATTTTATCAAATGGTGTTCATTAGAATTAATTTCACTTTTAAATTGGACCTAAACAATTGTCTATGTTTTGATATATATTGTTTCTTAAAAACACGTTATTTATTATGACAGCGGGAATTAATTATAAAATTAATTAATTCACCCTATATGATTAGAATTTTGTAAAATAGACAACATTTTTTAATTTGGAATATGAATTATAGCTTAGGGTGAAATTTTGGCACTGTTATGAAAAACATCAATTTTTGATGAATAGTGAAACTACTAAGTGGTAGTTAAAAAACTGAATTTTTCATAAAACTTAATTTTACCACTTCAGTGAATGGAATTTCAAAAATCCGAGAGACACGGTTAATATCAATAAGTAAAATGTGGTTCAATGAGAGGAAAATAATTTTTGGTGAATAGTAACTTTTTACTTTTATTTACCACGGTTAAAAGTAAATAGGGTAATTAAGGGTAAAAATGATATTAATATTACCCTAACACATGTCCTAATTTTATTGGACAAGTGTAACTCGACCAAAAACAACCTTAGGAATAAAATTTTATTATTTAGGTCCACTTGGATTAGATTAGGACATTTATTATTATTTAATTCAAAGAAGAGTTAAAAGAGTTAAAATCAATGTTTATTTACTAAAACATTTTTAATATAGGGTTATACATAAGATAAATTCGATTGTAAAAATTAATTAGATATATAATAAGATTTAATACATAATTATATTTTATTTATAATTTTTAGACATTAAATAATTTAATATATTTATGACACAATAATGATGCAGTAATTACCATAATAGTAAAAAATTAAAATAATTGATATTATAAATACCCAAATAAATATAATTTAGGACATTTAATGAATTACACTAATTTTCTAGAATACTATGACATATTATTATTGATTTAATATACTTTTTGAGAATTAATCATTCTGTTATGAGTTTCACAAAAATCATTTATTGAATAGTGTCAAAATTTACATAAAAGAGTTTTTAAATCAGATATTATATTATTAATTGATATTAAATTCCTAAAAATCTAAGGTTTCTCCAAGAGACTTATATAATGATAGTTGTATCATTAATGGACCACTTTGCGGTATCTTGGATGTATATAGTAAGTTTATTAACTATATAATATAAAAATACAAAGTGACATGGTAAATGTCAAACTAATTAACTAAGAGTTAAAACTAAAAGATAAGGTTAATATAGTAACCCAAACCTATCTAAATTCTATTGGTTGAATGTTTTTCGACCTATACCCACCTTAAACATTTAATAATCAACTTTGGATCCATTAGAAACCGAATAAGAATTTATTATAAATTAATATTTCTAGCTTTTCCAAAGGTTCCCCTCACCCCTCTTATAAAAGGGCACTCCTCCTTCTCATTTCTTCACACCTTAAAAGCCTTTTGGGTCGGCCAAACCCTTCACAAATACTCTCTCAACTTCCCTAACTACAACCTAGAGGCCTTATTTTTATCAGAAAGCCAACCTATGGAGCCCTTTTGATCGAATCAATAGGAAGAACCCGAAGAAGAGGTAATGTTTTCACCACCCCGTTTCAAGTTCCTTTATTATTCCACTTCTTCTTTCGTTGTTATTACCATTCTAAAATAATAACTCCAGTATCTTATATATAATGTGATGTTATTATAAATATGATACAACCATATTCAGTATTCTATCCACCCTTTGAATAACATGTCACCATACGTGCGTACGTACGGCTTACCGTCTCCACGTCGTGATGTAATTGTTATTCAATATATTATTATTTTGGTGGGTATAATAATGATGTGTAACTCATTTAAATAATAAATATAACATGATAATTATTCTTTATATATGATATACCATCTAATTATATATTATTTTAATATCAAAAGAATGATATTGTCGCTTGTATGTACGTACGGACTACCGTCTCCACGAACGCGATGCGATTCATTATCGATCATATAAATTCAAGTATAATTATCATTTAATGATTAAAAAATAATGTTTAAAAACCTTATATAATTCGGGATATGAATAATATACAACCTATCAATGAAAAACATGTCTTACGTAACAAAACATATAAAATAAAACGAGTATGTTAACACCCGAAACGACGATAATTCTAAGATATTATTAACAATGAAATGTTAAAAGATCATATATGATATCATATTAATGTATATGATTAATGAATAATTTAATAACAATTATTTCAACACTATACAGGAGGTTAACCTACCCCCAACCAAGGAAAAGTACAAGGTAAGGGGTTTCTTATCTCACTCTTAATTCCGTGAGAATTCCATTGTTCACCACTTATATATTACATGTGGTGTGTGTACTGACCATGTTTGTATTCATTGTGTAATATAATTTAATTCATGTATATTTACATCATCATTTTATGATACATTTTTCATGCGTGTATGTTGTCTATGTTACCAAATCAATAAGGGAATTTGAAATTTCAATTTCCAATCATTTGGCTTTACACATACTTCATTGATTATTTTACTCCAAGATTATGTGTGGAATCACAATTCATTTTATTATGTCATAATTTCCACTCCCCTTTCTGTGCATATACATTTATACACATAATCACTCCATTGATAAATTCTCAAGTCATTGGTATGAACTTGATAAGAGTAATTTTTACTCAATCTCGATTTTTTGAGATAAACATCCAATTCAGTGGTGTTTTTTTTACTATAATACGTGGGAATGTCCCTTGATTGTTTTACACTGAATATCCAATCATATTTAGTGTATTTATATTTGTCACACATAATTATTTAGTTTATTTATACTTAACCTAAGGATACGTCCTTTATGAGATATTTCATCTCAATTTACATTCCATTGAGACTTCTTTGTTGTTATACACCAAATCACTTTAATGTGATGTATATAATGTACTTTTCCATAGTATATCATGAATCCCTTTATTCTCATGATATTAAAAAGTTTTTATTAGCTTAACTATTTGTATTCATGTGTCTCTATTTTGGTTATAATCTCTAACTAAAATACATTTTTATGTGTTTTAAAGATTGATTACTCTCAATATTTCTCATTAATGTCCATATTTTAAAAATGATTTTAAGGATTTATTTATATGGGAATTAAAGTTTCCAAATAAAAATTCCTTTTAAATGTTTCAATGTGGTATGGGACACTTTGATTAAAAAATCTATTTTAAATGACTTCTTGACAAATAGTGTGACTTTTAAATGTTTTCAAGAAAAAGGGTTATATTTTTCTCTAATAGTTTTGATGATTATTTTCATTTATGTCAATAATCCATCATCATTCTCGATTGAGGTTATTATGATACAATACAATATTCCATATTGTATCAAATGAGTTATGTTTGACTATGGATGTGCTATTTTTATACCATTCATGGTTTGTGGATAAAGTATTTACATTTCGTATGCTAGTTTTAATACGAATGTTTCTGTTATGTTTAAAACATTTCATATGAGGAATGCATTGGACTTAGTAAGTGATGGGTGGATCCCGCTATAGCTCCTCAATACATCAGTAGGTCTCATGAGACAAAATAGTGTCTTGGAACAAGGCCTTGGAATAATCTTATTTGTATTCTTGGCACGAGGCCTTGGCTATGTGGTTATGATAGTCTGACATTATGCATTCCATCATTGTGAAAGTGGTTATTGATATTTCATGTGATAATTCGACTAGTAAAATTTCCATGTGAGTATGTAAATGGTATTATTTTATTTTGTCTTTTCCATTTTATGCTGAAGTTCAAGTTTAAAAGGCTTTCGTTTTAGTTATAAACTGCCTTAAGTGTTTATGCCTATCTATGAAAGATTATGCTATAATGTTATATGTACTGAGCATCTGAGCTCACCCCTTTCAATGTTTTATTTTCCCCAGGATTATAAAGAAGTAATTTATGAATGACCTGCATGGATAGTATGAGGGGATATGAAGACAAGATGTTGTTTTAGTTTTTTTACCTTATGATGTAATGTAAGACTTATGAATATATCTGGTGTTTCCAACACCACAAAACTAATCAGTCTTTCGAGACTTGATCCTTTGTGATCATGCCAATGTTACGTAATAATGCACCAACTCTGGGTAACTGGGGTCGGGGCGTTACACTCAAAAACAGTACATTGTTGTTCCCATGTCATAATAGATTTTACCATCTCACGATCAACTAAAATACCATGTCCCGAGACCATGTTTCCAAATAAAATCCTTCCCAAATCTAGAAATCACATTTTGATAACATGGAATAAAGATGATGATATCTTAGTAATACCCTAACTTCTCTCAAAGGACCCACATGATCCTGCTTAGACATAGAGTGAACTAGGATTTCATCAAAAAAGAACATGATGAATCTATCAAGATACTCTAAAAAAATACTATTCATACTATCCATAAAGGATAAAGTAGAATTTTTGAGAAAAAAATTGCATGTGAAGGTGATCATAATATTTATATATTATCTAGAAGGTAGTTTTCTGATGGTCATGTTTCTTTATTCTCAGATGGTGGTAACCAAAATGAAGTTCAGTCATCTAGAACCACATAGATCCTTTCAAATGGTAAAACAAAGCATCAATCCCTATTAATAGATACTTTTTATTCACTATAAATATGTTTAGTTTTATTTTATCAAAACATTGGGGATTTTTTCCATCATATTTCATAATAATGTGAATAGACTCTACCCAAGGTGACACACTTGGGTGTATAAATTTATTTTTTAAAAGATCATCCAATTGAGTCTTCAACACATTCATTTCAACCACTATTTTGTGGTTTATAGAATATATAATGTTGAGTACCAGAAACTTAATCATTAGAAAAATATACCTCCCATACTAGTGGGAAACTAGATAAGTCAGAAAGAAAAACATTGGGAAAATGAAAAACAACATGAGGTAGATCATATCCCACTGATTCCTGCATAAGATAAAAAATTGAAAAATGATATTAATTTCCCCAAATATAGATAAAAAACACCATCTCTATGTTACCTTTTGTCCTATTCAACCTAAAAACACATCATACCCCATCAGGAATAGTAAAGGAGACCCGTCAAAGATCTAAATCAATTTTGGATTTATTAGAAATGGTCTAATTTATCCCTAAAATGACATAAATATGTTTCATATAAAGTATAATAAAATCCCATGAATGGTCAATTTATAATAATGATATACCCAAGAAGGAAAATGAAGTCCCAACTCTCATCATTCTATGGGGTGTAGTAATATCCATCACGTAAGTTAAAAGATCAATATAAAGATTTAGAATATTCGCAATATTAGTTATTATAAATGAATGATATGCAGAAGTATCTAATTAAAAAGTTTCTAAAGATGAATCTTTTTTTTGTGATACCTCTCACAGTCACATGACTCATGTCTACTTCCTCTGGAGACTCTTCCACTACATAGAGAATATTTTTTCAGAATGCTTATGGCTAGAACCCCATAGGTATTCAATCTTCTGAGGGAACTATTGTTATTTTTGTTTCTGATAAGCTTATGCCACAATATGGGGTAGAAAATCTATAAAAATGTTTCTAAATGTGTTCTAAAAGAAAACATGAACCACATAACTTGGGTGCCTTAGTACAAACATGTTTTGAATTCCCAAGATTTCAGGACTAGAATCATGCTAAAGGCATCTTCTAGGTACTCGGGTGGTATAGAAGAACCATGTTATGGAAATACAGCATGATAATCATCCCACCTTATCTTACATTTATGGAAAGTCAAAAAATATAAAATATATCTAAAATGAACTCCTTTCAAACTTGGAATACCAACCAGATCACTTTTGAACACCAACACCCTATCTAACTCGTGATACGAAGAAGATAGATCTAGAAATAAAACAAGTGAAAGAATATCATATTCACAAATAAATCTATAAATTCTTAATCTTATCATTCAATATAATCTTAGGTGAAAATTAAATAATCAATTCAATGAGAATTTTAGATACCGTCACCATCCTGTCAGCCATCTCAATTTTAGACAATTATATATCCTTTTCTAGTATAATATGCTATGGATAGAACTAGTCTATGAAAAGTAAATTAATTACCTTCTTCAATATGCCCTCATTATTATTTTACAGAACTGATAGAGAAAATATTTTCAATAAAAATTACATTTATTATCATTTTTAAACCCACAAAAGTGTTACATTAAGATGAATTTCTGCATTTTTATGATATTGGTGTTATTTTGATCTTAATAATAAAAATGGCCAATTTTGGATTATTAAATATTTTAAATTATTTAAGTATATTGGATATAATATTTTTTCACTAATCCAAATTGTAAAATAATTTCTTTTCTAGATTTTACACATCCATACCTTAATTTCATCATTTTGGATCAAAATTTGAATCGGCCATACCAAAGCACAAAAGAAGCTTACAAGATGGACCAGGAAATCTGTTTACAGATATGTCTAGTTTTGGAGTGGGCTCCAAAAGTTGTTTATGGTGGGCCCACATGCTCTGAAATTCAGTGGGTGGATGAAAACTATGTTTTGGAACATCATTAATGAATGAGAGGACGCGTGAAATAGACCTTTAATGGGTCCTTAAAGCATCCCAATATAGTGGTTTGCGATTTGAACACTCTGACTGGATAGAATAAATGGTAATTGTAAAACGGACATAACCCTTGAAATACATGTCCATAAGAGCTGATATTTTGAAGGGAAAAGACCAAAATAATTACGAACAACATTCAAGAAGGGTTAAATTCGTGAAGATGTAATTTAATTGGGCTACAACGTATCAACATTCGGGGGGACAAATCCTGGCTATAAAAGGAGCGGAGCTCCTACCTCTCATATAATTCCATTTCGTCCACAATTCCTCCAATCGATTGGTGAGAAAAAAATGGACAACATCCTTATTTAGATTTATTTCTTTTTGTTCTTTTATTTTAATGTCTCCCCTCTCCCGCATCATCTCATCTTTCCCATCCATGGAGGGGTAGTACCATTGAGTGATTGGGAAGGGGAAATATGGAACGATGTGCTCACTTGAGTTCTTATGCTTTAATTTAATAAGATCCTTTTTCTATTTCTAATCTAGTTTTAATTGTAAAATCTATTTTAAACTCCGAATGCGATTGTGTTTGGTTTTAATTGTTTAAATTTATATTTATTTGGTCGATGATCACATCTCCTTCCACAAAATTCTAATCTGTATACGATGGAACATATTAGGTTTGGGTGGTGAGTGCTCAACGGTTGTCAAAACATGTGTATGATTACATGTGGAATATTGGATTATCAGGGAACAACAATTCCAGGTTATAGATTTCACTAATTAATTGAGAAAACCATCTACAATATTACACACATTGTAAGAAGGATACACCAATACAATGGTTTGGATAAGTAATATTCTCATCACAACCATTAGGCCAAGGGGGAGAGAGGACTCGGTAGAAAAATATCTCTCTAACAAGATAAAGAAAGAAAATGAGGACAAATTTGGAAAGCATGATGGAAAAGTAACGGGTCTATAAAAACCTACTCTGATCACCATCTTTCTCATTTGTTTAAAACTAATCAAATCAATCATCTTATTTCTCACAATTCATTAAAATTAATTAGAACAAATTTTTTTCATATAAACATTAAAAAGTGACAACCTTGTTCTGTGTGCACACCTGTTTTGGAGACTACCTAGGATCAACTACTATACAATACTAAGTTAATTAAAATATTGTTTTTCCATGCCCTATGACTGTCTTGTGTGAAACAAGGCACCGTTTCCAGGGAGGCAGTGCCTCAAAACCATTAAAAACCTATTTCTTTCTTTGTTTTGAATGACCCTTAGTTCAAACCATAATTTAATTGAAATTGGTCTAGATATTGAGAAACAATAAAACAATTGAGAAATAAAAATTATCAAATAGAGTTTTACTAAATTCACCATATAGATTCAAGTGACACATATAATGATCACTTTGAACCTCCAATGCCGGTAAATACCAACCAATCATTGCACGATCTTTGTGCCCCAAAATTCGCTAGCCAACGAAATCATCTAGCTATTCTGGCCTTAGAAAATGATTTCGAATTGCGCATTAACATGATTCAAATTATTCCAATATTCCATGGTCTTGCAGGTGAAGACCCCAATATGTATATCCATGAATTTACAAATGTATGCTCCAGCTACAGACCCTGAGGTGTTGCAGAAGAACATGTAATGTGGAGGACATTCCCCTTCTCACATGAGGGAGAAATAAAGGAATGGTTGTACAGTCTATAACTAGGAGAAGTACAAGGGTAGGAAGATATTCAAAGATGCTTCATGTAAAGGTTTTATCCCACATCCCAGAGCCCAACTATCCGGAAAGAGATCTATGTCATTCACCAATCGGTTGGTGATATAACACCTTAAGCTTCCACAGTATGCTTCTCTTTGAATAATACAATAGCGTGTGTTGTACGCAACTTCGAGTTCTAACACATCACAAACACTCAAACTATACGTTATGAATAGTAATATCCACTTTTTGACATTTTATAAATTTTATATTTCAAAATGGACATCATTTTTTTATTCGAAATATAGAAATTAGCTTAGGGTGAATTTTTGGAATTTTTCTGTAAACTTTCAATTATTGATGAATAGTGGAAAACACTGGGTTATAGTTTAAAACTGAATTTTTATTTAAATAATTCATTATTTTATTTAAATATATTTTAGATTAAAATAGAACATAATACCTATATAGGTTCAATTTAATTCATTGGAGTCAGTTTATAATAATTTTAGATATATAAAATTTTTATTGAACCTTCCACCGCCTTTTACCCACTTCTTAGGAGAATTTTCAAATTCACATAAAACTTATTTTTACTGCTTCTATGAGTGGAATTTCCGAAATCTAAGAGACACAGTTGATATCAGTAAGAATAATGTGGTTCAATAAGATAAAAATAATTTTTGGTGAATAGTAACTTTTTACTTTTATTTACCACGGTTAAAAGTAAGTAGGGTAGTAAGGGTAAAAATGTTATTATTATTACACTAACACAAGTCCTAATTCTATTGGATAAGTATAATTCGACCAGAAAAAACGTTAAGAATAATATATGAACCACTTTGGTCCACTTGGATTACATTAGGACACTTATTATTATTTTATTTAAAGAAGAGTTAAAAGAGTTAAAATCAATGTTTAATAACTAAAACATTTTTAATATAGGGTTATACATAAGATAAATTCATCTATAAATATTTATTAGAAATTTAAAACGGTTTTTTAAATAATGGTAATTTATTTATAATTTTTAGGCGTTAAATAATTTAATTTATTTATGACACAATGATGATGCAGTCATAACCCAATTAATGAAATATTAAAATAATTAAAATTATAAATATCCAAATAAATGTAATTTGATACTTTTTATAAATTACACTAATTTTATACATTAATATGACATGTTAGGGATTGTTGGATGAATTTTTTTCGAAGTAATAATTATATTATGAATTTAGAAAAAAACAAAATACCAAATAGTGTCAAAATTGACATAAAAGAGTTTTTTAAAAAAATATTACATTATTAGTTGATATTCTATTCCTAAAAATATAAGGTTCATCCAAAATACTTATATAATGAAAGGTGTATCATTAAGGAACCACTTTGGGTTCTCTTGGATGTATATAGTATGTTTATTGACCGTATAATATAAAAATACAAAGAGACTTGGTAAATGTCACACTATTTAACTAAAAGTTAAATCTAAAAGATAAAGTTAATATAGTGACACAAACCTATCGAAATACTATTTTTTGAGTGGTTTTCGACCCATCCCCACATTATCCTTTATATAATCCAATTTGGAGCCATTATAAACCGAAAATGGTTTTATTATAAAATAATATTTCTAGTTTTTCGTAAGGTGCCCATCACCCCTCTAATAAAAGAGCACTCCCCCTTCTTCTAATTCACACATTAAAATTCATTTTTATTGGCCAAACCCAGCCCAAATACCCTCTAAACTATTATACCTTCATCATAGAGTCAATACATTATTCATAAAGCCATCTTATGGATCCCTTTTCATCAAATCAAAAGGAAGAACCCAGAGAAGAGGTAAATATCTCACCACCTATTTCAAGTTCTTTTCTTCTTCCACATCTTCATTATTTGTTATTTCTATTCTAAAATAATAACTCTAGTATATTCTATATAATTTGATGTTATTATATATATGGTAAAACCAAATTCATTATTTTATCCATCCATTGAAGGACATGTCACCATACAAGTGTACGTACGGCTTACCGTCTCCGCGTCGAGGTGTAATTGTTATTGAATACATTATTATTTGGATTGGTATAATAATGTTGTGTGATTGATGTAAATACAAAATATAACATGATAATTATTCTGTATATATCATATACCATCCAACAATATATTATTTTAATATAAAAAGAATGATATTGTCGCCTGTGCGTACGTATGGATTACCGTCTCCACGAACACGATGAGATTCGTTCCCCGTCATATCCATTCACGATTAACTATCATTAGATGATTAAAAATAATGTTTAAAGAATTGATATAATTCTGGATGTGAATAAGATACATCCCATCCATAAAAAATATGACTCACATAAGAAATAATATAAAGGAAAATGAATCTATTAACACCTGAATCAACGATAATACTAAGATATTATTAACAAAGCAATATTAAAAGATCATATATGATATCATATTAAAGTATATGATTCATGTATAATTTAATAACAATTATTTCACCATTATATAGGAGGTTAACCTATCCTCAACTATGTAAAAGTAAAAGGTAAGGGTTAATTCTACAATCTCTTCATTATCTGTGGTTATTTATACGTAATTATCTACTGGGACCTTTTTATCATCCACATCCATGTTTCTCAAAAATATATTTCAAAACATTACTACTATTTTATAGACATTGGGATAAAGTCATTTATACCCCTGTTTGACTTTTATAAGATGCTTATAAAGGAATCTTTCTGTAATTTTCAAAACAAGGTAATTTTTGACCTTTTTGACAAATTTAAGGTAAGAATGTTTTTTTAACTTATACGGTGGGTGCGGCTATTTTCTGCTGCTAGAACATCGTCGAAGATTCCCGAATAAGCATATAAGAATATTTTCAAATATAAATGTTTTATTTTATAATTACTTGACTTTTAAATGATTTCAAAATATAAAGAGATATTTCTCTAAAAGGGTTTTCATTTCATCAATGTCAACATCATTTGATGGATTTTAATCTTATTTGAAGTTGATTTGTTATGATACAAAACATCCATATTTTATTGAAGTTTTTGGGATATGTTTGACTGGAGATCTGTTATTATTACACAATTCATGGTTTATGGATAATGTATTGACATTTTATATGATATTTTTAATACGAATGGTTATGTTATGTTTAAACCTTTTTATATGAGGAATGCATTGGACATAGTATGTGACGGGTGGAGATGGATATAGCTCCTCAATGCATCGGTAGGTCTCATTAGAAAATCTAGTATCTCGGCACAAGGCCTTGACAAAATCTTATTTGTAGTCTTGGCACAAGGCCTTGACTATGTGGTTATGAAAGTCTAACATTAGGCATTCTATCATTATGAAAGTGACTATTAATATTGCATGTGATTATTCGACTAGTATAATACCCATGTGAGTATGTAAATGGAATTATTCTGATTTTATCTTTTCCATATTATGTTGAAGTTCAAGTTGAAAAGGCTTCTGTTTTAGTTTTATAAATTTCCTTAAATGTTTATGCTTATTTATGAAAGTTTCCTCTATATTGTTATCCTTACTGAGAATCTAATCTCACCCATTCTATGTTTTATTTTTCCTAGGATGTGAATAAGAATATTATGACTGACATGTAGGGATATTCTATGGGATATCAGTGTTTTCTATGGAAATAATATTGTTGTAGTTTTCCATTTATGTTGTAATGTAAACCTTATAAATTTATCTACTATTTCCAAGGCTACTAAACAAATTAGTCATTCGAGACATGATCTTTTATGATCATGCCAATGTTATGTAATAATGCACAGACTCTGGGTAACTAGGGTCAGGACATTAAAGGTGGTATCAGATAATGTTTAGTACAAGCCTAGGAATCTAGATTTAGATAAACTCAGATTAGAGAACATTACCCTAAGATAGACTTTGAGAATTAGTATAGAAGATCTTTAATGAATTTTGGTATTGTGGAGATTTTGTGAGTTTTCCACGAAATACATCATTTTCTAGATACGAGCAGGTAGAGGCGGATCTGGCACAGATGTACCAATTTTTAATCCTCAAAAACACCACTTTGAGCTAGACTCGAATGGGAACTGGTGCACGACAACGTACCTTTCTGCACTCTTGTGTACGACACTCACAGGGGATATGCTTAGGATAATTCTCATTTTCATTACAAACCATTATGAAGGGTTTATGATAATATACATCCTCAATGAATTTTTTTATGATTCTAGATTATATCCATAAATTGTTCAATTTATGTTAAGTGTTTTACAAGATTATATTTATGTATTGAGATCAATAAACTAGTATAGTTTATTCCATTATTTAGAAATGGTGCCTAGAGGAAGGAATGGAAACCATATCAATGCATGCACTCCATGTAGGGGTTTCCATCCTACTCAAGATAACTATAGTGGTGGTGGTGATGCAACTGGTGCGGATCAGCTAATCACCATACTGGGACAACTCACTCCGGTTATGAATAATAACCTTACCCGTATGGAGCACACTGATCCACAGTGTGGAGGGTCAAGGGTAGATCACTTCATGAAGAAACAACCACTAACATTTAGTAGGGGTACAAATCCATTAGTAGTTGAGCAATGGATAAATTCCTTATATGAAATATTCCATGCGTTGGAGAGTAGTGAAAGGAAAAAATTTGTCATTGATGTTTACCACCTCACTGGAGATGATGATCAATGGTGGTCATTGATTCAAAACATAAAAGAAGATGATGAAATATCAAATATGGAATGTAGGGAGTTTAACAAGATTTTCTTAGAAAAATACTTTCCTCACGACCATCGAGCGGATATGGAAGGACAATTTCTGAGCCTGGGGAAAAAGGAGGATGAGAATGTTGTAATGTATTATGATAACTTTACAAGGTTAGCAAGGAATGCTACAAATTATATACGTAACCCAAGATGTAATATTGTTCGTTTCTTTGATTGGTTAAAACAATTTATCCGTCGCGCATTATTCTGACAATTCTTCTCGTTATACGAAGATTTTGTCACATGTGCTATCAAGATAGAAAAATAATTTTCTATGTCTTATGACTTTAAAGAAAATAAAGAGAAGAATAGATTTTATGAACACTCTAGAAATATAAATAAAGGGATGAAGGGAAAATTTGGATATCCATCCTGTACTAAATGTGGGAAGATACACCCTGGTACTTCCCTGAAGGGAATGAGATTCTGTTACAAGTGTTGTGAAAAAGGCCACCAAGCTCGTGATTGCAAGGGGAAGAATGAGGCTATCGATGCTGAATTGTAAAATTGTAGAGAAAGGGGGCATTATAAAAATGAATGTCCTAAGTGTAAGAGGAACTTACCTCAGAAAATCCCAAGGGATTATGGCCAAGATTATGCTACCAGTATTGCTGAGGTTGAAGTTCTGAAAGACATGGCGGTAAGTAATTTAATGGTTTCCTCATATTTAGAAAATGATTTATTTCATTCTCGATCATTGCATTATTTCATATCTTCCCAGTTTGCTAAGAAAATTAGATATTTCTAATTTTATTTAACAAGGGATTTTTTAGTAAAAACTCCTGAGGGAAGTATAATGGCAAAATGTTTTGTGATTCAATTCCCATTAAAGCATATAAATGTTCTTTATTTTATGATATCATCAGCATACCCATGATAAAATTTGATGTAATCCACTGTATGTATTAGACTTTGGACCATGATTCAAAAATTTATTGTAAGAAGAAGGAGTTTAAATATTTTGATGATGATAAAGAGTACCTTATAATTAGAGCAGAAACATCACCCCCTAATTCTTCTCTAGATGCACCCCCAGTAGCTCAAATAAATTCAATTCTTGGGGAGGAATAAAATGAAAAAACTATGGGTGAGGAAAAAAATGTTCAAATAGAGGATGTACCTATGGAGAAATAATATATTGATGTGTTTCTTGAAGATTTTCTTAGACATCCTCCAAAATGAGAAATTGAGTTTTCTGTTGATTTAATTCATGGATCAAGGCCCATATTGAAGACCCCTTATAGAATGGCCACATGAAATCAGTGGAACTAAAGAAACAACTAGAGGAATTGAGTAATAGGGGATTTATTCGCCCTAGTGTTTCTCCGTGGGGAGCCCCTATCCTTTTTTGTTAAGAAGAAAGAGGTATTTATGAGGTTGTGAATTGACTACAGGGAGATCAATGATATACCAATAAATAACAAGTATCTCCTACCTCTCATTGATGATTTTATTTACGAACTTCACGGATCTGAATACTTTTCAATGATTGACCTTCGATCTGGATATCATCAGTTGTGTGTGAAGAGGGAATACATTCTGAAAACAGTATCTCGAACCAGGTATGGGTATTACGAGTTTATAGTAATGCCATTTGGATTGACTAATGCACCATATTTCTTCATGGATCGAATAAATAGAGTTTTCATGGAATATCATGATGACTTTTTAGTGGGATATATTTATGATATCTTGGTATACTCTAAAAGGAGCAAAGATCATGAAAATGACTTGCACATTATCCGAAGGATTCTGAGAATACATGAATTATATGGGATGTTTATCAACTGTGAATTATGCCTTTAGGAGATTTTTTTTCATGGCCATATTGTCTCCAAGGATAGAATGTCCATTGATCCTTAAAAGACCATGGAAATCCAAGAACGGCCAACAACGATGAGTATAACCAATGTAAGCTATTTTATTGCTTTTGCAGGTTATTATTGAAGTTTCATCTAGAATATTGCCTGGTTGGCTAACCCATTTACAAAGCTCACAAGAAAAGGGGTTAAATTTGTTTGGATAAAAGAGTGCGTAGAATTTTTTGAAGATCTGATGAGAAGATTAGTCAATGCTTCTATATTGACTCTACCATCAGGGAATGATGGGTTTTTTATTTATAGTGATTCTTCAAAGAATGGACTTGGTTGTGTCCTTATGTAGAATGATAGGGTTATTGTATATACATCACGACAGCTAAAAATTCATGAGAAAAAATATCCTACTCATTATCTTGAGTTAGAAACTGTAATCATTACTTTGAAGATATATAGAAACTATCTATATGGTCAAAAATGTGAGATATATACCGATTACAAGAGTTTGAAGTATATTTTTTCCGAGAATGAACTCAAAATGAGGCAAAGGAGATGGCTTGAACTACTTGAGGATTATGAGTTCACTATACACAACCACCCGGGGAAGGAAAATAAGGAGGTATATTCTTTGAGTAGAAAGGACCATTGAGTTTTGAACAAGTTGAGAGTTGAAAGGGACCCTATATACATAGATATAGTAATGATGGATATGTGGATAACCATGGAAGGTGAAACATCAATACTTTTTCAAATGGTTGTCAAACCATCTTTAATAGAAAGGATAAAGAGTTCTTAGATTGGAAATGAAGAGTTTCAATAGAAGATTAATGCTGTGAATGATTGGAAATTGGGTAAATTTGTGAAAGAAGATGGAATTTTGTATTTTGGTAAGAGACATTGTTTTTTAGATATATCTGATCTAAAAAAAGAATTGTTTGATTATTCTCATAGTTCCTATTTCTCTACACACCCTGGTAGCACTATGATGTATAGAGATTTTAAGAAACATTTTTTGTGGCACAACATGAAGAGGGAGATTGCTGATTTTGTGTCAAGATGTATGGTTTGTGAACAAGTGAAAGTTGGAAGGCAACAACCTCAAGGAGTCATGCAACCCCTTCCCATACATGAGTGTAAATTGGATAATATTACAATGGACTTTGTCATGGGAGTACCAAAGACTCCAAGAAGGAACGATGCAATATTGGTCATTGTTGATCATCTTACCAAGTCAGCACATTTTCATGATATAAGAGAAGATTTACCAATTGAATTTCTAGCAAGACTATATATTAATGAATTTGTGAGACTTCATGGAGTACCCCTATCTATTGTTTCTAATCATGATCCACGTTTTACATCAAGATTCTAGAAAAGTGTTCAGAAAACCCTGGATACTGAACTTCGTTTGAGAACTACCGAACACCCCCAAACTGATGGACAATTAGAACAGACTATTCAAACCTTAGAAGAGATTTTGAGATCATGGTCAATTGAGTTTCTAGGTATATAGGATCAATATTTTCTTCTGGTAGAATTTTCCTATAACAAAGTCTTCCATTCAGGTATTCTGATGGCACCTTATGAAGCGTTATATAGAAAGAGATGTCGCACACCAACATGTTGGGATGATGTGGCTGAATGAAACCTCATAGGCCCAGAACATGTGGAGGAAACGATGTAAAAGGTGAAGGTAATCCAAAACCACATCAAGGAAGCTCAATGTAGAAAGAAGAGCTATGTAGATAACTGTAAGAAGGATTTGGAATTTCAAGTAGGAGATCATGTTTTCTTGAAGGTATCTCCATGGAAGGGTGTTATAAGTTTTGGTAAAAAGGGTAAATTGAGTCCCAGGTACATCGGACCTTTCGAAATTCTAGAATGAATTAGGACTGTAGCTTACCATTTGGCAATACTGCCAAGTATCCCCAAAGTTCACAATGTATTCCTTGTATCACTGTTGAAAAAATACATGCCTGAACAAACACATATAATCACATATGATGAATTAGAACTGGATCCCGATCTATCTTATTGTGAAGAGAATGTCAAGGTTCTTGATATAAGAGAACAAGTGTTGAGAAACCGGACGACTCTTCTGGTAAAATTTCGATGGAGAAACCATAAGATGGAAGAGGCAACATGGGAACATGAGGAACTTATGATAAAAAACCACCCAAGTATTTTTTATGTAGTAATATTCAAGAAACATTGAGGAAGAAATTATTTGAAATAGGGGTGAATGTAACACCCAAAGCTTCCACAGTACACTTCTCTTTGAATAATACAATAGCGTGTGTTGTACACAACTTCAAGTTCAAACACACCACAACCACTCAAACTAGCCATTATGAATAGTAATACACACTTCTTGAAAATTTATAAATATTATCATTCAAAATGGACTTCATTTTTGGATTTTGAATATAGAAATTATATTAGGGTGAATTTCTGGTATTCTTCGGAAAACATTCAATTTTTGATGAATAGTGAAAAACACTGAGTTGTAGTGTAAAACCAAATTTTTATTTAAATAATTATTTATTTAATTTAAATTTATTTTAGGTCAAAATAGATACATAATACCTATATAGGTTTAATTTAATTCATTGGAGTCAGTTTATAATAATTATATATATATATATAATTTATTGAACATTCCACCGTCTTTTACCCACCTCCTAGGAGAATTTTAAAATTCACATAAAACATAATTTTATTTCTTCTGTGAGTGGAATTTCAAAAATAGGAGAGACGCGGCTGATGTCATTAAGTAAGATGTGGTTCAAAAAGTTAAAAATAATTTTTGATGAATAGTATCTTTTTACTTTTATTTACCACGATTATAAGTAAATACGGTAATTAAGGGTAAAAATGATATTATTATTACCCTAACACATGTCCTAATTCTATTGTAGAATTATAATTCGACCAAAAACAACCTTAGGAATAAAATAAGAACTTCTTTGGTCCACTTGGATTAGATTAGGACACTTATTATTATTTTATTTAAAGAAGAGTTAAAAGAGTTAAAATCAAAGTTTTATAACTAAAACATTTCCAATATAGGGTTATGCATAAGATAAATTCAAATATAAATATTCATTATAAAGATTATAATATTTCCTACATAATTGTATTCTATTTATATTTTCTATACATTAAATAATTTAATTTATTAATGACACAATGATGATGCAGTAATTCCCTAATTAATGAAATATTAAAATAATTGATATTATAAATATCCAAATAAATGTAATTTGAAACTTTTAATGAATTACACTAATTTTATAGGTTAATATGACATATTAGGGTTTGTTAGATGAATTTATTTCAGAGTAATAATTATTTTATTAATTTAGAAAAAACAAAATACCAAATAGTGTCAAAATAGACATAAAAGAGTGATTAAAACAAATATTATATAATTAATTGATATTCTATTCTTAAAAATATATGGTTCAGTCAAAAGTCTTATATAATGATAGGAGTGTCATTAAAGAACCACTTTGGGTTCTATTGGAAGTATATAGTATGTTTATTAACCATATAATGTAAAAATATAAAGAGACATGGTAAATGTCAAACTATTAAACAAAAAGTTAAATCTAAATGATAAAGTAAGTTTAGTGACCCAAACCTATCTAAAACCTATTTTTTGAGTGGTTCTAGACCTATCCACACCTTATCCTTTAAATAATCTATTTTGGATCCATTCTAAACCGAAAATGATTTTATTATAAAATAATATTTATATCTTTTCCTAAGGTGCCCCTCACCCCTCTTATAAAAGGGCACACACCCTTCTCTCTAATTCACACCTTAAAATCCATTTGGATCAGTAAACCCCTACCCAAATACCCTCTCAAGTACCCTCCCTTCATCTTAGAGGCCTTAATTTAGTCAAAATTCCAACCTATGGAGCCCTTTTGATCAAATTAAAAAGAAGAACCCGAAGAAGAGGTAAATATCTCACCACCTCTTTCAAGTTCCTTTCTTCTTCCACTTCCTTTTTCTTTGTTGTTTATATTATAAAATAATAAATCTGGTATCTTCTATATACTGTGATGTTATTATAAATTTGGTACACAAAAATTCAATATTCTATCCATCCTTTGAATGACATGTCACCATATGTGTGTACGTACGACTTACCATCTCCACTATGTAGTGTAATTGTTATTCAATACATTATTATTTAGATGGGTAAAATAATGATGTGTAATTGATTTAAATAATAAATATAACATTATAATTATTCTTTATATATGATATACCATCAAATTATATATTATTTTAATATCAAAAGAATGATATTGTCGCTCGTGCATACATACATATTACTGTCTCCACGAACGCGATGAGATTCATTCCTTGTCGTATCAATTCAAGACTAACCTCTTTTAGATGATTAAAAATAATGTTTAAATACTTGATATAATTCTTTATATGAATAAGATACATCCCATATTTAACAAATATGAATCACATAACAATGAATATAAATGAAAACAAATATGTTAACACCTGAAATAACGATAATACTAAGATATTATTAACAAAGCAATTTTAAAAGATCATATATGATATGATATTAATGTGTATGATTATTATATAATTTAATAACAATTATTTAACCATTATAAAAGATATTATCCTACCATCATCCAAGGAAAAGTACAAGGTAAGTGTTAATTCTATAATCTCTTCATTAGTCGAGGTTGTTTATAAGTAATTATCTACTGGGACGTCTTTATCATCCACAACCATGTTTCTTAAAAATGTATTTCAAAACATTATTATAATTTTATAAAATATGGTTTAAAGTAATTTATACCCCTATTTTACTTTTAAAAGATGTTTATAAAGGAATCTTTCCATCTTTTTCCAAACAAGGTAGTTTTTGACATTTTCGACAAATTTAAGGTAAGAATGTTTTTTTAACTTATACGACGGGTGCAGCTATTTTACATCGTTATAACATCGTCGAAGCTTCACTTACAAGCTTATAAGAATATTTTCAAATATAAATGTTATCTATTATAATTATGTGACTTTTAAATGATTTCAAAATAGAAAGAGGTATTTCTCTACACAGGTTTTGATTTCATCTATTTCAACATCCTTTGATAGATTTTAAGCTTATATCAAGTTGATTTATTATGATACAAAACTTCAATATTTTATTGAAGGTTCTATGATATGTTTGACTATGGATGTATTATTTTTACACCATTCATGGTTTATAGATAAAGTATTGACATTTCGAATGATAGTTTTAATATGAATGTTTATGTTATGATTAAACCTTTTCATATGAGTAATGCATTGGACTTAGTATTTGACGAGTGGAGCCCGATATAGCTCTTCGATGAATTGGATGGTATTATGAGACAAAATAGCATCCTGGCACAAGGCCTTGACAAAATCTTATTTATAGTCTCAGCACAAGGCCTTGAGTATGTGGTTATGAAAGTTTGGCATTATGAATTCCATCATTATGAAAGTGTCTATTGATATTTCATGTGATTATTTGACTGCTGGAATATCCATGTTAGTAAGTAAATGAAATTATTCTGATTTTATCTTTTCCATGTTATGTTGATGTTCAAGTTTAAAAGGATTTTGTTTTAGTTTTGTACATTAATTTAAATTATTATTCATATTTATGAATGTTTCCACTATATTGTTGTCCTTAATGAGCATCTGATATCACCCCTTTCTATGCTTTATTTTTCCCAGGATGCGAAGAATTATATTATGACTGACCGAAAGGGATAGTCTATGGGATATTATTGTTTTCTATGGAAACAATTTTGTTGTAGTTTTCCATTTATGATGTAATGTAAACCTTATGAAGGCATCTAGTATTTCCCAGGCTACTAAAATAATCAGTCTTTCGAGACTAAATCTTTTGGGATCATGCCGATGTTACGTAACAATGCACCAACTCTGGGTAACTAGTTTCGGGGCATTACATCAGAAACACTTTATGACTACTGTGAGCAATTCCAGAAGCTATGTGGTGGATTTCCACATCAAAATGTGTAATAAAACCATTTCATTGATTTCTTCTATCAAGGATATCTTGAAAATGATTGAAACTTGTGAGATGTGTCATCTGAAGGAGCCTTGTTTGACAAGTCACCAAAAGATGCCAGAGGCTTGATTGAAAATATTGTTCAAAACTCACAGTAGTTTGGCACCATAGGTATGAGCACTAGAGAAATTCATGAGGAGTGAACATCTGATTCACTTGATTTAATTAGGAACTAAATGGGTGACCTCGCCAGGTTAGGGTGAAAAATAGATCTGAACCATGTGAAGGAACAACAAGGGCTGAATAAGTTATGTGGTTTATTCTCTTCTAATTCTAATTACACATATCAATGTCTAGAAGTGCAGGGGATAGAAAGTTTTTCTATAGCGTATCAATAGAGGAAATACCAACCTGAAACCTAACCAATGTTTGGGTTTCAATAGAACCAAGCTAGACCACCTTTTCAGTAGTAATATCACAACCCGATAGCATTACAACAACCTTATAATCATTCCTTCCAACAAAAACAAACATTCCAACCACCACCTTTCCAGTGGAATAATTATGAGAAATCATCCAAAAGTTCACCAACAACTAATGATCAACAGTTGAAGACAAGATTTGTGGTAATATAATATAAAATGGACAAGATAGCTGATCAATTCTTAGGAATTATGGATGCTCTCACCAAGCACCAAGGTAATATTCCTACATAAACAATTCCCAATCCAAAAGAGAATGTTATTGCAATCACCACTCGAAGTTGGAAAAATCTCACACCCCATGAAAAATATGGGGATGATGATTCAAAGAAACCTCATGATGTTCTTACTATCCATCAAAAAGATGAAGTCAATAACAAAAAACTAGAATGAACAAGGTTTGTGAAGGAAATGATAGAAACAACTTTTTAAAAACAACAAATGGAGAAAAAGGATATTCCAGTACCATTCCCATCAGAATTGTTTTAATCAAAGAAGGGTGAAAAAGAACAAATTCAACGAAAAATATTTAGAAAACCTTCCATAATGTTGCAATTAACACCCCACTACTGGATGCAATCTGAAAAATCCATAAATATGAAAAATTTGTGATGGAGTTGTGTACTAAAAGAAGGACGCTAGATGGAAATGAAATTATCAACTTAGGAATAAGCATCTCAGCATTGATCACACCACCGATACCATAAAAATGTCATGATCTAGAGTCATTCTATATTCCTTGCACTATCTGTTCTTTAAATTTTAAAGATGCACTATGTGATCTCAGAGCTTTGATAAATGTGATTCCTCACTAAGTGATACCATCTTTTTAGATCGGAGAACTAAAACCAAATCAAGTGGTTTTCCAATTAGAAAAATGATCCACCATTTTCCCAACAAGAGTCATTGAAGATGTACTGGTAGGCGTGAGAGGATTAATCATTCCAACAGACTTTTATTGCCTTTCCATGGAGGAATATAAAGCACCAACCCAATCTCCAATAATCATAGGGATACCATTCCTGAAAACAACAAGAATGATCATCAATGTTCATGACAGAGCACTCACCATGGATCTCAGTAATGGTACAGTACCCTTTAACATTATTTATACGATGAAACACCCATACAACAATCACTCACTTTATGTGATCTCCTATGATGAAGGTATGAGACCAATTAAATAATCAGGTATGCGTCATGACTTCTTATCATTAAGAGAACACTTTTTATTTGAATGTTATAATTCTCAAGATCATGAAAATTTTGATATCCTGTTGGAGGATGAGGTAAAATAGGACTTTTTGATGATTTAGTTAAATGAGTGTGAAATTATACCAGAGATTGAAACCTTAGAAGTAGGAAACCCAAATGCATTATCATCCCTTTAACAACCCCCATGTCTAGAACTGTAGCCTTTTCCATGTGATTTTATCTATGCTTACCTAATGGAATGAGAGAAACTTCCAGAAATCATTGCCAATAACATTTCCCATTCCCAAGAACGAACACTGATTGGCCTTATTAAAAGGAATTCCAAAGCTGTAGGATGGATTTTTGGTGACATTCCTTGAATCAACCATAAGGAATGATTTCACAGGTTATTTTTAGAAAGTTATTCTCGACTAGTTAGGGAACCTCAAATAAGACTCGATACCACAATTATTTAAGTTATATAGAAAGAGATAGTAAAATTTTTATTAGCTGGCATAATTTACCCAATCATTGACTCTAAATGGGTTATCCCAATTCATGTAGTTCCCAAGAAAACTAGCCTGACTACTGTTAAAAATTATAGAATTGAAATGATCCCCATGACTGTACAAAATAGCTTGAGAGTGTGTATAGATTACAAGAAGCTAAATAAAGTTTCCAGAAAAGACCACTTTCCTATTCTTTTCGTTGATCACATGGTTTAATTATTAGCTAGAAATACTCATTACTATTTTTAAATGGATTTTCATGAAATTTTTAGGTATCGATCGCACTGGAAAACTAGAAGAAGACGGCCTTCAACCATCATTTTGGAAAATTTTCTTACAAAAGGATTCATTTCATGCTATGTAATGCCCCAGGTACATTTCAATGGTGTATGGTGAGTATTTTTTTAGACCACATTGAGTACATCTTGGATCTGTTTCTTGATGATTTCACTATTTTTGGAAATTCTTTTGATCATTGCTTGGGAAATTTGGAAAATGTTTTGAAAACATGCATCGAAAAGATCCTTTTCATAAATTTCATAAAATATCATTTCATGGTTGGAAAAGAAATAGTGTTGGGGAACATAATTTCATAAAAATGGATTGAATTTGATAAATCCAAAATTTATGTAATAAATTCTTTTCCATATCCAACATGTGTAAAACATGTCAGATCTTTTTTAGGGCATGTAGGATTTTACAAAATATTCATCAAGGATTCCAGTAAGATATCTCTCCCTCACTTGAGATTACTTTTAATGGATACTGACATTAATTTTGATTGTATATTCAATAAATAATTTGTTGAATTGAAGAAAAAGTTGAAAACACCACCAATAATGCAACCACCCAATTGGTACTATCATTTTGAGTTATTATGTGATGCATCCAAGCAAGCGGTGGGAGCTGCTCTATCCCAGAGAAATGACAGCAAGCCTCAAGATATCTTCTACACATCAAGGACCTTGGATTCCACACAAATAATTACACAACCACTAATAAGGAGTTCTTTACTATCATTTTTGTACTATATAAATTTCGATCATATCTTATTAGAACTAAAGTTGTGGTTTTTTATGATCATGCACCACATAGGTACTTAATGAAAATGGTGTATGAAAAACCACGGTTGGTGAGATGAATGCTACACTTACAAGAGTTCAATTTTGAAATCAAGTATAAGAAGGTTATTTAAAATCAAGTGGAGAATCATCTGAGTCGACTAAACCACACCGATGAAGTAGATATCCTGAAGCAGAAACCACTTAATGATGAGCTTCTAGGAGAAAAACTCTATATCATCAATAGTGAAGTTCCATGGTTTGAAAACATTGTCAACTATTTTGTTACATATCAGATACCCTATCATCTAATCCCTCATAAACAAAAAAAATCTTAAATCTGAATTATGATTTTATATTTGGGAAGACCAGTTTTATGTGGAAAATATGTAATGACCAAATCATAGGAAGATGCTTTCTATGATACAAAATTTAATCAGTCTTTGAATTATATCATAAATTATATTGTGGAGGCCACTTTGGAATTTAGAGGATTGCATGAAAATTTTTCGAATCTGGATTCTATTTTCCCACTTTATTCAAGGATGAATATGAATTTTGTAAAAGATGTGAAAAATGCCAATTTTATGGTAACATACCAAAAAGACATGAAATTCATCAAAAACCTATAGCTTTTTCGTGAAATTTTTATAGTATGGGGAATAGATTTCCTGGGACCTTTCCCAATATCATTTGGAATTTCAAATATTGTTTTGCATGTAGACTATGTTTCAAAATGGGTGGAAGATAAAGCAACTAGAACTGATGAGAAACAATTTGTTTGTGATTTTGTCTGGGATAACATTTTCTGTAGGTTTGGAGTGCCACGAGCAATCATCAGTGACCAGAGAACTCATTTATACAACAGTAATATGGAAGCATTACTAAATAAGTATGGGGTTCATCATATAACATCAACCCCATACCATCCCAGAACAAATGCCCAAGCATAAGTCTTTGATAGAGAAATTAAATCTATTCTAGAAAAGTTTGTTAAACCCAATTGGAAGGATTGGATCCAAAAGTTAGATGACACAAAATGGGAATACAGAACAACCTAAAAGACACCCATAGGGGTGAGTCACTATAGATTGATCTATGGAAAGAGTTTCCACCTTTCTGTAGAGTTGGAGCATGTAGCCTATTGGGTAGTCAAAGAGATGAATATAAACGTAGAGAATTCAAGGAAGGAACAGAGATTGTTATTCCAGGAACTAGCGGGAATCAGGAGAGAATATTTTAAAAATAAAATTATTTATAAATAGAGAACAAGGATATCCCATGAAAATATTATTCAACCAAGAACCTTCAAATCTAGAGATCATGTTCTACTCTACAAATTCAGACTAAATATTATTCCAGGTAAGCTTCTTTCCTGATGGGAGGGCTCGTTTGCTGTTATTCATGTATACCCCTTTAGTAATGTTCAGTTTAAAATAGAAGGAGAAGGAAAACCATTAACTTTAAATGGGTAGAGGTTGAATATGTTCCCTAGAACCATACCTCAAGAACCAGTGGAGGAGATCACACTCCTTCACCCTGATTACAAATGAAGACCTATAGGGTTTCATCTTTCCATTACACTTGATTAAATGTAGTAACTGCATCTTTTTGAAAATTACACAAACAAAATTCATTTAAATGCATTTAGGACACTGCATCCATTTGGTGTGGGGGATGGGATCTTGTAGTCTAAGATTTTTTCGAAAAAAATTAGTTGATCCAACGACATTAAACAAAAATGCTTTTGGGAGGCAACCCACATTTTTTTCCATTATCCACTTGTCCTCTTGGTCATATAAAATCATGATTGAATAGGCCAGAACTATCCATGGTTTTTATTCCTATATTTTATGTCCAATAACTTTTCATGGATGAAAAATTTCAAGCCAATGAAGGGAACCCCCAAAAAGCAATAAACAAGATTCATTTCAAAAGAGAGTTCACTTTTAATGTTTAACTCGGTAAACTCCTTACATTTTTTCCACACTTGAATTATATTATACTTGAAATATATGGGAGACATATGTTTCTTAGGAATCCAGTCATACCATGTTTTAGATTTCAAATTTAATGAAATTTAATGAGTAAAATTAAGAATTGGATTATTGATGTGAAACATGGATATTGAAATAAGGACTCTTGATTTGAAGGAATTAATTGATTTAGGTAAATTTATATTCCTTATCATTTTTCATACATTTAATTTCATAAATTAATGTGAATTAATTTTTTCTTATAAATCATGCCATGAGTGACTATAAAATATCATATTTCCATTCCCGAGAGGATTTCTAGACCAAATATTTCATGTTTTATCTTGAGAATAATTCTTGAGCGATATTGGGACATGCCACCTACCAGAACTTTTATTGAAACTTTTCAAATCAATGATTGCGAAAAAATATATTTAAAATTATTGATGCACTACTTTGGCTAGCCACATAATTACCTAATACCCACCCTTAAATTTATCCTTATTTATCCCATAGATGAACTGATTTTACTTATAGGTTTAAGCCACATTAAAAGATGATTTTTTCTTTCCTACCCATAATTTCAGTATTTTTGCATGGATATTTCATGTTTGAGTGTGGAGGAAGGTACTTTTGTTTGCGTTAATTGGGATGTGTATCATTTGATGGTGGTTTGAGGTGTGTTTAATAATTTTGGGCAGTGTATTATTGGAAAATTTTGCATGAGTAATCATTTCATTATTCTTCTTTTACTTCATATAGTTCACCTTAAAAAAAGAGAGAAAAAAATTAATGTTGTGCCTTTCTGGAGCATTACAAAAAAATCAAAGAAAAAAGAAAAAACTATAATTAAGTTGAACCTTTCTGGAGATTTATTTAATAAAAGGGGATAACACATATGAAATCATTTTTTGCAATCATTTTTTGAGCCATGTCCCATGTCATTAAAATGGGGTGGGGTTGTGTTTCACATTCTTAAGTGGAATTGAGTGATGTTAATCATGTATTTTCACTTGATTAATCATTCATTATACTGAATATATTAGACTCCTCCTTGAGCCTTAATTTTTAAAGTATAAAATCCTAGAAACCATAAGCGTCAGATTCATTTGAACCATTATTGCATGTCCTAATGATGTTATGTGCGTTTTGTCTTTACAAATTGGAGAAAATAGTTCCTTTACAATCATATGGATAAAGAGCATGTTCTCATGATATGAGCATAACTCAACATTAATTTCTTCATGAGTGATGAGAGAAAAGATTCAATAGATAGGTATATCATGATTCGGCATGTTTAATAATATTAAATTTTGAATCTTGAATGAATGAAGGGAGAAACACTATCATTTCTCAAAGGGGAAAACTAAAATGCATGAATTGATTGTTTCATTGAAAAATGGGAAATTAAATTGATATTATTTTTGTGGAAATAGAAAATTTTATTGGACATCGATAATTGTTTTATTTTATTTCTTTCAAATCTGAATATTTTTAACATTGGTACCCTCATATTTTCAATGTTGAGATTTTAGGCCTGAGGACAAGCAGGGTTTAAGTGAGGGGGGAATTGATAGAGAAAATATATTCAATCAAATTTACATTAAAATTCATTTTTAAAACTATATAATTGTTACTTTAAGATGAATTTCAGTATTTTTATGATATTGGTGTTATTTTGAGCTGAACAGTAAAAATGGCCCATTCCAGATTTTTTACCATTTTAAATGATTTGTTTATTTTGGCCATAACATTTTCTTCACAAATAAATATTGAAAAATTATTTATTTTCTGGATTCTACACCTCCTAAGCCCCATTTCATCCTTTGGAACCAAAATCTTAATCAACCTTATGGAAGATGAAAAGAAACTCACAAGTTGGACCAAAAAAACTATTTATAGATCTGCCTAGTTTTGGTGTGGGGTTTATAATTCATTCATGTTGGGACCACATGCTTTGAAATTCGGTTGGTGGACACACAAGACGTTTTGTACCATAGAGTGATCGGTAAGGGGAGGCTGGACTGATGTGCTTTCTTGAGTTCTTATGCTTTACTTTAATAAGATCAATTTTTCATTCATAATATTTTTTCAATTATAAAATCTGTGTTAACATACAAATATTGTTGTGTTAGGTTTTAATTCTATAAATTTACATTTCTTTGGTCAATGATCACATCTCCCTCCACCAAATTCTAATCTGTATACGATGGAAGATTAGGGTTGGGTGGTGAGGGCTCGACGTTTGTTAGCACGTGTGTATGATTTCATGTGGAATATTGGGTTATTAGGGAACAATAATTATTTGTTATGGATTGCTCTAATTAGTTGAGAAAACAATCTATAATTCTAAACATATTGGAATAAGGATAGACTAATTCATGGTTTTGGATAAGGAATATTTTCATCACAGCCATTTGGTCAAGGGGGAGAGAGGTCTCGGTAGAAAAATATCTCTTTAACAAGATATAGAAAGAAAATGTGGACCAATTTGGAAACCATGATAGAAAAGCACTGGGTCTAGCCAAACCCACTCCAATCACAATCTTTATAATTTGTTTAAAACCGATCAAATCAATCTTCTTATTTTTCACACTTCATTCAAATTAATTAGAACCAATTGTTTTCATAAAACCATTGAAAATTAACAACCTTCTTTTTTGTGCACTCATATTCAGGAGAGTACCTAGGATCAACTACTATACTATACATAGGTAATCAAAATATTGTTTTTCCACACCTCACAACTATTGTGTGTAAATTACCATTTATTCTTGTCATCTCCTACAAGGTTTCTATAGATTGAGGGTGGGACATTTCACCTTGATTTAATTAAGAATTTCCAAGAACATAAAAATAATATCAATCTTTGTCAAACAATCTTTGAACTATTTAGGATCATTATAACCATATAACACTGGTGCATTATTGTGAAGGAATTCATGAAAATGACAATTGAACTTATCCATTTGACGTTACACATCTATAGCCTATATGGGAATTGGTGAAGGATCTGGTCCAAGAGCATCAGCAGAACACATAAAAACCTCAATGTGGTTCTAGTCCATAGGGAGATTCAGTCCCTATGGTTCATTAGTAGATTCCTCCTAGATCCTATTCACAATCCTCATCATAGGTATATTTCTACAAAACATCAACAAGAAATAATAAAGATGTTAGAATAGTACTTAGATGAATACTCAAAAAAGAGTTATAGGGAAATTAATCCCATCAAATAAAATATAAATATTTGGATTTCTACATATCAAAATTTAAATATAGGGAAAAATAATAATAATATTCATAATGGCTTTCCCAAACAACCAATGGTATCCTAATGCATATTATTATAAGATCTATCTTGGAAGTCAATCAAAACTACCTCATAAGTCGAGAGATGACATTTCAAACTGAAAACTGAAATAAATAAAAGTTACTCAACCCCCCTATGAAACCACATTTTCATGAACCATTCTATATTTCCTAGTAGCCTGAGAACTGATACGATCAAAACATAGCCCAGAAGGAATTCCCAATCCCATGGGCTGGCGACCGAAACACAACATCATAAAATATAAAAGTGTGAATGAGTTTTACATAAACAAAGGAAGATAACTGTATATATCATTATGATCAAACAATCCCAAAGGAAATAGTACTAAAAAAGACTGGTATTTCAAAAAAAAATAGTAAATCATCAAAGTAGTCAATTTCTTTTAATAAAAACTCAGCATCCAAAAGGACATGTGAATCTAATCTCTATGGGATCAAGAACATCCAGATCTTATATGAGGCACCTTCCCATTACATGCACATTGCAGGTGAAAATCTATAAACACATGAAGGAAATGGTTGGGTGTGAGATAAAAAAACTCATAGGGTTTCACCATGTGTTTCATAAAATGATACAGTAATAATAAACATAATCATACTTTTAATTTTAAAAAAAATGACATGGTAGTACATTTTATTATTTAAAACAAAACATTATTCATTTTACACTAATGGAAAGAATATAAATCATGGTTTAAAAAATAGTTTATATACAACTATTTATTTAAATCTCTATGAATTTCTAAAGTAGATCCATAATAAATTTCTTTTATAATCTAAATAGCCACAATGAACACTATGGATATTTGCCATATGGTGTGATTGATTCTAATTATAATCTCCTTGCACTATCATATCACTAATCATGGATATATGTGTACACATGTACCTCATGATAAGGGTGAATATGATTCATGAACATTAAATCAGGGAAAATATAACCCTAACTAGTTTTTGATAGAGTTTTCATCATCAATCCACTACTTGGGAATTAACATCCAGGAATTCTTGTCCCAAATAAACCACTAACTTCCTAGTATCTCATGTGATCATTCAATAAATTGAAAAATGGGAAATCATTTCATTTCAAATCCTTCACCATTAAATGACCAATTTCCCTCTTTTCCTATCAAATGAAAATGCACATCAAAAATTGAAACACGATATTTTCAAAAATTCCTAATGTTTCAAATAAAATCAATCCCAAATTTTTATCAATTAAATTTAATTAATTTTATAAAATAAATCCTAAAATAATTTCCCAATTTCCATTGATTTCCAAACACACCCCTAATTACAATTCCAAAGAAATTTTCGTGTTTTTCAAAAATCAATACCATATCAATTTCAATCCAATTTCACATGAAATTGGGTTTTCACTAATCAATTGAAATCAATTTTAATAAAATCCAAGAATTTAATGATTTAATTATATAGATAATATCAAATAGAACAACTGACCTTTAATCATAAAAAGTAACACCCAGAACCAAACTCACTAGTAGAAAACAAAGGAATGAATAATCTAGATTCAAAATAAAGAATATAGATTTAGCAAAAAGGAGTTTAGATTCTTCAATACCTTGTAGATATATAGACCTCTAAGTAAAATAAATAGAGATATGTGTTATACAAGAAGGCTTGTTACCCAAAGAGATGTACCATAACAAACATGAAGATCAATTAATTAATGGATGATCCAAAGGGATTTTTAGATCCTTAAAATCACCGTAGAAGAGCCTCTAGGATGAGGGAAGGAATCCAATAGAAATGAAATAAATATTTCATCTCTACCACATTATAAAAATTAACAATCATGATTTTACATGGCATGTAACCCAATTAACCATTATTTTATTTTCATGTACCATATACCCCAAAAATCCATAACCTTTAAAAATAAAATTTTGATATTTAATTATTACACGGTATCAAATCTATACATGGTGTGTATCATTGCACACTACGTAACCATTTCATGACATCTTCCATGTGATGATTACAAGTTTTTTATACCCACTACAAGATGTGTAAACTCACAAATGGGTTCAAAAATTATATTGTTTATGGTTAAAATTCCAAAAAAATCCCTTACTTCACTATTACTGGTATCCTCTGAATTATTTCTCACCATTAATCAACCAATGAAAAAGGGAAACCCAAAACAAAGTTTTAAAAAAATCTGAAAAAAGGTAACAGGGAATTACAATAATGTATACATAGGGATATATGTAGAATTCAATGCCATGAATTGATTTCTATATCACCGACACATGAAATAGAAATTTTATGGAGTTTAACACACTTTATCAATTATCTATGATAATTATATCATATGGAATCATTACTCTTATTAATGAGTATTCTAGGTTTCCATAACTTTGAATGCTTATTTGATGAAACATTACTACAGTCTCCAACTATATTTTTAGCATCTAATTTGAACTTTTAACCACTTATACAATCAACAGATAACCAAAACCAAGGTGTCATATGACCTAGATCATATAATCTCAACTCATTGAGAAAATAAAGTAAATTTCTCTATTATTGGTCCAAATTATATAATCATTTTGATAAATATAGAAAAAATGAATACAAACACCAAAACAAACCATATAGAAATAAATCAGTCTCATAATGTCATTAACATACTCCATCATATAGATTATATGACTAAAAACTGAAATTCCATTTGTAAATTTTCATTTAATTAATTTAAAAATCATGTTAGACATTTTATATTTCACACTAGAATCTAGATTCATTTCTGGAACTACATGAACACTTGGTCACTCTTGAAGGGGATACATTAACACATAGAATCTATGTTACTTATGAACTTTTATTTAGATACTAGTCTTATGATCTAATTATAATAAAAACCTTTTCGGGGATTGATATCAAAGTAAATATTGATTATTATGATTCTATTTTATATTCTGGAAACAATATTCATATTATTATTATTTTTAATATTCATTTAATAATGAATATTATTGAATACTCTCAATAAAATGATGAACCCTTTTAAATTTATCATATCCAATATTGGTACATGATCCAAAATTCACCAATAAAGGAGTCCACATTGGTGTTTTTCTAACTAGTAATTTATTTTGGTAGGGAATCATTCCAATAATATAAAATATGATAGGTGGATTTTTTTATTGGAAAAAACTTTTTTTTTCAAAATTCATGATATGAAGTAATCTATCTTTATACCCCTATTATCCTAACATTTATGGATTCTATGATAAATTTAAATTGAATCCAAAAGTTTAATTGTGTTTCATAACACATAGGATTATAAATTTACACTATTAGATACAAAATATATTCCATGGGAACCATAACATGGAAGAACATACATAGTTGAATGATTGAGGTCTTACCCTGTGCTTGTTTGTCATGGAATCTAACAGTTAGTATTTGCAAGGGATTTTTTTCAACATCTTATGTATTCTTATTCACATTATATATGAATTCATATAATTATTTATTTTTTAAATTACGATTTTATCATCCAAATTAATTTTTTAAACTATATTATTGTATATCTCATTACATAATACAAAGTTGGTGTTCCCATGAAAAAATTAAATGTAAATAATTTTAAATATATCTAAATACATCTTATTCATAATTTACATGAACATTTATTGTAAAGGGTCTAATTTATATGAAATTGATAGTATTTATATGTGAAATCCTTAATAAATAGATTCCTAACCCCAACATTCTAGAATAAGGAATATGCCTGAAGTACAGTTGGTTGTACAACCCAAAGTCCCTCTACCTATAAAAATATTAATCAAGATAAAATTAAATTCATCACATCACTAATACATAGTATTTATAAACTATAGTCAAAAAATTATTTAATGCTAGTAAGTTTAATTAAAAACCATGGTTATGTTTACTAGGAACAAATTCTTATATTATACCTAACATATAATTCATGGAATAACAAAATTATATATAGTTCAAAAAAAGTAATCTAAATCATGGTTATATATTGATAATATAATCAATTTCTATATATAAATATACAATTAGGTAATATAATTTATATAAATAAATTATTCGTAAATTGAAACATGAGATAAACCTTTATTAGAATTTCATAAATAAACAATTATAAATATGATACAATTCATTATAGATATTTTGGAATAAGCTTAAAATTAAAAAATTATATTTTTTACAAATATAAACACCATCTTATTAGACGTTATATGTAATTTACGTTATTAAATTAGTTTTCAAGAAATATAAAAGATTTTATTTTTCAATTTCTATTATGTAAACATTTTACATATTACAAATATCGCATATTTATTGTTATTTGATCTATAAACCCATTAATTTATCAAAATTCATTTAGATATAATGTTTGTAATTTAAAAATAAGGCCCATTTTAATTTTGATTACTAGATTAAAAATTGTAAATAATTAATAATTTTTTAATATAAACACATAATATTTTAGTATATTTTCATAATTTATAAACCCTTTGAAAAGTACACTTACAATTTCGACATAACATTTTATATATAAATAATATAACATTACATAGAAATTCTAAGAGATTTATTAATATTAACACTTAATATTATGGAGTATTTATTCACATATTATTAAAAACAATTATTTATTTAATTATAAATAACTAATAATTAATTATTTTATATATAAAAATATTAAATAATAAATATCTAGAAATAAATTTTAATTTGAGTTATAAACCATTTATAAAATAGTTAAATCAAACCCTTATATGAGGATGGGGAAATAATTACTTTTCAATTAAAATAATTTTTTAATAATATTGGATGAATCATACTATATGATAGATTGGATAAAACACTTAAACCATTTATATTTTAGAAGACATATTTTATTGTCGATTTTCTTTTTTCCACTTATCATAATTAGCTCAATCTGCTAAATAAAATATAAATAACTCCAATTATATAGGGTGATAAAGAAAAAACCCTTATGTATGGATCCCTTATAATCATAAGAATTGTATTCATGTGGAATAGTCCTTATGAATGGGGGTAGTAACCCTTATATATGAAAGTAGTAACCATTCCTTATGGATGTTTTAACCCTTATGTGTTTTATTTTTTACTTATGTGGTAATGGAAAGGAACTTTACGTATGCAGACTTCAACATTTACATTTCAATCATATTTTACATTTCACATCGATATTTCTCATCCAATAAAATAATCTACTTTTAAAACTCATGATATAGTGATATATTTGAGTACTATATCATTATATTTTATGTTATGAGTAATAAAAAACTAAGAGACTTGTACTGATCCATTAGATATGATATTCGATATGATAAGTCGTCTCTCCATCGGGCAGAAAAAAAATCTCAAAATAATTTTATGATAATCATTAAAACATACAATAGGATATGAAAAACCATTAATTATCCCTCATTAATTCAAAAATAATAATTTATGATAAGGATCTTTTATCAATAAATGTTTTATATAGTGATATTAAATACTTATCAATGTATAAAAAATGAAAAAATTGTTAAAAACCAAGAAAATAATGCCTTTGGAATAAAAATAACATAGTCTCTAAATGAAGTATGTTTACCTTACAAATAAGTAAACTACATTCAATTTAAACCTTATATTATTGATAAATATCAAATAGGAATAACTCAAAGGATCCTACCTCTATTTATTATCCATAGGTAACACCAAATATTCTCGATGATTTAAATGTAACATTCTTATCCTTCACGATATGATAGTTTTTGAAAATTAAATAAAAAAGGAATAATATAGCTTATATAGAGGATATTTTCACGAAGAAAATATTTGAGAGTAACACCTACACAAACAGTACCCATTTCTAGGCCAACTCTATATAATCTATTAGTACCCACCATAATCTATATATTTACTATACAGTTTATAAAATCATGAGTAATCGTTATGTGTAAATATCATGTAACCCTTGACCAATAATTATCCCATCCAAATTGAGGATAACTAGTTTATAGGAGATTTAAATGTGAACTCCTAAACATTGAAATGGATGATTGAGTCATGGCGGTAAAAAATTAATCAATATATTCAATAAATAGCACTATGAGTCACCCATATCCTAAAATGTTATATTATCACATATCTAACAAGTGATATCCTAATAATATAGAATATAATATATCCAAAATTCATAAAACAATACTTTTTTCCGTGTGTAGTTCACACTATACAACATACTATATCATACCATATGATATTATATGGATTTAAGGAATCATTATTTTAATAACTTCAATAATAAATTATCCGCCAATAGAAAGATAATGTTGTTCATCCCATCATTCAACTATAACTTTTTGAATCATTTGAGATAAATTGATTTGTTTCCAGACAATTTATAGTTTCACATTTTCTTGTCAACTAGTTTCTAACCATCAATCATTATTTTCAAAATTTTATCCTATATGGTTTTAGTATGAATTCATTTCATATAAAAGTATTTATATTTTTTACTTTTGTTTAATCAAGTTTCATTAAATGAATTTTACTTTATATAATCATTGCTCCCATGTTTCTTGAAAGCTTAGTGGATATAAAATTAAAATTCCCTATAATGTTTTTATAATTATTTTTAAAAACATCAATTTAAGTATTATTGGATTAAATCAAATGTATCTAAACATTAAAGCATTCTAGAGACTCAAAATATTTAATGTGAAATTTGGGTGATGGTCAAATACAATTGATAATGTTACATCATAATTCTCCGTAAGATTATTAATTTCAAATATTCTATAATTCATATGAAATGTTTAGAATTTATATGGTGATCAATAATAAACCAAATTATATTATTCCACTTTTCCCTCTTAGAAATCTTTATAACAATTTCTATTGTGAATTTTCCCCACTTCCACATTAGTATTGGTAGAGGTTTCATGAAACCCTTAGAAGTTTAATTTTAACCTTTACATGTTGACATACAAAGAATATAAACATATAGTTTGGAATATAAAACTAAATTTCTTTTAATCACTACGAATTATGATTCTACAAAGGATAATAGTGATATTTGGGCATAATAATCATATAGAAATTAAATATTCATCTCAATTGCGAACATAGTTTGTTTCCAGACTAAAATAAATATTTACATTTAAAGTCCAGTGGCCTTTTGTATTCTATGATATTAATAATAATTCACAGAACCTTATCCCATTTTTAGACTTTTTTATCATATATATAAAATTTGGTTAACTAATTAATTTTAAAAGGAATAATATTTCCAATTATAAAATATTTTCAATGTAAATCAATATTAAATCCGCCAATAATTTTTCATTATGCATCAAATTAAAAGGTAAAAATATTTTATCCTTCACAATCATTGTATCTTGTAATTTTATTAAATTCCTAGGATAATAGTTTATTACACCATCATTGTTAGTGGTTAGTTCTTTTCATTTTCATTATTTCATGATATGAATTTATTATATGATTATATACATAAAACTATTATGATCTATTTATATTTATATTATTTTACTATATAGATAGTGTCTCCATATCATGAAATCAATTGTACCTTCTAACAAATCCAAATACTGTGGCTGAGAATAAGTTTTCTATGTATTCAATATTACTGATGCATAATAAATGACACTATAAAATTGAAAAAGATTAATCCTGGATCACTAATTTGATGATTCACTGTACAAAATAAATACTTCCATCCCTAATATTAAATATAATACTATTTTATTAGTTCATATCCTATTTAGTTATCCATTAATTTTGTAACATCCCTTAAACCATATGAATTTGACCACTTTACTTTTTTACTTGGTTCATATAATCAAGGTAAATTTTAATTAAATCAACTGTAGTAACCAACTAATCTAATAAAACCATATATTTTAGATATATTTAGTAGTATGAGATATTATTCATATGCTTATATATTTTAAGGGATAATATATATTTCATCCATCAAGATAACGTATCCCTGAAAAGAAAACAATTAATTGAATGATATACACTTGTTGAATTTACTGTATGACACTTTTTCTTAGAGGGTCTCAAGAACAATATAAAAATGTTTCTCATTCAATTTATTCCCCTTATATTTTTTAAGAGTTGATTCCTTGGTTAATATCCAAGATATAAATTTTATTATAAAAAAAGGATGGGCTTATAAAATCCTAGATGAACGATTATTTTTACAATCATTATCATAAATCGGAAGAAGATCATCAGGTAGGTCAACCAACGATGTTATATCCTAGTTGACTCCCATACTAGAAATACCTGCCATCACCCTATTGGATTCATGGAAGGTATGAGTGAAAATATAACTAAAATCCTAGATATAATAAAGAAATTCCATCCATTGGGTTGTCTGAGGCCAAGAAATAGGCACCACTAAATTTCAAATGGGCTGCACAATAGTGGTCAAATCACTTTCAATCCAAATATTGTTCTAACCTTGTTTCATAGAAAAGGAAACAACATGGATTACATTCCTCATTTAATCTTATATGGATGAAGTTATTCAACTTATTCCATTGAAAAAACTATGGCATTTACCAGGGTTGTCTTTGATGATAACACCACAACCCGATGGACCCAAATTTCCCCTTGAGCTATCTTCCACATTCCCTTTAATCCATATTAGGAATGAGGCTTTCCAGAACACATCAGATTTATTCCTAGGGTGACGATAGATACTATAATTTCTAAGATATTGAAGAATCTCAATGTCTTTGAATTAGTTTTCCAAACAAGCCTTCTTAATTGAGGTAGCTACTAAAATGGAAATGAGGATCTTTATTTTACCTTCATTTAGATTGAATGAGGATTTAATATGTATGTCAGAATTTATATCATACCAGATAACATAAGGAAGTGCAACAATAGAATCCAAGAAAGGATTTGTGCTTTTTTTAGTGGTTTCAATTTCTACATAGTGCTTTATTTACTGCCTTAGAGAGTCATGAAAAATCCATCTGCAAGAAAAAATATAAAAAATAGTGTTCCAAATAGGAGAAGTCATAGTAGAGGAAAAGAAAATACAGCTAGTATCTACTCAATGTTGGTTATATAAGTTAAATTTTGAGAAAATATGAATTCCACAACATTGAAGAAAAATATGAGTGCGGACTATGTTGTGCTTAATAAACCAAACAATGGTAACCCATGAGGGATTAAACCATGGATTATCAAAAAAAACTATCCAAATGAAATTTTCATCCGAATTATAAATGTTATAATTGTAAAAAATTTTGGAGTCAACAACTCCATTATGTGAAGGTTTCCAAATAAATAATTTACCTCGAATGGAATATAGATAGTTATAAATTACATAAATAATGTAATCAGGAAGGTTAAAGTTATAAAATTTTTACACCACCTTGATAGTACAAAAAGTGATTTTCGGTAAATTATTTTGAAGAAACATGGAGATTAAAGGGGAACCCATCCAGTAGTGGAACCCAAGATTCATGGAAGAGTCATTTCTAACCATCTATCTCGAGTTAATCATGATGTTGGAAAAGTCTTGTCTAATGGATGAAAAAATACAAGTGCTATTATAGTTATAGATTCCTTTATTTAACATGTCATGTAATACTTTTTGAGAAAGACAATTGAGTTTGAGTTGTATTGAAGGAGGATCCAAGTTAGTCTAGCTTGTAAGGCCTCATTGAAAAGATTACGGTTTTCAATGCTAAGGCCACCTTTATCCAATTCTTTACAACATGTATTCCAAGGGATGTTCATAATTTTCCATTCAAGCGTTCTCCTGGTCCAAACAAAATTTATAATGTTGAAATTTATTTTTTTGAGGAGACTGTTGGTACATTTGTAGACCATCATTGAGTAGACCATTTTAGAGACAATTGTATATATAACCAAAAATATCCTTCCAGCCATAAAGAAGGGTTTAACCTTCCAAGAGGAGAGATGATTGAGAATTTGGTCTATAGTGTTAGAAAATTAACTAGTATTAGGTCTTCCCAAAAAAATGGGTACTCCAAATAAGTGAAGGGGAAGGAACCTTCATTGATGTCTATAAGAACGATAAAGAAACTTTTTCTATGAGAGGGAAAATGTTTGCAATAGAAAATAATTGATTTTTCCCAGCTAATGTTTTGGCCCGAGATTTCTTTACAATGATAAAGGGAATTTGTGAGACATTGATTGGTCGTTTTGACACTTTTTATGAAGAGGATAATATCATCAACATAGAGGAGATGCATGGGAATATTTATGTTTCTAGAAGAATAAATTGGTAAAATATTTATGTGATCAACAAGGAGAGTAAGAAATCTCTATGGTAATATTCTGCAATTGGGAAAAGAATGGAAGAGAGGGGATCAATATTCCTAACTCCCTTGGTTCATTTAATGTAACCATTTGGGAAATCGTTGATGAGGATTAAAATAGTATCCGAACTGAAAAGATTATTTATTATACCAATGAAGAGTCATTAAAACCAAAACCGTGAAGCACTCTAAAAATAAAACACCAATCAATTCTATCAAAGGACTTTATAATATCGAGTTTTATGGAAATATTACAACCCCTAGTGGATATATTTAAGGTGTTAGTACATTGATAGGTAAGAAAAATATGATCTTTTATTGACCAACCATTGATGAATCCAAATTGATTCCATGAAACAATTATTCTTATTAAATATTTGAGTCTATTGGCAAGGGGTTTATGGATAATTATTAAAAGGAATTAATGAGTGTAATAGGTCTGAAGAGATTAATCTCATAGAAATTGTTATCTTTTTGCATTAAAGAGTTAAATTTCCCATTTAATCCAAGGATAAGCTAGCCATTCCAAAAAAGGTTTTAACAATTTATCCAACCTTATACTAGATGAATTCCCAAAATTACTGATATAATTCATTATTTAATCAATTGAGACCTAGAGAACTATCTTGTTTAATACTAAAGTATTTGCCATTGATTTCATGGTCAAGAAGAATGCCTAAATGATAAGAATTATCTTCTTTATTTACCCAAACTAGAATTACATCATGTAAAATACCATTGTTGACATTAGGGCCATTGAATTTTTTAAAAAAATGGGAGACAACATGATTATCAATGCCTTATTTAGTGTCAATGAGTTTTTATCTATCTCTGAGTAACGTAAAACATCTTTTAACATTTTAGATTCACTAAATATAATTCTACAATTTAGTGTTCTTATAACCATTTGAGAGACATAAATTTTTAAAACATATTTATGGATGTTATCATTTTGGAAATGAAATGAATTATGTTTCATAAAGTGTTAATTTCATGTTGAGGATCCATAGTGAAGTCATAAATAGTATTGGAGTTTTGAATATGGATAAGTTCATTATCAAGTTAGGCAATGTCCATGATAATTTGTTTATATTTAGAGATAAACAAATCTTTAAGGAACTATTTGAGATGTTTAAGTTTGATAATACAAGAAAAAGAGTCATTTTGATGTTTCATAGACATCCATAAATTTTTTATAACACTAGAACACTCCGGATTAGAAGACCAAAAATTATCAACTCTAAAAGGTAGAGTATGATTCATGATTTTAATATGAAGACAAACAACGATGGGATGTTGATCAAGTTTTAGACTGAGAATTGTTATGCTAAATATGGTGTACCAATTGTTCAATGAAGATTGCAAGATATCTTTCTAATTTACCAGAAAAACCCATATTGTAGTGCATGCTATATCAAGATAACACGACACCCCAAATGTTTATTTAAACAAGATTAATGTCCTCATTCAAATATTTGAACTCTCAAAAAGAGATATAATAGTCTATTGGGACCATTTCTCACTTTAGGTGAGGATGGTATTGATGTAACCATTCAGAAACCAAGGTTCCTGATTAATGTTTGAAAAGAAAGAATGGTCATGCCAAAGTTCAATTCTATCATGCTATCTATTTTTAGCATATACCATAGAACAGAAAATGTGAGAATGATAATACTAAAAGTAAAAAGTAAAAATTTTCTCTGAAACATGGAAAATATTTACATATTTATGAAAGGAGTGATAAAAAACCAAAGAGTTTCAATATTAATACCCACTTTTCAAGAATATTAAAAATAATAACCATAAGAGAAAAAGTGAATTATTTTTTAAGAGAAATTAAATTTAGGTTCCGTAAAAGAAAAATATCTTAGGAAAATGATTATTACGAATCAATTAAAAATAAGAATAGTGTCAGGGTTTGCAATAACCTGACTATTCCAACATCAAAATTTCATTGGAACCTAGATCTGGAGGAACCCACCTTATTTACTTCAAGAGACCTTCCGCCTAGAGGATCTTCTGACATTTTGGGATGTGGTCGGAGTAGGTTTCATTCATTTTTTACCCATAGGGTAATCATGAAAAACATTATAAGTGTCTGTATTCATATCCTTATCAATTACATTAAGTGAAGTAGCCTTTGATTGAGTAACCATTGGGCTATCACTTAATGCAATTGGATGATTTTCATCAGAATTGAAAATAGTAACTGTACTTTGTGTGCTTTCTATGGTATGGAAATTATCGTAAAAAACATTAGAAGGGGTTGGCACTGTAATTGAAGTAAAATATAAAATAATCAAACCTATCCCATCAGTAATATAATATGGCATATGAGAACTGTTGCTGTCAATCTGTTTTGAGGGTGAAAAGGGGTTTATGTCTCAAAAATTATCAACTCTTAAGAATTATTTACCCTTGGATCTGAGAGACACCATTTAGAGAAGAACAATGATCATAAGGTCCCAGTGAAGCCAATGTATTCTAAGAATCCTTGAGGGATTCAGGAACCTCAACCTTATATACAATATGTGAGATACCACAAATCACCAAATGGATTTTTTTAAGTATCTCCTGAGATATCATTATAGTATGAAGGTTATAAGAGTCTACTACCTTTTCTTTCATTAAACAATCCTTATCTCATGGATCTCCCTTATCCGTATAAGCAATATCCAATGTACATTCATACCAACAATGGGTTTTAATAGTTTCTGCCATATTAGAATCTATGAAAACAATACATTGCTTTCTAGGATCACTAGAAGAGTCTTTGTGAGGCCCCTATATTAATTGTTTGGATTAGGATTGTTCAATGTCCTCCACGACTAGTTTTAAAATGTCTTGTATGATTTCCAGTTCATCATTTTCATTCTCCTTAGATTTCACAAGTTCATCCCTTGTTTTATCCAGGTTTTCTCATGATTTGTTATAGTAAATTGATTTCATTACCCAAATTAATTCCTCTTCTTCATTGACTCGCATTTATTTATAACCTTGTCTTTGTCTCTCTTTTTTTATCTAACCATTTTCTAGTTATTATCCTTATGAGGTATATCATATTTTCCACGACCCTATTATTTTGGAAATAATGTACTACTATAATAAATAGCTCAAACAATAGGGTCTTTTGTTCATATTCAATTTTAACTTCTATTTTATAATCATTTTAATTAATGCTATTAATAGTGAAGAGTTTATAGTCTAGGTTGAAATCTACTATGAATCTTGCAATCAAACCACATTCTGCATTTAGGGCACACTAATATATCTTTAGGGGTACCTACATAGGATATTATATCATTCTATATCTTCGGGTTACAGAAGAACTAATTAAGACCATGCAATTGAACCCATACCTCCACCATTGTGTTCTTGTGTGTATGAGAATTAAAAGTATAGTCCCATTTAGAAATTTGAATAAGGAAATGTTTCTAATGAATATTCCCTAATTTAAAAACATTATCTAATTCCTCCTTTGATTTCAATAATATATTAAAATAACCACGGCCTGTTGGAACCAATTTCTAATCCTATAGTCTCCAAAATTAATGGAATATAAATTTATGATTAGTGTAAAACCATGGTTTATCTCCATTAAGGTATAAAGTACGACCCATAATAGAAAATTTATACATCTATGTACTCTATAAAAGGGACTCAGGATCAGCCTCTACTGAGAAATGAACATTATCGAATTTCATGCATAATGGTGGTTTTGTAAGGGTAGTTTTGGACAATTATTTACCTATAAGAGCTTTAAGGAAGGAAATCCCTCATGGTCTTTCAGTCGATGAGTAGATAGTTGTATCTTCTAGAAGGCTTTCATCCTTTTGTGTTTTTTCACCACCACCTTCAAGCTTTCACTCCCATCCTAGGTCAAATGATATCATTTTATTACAGATCAATATAATATAGATACGAGCATCACGAAGATTTAAGGATTATGGTATATAGGTGAGAATAATGGTGAGCGCTTGAGAGTTCGCCTGAGGAGTCAGGCCACCATCCATTTGTTATTCAATCCCATATATTAAATTACGATATCATCACTAAATACTATGATAAATTTATCAATATAATTTTGTAATTTTCTTTCCAAAAAAAATAAATAGGGAGGGTGAATTTTTAACCCAAAAGGAGATGAGATATTTAAAACTTTCATATCATTGGTTTTGAAATTAAAAATACCAATTATTAATAGTATAATATAAAATTAAATACTTTTAAATGTATTTTATTTGTTAGTTCAATTTAATCTATTTTATCTTCTTGTGAATCATTTCATTCTAACATCTTCTAGGATATTGGGGATATATAATTATTTTTATTCAATGTATGTCCTCTACAATTTGGTGGCATAACCATTAAAAAATAGAACATCTTTATACATCTATCTAATGATGGAAGGTTTTGTCTCATGATCATGAAATTAAATGTAATGAACATAGAATGTTACTATTAGTATTTGTTATCATGTGAATCTATAAATTGAACATGATGATTTCTATAACTAAAGATTTTATATATATGATTATGATTTCATTTATCAAAAAGTAGATTGCGAGTGATTTTGTGAAAATATAACATCCCTAATGAGTGATCAGATCTGTAATACTTTTCTGAGTGCTCTAATATGTATTTTTTGTTTGATTTAAATTTTAAATATATTAGTTTTTTCATTATAACTTTACATTTTTTGATCCCTTGAGATTGTAGAGCCTTCCATCCTAGAACTTACAATGTTTTATCTCTCATTTTCATGAATCTTATATGTGTAATTATGCATCATTCAACAGTCATATCAATGGTATCATTATCTATATCACTTACAACCATCTTATCAAATAATATCTTGGTGCATGAGCTTCTTATTACAACCAATGTTGTTTTATACAATGAAGGTCCTAGTTTGTAAATAGGTACCTTTTAACAGGTCAATAGTTGAGGAAGTTATAGGTATCGAACATAGACACCTAGGATTTATTTAATGATCCTCATACCAATTTGGATAAAAGGAAATTATTCACATGTAATGGATGTATGTTTTTCATTAAATTATCTTATGCATATTCTCATTGTAATTGGAATATTTGTGAAATGTTTTTTAATATTAAATAGTTTATTTTCAATGGGACTATTACTTTAGTAGTTAGTGTTTAAATACAAATTGTTTAATTGACCTTCTGAATTTTTTATGTTGACATTGCATACTTTTCAACTCTAATTTATTAGAACATTATATTTATCTGGAAACAAAATTATTTTTGTGGGATGAATAATTTTAGTCATGTTTAGAATTCAATTAACCCCCTATTGAAGTGAGTTTACCTTCCTTTAATGGGACAACCGTTTGTATCAAAGATAGTCTCTATCTAAATAAGAAACTTATTAATATTTTTTCCTGATACCAGCTTTTGGTATTAGAGGAAATCACTACATGTAAACACAACTTGTTATATTAAATGGAACCTTATTTTTTTAATTTTTTTATCGAAACTCATTTAAATATATTAAAAATAACTATGTTACAGAGGAAAGACTTTTTAATTCATTTTGGAAAGTGTGTTTCATGTTGAGTGTTCATATACTCTAAATCTATGAAGATAAAAAATATTCTATTGAAATGATTATGAATATTGTCATGGATGGATGTAATTTGGATATAATTACCATAATAAATAATTATCCCATGATTACTATATACTATATGATTCTTGAGAAGGAAGTCACTAGATTCACTCTAGAGTAAATAATAGAGTTTCTATAAAAATTTTATGTTAGTAAAATATTTTTATGTGCTATACTAGGGAATATTAATAGAGGTGTTAAATGTTTCCACAAAATTTTTGTGATCTTTAAAAATATTGAAGTTGCCCACATTGAGACATACATGGTTTTGAAAACAAAATAATTATTTTACCTTCCAATTATCAGGTGTTTGAATTTTAATCATGGAGAATCAATCACTCAAATGAATCCTAGATTAATGAAAATATATAACAGTGATCAGTAACTTTTTGATAATGGGTTATTAAATGATCAACTCATTAAAAAAGTTATTGATATCTTACCTAAAGAGTGGGTGTATAAAAAAAATTAACAACACCGATAATATTATCAAGTTTGTTTTAGATAGAAAAATAAAATATCTTACGAAATAAAATAGAGTACTGAAAATGGATACATTAAAATATAATAAAAAAATTGTCTATTTTTAATTGATATCTAGATATTTAAAACCTATAACCCAAAATTTATGATGTTATACTTCAAAGATGAATTTTGAAATGTTAAGAAGCTGTAGAGGTTTCTTGGATCACAACTATCCTAAACATACTAAAGTTGTTTTTTATTAACTTACTAAAATGATGTTATTTTGTATTAATTTATAAATAGATTATATAACGATAGAAATAAAAAAAATAACAATCTGAAAAGTTGGATTCTTATGAAAAAATATTTTTCAAGTGTAAGAAACCATGAAACATAATAATTTTTTTTGATGAACTCAATATGAGATAAAAAGATTCAAGGATACATTTTAAGGGAAATAAAAGTATTACATTTAATTTTACCAATAAAATAAGTTTTGTGTGTGATGATCGATCAAATTATAATATTAAATCAAATGATAATGATGAAATATGATAGAATATGGACTTCTATGAAAAATATTTTTATTTCCCTTTAAATGGAAAATGTTTTATGAGTTAGATGACAGTAGACGCACAAATATATTTATCCTTAAGACAAAAAATAATAAAATAGAATATGATGATGATACATATGATTTTTATTAAACCAATGATTAAATAATGAAATATTTTACAGAATTTGAAAATTCTTATAAAATATTATCCAAGGTCTACACTGTAATAAAATGTGAAGTTACTGAAATGAAATTAAAAATTATTATGTCAAAGAATAAGTTGTCTTAGAAAAGAAATAAAAATATTGAGATTATATCAGTGTTTAAAAAGATGAAATATAAATATTAAAATTTATCTTCATAGAATATAGAAATGTATAATTATTTTATAGAAGAAAAAATCTAATTTTTCATCCTGAAATTATGTTTAGAATGGCTGATGATATTATTTAAAAAAATACCACTCAGAGAAAATTATTGATACTTTTTTTAGTAATCCAAGGCCCAATATAACCAATTTTCGAAAATGTTTCAAATCCATAGGAATTATAAATTAATATAATAACGATTATTTTCCATGTACTGACCCTTTCCGTAAGAAGTGTCAAAGAGGTAGATATTATAAGAACATATGATCTTTGGGAAAAGTTCAATCACTCAAAAAAACATAGATTATATTTTTAAAGATAATATTTTTATATATCCCAAAATAGTAGGATTGATTAGGGTACCAAATGTTCTATTTTATAATAATTCTAAACCCAAGAATGTATAGATTCATCATGTATAATTATTGACCATATTTTGGCACTACAACTAGAAATCTAAATTTATTATCAGGAACCCAAAAACATTATTTATAGAGTACAATAGGAAATAATTTATCAGGATTTATATTTTTAGTCTTATGGTTTGACTTATATTATTACATATGTTTTATGATTTTATGAATGATTTTACACTTAATAAGGATAGAGTTATGTTCTATTTTCCACATTTGTTGAAAATTTTATTTTTATCTAATTCTAATATTACTAAATTATTGGAAATTGGATTTTGAATATATTCTATAAGCATATTATATGGATAAAGATTCTACCATAATGATAGACAATAAATCAAGGAAGGATTAAATAATTTTTTTCTCACCTTGATTTCTCTAATGTGTTTTTATTTTTTTACTTCCCATGCTATAATGCATTAATATAATTTCATGTTTTGTTTTCAAATTTTCTTTAACTGAATTGTAAATTGTAAATTATATAATATTATTACAAAATCATTTCATCTTCACTTTTTCATTTAATATTATTTTATTTATATAAAAGGTTTGATGTATTTATCGAGTATAATAATTTTAATATTCATTTCATGATGATAATTATACACAAAAATCTAATTAAAAAGTAACTATTTAATATATTTAAATATTTTTTTCTTTTTAATCTATATTTTCCATTTTCCAAATCATTTTGTTTTGAAAATCTCTAATGATACAACTGAATTATTTAACTAATGACTTATGAAAAGAAATTGATTTGGTATTTTCTATGCTTATGTTGAATAGTTATATTTTCTATAATATTTTCATTATTTACTCAATTAGTGAAATTAAATGATGATAATAGGAGATGTATCTTCATTAAATGGGAACACCAACCACTGTGAATGTTTTTATGAGACTTCATTTTCTTTCTTCAATAATTAATATGTATAATCTCCAATAAAAAATTATATCATCCAATTATTTAAGAATTTATGATTGTTTTTTATATAACTTTTACTTATATATCTGAATCGATATTAACATGGATTCTATGAAATATTTCATAAATTATTTTACTATGGATTGATGCATTTTCGTAATTATGATTGAATATTGTGAAATTATTATATATAATTTTTTTAATTATTATTTTCAATTCAATATTTGATATAAGGACATTAAAAAATCACAGAAATTATAGAATCCATACACTACAGAAATGGTTAAATTTATCTTCTATTTTACTAAAAATCAATAGTTAAGATTTATCTCAAGGATAAAATATCAGAAAATAAAGGTGATTTTTTCTATTCCTATTATATTTTATGGTTGTTTTACTAAAATTATTTCTTCTTGAATTTTTAAAATGGAAATAGGTTATTTATAAAATTTTAATTAAATAGAGGGAGATTTCAAATGAAATGGTTTATATATCCATTTTCCATTGATTTTTAAATCTATATAGATTATATCTAATTGTTAAGGGGATAAATAAAAATATTATGGGATATATTTCATTAATTTTTTGAGAATTCTTATAGAAAATAGAGTCTAAACTTTATAAAAAATAAATCCATTACCATATCCTTTGTTAAATTTTATCTGGGTCATATTTCGTAGGGGTAGAATATCAATGAAAAAAAGAAGTTTTTATGCCTTGTTTTATATTTTCATCCCAATGTTTCATTTTATTATATGAATTTATTTTTTAATTTTTATATATTGGGAAAGATGAAATTGTTTTTCCTTAAATGTTTTCAAATTATTTTTTTAGTTGATTTTAAAAAAAATGTAAATAGAGAATAAAACATAGGTTGATTTTTTTATTGTGATTGAGTAAAAAGTAATATCTGTTAGATGGATGTATTTTGCTTTTCAAACTAAGAGAGAGTATAATAGGATATCACATGATGTTTTTATATTATTTTAAAACAATATTACATTATCATTTAGGTGTTTTTATTTTAAAAAAGTGAGATTGGTTAAAAAACATTAATATTCTGGATTTATGAAAATCATGATACAGTTTGTTATTAGTATGATAAAACAGGAAATATTTGTCTATTTTTTCTAATGTGGTGGTTTATTTAAATTATTTTAACATCTCGTGAATAATTATGATCAACATTATTCTGGTATATAGAAGAGTTATATTGATGTACATTTGATCTACTTTCACTACAATTGGTGGAACAATAATCGTACAACATATCTTATGGATATACCAATCAAATAATGGAATTTTTCATCACATTATATTTCATATGAACCTATAAAACTTGGATTCTGACCATCGATGATTTATATAATGGATATCTATAATTTTAGTGAGATTCTATTAGTAATATAATCATAGATATAGATTTTATTATTTATTTTTTTTGAAAATGAGATTATGAGTGACTATTAGAAAACATCACATTTCGTTAAAGTGATCAAGGTTTTAATATTTATATAGCAGAGTCAAGAGACACAATATGGTGATATTTACACTATTAATCTATTATTTTTTATGTTAGAATCATTATTTCTCTTATCCCATGAGATCTATGTCATTTCAAGGATAGAAGTTGCATTTCCTTATCAATTAATATCAAAGATCATGCATGTATATTACAATAAATTATTAATTCCTTATATAATAAATCATGTTTTGAACATACTATTTATCATTTAATCAAAGAGAAAATTGATGCCATATCTAGTTTTTATATCCATTGAGACATCCACCGAAGAAGTTCTCAATTTTGATCTTGTTACCTTTCTGTAGGTATAATGTGAGGGAAGTTCCATGTGTGGACATATGATACCTATTATTTGGATTATAGATCTTCCTACCACATTGGATAAAAATTATATTTATTAATTAGATGTAGATAGCACTAAAATCATTATAGTGTACAAGAGATGTTACTCAATTCCTGATTAATTGCTTTTAATATTACCTATTTTATATTTTTTATTCTTGTTACATTAAATGATTGTGTTTTCTTTTAGATAGTATAATTAATGCTATCAATATTAGATATTGACATTGAATATGTTGATACTCTAGTTTTTTAGACATTATATGTTTTGGTATAAATTAATATTCAAGTTGTATAAATAATTGTAGTATCTTTTAATGTTTACATCACCAACCTTCTTAATGTTTGTTTACCTTCCATTACCAGGACATCAAAAGGGAATACAATGAACTAATAATTCCCATACCTAGTTTGAAAATCCATCATATGTATGTCATAAATCATACCATGTATTTTATTATAACATGAATTAATATATGTTTCTAAGATGAAATAACCCTCATTAGGTATATCAAATTGAAAAAAATGTGTTTGGTAAAGGATAATATTTCTTAATAATGAATTGTCTTATATAACTTTAGACAATGAAAACCATCATAGACCAATCCTTAATCTAAAAAAGTTTCACATGTTCTCCCAAAAAATGGGACAATAGAATGTAAAACTCTATCATTACATAGCTCTTGTAATTATTTAGTTAATTACAATAATTCAGCTAGGGATATTCATTAATGAGTCCTAGATAGAAATTTTAAATCTAGTTTATTATAAGTAAAGATTTTAAATTTACAAATAGGTTGGTATAAAATTAATTCCTCAATAAATATTTCAATGTAATATTACAATATAATGTTAAAATAAACCATATAACATTATTATTTGATAATATAATAAGAGGTATGAGAATAATCATATTAAATAGACACATCATTTATTATTACAATATTTTTCTAAGTTATATATTGTATTTGATATAATTATTCTTCAATAATTTATATAAATGAGTTAGTAGAGGTATTTCCAAACATGACATGAGTAATGATGTCTCTCATATAAAATCAAATTCTACATCACATATTAGAATCTGCTTCTCTTGGAAACAAATTCGGTAATTATACATTGAGATAATATCCATGTAAAGAATAATTTCAAAATAAAATATTGGTATACGACAAATTTTGATAATATGAAACCTTAATTAATTATAATAAATCTATCCTAATAAATTTTTATTTCAATAATATCTTTAATATGAATTTGAAATACAAATTAATTTTTCAATGTTTTAGGGGGATATTTATTATTCTTACAAATAATACAATATATAAAAGAGTCTGTGTATATAGAATCAAATAATATATTAATCAACAAAATTTAATATCAAAATATATTCCATGATATAATTTTGGGACTTCAACTTCTTCCATAGTAATTTCATAATCATAACCATTATCCCTCGATATCATTGGAGGTAAATTCCCTTTATGATTTGGGAATTGATAACAACTGTGTCACAAATCAAAAGAATTTAATCATTGATAATTTTTTCATTATATCATGTGTTGAAACTCCTGGGCCTAATGACCCTAATATCTATTTTTGTAACACAATATCAATACCTTCAAGATATCCCTGATCTATTTCTTTCAGTAATCATTTTTTTTGGAAATTCAATCCTTCCATTATTCCAAGTATCAAATTTGTTTCTACAAGGAATTGGATTTTAAACTAATTCTACTGCTTTTCAATGATAATATAAGATATATAGATATATTTAATAGTCTTGATAAAATTTGACCCTAATTTCTCATTTTTTGAGAATTTTTGATATAATATATCCCTTAAATGGAATGGATTTATTCCATTAATAAAAGGATCAATCATACATTTTGGATAATTTATATTATACTTAAAATGTCATTCCAACCCAAAAACCATTTTCTCTTCCATTTTTACTATATTCAGAACCTACTTGTTCATATCATCTAATTACTCTTGAGGAAAATATTTCTCATGAAATATCACTTATAAATTATTTTGTTCCTAGCCTTCAATCACTTATTCGTTATCTAATTTTTATCCAATTACAAAAATTGATAAACCATACCCATAGTAAATATAAAAATATGATGCTGTTCACTTTTTAACTAAAACCCAATATATAAAATATATTGTTTAAAGAGTTAATCCCTTTTTCCACTATGGGTTAGTAGTTACATTAATATATAGTAGTTGTTGCCTCTTGAAATCAATAAACATAGTTTCACTATATATCAAGGAAATAAGGTTATCTATAAGAGTAGGGTTATTTATCCTAAACATAGTCAACATCACTAAAATTGATAATATTCTTAGATTCAACATGAGATAATTTTTGGATAAAGAGGGAAATTCCTACACTGAATGCTGTAATTGACATAGTTTCAATTTCATTTATTAAACACTTTTTTAAATAGATAATTATGATTAATTAGTTCACAGATATCACTATATATTATTAATAATTTTTATTAATTTAATGTAATTCATATAAAGTACCCTATCAATTTGGTAAAAAATGCTACAATTTCTTTTTCTTTTTTATAGTGTTATATTTTCTAACTATGTTTTATAAATTGAGTTCCCATGATTTCGAAAAAACATTCGATACGATCTATGAAAAAGATGTATCTAATGTTCTTGATTGGGTGGTGTTTTTATATAATGTAATAGAATACACAAGCTAAAATTCTATGGGATCCAACATCTTAGTAGTTTTATGATATTAGTAACATATATGATCACTACATTACATGTTAAACTTGATGTAAAACAAAAAAAATAACATGTAATTATTTTACCATATTTATAGTTAGAACATACATAGTATTCTTCTAGGATTCCATATGAAATTTTGAAACAATATAAAGGGTGATTTCGGAGATTCGGTATAAGGTAATATTCAATGGATCCTAACATTTCATAAGCATGACATAAATAATATGATATGAATAAACCGTCAAATGATTCTATATAAATGGTTATAAGAAAAAAAGATTCCATCGATGAAATAATGATGAAAATAATTAAACACATCCTTAAATATAACTAATCTCGTGATAATGGAATGCATAATTCTATACATCATATTCATACCATGTATACCTTGGTCAAATACATCATATATAAATGTGTATGAATAATAAAAAAGTCATAAACATGATTGTTTCATCATATCTACAAATGCATCAAGTGGATATATAATTTTAAGCCCCAACCATCACATAATTTGTCTGACTCATTTATTATATTTACAGAATGACTAAAAATATATTCCATAACATTTCATAAAGAACTTATTAAATAATCATAGATAAAAAATTAATTTTTATACTTATAGATATGATTATTGTAAATATTATCAATAATTCCTATGTTAATAGAGAAACATGGTTATCTGGGCGAAGGGCTATCAATTAATTTAAAAACAATTGGATATTAATAATGAAACAGAGGATAACCTTATCAAAGGTATGAAATTAGTGAATTATGGTTGAGTAATTATATTATATAAATACATCAATTACTATTAATAATTGATAATATAAATTTTAAATGGGAGAAAACTAAATAAAAAAATGAAAAATAATATACAAAATTATGACTATGTGACACTAATATTTCATTCACATTTGGGATATAAGATATCTTTAAAGTGAAACATTAATGATGGTATTATTTTATTCCAATGGTGAACTTATTCCAAAACTTTGTTTAATTCACCTTCGATATAATATAGGCTCCATTGGGTAGATTTAAATAATTCCCAAAAATCACACAATAGAATTTAAATATTCATAATACCAAAAAAAATCATATATTGGGATTTGGATAATGTAGATTATGGATTTAAAAATATTATAAAATTATAAGGGTTTATGTATTGAACTGACCTGGGTGACCATCAAACCCAACACCCATCCAGATCTGTCAAATACATGATGGGCATTTCCGATCCCCACAGGTTGGCAATCAGCACCCAAACATCTAACAAAAAAACTGAGGGATTGATTTCTTCCAACCTGAACAACCACATAACATACATATATAGAGAAAGAATAGAATATAGAAAGGATAAAAAATATATATTCCATAACTGTAAGGAAAATAGAAGAAACATAACAACTGAAAGAGTAACTAAAAACTTCAAAATACAAGTCCAACTGCAAGGGACTTAAGACCAACTGCAACTCCAACTATGGTATAGATGAAATCTAGCCGTCTCACTCTCTGCTACCCATTCAAGCTGACACGAACCACACTGCCTCATTGAGGTACTTTCAATTTCCTTACACTTGAATACAAATAACGTTCTATGCACCATTGAATTAGTGCATAGAGTGGGAGATAATAGGCTCAGTAGAATCCCATCTAGGTGTTCCATAATATGTCTCTATATAAAAAATCATGTATTATAATTTTTAAATAAAAAATTGCAAGAAATGTAGTGAAGACGTTTTATAGAAAATATGATAAACATTCATTTTTTCACAGTTCAAAAAAAACATGTATATCATCTTCCATACCATTCTCCCATATCATTGTTCACAAGTGTCAACATACATAACAAGGATATCTCAGAAAGCCAACCAGTATAAACCATAATCACCAGCTTCATAATATCATGGAATACTATATGTCTAGATAGTAGACTACTCATACCAAAATAATTAGGATCACCCAAAAAATCCTATAACAATGGTCATATGAATCAGAGGAATAACCAATGAGTAACCCCGCCCCCCAAATGTCAATATTAGTCCCCTAGAACAATAGGCCTAGGTAATAGAGGAAATCCCCAAGAAAACCCTCCTTGAAAATCACAAATCAATGGACGATGGCATCAAGCTAAACCTTCCACCTATTTACCTAATGTAACCCATGTCTTCCATTTCTCAAACCCATTTCAATGTCTGGAAAACCATTCAAAACCAATTTACAATCAATTTATCAAAATCCAGGGAAAAACGTTTTTTTTTCAAAACCCCTTTCTAACAAACTAAAACAATAATTCTAATTTCACTAATCAATTTATAAATTAAATTTGTTATGAAAAGAATGTAGGTTCATTGTCATAGGATACACATGGAACCGCCTACTTCAAATTTTGGGTCCCACCTACCCAAAATAGAATATAAAACCAAGAATGAAACCCAACATCACAGATGGAGAACCTAGGATCCAGTCCATGAATTGATTGATTCAAATATAAACAAAAAGGTTAGAATAAGAGAGGAAACACACATTCCTTAGAGAGGAACGCCCGCACAAAACATAACCAATGAAGGGTAATGTCCATCGAACAAGATCTCACAACAAATCAAGGAGAGGGTGACAAGGATAAACTAACTAAGATCATAGGATCTGATAATGCAATACAAAGGAACTATCATGATCAATAGTAAATATGAACCAAAAATAACACTCACCTAGAGAGACGAACCATATATGTAATGATGAACCGGAGCTGATCATATCGATCTATAAGGTGTGATGTCTCAAAAAAATTCCTAGGAGAATGTTATGGTTGATAGGAAAAAGGATTGGGAGAAATTGGTTGAGGGAAAATAAAAAATGTCTGACTTAAACCCAGTCGCAGGTCGAGTCACAACATGTACCCCATAGTCACGACATATAGGCCTTTCTGGAAATGTTTCACAAAAAAACCCGTCACCTCGTGTTAAAAAACCACTATTTAACCCCTAAAAGATGTGTACTAACTCCCAGTGTGGCCCCCCACATCACGACGTGATTCGTCCCCAAGTACATGGTGTGTACTTTAGGTACTCGACGTGTACATTAGGTACACAGAATTTAATTTCGGTACATGACCTGAATACTACAGTAAACCCCATGAAACTACATTTAAATATTTTTAATAAAAAGATGACTTAGAAAATATTGAAAGCTAATGTGATTAAGGTAACATGATGTTTCAAAATCCCCACCATAAATACATTCAATCCCCTATAAGTAATGTGGATAATGTATCCTCGGGAAAGATATTAGGAAACTACTCCCTCATCAATGACTCAAATTCCCTAGTATCATTAGAATATGATCCTTGTTTCCATAGAACTCTAACTAAATGAATTAACTTCCCACAAACGACTTTCATATTAGAGTCAACGTTTTCAACTAGTTTCTCAAAAAATTGAAGCATCTTCCTCCGATTCAATTTCTTCCCAGCTTAGAACATGAGAGGAGTCAAGGTGATACTTCCTGAGCTGAGATATGGGGAAAACATAATGAATTCTTATAAGATGAACTGGTAGTGCTAACTGATGAGCAACTTTACCAAGTTTTTCAGTGATCTCAAATGGTCCAACATATCTCAAAGCCAACGTTCCTTGTTTTCCAAGTTGATGGTGACCCAACTAAGGAGAAACATTCATGAAAACCCAGTCACCAATGGAAAACTTCAAAGGATGATGCCGCCAATATGTACATGATTTCATTCAATATTAGTCAATAACCGTACTTTACCACACCACCTAAATCTATGTCGATGTCTTGTGAACCAGATTGGGTCCAGCCCAAGATACCTCACCCACCACTCCACAAAAAGGAGTTGACATGCATGGGTTACCATACAATGGTTCAAAAGGATAAATTCTAATAGATGACTGGTAACTATTATTGTAAACAAACTCAACTAGTCCCAGATGGATCTACCGCAATCCACCGAAATTCATGACTCAGACACAAATAATATCCCCTATGATCTGAATTACATGCTCCATTTGGCCATTTGTCTGTGGATGGAAATTTATACTCAAATTTAACTGATTCCTCATTTCCTCTTGAAGAATCATCTCAAAGCGTAAGGTAAAACTAAGATCCCAATTTGAAACAATGGTAGAAGGACTCCCATGTAATCTCACATTCTCCTGCACATACAACATACCTAGTTCTTCAACTTTAGTGGTGTCTTTGATCAGAATGAAGTGAGAATACTTAATCAACCGATTAAAAACCACCCAGAGGGAATTTTTTCCTCAGGGAATCCATGGAAAACCATCAAAAAAATCCATGTACACCTCATCCCACTTCAAAACCAAAACTTGAATAGGCTGAACCATACCATAATGTTTTAAGTGCAATAATTTTATTTTTTGGAAGGTGTAACTACGGGACACATAATCTGTGATGTTATTCTTCATACTCAGCCACCAGAACCATCTTCTCAGGTCATAATACATCTATTTAGTGCATGTATGAACAAACCATGAAGATCTATGACAATCAAACAAGACTGAACATCTCACAGGTGAAGCGATGACAACTCGTTCCATGAATTGATGTGTTCCATATGAAGAACGTGGCCAACTGAGAACTATCTTTTCACTATAAAGGGTTTTTCAAATCTAATGAAACTCATCATCTTGTTTTTGACTTTTCATGATAGACTGTATAAGGGATGATGGCTGCTAAACACTAGTCTGAACCATCCATAAAACATTCTCCTAAGCATCCATGTGCTACTCAGGGAAAATCCACATAAGATTTCACTATTCCTTAAATTCTAGAATAGCCCATGACAGTACCTTCCTTCTACGATCATATTCAACCACATTCCCTTTCCCCAGGGTGTAAGTGATTTTGAAGTCAAACATATGAAGGGATTCTACCCATTGTAGTTTATTGGTATTCAAGTCCTTTTGGGAATCAATATTTCTCAAACTCTTATAATCATAGAAAATCGTGAACTTCTACTCAAAGATATATTTCCAGCACCAATTAAGTGCATGAATCACATCATCATGTTATAACTCATTTGTGGGGTAGTTTTTCTCATGTATTCAGAGCTAACGAGATCCATAATATACCACATGTTCATCCATTATTATTACACATCCCAAACCAGCACCTGATTCATTATAGAACACCACATACCCCCTACAGGGATCATGTAAGAACAAAATAGATGGCGATGTCAGAATTTGTTTTAGATCATCAAATCTGATGCCATCTTAGAGAAGTCCTTGACGAACCATCATTAGTATCCAACAAGACCACAAAATCTTCACATCTCAAATACACTCTATGGTTCCTTCTTGGAAAAAATATCTGTTACCTTATCTGGATCAATCGATAGGCTATGCTCAAAAATTATGTTCCATATGAATTTCACTTATCATATCAAAAAACTACATTTTGAAAGCTTTCCATAAAAATAGTGATTTTTCAATGTCTCCAAAACCAATCTTAGGTGGTGCTCGTGCTCATTCTTAGACAATGAATAAACTGTAGTATCATCCATGAAAACTACTGAAAAAGTGTCAAGATATTGGTGGAAAGGCCATAAAAACTACATTAGAATTAGTTTGATCAAAAGGAATCATGAGATATTCATAATGGAAAAACCTACTCCTAAAGGTCGTCTTTGGAATATTAGACTCCTAGAATTTGATCCCGTGATAACCTGACTGAAAATCAAATATTTGAAAACCACTTTTCCCCCTTCATCTTATCATACAAATCATCCACTTGATGAAAATGATATTTGTTCTTAACTATCTCCTAGTTTAACTTGTGATAGATCACACATAATCGAAGTGAACCATCCGTTTTCCTGTCAAAGGGAACATTTGATGCCCAAGGAGAAACACTAGGGTGAAGAAAATCTTCCACTAATAGGTTGTCAAACTGAATCTTGAGACCTTTCAACTCCGATGGTTCCATACAATAAGAAGTAATCGTTATTGGATGCGTACTTGGAACAAGGTCAAAGAAAAACTATATATATCCCTCTATTGGAAGACCGGATAAGTCATCTTAGAAAATGTTTGTAAATTCTTGAATAACAACATGAATATCCTCAATATAAGAAACTACATCAGGATCAAATGAAATAGCAACCAACAAACTCCTGAGCATTGGGTGGGACTTTTCGGCACAACCTTACCTCAAGTCCCACTCTCCCTGAAATACATGAGAGATCCCATCGACATGAAGAAAAGAAACACGTCGATGATTAAAATCAACATCATCTTGATGATCAACAAGACAATCTAAACCAATGATGATGTCAACAGTTTTATATCATGAAACATAAAATCCCATACCAACATCATGTCTACTATTGTGAACGAAGAAGAAGGACACCTGGACCCTTTCTCTTTCCTCTTACCAAGAAGTGTCACTTACTTAACTGTAAATGGAATAAGTTTCGATGGATGTTTATGAATATCAACAAAATGTGTAGATATAAACGAGTGGGAGGCACCCGTATCAAACAAGGCAATAGATACTGAATCTACAGTAAAGAGTGTACCTCTCACTATTGTTGGACCTGGATCATCTTCCATTGGAAACATATCTAATTAAAGTAAATGCTTCATTCCTGAGGCCTATGGCTAGATCCATATAGGCATTGAAGCATCTGACTAAACCACAATAGCCTTTTGAGCAGATGAACCCTGACCATAATGAGGCATACTCATAGCCTAACAGAAATGATGGAGATGACCAACACGTCCACAACTATTTCACATCTCCATAGGCATAGGAAAAGAACGTCTGGTGTGGCCTCCCTTGCTTCACTGGTACAAAGTCATAGGCACACTACCAGATGCAATAGATGGTGTGGATGAGGCTCACTATTGAGACCCACATCCACTACCTCTAAAACGGTATTTCCACATTCTCATCTTCCAATGCATTCCTATAAACCTATCACTTGTTGTAAGAGGGAAGGCAGTCGTATAGACCTTTTTTCTGTGTCAATTTCATCCATTATTGTTATGTCCACAGTCTACAAATAGGAAGAAAGTGTCCACATGAACACCTGCAATATAATTTGAAGTCACAAACCTTTTAGGTACTTCTGCCCCTTCAGCTAGTCATTACTTACCATGTCCAGATCAAGTCATACATGTTTATTAAACTAGTTGGTGAATTATGACACCCAATGCCCTCCCAACTGCCGTGATAGGAACTCCAGATATTTTGACATAATCATAGACTCTGGAAAAAAACTACTAATAGAACCGGATTTTGAAATCCTTCTAATGTGAGCACACTTGTCTGTCTACCTAGACAATAGTGTCCCACCAACACTCGCTGAAACCCTTGAGTCTAAATGAAGCATACTTCACCCTGATATTCTCAAGTGTCTCCAGGAATTCAAATATTATATTTATCATGTCTATGTAATCCTCTTCCTTTTGAGGTTTAGTGGTCCCCTTAAAGGGACATGGATTCTCATGCAAGAACCCCTAAAATCAATCATTTTCTATTCTAGATCCTAGTTTTACTTCAACCATTGTGTTCCAAACTCATGGAACGTCTTGATTGATATCACAAACTACCCATATAATAGTCTGGATGAGTTTCTGAAACATAGGTGGATTCCCTTGAGTTGAATAACCTTCACCTTCCTGAGAAACTCGTAGAAGACATCTTGGAGGTATACAACTACATAGTGATACATAAGAATGATCAGACATAGAAAAAAATCCTATTTCAAACTAGAAAAACCCATAGGTAGAATCTAAGATTTAAATAGAAAAAAACAACACTATAGACACATATCCTGACATCCCATGGTTTCTTGAGTCTTGTTAGGATAAGAGCTGGCCATGTACTCATCCCAACATACCTCTCAAGTCATGGAAATCATATCTCCAATCTAACAGACATCCCACGAAAATACTCTTGAGGATAAACCTCCTATAATACCAAAATGTAATGAACTGACCCATGTTACCATCAAACTCGACACCTGACCAGATCCTTCACATTCCCAAAGGGCATTCCTGATCCCCATGGGCTGGCGACAAGCACCTGAGCATCCAATGATTAAACTAAGGGAATGATTTCCTCCAATCAGAACAACCACATGGAATACATATATAGATAAAGAATGGAAAAATAGAATACTAACTAATATATATTCCATAACTCTAAGGGAAAAAATTAAAATAGAACACCTAAAACGACCGCTAAAAACTCTAAATGACAAGTCCAAATGTAAGGGACTCTAGACCAACAACTTCTCCAAATATGGAATGGATGAACACTAACCATCTCACCATCATCTACCCATCCCATTTGACATTAAACATTCCTCCTCACTATGGTGCCTTTCCTTTCCCTACAACGGAATATAAATAAAATCTTACGCACCATCAATGTAGTTCGCAGGGTTTGAGATAACATGCCCAGAAGGATCCCACATAGGTGTTCCAGAATAAGTATCTATATAACAATTCATGAATTATTATTTTGAAATAAAACATGAAATGATAAGTAGTAAAGATGTTTTATATAAAACATGGTATAAACTCTCTTTTTAAATTTTCTAAACAAAAGAATGTGTATCATTTTCCAAAGATTTTTTCAATATTATTATTCAAAATCATCAACATGCATAACAAGGCTAACTCAAAAAGTCATGCAGCAAAAAATGGAATCACAAGTAACACAATACCAAGGAATACAACTGGTCATGGTAGCAAACTACTTGTAAAAAATAATCAAGTGCACAAAACTTACAATTGTACAACATGCCTATGAAGTAGAGGAATACCACATGGGTAAACCCCTAAAAATTTGAATATTGGTCCCATAGAACAATGGACATAGAAAATATATGAAATCCCCAAGACAAACCACCTGATAGTCTCAAAGAAATAGAAAATGGCCCGAAGATAATCCTTCCACCTATGTACCCAAGGTAACCCATGTGCTCTTTTTCACAAACCCATTTCAATGTATTAAAACCATTCAAAACCATTTCAAAATCAATTTATCAAATGATAGGGAAAACCCATTTTAAATTCAAAACCCTTTTTCAACACTCACAAACGATCATTCCAATTTACTAAATCAAATTATAATTAAAATTTTCAAGCAAACAAGAAGGTTTATTATCATCGGCTAGAGATGGAACCACCTACCTAAAAGTTTGGGTTGTACCTACCCGCAAGAGAATCTAAAACTACGAACGGAACCCAACAACAACAACGGGGACCCTATGATCCAATCTATGATAATATTTATTCAAAACTAAGCACAAAAGGTTGGTGGAATTGGGGAAACACACATTCCTTGAAGAATAATTCCTACCACACTATAACCAATAAAGGATAAAGGCCTCTGAAATGATATATCACAATGGAAGAAGCATCCAGAGAAATATCAAAAGGGAACCCTGAATTACTTAAAATGTGGAGGAATGGGAAATCTGCATATGAAATGCAGGAGGGATATGATGAATTCCACTATCATGGAAGATTAAAAAAAGGTTCATATCGACACTCATCCAATAGTGAGGTGTTATAATTCAATGGGACATTGGAATTATGCTAACAATTTCTCTAATCCCAGGGTTGTCAGATGATATCAACAAAATACACCATAGAAAAAAGGAACGTCTTATGATATCACTACTTCTGAGGTGGAATTAATAATAATGTGGTAATAGAAATTCTAGTTATTATTTCATGAATAGAAAAAAATTCTATTTGATTATGGTTTTATGTATTCTTTCATATCATGAATGATTAGAAGAACAATTAAAACACCACCTGCATATTTAGAGGTTAAGTTATCTGTGAGAATAAAAGGGGATATTATTGTGTTCATGGTTTATAACCACTCCATGGTTAATGTTTGTGGAATGAACCCCCCTACCAATCATGTCATACTTCCTATAGTGGAGTTAGATTCTATTTTAGGAATGTATTTTCTATTTTTATAAAAATCCAAAATTAAATATTGGAAAAGGGAGATCACTTTTCACTTCTGAGAGTATCCTCTAATCTTATACAAGTTTAAGGAGGAAGATGAGTATCCTTTAGAACAATTTTATGATGTGTGGATAATATTGCCTTTTGAAATAGCATATCTTGCTCAAATTATTGAGACAAAAGAGATGGAACTTATCAAAGATATTCCCATAATTATGTATTATGATTATATATTCCTTGAAACATTGTCTAGTATTCCTTCTGATCGAGGGGTTGTGTTCTGAATTGAACTTATTCCTGGATCACTACCTATATCAAGGAAACATTAATTAATGGAATTTGTATATATGGAAGAGATAAAGAATCATTTATAATGGAATCTAGTTAATGGTATTATACACATAAGTGCTTCACAATGGGGTTCACTAGTCCTCTTGGTTATGAAAAAGTATGGATCAATGTGCCTCTAAATGGATTTTTGTGAGCATAATAAAATCATGATAAAGAAAAAATATCCCATTACTCAAATAGATGATTTTTTCGATTGACTATGTTGGGAAAGTTATTTCCCTAAGGTGGACATTCGGTTAGGATATCACCAATTAAAGGTGAGGAAGGAAGGTATTCTGAAAACTACCTTTTGAATGAGTTATGAACACTATGAGTTCATTGTGATTCCCTTCATACTCACTAATGATCTAGAAATATTCCTGCATTTAATTAATATAATATTTATAGATAACATTAACCAATTTTTGGTATTATTTATACATGATATTTTGAATTACTCCAAGATCAATGAGGAAAATTACGATCATTTGAATACTAGGTTGATGATTTTGAGAAGGGAGAAATAGAATGAAAAGTACAGTTAATGTGGGTTGTGTATAGAGGGAATATAATTCTTGGTGAATGGTACCCCTAGAAAAGGGATATATGTAGACCTTCCAAGATAAATGCAATTAAAGAGTGTCCCAGGCCAAAATCTATAACAAAGATCTATTGCTTTTTGGCTCCAGCGAGGTATTATCAATGATTTTTTGAAGAACATATCATGATTTTCCAACCCAATGACCAAGATAACACAGAAGGTGGTGATGTTTTTCTAGACTCACAAATGTAGGGAAAACATTAATGAGCTCAAAAGGAGGCTTATCACTGCGCCAATACTCACACTCCCAACATGTGGAAACACCTTGGGTTATACGTTGATGCTTCATGGAAGGGATTAGTATTTGTTACGAATAACAATGAAAAATTGATAGCCTATTCCTCATAGAAGATGAAAACCCATTAGAAAAAATATCCCATTCATGATCTAGTGTTTGTGGCTGTGATCATTGCATTGAAAATATAGAATCATTATATATATGGGGAGAAGTGTGAGATATATAATGATCAAAAGAGACCCAAATATATATATTAAAATAGAAATAGCATAATATGCTTCAGTGAAGATGGTTAGATCTCATCATGGATTATGACTGATCAATCCACTACCATCATGGTAAGGAAAATAAGGTGGAAAATACTCTACGTAGAAAGGATCCTGCATCTTTATGAGTGATGAGAATTTGAAAGGATCCAATCTTATTATATTTTTAAAATATAGTCATTGGAATCATTAATGTAATAATACCATCAATCCTTTCTCAAATGATTACTCAACCATCCCTCATGGAGAAAATAAAGGATCCTTAAATAAATGATGTAAAAATTATGATAAGTATGGATGCTATTATAAATACGAAATCCATTGATTTCAATATTGATGATAAATGAGTTATAAGATTTGGGTGAAAATTATTTGTACCATATGATCCATAGTTAATGAAGGATATTTTAAATGACGAACAAAGATCATCCTTCTCTATTCACCTACGGATCACAAAGATAAATCAAGATATCTGAGAGAACTTTTGGTGGGGAAATATGATGAAGTTGATTGATGAATATACATCAAACTGCTTGGTATGTAAACAAGTGATATATAAAAGTCAGAAGTCCAAGGGGATGATGAAACCACTATCTATACCACCATGTAAGGGGTAGAACATCACTATGGACATTGTCACTAGACACTCAAGTACATCCATAGGAAAAAAATGTTATATGGGTCCTCTAGGATTGTCTTACAAGGGAAACTAACCTTGTTATAATTGGAGAGGACTTCCTAGTGGATAAACATGCACATATATATATATCAATGATGTGGAATGGCTACATGGAGTACCACAATAAATTGTATCTGATAAAGATATGATATTCACCTCAATGTTTTGGAAAAGTCTCCAATAGGCTCTAAGATCTATGTTTAACTTCATCATGGCCCACTATCCACCAACAAATGGCCAATATAAGAAATCTGTAATGAAAATGGAAGGCATGTTGTGGGAATTTTATATGGACTTCAAAGGAGGGTGGGACCAATATCTTCCACAGTCCAAATTCTCATAAAACAATAGTTTCTACTCCAGCATTTGAATTGTACCATATAAAGCCATTTTTGGTAAAACGTTACAAAAACTGGTGTGTTGGGATGAAGTTGGTGTGAATAATCTATAAGTTCCTTAAATGGTAGATTAAATGATAGATATGGTGAAATACATTCTATAACACATTAATGAATCCCAAATTTGACAAAAGATAAGTAATGAAAATCATCGACAAGACCTTGATTTTAAAGTTGGAGACATGGTATTCCTCTGCATATATCCATGGAGGAAGGTCATGAGTTTCTCGAAGAAAGGAAACTATGTCCAAGGCACATCATACCCTTAAATATCTTTGATTATGAAGGATCTATGGCCTATCGACTAGCGCTTCCACCTCTCAAGTCTAAAGTACCCAATGTATTCTACATGTCCCTCTTGAGGAAGTACATACCAGATTTATCACATGTATCCTTTTTAGAAGTGGTAACATTATAGATTTGTCTTTATAATCTGGACCGTCCATTGATGTTCTTGTGTAACACCCCAAGATTTCATAGTGTGTTATTTCTTCAAAATAATTCAATAACATGCACTACACGCAACACCGAGTTCAATCACACCATGACTTTCCAAAAAAAAGAGCCATTAAAAATAGGTTATGAATATTATTAACAAAATTTTAAACTTTATATAATCCTTATAATTTTAGAATCCATATTATGAGTTTCTTAGACATAATGCAAGAACAGATTCATTTTCAGTATTGCACTTTTATCAACTTTTAATAGTGAAACCTTTTTAAATACGATATTTTAAAGTTTTTGACTAAATGGGGGACATAAAAAATTTAAAATGAAACATCCCAAACTTCCACGGTACGCTTTCCTTTGAATAATACAGTAGCCTGTGTTGTACGCAACTTCGAGTTCTGACACACTACAACCAATCAAACTAGCTGTTATGAATAGTAATACCTACCTTTTAAAATTTTAGAAATTTTATCTCTCAAAATGGACTTCATTTTTGGATTCGGAGTATCGAATTTAGCCTAAGGAGAAATTTTGGTACTTTTCGGTTAACTTTAATATTTTGATGAATAGTGAAAATTACTAAATTTTAATTAAAAACAACTTTTTTAATCAAAATAATTAATAGTGATAAATTATGAATTTGAGTGGTTTTAAAGTATATTTAGAATATATTTTTACCACTTAATATAATTTTGGTCATTGGACATAATTTTACAATTAAACCAAACATAAACAAGTGTAAATCTTTTGATATTTATTATCTCTTAAAAACACGCTTTTTGTTTTGACAGCGGGAATTTATTTTAAATTAATTTCTGCCACTTATGTGTTTTGAATTTAGAAAAATTGATTCCATATTTGGAATCAGGATGTCCAAATTGCGTAAATAGAAAACTTTTATTTTTAGTCATTTTGAATAATTATTGCGGTAAATATTTTATTTTCCATGGTTAAGGTTAAATCCGGTAAATAAGGGTTAAAAAATAATATTATAATAATACTAAATTCCCTTAAAACGTGTTCTAGCCTTATTGGTTTATACATGTTCGACCATAGGCATCTTTTGGTGGGTTTTGGGACCCCATGGTACCACTTGTAGGTGATAGGGACACTTTTTTTTAATTAAGTTAAAACGAATACAAAAATGACACAAGCATATATCTTTTAGAAACAAAAATTTTACATAGGGTTATATATGTTGGATTTTAGATTATAAATATTCATTAGAAATCTAAAAAGATATCCTACATAATGATTTTTTATTTATAATTTTTAGACATTAAATAATTTAATTTAGGTGTGACACAATGATGATGAAGTAATTACAATAATAGTGAAAAATTAAAATAATTGATATTATAAATACCCAAATAAATATAATATGAAACTTTTAATTAATTAAACTAATTTTCTAGGATAATATGATATATTAGGATTGATTTAATTAACTTTTTTCTAAGTAATCGATCTGTTATGAGTTTCAAAAAAATAAACTATTGAATAGTGTCAAAATTGACATAAAAGAGTTCTTAAAACAAATATTATATTATTAATTGATATTAAATTCCTAAAAATCTAAGGATCGGCCAAGAGACTTATATCATGATAGGTGTATCATTAATGGACCACTTGGGGGTCTCTTGGATGTATATAGTAAGTTTATTAACCATATTATATAAAAATACAAAGAGACATTGTAAAAGTGAAACAAATTAACTTAGAGTTAATACTTAATGATAAGGTTAAATAAGTACCCAAACCAGTCTAAATTCTATTTTTTGAGTTTTTTTCGACCCATCCCCACCTTAAAATTTAAATAATAAACTTTGGATACATTAGAAACCGAATATGAATTTATTATAAACTAATATCTCTAGATTTTCCAAAGGTGCCCCTCACACCTCTTATAAACGGGCACACCTCCTTCTCATTTCTTCACACCTTCAAAGCCTTTTGGTTCGGCCAAACTCTGCCCAAATACTCTCCCAACTTCCCTCAATACAACCTAGATGCCTTAGTTTGATCAGAAAGCCAACCTAAGGAGCCCTTTTGATCAAATTAAAAGGAAGAACCCGAAGAAGAGGTAATGATTTCACCACCCTTTTCCAAGTTCATTTCGTCTTCCACTTCTTCTTTCTTTGTTCTTACCATTCTAAAATAATAACTCCAGTATATCACATATACTATGATGTTATTATAAATATGGTACAACCATATTATGTATTCTATCCACCCTTTGAATAACATGTCACCATACGTGCGTACGTACAGCTTACCATCTCCATGCCGTGGTGTAATTGTTATTAAATATATTATTATTTGGATGGGTATAATAATGATGTGTAACTCATGTAAATAATAAATATAACATGTTAATTATTCTGTATATATGATATAACATCAATTTATATATTATTTTATTATCAAAAGAATGATATTGTCGCTCGTGCGTACGTACGGACTACCGTCTCCACGAACGCGATAAGATTCATTCTCCATCGTATCCATTAAAGTATAATTATCATTTGATGATTTAAAAATGATGTTTAAGGACTTGATATAATTCTGGATATGAATAATATACAACCATTCCATTACAAACATGGCTTACTTAACAAAACCTATAAAAGAAAACAAGTAAGTTAACACCCGAAACAACGATAATACTAAGATATTATTATCAAATCAATATTAAAAGATCATATATGATATCATATTAATGTATATGATTCTTGTATAATTTAATAAAAATTATTTCACCATTATACAGGAGGTTAACCTACCCCAACCAAGGAAAAGTACAAAGTAAGGGGTTTTCATCTCACTCCTTATTCCCGTGAGATTCATGCCATATTGCCACCATTACCTTTTGTGTGGTGTATGTACTGCCCATAATTATATTCTTTGTGTAATACACTCTAATTTATGTGTATTTACATATTCATTGTATGATACCTCTTTCATGGGTTGTATGTTTCATAAGTTACCAAATTGGTAAGGGTTATTTCACAATCTCTTCATTATCCAAGGTTGTTTATACGTAATAATCTACTGGGATCTCTTTATCATCCACATCCATGTTTCTTAAAAATGTATTTCAAAAAAAATTTACTATTCACAAAAATATGGGTTAGAGTCATTTATACCCTTGTTTGACTTTTTATAAGAGGTTTATAAGGAATCTTTCCATTGTTTCCCAAACAATGTGCTTTTTAACCTTTTCGACAAAATTTAGGTAAGAATGTTTTTTTAACTTATACGGCGGGTACGGTTATTTTCTGCCAATATAAAATCATCGAAGCTTCCCTTAAAAGCTTATAAGAATATTTTCAAATTGAATGTATTATTTTATAATTATGTTACTTTTAAAATGATTTCAAAAAAAAGAGATATTTCTCTAAAATAGTTTTGATTTCATCTATGTCAACATCCTTTGATGGATTTTAAGCTTATTTGAAGTTGATTTATTATGATACAAAACATCCATATTTTATAGAAGGTTTTTTGATATTTTTGACTGTGGATAAGCTATTCGTATGTCACTCATGGTTTTTTTAAGGTATTGACATTTCATAAGTTATTTGTAATCCGAATGTTTATGTTATATTTCAACCTTTCATTCAGATGAATGTGTTAGACAAGTATGTTCCGGGTTGGGGACCGGTAAAAGTAAGCCCTCCGGTTTGGTCTCCGGTTATTAGAGGAACTCCGGTTTGATCTCCGGTTATTAGAGGAACTCCGGTTTGGTCTCCGGTTATTAGAGGCACTCCGGGTTGGTGTTCGGTTATTAGAAGCACTCTGGGTTGGGTTCCGGTTACAGTTAGCCCCTAGGTCTTGGGACGAGGCCTTGACAAAGAAATTAAAGTTTAGCATTATGCATTCTGAAATTATGAAAGTGGTTATTGATATTGCATGTGATTATTCGATTAGTAGAATATCCATGTGAATAAGTAAATGGAATTATTTCATTTTACTTTTTCCATACTATGTTGAAGTTCAAGTTTAAAAGGATTTTGTTTTAGTAATGCATTGCCTTAAATGTTTATTCTTATTTTTGAATGTTCCGCTATATTGTTATCCTTACTGGGCATTTGAGCTCACCACTTTTCTATGTTTTATTTTTCCCAGGAAGTGAAGAAGTAAATTATGAATGACCTGCAGGGATATTATGTGGGGATATGAGTGTAGATTATGGAAACAATATGTTGTTCTAGTAGTTTTTCATTTTATGATGTAATGTAAAACTTATGAATATATCTAGTGTTTCCAAGGCTACTAAACCAATCGGTCTTTCGAGATTTTATCTTTCTTGTGATCATCCCAATGTTATGTAATAATGCACCGACTCTTGGTAACTAGGGTCGGGGCGTTACATCTTGGATAATAGAGAGAATGTTCTACGCATGAAGAATACTTACCTAGTCACTATAATAATGTAGAACTATATGTATGAAGTGGTAATATGGTAACTGGAGGAGGTAATGATAGAAACGTACCCACACCAGATTACGGCATAGAATTTAAAATAAAATTTCGAGGGAGTAATTTCACATGGGGGAAGAATGTAATGACCCAAGGTTTTATCAATGAAATCCCATTCTTGTAATTATTTCTTACAGTATAATCATATTATGTTACATATATAACAAAATACAACTCTTATAAATAATTAATGAGTAAAATAAAAGGTATCTCTCGAACTTAAACAATGAGTACCGGTGAAATATTGACTTGACCTTTGGAATAGTAATGTAACCCTTAGGAATATTAAGCCATCCAATTCAATAATAACTTCACTAGTGAATGTTTAAATAATATTTAACCATCTTATAAATGACAATATGACATAAATATATCATATTATAAGTAAATATTTTTTAAAAAATATTAATAAATTGATAGTATTTTTGCAAGTCATATGTATTTAATTACATCTTTATGATTAATTAAATAATTTAAAATAAAATTTATTTTCATAAAAAATTATTTTGATGACTTATGATTATAATCTAATTTTAAGATATCTTAATTAATTTTTCAAAGTGTTAGAAAGACATATTTAATTTTAAAATTTTTATTATTCAAATAAATTATGATTTTAATTTAAAATTAAATTTATCTCAATTAAAAATTGATTTTCATAAAAAGGATTTTATTTTTTTATTATACCAATCAAAAATTGGTTGGATTTTTTTGGGGGGATTTTTCGAAAATAATTAAATTTTTATTGAATAGTAAACAATATAAATTTATGATAAATGCTACATAAATTAATTACTACATCATGAGTGATTCATGGATGATGTAAATTGAAATTGGTTTGATTAAAAATGATCTATTTAATATTATTTGTCATAATAAAAATTAATAATCATATTCTTGAACAAAAATATTAAACTAATGATAAAAATGATGGGAAACCCCTCCTCTACCCCACTATAACCCCCACCCTTCTCTTCAATCCCCTAAAGCCTTGCGCCCAATCCAAAAATTTTCTCAAATCTCTCCCTATGAAACTATCCCATGTCCATCTGCCCTTTTTCTATTCAAAAGGAATAATCTTTTCCCCTAATGAGGTTCTCACGGAAGATAAATTCAAGAGGTAAATTTGTAATTTCATTTCTTTTATTTTCATTCAAGTTCCTTTCATTCATTTTCAATCCTAACATCCTTTCTTAAAAATGTTATGATAACTATAGTAACATATATATACTATAATGTTGTTATGATAATGTAATAATTCAACATCATCTCTTCTTTCCCCTAATTTTTTACTACAAATGAAAATACCATCCGTAATTTGTTAATTTATCAAATTCAAGGACGGCGAGTTTTCAATTTCTATTAAGGTCTTCAATTCTGTCCCTGAAACCATTATTATGGTTGAAAAAAAAAATCTAATATATGTATTATGTCTAATTTAAGTTTATAGAATCTATTTTACTCATGATATTAATTTATAAAAAAATGTGATAAATGTGACAAAAAAAACTGCCAATTAACCAAAACAGTTATCATTAATGTTTTAAATAATGGTAATCTTCACTCAAAATGACCAAATGAATTTTATAACCATCTAACCCACTGGATGTTCATTAATAACATATAACTCCAATTCTGGGAAACCATTCTCATATTATATTTTTATCCTTACATGTATATAAGTAAACCAATCATGAAAACCAAGGAAACAAACACTTCCAAACAATGAAATCGAACTTCTCAACCCATAAAAAATGTCATGAAATAGATCGATAAGTTTATAATAAATAATATATATAAAGTTTAGGTTCTATAAATATTAATTGATGAATGTAGTTTGGATATTCATAAAATTAAGATCATGTGAAGGACACCATCATAGTTATGGTAATGGATTCTACTCGAACCTCCATTATTCCTTCAGGTTGCTCTATCTTTCATTTTTTCGAAATGAATCTACCTTTTATTTTGATTTACATATTATAAATAACATTTAAATTATCCAACCACATTTATGAAGGTCCATTAATCATTCTATTTTCGGGATATCCCTGTTTTAAGTGGTTCTCTCCCCAATAGTTCCCGATAAGCAAACCCGTTTAAGGGAACATCCTGAAATGTTACTCAATTTATTATGCACACTATCATCCATTTTTAAGAAACCATTATTTTTTTAAAAATAAATATTTTGATTTTGAAAACCTTTTTGGTTCAATTATGGTTTTATATAATATATTAGTCCCTTTTTCTATTTTAAATGCTCCATATTATTTTCCTAAAAACCACACGTTAATATTTTAGTGCTGAAATTTCATAAATACTCTTTATTACATGTTATCCCTTATGTTTAAAATAAATTACCATGATATATAAAATTTTCCCTTTATTAATTTCCATGAATGTTTTAATTCTTATCTTTCATGGACACTTGTATGATACAACCATTTATTATGATTTATGACATGACTATGATAATCATTTATTTCCATGTGTACCATTACGTTTAAGTATGGTTGATTATGTATGATTATTTCTATTGAAATAATATTCATGAAAATGTTATGATTGGTGTTCCTAGATAGTTCTCTAATGCATTTGATAAATTTGAGTCTCATGAGATGTTATGTGCAACAGCTTGGTGGTTAGCCTTGACTCGTGCTACCTTATGTGACTGCCTTGGTGGGTAACCATGACTTGTGCTCCCCTTTGTGAAATGATCCTTGACTCATGCGAAAGTCATATTTTATCATTCTACCACAGTACCATGACTCATTATTTATATGATCCTATTATTATATGTTATTATTCCACATGTTCCCTTCCTTTTTGTATCATTATGTCATACCTCCTAACCCTTGTTCTAAAGCATTATTCTTATTTTTATCCCCATGTTGGGATTTTATCTCGTCCATTTGTTCAGGTTATCCCCAAGTTATCCTATGAATAATTTTGAGCACAATAAAATTTAGGATCTCTTTATTAAGAATAACTAAATAATTGTTCTATTTAGACACATTTCATTTTGTTTTATGTACGTAGTCTTCCAATACACAGGACTTTATGATCCATGGCTTGTAATATGATGATTTATTATGCTTAAATCATTTAATGATGTGTGTAAAAGTCATATATCTCTATATCACAAAAATAAAAGCCCCAAAAACACTACACAATATTTACACATCTACTTACCTTAATAATTAATTACCCAATATATGGTTATCATTTGTCAACTCTATTTATTCATTAACCCCAATAATTCTAGCACTTCACATTTATCGTTAACCGCATCCCATTTCAAACAAATTTCATAATTTTTATTCATTTATCAGAAATCAAAATAATGAAATAAATTTATTTTGTTGAACAATACATTACTCAGAATAAATCCATTCACTCCCTTCTTTATTAATTCATTTATTTATTAATTTATGCTTTTAAATTATTAGGAATCAATGAAACAACTACTAAAAATCTCACCACACCATCACATAAATAAAATATTAACAACCATTTAAAAAAATCCTCCACTATCTTAGATAATCCTCACCAAATCTACTACCATTAACACATCAAGACAATAACACAATTCTTTCATAATAACAACCAAGGAACCACAATAAACAAAAACTATTTTTAGTTTACCAATTAGCTTATTATAATTAAATTAACAAACCAATTCATAATCCTTCAAATTATTTATTCCCATACCAAAATTAATTTAAAACCCATTGTTAACACATTATTTCACTTAATCAAAAAATAATTAAAATATAGTTGTATATTATCAAATGAATCTATCAATAAATAATATAATAATATGAAAAATAATTTAACACATTGACAATTCACATTCACAAATCAATTAAATTTAATCTAATTAATTATCATCATTAGGACAATATAAAATACATTCCATGTGTGAAAAAATAATCATTAATCCATATTAATGTGAAAATTAACTAGAGATAAATAAAACTATTATTGTTGAACAAAGACTAAACAAAAAAACACTGAGTGAAGAGAATGAAACTAACAATATAATACTAATGACGTTGAAAAGATCATTTACAACCTAATAACACACCATATACCCAAAAAAATTCAAACATATCCATCAAAACAAGCACAAGAATAGAATTAACTACATGAGGAAATATAAAAAGGAATTAATAAATACAAATGAAGAAACCATGATCAAATAAATTCTATAGAACACATACTAGGGTTTAATTTATCACCATGGACACATAAAATAACTAACATTGATTCGTAAATGTGATTATATATTTAGAAGAATATAAAGAATTTAATGAAGGTGTTAGATAACTGATATTATAATAAAATAGATGTCATAAAAACTATAGAGTGATGAGACAAAATGTTATCATGGTTTATCTTCATTAATATAGATATAAATAATGTGGCCTTTTAATTATAACCCTACTTAAATTTCTACAATCCATTCAATTAATTAAAATTTCTCTTATTAAAACCACAACATTGTTACATCAAAACATGACTTGGTCACCTAATATCCCTTCTTAACCACTGAATGATAATGATTAAGCATCCATAAAACCACTCTATTTTTTTCATATATCAATAAAACTATATGATAATATCAATACATTGTGAAAAATTATAAAAAAATATATCATATCATGAAATGTATCCAGGATTTTATTTTTCACAATCCATTTCAAATATTGATTTTTATATAATGAATGACTTTAAAAATGGGTTCCTATTTTTTATTATTTCTACCAAAATGTAATATCACTCTAAAGAAGAAACTTGTTCTTTCCTTCTCCAAAAAATTAGCACATGACCATGACCACAATAATACAATTCCCAACCAAATAATGAAAAAAATTTAACGTGGATGAAACAAAACCTTGATTTCCTTCAACGGTTGAAAACATATATTTTCACACTTAATTAACTTATAAACTCATTCCATCGACCTCAAATACCTAAAAATATAAAATACATGACTAGATAAATGTATTTCTCTATATTAGATACCTACAAAATAATTCTCTTCCTCAATTTTTAAAAAATTAAATTAGGAAAGCCGTAAGAGATACCTCTCAAAATTTAATATTAACATCACAATATAATGAAACATAGAACAAATGATTGGAATATATAAAGTATTTTTATCATAAAAAAATTCTTAATACCATAATTAGAACAAAAAATTAAAAATTTCTTTGGATACATAACTTTTATCTACAAATATTTCTATTATGCACATTTTTCAAATCCACCATGCCACCATAATAGTTAAAAGAAAGTGATGAAATATCCTTAAGACATGTTAACCTAAAGATCCTTAATCTCATGAAAACACTTTACAAATATTTCATCATACGTTATATCTAAATACCCCCAATCAACAACATGAGATAATCAATATGATTTATCTAATGTTTTTCCGTAGAGAAATTTATTCATTGAAATCTATCTTTGAATAATGTTATTACTTATATTATGTATCATAAACTATCAAATAAATCCTCATTTAGAAAAAACTAAGGATAAATATTATTTCCTTTTCCAAACATCAACTATACATGACCAAGAGTAACTATAAAAAACACATGATCATGAATTTTAAAATCTAGAGGTTCCATCCTCTTTTCTCTATAATGATTTAAACAATCTTGATCCACCATCATTAGTTACAAGACAACACATACTTTCTCTATTTTTCACTATACAGTATTCTTTCAAAGAATAATTAGCTCTCTAACCTTAGAACTTAATATTTTATATTTCTAAGTCTACTCGTACAATTAATTGAACTGTGCTACACCATTTAAAGTGTCAAACCTATTTTTTATATGCAATGAAAAATAATGGATAAATGATTTTCCCATGAATAATGAAAATCCAGAACACACACAGGAAACATTTCTTAAAGTTTCTTGATTGTTTACTCTCCCTGTATTTCTATACAAGGTTGAATTATAATGCACATGTATATCTATGGGGATAAAAAATTATTTAGAATATTATGTACTCTCATATAAAATTAGGACATGGATCTGTGATGATATTACATAAAACCCTTTGAAACTACACCAAATAATCCTCATAATTCCGTTCCAACCCATTTTCCACTTGAACTTCCTTGATTTTCCAGAATGAGTTAACTTTTATAAAATAATTTACAATTAAATAATAACATCACATCCACCCAAGGTTTTTGGGATAAAATTAACAAAATAACATAATATTCACTAATACATCAACTTAGGAATATCGAATGACTATAGTAGGCAAGATAAAACACTTTTCATGACATTATCTTGATAAAAGGCCTAAAATTAAGTAAAAACATTGAAACTAAACTCTCAATACCATAAAATAAAATTGATCCCATAATGGAAAATATATATTGGATATACCATGATGTACTAAAAAAGGTGAGTTTATAAACATATGATAAACTATATTATATATCTCTAGTGGAGAAAATAATATCCCATTAAAAATTCTTCAAGAAGATCATCCTTCATTTATACCTCAGGATCATCTCAATATATGACATGATCACAATACACCTCTTCCTTAGGAACTCTTAACTAAGACCCATTTAACTTATGTAACTATAAGTAATTAAATTTCATTAAATACATTAAATTTTTCACCACCAATTTCCTCGACATTCATACAAAAAATTTTACATTGTTATATAATTCAAAACACATCTTTAACCTCTAAAGAAATTTCACTACAAATATTTCTTATAAGGAAATAATTAATGTATTTTCAATAAAAAATGTGTATGATATATAAAAGATTTAATATTTAATAACTATATACACTTCTATTGATATAAATATAAATTATATTAAGAAAAGATATTCGAGAGGATACTATGTTCTATAATGACCACAAAGAGAACTCCAATACGATAATGGAACTATAGAATCATAGTAAACTCTATACCCAAATACTTTAAATAATTAGGGTAATTATTTAACTCATTCAGACATAAATTTTAGGAACCATAATATATAAACACTCACAGTTACATAAAGAAATTCCAAAAAAAGAGGACTATTGAAAAATACCTCAAACATAACTCTCTATTGTGGAAATATGTGGAAAAAATAATTGATCAGTTTCAATTTAAGGTACTCAACTTCAAACAAAAATAGATCTTTCAATATAAATAACTGACCCTTTTGGTAAAAGAAAACAAATATCAAAAAATTTATGTTAAATGATATATCAGACTCTTATAATATCCTTTAAAACTAAGAAGAGTTCACAAAATAAAATATTACTAGGAGTTTTCCATGAATCAATTACCGTAGTATTCAATGGATAAATCACTACACCCTACATAGATACAATATTCAGATTTAAATGGACCTCAACCGTCCAAAAAAATAAAATGAATAACATTTTACACACCTAATGTAATAATCAAAATAAATAATACCCATTAAATAATAAATATTATCCTACTATAATATCAAATGTGTTAGGATATCATCGATGAAGTTAAGAAAAAATTCTTTCGGGGGCTCATAGAACATTGTGTTCATCAGCCCAATGAGAAAAATATGGCGTTAATAACATTCAAGGTAATAAACATCAATATAATGTGTCCATGGAGGCACTTCAATGAATTATATGGAACATCGAAAAACTTCACCCTCATTTGAAGACACATAGACTGTAAATAAATCTTCTAGAACTAGCTATATCCCATAAAAAATAAAACCACTTATCAATCCTTTTGATTGGATAGTAGTTCCTCTCCATCACCTAGTTCATCCAATGATATTCAATAAAAGATAATAGAATACAATATACCTTATTCACAAACAAAACATGATCATCCAATATAATTTTACTAATCTAAATAAAACCATTATGACAAATTTCATGAATCCAATTCCATAAATCACAATGCATTGAAGGTGATATCATATAAAGTGACATCGAAACTACAGATAATTCTATGGGAAACCCTATCTTGAAATCGATATCACGTCAAGGGGAAGGGGTATATTCTATTAAAAAAATCTATAAAATAGACCACGAATCTCAAAAAATATTTCAACAACACTTCTAGAGGATTAAAAAAATCATAACCAACTAAGGTGAATGAGGATCCATACAAATAGGATCAATATAATGATTCCACTGATAAATGATCAATAAATGTTCTATATCCACATAAAAATACAACCTATAACAACATTTAATATAATATCAGTTAAAATAAAATAAATATATGTGAATGATTCCATTATATGGTGCTATGTTAAATAAATAGAATTATACCAGTTACTAATTCTACCCTATCAATAGCTCATATCATTGACAACCTTTAGAAAATATAAACTATCAATAAAGTAGTTTAGTCAATACATGAGAAACAAAAATCTATCCACCTTGATCCCCAACTCTTAGAAAAAATAAGGTGATTTAAATAGGATAGGATATTCAAAATTAAATAAATAATAAACTACTGTATAACTAAATTAAATGGGATATTGAATTGTCTCTTTAACAAATTTTACATGAAAATACAACACATAAAAGAAAATATTCCTTATTTATAAAACTATCTATCTATTGTTTCACCCACCACCTAATATATGCTCATACTGATGTCACTTAGGAAGGTGAATTTAAGATGGTTTTCTTATACAAGGTGTGTGTATACTATAAAGTTTTAGATATTACGGGACATATAAATTCTAGAAAGGAAAAAGAGGAAACTAATATTATTCATCATAAATTGATAAGAATCCCCACACATTACACTAATTAAAGATAAACACAGAAACTAATAATATTCTAATCCTCTATAGAATAAGAAATTGATATTAGATCACTTGATAGATGATCCAAAAGAACTATCATCAGAGAAATATGTTAAAAATGGATGAGAAAAACACTTATATATATGAATCACTAACTTCACAATCCAAAACTAAACACCATATTTAAATATTATCCTCTAGATATTATAATACAATAACTATTATGATGAACCAATTAAATCCAATTCTTTTTTAATCACATTAAGATTTTTTAACAGCTCATTATCTAAATGAAATTATAAATGAGTGATTAATGAGTGATGCAATTTCATGTCTTTTTTTCTATAACTCATTGTTATAATCCCTTAAAATAATTTAAAAAAATAGTTAATTATATATTTTGACATGTTTTCCAAATGAGAAATTATTTTTTCAAATTGGTAAAATCATATTCATTATTTTTTTATTCATCCATTGAATTTTGATGAATATCCAAACATTTATTTTTTAATAAATTGAATTATTTTGTTTCTTTTATGTATGAGTATTATATTATTATTCAATATATACATACTTCGAAAACTACACTAAATGATTGAATTTTCAATTGTTTTAAGTGAGAAATTACAAAGGATGATAAATGAACTGATTCACTAAGTAGAGTATAAAACTACAAAAAATCATAAATATTATCCTAAAAATATAATTCCATTTGACTTCTTGAGATTCTACGGTGGGATTTTTTTTGATGTTTTTTCCAAACCTATTGTAAGAATTTGGCCCTAATAATAAGTATATGAGATAAATAATAATACATTATCAAGAAACTTCAAATATTTTGAGATCATCATAAGTTGTTTCGATTCATTATATGGAATCATTTCTTTAAAAAAACAATTGTTTTGGAGATCAAAGGCATGTTTTGGAAAAATCATAAGTAACTTAATTAAAATCCTTGAAACAAAAAATTAGTACTAATGGAGCCATTAAATGGATTTCAGTACCAGTCTTGAATTCTATTATCTCATTCCCAATACTATTTCACATAATCCTATGAACTGAATGATCACAACTTATCCTTGTGTGGACTCCAGAGAAATACTCTTCATCTACTAAACTCAGGAAGAATCTATGTACATTGAATCATATATTTCTAGAATATATATGTAGATCTATCACTCTAAGGATTTTTTATCTTAGAAGATTCTAGAAGATACCACTTGATAATATCTAGTCCCTCTAATCTAAAAACATTCCATCAATATGAGGAAGGATAAACTCTCTATTTGAAACTGAACTCAATGGGTAAGAAGAAAATTAATATAAATATATTTTCCCACATCTTGTAGAAAAAAATTAACTCCTATTATTTAAAAAAATTTACTATAATTTATTCAATTATTTTTATTTAAATTATGTTTTCATTCATATGTGTTATTATACAATTTTCCTTAACTTCATGCTCTTTCACTTAAGTTATTATACTGGTCCTTCAAGATATTATCTATGATGGATGTCCAACCAGAGGGAATCCTAATGGATAAAATTAGGGCACTGTATTTCATGAACATAACATGATTTATTATATTTTTTCGAGTACCTCGTGATAGTGAGAGGAAAAGGGATTAAAATAAATAATGCCTCTTGCCATACCATTTTCTTTTTTTTTCACTACTAAATGACATTTTGTATCCCATTGTTTGGATTATTCTTATGAGATGGGATTAGTTTTCTTATCATTGTATGCTATCATTTTTGAGACTTATTTTATTGAGTCATGAGATAATCACATAAGGGATCCTTACAATGTATGATGATGATTCACACATTTTAGGTTGTGAGGTTCGATGTTCCACTTTGGAACACATAAGGAATTAAATTCAGATTCATGATAGTGAGAAAAAGAAGGATCCCTAAGTTGAATCTTTGGGTATCTCCCTTTCTTATATTACATTATGTTTTGAATGTTTGTTTTCATATAATATTTTATAATTAAACCCTTTTGTATCATGATTATAAATCAAAAAAATAAATAAATATATGTTTCTAGGGTAGTGAGATCTCCTAGGACTATCCCATAAAAAGGAAAACATGTGTTCAACACAATCCTATACTAGGGACATTAAAATTTACCTTTGGAATCCTCATACATATATTACCTATCAAACATGGCACCATTTCTAGGGAGACGAGCTCAGTTTTTCACATTCTATTACATGACGATAAAGATTGTTTTTCATTTCATTATTCCATTTAATTAATTTTTTTTATTTATTTTTATCTTCCATTTTATAAAAATGAAAATAATTGAGAAACATTTCATCCATTCTTGATTACTAATTCTATTATTTGTTCATATTTCCATTGATTACTGATGATGAAATTTGACGACTATGGAAGGTACAACCCCTGATATACACTAATGGATGGGATGGTGGTATGTACGTTATGAAAGGACATAACTAAAAGAAGAAACACATGGCACCACACCTTCTAAGTGAATCAGATCTATCCATAGATTTTAATAATTCAATCCAAACCAACACTTTATTTATTGTTCTATAATTAACGGAACATAAAAAATCATTGAAAGAGATAAACAGTGAATGTAATGATATCCAAAACCATTGAAAACATACATATAAAATATGAAATTGGTGACTATAGTATTTTCTAAATTGGATATATATTTTGTGGATGATTTACGTGAAAAAAACACTCTCCAAACAATTTTTTATATTTTATATGAGGTATTCAAGGGGAAATATATGCTACCAAAAGGGAAACTTGGAGGGATTAGTATAATTCTTACTCTTTTACCTTTAAATATTCCAAAATTTATTTGTGATCCAAAACATTGTGTTTTAATAATAAAAATTTAGTTTTATTATAGTACTTTTTAGAGGAAGAAGAAAAGAAAATTCATGGCGTTGAATATAATTTTATAGATCCAACTCACACTCCAAAAGAAAATTAGTCTACTGGAACTCCTTTAAAATCATAATCTTGTGTATATATCACAATAGTTAGTACCTTATTCCTTTTGATTCAATTTAATTTTATTTTATACAACTAGAAAATCAACATAATATAATTTTCTAGGAAATTATAGGATAGGACCAGAAACATTTGACCTTGGATGATGAAGATATACGTAAGGCATCCACCATTAAAGAGAGAATGATTTAGAAAAGTCAATACACGGCTTCCCATGATGAAGAAACAATTATAGATGAGGATTAATTAGAAAAAAATACCCTAATATGATCTAAAATAATTCAGTGATGAATATTAACTAGTGGATAGACAAGATGAAATGTACCTAAACACCTATCATTTTGATGAACAACGAATGTAGAAATCCCTAGATAATGAACAGTAGTCCACCATAGAAGTGGATGATAAATGAAAATAAGTTCTATAACCCATGGTGATGAAATTATATCCCCAATAAAATCATGAAAAAACTAGGGAAGGATACATCCTACAATAGGGATATCATTTACATTCACTTCCCTTCCCCCTTACATTATTTCATTTCCATTCATTTGGGTTTCGAAATATTTCTCTTCTTTTAATGGTTTTTCCAAAATTAGTGTCCACACATGGACATTTGTAACAAAAATGTGGTGAAACATATCACATACTCCAAAATCACCCTCTTATTGGGGTTAACAATGAGGCTTCTAAACTATGGAAAGTCAAGAAAATAACCCCTTTTTAGAGAGAAACACCCAAGGTTTTTTCATTTTCCCTTTATTTCTCATTTTAATTACTAATAAATAATATTGTTAGGTTTTAATTCAATTTTTATATGTTTATTTTCATGTTTACATAACATCAGATAATAAATCAATATATATACCTAACACCCCTAGGGAATGCATAACTCTAATCCATTGATAAATTATAACATGTACAACCTATTTTTCCATTTTTCATTAATGTAAATATTTTTAATTCATTGATCTTAAAAGGAAAGTTATGAAAAATTGTAGAGGAGGTCGGAAATTTGTTTTAAATATTTTTTATAATTAGTTTATATGATTAATAGGATTAATCTTTTTAATTTTGTAAATAATTTATGCAAACCATTTCTTATTCCTTTTAATCATTTTAGTATGTTTTTAGGGTATAAAAAATAACCAAAATTTAATTTCGTCTTGTATTACTAAAAAATAACATTTTAGTGTCTAAGGGTTTCGTGGGATCTGAAATTGTGATCGATAGATTAATACTGAGTAAATTTCACCTTCTTCATTGACATTTTTATCTATTAACTATAAACACATTTTTTGATAGGAAATTATTTAGTGGAATCCAATTTATATCAAAGGGTAATATATATTTTGAATATAATCAATAGTAACATGAAATTTATATAAAAGAACACATTAAAATTCAACTCAAAAGAAATTTATATAACTCAACTAGAGTAAAATTTCCAATTGGGATCCCAAAATTAAATTTTGAGACATTAAACATTGAGTGTGTGATTAACAGCACGTTTTTATATTCAATTGCTTATTTTTACAGTGGTTTTCACATATATAGATGAAAAAATTGAATGATTACCTAATTATAAAAAAATTATTCATTTTAGTGAGGGTAATTTTGAACATAAAAAATACCAAGGAAATTCACTTATAATAGTTTCAATTGATTCCTATGAATTATTTGGAAATTAGATCTCATTAAAAGAACTACGAAGAAATGGATAAATGGAAATTCAACTTGTTACCATTCTGATTCCTCTTGGGGATATTTTGTTCAATGTATAAAACATGAACTTATGATTGAATAGAAATAGGGTATAATATTATATTCATATATGAGGCATGATAATTTTATTGTTTTCTGAATTTATAGTTTTTGCATTCCTGGTTTGTTTAATTAAAGTTTTCTAGTATATGTCTCTTTAAATAAAAATAAATATTTCTATTTCCCAATAATGAAATAGAATATGTATAGGGGAGTTATGAAAGATGAAATATCATATATATATATATATAATTCTTCGTTAAAATCCAATGAATGCATTTTAAAAATTGGGATAATAATTTAATTTTGATACATTGGTGATATTTTGATTAAATTTGCCAGATATAAAAAATAATGGTATTCAATTGTTTAATTATTACATAGTTTTATATTTAAAATCCAGAAAATTATTTATTATAAAATTTATGTGTTTAGAGAATATTAAATATTTATATTATTGTATTTATTCATTTTTTACTTTATTCTAATCTTACATATAAATAAGGCCTTTCGATTGTTCATACGGAAAATGAAAATGGGAGCTAAAAGTAATTATTTTTTAGCCATGAGTGTGAGAATCTAAAATTTATCATAAATAATTTCCAAGGATCATATGATTTCATTACATTTATCACTTATAGGTTGGGAACAATCATAAGGTCTTTCCAAAATCATCATAATCCTTTAGACCTAAGCATAAGGTTTTGATAGCGATCACAAGTCTTTGTTAAGATAAGAGTAAGACATGGATCTTATCTTAAGTCCTTTAAAACTATCTTAATGTTACAGTCAATTGTAAATAAAAACAAATATTGTTATATTGAATTTAGGTTTTGTGAAAATCACTAGTTACATAGTATCACGACTCAAGCTACCACGACCATAGTAATAAATCAATACACGGACATCTATGCCCAATCCTAAACTCCACCAGCTCAAGCCAATGCTTATTTAACCTAATAAAAGGAAATAAATGATAAAAAATTAGACTTATAGAAATAACTAAGCATAACTCTTATTCCACATCACTCATGATTCAACTAAGAATATTTTAACCAATTCGTCAAGAATGTATATGGAGCACAATCGTTGGAAGAATTTCCTAGCAGGGAATATTCTAGATCATCCCTCCTAAGAATATATAAATCCTCTATGAAAGACACTAAAAATATATGAGGAAAGATGAAATAAAATATCAAAACTTAATTTAGGGAGGAATACGTTAATGGATATTAAAAAAACCCCCTCTTCCAATAGAAAACATTTTTATTCTACCAATTTAATAAGGTTTTAACTTAATTTTTAAAAGTAATGTTAATCTTATTTTATATCTATTAATCTATATTTCTTTAAAATTTACCCTCACTTAATGATCCTTCCCATGTGTGATAACAATTATGTCTCATTCTTCCATCCATAATTAATTTCTAACTAAACCATCACCTTCTTCATAAAAACCAGTTAACTTGAGTTCATGCACCAGAGTTGATTTTTTAGAGGGTATAAGGATGATGAGGTTATGATGAGATGATTGTACCTCATGTATCTATCCATCCCCTTAATTTTTAATAGTTAAATATCCTTTCATATCCTTTTTTTTGTTTTTATACAATGATGCAACAAGTGGTGTGTTTATTGGATGGGATCATGACGATAACCCATTCAAGAGTGTAATGAAATAATAACCTATAGGATGAATCCATAGTCCAATTATCATAAAAAAAATCTTAGGTATTGATTCTATATTTATCTAGTCAGAACAGTCAAATAATTGAATTTAGATTCACAGTTATGAGATATAGAAAGATTTCTTAGTTGAATATAGGGTATCCCCTTCTTTTATTGTATTCAAATTTCCATTTTTATTTTCATTTTCCTTTCCTTTTCATTATTAAACCCCCATGTCTCTTAAATATAAAAAAAATACAAAAAATACATAATATTCTTGGACAATGATATATCCTTTCATTATATTATTGAGAGAACAGGATGTGGTTATCTTCCATCTATACATGTTATTTTGAAATTATTATTTTATATCAGTTCACAATGATGAATTATCAGTGGACTAAAGATACTTCAATGGATTCAAACCCATCACAAAAAAGCAAAATAAATTTGAAAAATATTTTAGAGAATATTCATTAACCAAACTCTATGACCCCAAACACTCAAGCTCCCTTTTCATAGATTCCGAAGCTTCATCCACTACTCTCGCTTCTCCAATATTGAAGTATTTCACCCCTCAAAATGATAAAAAAATATAGGAAGCTAATGATATTCTATTACATGAATGAAGTATATTTAAATATCAAACATCAATATCAACTTTTTTATCCCCTGATTAATGATAACATTCTCTCAATTTGGAAAACATTAATGATAAAACTAAAAAAAATTCCTCTAGAAATCATAGAATATATGATTACCCACATATAATCTAATGGAATATCTTGATAAAAATCACCAACTAAAACCACTTTTCAATTATATCATATTAAAGTATCTAAATAGAAAAAATATATAATTTTAGGTTATATAATTTATTTTAAAATATTTCAGTTCTATTAATTTTTATTTCCAATGTATATTTATAAATTCACACAAAAGTATAAAAATATAATATGAACTTATAGAAATTAGTAATATATGTCAAAATAAACATAATTTTCAATTAGTATAAACAATGATTTTGTAGTGCTTTTATCATATCATTGAATATTTTTCAATGGCCCATGTATTATACCTTACATTGATTTCATTCGTAACATGAATGATATAATTTATCTACCAAACACAAGTAATCCTTACAAGTGCCTATCCATAGAAACTGTAAAATCTTTAAACTATACCATTATTATAACTCTATTATGACCCAACCTATCTAAAATTACTCATGGATTGGTAATAAAAGTTGACAATAGAAATCAATATGACCTATATTAAAAAACATGTTATAGAAAATAATAGAGGGAAAATCATATATAATAGGAGGTATTAAACTGTATAATCATTGTAATGGAAATAATATATTTTTAATTATCACTAACTCAATAAATAATGAAAATCATTTGAAATAATATAATGAAAGATATGTCATATAAAAATAATAGTGAAATGAATAAAACTCCTAATGAATAAAGTCCACCTCTTTACTATACCAATAAATAGTAATGTGAACATAAATAACCTACTAAATATTAACAATATACAGTAGTTTTATATAAAATAAGGGGTGAGAAAAATAATATAATCCATTTATTCTCTCCTACAAAATATCATCAAAATTAATAATTATACTAAATCCTCTAAGAATAAATTGAGAAAGTGACTAGCTACCAATCTCATGTCAACCACTAACCCAAACCCACCAAGACTCACTAAGAAAATCTATGTAGAAATACTATATAATAAAAATAACTTACACACACACACACACACCTATATCAGTATATTTCCCTACAGAAACTGCCCTATTTATCTTGTCTACATCATGTACCAATAGTACATACTCAGACACTCTCACCAAAACACACTGTGAACATGTCAACACCACATAGCCACATAAAAAAACACTTCTACACTATGACTAGAAGACAGAGTGGTAGATGGGGAGTAGAAAACCATCTATATAACCGACATCCCAAATGATAAGGGGTTCAATATGAATCTGAAACAACATATGGGTATCAATTGTGATATTTCTTTTAGGTGGGGATATTTAGGAAATAAAATAACTTATAAAAATACATATTTGTACAAAATCTTGACATAAGGAATGCTTCCTATCCCAATGGCCTTACTACCTATCCAATCACTATAGGATCACCAAACAATCTAATAAATAGCCATATTAGCCATTGGAATTCAAATAATTGAAACATAAAATATTTACCCTTCAAATTTAATAACTCATTATATATTAATCATTTTTAACCACATTTATTCATTAATTTTTTAAATTATAGCTAAAAATATTTAATATGAATAATGATCCAGTTTAAATATATTCAAGTAGTAATTTTTGTTTACCTCACATAAAAATTATAATTTAATTCAAGTTAATTTAAACATAATTAGTCAAGATAAAACCATTTGTATTTACGTTTATTATTTATTTATTTTATGTATTATATTAAGGTTCAAAATTTATCTTTAACTATGACACAAAAACCATATCAACCTCACCACACCATCACAACAAAGAACCACTGAAAACCCTTGATAATACTCAAGAACTAAATCAACCCAACTAAAACAATCCACCAAAATTAATACAGAAATAAAATTATATAATTATATCATAACAGAAAGTAAAAAAATGTTATCATTCATAATTCAATACATTTTTACCAATTCATTTAAAAATTAGAAAATTTTGAACTAGTTAAGAAGAAGTCACATTCCTTATTAATTTACTACTATTAATTTTTATAACCATGTAAAATTAGGATTTATCATAGTCAAAAAAAATAAATCGTTAAATTAAAATTTCATACTATCAAAATACTGAATGAAACCCTATAATGTCAATAATAAATAAATAATTTAACAAATAATTGATTCATATTTAAACTTTTATCCAATTTTTTCAAATTCATTATCATTATTTTTCCAATAAAAAATCAGTTAAAATAAAAAATTAATATTTTATAATATACATCTACACAAAAATAATTTTGAGATAACTTATATCACATATTTCAAATGAATCTTGAAGAAAAAAAACCTTGAGAAGACAGACAGATATGATTATTTAATTATAGGAAAATTACAAGGAATATTTAACAACCTATAATACATAATTTATTTATCAGAAATATACCCAAAATGCAAAAAAAAATAGTAGTAAAAAAACCACCATGATACATGGGAAAATGGAAAATTCATGAAAGGGAAGTGAAGATATTGTTATATTTAATGGAACCCATTACATGATTTCTACATTTTTAAGGGAAACCAATTATTCATAGTTCCACTAAGACCAAGGAAGATAGACACATATTGTTAGAGAATAATTAATTGAATCAAATAAATGGAGATATATGATATTAAAATAAACATGAGGTGAAAATACCATGGAATAATAAAATATAACCATGTCATTATGTTTCCTAGCCAACCATAATCCAAAAAAACCGTAGAATCCTTAATAAATTCACACTCTAAAAAGAAATATATCATTTCCATTATTAAAAGGAACCAAACATTACTCATTATGGTGTTCAATCTGGCCTTGACCTGGACCATTAATATCTAAATTAAACCATTGAATAACTATGATAAGGCACCCATCAAACCATTCTAACATCCTCCTATCTCCCCAAAACCCCTTGAAAAAACCATGACCTAATGTTAATAAAATAACATTTTTATGAAATAATAAGTATCCACAAGAATTTATACATTCCCTATTTCAATCAAGGGGTTTCTGAACCATTAAAACAAAAATTACACCCATTATTTTTATTTTAGACCATAATGTAATCTCCCTCCAATAATAATGGAATTAAATACACATTAACTTCTCAAAAAAATAGACCCCACTCTATGATCATAACCAAACCATTCCAAATGTAACACCCCAAGCTTCCACAATACCTTTCTCTTTGAATAATGCAACAGTTTGCATTGTACGCAACTTTGATATTCTAACACACCACGACCAATAAAAGTAGCCATTATGAATAGTAATACCCACTTTTTGAAATTTTATAACTTTTATCTCTAAAAATGGAATTCATTTTTGGATTCTTAATATCGAAATTTGCCTAGGGTAAAATTTTGGAACTTTTTGGAGAACTTTAATATTTTGATGAATAGTGAAAATTACTAAATTTTAATTAAAAACAACTTTTTTAATCAAAATAATTAAGGGTGATAAATTATGAATTTGATTGGGTTAAAATTATATTTAAAATATATTTTTATCATTGAATACAATTTTGGTCATTGGACATAATTTCACATTTAAACCTGAAATAAACAAGTGTCAATCTTTGGATAGTTATTATCTCTTTAATACACGCATTTTGTTTTAACAACGGGAATTAATATTAAATTAATTTCTTCCACTTATGTGTTTTGAATTTATAAAAATGGATTCCATATTTGGAATCATGAGGTCCGAATTGTTTAAATAGTAAAATTTTATTTTTAGACATTTTAAATAATTATTTCGGTAAATATTTTATTTACCATGGTTGAAGGGTAAATCCGTTAATTAAAGGTAAAAAAATCCTATTATAATAACACTAATTTACCCTAAAACGTGTCATAACCCTATTGGTTGATACATGTCTAACCATGGGCATCTTTGGGTCGATTTCGGGATCCCATGGAGCAACTTGTAGGTGATAAGGACACTTTATATTAATTAAGTTAAAGTAAATAAAAAAATGACATAAGCATATATATTTTAGAAACACAATTTTTAGATAGGGTTATATATGTTTCATTTTCTTCAATAAATATTCATTATAAAGATAAAACTATTTCCTATATAATGGTATTTTATTTATAATTTTTAGAAATTGAATAATTAAATCTATTAATGACACAATAATGATGCTGTATTTTCCTTATCAATGAAAGAATCAAACAATTGGTATTATAAATGTTAAAATAAATATAATTTCAAAGTATTGATTAAATAAAACAATTTTATTAGTTAATAATACATGTTAGTATTGATTAAATTAATTATTTTTTGAATTAATAAATTTGATATGACTTTAACAAAAATCAATTATTGAATAGTTTCAAAATTTACAAAAATGAGTTTTTAAAACAAATATTATATTATTAATTGATATTCAGTTCCTAAAAATATAAGGTTCTCCCAAAGGACTTATGTCAGATAGGTGAATAATTATTGGACCACTTGGGGGTCTCTTGGATGTATATAGTAATTTTATTAACTATATAATTTAAAAATAAAAAGTGACAAGGTAAATGTCAAAGTAATTAACTAAGAGTTAAAACTAAAAGATAAGGTTAATATAATGACCAAAACCTGTATAAAATCTATTGGTTGAAAGGATTCATACCCATACCTACCTTATAGTTTTAATAATTCACTTTTGAGCCATTAGAAACTGAATATGAATTTATTATAAATTAATACTTAATGTATTTTCTAAAGAGCCCCTCCTCACCCTTATAAAAGGACACATATTCTAACAAATTCTTCACACCATCAAAGCCTTTTGGTTCTGCCAACCCCTGCCAAAATACTTTCTAAACTTACCTGAATTCAACCTAGAGGCCTTAGTTTGATCCTAAAGACAACCTATAGAGCCCTTTTGATCAAATAAAAAACGAAGAACCCGAAGAAGAGGTAATGTTTTCACCACCATTTTTCAAGTTCCTTTCTTTTTCAAATTCTTATTTCATTGTTATTTATTTTCTAAAACTCCAATATCTTCTATATACTGTGATGTTATTATAAATACGTTACAACCATATTCAGTATTCTATCCATCTTTTAAATGACATGTCACCATACGTGCATACGTACGGCTTACCGTCTCCACGTCGTGGTGTAATTGTTATTCAAAATCATTATTATTTGGATGGGAATGATAATGATATGTGATTGATGTAAATAATAAATATAAAATGATAATGATTCTGTATATATGATATACCATTGAATTATATATTATTTTAATATCAAAATAATGATATTGTCACTCGTGCGTAGGTATAGACTACCGTCTCCACAAACACGATGCGATTAATTCCCCATCGTATCCATGCAATTATAATTCTGATTTTATGATTAAAAATAATTTTTAAGTACTTGATATCATTCTAGATATGAATAATATACATCCTATCCATAATAAACAAGACTTATTAACAAAATATATAAAAGAAAACGAGTATGTTAAAACCCGAAACGATGATAATACTATGATATTATTAACAAATAAATGTTAAAAGATCATATATGATATCATATTAATGTATATGATTCTTGTATAATTTAATAACAATTATTTCACCATTATACAAGAGGTTAACCTACCCTCAACCAAGGGAAAGTACAAGGCAAGGATTTATTTTACAATCTCTTCATTATCTGAGGTTGTTTATACGTAATTATTTACTGGGACCTCGTTATCATCCATATCCATGTTTCTTAAAAATGTATTTAAAAACATTCTTACTATTTTACAGAATACGGTTTAAATTAATTTATAACCTTGTTTTACTTTTTATAAGATGTTTATAAAGGAATATTTCCATCGTTTTCCAAACAAGGTCATGTTTAACCTTTTCGACAAATGAGGGTGTGAATGTCTTTTATTTAACTTATACGGAGGGTGAAACTATTTTCCACCATTGTAAAATCTTCAAAGCTTCCCTTACAAGATTATAAGAATACATTCAATTTAAATGTTTTATTTTATAATTATGTCACTTTGAATGATTTAAAAAAAAGAGATATTTCTCTCAAATAGTTTTGATTTCATCTATGTCAACATCCTTTGATAGATTTTAACCTTATTTAAATTTGATTTATTAAGATACAAAACATCTATATTACATTGATGGTTTTTTTGATATGTTTGACTGTGGATGTGTTATTTTTATACCATTCATGGTTTATGGAAAAAGTATTTACATTTCGTATGCTAGTTTTAATACAAATGTTTATGTTATGATTAAACCTGTTCGTAAGAGGAATGCATTGGACATAGTAAGTGACGGGTGGAGCCTGCTATAGCTCGTCGATGCAACAGCAGGTCTCATGAGACAGACTAGTGTCTTGGCATGAGGCCTTGACATAATCATATTATTAGTCTTGGCACGAGGCCTTGACTATGTGGTTATGATAGTCTAGAATTATGCATTCCATCATTATGAAATTGGTTATTTATGTTGCATGTGATTATTTGAATAGTAGAATATCCATGTGAATAAGTAAATGGCATTGTTTAAATTTATTTTTTACATGTTATGCTGAAGTTCATATTTAAAAGGCTTTGATTTTAGTTATGCATTGCCTTAAATGTTTATGTTTATTTAAGACAGTTTTCGCTATATTGTTATCCTTACTGAGAATCTGAGCTCACCCCTTTCAATGTTTTATTTTTCATAGGATGTGAAGAAGTATTTTATGAATAACCTATAGGGATAGTATGAGGGAATATGAATACAATAATTTTTTGCGGTTTTCACTTTATTATGTAATGTAAGACTTATGACTATATCTAGTGTTTCCAAGGCTACTAAACTAATCGGTCTTTCGAGGCTTGATCTTTTGTGATCATGCCAATGTTATGTAATAATGCAATGACTCTAGGTAATTAGGTTTTGGTCATTATAGTTGGTATCAGAGGAGGTTTTTTACAAACCTTGGAAGCCAGATTTAGATATACTCTGATTAGGGCACATAGACGTAAGATAGAATTTGAGGATTATTGTAGAATAACTTCCTAAAATTTTGGTATTGAAGAGATTTTGTGAGTTTTCCGAGAAATACAACCATGTCGGGATACGTGTAGGTAGAGGCGGCTCTGGCACAGATGTACCTAGGGGTAAAACCTAAAAACACCACTTTGAGCTAGACTCGAACGGGAACTGGTGCACGAAAACGGGCCTTGCTACACTCTTGGTTACGACACTTCCGGGGGATATGATTAGGATAATTCTCATTTTCATTACAAACCATTATGAAGGGCTTATGAGTATATACTTCCTCAAAAAATACATTTTTATGATTATGGATTATATCCATAAACTATTCAATTAATGATAAATGTTTTACAAGTTTGGATTTATGTATTGTGATTCATGAACTAATCTAATATATTCCATTGTTTAGAAATTGATTCTAGTGGAAGATATAGAAACTATATCAATGCACGCACTCCATGTAGGGATTTTCCTCCTTCTGTAGATAATTATAGTGGTGCTGGTGATGCAACTGGTGCTGATCAGCTAATCACCATACTAGGACAACTCACTATGGTTATGAATAATAACCTTACCCATATAGAGCAACCCGATCCGTAGCGTGGAGGGTCAATGTTAGATCGGTTCATGAGGAAGCAACCACCAACATTCAATAGGGGTACAAATCCACTAGTATCTGAGAAATGGATAAGTTCCCTAAAGAAAATATTTCAGGCTTTGGGGAGTAGTGAAGGGGAAAAGGTTATCATGGAAGTTTTCCACCTCACTGGAGATGCTGATTAGTGGTGGTCATTAATTCAAAACACAAAGGATGATGAAGAAGTATCAAGTATGGAATGGAGGTAGTTTAATGAGATTTTCGTAGAAAAATACTTTCCTCATGACCATCAAGAAGATATAAAAGGGAAATTTCTCAGTCTGAGGCAAAAGGAGGATGAGAATGTCGCAAAGTATGAAGCTAACTTTACATGGTTAGTGAGGAATGCAGTAGATTATATATGTAACCTGAGGAGTAATATTGATCATTTATTTCATGAGTTAAAACCATTTCTCCATTGAGAATTAGTCTCACAATCCTTCTCATCATACTAAGACATTGTCTCAGTGATATAAAGTTATAAAAGGAATTCTCTAAATCTTATGACAATAAAGTAAAGCAAGAAATGAAGAGAACGGTGAAATAAGAGACAGATAAAGGGAAAAAGGGAAAGAAGGATTTCCATCATATGATAATTATGGGAAGAAACACCCTAGTACTTGCCTAAAAGGAATGGGATTTTGTTACAAATGTGGAGAAAAAGGTCACCAGGCTCGTGATTGCAAGGGAAAGAACGATGTTGTCAATATTGAATGCAACAATAGTAGAGAAATGGGGCATTATGCAACTGAATGCCATAAGAACCAAGGAAACATACCTCAGAAAAGGCCAAGGGATCAAGTCCAATCTTATGTCGTTATTACTATTGAAGTGGAATAATTAATGTATTTGTGTTTTCGGACTCAAGGATTATATTCTGGTTATAAGAATAACGTGATATATATAAGGATTTCATTGTAGTATTTTTTGATTTCATTAAGGTTTTAATATGACTAAGGTTATCATATTTTTAGTATGTGACAATAATATAATCATTACATTGTCTGGGGAATCTAATGTGACAATTGATTTGGGAATTTAGATACCTTTTACAGAGAGTTTGGATAGAGGTACATTGGATAACTATAATGTTTAGAGTGGATTATGTTGAACATTGGATAGTATTGTTTAAGGTTAAAACAATTCTTATGATAAATTTTTGGATTATTATGATACTATAGTTTTAGTAAAAGGACAACCTACAGGTTGGGCAATAACCCATCACGTCAGACAAAGCTGCAGGAATCGAACCTACAATCATAGTACAACAGGCCTTTATTTCCTATCACTAGCCTGTAGGAAGTCCCTATTTATTACAAAGTATTTTTCTTCATTTTAATGGTATATGTTAATGTTTGTATCCTTATACTATTAGGATAAATATAATATTTTTGAGTTCTATTTTCTTTTGGAGTGAAAGATGAGTCTGTGGTAGAAATTAGTTGAAAGATGAAACTCTACTTGTCAAGTATATATATATATATATATATATATTCCTCTTATTCAATGAAGAAACTAATTCATAAACATTAGGTAATGGATCTTAAAACAAAAAATGTGTTATCTTAATACCTTATGATTTGTTGAACCAATTATATTTTAAATCATCATAGATTGATGGTTTTGAGTCCCGCAATTCTACAATTGTTTGTGACTAGTGACCTCAATCACTCCCTATAAATAATTACATTTTTCCTCAAATTATGTGTCTCTAATTTCCACCAATGTTCTCCTAATTGAGATCATAATTTGGTGGTGACCCTTTCATTTCACTTTTCCTCCTATTAAGATTAATTTTATTAACCTAATTTCCGATGAGGGTTTTCTCACAAAGATATTTTTTATTTTCAACCGTTTATTTTTGAAGAAAAATTTCAAATTTCAAGGATAAAATTTATTAAAGGAGGGGAGAATGTAACACCCCAAGATTTTATAGTATGTTTCCATTTGAATAATGCAATATCATGCATTGTACGCATCTTCGAGATTCTAACACACCGCGGCCAATCAAAGTAGCCGTTATAAAGAGTAATACCCACTTTTTGAAATTTTATAAATTTTACCTCCCAAAATGGACTTTTTTTTGGATTTGGAATATCGAAAATAGCCTAGGGTAAAATTTGGTACTTTTCGGAGAACTTTTATATTTTGATGAATAGTGAAAACTAATAAATTTTAATTAAAACAACTTTTTTAATCAAAACACATAATAGTGATAAATTATGGATTTGAGTGGTTTTAAAGTATATTTAGAATATATTTTTACCATTTAATTCAATTTTGGTCATTTTACATAATTTCACATTTAAACCCGACATAAACAAGTGTCAATCTTTTGATAGTTATTATCTCTTAAAAACACTCTTTTTGTTTTAACAATGGGAATTTATTTTAAATTAATTTCTACCACTTCTGTGTTTTGAATTTAAAAAAATGGATTCCATATTTGGAATCATAAAGTCCAAATTTTGTAAATAAGTAAATTTTATTTTTAGACATTTTGAATAATTACTTCGGTAAATATTTTATTTACCATGGTTAAAGGGTTAATTTGGTAAATAAGGGTAAAATAATAATATTATAATAATATTAATTTACCCTAAAACGTGTCATAACCATATTGGTGGATATATTTCTGACCATGGGAATCTTGGAGTCGATTTTGGGACCCCATGGATCTTGTTGTAGGTGATAAGGAGACTTTATATTAATTAAGTTAAAGTAAATACAAAAATGACAAAAGCATATATCTTTTAGAAAAAAAATATTAAATAGGGTTATATATGTTATCTTTCCGACTATAAATATTAATTATAAAGATAAAAATATTTCCTACATAATGATATTTTATTTATAATTTTTAGACATTGAATAATTAATTTTATTTATGACACAATAATGATGCAGTATTTTCCTTATCAAAGAAAGAATCAAACAATTGGTATTATAAATGTTAAAATAAATATAATTTGAAAGGTTTGATTAACTCCACGAATTTTATTGGTTAATATGACATGTTAGTATTGACTAAATGAATTTGGTTCTAATTAATAAAGTTTTTATGACTTTAAAAAAATCAATTATTTAATGGTGTCAAAATTGACATAAATGAGTTTTTAAAACAACTATTATATTATTAATTGATATTATATTCCTAAATATCTAATTTTCTACCAAAGGAATTATTTCATGATATTTGTATCATCAATGGACCACTTAGGGGTCGCATGGATGTATATAGTAACTTTACTAACTATATAATATAAAAATAGAAAGTGACATGGTAAATGTCAAACTAATTAACTAAGAGTTAAAACTAAAAGATAAGGATAATATAATGACCAAAACCTTTATAAAATCTATTGGATGAAACTATTTCTACCCATACCCACATTATAATTTGAATAATCAACTTTGGGGCCATTGTAAACCGAAAATTAATTTATTATAAATTAATACTTTATGTTTTTTCTAAAGAGCCCCTCCTCCTCATTATAAAAGGACACAAATTCTAACCAATTCATCACACCTTCAAAGACTTTTGGTTCGGCCAACCGCTTCCCAAATACTCTATAAACTTCCCTAAATTCAACATAGAGGCCTTAGTTTGATCAGAAAGACATCCTAAAGAGCCCTTTTAGTCAAATAAAAAAGAAGAAACTGAAGAACATGTCATGTTTTCACCACCCTTTTTCAAGTTCCTGTCTTCTTCAACTTCTTATTTCTTTGTTATTTCATTTCTAAAATAAAAAATCCAGTATCTTCAATATGCTGTGATGTTATTATAAATATGTTACAACCATATTCATTATTCTATCCATCTTTTGAATGACATGTCACCATACGTACATACGTACGGCTTACCGTCTCCACATTGTGGTGTAATTGTTATTCAAAAACATTATTATTTTGATGGGTATTATAATGATATGTAATTGATTTAAATAATAAATATAACATTATAATGATTCGGTATATTAGATATAACATCAAATTTTATATTATTTTAAAATCAAAAGATTGATATTGTCGCTCGTGCGTACGTACGGACTACCGTCTCCACGAACACGGCGAGATTCATTCCCCATAGTATCCATGAAATTATAATTCTCATTTGATGATTAAAAATAATGTTTATGGACTTGATATTGTTATGTATATTAATAAGATACAACCTATCCATAACAAACATGACTTATGTAACAAAATATATAAAAAATGAGTAAGTTAACACATGAAACGATGATAATACTAAGATATTATTAACAAATCAATGCTAAAAGATCATATATGATATCATATTAATGTATATGATTCTTATATAATTTAATTAAAATTATTTCACCATTATACCGGAGGTTAACTTACCCTCAACTAAGGAAAAGTACAAGGTAAGGATTTATTTCACAATCTCTTCATTATCCGAGGTTTTTTATACATAATTATCTACTGGGACCTCTTTATCATCCACATCGATGCTTCCTAAAAATGTATTTCAAAACATTCTTAATATATTACAGAATATGGGTTAAAGACATTTATACCCTTTTTTAATTTTTATAAGATGTTTATAAAGGAATCTTTCTGTCGTTTTCCAAACAAGATCATTTTTAACCTTTTCGACAAATTAAGGTAAGAATGTCTTTTTTTAACTTATATGGAGGGTGTAGATATTTTCCACCATTGTAAAATCATCAAAGCTTCCCATAAAAGCTTATGTGAATATTTTCAAAGTAAATTTTTTATTTTATAATTACGTGAAATTTAAATGATTTCAAAAAAAGAGATATTTTTCTCAAATAGTTTTGAATTCATCTATGTCAACATCCTTTGATAGATTTTAAGCTTATTTGAAGTTGATTTATTACGATAGAAAACATCCATATTGTATTGAAGGTTTTGTGAAATGTTTGACTGTGGATGTGTTATTTTTATACCATTTATGGTTTATGGAGAAAGTATTTACTTTTTGTATGCTAGTTTTAATACAAATGTTTATGTTATGTTTAAACCAGTTCATATGAGGAATGCATTGGACTTAGTAAGTGATGGGTGGGGCCCTCTATAGCTCCTCAATGCATCAGTAGGTCTCATGAGACAAACTAGTGTCTTGGCATAAGGCCTTGACAAAATCTTATTTGTATTCTTGCCACGAGGCCTTGACTATGTGGTTATGATAGTCTGGCATTATGCATTCCATCATTATGAAAGTGGTTATTGATATTGCATGTGATGATTCGACAAGTAGAATATCCATGTGAATAAGTAAATGGAATTATTTAAATTTAATTTTTCCATGTTATGCAGAAGTTCATGTTTAAAAGGATTTTGTTTTAGTTATACATTTCCTTAAATGTTTATGTTTATTTAAGAAAGTTTCCGCTATATTGTTAACCTTACTGAGCATCTTAGCTCACCCTTTCAATGTTTTATATTTCCTAGGATGTGAAGAAGTATTTTTTGAATGACCTGTATGGATAGTATGAGGGAATATGAAGATAATATTTTGTTATAGTTTTTTACATTATTATGTAATGTAAGACTTCTGAATGTATATTGTGTTTCCAAGATTACTAAACTAATCTATCTTTCGAGACTTGATCTTTTGTTATCATGCCAATGTTATGTAATAATGCACCGACTCTGGGTAACTGAGGTCAGGGAATTACACCCAACTATATACCAACCATGTTATGATACTCCACTACTAGAAGCCCAATTGGGCTAGTAGTGAAGTCAAGTGTGCCCCCAAATCCATATTCCAATAGGCTGTGAGTTGGTTACCTCCATTGAAGTTATAGAAAACAAACATGAGAGGAATTTATGCATAAATACCAATATTTTTAAAGAAGATATCAAATCTATATAGACCTATTCTTGAAATTGATGGATATTACACCATTTTATATTAGTATTTAGTATATTAAAATTATAAAATCATGAGGACCATAATAGTTTAGTTTATTTGGAAACATATGAAAAAAATATTCTATCCTGGTGAATGATCTTAAACATCCCCCATTAAGATCTCCACCTTTAGTACTTCTACAAAAAACATTTCATCATAACCAAGGGAATTTAATCATATGAAATGGGTGAGTATAGATGCTCATTAAGGGTAAATAAAGGAAATGTGTAATAGTAATAAGAACAAAATGTTATAGAACATGAGAACAAGATTTGAATATCATACCAAGAATATTACGTATCATAAAAAAATTGGCAGTTCATAATACTGGAATTAAAAGAGAATTAAGAGAGTAAGTTATGAAAGTATAACATAATAATAAGACATGAAATTTTTTGGTATTCACATTGGTTTATAATGTTGTGAACATGTATATATAGAAAAAAGTTTACTCATTAAGTAAATTACATGAGATCGGGCCACTGCATCAACTTATAGACATTCAACCAGGTCCACGTATAACATTTTGAACATGTAATCAGGCTCACACATAATCTTATGGACTTGAAAAATGGTCTATGAATAGAATTGTGAACATGCAATTAGTTTCATGCATAACATTGTGAACATGTAATCTGGTTCCTGCATAAACATATGGGAATGAAACCAAGTCCATGCATAATAATGGGAACCTGTGATAATATTCACTCATAACATTATGAATTTGTAATCATGCTCACTAATAAACTTATGTAAATACAAATACATCCATGAATAACATTGTGAAAATATAATAAGTATTATGCAGAATATTTATATTCAAATTTCATCCATCATTTTACAATTCATTTGGGGGAGATAAAGGTCATACCCATCATAAAAATATATATATATATATGTTCCACAAGAAAATAAAATGTGCATCATATCATGACCCATAAAATGACATTGGTTTTATAAATAAGAAATCATAACCCATGGAATAAAATAGGTATCATTAACTTTTCATCCCATAATATCCTATGGAAACGAGATATATTTCCTAATAATTTCCTTAAATCCAAAACCATGAAAAGAAGTAGGATTCATAATAATACCACCCATGGAAGAGAAACAAATTTCGTAAACATATAACCCGTGAAAGAGAAACATGATTCATAAAGGCAATGACATTTATAATAACTCATTCATTATATTAATATGAATAAATATTTTAGATAATTTCAAATAAGGTAATTTGTGACATCCACTAATGTCATCTTAGAAGGAAAATAATTTTCAAATATATTTCCAAAATATTTCTTAAGGAAAATTTCCTTTATTACATGAAGAAGTATTTTGAAATCATAAAACCTTTTTGAAATCCTTTTTTTTAAATAAATTTAAATCCAATAAATAAGGATTGAAATTATTTTTAAAACCTTTTCCTTAAAAACATATAAAATAATCTTTAGAAATCATTTTAAAAACATTTTCATTGAAAACACTTTCAATAATTATAACCAAGTATTGAATATTTTGTGAAAAAAAATTATTTGAAAATATAGGAAAGAAGATTGAAAATGTTTTGAAAAAAATTTCATTGAAAATAATTTAATAAAAAAATTTCAAAAAAATTATCATTTTAAAAATCAAATGGAAGCTTTATAGAAATGATGTTGGGTAAATCCATACATGTTGGATGAGGTAAAATAACTTCCATTTTGTCATGAAATAATAGATTGAAAATCACCATGATCAGAAAGAGAAAAAATGATTACTTTGAAGAGATTGATACAGGACAAAAAAGGGTCAAAATATCTTTAAAATATTATCAGACAACAGTACAATATTCTTGAACCCTTTTTTAGAAAACATAGATTTTTGACTAAATAGAGGACAATGTTCGGCTTTCAAAAGAACAAATTCTTTTCGATATTATACACAAAAGAGTAGAAATATGTTATCAATGCATGAATATAGAGTTAATAATCATAGGGGAGTAAAACTCATGAATTTATTGAGATATGTGTTGTAATATTTCTTCAAAGGATTGATAAACATATACAATCTTGAATATCGATGATATTGTTTCAATAAACTCTCATCACATGGTAAATTTGGATAATTCTATAAATGTAAGAAAATGAAATTAAATGAAACATATAATATCATGAAAATATGTATATTTGTGATATAGTTTCTAAAATGGAAGTATATAAATGTTAAAAAAATAGGTGCATAACAAAACATGTGTCTCAAAGAAGGCCAATTGAGATAAAACTACATTAACGATTCGATAAGTTTTGAATATTAAACGCCATTAAATAAAGGATATGGAATGGATATGAAAATATGCATAAATTTAACTAAAATTATCATTGATTACCCCCACGTTTAGTATAAAAAACAAATAAAAGGAATGGGGGTGAATTCAACAAGTATCTGAGAGAAATAAAGTGTGTGATGAAATCCCATTACCTTGAGCATTGACTCAGTTTTACTTGTAAAAAAATTGATATTATAAAATTGAATATTTTATAAATTTGTCACATAACAATATTATTTCTTATAACATCATAAATTTTATAATTATGGCTTTATATTAATGTATTTCTAACAACCCTATGTTAGGTTTTCACTTCCGGAAATATCCTCTTTGTTTTCTTCAAGTGCGTTAATTTGTTATTTATTTTGTCCTTTTATTTATATCAGGATATATTGATTGTAAACCATGATTTAAAAGTTATTTAAAATCAGTATATGTGTATTATAATAATCCATATAATATAAACGTATTAAATGGAATACACTGTTCATGGGGATGGTAAGCCGTACGTACACATGAACACCATTTCCATTTTTATCGCCACATTGAAATAAAGAAGATAAATGAATTTTGTATATATATATATATATTTAAGTATCAATATTATATAATATATAACATATAAGTTCAATAAAACCTTCTTTTATATATTCCATATTGTGTGTGAATGAATCACATCACTTTGAGGGGGCGATAGTCCACACTTCCTCAAACAAAATTATCATAATAAATAGAAATAGAATGTAATAAGAAATGTTTTTAAAATAAATAAAAAACATTAAAAAATAATAAAATTAATATATAAAATATATTGTGATTCCCTTACCCCAGAAGCCATGGGTCGGTCCCAATAACATGGTGTGTAATTTTTTTATAAAAAGATGCTGATAAAATTACACATCACATTCCATCACAGAGAATCTTCATGTCCTAGGTTCTGGAAAACCATATAAAATAGATACACATATTCAAAAGTCAAACAATATAATCTTCCTAAGGAAGCCACCACATAGAATAACTCAATACTGAAAAATATACTAATCCTATAAGAATAGATTAAAGATACATGGTGAGCACAAGAATGCCTAGTATGTATTTATAAAGCTATTTAATGAAATTTCTTTTTAGAAACAACATTTTAAAATAATTATACATCCATAAAACATTTTTTTAAAAGGGATAAACATTTCAGGTTGCAAGTCATCATCATTTTTAAAAGTTTACTAGAAAACGTTTTTCAGGAAATATCTAACAGAAGAATTTATATATTTATTTAAATGTTATAAATAAACAACTTTTCAAAATGTGCATACCAGTAAAATAATTCATGGAATGTTTTATATAAGCTAATCCCCACATAAACTAAATTAGAGGTGACATTATAGTGTGAAGGTACATATTAGAACAAGAAATAATACATTTTTAAAATATCACAAGTAACAATATCATAATTCACATAACACAGAATATGAAATTAATGAAATGAAAGAAGTATTACTAACTTCTATATCAATGTTCTGAAAATAGATGCCACACTTTCTTTATAAATGACATGCCAATTATATACATCAATATTCCTCGTTTAGTTATTACCATTATCATAAGTAAAAGATTATTGACCAAGTGCATTCTACTAGTCGAATAATCATATGGTTTGTTAAAATTTAGTCACATAATGAGGTATTGCATAATGCTATACAATCATTACATTCTATCGACGCCTCATACCAGGACCATACATAATCATTCTTTCAATGCCTTGTCCCATGACCTAGTAGTTCACATGAGATGAACTAATGCATTAAGATATTATAGAAGGCCTAAACTATGAAAAAATATGTCTTATGCAATCCTCATATGTCTAATAAGACATTAAATCATAGTTTCCTATACCACTTTTGTTTATTAAATTATTTCTTTTATTCAAACTGTACCATACCACATTGAATAATTAAAATTATTTGTCTTATTATAAGTGTCTCATACCACTTTGAATAATTAAATTCTTAGTCCATACGTTATCATAAGGGATAAATTTCATTTTGAAATTACTATTTATATTCATAAATTATGTGACTCATGCATTAAATGTAAACATTACTCTAAAAACTGCATCATTAGTTATACCTTATGATTGAATAAATCAAAAATATAAATTACATGCATGGAAAATAGGAAAAATTTTCTACATGTGATCATAACTGGTGATCATAAAAAGATAGATTGTTTAGGTATGTCACATAAAAGAAGGGATCTTAAATTCAAAACACTTGTTTCATGAAATTATACATTTTATATACTAAAATAAATGTTTTTAATTTAAGATTCATATTACAATACACTCACAAACCGAAGTCTAAATAAAATCATAAAAATTAACAATTAATAGTATTCATTGTGACAGATTCATCACAGATTATCATATATTATTTGTAAATTTATAACATTCATTTCATGTGAGATACTAATTCACAAATAATTAAACACACATCACTATATGTGACTATACATGTATATGTACATATATTAATCAAAATATAGTTCCAACTATTTATCCTAAAAATATAAAAAGAGGTGCATCTAAAATCAATTGAAATAAAAAATTAATACATTCTTTTAATATTTTTAGGCACACAATAACAAAAAAAATGTTTTGTTAATATTTTCCAATGTCAAAATGCATTTGTGATCATTATGGCTTGAATATATGTAATTTTGGTACTTATATATACATGGGGGTTTTGAAATCATAATTAAAATAATATTAATAAGGATTTGAATCACCTATTAAAAATAATTGCTTATCTTAAGAAGAAATGAAGCTTAATCAAAATAAGATTAAAAACATTATACATATGTATATATAATTATACATATATAGCTTATTTTAGAGGTTAAAAAACAGTCTAAGTTAACCTTTTACAAGTAATACATGCATAAAAACATTAGTTTATTATTTGTAGTTATCACTTGAAAAAACACAAAATAGATTAGGTTTTGAAGACTATATAAAACAATATATATACAAAGTTTATATGTGGGATTTTCATAACCAAAACAAGGTTTGATAAATAGTTATAAGAATCATACACCCAACCCAAATTATTTTATCAAGTAATATAAATTATTGGAAAACCTAATTCAGATCAAAAACTTTATATATATATATATATAACTGTACATACATAATGTATATATATGGGTTTTACATTTCAAATTTGAAGCTAAAATAACCCTTATATAAACTATATGAGTAAAGGTCATAATTCCAATCTTTCAAAAAATATAAAACAGAATAAGTTTGGTATTTATATATAAATGAATATAAAAATATATGTAGATATGGTTCAATTAAACACCTAATCAATTAAACCCTTTCCTGAAACAATGGAGAGGTTTAAAATAGAAGAAGTCAAAGAAGATTTGAGAGGAAGAAACCCCAGAGGGTTAAGGTAAAAATGGATGTTTATATAAATGGTTTATACATACTATTTATATTTATTTATTATATACTATGGTACAACATGAAAATATAAACAAAGAAGCCTAAACAAACTGAATCAAACTATTTATAAAAAAACAAAATCTGTAATCAACTGAAATAATAAATGGATCGGTCATTTGATTATATATATATATATATTATGTAAAACATGAAATATACACAAAGGTTTTGAATTACCATCAAGCATGTACTCAAGTGGTATAGGCTCCTGTTTAGCATAAAAATGACCCAGGATCAAATCTGAGTAGTGAATAATTTTTTTGTACTGTAGTTGGCTGTGGTAGAGATCTCTAGTAGTACTATAGTAGCATAGGACTATAGAGATGGTGAAACTGTAGTGGAAAATTCATTTTAGATATAACTTTAGTGGTGACAGTACTGTAGCAGGTACATTAGAAGACCAAAAAATGGCATCATTGCTATTTATAGATGGGACCTTGGGGGAAAAATGGGCTTTCAAGCCTTGAAAATTGTAGCACTGGGGACACTATAGTGGTAGTGGCATTGTATTGGTGGTGGTAATATAGTGTGGGCTGTCACAACCGGAGTACTATAGTATTACTATTCATAGATGGGTGCTTTGTGCCAAAAATGGGCTTTCAAGCCCTGTATTCTGGCCACTGGCCTTGGGCCTTCAGGATACTTAATGGGTCTCCCTCTACCCAGTCTAAAGAGGTCATTGCTTTAATAATTAATTGAGGCTTCATCCCCAACCGTTAAGAAAACAAATGTGTTTCATTAAACTAATTCACCATTGGTAGATTTGTGGAAAGGCGAAAATGGTTGGGTCTGGGGAGAATGATGGAAAGGATCACGACCTGAGGGATAAATAATGTAGTAAGAGGGAAACCTCTACCAGTGCAGTGCGTAGAAGAAGAAGAAGAAATAAAGATATAAAAAATGATGGATATCTAGGATCGACTGATCCTGGTTAGATGGCTACGATAGATTTTGTGTTTTTAAAAACATATAGAAAATTGTTATTAATCATGGATTTGATCGAATGGTCATGGGGAAACAACGAGCTTTTAGAAGGGATGAGAAGAAGAGACCAGCCGTGTCTTGATCGTATGGTTCAAGAAAATTGTGGTAATAAGAAGCGGTCGGTGGAGTTCATAGGCCAGAACAGATTGAATGGTGTGGATCTCAGATGGCGGGATCGAACGTCTCAGATTAGATTTCTGAGAAGAAAAAAAGCCATCCCACATCGAAAATGGAATGATTTTGAAACTGATTTATATACCTCAACCCCTCTTTCTTCACTCCGATGACAAAAAACACACACAACGCGGGGTCCCTACATATATGACCCCACCCACGAGCCTTGGGCCACTATTATTCATGCTAGGGCATGACATTCCTCAACCCCCTGCACACGCCAGACCATGTCCTACACATGAGTCTTCTATATGACTCAACATACCCTATAAAAGTTCTATGTATGGCTTTAGTAACCACTATGAGACGCCAACCAGACCATGAGGGCTTGGATTTCATGGTTTCCATAGAAGAACATAAAGAATATATATATATTAATGTTTAAAAAAAAAATCAAAACTCCATTAAACACAATAATTTATATTAATGTTTTAAAAATAGAACATATGTGTTAATATCCTTATATATATAAATTCATTCTTATAGTTAAAAAAACTAAAATTACCATTTTTCATAAGTTTAAATACATTTTGAGTTTTAAAAATTATATGTTCAAAATATTAATATGACCACAATTAAAAACCATGTCATTAATTTTATAAATTAATGATAATTTAAAAAAAACCCCATGTTTATCATATTTTCAAAGTCCAAATAAAAAATATATATTTAATGACTATGTTTTTATTTAACCAAGGGTATAAATTTAAAATATTCAAAGGATTTTAAAACATTTTAATAACATACATAGTTATAATTCTTAAAATAATAAAAATACTTAAAATACCAAACGATTGTAATCTTTTATGACTATGACAAAAACTAATGGTCACCTAAGGACCCAAATGGCCATAAATGGTCAAATTTATCCTCAATGAATTATAAAAATGGGTTTTGGCTGTTCCAAACTTCAAAAACCAATTCGGTGAAGATGGTTCTCTACATTCCCTTGATGCTCAGTATGGTTTCCAATGTTATTTCCAAACTATTTTCATTATGACAAACCCAAGGAATATTCAGTACATTCATGATATTTTTTTGTGTGTTTGGTGGTCCATGGTGATTTTGATATGTCTTCTCGTAGGTATTCTAGGTTATCTATGGTATTTTGACCTAATTTCAAATGTAAGGTTTTACTATTTCTATTGAACAATATATATCTTATTTTATTTATAAATGAATTTATTTTTGAAGTCCTAAATATTAAATAATAATAATAATAATAATAATACTAACAAAATATTATTTTAACAAATACATATATGTTTGAGGTGTCACATTATCCCCCCGTAACAGAATTCCACCCAAGCAATTATATTGTATTCTTAGACTTCCACAACACCATATTCTTATATTAACCTCGATGTCCCTACAATATAAGTCTTAATTATTATTTATTAATAAAATTTTATTGAAAAATATTTTATTTATACATTAACCAAGTCCAACACCATTGGAGACATTCCCGGTATGTTCTTCTGGTATGTTTGATCCCCAAAACATTTTTAAACTCATTAATTTAATTTTTCCAGATGCACCTCGCACAACTAGAGTAAAACTATTACAGGTAGTAGTAGGTCCTCAATAGAGTGGTGTGAGAGGTCTAGAGTTAAAAGATGAAATAATGTACTTGATTTCGATAGAACATTCAGACAACTTGGTTTTCTAAGAACTATATATTTGAAATTCATTCATACCTGCCAAAACTCATGACATAAAATAGATAGGTTGCATGGGGCTCACCCGCCTCAAAATCATCTCATAACATATATAGGGCTAGATAAGTCTCAAATAGTGTGACAAATATGAATATTCCTTCATAGTACCATCCTTTATGTGCATAATATTCAATTTTTTCTTGCGTCAGGGCTAGTGACTTGAGTGGAGTCGTAACAAGGTACTTGTACTAGAAGTTGCATTAGGATCACCTCCTTTTCAGGGAGAGCTAATGCTTCTTGGGTATTTTTTTGACAATGATTCACACCCAAAAATGGGGTGATGTCTAAGTTTAACTTGGTTGATATGGAAGTCTTCCTTCATTTTCTTGATGGTGATGTATGATCCAATCTCATGAACATCTTATGATCTATGGTTAGTTCAACAAAAAAAAGTGGATTGGATCCACTTAATGGTCAAGTGTTTCAACATGGGGGTGAAAAAAGAAAATATAGAGGGGTGGGGTTTATTTTCTCTTTCTTATTTGGTATAGAGTGATGCATCATTTGGTGGAGGCAGCCTGCATGATGGGAAATTAGGTCAGTGGTAGAGTGCACCCCTGATAATTACATCGTTGTGCCTGGGCTTTGAGGGCTCTCAGTGATGATTGTTCCATCAACTCATCAGTGCCTGACCCTGAGATGTGGATCATCCAAATCACATTATCTTGGCATACTCCTTGCAAGGATTGAATCCAAACTTTTCTTCATGATGATAGATTATGTGATTCAGGTGATATCCAATAACGTAGATCAACATTCTATTCACTTGTGGGATCCGAGTAGTCTAGGAGGACGATGACCCCTCTATTCGCAAGAATCCGTACATCCCTTATTAGTGTATGGGATGCTATCTCTTGAGCATTTGAGGTTCTGACTTAATGTAAAAATCAAATGGAGCACCTAAATACACATCTTCACTTAACAAGAACTACGAGATCACCCCTTTCTTCATTCAGGGGGGACAAATAGATCGTACCATTCAAGCCTTCTTTCATGCTTTTCCAGGGGGGTCTAGATATATAATCCAAAGTAATCACATGAAATTATTTTTTCCCTTTAGTAGGAGATTTGATCTAGTCATAATAATAATTCTTGGTATAAGAAACGTACTTCTTGGGGTCTTCAACCCTCTTCTCCGTAACTACAAGCTTCCCCGGTCTGTGAATGGGATGTGTATATTTATCTTTCTCTTAACTCATAGGGATGAAGTTTTTAAAAGGATATTCTCGTCTTTCTGAAATAAGTCTGTCGATGAGAAGATAAAGAAGGCATAACCTTAAGAGACTCTCATAAGGTTGTAGAAATGAATCTTTCCTTGGTGAAATCGAAAGATATTTGGGTTTTTTGACACCCAGTAGAGGTGTTTTCAGGTTAAATGCAGTTTCACGAAAGGCTGGTAAGCTTCCTAACACAAAATGTCAACTATGTTCTCATTTAATTTGATAAGGAGTGAAAATATGTTTTTTCGGTAAACCCTCACATTCCATATGAAAATTTTAGGAAAGATTTCTACTTAGTGAAACATAGTTATTTTTTGTTATAGTTCTCCAGAATTTTTTAGATCATTCATCCGATACCAAATGTCATACCCCAACCCTATAATACAAGGATCATTTCATAAAACATGGTGTGAAATTATTTTTTTATAAAAATATTCTGATAAAATTACACATCACATTTCATCACAGAGAAGTTTTTGAGATTATGTTCTGGAAAACTAGATACAACTGATACTCTTCTTAAAAATTGAAACAAGATAAGCTTCATAATATAGCTAGCACATAGAATAATTCAAATATTACCAATCTACTAATCTTAGAAAAAATCGATTAAATATTTAGGGAGAGAAAAATAATTCATATTAAGAGGTTTTACAACTAATTAATGGAATTTATCTTCAGAAACATCCTTTTAAAATAATTATACATCCAAAAACTATTTTCTTAAAAGAAAAAAAAATTTATGTATCATTTCATCATAATTTTTCAAAGGTTTCTAGAAATAATTTATTTGGTAAATCTCTTACACAATAATTTACATATTTATTTAAAATCTACAAATAAAACACTTTTCTGAATATGCATACAAGTAATAAAATGTATTGAATTTTGTATATAATTCAGTAGATTCTCAAACTCAATTACGGGTGACTTGAAAGGGTGTAGGTACAAATTAGAAATATAAATAATACATTATTATCATTTCACAAGTAACAATATCATAATTCACTTAACATATAAATTTCAATTAATGAAATGGCAGATGTATTGTTGACTTCTGTATCAATGTTCTAAAAATAGATGCTACACTTTCTTTATAAATGACTTTCCATGTATATAAATAATTATGCCATGTGAATTACATACAATTATCATATGTAAAATATTTTTAACCTAGGATATTATAATAGTAAAATAATCAAATTATTGGTTATATATTTATCACATAATGAGGGAATGAATAATGCATGACAATCATAACATTCTGTCGAGGCCACATGCGAAGACCATACATAATCATTTTGTAAAGGCCTCATTCCATGACCTTGTTTGTCTCATGATATCAACTGATGTGTCAAGGGGATATAGAGGGCCTCACCCATCACATTATAAGTCTTATGAATTCTTCATATGTCTACTAAGTCTTTAAATCAAAGTGTCTCATAAAAATTTGATTTATTAAATTATGCCTTTTATTTAATGTCTCTCATACCACTTTGAATAATTAAAATTATGTATCATTTTCAAAGTGTCCCATACGACCTTGAATAGTTATATTCTTAATTGATAAGTTATCATAATGTATTAAATTAATTTTTCAATTACCATTTATATTCATAAATAATGTGAATCATGAATTAAATGTAAACATTAATCTAAAAACGGCATGGATAGTCAGTTATACATTAGGAAATGGCTAAATCAAATTTATCAATGACATACATGGACAACAGGAACACTTTTTTACACGTGATGATAAATGGTGCACATAAAATTAAATAATTTTAGGTAATGAAACATAAAATAATGACAACTAAATTCAAAACCCTTGTTTCGGGAAATTAAACATTTTATATACAAAAATACATGTTTTGAATTTATGATTCATATTACCATACACAGATTAATATGAGTGTCAATTAAATCATAAAAATTAACAATTAAGAGTATTATTTATGGTAGATTCATGATGGATTAACATATAATATTTTTAATTGTATAACATTCATTTCATGTGACATACTGATGCAAAAATAATAAAACACAATTCCTTATATGTGTTTCTGCATGTATATGTATATGAATTAGAATAAATATACATCAAATATTTATCATAAAATTATAAATTGAGATAAAAGTAATACCAATTTCAATAACATGGTGATGAATTATTTTAAAAATTTTAGTCACACAATAATAAAAAATGTTTTTTATTGTTTTCCAATGTCAATTTTCATTTTTAATCACTATGACATGCATATATGCAATTTTGGTAGTTATATATACAAGTGGGTTTCTAAATCCTAATTAAAAGGATATGTATAAGGATGAGGATTTATTTTTTAAAATAACTGTTAATCTAAAGATGAAATTAAACATAATTACATTAGGATTAAAAACATTATACATATGTATATATACTTATACATATATGCATTAGTTTAGCATCGCAAAACCACTCTTAGTAAACCATTTTACATGTAATACATGAATATAAACATCAGTTAATTATTGATAGTTATCAAATGAATACTCCAAAATACATCAGGTTTTGTAGATTATATAATACCATTTATATAAAAATTGTATACATGGGAATTTTATAACTGAAAAATGTTTTGATAAATCCTTATAAGTATCATACACCCCAAAAAAATTATTTTATCACTTGATATCAATTAAATGAAAATATAATTTGGATAAATATAGTTATATATATATATACACATATAATTGTATATAAAAATGTGTATATATGGGTTTTACATATCATATTCGAAGCTAAAATAGCCATTACATGAATTATATGAGTAAAGAACCTCATAAATAAATTATTCTTTATAAAAATATGAAAAATTATAGGTTTGGTATTTATATATTAAAATATATACACATATATGTATATTTGGTTTAATTAGGCACAAAACAAAATAAACCCTTTCCTAAATCAATGGTGAGGTTGAAAAGAGTAGAAGTCGAAGAAAAGTTCGGAGGAGGAAAAACCATAAGGTTAAGGTTGAAATTAAGGTTTATATAAAAGGTTTATGGAAACTATATATATATATATATTCTATTCTATAGTTAAAAATTAAAATATAAACAAAGAGGCCTAAATGAAATTGAATATAACTATTAAACAAAAGGATAAAACAGTAATCAATTCAAATCTTAAATGGATCATTCATTTTAATATATATGTATATATATATATATTATGTAAAACATGCTTGATACACCAAAGGGGTTGAATTAAAGTAATGCACCCTTGGTTAATTTGTCGAAATAAGAAAATGGATGGGTCTGGGGAGAATGATGGAATGGATAATGGGTTGAGGGAGAAATATTGAATAAGGAGGGCGACGACTAATCGTACAACAACAAGAAGAAAAATAATAAAGGAATAAGTAGAAAATGATGGAAAACCACGATCAACTAATCCCAATCAGATGGATACAATGGCTTCTATGATTTTAAAAACCTACTGACGATCATAATTAATCATGGTTTTGATCGGACCGTTACATTGAAACCACGAGTTTGAAAAAGGGATGAGCAGCCGAGATCAACCACGTCCCAATCAGATGATTGATGAAAATCAAGAAAATAAAAAGAATTTGGCATACTTCGAATTCCAGACTGGATCAAATGGTGAGGATCTCACGTGGAATGATCAAACAACTCATATTACATTTCCTGAAAAATATCCATCCCACATCGAAATGGGAATGGTTTCGAGACCGCCTTATATACCTCAACCCCTGCGCCATCACATTGATAACACAAACAGACACACTGTAGAATCCTTATAAAAGGGACCCCCACCCATGGGCCTTCTCCCACCCTTACCTCCATCAGTTTGTGACATGCCTCACCCCCTACACATGCCTGACTAGGCCCTACACACGGGTCATGAATGAAAATTAGCATGCGCTAGGCAGGTACTCTGCCTGGTTTCATTTACCACAATGAGACGCCCACTAGACCTTGAGGGCTTGGCCTTCCAGGATGCCCTCAGTTGGGTGGGTACTCACCAATTTGTTTTATAAAAACATCATTAAACACAGTAACATATATAATATATATATTAATGTTTTAAAAACAGAATAAAAACATTATTAAGGACAAGAACATATATTAATATTTCAAAAATAGAACACATGTATTAAATTCCTTATATATATTCCTTAAAATGGATAGAAAAACTGTAAATACCACTATTTTAAAATGTGTTTATACATTTTGAGTTGTAAATATTATAAGTTCAAAATATAAATACAACCTCAATAAAAAACTGTGTCATTACTTTTATATTTTTGTTTTCTTTTTAAAAGAAACTTCATGGTTATCATATTTTTAAAATCCAAATATAAAATATATATTTAATTTAAACTATATATTTATTTATGAAAGGATATAAATTTAAAATATTTAACACATTTTTAAACATTTAAAAATTGATAAAATATATATATACATAGAATTCATAAAATAATAATAATACATAAAATACCTAACAGTTATTTAATTTTATGATGGTTACCAAAACCAATGGTCACCTAAGGACCCCAATTTCCATAACTAGTCATATTTATCATCAAGGCCTTATAAATACATTTTTTAGAGTGTTCCAAACTTCAAAAACCCATTCAGTGAAGATGCTTCGCTAAATCCACTTATTTTATAGTATGGTTACCATTGTTTTTTCCGTAATGTTTTTCATTGTGATTGACACAAAGGATATTCACTACATTATAGCTATTTTTGTTGTGTTTGTTGGTGTCATAATGATTTGGAGAGGTATCCATGTAGGTATTATAGATTTCCTTTAGAATTTTGAACTTATTTAAAATCTATAGATTTAGTATTTTTATTGAGTAAAATATGCCTTATTTTTGTTCTACAAGCATTTATTTTAGATGTAAGCATTTAAAAAAAGATAATTATAATTATAAAAATATCTTAATATTAAAAATATAATTATGTTTGGGGTGTCACATATATAAATATTGTTTCAATCATAACTTCCACCATGAGTAGTTGTAAGGAAAATTGAACAGTATTCATTTAGTTAGGCGGTAGTTCACCGTACACATAAATAATATATTTGTTACCCATTAGTTGGAGGTGTGAGTGAGTGTAGGTGAAACCATTATCATAATAACATATTATTATATTGAGGATACTGGATTTGTTATAAAATCATGGAATAAAGAAAGTGTAGGAGTGGATAAGGAAAATAAAACAAAGGACGTAAAGGAAGATGTTACCTCTTAATCAGGTAACACTTTTTGGATTGTGCCGAAATATTTCCTGGTTTTTTCTTCTGCCTAATGGAAGGATTATAATAAGAAGGTAATATTTTTGGTTTTTTTATAGGGAATATCTCAGTCGAACCTAATATGTTTTAGAGGTTTTGGGAACAGGGATAGGTGGTGGTTTTTACAGGTAAGGAAAAGGACTCACATGGAATTTTTGAAAACAAGTTATGTGTACACATTTTCATACCTAAAAAATACATAAAACCCCAAAATAATTAAATAATGGAAGATTTATTGCCATATAATAGCTATGAAATGGGTTTTGGACATGTTTCTTTGTTATTTGGACTCCTAAGATTACGGTTTAGTAACTAATTAAGCATATTTTTACCTTAATCACTGTGATAAATTTTATTCACTTTAACTAATCATTTTGGCCCAAAATTTTAACATCTATTTAACTTGATTGGGTATTTTTTATCCTATCTCTAATTCCCCATTGTGTTAAATGAATTTTTAAGTTGTTTTCTAGATTTTCTATAGGCTATAGAACACTTACATGATGTGTAACTATGTTACACACTTTGTAGTGATTGCTGGATTCATGTCATAAAAGGGGGGATCATGATGTGAACTGACACACACTTTGAACATGAATTATATAATGTATATTTTAAAAAAGACAATTTTTTATCTGAGGAATGGGTTTTTAGAATATTTTTGACTCGGTGATTAGATGATGTGTAACTGGGTTACACATCATGTAACGGCCCGCACCTAGTATTTAAAGACTGTGTGTGGATGTTTTTTTTAGTTTCTTTATCGATTCTTCATGGATCTCAACCTAGGAAAGTTATGGAACATTTTGAAAGACTCAAACACTTCTATATAAATCTATTCAACATCTGATCTCTATTATGATTTGTAGTGTGCCTCTCTAGCATAGTTTTCTTTCCATTTCATCATTTCCTTTGGTTACAGTATCACCATGGGGTGATGTCTTTGGATCTATTGGCCTAATGTTGGTGGTTATTGTTGATTTCTACTATATGTATTGGGTGATATCATTTTGAAGGCCATTTATTTCATTGTTCATGGTGAAATAGGTGTTTGTCTTTGAGTATTTTGGGTTTCCACTCTTCCGCAGACCCCTTGTATTCATAATTGAATAAATCATGATATAGATTTGATTATTGGCCCTTCATTTACAGTTTTTGGTTTCATTGTTGGTGTATTCCGTTACAGGTTTTTGTCTCCCATGATTTGAAGTAGGTGGTTCTATCTCTAGCCTATGTTGATAATCTTTGTTGTTCTTGATTTATAAACTGATTTTTAAATGGAATTGTCATGATATTTTTCTATGGGTTGAAAAGAGTTTCTGAAGAGAAATGGGTTTTCCCTCATTATAGATAAATATAAATAAAATGGCTATTCCAAAGCATTGAAATCGTTTGTGAAAAAGGGAACACGTGTTGCCTTATGTACATAGGAGGAAAGTTTATCTTAGTGTCATCATCCATTTTTTTGTGATGGGCATAGAGGTTTTTCATGTGGTATCCCTCTATTTCATAGGCCCATTTTTCTAGTGGAACGATATTGAAATTTTTGGTTGTTTACACAAGGTGTGTTCCCCTAAATCAGAAGGCTATATTCTACGATCAGATTTGTGCACTTAATTATTCTCATATGAGTAATCTGCGGCCGAGAACTATAGTTCTCCAGGTTTCTGTCATACAAATTCTTGTATTTTTAATTTCCAATATATTTTAGTTAGCCTTGATATTCATGTTTTGTATTGTGAACAATGATATGGAAAATGTTCTTTGGAATTTTTATACCTTATTTTGTTTAGATCTATGGAAAAGAGGGAAATTTTTACCATATTTTATATAAAATATATTTACTAATTGTAATTCATTATTTTTTAATTAAATTGAGCATACAATAATTGGTATATAGAGAACGGTAATGGAAAACCTTGGATGGATCCTACCGATCCTTTTACATCACACCCTTCACACCCCTTCAACATTGCATAGACAATTGATTGTCTTCTAGTTTAGGGAAAGGAAAGGCATTCCAGTCAGGCACTGGGGTTCTTATCATCTAGATGGTTAGCTGGTGGTGAGATGGGGGTGCGGTTCATTCATACCATCATTTGGAGTAGGTGTGTTGTTTTTAGTCATTTACTTTTGGACACGTCTTGGTGTTTTTTAGATATGTTTATTGTTGTCGGTTTCCACAGTTTACTTACAGTAATGGAATATATATTATACTTTCTTCTTATTTTATTTCTTTCATTATATTTATATATTCTATGGGTTAGTTCAGGTTGGGTGAAATCATTCCCTCTCTTGTGTTGTTAGATTCTTGGGTTCTTTTCAACACCCCATGGAGCTCGGTAATTCTCTTTGTGTATGTGACAGAACAGGTAAAAAGTTGGGTGTGAGGGAAGCCCAGGTCATTCCATCACAGTTTGGTGTCATAGGTGACTTTCCTCAAAAGCTAAAGTCTTGGTATATCTGTTAGATTGGAGATAGTATTTTTGGGACTTGAGAGGCACGTTGTGATATGTGATTTTCCAAATCTTGTCAAAAGGGAGTAAAGTATCAATGGGATGTTGCAATATGTGTCCCAAGTATTGGTTTTTGTTTCAAAAAAAATCGTTTATTTCTTATTGGTTTTCTAGATTGATTTGATATTTTTTTGTTGTCTAGTCATTCTTGGGTTCCACTATGCAGTAGTAGGCCTCCAATACATCTTCCCCGAGTTCCTTAGGAAGGCCTTGCTGATTATCCTCTTGGGAACACACCTATAGATCAGAACCTCATGAATATTATCATATGGTTAGTCCATGATATTGATCAAGATGTGCCACACGTTCAGAACGCAGTGGTTGAGGAACATCTAGGATCTAAAGGAGGGACAAATCGATCAAGTGAGTTCTTACACGAGAAGCCACTATCTTTTAATGGAATGACATAACCTCCAGAGGCGGAGGACTGTATAGATATGATCAATAAAATAATCAATGGTCTGGATACCCCTAAGAATATCAGGGTGAAGTGTGAAATGTTCAGACATTAGGGTTCCTGCATGCAATGATGGGATTCTATGGTCCAAGTAGATAAACACATGGGCTTGGATTGTAAGGGTTTCAAAACACTATTATGTAAAATGTTTTTTTTTCATATTTGATTATTCTATTGATGTCCCCAGAGTTCCTTTTAGCGAAGTAAGGAGAGTATGTGGTGTCATATTATACAAACTGATTTGTTGATCTTGTATGCTTATATCCAGACATGGTAAATAATAACCAGATGAAGGTGTAGATGTACCTGCAAGGTTTTCAATAGGATATCAAATCACAAATGGTTATACTAAAACATTCTACCTAAAAGGATATGGTAGACAAATATATGATGGAAGAAATGAATATGCAAGGTAAGGTTGGATTTTACACCCCTTTTCATCCATTGGGTGGAAGCTTCATTATTGTGCATGAGTAGAACTTGATGTGGCAAGATCATCATAGAAGTGGTGGTTGTAGGCCTTAGTAGTGAACCTCCTCTACACTCTTTCACAACTAGAAATGATCTTATGACCTCATATCTGTGTAGAAAGGGAGAACACACCATAGGTTATTTTTATATGCCCACGAAAATGTACAAATTTTGTGGATGTGTTGGTAATTTTCAATTATTTTTTCAGGATTTGACCATGCCTCATTATGATTATGGATTTTAGCACCAAAGGAAACTGTGGTGCTGTCAAAAGCATCGATGTCTATAGGGGTCTAGCCATAGGCTTGAGGAGTGAAATTTTTTTAGATATTAGATGAGTTTCCCACGTAAGTTGATGTAGGTCGGATGACAGTGAGAGGTATTATCCTTGAATCATCTTCAGTAGAAATTTATTTATTTGATACTAGTTCCTCCTAATAGTTGATATCTACACATTTTTTTGATGTTCTTAAACATTGAATATAAATTATTTCCTTTACAATGGAGTTAATGACACCTCTTGGAGTGATGATAGAGTATGAGTTTTGGTGTTCTAGTTCGTTGATGATAGAAGACATGATGTGGGTCTAGTTTTTTCTCATTCATGATCTGGATATATTTCACATCATCATAAGTATGGATTGGCTTTTTACTCATCAAGATGAGGTGGATTTTATCATAAAAATTTTCATTTCATACTGCTAGTGAGAGATCTCATGAGTTTTCAGAGGATTGGAAACAGAGGTCTGGTCATAGGGGACCTTCCTGCCTATATAATAAATGTTTTTGGTTATTTTTGTGTTTGAGCTTCATGACATTTCTTCTATTAATGATTTTTCCATTGTTGCTCGAGACGTTCCTTTCATTTTTCCAGACGATTTCTCTAATCTCTACCCAAGGAGAGAGGAAGAGTTTAAGATTGACCAACTTCCATGTATGTAGTTGATATCGATAGATTTTTATCATATGGGACCAACATAGATGAAATAACTCATGATTTATTTGGATTTCCTACTAGAAAATGGTTTTTTTCTCCCTAGTGTTACACCTTGGGCAGCCTAAGTGTACATTGCAATAAAATCATATGGTTCACTTCATTTATGTGTGGAATATTGGAATTTGAAGTGGGTAATGGTTAAGAAATAATAACCGTTGCCTCATGTGGATGATCTGCGGGATCGGTTAAAGGGTGAAATTGGTTTTCAAAGATCAATCTTCGGTTGGATTATCATCAGATTAGATTTAAGGAGTCTGATATATTGAAGATATCCTTAAAGAGTAGGTATGGACATTATCAACATCATGTAATGCCTTTGGGTCTGACTAACACTCTTATAGTTTTTAGGGCATTGATGAATAAGTTATTCCACCAACATATCGACAGTTTTGTGGTAGTGTTTGTAGATGATATTCTAGTTTATTCAAAATAAGATAATAATCATGATCACCATCTCAGTTGTGTTCATGAAATTTTGAGAAGTCACTATTTGTATGGAAATATTTTAAAATGTAGTTTCTGGATTCAATAAGTGATGTTATTGGGGTACATATTTTCTAATCATGGATTATCATATGATTCAGATAGGGTAAAGGTAATTTTTTTATGGAAGGAACAACCTAATGTATTTGAGATATGAAGCTTCTATGGTCTTGCTGGATACTACTGCTGGTTTTCGAAGGACGTCACTAAGATGGTGTCATCTTTGACTGCCATCACTAGGAAAGTTGTTACATTTAATTGGGTTTCTATGTTTTATAATTATATTAATGTACTAAAAAGGATTATCACATCATCTCCAGTTATGATCTTACCAGAGCATGGTAAGGTGTAATTGGTGTTTGGTGATGCTTCAGCTTCCTCATTCATATGTGTGAATATGTAGGATGGTCATGTGGTGTTTATGACTCTCACTAGTTCTGACTGCATAAGAACAATTACTCCACTCATTATCTAGATCAATATGTAGTCATTAATGTTCTTAAGTGTTTGACGAATAATCTTTTCATGGAATGGTTTATGGACTTCTCTAATCAGAAGAGTGTTAAATTATATCTTTTCTTAGAAATACTTGAATCTAACAATGATATGATGGTTAGAATACCGTCATATGTCTGACTTCAATATTTCCTACTCTCTAGGGAATGAAAATGTCATTTTAGATGCTCTTAGAAGGAATGTACCATTATAGGATGATTTGGAATTGAAGGAAGAGTGAAACCTCATTGGGATTTTTGTTTAGCTTTATATGGATGCTAAGGAGGGTTCTTCATGTATGGTTCTAACCAGTGTTAGTTTTCATCATCTATCATAGAGTCTGTCCAGAAAAGTTAGTATTAGGATAAATTGTTTCATAAGACATGAGATATCCTTTTTGGTGGGGTGACCGTTTCAGGTTGGCCTCTCTATTCAGATGGTATGATTCACTTCAGGAAAAGGATTGTCATCTATGAATTAGTGAGGAGTTCAGTTTTATTCTATTTTAATTACTCTTTATGGGACATAAATCAAGGCACTATGAAGATTTATTATGACATGATAAGAATATTCTGGTGTTCGGGCATAACGAATGACATTATAGATTATGTGTCCCACTATTACACCCACCAAAAGGTTAAGGTAGATCACATGAAACCCACTGGTTTGCATCATCCTTTTATGGTTCCAGTTTGGATATGGGATGGTGTATCCATGGATTTTTTTATTATATTTCCATGGAAAACCCGAATGAATAATGCTATCTAGGTTGTTTTTGATTAGTTGACAAATTCATCTCATTTAATTTTAATCAAAGATGTCGCTATGGTTTAAGTTCTCGGTATATTGTATGTGGACGAGATCGAGAGGTTACATTGGACTCATTCTACAATTGTTTTAGGTAGGGATATTAGGTTTATATCAAGGTTCTAGATGAGTATTCAAGATTCAATGGGAACTCTGATCATGTTGAACACAATATACCATCTATAGATAAGTGACCAAATAGTGTGAGTAATTAATATTGTGGAAGATATAATCCACTCCTATGTCCTTATTTCAGAGGATCATGGGATAATAATTTTCAATTGGATTATTTTATTTATAATACTAGTTTTCAATCATCAAGAATAGTGTATCCCATTTAGGATATGTATGGATACCTTTGCAGATCACCTATTCATTGGGGAGATGTTTCTAAAGAATCTTTAGTTTACCCATGTTTGGTTCAAGAAACATCAGTAAAGATTCAGGATGTTAAATGACATCTATTTACAGCCCAGAGTTGATAAAAATAATATGCGGATTAGAGATGTCATCCATTAGGTTTTCTCATAGGTGACTGGGTCATCCAAAAAAAATTCCACATTTGGGTCACCTTCGACATGGAATACAATGAAAGTTTGAACTGAGATGTATTGGACCATTTGAGATCACTAAACATCTCAGACATGTTTCTTATCAATTAGATTTTCTGATTTAGTTGAAAAATATCTTGAGCTTTTCCCTGTTTCCTTGCCCTAGAAGAATCATCTTAATCCCGATCATGTCATGAGTTGGGAGGAAATTGAGTTAGTGCTAGATGTTTATGTTTTGGTGGAATCAGTTGAGATCATTGAATCTCATACAAAAGCATTTCATGGGAAGTCGATTACATTGGTAAGAATCCTATTGAAACAAGGATAATAATCTCACGAGACTTGGGAAAATGAATTACTGATGAGGGAGTAGTGGCCTCATATATTTTTGGGAATTAAATCTTCCATATGAATTCCTAGGGATTGAATGTCACTATGGTGGGGAGTTCCTAAAATCCCATTTCCTTGAGAAGGAATGTTTTTACCTATATCTAAGTACCATTTCGTTTAAAATTCATTAGAATATGGTTTCTAGATTTTTTGTAGTGTGATGAATAGTTAAACTCCATTTAACTATGTTAGGTGTTGTGTAGGGGTTGTTGGATATATGTCGTGAAAGGGAAGATCATGCTGTAAACTGATATAGGCCGTGTTTGTGACTTACCTGATGTGAATTATGAAAAGGCTAGTTATTAATATGAGGTTAAATTTTTCTAAGAGAATGTTTTACTCGATGATTACATGTTGTATAACTGGGATAAAGGTCGTGTAATGGCCAACATCTAATTTTTAAAGACTGTATATAGTTGTTTTCAATAATTTTCATTGCTCGTTCTCTATAGATATCAACCTAAGGTAGCTAATAGTAATTTTTGAGAGACTCATCCCCTTCTATATCGATATTTTTAATAAATTATCTCCATTGATATTTACGATGCGTCTCTTTGGTTAAGATTTCTTTCCATTTATTCATTTCCTTAGCTCATAATATCACCATTGGATGACAACTTTGGATATTTTCATCTATAGTTGGTGATTCTTCTTGTTTTCTTCTGATTCTATTGTGTGATCTCATTTCAGATTCACTTTCTTCCCTTGGTCATGGTGTGGTGGGAATTCCTCTTTGAGGTATACGAGTTTTCTCTATTCCACTAACACATTTTATTCTAAGTTGAATCAATATTGATGTGGATTTGATTATAGGTCCTTCGTTGACATTGTTGGGATTTATTGTTAGTGGATTTTGTTATGGGATTGTGCAACACAAGCTTTGAGGTAGGTGGTTCCATCTGAATGCTATGTTGAAAATCATGATTTATCGTGATTTATAAACATTCATTTAAATTGAATTGTAAAGATCTTTTTTTGTGTCTGGAAAATAGTTTTTGAAGAGAAATCGGTTTTCCTTAGTTATTGATTAAGGGAATGAAAATGGGTATTTTGAAGCAATGAAATGGTTTGTTAAAAGGAGAATATGTGTTACCTTTGGTACTTATGTGGACAGTTTATCTTGGGGATATCATACATTATTTTGTTTTTATAAAGGTGGTTTGCCTTTTGGTATTCCTCTGTTTCCTATGACCATTTTTCTAGGTGGATGATATTGACATTTTGGGTTGTTTACTCATGGAGTATTCCTCTATTTCTTAGGCCTTTGTTCTAGGATAGTATTTTTTCAATTTATTATTGTGGTGTAATTAGTCTGCAATAATGTTCTATAGTATTCCTGGGTGTTGAGATACATGTGCTCCTATTTTGAATTTCAGGTTTTTTCTAAGTTACCCTTGATATTCACATTTCTTCTTGGGAAAAATAAAATGGAAAATGTGATTTGAAATTAATATACATGATTTTGTTTCTAACTGAGGAAAATGGTAAATGTTTAGCACATTTTTATAAAACAACATTACTGCTTATAATAACTTTTTTACTTGAAAAGAGAATACATGAAATTTTATACAGAGACTGGTTCTAGAACACCTAGATTAGATCCTACTGCTCATGTTAGCTCACACCCTACAAACCTCTTCAGTGGTGCATATACCTTTGTTTGTCTTCCAATAAAGTGAAAGGAAAGGATTCATAATGAGGTGGTGGGTTTCATCTTAGCTGGCTGGGTAGATGGTGTTGCGATTTTGGGATTTCATTCATACAATCAATTGGAGGAGCTATGTGGTTTTTAATCCTTTGTTGTTAGACTTGTCTAGGAGTTTTTGGCTACTTTTGTTGTTGTTTGTTTATATTGTTTCATTAAAATTATGGAATATATATTCTATTGTATTATACTGTTCGTTTTTCCATTAAATATATGTATGACATTTGGCCTTTTATGTTGGGAGAAATCATTCTCTCTATTTTGTTGTTCAATGCCTGGGTGATTGTCTCCAGCCTGTGGGGAACAGGAATGTTCGTTGGTGTCACGACCCGTCCTCGGGGCCCGTGCCGTGACTACCCCAAGCCCGCCTTCCATAGGCCAGGGGCTGGCGACTAGCACCAAGGCGTAAAATCCCAGTAAACAGGGAAGGCATTGCCTTTATAAGTAACAACCACACAGAGTCAGCAAGCAGAAAGTAAAGTGCAGAAAAGTAAAGGGGCCGGAAATACAAGCCCAACTGTAAAGTACAACTGAAAAGTAAAGTACAGCAACTGAAGAAAAGACGGCGGCCTCGTGTCGTCCACTGGCAATCCCACCTGAAGGGTGGGTACAGATAGCCTCCAAGCTCCTCGGGCCCCACGTCCGCTCTGAGCACGTCCCGCCCAGTGGTCCACCTCCTGGTACCGTCCTGCTCCACGCCCCAACCGCGATCAGCGCTGTCCGTCGTCTGCAACCAACACCACGAAGTGCGGGCATAGCCCGTGCAGGGGTGAGTACAACTACTCAGTAAGGACCCCGAGACCCCCGAAGGTCTCCCGAAATCCACAAAGGATATAGCACAAAGAAAGATGCAATCACGAAGTAACATCTGACTCGACTTAGGTATATGCCCACACATATACCTAAGTCCCCAATTCTAGCTCTGCTCACGAGCTCAAGAACAACTCAATCCACAAAGGAAAGCAAGACTCAAATCCACAAGGAGAGTAAATAGTAAATCCACAAAGGATGGTTCAACACAATCCACAAAGGAGAGTAACATAAGATTCAGCTCAAATCCTTTCCAAGGATTTTTATGTTGGTCTTATTTTATAAACATGCCAACACGAAACCGGTTAAGAAACGATCCATCAATTCGTTGAATTAATTCAACGAAAGAAACGACCCATTTAATTCACGAAGAAACAGTCCATTTAATTCACGAAATAAACCGCCCAATTAAATGGTCTGTTAAGAATTAAAGAAAACGCGTCGGTTGACTTTTCAGTTACTTTGACGGGTTTTCGCGGGTGCGTTACTTAGCGAAAGAAACGGCGGGGCTCGTGCGGGTCCCACCGCACAAATATCCTACCAAGAGGGTAGGATATTTCTGGATAGCATCCTATCCAGTTCAACCCAGTTCAAGCCGCCTTTAAGTGACTTCAAGTGGCTTCCAAGCAGCTTAAGTGAAATAAAATAAAGTTGTCGCACAAACTTTATTTTATTTCTGACTTAAGGCCGTAAAATTTAAAAACCACGTCTGAGCAAACGCAACTCCGGAAGAGGCGTTTCTAAGCAAATACCGGCGCTGCGATTTCATCGGTGCCCTCAGAATTTGATTCCGGGCACCGGTTCAAAAGATAGAAAAACCCGCTCGTCCGTTCACTGAACGTACCCGAGCCAAACTTCGGAAATTGATTCCGGGCACACCGGGCCTCGGAATCAGGTGCCGTCTGAAGCTGCGCTATTGTAAAATTCCAAAGAAAATTAAGAAAAAAATTTCCTTGAAATTTGCGGGTCTTTACATTACTCCCACCTCAGGGCTTTACGTCCCCGTAAAGATACATCAAAAACTAGGGGAACAAATGGGGGTACTGAGCACGCATCTGAGCCTCCCGCTCCCAAGTGCTCTCCTGGAGGTTCCCGTGCTGCCATCTGATGCGCACAAGAGGAATCGACCGCCCACGTAGGACCCGCTCCTGTCGATCCTCGATCTCCACTGGAACCTCCGAAAAAGTCGCCCCATCGTCCACGTCCAGCTCCCCAAAGTCGATGATGTGCGTCGGGTCGTGCACGTATCTCCTCAGCTGAGACACGTGGAAGACGTCGTGCACCCGGTGCAACTGAGGTGGTAGAGCCAGGCGATAAGCCACCTCTCCTATCCTGCTGAGGACCTGGAAAGGCCCGATGAAACGTGGAGACAACTTGCCGCCTCGGCCAAATCTCCGTAAACCACGTCGAGGTGAGACACGCAAAAAGACGTGGTCGCCATCCTCGAACTCTAGTGGCCTCCGCCTCCTGTCAGCATATGACTTCTGCCGGCTCTGAGCTGTCCTCATCCTCTCCTGGATGATCTGGACCTTCTCTGTCGTGGCTCGGACCATCTCTGGTCCCACGAGTGCTGACTCCCCAGGGTCTGTCCAGCACAACGGTGATCTGCAGGGTCTGCCGTACAACGCCTCGTATGGTGCCATCCCGATGGTGGAGTGGTAGCTGTTGTTGTACGCGAACTCCACCAAGGGTAGGTGGTCCTCCCAGCTGCGACCAAAGTTGAGAACACATGCACGGAGCATGTCCTCGAGTGCCTGTATGGTCCTCTCCGTCTGACCATCCGTCTGAGGGTGGAAGGCTGTGCTCAGATGGAGCCGCGTCCCGAACGCCTCCTGCAACCCCTTCCAAAGCCTGGAAGTGAAACGAGCATCTCGATCGGAGACGATAGATGATGGCACACCGTGAAGCCGTACGATCTCCTGGACGTAAAGACGTCCTAAGCTCTCCACTGAGCTCTGCTCTCTGATGGGTAGGAAGTGTGCCGACTTGGTGAGTCGGCCGACAATCACCCAAATGGAGTCGTGACCTCTGGAAGTACGTGGAAGTCCAGTCACGAAGTCCATAGATATGCCGTCCCACTTCCACTCCGGGACCTCCAAGGGCTGTACCAAGCCTGCTGGTACCTGGTGCTCTGCCTTCACCTGCTGGCAGGTGAGGCATCGTGAAACGAACTCTGCCACAGCTTTCTTCATACCCGGCCACCAGTGCTGTCGCCTGAGATCCTGGTACATCTTCGCCACTCCGGGATGTACCGCCAAGGGAGAAGTGTGAAACTCTCTCAGCACCTCCTCTCGTAAAGCAACTGGTACGAAGGTACGCCCTCTGAAAAGGATGTCGTGCTCTGCTCCAAGGGAGAAACCATCAGGCGCCTGACCTGAGGATATCAGTGCACGCCGGGTCTCACAGTCAGCGTCCCCACGCTGAGCCTCTCTGACCCGCTGTAGAAGTGGAGGAGAGACTGTGAGAGACTGAAGAAAGGCTGTTCCGTCTCTATCCACGAAGGATATCTGCAAGGAGGCTAGCTGCTCCGTCGCCTCCTCAAGTAGCTGAATGCCCGTCCTCCTGCTGAGGGCATCGGCTACCACGTTCCCCTTCCCAGGAGTATAGACTATCTCAAAGTCATAGTCCTGGAGGAACTCAAGCCATCTCCGCTGTCTCAGGTTCAGGTCCTTCTGAGAGAAGATATACCTGAGACTCTGGTGGTCAGAAAAGACTGTGAAGCGCTCGCCCATCAGATAGTGCCGCCACGTCTTCAGAGCGAAGACCACTGCTGCTAACTCCAGGTCATGAGTGGCGTAGTTCTGCTCATGCGGCCTCAACTGACGTGATCCGTAGGCGATCACGGCCCGCTCCTGCATCAGGACGCACCCGAGTCCAGTCCCTGATGCGTCGCAGTAAACTACGTACCCAACTCCCTCCTCAGGCAACCTCAAGATAGGTGCGCTGGTCAATCTCTGTCTCAGCTCCTGGAAGCTCTGCTGACATCTGTCTGACCACACGAAGGGTTTCCCCTTCTTCGTCAAGGCTGAGAGTGGTGCCGCAACTCTGGAGAAGTCTGGCACGAATCTCCGATAGTATCCGGCTAGGCCCAAGAAGCTCCGCACCTCTGTCACGCTCTTGGGTGGCTCCCAAGCTAGCACTGCCTCGATCTTCGCGGGATCCACTGCAACTCCCGCCTCAGAAATGACGTGCCCCAAGAAATGGACCTCACGCAACCAGAACTGGCATTTTGAGAGCTTGCCATAAAGCTGGTGCTCTCGGAGTGTGTCTAGCACAACTCGCAGGTGGTAGGCATGCTCCTCCTCAGTCGTCGAGTATACCAAAATGTCGTCAATGAAGACAACGACAAATCGGTCGAGGTATGGCTGGAAGATCCTGTTCATGAGGCTCATGAACACTGCTGGAGCATTGGTTACGCCGAACGGCATAACCAAGAACTCATAATGGCCATACCGACACCTGAAGGCCGTCTTCTGCACGTCCTCGTCTCGAACTCTGAGCTGATGATAGCCTGACCGGAGGTCTATCTTCGAGAACCACCGCGCTCCCTTGAGCTGATCGAAGAGGTCATCAATCCGTGGCAGCGGATACTTGTTCCTCACTGTCACCTGGTTCAGGCGACGATAGTCGACACATAGTCGCAAGCTCCCATCCGCCTTCTTGGCGAACAAAATCGGGGAAGCCCAGGGTGAAACACTGGGTCGGATAAACCCCTTGCTCTGCAAGTCCTCCAACTGTACCCGCAGCTCTCGAAGCTCGGCGGGGGCAATCCGATATGCTGGAGTAGATATCGGGGCTGTCCCGGGGTACAAGTCGATGTAAAAGTCTACCTCTCTACGAGGAGGTAGCCCTGGAACGTCGTCGGGAAAGACGTCCACGTACTGGTCCACCACTGCAGGAAAAGCCGGACTCCGCACGCCCACTGCTCCTAGGATGAGGCTAGCCAACTGATGAGAGATGGGCTGCACTCTCCTCCGCGGAAGTCCATCCTGTGCTGCAAAGGTTCCCTTCTCGCCGGTGAAGGTAAACCTGCTCCCGTCGGTACGAACACATCGCACCTTGCGCCTAAAACAGTCGATCTGGGCATGAACCGTGGATAGCCAATCCATGCCCAAGATGACGTCGTAAGGCCTCGACGCCGCTACAAGGAGATCCCAGCCGAAGCTCTCGCCTCCTAGAGTAAGCTCACACTGCCGGCACCAGTGCGTAATCGTCGAGTCTGCTCCCGTAGGAGTCTCTAGCCGTAAGGATCGAGCCAACGGCTCAGTCGGAATCTCCGAGCTCCGAACAAGGGCAGAGGCTATGAAAGAGTGACTCGCTCCTGTGTCTATAAGTACTGCAGCAAGGGTGGAATAGACACAGATCGTACCTCGAATCATCTCTGGCATGTCGGGGTCGTAGGCCTCCACTGCCTGGAGCTGGGCCTGTCCCTGCCCTCCAGCTCCCTGTGGTCGAGGTGGCCCTCCTGGTGGTGGTGGGGGTAGAGCCTGGAAGCATCTCCCACCACCTGCTGCTCGGCCAGCTCCTCTGCCTCGTCCGCCTCCTCCCTGCGGACCACCACGGTCGACCCTCTGCCTCTGCCTGGGTGGCCCTTCCACCGTCTGCTGCTCCTCTGGTCGGCGAGTCGGGCAGTCACGAGCCATGTGACCCTGCCCGCCGCAAGAGTAGCACAACCTGCCTCTCGAAAGGCTGGCACTCCGCTGTGTGCCCTGCACCGCTGAGCCGGTGTCCTGAGGCCGTCTGCGAGGGGGTCTGGTCTTCCTGGACCCGTGAGTCATCCGTCGGCTGCCTGCTGCCGATGACTCAGCTACCTGCCGCCCTGCGCTAGGTCTCGCTGCTGAAGAAGGCTCTGCCAGGAAGCTCTCGATCAGGAGGGCTCGCTCCAGCACTCCCGCCTGGGTCGGAATGCTGAGGGAGATCAGCGACGCCCGAATCTCCTGTCGCAAGCCCTGCTCGAAGGTCCGGGCCCGGAAGAAGGGGTCACGTACCATGTCGGTCGAGTAGCGAGATAGGTCCGTGAACCTCGCCGCGTACTGAGCGACCGTCATGCTGCCCTGGCGCAGCTGGAGAAGCTCCTGGATGCGCACCGCTCGGAGGGTGGCCGGGACGAACTCAGAGCGGAAGAGGCTCTCGAAGTCCGTCCAGAGCAGGGATGCCTCATGGTGAACCTGGAGCATCAGGCTCCACCATCGTCCTGCCGCCGCCTGCAGGAGGCTCGCTGCGAGGATCACCATGAGATCCGCTGGTGTCCTCACTAGCCTGAAGATCCGTACCACCGCCTCTAGCCAGTCCTCGGCGGCCTGGGGGTCCGCCTCACCGCGAAACCTGGGCGGTCGCTGGCTCTGAAACTCATGCAGTGCCCTGAGGCGACGTGCATCGTCAGCGTCTGGTACTGGCAGCATCGGTGGCTCGGCGGGTAAAGCTACCGCCGGTGCCACAGCTGGCAAAGGGCCCTGCACCGAGGCCTCGTCGCTCGGTGGGCTGCCACCGCGCCCTACACTCGGAACCCTAGCTGGCAGTCGTCGCGGGGCCATCCTGAAAAGGAGAACAAGAGCACCACAGTCAGAACAGTATACCTGGTGAGCTGGCACAAGTAATCACAAGGAAAACTTGAGACTTTCATAAAGCAGATCAGTATACCCGGTGAGCTGACACAAGTAATCACAAAGAAAACTTGAAACACACACGCAATCAATGTTTTCATGCATTAAGTCGGAAATCAGGAGTCAGGGTCCTGGTGTACGGATACGTCGGCCGCCGCACCAACACTGGGCTCCCTGAACTGATAACCACACTCAATACACTAAACACTATTGCTTCACATAGAAAGAAAGGACGATCAGAGTCTGCGGTAGAACCGACCACCTCTGATACCAATTTGTCACGACCCGTCGTCGGGGCCCGTGCCGTGACTACCCCAAGCCCGCCTTCCATAGGCCAGGGGCTGGCGACTAGCACCAAGGCGTAAAATCCCAGTAAACAGGGAAGGCATTGCCTTTATAAGTAACAACCACACAGAGTCAGCAAGCGGAAAGTAAAGTGCAGAAAAGTAAAGGGGCCGGAAATACAAGCCCAACTGTAAAGTACAACTGAAAAGTAAAGTACAGCAACTGAAGAAAAGACGGCGGCCTCGTGTCGTCCACTGGCAATCCCACCTGAAGGGTGGGTACAGATAGCCTCCAAGCTCCTCGGGCCCCACGTCCGCTCTGAGCACGTCCCGCCCAGTGGTCCACCTCCTGGTACCGTCCTGCTCCACGCCCCAACCGCGATCAGCGCTGTCCGTCGTCTGCAACCAACACCACGAAGTGCGGGCATAGCCCGTGCAGGGGTGAGTACAACTACTCAGTAAGGACCCCGAGACCCCCGAAGGTCTCCCGAAATCCACAAAGGATATAGCACAAAGAAAGATGCAATCACGAAGTAACATCTGACTCGACTTAGGTATATGCCCACACATATACCTAAGTCCCCAATTCTAGCTCTGCTCACGAGCTCAAGAACAACTCAATCCACAAAGGAAAGCAAGACTCAAATCCACAAGGAGAGTAAATAGTAAATCCACAAAGGATGGTTCAACACAATCCACAAAGGAGAGTAACATAAGATTCAGCTCAACCAGGTATACTTTTTCAGATGACGTCAAAGATGATCACTGATCCATCTAAGTCGTCGGACCCACGAAGGATCGATAGGTACTAACCCCCGCAGAAGACCCACACAGGATCGGGCTCACACAGAACCTGTAGGCAGTGGCTCACACAGAACCGGTAGGCAGTGGCTCACACAGAACCGGTAGTAGGACCCACATAGGATCGGGCACTGATCCGCGTAGGATCGCTGAGTGCAGTAGTCGACGCAGTCCACTGAGGATCTCTGCACAGTCGTCACCGCAGTCCACGAAGGATCTCTGCTCTGCCGTCGTCGCAGTCCACGGAGGATCTCTGCTCTGCCGTCGTCGCAGTCCACGGAGGATCTCTGCTCTGCCGTCGTCGCAGTCCACGGAGGATCTCTGCTCTGTCGTCGAGGTCACAGCCAGCGCTAGGGTTCCCGCACGTAGCGAGCTCGTTTAGGAGGGTCCGCTCCACGAGCCGAGGGGCTGATACATCAACTGACATGTAGTCCGAAGTTGATGTATCCAAAAGTTCCGTATCGACAACAGGATCTCAACGCGACAGACGGCGCGTCAATCGGACGCCCGGTCTGAGAGTTATTGGCATTTTCGTCCCAGGGGCCCGGTTGGTTTTTAGGGAAAAACCGACCCGACCGTACTCCGCCTGTATCCGATCCTCGGGCGGAGTATGCCAAAAGTTCCGTCTCACTTAGAGGAAACTACCACAGCTGACGGTACGTCGTTCAGACGTCCGTAGCTCAAGTTATGAGCGTTTCCGCTCCGAGGGCCCGGTTGGCTTCGTGTACGAACCAACCCGGCCGAACCCAAAGTCTTCCGAAACCTTGAGTATAATATACAGAAACGACCGTCTCGATCCAAGGATCGCGTAGCCGCTGACGGTTCGTCAATCGGAGGTCCCAGGCCCAAGTTATGGGCGAAAGACCGAAGAGGGCCCGAAACGGGGGTACGGGGCCCGGGGCGACCCGGCCCGAACCGGCTCGGCCGGGTCCGGGCCGCGCCCAGGCCGGACCGGACCGGGCCGAGCCGGTTCGGGCCGGGTCGGGCCGGCCCGGTTCGGGCCGACCCGGTTCGGCCGACCCCAGGGGGGGTTCGGGCCGGGTCGCCCCGGGCCCAGTACCCCCGTTTCGGGCCCTCTTCGGTCTTTCGCCCATAACTTGGGCCTGGGACCTCCGATTGACGAACCGTCAGCGGCTACGCGATCCTTGGATCGAGACGGTCGTTTCGGTATATTATACTCAAGGTTTCGGAAGACTTTGGGTTCGGCCGGGTTGGTTCGTACACGAAGCCAACCGGGCCCTCGGAGCGGAAACGCTCATAACTTGAGCTACGGACGTCCGAACGACGTACCATCAGCTGTGGTAGTTTCCTCTAAGTGAGACGGAACTTTTGGCATACTCCGCCCGAGGATCGGATACAGGCGGAGTACGGTCGGGTCGGTTTTTCCCTAAAAACCAACCGGGCCCCTGGGACGAAAATGCCAATAACTCTCAGACCGGGCGTCCGATTGACGCGCCGTCTGTCGCGTTGAGATCCTGTTGTCGATACGGAACTTTTGGATACATCAACTTCGGACTACGTGTCAGTTCATGTATCAGCCCCTCGGCTCGTGGAGCGGACCCTCCTAAACGAGCTCGCTACGTGCGGGAACCCTAGCGCTGGCTGTGACCTCGACGACAGAGAAGAGATCCTCCGTGGACTGCGACGACGGCAGAGCAGAGATCCTCCGTGGACTGCGACGACGGCAGAGCAGAGATCCTCCGTGGACTGCGACGACGGCAGAGCAGAGATCCTTCGTGGACTGCGGCGACGACTGTGCAGAGATCCTCAGTGGACTGCGTCGACTACTGCACTCAGCGATCCTACGCGGATCAGTGCCCGATCCTATGTGGGTCCTACTACCGGTTCTGTGTGAGCCACTGCCTACCGGTTCTGTGTGAGCCACTGCCTACAGGTTCTGTGTGAGCCCGATCCTGTGTGGGTCTTCTGCGGGGGTTAGTACCTATCGATCCTTCGTGGGTCCGACGACTTAGATGGATCAGTGATCATCTTTGACGTCATCTGAAAAAGTATACCTGGTTGAGCTGAATCTTATGTTACTCTCCTTTGTGGATTGTGTTGAACCATCCTTTGTGGATTTACTATTTACTCTCCTTGTGGATTTGAGTCTTGCTTTCCTTTGTGGATTGAGTTGTTCTTGAGCTCGTGAGCAGAGCTAGAATTGGGGACTTAGGTATATGTGTGGGCATATACCTAAGTCGAGTCAGATGTTACTTCGTGATTGCATCTTTCTTTGTGCTATATCCTTTGTGGATTTCGGGAGACCTTCGGGGGTCTCGGGGTCCTTACTGAGTAGTTGTACTCACCCCTGCACGGGCTATGCCCGCACTTCGTGGTGTTGGTTGCAGACGACGGACAGCGCTGATCGCGGTTGGGGCGTGGAGCAGGACGGTACCAGGAGGTGGACCACTGGGCGGGACGTGCTCAGAGCGGACGTGGGGCCCGAGGAGCTTGGAGGCTATCTGTACCCACCCTTCAGGTGGGATTGCCAGTGGACGACACGAGGCCGCCGTCTTTTCTTCAGTTGCTGTACTTTACTTTTCAGTTGTACTTTACAGTTGGGCTTGTATTTCCGGCCCCTTTACTTTTCTGCACTTTACTTTCCGCTTGCTGACTCTGTGTGGTTGTTACTTATAAAGGCAATGCCTTCCCTGTTTACTGGGATTTTACGCCTTGGTGCTAGTCGCCAGCCCCTGGCCTATGGAAGGCGGGCTTGGGGTAGTCACGGCACGGGCCCCGAGGACGGGTCGTGACAGTTGGGTATGTGACAGAATGGGTTGGGAGTCCAGTTTTAGGGCATCCCAGGTTGGTTCGTCATAAAAATAAACATGATATAATTTAAATCTATATATTATATTGATTATAGTCGTATATTTCTTTTTTTTAATTCCATTCTAAGAAGTGTAAAAGTTATGATTAATTATAATCATGTAAACATTATTAAATTTTGTGTTTTTAAGGATTAAAGATGTTAAAATGTTTATTAGGGTTTTATATTCATTTTCAATGTTAAATTAATTATAATGGACTAAATTTTATTAATCAATTTATAATTTATATAATGTGACATTAAATTAAATTAAATAATAAAATAACAATAATTATTTTTTTAAATGAAATGTCAGTTATTTACTTAAATGTAGTAATTTTTACTATTCTTTTAAAAAATGACATTTCTCATAAGATTCCCAAAAATTCACTATAAGAAAATTTGGGCATTATAAATTAAAAAATGAAGTTTATTTTACCAAATTTTATTTCTCATTGTGTCTAAATTCAATTTTATTGTTTTTATAGAAGTACATGAAGTGCAGTTCACATTATTTTTAAGCTTATATGGAATTTATCCAAAATTATATACTTCATTATCAATATGATTTATTTCAATAAAACCATTTTAAAAAATATTTGAATATTTTTTATTAATATTCATATAACTATGTTTAAAAACACATTTATAAATTTATCATTTAAAAAATTTATAATAAAAAGATACTTTGTTGAAACTCGGTGTTTCGTGTAATGTACACCAAATCGGTGTTGCAGGTTGCACAAGACAAGTCTGTATTTCATGTAGTTCACACCAAGTCAGTGTCATGCGATTGTAATATTTTACTTAGTTTTTAATATATATATATATAGAATGAACAATTTCTACTGTCACATTAAATGAAAAATAGGAAAAAGAAAAAGTAATTCCAAAAAATTTATTCAAAATATCATGGGGTGTTACACAAACAAATCCATTTAAAATAATTAATAAAAATTTAAAAATGAATGTGATTCTGTATATAAATAAATTTTTCAAAAATGAAATACAAAATGAAACTCTTGGAGATGTGACAACATTACTGATCCAGATTTCTATGAGATAGTAATGTCTGTATTGATCAGTAACTCTATTATCATAATATATAAAAGTATTATATATATATATAAATTTTTGATAATATAAGTATATTGAAAATTATGCTACCAAAACTCTCTATAAGAAATGTGCAATAATTATACTAAATACAATGTAAATAAGTATTAAAAATAGATTCATCGCCTAAAAAATATATATTACCACAAAACCTCACTAGTCTAACTCACAATGTAAATGAAAAAGTTAGTAATATAATACTAATAATAATAATTATTAATATAAATATGTTAAAAGGTACTCCATAAAAATTTACCTAGTGAAATATTCACCATCACTCCCCAATACCTTATGTATTGGATATTCAAATTATTTTGGGAATCAAGTCCCCACATACAACAAAACCAGATATCCATATTTGTGTTAAAACCATACATGACCAACCACACACTACATAGTAACACCACATCTTTACGATATCCAAATTATAATTATCAATAATTTTTTAATGTAGTTTCCCTTATGATTATATAAATGTTTCTTATTTTTTAATATACTATTATATAATGAACATAAAACACATAAAAGAACAAAAAAAGTAATTATATTGAAATGATATTTTCATTTAGAGAACATATATGTAAATAAGTGTTTAAAGTGTTATAGTGGGATAAAAAATAGAAAATAATATTACAATATTATGAATGTTTGAATATGATCAGTCCTGTATTATGATAATTCTCATGAACAACACTACAAAAATGAAAAAAAAATATTAGAAATGAAATATTAATTATGAAAATGAATATATATATATATAATTGAGTAAATATATAGTATAATTATGTATGAATTAAAGCTGAGGTATTTATAGAATGTAGGGAACCTATATTATCATTAAATTCTTACTGCTGGACGAGTAATTTGACTAGTGAAATTATAATTAGACCACTAGAATAGTAACCTAGAGCTTAGTAATAACAACCTAATCAATGTATTTTGAAAATAAAAAAAAACTTATCATATAAAAAGAAAATATAGATACTACATATCATGATGAAAATGATAAAATATTAAAAATAGTGTTTTGATTTTTGTAAAACACAAATGATTTAGTTATATTTTTATAAAAAATACAAATATTTAATAAAAATATTATCATCATAAAATGTGTTTATAAAATAATAAAATGTTTCATTAAAGTCATATCAAACCTATAGGAAAACATAGGTATTTTGTAAAGGGATTGAAAATGATCTTAAGATTAAAATGGTGGTATTCAAATAAATAAGTATTTTATTAAATACAATTAATTTTTTCATATTTATAAAAAAATTTGGATAATTATTTTTATAATCCACACAATTAATGATGGAAATGGGTATTTTTTGATATTTTTCTAAAAAAATTTATTTATTTTTGAATAGTAAAATATGAAAAATATGGTATTAAAAATTATATGTTAAGTACATGAATTAGTGAGTCATAAATGATATTATAAACCATTTTCATGGAATCACATGCACTAATTAATTTCATTAATAAAAATATTCATCACTAATTATTGTCTTTGGAGAAAAAAACTAATGATTATTATATTAAAAAAAATCCATATCTTCATCTTATAAATTCAACCCATCACCTCCCCTTATCCTCACACCTTGTATGATTTGGGGATTTCCAAAATTATAGACAATTATCTTCTCAATATTATCCCCTTCATCCATTTTTTATGGTCTCACTGAATTCCATTCCAAAGATCCTTCACGTGTAACCTAAGAGGAGACAGTCAACCAAAAAGCTAAATTCTAAATTTAACAACACTAAATTTTTTTATTCTTCTAACATTACAAAATTTTTTTATATAAACGTTGATATATTAAAATATATATCATAAATTTTATTATATGTTATTATTGTAGTGGGATATCAATTTTCTACATTCCCTTAATCGATTCTAAAATGAAAACTATTGTTCATAATATGGGTGGATCATGGCCCCATGATCAATGTATTTCATTTTTCACCTCTGTATTCATAAAGAATTTAAACTCTCTTAATATGGTTTTAAATTATTGAAATATGTATATTTTATTTTATTTCTCATTCTAGAATTGATATATACCCATAATATATGTTCCATAAGGTTGGAAAAACCGCCTATGTGACTTAATTGTATAATGATAATAATTAAACTATACCACGTAAATGTATTGTTAGTAATATTTGAATTTTAAAACAAATTTTAAATCCATTAATGACACTGAAAACGTTTTATCATTATTCTAGATTTATGTAATAATTCAATAAAAACTCTCATAATTATCTATAAATTATTCTGATTGAGCCATGAAACAAACGACCCTCAGAAAAATAACATAGACTTGATATCTCAATTAAATGACTCGAATACCACATAATATATTAATCATAATTAAAATATTGATGAATTATATTCATAATAATTTTTTTAATAAATATAATTTTATTATTAATTATTTTATGAGAATGTATAATATGAATCTATACATAAGGTAAGGGAACTCTCTGAACCACCCTCTTTTCATTGGGTAATACCTAATCTTCATCGTCTATCATTGTATCCCTATTTAAAATTTTATAATGATTATAAATTATATATATATATATATATATCTATATCTCCCTTAAATATTTATATAACATATTCTACCTTTATTTGTAGGGGATATACAATCTCTTGAAATTATCTTCATGAATCATTATTTTTTGTGTACCAGATTTAAGAACACTTCATTTTTCTTATTTCATATTATAAACCACCCAATAAAATGATTTTAATAATAAATGGTTCAATATAAATATTCATTTTTTATGGATAACCAACTCTATCCACTTTTCGATTCGTGAAAAATATGATTTGAATACCATCTTTAAAGATTCCTTAATATTTTCATAAAATCCTACAAAAGAACTTAAATTCAAAAATTAATTCTCCAACCATCCCCTTGAAATTTTTTTCAAATGAAATATGTCTTCAAGATTTTTTATTATTTTTCAATTTATAAAGACTAAATAATATTTATGTACTTAATCTATGATGAATCAATATGAGATATACTTTGACTATATTTTGTGGTTGGATTGTATATCCCATTATATTCTATGGCTATTTATTATGATTACGCCCTATGTTTTTTTCATTATGTGTAACACATATTCATGTATATGTATGATGAGTGAACTTATATATTATTAAATTGTGTTGGGTAATTTTTATATCTAATTATATGATATAAATGTTATTTTTGAGTCAACCAAATCCATTACGGACTCTTTCCAAATTGTTGTGATGTCTCCGTAGTTACGCTTGATTTGTTGTGAAGATGTTTTGTATTATGATGTGGAAACATTCATATAATCAAATAATGGTATCATTAAATCTTATTTATTTCAAAAATCTATATTATTATTCATGATCCATGATTTTTTTGATAACATGTTATTCATTTTGACTCATATGTTATGCTTCGTTAGTATATTCATTCCCTTACCAAGCTTCATATATCACATTTTTTTACATATTCCCTAGGGTATTATAGGTTGTTTTTGAAGCTAAAAGTTATTTAAGATAACATTATGGTGATTCAAATGAATATTTTTTTAGTTTCATGTCACCATTTTAAAAACATATTCCTCTAAAGATAATATGACTCTAGATCCCAAAGATTTGATTGTTGGAAAAATATATTAAACATAATGTTATATTAAGTTAAAGAGGAATGGATAAATATATTTTGGATCATTGAATGGTCTATTTTTTTGGAAACATGAAATAATAAAATTTTAAAAACCCTAGGGTTATGTATAACTATAGAAAAAACATAATATTTTGGTGATATATAGAGTGACTGGTTTACAAGAAATTAAATCTACCTATAGACACTACTAGATCATGCAGATATTAAAAAGATACAAACATGGGTGATAAACTGAAAATGGATCATTGTATTTTAACTATATCAATACCTACTTCTTGATAATGATGCATTCATGCAGACAAGGTTTGAAACTTTTAATGGATATAATTTGGAAAATTCAAAAACAATTTATAAACCATTAAGAACGACATAAATTGATTGTGTAGATGGAAAACACAATATTAAAATTAAAATGGATATACAATATTGAAAAATCAATTCTCATATGTAATAATAGTAATTTAATCTTGGAATTAATCCTTTTAATTTCACTCATACCCTTTTATATTCCTATTAGTTTTACTATTCTCCTCATTAATTTTATTACAATGTATTTTTTTCAACGAAAAAATAGGATGAATAATTACAATCAAAAGCGTGATAGTAAATTTAATGATTTCCTATTTGAAATGAGTCACCTAATTTGAGTCGTATTTTAAAGCATCATGAAAGTACACACTTAACTACATAATGTTTTGAATAATAACATAAATAACATAGAATTTCTTATTTATATTGAATTGATTGCCTATTATTGTAAAACCCCATGTTTTTTAAAATAATTTGAAATTTATGAAAATTTATTTTAATTATATAGTAATAAAATAGTTGTTAAACATAATTTTTTTTCTTCTACAATTTGAATGTCAACAAATGGTCATCTACGATTGTGATTAGTATGTTATTTGGAGTCTAATAGAACCAAATTGTTTTTTTGGTAAATAGTAACATACCATTACGAATAGTAAGATGCCCCTTATTAATAGAAAATAATATTATGAAATTATATTCTTAAGGATATTAGATAATGAGATCTTGATTCATTTTTTTGAGGTGATATAAAATGAGGTATAATATTAAAATTATTACATTTAGAATAAAATATGATCTCATTAAAAAATTAAATTATTTATATTTAAGAAATTATTTTCAAAAAATGGTGTGAATTGTTTAATTCTACACATTTATATGTGGTTAGGGTTAATTTTTGGTATTTTTCTATAATACTTTTAGTTTTGGTGAGTAGTTAAATTTAATAATTTACGAAAAATGATAAATAAATCAATTTTTAAATCATGATTAAGTCTGGGATAATTTAAATGGAAATTTTTTCAAGATCACATGAATTTATTATTTTTAGGGATATATTAATCAAGATGTTTCATATTATTGAGAATTAATATTAATCTAATGATTAAAATTATGGAAAACCTCTCCTCTCATCCACTATTAATACTACCCTCACCCCCTCTTCCTCTCACATATCTCAAGATTTTAAAATTGTATATGTTATATCAAATCTCCTTCCCCAGTATCTTCCCCATGTACAAGATCTACTTTTCTTAGAAAAGGCTGAAACCATAAGCCTTAAGGATGATCTTAAGGAAATGCGATCAAGAGGTAAAAATCCTATTTTATTTTCATGAGATTTATTTTCAATTCATTTACTTTCATATACTTAATTATAATCCCCTTATACAAGAGACATAAAAGATATAGTATCATATATATTTTGGATTTTATATTTTTTATGAAAAAATTAATCAATTTACTTCTTCTACACCCACCTCTTATTCTAAAAAAATAACACCATATTAATGTGCCGATTTTCCAAAATCAGGGATGATGTGTTTATAATTTATTTTACTTCCTTAAAATATCATTGTAAAACCATTTTAATGGTTGGTTAAAATTTTAAAATTTATTATATGACCTCTCTTATGATCTATAATTAACTTATATGCATAATATTTATTGTATAAGATAAAACAAGTTCATGATTTTCAAAGAACAACCCAAATGATCAAATCGAATATCGTTAATGATTTATCTAATGATTCATCTACATAACATAGAACCAAAATTATTTGTGGAATGATTTAATATTGTGGAAATATATTAAAAAAACTCATTACACTTACTTAGTTTCACTACTATTTGACAATAATATCCTCTATGAAATGACCATGGATACAATCTAAAGAACACACCCGAAACAATAGAAAGAAGAAAATATTATTAAAAAAAGTTTCGAATTATTTCATAAAATAATCATATAAGGTGTCATAAAAATAAATATTTTGATTTAAAATATTAATAACACTATTTTAAACAAGATACGGCAGGTTTAAACAAGTTTTAAGTAAGATGAACCTGAGTTATGGGAATTCTTAAACCAATATCTGTTAATTGGGTTAACCTTCAACATCATTCATTATGTGGTATTAAGATTATTTTTGTGATGAATTTTTGTTTATATAATGTTTTATTATTTATATTTATAGTGTATACACATATTTAATTCATTCTATTAATTTCTTACATCAATTATATGATATTTGTAAGGGACTATCCTTTAAAAACTGTCTTTTAAAATTCGATTTTACAAAATTTAAAAGCAGTGTTTTTATGCAATTATTAATGTTTTATGATTATGTTTTGGTTATTTGTAATTGATTATGAAGAAGGGTGGGACCTATATCTCACTCAAATCCATTGCATATGTGTAAATTGGATGTCGGCTGTATGGTTACTCCATGTGTAACTCTGATGGTTACACCAAACGGTAGCCGTTAGGGTAATTGTGCAATGTATCCATGAGGGTTACAAATTATAAGGTAGGAATGTGGGCTAATATATAAGTAAGTAAATACCCAGGATAACTATATGGATTTATATATGTTTTCTAATGTTTTATGGAAATATTATGTTTCACAGAGTAAGTATATATGGTTGAGAAGTATGTCTTTATGAAAATGATTTCATATTATTATATGTTTTCATGGACAATAGGTTCCGTCAATATTTTTATATCACTTACAGATCTTTTTTATGATCATACCTTGTCATTAAATGTTTTCCACATGTTATAAGTATGTTTAATAGAATGAATGATGTCAAGTTAAACCATACAATGTTAATTGTCATAATTATGTATAAATAAATCTGACCATGGAACCATGAAAAAATTGACCTTGGGGTAGTGAATAGAGACTCGATATCTGTTAGACCCTAAAATAACCTACGTGGGGAAGGGAAAATCACCCAACATATGTATGGATAAATGAAACACAACACATCAGTATTAAATGGATCACTGATAAGGGAGGGCCCAAAGAGAATATTCCATAGTGGGTTAGATGTTCCAATATCAACTAAGATTAATTAGTTGATGTTGAATATGTTTTTTGGTCATTTAAAATTCATTCAACACTTACTAGAATTAAAAATAATTTGACTGAAAGCATCATGCCTCCCTCGGATCACTTTTATCAACCCACCCTTTGTCATTTCATTGAGAAAATTCTTTCCTAGTTTATCTATTGATGGTTATGTCCATATATAAGAACATGAAGATTATTGTTTTATTCGTGGTGGAAAAATAAATATTGTTTAATCGATTCCTACTTCTTTTCCCATGTTCAAGAATGTTTTTGTAAGGATATTATGCCAAATAACCTTTTTCAAGGAACCACTTTTTTTCGACAAACAATTTTTTTTGAAAAAATCCAAACATTCATGAATCATATAACTATTAGTAAATTAATTCTTTTACCAAAACCCCCTTCACTAAAATACATTTTTACTAATTACTTATCAACCATTAATTTCATAAAATATATCCCTACATAATGTTCCTGATTAGTGTTCGAATTATATTCATAAAAACCCATTCTGGAAGTCAAAGGGATAAGACATCCTCTATAAGAATTTATCTTAAAATTTAGTGAAGTGACCTTTTTATAAGAAAAAACCCTTTCAAAAAACATGATAGTTTCATGAAACTTCTTGGAAATATGAAGTTATATTATTTCAAAAAAACGCATCAACTCCAATTGGACAACGTCAATTTTTTCTTACTGAGTTCAAGAAACATGATCATTTATATACCTTTTCATTTTCCTTTCATTCACAAAATTTATATTTTTTTTTAAAAACGATTCCTTATAGAACTAACCGCTTCATTTTTTCTGGTATCATGAATTTTGATAAACATTTCCTTTTCCAAAATTATTAGAGGAAAAAATTTGGTAGACACTAGATAATTATTTCACATTCAACACTGAATACAACTACATGAAAAAAGATGACTTGGATTGTGTCCTCCTTGATCACACCAATGTGGATTTGCAGAAAACATAATATATAGTCAGTTTCCACATTTTAATACTATTGGTTTCAAAAATATCCTCCATTGGGTTTTTTGGGAATATATATATCTATATATTACATCATTAAAATACAAACCTCAAACAAAAACCTTATATTAATGAAATAACTCATCAATTTCTCTAAGTTTACGTGAGAAAACGTCATTATAAAAAATAAGCATGTTAATAGATATTTTCATTCCTTAAGATTCCTTATGTACTAAAAACCTCTATTAAATTCTATTCATTTTAATATCTCCATTCTACAAATTTGGAAATAATACTAAAGAACCATATTTTTTCCTTAGTTCTGCCTGATCATATCTCCCGATGAAACCTACATGTCATTCACAAATTGGGAAAAATAGCTAACAAAATGGGGAGAGGAGTTAAATCATGACCTCTACATGCAATGAGAGGATGCTGAATACTGAGGTTCAACAAATATTTCCAAAACATTAGTGTGGCCAAAGGCATAGTCAGTATTTCACCCACTCGATCATTAGTTCAAACATGCCGAGTTTTCATTATTCCGTGTTCAATTTGTTTTTGTATGAAGTGGCATCTAATATTGATATGTTTGGTATGAAAGTGTTGAATTTTTTTTCATGGTCCTGATTATTATCTTATTGTCATAGAATATCACCATTGGTTGGTTTAACATAAAAATAATATCAAAAAGTTGTTTCTCAATCCATAATATATGTGTTCATTCCTTTTTCATAGATACATATTATTCTTTAGCCATTCTAAGTGATGTGATTTCATGTTTCATGCGAAAATATCCCACACATTTGTTTCGAATGAAGAGGTCACCATAAATTGTAGACATTCAATCCACCACATCACAATTTCTTATATCATTAGATGAATAATTCTACATAAAAATATATTCCAATAGTGAGAGTACCTTGGATGTGCCTAATGATTCTTTTAAAAACAATAAAATGTACATCCTTGAAAATAATTTGGGTGATATCTGATAAACTTGTTCTAAAGGGGAAGTGAAGTCATTCCAAAATAAAATAAAACAAACCTCTATTGATCCTTTTTCATAATACAATACTTAATGACTTACCATCATTTTGATTCCCATGTTTTTTTTCCAACCACAATTAGAGTTGACTTTAGTTTCGAATCACGCATATTGAATTTATTAAGAATATCTACTGATAAAATTTTCTGATAATGAATAATTATTAGTTCTTTTGAAACACATGCAACCCTAAAAATTATTGAGTTCACCAATAATGGAATTTAAAAATTATAATGTAATATTATTAGAAAATCTTTCCCCATATCCATGTTCGATTTTACCAAATATTATATAATTCACCTAGAAAGCACCATAATTTTATATCCTTGAGATATCTTCATAGATAGATAATGGTCATCACCTCCTCTTTTAAATATCATATTCTTCATATAAAAATAAACTCAACAATACCATGCTCATGGTTCCTAATTTAGACTATATAGAGCCTTATTAAAAAAATCATTTTTTACCATTTCAAATCATACAATCCACTGGTTGTTCAATATATACTTCAGATTCATGAATACTATTTAGAAATTACATTTTTATATCCATTTGATAAACTATGTACCCACTTTGAATTTCCATTTCTAAAATTAGTGTAGTTAAATCTAGTTGAGCTACTAAATCAATGTATTCTTCAACATAAATACATTCAATATGTACAAGTACTTTTCACACCAAATACAGATTTTTTCTAATCATATTTCCTTAGTAATCATATTTTTCCATGAAGATACCATTTTTTCATGTACCATTGATGTTTTCATTCCTCTTAATAAGGTCCCATGTACATTTTTTTAATTCATGGAATTTATTAGTGATTCATCATTCACTGGTTCTTTTAAGGATTCTTTTCACCCATTTATATATGAGAAGAATGTGTTACATTCTGCACTCTTCTTATTTGGGATTTTTTTTCCAATCCATAATGATTTTGGATTGATTAACATAAACTCTCCTAATTCTCCTATATTGTTCCATTTATGTTTCTTTAGAAATGGTTTCCTATTCCAATTCTACTTCTGAATAATCATAATTTGGAGAAAATTTAACATTAGGAAATCCTCCCAAAATTTATATTCTTGAATATGTCCCATTAACACACTCTTCTTGAATAAATGTTAGATTTATTATTATCAATTTTTTTAAGAAAATAGGTGGAGACCACATAGTTTCAACCAAAATACAATCACCATAATTTATCACAAAGTCAGCATAAAAGAACATAATCCTATTGGAAACACATTTAATGATTCATTTTCAGGATAGACTGGTTACCTGTGTTTTAGGAAACTTCTTTAGAATTCATTCAATGTCATAATCCATATTTTCCCAAATTGAATTTTCCCTTCTATATTAATATTCTCTTAATTAAATACTATTATTAGTATAATAGTTTTTAATCCATGAACACTTATGATTATCAGTATCAACAAGTGTCAACTATTTCATCATCCTTTCGTGCCCCTCTAGTGTGGAATTAATTAAATGATACTCCTACAAAATTTCATCCTTAAAATTGAAAATTATATCTAGTGTTTTCTCATATATTTCATCATCTGCATCTATCTCCCACTACTGACCAGTCAAGATACCCTTTAGGGGGTCTCTATGTCAAACATGGCCTCACCATTATCAGTATCTATTGATTCAAATTTTCCATGAAAATGATCACTACCAGAAATAACACAATCCATCTCATTTGGTCTATTTTTTATCCAAACTATTCTATATTAGTTTTAGTAGAGGCATGTAGTCCTTTATCATTTTTTTCTTCCACTTATTCAAAATATAACTTCCTAAATCCTAAATAGTCTTCTTCTACATCTTAGTTATATAGAAGTATTGTCTTTTTCTATGTATTCCTCCTACAAAATCTTATAATAATTTATAATTTAAATCATTATCAGACGCTACCCTAGATAGTCCCAATCCCTCAATTGATTTATCCACCTATGCTGAAACACCCTGATCCTAAGTCAGCCCTATCTATTTAAAACCCTTAAAATTAATTACTAATTTTAATATTCTCTATGTTATAACTATAAAATGACATGTTTTCTTTCAATCCTTCGACCCAATAGATCATATTGTTTAACATTAAATGAAAATTCCTAATACAGGTCACCTAAAATTTTCCCCTCAACTATATCTGGAATATCTTCCACTTTATCAGCATCACTATTTGATCACACAACCTCAACATGAGATGAATGATTCAGGATGATTCACAAGGAAACATCAATACGAACCCCCTATTCCCTCGAGATCATATAGGTCATGCAATGTCAAATATAGATCCACTATGTAATGCTTCAAGGGATCGATAGTTTCCACAATCCTTGGTTCTTTTGATGGAAATCCCTATTTCTATAAGAGATTATCATAAAAAATACCATTACAACCCACCTGATCAATTGTTGGAACAGAGAAATCCTATTTCCCCTGATCCAAATCGACCCCCCACATGTTTGACACCTTGGTCGAAAGAATAATCAAGGTCACCCATACATCCAAATGAGGAACAATTATCATGCCAGGATTCAACGACTATATCGTATTTGAACATAAATTATGAGAATATTATTGTACCTTATAGATTAATTTAAATTAAATGATTATCCATGGAATATTCCTTCATCTACACTATCAACATACTTTCCTTGACAAACTTAATTGTTTTGGATGAAAATTTTAAAAAACAAACATTTAAATAATTTTGTGAGGGATTCATTTCATGCCCTATTTCATAGAGTTACTATAAGGACCCATACTTTTCATACATTGATATTACATAAAAATTAAACAATATTCATTAATAAGTAGAAAAAATCCATGAAAATAACTTAAAGGTATAGTGTCTTTAGAAACAGTTAAACAAAAACAACTCGTTCATAATACATCTTCATTGTCTCCCACTTATTTCATCATAACTAGAAATATTTTTTATATATCTTACTTAATACCCTTCTTTATGACCCATTGAAAAGAAATATATGAAAGGGTGATCTCAAACACTCAGTAATGGTAAACATGGATGATATCAATCATACTATAATCATACAATAGAACAATATAACATTAGAATATATTATCATGTATATGAAAGATCGTGATATCATGCTCTGGGATAAATCATAAATGTTCAGAAGAATCAATGAACATAATCCCAAACTTCATAATATAAGATATTAAATTCTGTGGGATACACATAATTATAGAAAAACACTGAATATTAGTCAAGGCTCATTTCCAAGACTATCATATAGGATAAATTCCATAACTGAACCGAGTTCACTCCTCAATCCAACCCTATACTATTGAATCATTATCATTTCCCATTTTAAATATGTCTCTCTCATGAGATGTATATTTTATCCAATGCATTGGAGAGAGATATCATTCCCACCCATCTCATAATGAAATTTTTCTTATGTGATCCCTAATAACTTAAATCATTCATTATACCCTGTAATTAAAATGGGATTCATTAAACACGATCTCATAATCCACGTAAATCTAATGGATTTCATAAATATAATTCCATCATAAAAACAATAAAACCATAGGAAAAATAATGATATTACATTTGAAATATAACCATATTAATTAATTCCTTCTTAGATGGAAAATACTTTTTTATAACACTTGAAATTAATTCTTGGGGGAAATAATTTTTTTAAAAACGTTTTCATTTCACAAAACAACACGGAATATTAAAATAAAAGGTTTTATTTTAAAATAAACATCAAATCATGTAGATAATGTTTCATGGAATTACATATTTATTGAAATGTTAACATTTTTCATTTGGTATAAGTTAAAAAACAATATCTTCATACCTTTTCCAAAAAATTTAAAAAATAACTTGTATTGAAAATGACAAGAGATTCCTTTCATATCATTTAATAAAAAATTAAAAGTGGGTGAAATTGATTCTAAACAATTTTAGAAGAATAGAAAAAATATTTTTGAATAAAAAATTAGGAAACATGGGCATATATGATATGTATACCCCAGTAAATACCTATGCATAAACAATCACGGATAATAATATGATTGTGAAATTATCCCTTAGTATAGGTCTGATTCCCATTGTATGTATCCAAAATTCATGTATAATAATTTAAATAATTTCATTGAATTATTTCAGTATCAAATTAATTTTTATGAGATAATATCTGATCATATTGTCATCCATTTATTAGTAAAATTATTACACATCCATGAGGTTATAACTTCATTATTTTCTTACGCATATTTTGTTCGATAAGTTATTCTTCCACTTCTTTTGTTATAGTTATATTATTTACCGAATTATATTAGTATAAAATATATTTTACTTATGAATTCAGTTCATTTATATAATCAATACTCAATGAAGATCATGTAAAATGAATCACATCACATTGTGGAGATGGTAGGCTATACAAACTCATGACCAACAATATCATTCCCTTTATTGTTGAATGATATTGAAGTAGATGGTGTATGATGATTCATACTAAAATTCTATAATAATAATATATAGTTATTATTTCAATCATTACACCCATCCAATTAAGGTGGTGGTGAAAAACATATTACACCATGGTGTGGAGATAATAAGTCTTACGTATACACGCCTGGTGATTTCATTTTTCCTAGGTTGGATAAAAGGTGTAATATGGTTGTATCATAATAATATTAAAATATCAATATATAAGTGATAATCTACTATTTACATTATGATCAGGGGTCTTATTAATACTGGTCGAACAATGGAGGATGTTTTCTTGCAGGATGTTACCATCAGCAGTGCATGTGCTGTGGAGGAGGTGATAGAGAAAGAGACATATGTTGATCATGGGTCTACACAGAAGGTTGCCGATGGGAGTGGTGTGCAGGTGGAGAAGGAGGGGACTGATTTGGATCTTAACAATCACTTTTTTGGTTTGATGATGGATGACTTGGTGCTGGACAGTGATAGAGGTGGGTCTGTGGGTGAAAAAGCCGTAGAGGGGCAAGGTGTTGTGGATTCGGTTGGTTATCTTGGATCATTACAAGGGAATGAGGATGGTGTTTATTTTTTCTATCTTGACTCCTCTAGAATTTTTCTGCAGGAGTCGGAGAATGGGAAGGTATCTAACACTGAGGGTAAAGTTTTAGTCAATGTAGATGGAAGCACTTCAGAGGAGGCTGTTGCTGGTGATTTTCTTGTGAAGAAGGGGACAAATGTTGGCAGCGATCTTGTGGGTAATTCACAGTGTATTGGAATTTTTTATTCTAATATTAAATCTCAGCTAGAACAGGGTGTGGAGGAGGGATATCGTGTAGTGCACATTTCTAAAAAATGGGGGGATTGTCATGATAGTGATAAGGAAAATGAAGGTGGTATGATCTGGGATTCCTGTTGTGATGTTGTCCAGAGTGATAAAATCAAGGAGTATGGGAATGAGGAAGTGATGACTTCCCCACCGCGGAGAAGGCCAAGGAGGGATTATTATTATCTTCCAAAGCCAATGGCTACAAGGTCCTATATTGTGGGGGAAGGCTGGGTTGTGCGGTCTTCTAAGGAACTTCTCTCTTTGGATAAGTGAAACCTTAGAAGGAAGTACGCCAAAATTTTGTGACATTATGACAGCTCATAATGGGAATTGGATACGGCAGAGGATAAAATATATCATGGGTATGGTGATGGGTCGGACTAATATGATCTGTAATTCTTATTTAACTTTGGTGTACATGCTTGTTGGTTTTTTCTTTTATTTAATAAATGGTCAGTGGATGGCCTCTGACTGAGTTTTCTGGTTAAAGAGACATGAGTTTTTGGGTGTGTATGTGTTTGGAATATACCTAGGAATAATTTTGGTGCTAGTTTCTGAGACGGTGCATGTTTCCAAGTCCGGGTATGCCCATTATTAATTTCATAAAAATGTTATTTTTATTTTTAATGCACACATGTGTTTTTTCATAAATAATGGAAAAAATACCAAATGGTTGATTAGATTAGAAATTTTAGACCAAATTTTGAACAAGAACATGGTATTTACCCAATGTTTGACATGAAATTATTCGGAAGGGGATGTTCATACCCCTTGCTCATTGGGGGTTCCATTAAATGATTAAATAAATTAATTTATTTAATTAAGTAAATTCATTTTTATTATTATTAAAGGATTAATATTTTTGGTTAAGAGGATTTGGGCTCACAACCCTAATTGTTTCAAATGATCTCAATTCTCCATTCCTCTCCTTTATGTTGGCGAATGGTGAACAATGATGAATCCTTAGATCCCGATGGATCGAAGAACAATGAACACATAAACTTCTTCCAATCATTGTGCATGTGTGATCTTTCCCAATAGACATCGATCCAATTCAGCTAGAGTCATCTTGGTTGTTTTATTCCTTTGATTAAACGATTGGCCATGTCAATAATTCTCCCTTCATTATGTAGCCATTTCACATGCCTGAGTTTTGCAATTAATTTCTTTTATCAGTTGTTTCTTACATGGATTTCACAATCCTGATCGGTTGACCAAGAACACTTGAAAAAATATCCAAACCCCGTCTTATGGTTCTTTTCTCCTTATTTATTAATTCTTCACAAAATAAACCATGTGGTTTTCAACTCAAAAATTTCCAAGCCACCCAAGCTCGATCATGCACCTGGATTCAGGGTGGATTTGTGGAACGATGACATAATTGCATCTGGATATAGGATCTGTATAGATTGGTACCTAGGATCACATATATACGATCTGTTCATGGTTTATGGATGGAACTAATGTGTGGTGGATCAATAAATTTGTGAGGGTGCGTGTGAGGCAATTCGGTGAGTCTGAGGTAGCATGCGATGGTAGTGGTGTGCGGTTCAGGTGGAACATGCCACGACGATGGTAGTGCACAGTTCAAGAAGAGAAGGATATCACAATGGTAGTCTAGTGTGGTTCCAAACAGGTGATCCAGTGCACGATTCGGAAACCGGAGGTTAACTGGGGTGCGTTAGCAGTGTGCTGCATGTTAGGGAAGACCATGGAAGAGAGGTCAGCTAATAGGTGAGGGTTCATGAGATGAGGTGTGGCATGATAGATATCCATAATCTTTGGTTATAGTGAAATTGAATTGATATGATGAAGTGTATAACTGAATTAATGACAATTGGAGAGAGAAAACTAAAGATAATAATGATAATAGAAAAAATGATTAAAGAAGATTCAATTGGGGGGATTCTACATTGCACATGTGAAGCCATACAAGTTAGAGTGTTAGTTTTTCCGTGGGAAAAAAGGGTTAAATAAAAATAATAATAATATAACAATTTTATTATTATTTTCATTGGAAAAAATAGGTTTTGTCCTTAACATATTTGTATAATGCCAAACTGGAGAACTGCCAAAGATAGTATGACCCTGACATTAAGACTGTCATTTTAAGTATGATATTAGATACATTTTTTGAGCACATGCCTCAGCTCAAAGAAACACCCGATAATAATAGAATTATTATTACTATGGAGTTTTTTATACAAAATATATCCCTCATACAGGTTTCTAATGAGGATCCATCTAAAATTTTATGACTCTAAAATTAAGGAGGAGGTTTCTAGACCAATATCTTGTTTTTAATTTAGATTCATCTCTTGGGACCACAAGACTCCATTCGAATGTAATGCATCCATGTATGAATTTTTTATTAGGTTTCCAATTTTGAAAAAAGAATAGTCGATACTATGCATTATTTCATGGGAATCTAAATTGGGTGATCTGTATATTTTATTTCAATATCAATGCATGGGCCTTGTGAGACACCATTCAAGCGTAATGCGGTGAAATATGAATTTTTCATTTGATTTCCAATTGGTGAGAATTAATAGTCAAACTGATGAGCTTTTCCGCAAAGATCACAATGGTGTAATTTGTTCTAAAATTTGGGGCCATTTTTTTGAGGCATGTTAGTGAAATTACGTTTCTTCCCTTAGGACCAATGACGAGTATCATACACTCTTCAACCTTTTTTTCAAATATGCCATGTGCTATATCTGTACTCTGGAATGCATAGGGTTACATGTACACAACTTAATACCCATGTAAAGTTAGTTATTCCGCCAATATATGAGTTAGAGTCACTTGTTGTGTGATCCCCATACGTACCATGTACCTCATTATGAATCCTTAACCTCTTATATCCCCTTGTTTTAAACTCAGATTTTATCCATGAGAAGCCTATCTTGAGTATTTTTTCGTGTAGAAAACAATTGTGCACTTAGAGGTGGATTTTGATATATGACATGAATGTTCATGGTTGTAATTCATAGTGACAACACTCGATGATGGAAGTGTTATGACAAGATTACGAGAGTAGTTTGGTGCTAACCCTTCAGCTGCAGGCGGATGTGTAGTCCCCGATGATTCTAGGATGAACCTCCAACTAGGATAGGAAGTGTAGTCCTCAAGGATTCCATTTTACCCTCAGGTAGGATTTGGGAAGTGGAGTTCCTCGATGCTCCAAGATAACACTCCAAAATTGGATGGGCAATTTAGTCCCTGATGACCTTTGCAGAAAGACCCTCCAGCCAGGTTGGGTAGTGGCGTCCCTCTAACGACACACTGGGCATATCTTCCCGCAGTATCTTCATAGTTGTGTTCCCCGGTGATTGTCCTGAGTGGTACCCACCAGTAGGACTATTTAGTGGTGTACCTCAGTGACAACAGTACAAGGACCATAAATGTGAAGCATAATGTAAATTTGTGGTTCGAATTACCTTTGGACTCACGATAAAGATGGATGTTCTGCCCACTATGACACATTCTTGTGATGTGATCTAATACTATGTGGGTGATTCAGCTATATAAAAGGTGTATAGTTTCGTGTCACAGTGATTTGAGCCCCATTGACTTGTACCTCTTGGATAGATGTATGAGGTGCGATGCATTATAGATGGTCTTACAAGGAACTATTGGCTAATCACTTTCTTAGGATGAGTTGTGAGATGCGGATCAACTTACTATCTTTTTTTGTATTATTTTACTGAGAATATATATATATATATATATATATATATCCTATTATATTACAAACTCCTTGGGTCTTGGCTACTCTACATTATGAGTGGCGAAGATGAGTGGGGTATGCCATGTTCTTTTCGTGTTTTGCATCTTATATCTGGATGAGTCTACTCTCCAACTATAGGTAGCAAGGAATCAATGAGGAGTTCATCTCCTACACATTTCTAGAGACTTGTCTTTCGATGAGTATACATTGACCCAATTTTTAGGTTGAGTTTTACTCCTTCCATTCACTTTTATTGTACCTTATTCTCTCTACAATATACCTCTTTAGTGTATCTCTTACTACTCATCATTCAACACTTTTGGGAAATCTACTAGGAATGTATATAATCAACCTTACATGGAATATTCCCAAAATTTGTCTTGTATTTTGTAGATAGACTCATGGTCGATCGTGATCTTAGAATAACTTAGGGATACATGCTCCATGGACCGTGTACAATGATCAGAGTTTGGACATAGAATAGGAGCTATCTTGGCTGTTACTCTTTTTCAGTTTTCTTTCATGTTAAGACAGGCCTCTATTTGTGGCATGTGTTTTTACCATTTAAATTATTTTTGAAACTATAGTACTCTTTTAATATATAGTGGTTCATACATTTTCATTTGACTATATAGATTTTTGAGCTTTTTGTATATTTCCAATGTACTTTTGGGTTGAGTATGTTGCATGTGAGTGTACTAGTTCTTCTGTGATGGCCTCCTCGGGTTTTTTGTTCCATTGAAACTTGTGTCCTAGAGATGGAATATAAAGGCAAGCTTGGGGGGGTTACATCTGGATCCCCGGCTGGGGTCGGGTCATGATACTGTGGTATCAGAGGTGGATCAACCCTTGGGATCTTGGATGGACAATTCCCTAGAAAGGCCTTGGTTGGGTTTTGGGAAATAGTTACAAAGTTACTCAATAGAGGCCCTTGTTCTAGGGAGTCCTGTGATGGTATAGGTGGTCGACATGTCTATTCACCAGGTTCCGGATTACCCTCTTCTATACTCAGTAGTCTGATAAATTTGTTGTAGGGAACAAACATGCATCATATAGGATTTAATCTTTGACTGTCATTCTTGAGTCAGCTCATATATGTGCATGCATCATATAGTACATGAATCATATATGATTAAGTATTATTCATTATAAATAAATATATATGTATATATATATTCTCATCTGACTGCGGTACTAGTTGATAAATTTTAGGATGCCTCCATGACGACAGTTTGTCGGGATACCAGCTCTGGTTTGTGACTACGACCCTATGAGTTATGAGACCTGAGTTCAAGGTCCATCCCACAATCCCCTACCTCTAGGTGGATAGGTAGAAACACCTCATCCTATTGAGTATTAGATAGTCCCAAAATAATAGGATGAAGATGTGTGCTATAAGAGTGCACTCTGTTAGTTCCAGTATTAGAGACCGCTGAGGTTAAGCGGTGAGCTAGATCCCTAGGCAACAGAGGATTAAATAGATCCATTTGTCTACATATTAAGGTTTTTTCAGATACTAACGAATCATATTGTTCCTTTGGAAGGTATAATTATACATGGAGTCTCTAGGATTTGGTGGATCATTGTTACTCATATGCATGATTAGTCGACACTCTCATGAGAGGGCTTCCAAAAAATGTTTCTTGAAGAGTACTACCCATCCTTTATATGCTCTATTCAGATTATAATGCTACTAATGCATTGAAAAGAGAGGTATAAAAGTGGAAGAGTATGCGGTTAGGTTCATAGACCATATACTCTACTCTCTTAACATTATCATAGATTTATACTTCTGAGCACGAATGTTTGACTAGGGACTCTGCAAAGAGATATGGGGTATCATGGTTCCCTTTTTCATTCCAGAAAATGTCGGTGGGATGGAGAGGGAAATTGTTAGAGAGGGATTTATGTCATTCAGACTCTAGATTATAGGAGAGGACATTGAACACCGCAGAGCTGATACATCTTCATCAATATCTAGTCGTCTGAGATCTCAGAAGAGGAGACTCTTTTTTGAGCATAACCAAGGACATGATAGTGTTGAATAGGGTCAGCGTAGAGCACCAAGGTATCCAGGAGAGGGCTGATGTTGTTATTGGGACATTATAGGTCACATGGCATGAGGATACCTAACCATGTGATCTCAGAATCCAAGAAATGATGCATATGGACCTCAATAGAAGAGACAATGTCATGATCAGTGATCTACCAGGCAGAGACAGTGTGATCCCCATTGTGGGGGAGCTAGAATTGGACTAGGAGCAGCAGCAGGTGGGGGATAAAACTATGAGTTTCCTCCACAAACACAACTAGGAATTCCATGTTTGGATCATGGAGTTGGAAGCATGGTCTATAGACAGCTGTAGGATTTGGATGTATATGATCTTGCAGTGAATGAGATGATACGAGGTATGATCTATGTCATTTCTAACTTCCGTAGTATAAATTTGATGACACTATTACGAGGTACTCTTTTCATTATTCTCCTTGACTAAGGATCAATCTAGGTTATGTGGGGTGTCAGTGTAACCCTGTGTCATTATAGTGTTATGGGGTGTCAGATCAGTTCGTGGCATGACCATGGGAGTTTTTATTCATGGCCTATTTTTTGGTGGCCACTAGTAAGTGTGGAGGAGTTCCTGGTTTGGGGTTAATCTTCTTCAAAGAGAGGTGATGAAATGAATTGTATGCCTCATGATTTTTGTATCTTGCTTCTCGTGGTTGGATTATTCTACTATCCATCCTTGTTTTTTGGAACTCTTACACGCTCGACATCAACCATGATGTATTGGTGGAGGTGGAGGGTACTATTTTTCTTTAGACGATGGTGTGGATTCCTTCACTTTTTGAGCTTGTGAGAGAGTCTTAGCTTGGAGAGATCAACTATGAGTTATTTCATGACTATATATCCTTAGGAGTTCCACCCAATGGATTCTTCTAAAGAATCTAATCATGTTATTTAGGGATTAATGGTGATTTCAGTCAGGTTATGAGGAGTGGGGACGATGGAGTTTAACACTTCTCCTTTGTTCGTACATCTCAGTGTAGGGAAAAGCCATGTATAGGCTCGGTTCCCCTACTTGTTATATTTTTTTGTGATTTCTGGGGACAAAAATAATTAAAGAAGGGAATAATGTAGAGTTTTAGGTATTTCGGATTAAAACATTGGATTATTAAAATGAATAATTTCACGCATAACCCTAAGAAGGTGTGTAGTTCTGAGACCTGGTGTACGTGAAATTAATTTTTAAAAATATTAAATGATTTTTTCCGGTGTGTCTATAGTTTTTTAAATAATGTAATATCTATTAAATGTTATATTGGATTAGAAATTTTTGATTACATTTAGCTTCGGAACAAGGTGTTATCCCTATGTGTGTTATAAAATCATTTAGTGCGGGATGTTCAGACCCCTTGCTCATTAGCCGTGCATTTAAGTGATTAAATAAAAAAATTAATTTAATTCATTAAATTCCATTTAAAAATAATTATACCATATAAATTTTTGGTTAATATGATTGGCCTTATAACCCGTTTTTTACAATCTACTCTCCCCTTTCATCTCCATCCCAATGGAGAATGAAGAACAAAGACAAATACTTTGATCAAGTCAGATCGAAGTGAGACGAGCATGGAAACATAATCCAATTGTTGTTCAAGTGTGATATGCATCAACAATGATCTGTAAAATTCTTGTAAGACTCTTATTTGGTATTTTATTCCTTTTATTAAATGTTTGATCATGTCGATAATTCTTACTTCAATCTTCCCATGTTTCACATGCCCGAGTTTTGGAATTAATTTATTTTATCGGCTGATTCTTACCCAGATTTAACAATATTGATCAGTTGGAGAAGATTTTATGGAAAAAATTCCAAACCCTATATAATTGTTATTTTGTCCCTTTAATATTCACATTTTTTTCAATTGAAACCTTGTGGTTCTTGGTTCCATAGATTTCGGGTGACTTGAGCTCGATTGAGTGCCCATACTTGTGGTGAATTTATGGAATGGTGAAAAAAATCATGAGAGGATATTGGATAAACGTAAATTGGTACCCAAGGATTAGATATCTATGATTTTTTGAGGTTTTGGGTTGGAATGATGGTTTTGTGGCTCACCAAAGGTGATGTAGAGCCTATTAGGTGATTTAGTGAGTTTGAGGAAGCACGAGACGATGGTGGTGTGCGGTTCCTATGGAGAAAGCTGTTATGGGAAAGGTTTAGTTGGTGTAAGTTTGTGACAACGGTGGTCCAGTGTAGTTCCAAGTAGGTGATCTGGAACAAAATCAAGAAAACATAGGTCAGTCGTTGTCCGTGAGTAGTGTGTTACATGTCGGGGCGGACCATGCCAGCAGGGTGGGCTGATAGGTGTGGGTGCGTGGCATGAGGTGCAGCATGAGGGATATCCCTCATCTAGGGTTACAACGAAATTCAAGGGAGAAGATGAATTTTAGATCCGAATTGATGATAATTGAAAAGAAAAGACAAAATCATAATAATGATAATATATATAAATAAATAAATTATAAAGTGGAGTCAATGTGGGGGATGCGTTGCACCTATGAAAGAAAGGAGGTTTGAGCATTGTATTTTTCATGGGAAAAAGGGTTAAAGAAAAATAATTATAATATAATAATGTTATTTTAATTTTTGTTGGAAAAAACATGTTTCAGTACAACTTCTTTGTATGACATCAGATTAACAAACTGTCTATGATAACATGACCCTAACATTGATATGATCATTTTATGTCTGATATTGGAAAGATTTTTATATCTCATCCCTTTTTTCAATGAAAACCCAAATAATAATATATTTATTATTATTGTGAAATTTTGAATCTTCCATATATTCCTCACACAGTGTCAGATTCAAGACCCATCTCTGATTATACGACCTTGAAATTCAGGTAGATTTTTTTAGACAAATATCATTTTTAAATTCATATTTGTGGCTCAGGACGAAGAGACACAATTCAAATGTAATGCGTATAAATAAAACATATTCATAGGGTTTCCGATTAGGAGAAAAAGAATAGTCGATCTTCTGAATTTTTCCACGAGCATCACAATGGTGTGATATGCGTATTTTATTTTTTGTCTAGGTATTGGACCCACGAGACACCATTTGATTATAATGTAGCGAAATACCACTTTTTCATCGTGTACCTCATTACAAATCTTATATCTCTTGTAGCCCCATCTTTTGGACTCATATTATCGCCAAAACCCCCTATCATAAATATTTTCTAGTATATAATGTGATGGAACCCTCAAAAGAATCATTCAAGATACACCATGAATGTTCAGGGTTTCAATGAGAATATGTGAAACCCAATGATGGAAGCTATCAAACATGATTTTCGGGGAATATATGGAATGAACCACTAGCTGTGATTGACAGTGTATTCCTCGATGATTCTGGGATGACCCTAATGTTGGGCTAGGATTTTTAGTCCTTGATGATTTCAAGTTACCCCATAGTAGAATTTTGGTAGAGGAGTTCCTCGATGTTTTGTGCTGAGCCTCAAGTTGGGATGGGCTGTGTAGTTACTGATGACCTTCCAGATTTGATCCTCCAATTAGGCTGGGCAATATCCACCCCCTAACGACTTATCGAAATTTACCACAAGTAGTGTCTGGGTAGTGGTGTTCCGCTGTGATTGTCCCGAGTGGTACCATCCAGTAAAACTAGGTTGTGGTATTCCTTGGTGACTACCGAACAATACCTTTCACTGTTCGGCACAATGGCGAGATGTGATTCTACATACCTTTCGACTCTTGGGTAATTGGGGTGCTTTAATCACTTAGGTGCATTATTGTTATGCGATCTAAAATCATGTCGTTGAGTGAGTTCCATCCTAAGATGATAGTATAAAGATGTGATGATTTGATCCCATTTGACTTGTGCCTCCAAGGGAGACGTATGAGGTTATAGGAATCATAGATAGTCTTACATGGAGCAATTTTCTAATCACATTCCTGGGTTGAGTTGTGAGATGGGTATCCCATTACCCTCTCATTTGGTCTTCTTTGACTAAGCACATATATATATATCAATATTGTTACACTACCCTATCCTTGGGTCTTGGTTACTGTCCATCTAAGAGAGGTGAAGATGTGTAATGACCTAAAGTTTTTCAGTGGAAATTCCCTACTTATAAATATGTCATAAATTCACAAGAAAACACAACATAATAAACTACCAAGGGCTAAGTGACCTTTAAACATAAGTTTTTTACTTCTGTATTGGAAATTTTGAAAATATGACATAAACAGTTGTGTTCAAGATGATTTTTGGAGTCTAAAAACATCAATAATTTTTTGTGAATAGTAACCTACCCTTATGAATAGTAACATGTCCTTACGAATAATGATATTCCCTAATGAATAATAATCTTACATATGATAGTATAAAATTTATCTTCATGTGAAAGTATGATGTACCTATATTTTAGAATAAGTAAATGAATGTTTTAAAACTGGGGTTTTAATAATAAATTATGATTTTAATTAAATTTTAAAATAATGAAAATTAGAAAATTATTTTTTAAAAATGGATTTCATTTTTGGATTCTACATGTCAAAAAATGGTAGGGGTAAATTTTTTGGATTTTTCTGAAATTCATGAATTTTTGGTGAATAGTAAAATACATTAATTTACCGTATAAATACATTATAATTTAAACTCACTATTCCTGACATCACAAGTGATGTAAGAACCCAAATCTCTAACTCAAATTCCCTCCTTACTATTCTTGGTCATATAAGACTCACTATTCCTTGTCTTAGGGGAAATTAAAAATATAATGAATTTTATATTAAGGAAACCCCTCTCCCCTCCACTATAAATACCACCCTTCGCACCCTCATTTCCTCACACCTATCAAGCTTGAAGCCTTTTCTATACTCCACCCAAAAATCATCCCTATCCCCTCCCCTAGGTCGAAGAGCTTCTGGTCTCATAAAAAGACCATGCTTAGGCCACTTAAGGAGGATCTCAAGAGGAAGATTCAAGAGGTAATTTCTCTCCCTCTTCTTCTAAAATTCCCTTTCAATTTCAAGTTCTTTTTTTTCTCTCCCGACCTATCTTTGTCCAAATGGTATGGTAACTCTAGTGACATAAATATACTGGAATTAAATGATAGTAATGGGATATTATATCGTCCAACCCCCTTTCTCTTATTGTTTTTTATTTTATTAAAGATAATGTTGTTCGTGAGGTGTTAATTTATCACCTTTAAGAACGAAAAGTCTTCTTCTTCCTTTTTTATCTTAATATCTAGTAATGAAACCATTTTTATGGTTGAACATGTATATTTTATATGTATTATGTCATATTTATTTTACTAGAACTTAATTATGTACATATTACTATGTGATAAATTAAAAAAAGTTCATTGTCATTGAAAAACTTCCCAAATTAACCCAAACAATCATCATTTAATTTTTATCTAATGATTCATCCACATGGTATATAATATAATTCCTTATATGATAATTTTAAATTAATTAATTTCATTAATATAATTTAATATCATTTCTTGATGTTTACCCATGTTCTACCCGAACTTTCATTTAAGAATACGAGTTAACCACTCTACAAGACTATGAAAACGAACATTCCCGAACAATGTTTCTAAACCCTATAACAGATCAAAAGGACCATTAAGTGACATAATGAAACCAAAATGAACCCTATTAATGTATAAAATGTTCTGGAATTTGTAATTAATTAATATAATGTCATTATACATGACATTAACACGAAGGAAGCGTTCAGATTCAATGTACGGGGAAATTCTCGAATCCAAATTTCATCCTTCAGGTTCTACCTCTTTACCTCCATTTTGGATATTTTTTCACCTAAAAAATAAAATTTTCATCATTGTATTTACATTTCTAGGATATACATCTTTTAAACTATTTTTTAGGTCAAACCAAATGTTTTCCAAAATAACTCTTCCTTTAAGAACTCATAGTTTACTTCTTATTCAGGGTTGATGGTTCTTGTATCAAGTATGTTCTTCCCTCTTTGTTTTGGGATCCCAAAGTTTATGAATGTGTTCTTATGCGATGAAACTCTTTCCTTTAAATGTTTTAGTTTGAATTATTATTGATATATTTTATATGTGGTAAGCATGATAATGATAATATTATGATGTGACGGGTGCATCGAGAATTATATAGCTCAATATGAATATTTTAATGTGACGGGTGCGTCTGAAATTATACATAGATGCATTGGGTAAAGTGTTTAATATCATGAGTAAATGTTAAATTATTGGGACAAGATTCTATCTTTGTTCAAAATTATGTTTGGTCATTAACCACTAAGGGATGATGTTTTATTTTTTTTCATTGCCACACTTCTAGTATTTTATTTATGCTTCCTCTCATGTTCATGATCTTTTTCCCATGTTATGATTATTCTCAAAAATTCTATATTGTTCTTACCTATCCTCTTTCTGGGATTTTATCTCACCCCTTTTGATGTATATCCTCAGGTGGATACATGTACTAAGGAGAGGTCAAGTGCCAATAAGAATCTATATAATAAGAAATTAAATAAATGTTTATGCTTGATGATGTAATTACTATGTATGGTCCTAGTTATCCCAAAACACTAAATCTTTGGAAACTCTATTTTTAATAATATTATGTTTTTTATCATAAAATAATGTAATAGTAATGTATGAAAAGGTGGGGTCGCTATAGTTGGTATCAGAGGAAAGTTTTAGTTAATTTGGGAATTAGGATTAGTGAACCCTAGAGAAAAACATTAGCATGAGACTAAGTACAAATATGCACATAAGAATATCTATATAGGGATCCCATATGTAATTCTGTTATTATAAATTTTCAAAATTAATAAGTTATTTATTCATGACTTGTTCACTAATGTTTTGTTTTTACTTTTTCTATTTTAGAAAATGGTGGGAACCAGGAGAAACCAGGCCAACAAATCATGCGAGGGCCAATGCAACAATTTCCCGAATGACATACCCAATGATTTGGGAGGTGGAGGTCATAACCTCCTGGCTTTGGTTAACCAATTATATCAATTTTTGAAAAACAACAATAATAATGGAGAATGTCCTCCATCGCCAAAGAGAGAGAAACTGGATATCGAGTGTTTTATGTGGCAACGACCACCGTCGTTTAGTGGATCTTCTAATCCTCTAGTTGTAGAATAGTGGTTCAAATCCATTGAAAAGACCTTTTCTTTGCATCACTGTTCTGACATGGAGAATGTGACTCTAGCCGTTTATCGCCCAGATGGAGAGGCTGATCACCGGTGGGATTTGATTAAGAACACCAATCCAAGGGATGAAATTGAAGAGATGGAAATGGAATACATTAAGAGGATGTTTCTTAATAAGAATTTCCCACTAACTCTTCACACAAAGATGGAGAGAGAATTCATAGAGATCATGAAAAAATAGAAATAACGTTTCACAACCTATGAAGCGAATTTCACAAGGCTTACAAGGTACACTTTGGGTTTTTTTATCAACAATGATAACCAAATTCACAGATTATTTAGTGGATTAAAACCACACCTTCGAAAGGCTCTTGCAATTCGAGACTTTGAGATTTATGAAGAAGTTGTTCCATGTGCTATCAAAGTGGAAATGGAGTTTGGAGAATGGTACCACAAATATGGTGATAAGAAACGAAATATTGAGATTCAAGCAGGTGGATCTAATGATAAAGGTGGTAAAAAACTCAATGACCCACATGCAATAAATGTGGAAAGTTGAACCATGGGAACTGCCTTAAAGGGATGGAGAAATGCTTCAAGTGTTGGAAAAAAGGAAATCATGCTAAAAAGTTCCAAAATGACATGAAAATGAATGATAATGTAGTAGAATAAAGTATATACCCACCCATGGTTCAGTGCTACAACTGTAGGGAGCTAAGTCACTAGGAAAGCCAATGCACTAAACCAAAAGTTCTCTAGGGTAATCAATGTCAACAGCCACCAACGCCAAAGGAACAAGGGAAGGCTTATGCCATCACTGGTGTTGATGTTGAACAAGATAATGAAGTCGTGCAAGGTACATATCCTATTCACTTAAGAATAGAAAAAGTCTTATTTGATTCTGGTTCTATGAATTACCTTATATTATATATGTTTTCTTGAATAATAGAATCAAATCCACGAAACCATTAAGTAGTGATATCTATAAAAACCCCAACTGGTGAAATTATTTCAACTCAAGTGTTTGACTCTTCTCCTATTGGCCTATGTTGGATGATTCTTCCAGAAAATCTTGTAATACTTCCCTTGGTGGAATTCTATGCTATAATGGGAATGGATTGTTTCTCGTTATACAGAGAACATATCAAATGTTGGGAAAAATAAATATCTTTTCATATTCCGAACCACCCCATGATCCTCTACAAATGCAATTTAGATCATGAATCTCCTTTGAAAAATCCTTCATCTGTGTGGATGTTGATTCCCTATGAAGAAGCATACCTCTCCCAAATGGCTGAGTCAAAGGAAGGTGCCAACCCTATAGAAATTCCCATAATAAGGGAATAAAGTGATGTATTTCCTGAAGAGTTACCCAGAATTCCCCCGGATCATGAGGTAGAGTTCACAATTGAACTCATACCCTAAGCTACTCATATCTCAAAGTGTCCTTATATGATGGATCTTGTCAAACAGGAGGAGTAAAAGAAGCAGTTGTAAGAGCATCTGGAAAAAGGGTTCATACGCCCTAGTGTATCACCTTGGGGTGCACCTGTTCTCATTGTGGAGAAGAATGATAGAACAATGTGGTTGTGTATCGATTATCAGGAACTCAACAAGATCAACATAAAGAAGAAGTATCCTCTTACAAGGATTGATTTCTTGTTCGATCATTTAAGAGGAGCTCAATACATATCAAAGGTGGATCTTCATTCTGGAAATCATATGTTAAAGGTGAAGAAGGAATATATTCAAAAGACTGCCTTCCGTCCAAGGTATGGGCTCTATGAGTTTCTGGCGATTCCCTTTGGACTTACTAATTCCCATTCAATCTTCATGTATTTGATGAATAGAGTCTTTAGACATTACCTCGACAAATTTTTGGTAGTGTTAATTGATGATATTCTCATCTACTCCTAGAGAAAGGAGGAACATGAATAACATATAAGACTTCTGTTGGAATCATTGAGAACAGAGATGTTCTATGCCAAGTTCAGCAAGTGTGACTTTTGGATGAAGAAAGTAACGTTTTTGGGACATGTGACTAAAAGTGAGGGAAATTCATTGGATCCTTTAAAGAAAATGGTGATTGAGGAATGTCCTGGGCCCTCTAGTGTCACATAAATCCTTAGTTTTCTTGGATTAGTTTGGTACTACCGATGTTGTTTTGAGGAAATTCTCATCATTATCAAGCCTGATAACTATGGTAACATGGAAAGGGGTAAAGTATTTATGGAATAAACAATGTGAGGGAAGCTTCATGGAGAAAAAGAGATGGCTGATCACTAGACCTATACTCAAACTACCAAAAAGTGGATAATGTTTTGTGATGTACAATGATGCATCAAAGAAATGATTGGGTTGCATACACTTGAAAAACGAAAATATAATAGCCTAGGCCTCATGATAGTTGAAGATCCATGATCAGAACTACCCGACACATGATCTAGAGCGGGCAGCCGTGATTTTTTCCCTGAAAATCTGGTGGCATTACCTTTTTGGCGAGAAGTGTGACATATACACCGACCACAAGAGTCTAAAGTGTATATTCACACAAAAGGAGCTCAACATGCTTCCAAGGAGAAGGTTAGTGATAATGAAGGATTATGATGTCTCTATTCACTACCATCCTAGAATGGCGAACACAGTAGCTGATGCTCTAAGTGGAAAATAACCTGCTACTCTATCCATGTTACGGATTGAGAAAGACCCTATCTTCTTAGATATGAAAAGGATTGATTTGGAAATCATAAGGGATGGGGATACATCCTACCTTTCCCAAATGATTGCGAAACTATACATCTAATAGAAGAATAAGGTAGCACAAAGGTATGATGTGTATATACGAAAAAAGGGGAATGCAATAAAGGATGGGAAGCTGCAAGAGTTCCATATCGATGATGATGGTGTGATTCGGTTTGGAACGTGGATTTGTGTGCCTTCATCACATGGGATAAAGAATTAACTATTGGAAAATGCACATATATCAACTTTATCTCTCCATCCTAGGAGTACTAAGATGTACCGTGATCTGCGAGAACACTTCTGGTGGGATAACATGAAGAAGGAGATTACAGAATATATATCAAGGTGCTTGGTATTTCAGAAAGTTAAAGTAGAGCGACAAAAGTCCAAGGGGATGATGCAGCCATTGCCTATACCAATGAGGAAATGGGAAAATGTTACTATGGTATTTTTCATGGGTCTCTCAAAGAGATCGAAGGGAAATAATACGAGATGGGTTGTGTTTGACAGACTCACCAAGACTTCCCATTTTATCACTATTGAGGAATATCTCTTACTTGAACCACTTGTAAAGATATATGTGAAGGAATTTATGAGACTGCACAGTGTTCCACTCTCAGTTGTCTCTGACCATGATCCAAGGTTCACATCTTAATTCTAGAGGACCCTTCAACATGCATTGAGTACTGAATTAATTTTAAGCATGGCCTACCACCCCCAAACTGATGGCCAGTCTGAATAAACTATTCCAACGCTTGAAGATATACTAAGATCATTCTCTCTATAATTCAAAGGTGGATGGGATCAACATCTTCCATTAATTTAGTTCTCATATAACAATATCTTCCAATCGAGTATTTAGATGGCTCTATATGAAGCTATATATAGAAAGGGATGTAGAACTCCAACCTGTTGGGATGAATTTGGAGAAATAAAGATACTTGGAACCGATCTTGTGAAAGAGATGACATAGAGGGTTCAAGTCTTCTAGATACACATCAATGCTGCTCAGAGTGGGAAAAAGATCTATGTTGACAACTGTTGAAGGGTCTTGGATTTCTACATTGGAGATAAAGTCTTCCTTTGAATATCACCATGGAATAGAGTCATGTGGTTAGGAAAGAAAGTAAAGCAAAGCCCAAGGTACATTGACCCCTTTGAAATCCTTGACCGCATAAGAGGCATGGACTATTGGATTTAACTTCCACCAAATATGGATCAATATCATGATGTGTTTCATGTATCACTCCCGAGGAGGTACATATCGAACCCCTCACATGTACTAAACTCAGATGTGGTACAACTGGATGATGATCTCTCTTATGAGGACCATCCAGAAGAGATTCTGGACCAGAGAGATAAGGTTCTACACAACAAGACAACCCACCTTGTCAAAGAGTTGTCGATGAACCATAAGTTTGAAGAATCTAATTGGGAACTAGAAGAGGCGTTGAAGGAGAAGTACCCTCACCTGTTTATGTAAATTAAAATTTTAAGGGAAAAATTTCTCAAGGGGGGAAGAATGTAATGACACAATGTTTTTCAATTGAAATTCCCTTCTTATAAATATGTCATAAAATCTCATGAAAACACAACATAATGAACTAATAAGTTCTAAGTGACCTTTAAACATATGTTTGCCACTTCTTTATTAATAATTTTGAAAATCTGATATACACGGCTGTGTTCAAGATGAATTTTGGAGTCTAATAAAACATAAATAATTTTAGTGAATAGTAAACTAACCTTATGAATATTAACATACCCTTATGAATTTTGATCTACCCTAATTAATATTAATATTACCTATTATAGTATAAAAATAATATTCATGTGAAAGTATGATGAACCTATACTTTAGTATAAGTAAATGAATGTTTTAAAACACGCTTCTTAATAATAAATTATGATTTTAGTTAAATATTAAATTAATCATATTTAGAAAATTATTTTTGAAAAATGGACATCATTTTTGAATTCTACACATCAAAAAATGTTTGGGTTAAATTTTTGGGATTTTTCTGAAATACTTGAATTTTTGGTGGAAAGTAAAATACATTAATTTACCGTATAAATACATTATAATTTAACCCAACTATTCCTGACATCACAAGTGTTGTAAGCACCCAAATATCGAACTCACATGCCCTATTTACTATTCTTGGTCATTTAAGACTCAATATTCCTTGTGTTAGAGGAAATAAATAAACTAATGAATTTTATATTAAGGAAAATCATCTCCCCTCCACAATAAATACCACCATTAACACCCTAATTTCCTCACACCTATCAAGCTTTGTGCCTTTTCTAAACTCCACCAAAAAATCTTTCATATCCCCTCCCCTAGGTAGAATAGATGTTGGTGTCATAAAAAGTCTATGCTTAGGCACCTTAATGGGGATCTCAAGGGGAGGATTCAAGAGGTAATTTCTCTCCCTCTTCTCCTTTAATTCCATTTCAATTTCAAGTTGTTTTCATATTCTCTCCTCACCAATATTTGTCCAAATGGCATGGTAACTCCAGTAATATAAATATATTGGAATTTTGTGATACTAATGGGATATTATATCATCCAAACCCCTTTCTACTGTTATTTATATTTTATTAAAGAGATTGTTGTTCGTGATGTGTTAATTCATCACCTTCAAGAACGACATGTCTTCTTCTTCCATTTCTACCTTCAGATCTGGTCATGAAACCATTTTTATTGTTGAACCTGAATATGTTATATGAATTATGTCCTATTTAATGTTCTGGAACTAACTTTTGTACATATTACAAAGTGATAAATTAAAACAAATACTGCCCAAATTAACAGAAACAATCATCATTTAATTTTTTTCTAATGATTCATCCACATGGTATATAATATATTTAATTATAAGAAAATTTTAAATTATCTAATGTAATTAATAACATGAAATATCATTTTAGGATATTTACCAATGATCTACCCAAACATTCATTTAGGAATATGAGTTAACCACTAAGACGACCATAAATCAAACATTCCCAAACAACGTTTTTAAACCCAATAACTCATCAAAAGGACCATAAAATGACATAATGAAAAAAAATGAACCCTATTAATGTATAAACGGTTCTGTAAATCTTATTTAATGAATAAAATGTCATTATACAGAACATTAAAGAGAATAAAGCGTTCAGATACAAGGTAAGGGGAAATTCTCAAACCCAAATTTCATCATTCAGATTCTCCCTCTTTCACACCATTTTTAATATGGTTACTACTAAAAATCATTTTTCATCATTTTATTTCCTTTTCTAGGATATAAATGTTTACCACTATTGTTTATTCCAAAAAAAATTGTTCTCCAAAAGAACTCTTCTTTTAATAAATCACCTTTTACTTCTTATTCATCGTTGATGGTTCTTGTATCAATTATATTATTTCCTCTTTGTTTTGGGAACCCAAAGTTTATGAATGTGTTCTTATGAGATGAAATAAATTCCTTTCCATGGGTTATTTATGATCATTTTTGATATATGTCTTATGTTTTAGGCATGATAATGATAATATTATGATGTGATGGGTGCACTCAAAATTATATAGCGCAATATGAATGTTTGAATGTGACGGGTGCACCCGGAATTATACAGTTCTCCAATGCATTGGGTAAAGTGATGAATCTCATGAGTAAATTTGAAATGATGTGGAAAAGATTATATATTTTTTCATAATTATGTGTGTTACTTAACCACTAAGACATGATGTTTCATTTTTATTCATTGCCACACTTCTAGTCTTTTATTTATGCTTCCTCTCATGTTCATGATCTTTTTCCCATTTTATGTTTTTTCTCACACCATGATATATTGTTCTTATGTACCATATTATTGGGATTTTAGATCACCCCTTTTTATTTATATCCTCAGGTGGCTACATGTACTAATGAGAGGTCAAGTTCCAATAAGAAGCTAGATAAAATGAAATTAAATAAATGTTTATTCTAGATGATGTAATTGCAATGTATGGTCCCAGTTCTCCCTAGACACTAAACCATTATATCATATATTTTTTATACTATTATTTTTTTTATCTTAATTTAATTTAATATAAATGTAATAAAAGGTTGGGTCACTATAGGATGGGTGGGGTATGACATGTGATTTCTGTGTCCAGCTGCATATGGTTGTACGAGTCTAATCTCTAGCTATAGGTGGAAAATACTCTATTAGGATTTCATCTCCTCACCATAAATAGATACTTATGTTTGGATGAGCCTACATTAACTCTCTTTTTGGGTTGATCATTACACTTTTCCTTCACTTTTACCATAACGTTTTCACTCTATGGATTTCTTCTAAACATTATCTCTTACTGCTCCTCCTTCACCATTTCGGGGAATTCTATTGGTTACATATATACTCACCCCTATATGGCATTTTACCAAAATGTGTCATCAAATTTCCAGAGGACGAACATGTCGATCATTCACATGGAGGTGCTCTGGGATATGGACCTCATATACCACATACAATGGTCAGACATGGAATATAGGAATGGACCTCCCTTAACGGTTACTCTTTTTCAGTTTCCTTCAGGTTGGGATACATTTAGAGTTTGGAGTTGTGTTTTTTCCTTTACATTCTAGTTTATATTAATGTAATCTTGTACCATCTAGAGGTTCATGCATGTTAATTTTACTTTATAGTAGTTTACTCTTTTTCCACTTTACCTCATCAATTTTGCATTGAGTTGGATTCGTGCATGTGTTCCTCGAGTTTATTGTGCCTTTGACACATGTCACCAACCTTAAGGCAATAGAGGTGGGATTGTGTTAGTTGTGGCTCGAGCCCCGGATATGGTTTGGTCATGAAAAAAATAGTCATGGGAGGCCGAGCTTGATGGATAAAAGTGATGTGAAGTGGTGACGGAGGAGGTGCCCATTTATAATTGAGTTGAGGGGTCACTTTTGGGATCTCCAAAAAGATTAATTTATAATAAAATAATACATCATCCAAAAACATCCATAATATACCAATGTAGATGTTCATATGATTTAGGTTTATAATATCATAAACCAATAAATTGTAGACATGTTTTTCTATCAATTTAAGTCTTATTATTTAAATTAACACATAATTATTCTGTTTAATTTTTAACTGTGCTGGAAAATATTTTAATATTTAAAAGGTGAAATATTTTATAATTTGATGTCAATTAGACAATAAATAAATACCTTAGAATATTTTCAAACAAATATTATTTTTTAAACATGTTTAAAAATGTTTTATGATTTCAAAATAATTTAATAAATCGTTATTTGGATAAACAATCCCATTGTTAATTTTGAAACTATTCAATTTATTGTTTTTTAAAATAGTATGACAAAAATTTAACCTTATATAAGTTATTTATTACATTAAAAATTGGTCCAGTTCACCTAAATAAATTATTGGACATATTAATTAGCTCAAATTATATTTATTTTGATATTTTTAATAATATTTGTTTGATATTTCACTAAATAAAATAATTACTAGATCATTTTTGTGTAATTATTTAATTTGATTATTTGTTGAAAAAAATAAAAAAACACAATGAAAATTATAAATCTTCAATATTTTAAGACAATACTTATAATATAATATATCTTCTATATAATACATCATTATAAATGTTATACTTATTAAAACATGAATGTGACAATTTTATCATCAGTTTAAATAAAATAATATAAGTGTCATCATATATTAAATAAGGCTCCAAATGGTAAATAACTCGACGCATGAAATTTTATGGTAGATATACAGTTTACGAAAAATATTTGGTCATGTATTGGGGTCTTTTAACAGTTATTATCAGTTTAATAATAATTATATTTTTGATTTTTCATCAATTAAAATAATTTCTGCATCATTAATGTATAAGGCTCTAAGGTAATTACTTATTTCCTAAAAATAAAAAATAAATTATCTTTATTATAAAATAAATTCCTTCAAAGTGGTATTTTTAATCGAATTTACCTTCTATATAACATTATATTAAAAATTAGATATTTATTAAGATTTTTGCAAGACATATTTAATTTGTCATTAAATAATATCACTTCAGTGTCCAAATATCAATCAAGTGGCTTCCAAACGAAACTATATTGACCCAAGGATGATTTAATTATAATAAAAATGTCTAATTAAATTATGAAATATTGTTAGGGTGATTTTTTAATATTATTTTTACATTTAATTAACAAATCTATGCTTTTATCGTAGTAATAAAAACTATCAATGTTACTATTTGTAATGAAAAAAATAAAAGTAAGCTATTTACATAATATGGAATTAGTGATTCGAAATATTGAATCCATTTCTCAAAATTCAAAGAACATAATTTCTAGTAATTAATTTAAAATTAATTTTGTTTTCATAAAGAGAGTACGAGTTTTGAAAGTTAAAACATTGAAGAATATTTAAAAGATTTTACATATGAATTCAATGGAAAATTAATCATAATGACATACTTTATATTGAATGATAAAAATATATTCTATTTATACTTCAAAACCATTAAATATTATAATTTATGCATATATATTTTTTGATGAAAAAGTTGTTTCAATTAAAATTTTGTGTATTTATAATATTAATCAAAACATGAAAGTTATCATAATATATCAAAAACTTTTCCAAATTAATTTTTTATATACCATTTTAAAATAACATGATTATTTTTTCATATAATAAATATTAATGTGTGAAAATATCAATTTATAAGGGGTTCTCCATTAAAAAGAGAAAAATTACACTTTTGAAAGAAATAGTTTTTTATACAAAAAATAGTGTTTATTTATTCCCATTGACTAAAATATATATTTGATGAATATAAAAACTATTTAATTGAATATATATTAAATATATTTCATTAATTTCATTTAATAATTTTTAATTTCTTAATAGAAGTACAAATATAAAATGATTTATATTTTTAAAGAATAATACATTTTTATAATTTCGTTATATTTATTCCCTCTAACCCAATGGCCAGGTTATAAGGGACATTTTTTACTAAGTTAATCTCATGGTTATTTTAAATTCACTATTGTGTGAAATGAAAGATATTGAATAATGAAAATTATTTAACAGAAATATTTTATAAAAATGTTTGGGTGTTGCGTTCTGCCCCCATTAAACTGAATTTCTCCCATGAAATTCATCACAAGGATACAAACAAATGAGTATTACTTTGCTTCCTCATATCCTAAAGTTCCAACATAGCTATATCAAATTTGTGGTTCCTCTGTAAAACATTAACCAAGAAAGATATCTTTTTTTAGAACTTTTTCGCTATGATCCAGAATCTCTATCAGTTTTTATTCATATGAATGATCTTGATCCCGCGGTATGACTTCAAAGTTTTGTACATGTGAAGGATAAGGTATGTTCATTATCAAGAGAGACACATAGAACACATAATGAACTTGAGGGAAAATTGGTGAAAGTTACAATCAGTAAGCTACATTCTCAATATTATCTAGATTATCAAAATGACTGATATACCTAGGGTTCAGTTTTCCCTTCCTTCCAAATCTCATTACTCCCATAGAGGGAGATATTCATATAAGAACCTTATCACTGACTTCAAATATTAGGTATTATCATCATTTGTCGGCATAAAATTTTTGTATACTTTAAGATGACATTGTTTCTAGTTTAACAGATCTGACCTTTCCTATCATTTCTTCAACAATATCCATTCCTAAGAGATATCTTTCCCAAACATTATCCCATCAAACCAGATTACTTCTCTTCTTTCCATAAATGGATTTATATGGATCCATCTGAAGACTAGAGTGAAATCTATTATTTTAAGAAAATTCCACCAATTGTTGGTTTTTATCCCAACCAAATTTAAAATCTATAACGAAAGATCTCAACTTGATTTCTAGAGTTTAAATTGTCCTCTCAGACAAATCGTCTATCTGAGGATGATAACCAGTGCTGAAACATAACTCTGTATCTAGATCCTACTAAATAAATCACCAGAAAATAAAACTAATCCTCAGATCCCAATCATATATAATGGAATGTGGTACCCCATGAAATATTACTACTTGAATTAGATATATCCTAGAAACGTGATCAATAGAGAAATCCTCTCTAATAGTAATTATGTGTACCAACTTTGTTAGGAATCAACAATAGCCTATAGTATTAAGGAATTTAGATTTTGTGGGAAGTCAGATGAAAATGTATATAATGATGTTTTCCCATTTCCATTCTATTATGGGTAATGGGTGTAACATCCACTTTTACTTTTATCTCTTATCCTTATCTTTTAGACAAAGCAAGCACCGAGAGACAAATTCAGCAACAACTCTTTTCATTTTATCCCACCAAAAATACTCTTTTAGGTCCCGGTTCATCTTTGTGATTCAATGATGAATGGATATTGGTGAACAATGAGCCTCATACAATATATCATTACATAATTTTGGTTTTATTGGAATACAAACCTAGTTCCTGTACCCCATTATTATATCACAATCAAGATTTAATTCTGATATATTTCTCACATTCTTTTCTTTCTCTACATCTCCCTTTTGTTCCTCCTTAATCATCGCTTGTATAGGTGGTTGGATATTAATTTTAGAAAGATAATATTCCTCCCCTTCCATTAATATTTCAATAACATTCTTTTTATATCCATAAATATTCGATTTATTTTTGTCCCCATCATGGATAGGCTAGAATGGTCAATTAGACTCAAAGCATTCTCAACATTGTCCGCTTTCCCAGGGTGGTAATTTATTGAGTATTCATAATATGTAAACAAATACAACTACCTTATTTGATACATATTCACCATAATTTGTGTAAAAATATACATTTAACATTTATTATTAGTATAAATGTCACACCATTCACCATAATGATAATACCTCAATATATTTAGGGAAAATATTTCTACAACTAACTCCAAATCTTGAGTTGGGTAATTTTGCTTGTGGATTTTCAATTATCATAATGTTAAAGCTATAGCCATATCATTTTTAATTAGAACACATCCCAGACCATTATAGGATTCAAGACTATATATTACAATCCCTTCTTCAATAAAAGGCAGTGTGAGCATAGGTGCACTGGATAAACTTCTTTTTAGCTCATTGAAATTATCTTCACAGTCCTTCATCCACACAAAAATTAATCATTTTCATGTCAGCATGGTGAGTCAATTGGATAATTGTAAAAAATATTTTACAAAACATTTATAATATAATGCCAAACCAAGAAAACATTGGATCTCAATTAATGTTTTTAGCCTCATCCAACATTAAATAACATCTTTTTTTGGGGGATCCAAAAATATCCCTTCTCTTTATATTATGTGACCCAAAAATTAATCATTATGAAGCTAAAAATAAAAATTTGTAACTTTTTCATAAATATAATCATTTATTAGGTTCTTTAGTATAATTCTCATTTGATCTTCATGCCCTTCCTTTTTCTTCAAATAGATAGGAATAATGTCTATAAAGACTTCCACAAACAAATCATGATAGTCTCTAAATACTCTATTCATTAGATCTATGAAGATGGTGGGGAAATTATTAGGACCTAAAGGAATCACTATAAATTCATAGTGTCTGTACCCTTTATGGAAGGACATCATTAGTATATTCTCATTCTTCACCATTAATTAATGGTGTCCTAAATGAAGATCAATATTGGAAATTTATTGACCTCTGCCTAGTTGCTCGAATAAGTCATCAATGGGGTGATGATTATATTTGTTCCTGATATTTATATTTTTATGTTCTTGATAAAAAAATTCAATGTCTCATTTATCTATATTTATTATTAAAAAATAGAATTGGTTCTACCTAAGGTGACACACTAGGGTATTTTAATCCCTTATCAAGATTACCTTTGGGTTACTTCAACAATTCTGGAAACTCAATTGGGTCAATTTGATATGGTGTCTATAAAATATGAATAGCACATAGTATGAGTTATATTGGAAAATAAACATCATGATTTGTTTTAAAACCTAGTAAATATAATAGAAAAACATCATAAATACCCATATAATGGGTTTATTCTTAATTATGAGTTTCTCCCAAACCATTTGAGATAGATAACCATCATTTATTGGAATTAAGACCCATAAGATGGTCAAAATTTATTCTAGATGGTTATATTCATCCTAGAATCAATAGATGATCATATATTGATCCATAATATGAAATTTAACTTCTTTCACATGGATATTGATATGAGCTCCACATAGAGAATGCCAATCCATGCCCAGAATCACATCAAATTCCACTATAGGAAGGATCATAAGAATTTCTTGAATCACATTCGCGGAAAATTCATCTTGAGAAGAATTATAATCAATTTATGAAATTGGTGTTCCATTAGTATTTGTCCCAAATAAATAACCATCTAATTGTTGAGTTAATATCAATATACCCCTGGAAAATTAATCAGGAATAAAAGACTGGGTGGATCCAGAATCCAATAAAATGTTTTCAAATTTAGTGGTACTAATCCATTGTTTAACCACTAAGGGATCAAAATATCTACTGAAAGAAGGTGGACGCTGCCTCATGAAGAACTCAACAGAATTTGGTTCCATCATTTTCCTATTTAGAAGTCATACATGATTCATAGATTGAAAAATTTGTGTGATCATAGCTAAAATATTTTTCTTTAAATCTCTCATTGCATTTTGTTTCTCATGAGAATAATAATTTAAATTTCCATCACATTTAGCTTCAACTTGTTTATTCTAGGTTCCAACCATTGACTAAAATCAAGAAGCATAGTGTGATAAACACGAATCATAATGGGAAAACAACATAATCACGAATAAATTTTCAATTTAGAAAAAATTAGGTATTATCCTATGATATTTAGGATCAATTATAAAATTCTTGAATTGTAACATAAGCTTAACCATATCCTTATGGTTTTTTTCTATGGTTTTCTCATAATTGTTTACAAATGTTAACTATAGAATCCCTCTAATACCAACTATAATTACCCAATCATTACATACATTGATATTACATAAAAATTGAAGAAAATTAATTGAAACATATAATAATTTTAGGATAGGTTCATATGTGTATAATTTAGTTTTATAATGAGACACATAATCAACCGGGTTATAATACATATTCATTATCTCCCACTTATTTCATCATAACTATAACCCTTTTTGATATGTCTTACTTAATAACCATCTTCATCACCTGGGGAAAAGAAAAATATGAAAGGGTGATATCTGATTCTTAGTAAGGGTAAAAAATGGGGATACCAATCATATCATAATAAAAAGACATAATAACATAACATTAGAAAATATAATCCAGTATTTCAATGATTGTGATATAATTCCATGGGATAAATCAAAACTATTCATAATAATCAATGAAAATAATCCCAAAAATAATAACATAAGATATGAAATTTTGTGGAATATATGTAAGCTTATAAAATCATTTCATCTTAGTAAAGTCTTGTTTCCAATAATATTATAGTGGACAAAGACCATTACTGAACTGAGTTCACTCCTCGTTCCAGCCCAATAATACTGAGCTGAGATCATTTTCCATTCTAGCCAAGTATATTTCATGATATATAAATCCATACCCAATCAGTTAAAAGGGGATATAGGTCCCACCCATCACATAATTAAATCATTATAAGGTATTTCATAATAACAAAAACAATTCATCATAACCCAATGAATAAAATGGGTTACATTAAACACCATAACACAATCCTTGTAAAACTAATGGATATCATAAATAGAATTACACAATAAACACAATCAAAGCATAGTAAAAATATGTATATTATACTTGAAACAAAACCATATTAAAAAATTCCACCTTAGAAGGAAAATAATTTTGATATAACACTTCAAATTATTTCTTGAGGAAAATATCCTTTCTTCTTCAAAAACATTTCATTTTCTAAAAATTATAAAATATTATAAAATAAAATTATTTATTTAATAATAAAATTGAATTAATGTAGATGAATATTTTTTATAAATAAATATCTTTGAAAACATTAAAATAATTTCATGCTGTATAATTTTTAAAAAACATACTCCCCGAACTTTTTCTAGAAAAGTCAAACAATACCTAATATAAAAAACAACCAAATATTAATTTCATTAAATTTAATAAAAATTTACCAGTGGGTAAAATTGACATTAAACTATTTTAGAAGAATATAAAGAATATTTTGGAATACATTATTAGTAAAAAAAGTAAATTGATGATAAATATAGATCATTAAATACTTATGTATAAACATTATTAGATAATATTGACATTGCGATATTTTACCTTACCTTAGTTCTGATTACATTTCTATTTATCCTAACCTCTTATATTATGATATAAATAATTTCATTGATATATTTCATAATAATAGTAATACTAATGATATCATATATGACCATATTATCATCCTTCTATTAGTGACAATATTACTCGTCCATCGGGTGTTAAATTCATCATTTTATTATACATGTTTTTTCAGATATGTTTTGGTTCCTCTTATTAGGTTATAGTTATGTCATTCACAGAATGATATTATTATAATATATATCATATTTAATCATTCCAGTAATTTATATAATCATGATTTAATGATGATCTTGTAGAATTAATCACATCACATCATGCAGATTGTACGCCATACGCACACACGAGGGATGATATCATACCCTTAATTTTGGAATGGTATTGAAGTGGATAGTGTATAATATTTCAGAATATCATGTTATAATAATAATATATAGTTATTATTTCCAACAATACAACCATCCAAATAAGGTGGTGGTGAAAAAAAATAATACACCATAACGCGGAGTCGGCAAGCCATACGTACTCACACGTGGTGATTTCATTTTCCGTAAGATGTATAGAAGGTGGAATGTGATTATTTTAATAGTAATTATAAAACATTACTAAATAAGAGATACATTTGTTATTAAATTATATTGAAACCACTCATAAAGTGGAATTAGATTTATAATGATGTTTGAAGTAATCGGTAGAGGAGATTACCTCTTCTTCGACATGGTCTCTCAAAATATCCACTTAAGACACTTGAGTTGGACTTAGGAGAAGAGTAGAACCTCTATAATGTTACTAGGGTAGTTGAGAAATGAAATGGTCATTGGATGGCCAATATTGAAGGCTGAATGTGATGTGAAGGGATGAGGGAGGAGGTACCCTTTTATAATTGAGGTGAGGGGCTCTTTTGGGTTACCCAAAATTATTAATTTGTAATAAAATCTAACCCTATAAAAAACCTAAAAATTCCCCAAAATATAATATGATATGATATATGTTTGTAATATCATCAACAAATAAATTTTAGACAATATTTTCTATAAATATTAACCTTATCATTTTAATTAACACTTATTTAGTCTATTTAATTTTTAACTATGGTAAGAAATATTTCATTATTAAAATGGAGAAATATTTAGTTATTTGATGGAAATTATAACATAAATAAATACCCCAGAAAATTTTAAACCATATCATAAATATTATACATTTTGAAAATTGTTTTATTATTTTTAAATAATTTAATAAAACATTATTTTGATAAATAATCAATGGTGTCAATTTTGAGACTATCCAATTCATTGATTTTTAAAAAAATTAATAGAATAAGATAACTTCAAAAAAATTATTTTATTATATTAATAATAGGTCAAGGTCATATAGAAAATTCATTGAACAAATTAATTTTTTAAAATAATATTTATGTTAATTATAATTATTTTATATTTCCTTTAATGAAATAATTACTACACAAGTTTTTTGTAATTATTTAATATACTTATTTTTTGGAATAAAAAAAATACAATGACAATGATAAATCCTTTATACTTCAGTATAATATTTATAATAGAGTATATCTTCTATATAATCCCTCATTAAAAATTATATACTTACTAAAACATTAATATGAAAAATTTATCATCATATTTAATAAAATAATATAAGTCTCATAATCTATTCTATAAGAATAATCATGGTCAATAATATGACACATGGATGTTTATAGTTGGTATTTTCTTGAAAATAGGATTTGGTAATGTTTTTTGGGTCTTTTAATGGTAATTATAATTTTGATAATAATTATTTTATTGATTTCTGATCGATTAAATAATTTTGGCATTATTAATGTATTAGTATTTAAGGTAATTACATATTTTCTAAAAACTAAAAATAAATTAGCATGATAAATAATAAAAAATTATATTTCAAATTAGTATTGATAATCAAATTTATCTTCAATATAACCATATATTAAAAATTATATAATTATCAAACTTTGAGCAAGACATATTTATCAATTTTTTAGTAAATTAAATTAAATGTCCTAATCTCATTCAAGTGGATTGTAAAGGATAAATTTTGTCCCAAGGATGATTAAAGTAAAAAAAAATCATCCTATGATATTATGAAAAATGTTAGGGTATTTTCATAATATTATTTTTACCCTCAATTAAATAATTTACATTTTCGTAGTATTAATAAAAATTACCATAGTAACTATTCATAATTCCCTAAAATAAAAGTATGGTATATAAAAAATTTGGACTTAATGATTCCAAATATAGAATCCAATTTTTAAAATTAGAAGTATCAAATTTGCAGAAATTAATTTAAAATTAATCTCATTTTCAAAATAGAGAATAGGTTTTAAAAGATAAAATTTTGTAAAAGATTGAAATGTTTTTACATCTATATTTTGAATTTAAAATTAATACTAGTAAACTATATTATATTTAATGATTAAAATATATTCTATTTATAAATTAAAACCATTCAATATAAAAAATTAACCATATAAATAATTTTAATTAAAGAATGTGTTTTCAATTAAATTTAGTGTATTTTTACGATTTATCAAAAGATCAAAGTCAATAAAAAATAGAAAAAATCATCCAAAGGAGAAAGTTATATCCGTGTTCCAAAGAACATGTTTATGTTGTCATATAAAAAATTTTAATGTGTAAAAATATTAATTTAAAATGGGATCACCATTAAAAGGATGAAAATTACCCTTTTGAAAAATATAGGTTTTTATACATTAAATAGGGTTTATTCATAACCTATGATAAAAATATCTCGTAGATGATTATAGAAAAAATTATATTAAAAATATAAGAAATAAATTTCATTTATTTCATTTAAATAATTTACTAATTGTAAAACACTTAACAAAAACACAGATAAATAATTAAATTATATTTTTTATTTACAATACATTTTCATTAGTTAGTTACACTTATTTACTATAACCTAATTGATAGGTTATAATGGTAATTTTATACTAAGGGAATATAACAATTCATTTAATCACAGTTTTAAATGAAATTGAATCTATTGAAGAATAAAGATTATATAAAAAAATTTAATAAAAACATCCAAGTTTTAGAGTTTCCATTCCTCTCATGGACTCAACACTATCTAATTTTGAGTTTACACCTTGACATGGGTTACATATTTCTATTAATGATGTGAAACAATACTCTCAATCAGTATAATTTTGGTAATATTATTCACATGTCAATTTTATTATTCAATAACCCAATTTATTGAGGTGTTCTCACTGAAGGCACCTAATGATTGATCAAATTTTTTTCTAGGTATTTTTAAAATTCAATGTATGTGTATTCTCTACCATTGTCTAACTAGAATATCTTGATTGTGAATCCAAATTATTTCTCAAATCTTTGAAGATATCTCTTCACGTAGTCAATCACTTCACATATACTCTACATAAACATCACACATTCCATTATTATATGATATTAAAAACATACATCAGTGAAAATTTTCTATCCATATTATTTAGACCACACAAATATTTTTGGACTATATGATAAAAATTATAGTACCTTTTTATACAGCCCAATAACAATTATTGTCAATTTTTCATTGCATGTAGGCATCACAAGTCTTTTCTGAATCATGATTTAGATTAGTAATGTCTGCAAAATCTTCTAGATTGGATAGGACATCCATTTACTGTTTATTAAATTGACCTATCATTTTGTTCAGAATGATTTTTAAATATTGAATTATTAAGAAACATGGTTTTCTTAACAATCTACCAGGTATACATTTATTTTTCCCTCTAACTTTTCATTTTAGAATTACGAACATGTCATATGATGGTACACCACTTATCATTAAATGTCAGAACTATTTCTAGGTTCCAGAGTTTACTCACACTCCAAATATGTTTTATGAAAATCATCCACCTAGAGAACTCCAATTTTCATTACCTCATCATTGGCCAATTGGGTATTCCAATGACCTTTGATCTTTAAGGCACCTTAATTTGCAAGTCACACTTTTCTATGTACTATTTCATTATTAGTTTCAAAAAAATATCTCCAATTATGTGGGATGAGAATGCACTATCAATAATCCAATTGCTACATTTCACTATATCTTTTAGTGAAATATCTTCCATGATATATTTCTCAATATTATTATTTTCCTTCTATGACATAAAATATTGTGTTGAGCCATAACATAGCCCCTCATTTCTCTCGAATGTCCTGAAGGCCTTATTTTTTTATTGATTATTGATAACCCCCCTTTCAAGTGATAACAGGGAACCCTTACAAGTCTCATAGCTCAGAGATTACATGACACGTAGGACATAGGAAATATACATACTATACATAGAAATCATCCTCCCAACATCTTCATCGTGATATCAGCTCTACACCTTTTCATGGCTGTTCGAATAAGCTTGTCGTGCAAGCACTGGCTGGTCCTGATTACAATTCCATACCCTCCCTTTCTAACAAATCCTCTCAAATTATGCTCTGATGAATGTGCCTCCTCTGAATCCCGATTTGAATTCTGCTCTTTGAAGAGTCTGTATGATCATTTAAGAACAATTTCAGGTGGCCCAAAGGCCTTGAGGTGGCTCTAAGGCCTCAAGGTGGCCCGAAAGCCTTACTGGCCTGAAGGACTTGGGTTGCCCGAAGGACTTAAAGGACCCGAGGCCCCTCCTATATATTTGCGTGATTAATGGTTGAATCATTCACATGTTATTCTTATATATAAGAGTACTTATATTCAAGGGTTGGACTACATTTTTTAAATGTATTCATGAATATCTTAGTTTTTTCATTATAGATTCCACATTCCCTTTTCATAGAATGGATGGATTTATGGCCAATGTTGGAAAAATGAATACAATATCCATAGAAATAATTTCTTATAAATGAAAAATTATATAGATTAATTTTACTTTTTTGAAAGACAAGTTCGTTTATAACCATATTTATCCTTGATTCTTGATAGTATGACTACGTATATTGCTATATCCTCGTGAGTTTGTATTTCCAAAGAGGAAAAATATACTCACTCTCATCCATTCACATGTACCAATCTATTTCATAGGACTTTGGTTCATGATAATATCTATATAATTGACAAATTTTTTCATCTATATACTATTCTTGGTTCAAGCCCTAAATTTGGTTTGAAATATTCTTGTATTAAAACTTTAGGCTCCTTTGTGATATGACCAAGTGTATACTTACCTTTGTTTTGGCCCATCCGATTTCTAGCCTTCCATGTTTCTATATCAAAGAAAATTCCACTTCATCAGATATATTTATGTACTTGATCCTTCTAAACATTCACTACTACTTCCAAATAAGATGTTAATCTTTACAAAGTCATTGCATAAGGGAACAAACCAAATTTTGGTTTCTTATTTCATTCCATTGATTTTTTTAATTTCTACTTTACTCCTTTATATTGTGAATTCTTCTTCAAGTACCTTAAATGTCATATCTTTCTCCTAAAATATCAAATTAAGTTCATTGATATCAAATTATTGTTTTTAAATCAATATTTCAAACACTATAACCTTTCATTATCTTTTATGAGTTGTCAAAAGTTCTTCTTACTCTCCTTACAATCAAACAGGGTATGCTTCAAGATGACCAAATGCTATGATCTTTCTTTCAACAAGGATCCAATATTTTTATTTTTCTTTAATATAATATTAGGATCATCATGTGAACCCTCAATTTTCACCTAGAGGTCTAAAATTACATCTGAATTATTATTTTCCTCTATCATAGGTACTACCTTTTCAACTAAAGGTATCATAAAATATATAACAATGGATTTAAATATTTATTTTACCTAATCCAAAAAGTGTTTATCACCATTTTAATCATTGAAGATGAAGTTAGTCCCCTATAATTGTTTCTCATTTTGAATTCTTCATGACCCGTCCCAGTGGGGCAAACACCGCGACTCCCCAAGACAACCTACAATTGGCCAAGGGAAAGTGACTAGCACTGAGTAGGCATATCACTAACATAGTAGGATTTGCCTACGAACCTATACACTTGTACATATCTCCAAACCTAAAAATGATGAAAAGTAAAAGACCACTGTGGAAAAATATTCATGCCTAAAACTAAACCAATCCAACATAGTACAACAGGGAGTAATGTTTGGATTCTAAACAGGGCCAGAATATAGGCCCACCCAAAAAAAAAGAGTCTGCAAACTACATAGTCCAACCAGTAAGAAAAAAATATATACTAGGATTTCTTCTTGTAGCCATAGGAACACCTCATCCTGTAAGTAAGCTGGAAGGCTCGGTCTAATCCTGATCCACCCTAGACATTGTCAAAAGGGCACTCATCTTCCCAAGACATGAGATGTGTGGGAAATGTCCGTACATGGGTGAGTATAAAAATACTCATTAGGGGAACCTAAAAACCATAAGAAGTATAAATAGTAAAGGAATAGTCAGATCTAAACAGTGAATGTATATTTAATATATAGTAATAGAAACACATCCAGATAAACTAGAAACCTGGACTCATAGTCTGGTGACAATTCACAACGACCGCATACCCACGCCAGGGATTTTGATTGAAGATTCCATGAAGCACTCATTTGGGTGAACTCACTCCACATGTCTGATAGATAATATGACATCCATTCAATAAGTACTTTTCTCGAGAAAAATCCATGAGAGAGATAGATGCACCAGTTTACCAGAAGAGATAACAAACACACTCATTTCTGGAGAACACACTCATGAGTGAGAAAAGATCATGATACACATATGAGGTTCACTACCAGAGGATTTGAATATACTAAAACTCATCTGGATTCACCTATTAAGTAGAGGATCGAAGGCTTGTAGGTTCGGTCCTGTCGATATCTGAAACTACCCAGGGACCCGAATGGATAGAGGTTCTGGCTCCGAGCCTCCTAGAGGAATAACCAAGTCTATCTCGAAAAGTCCTACTGAACGGATCATACTCTCATGGATGGAAATGATACATTACTATTAGGGAAACCAAAAAAGAGGTACTAACCCAATCAAGACCAATCCAATAATGGTGGAAAAGAGGATCAAGCCATGTACTGAGAAGTGCATGCCGTGTAGAAGGGTAACACGTTGTGTCCTCTTACCATGGGTGTTTCCCTTGTACAAGGGCCCATGTCGTAAGGCTTGTCATGTGGATGAAGGTATACACAGTTGTTAAGATATTGACATAATGTGTTCTGCTATCCAGGGAGGACACCATGTATGTTGGCCATGTGACCGTACATAGCTTCAACCCATGTATCCTATACAGTGTACTAGTACACGAGGTAGTATGTGTATCCTGTCATTTCTGGCCGTGTGGTGGAGTACAAGTCGTGAACTCCACCCCATGTCTCTATATCTTCCAAGATAGATCTTGAGTCCACATAAGGACCCATACGCCATGTGATGATGGTCACACACCATGTCAGTGGTTCCCATTCCCTGGAACTCCAGCCGCCACTAGGTGGGGCCCACATGCTGTTTCTCCTTAGAGGTACGCCATGTTTTTCATTAGGTGAAGCATATATTCCCTAGCTATAACCATTCCAACACCACACGATGTGTTTAGTGAAGAACATGTAGTGTTCTATGGGTTTTTCTATGACGTTGCATTATTCATTCTACGCCATGGGGAATCACCGATTTGTCGATCCTGAAATTAAATCGATGGGAAACTCCAAAATTGAGGATTTAATGCCATCCTGAAGCCATCTTCGTTTTTTTTTCAAGCATCTGATCATCCCCAAAAACATGTCTCGAACCACCCGTAAGAGAACTCATGAAGAACGACCCTCCTCGATGTGAGTCTATTCACCGTCTGTCATCGTTGTCACACCTCCTCTAGGTCTTCATGATGTTTGATCTCTGATTTGGGGTCGTTGCATTGTGAAATGGGTTCACAATGATATGTTGTTCATTACCCCACAAAGAACATGGAGAATGTGGGGTGGAGGAGGAATAAAATCAACAAACATAAGATGAACACACCTCCGTTTTTATTCATCACAGCATCGATCTGCTCCCCTTAATTGGATTAACATGCAAATCAAATTATAATCCAACAATTTTCATAATATCAATTCCTGAATCAAAACCCCAAATGAAATGGAAATTTACACCCTCCCACAATAAGGCACAATCTGAATATCAACCTATTGGTGGGTTGATAATCATTCGTTGTTTAATACAAAAATGGGGAATAACTAATTCAAAATAACCGAAACTCCCACCTCAATCATCGATGTAGAGGGAGATAGTTCTTCGGCCAAGATTTGATCTCGCCACACACGATCCACACGTCATTGTTCATCAGTGTTCATCAAGAAATCCTTATGAGTTGGTCCTCTACAAAGCTCCAAAGCTGTCTAGGTAGTTTTTCTGGGTTATGAGCCTTACCCTGTGCTCTTATTTATTTTTTTAAAAAATAAGAATCAATTCATTATATAAACATATAAAATAAAATAAACTTTTCATTTATTTTTTTTCCTTTAAAACGTCCAAAACAATCTTTTGCAGTTAACCCGCACCGGTCATTTTTAGTCCCAACTAAAGGTAATGACATTGTTTTGAATGAAACAGTGTTGTTATATTTCTGACTCAGGTATCCATTTAAATTTTATTTATCTTTTTACGGAAAACCGCTCGTGCACACTATTTAAAAGTTTCATTTATTTCCAAAATTTATTTCAGGAACTCCAAGCGTCAGAATCGCATGCTGTCGAAAATAATGGTCATGTAATAATTCAATATAATATTTAAAATTAATACATGAAAAATATTGGATATTTCATTCTCCCCACATTAGGGCTTTACATCCCATATGTTCCAAAAAAAAGTCTATCAAACAGATGTGGGTGTTGTGCATGAATTTGAGCCTTCCGCTCCCACATGCTCTCTTGAAGATTCTCGTGCTACCACAAGACATTCACCAAGGGAATTTATCACTCCAAAGGATCCTCTCATATCGATCCTCAATATCCACTAATTATTCTACAATGTTCAACCAATCCTCGATGTCTATCTCGCCTCATTCGATGACATGCGATGGGTCATGCATGTACCTCCTCAAATACAACGTACGGAATACATCATATACGTAGTTCAACTATGTTGGTTCAGCCAGACTATACACCACCTCGCTAAATCAATGTAGTATCTAAAAATATATGATGAACCTTAGAGACATCTTGCCTCCCCAACCAAATCTATACAACCCTTGCTGAGGTGAGAACCGAAGGAAGACATGGTCTCCCTTCTCAAACTCTAGAGGTCTCTGTCGTCTGTCTGTAGAAGAATTCTTCTGTCTCTATGCAGTTTCCATCTACTTTTGGATGTTATGAACCTTCTAGATGGTATCTCTCACCAACTCTAGACCATGAGTGCAAACTCTCCCAAGTGAGTCTCGCAAAGAGGTGACAGGAAGGGTTGCCCATATAAATCCTCAAGTAGTGACATACCGATGTTGAAGTGGTAGGTACTATTGTATGAAAATTCCACCAATGGTTGGTGGTCCTCCTAACTGAAACCATAGTCCATGATATAGGCCCACACCATATACTCTAGAACATGAATGGTGCTCTCCATCTGACCATCTGAATAGGGATGTATTACTGTGCTTAAGCGTAGTTGAGTCCCAAATGACTTCTATAAACCCATTCACAACTGTGATCCGAAGGGCATCTATCGATCCCAGACAAACATTGAAGAAATTCCATGAATCTGAACTTTGTCCTACACATAGAGGCGTCTCTATCTCTCTACAGAACTCAACCCACTGATATCTAGGTTGTGGGCCGACATGGTGAGTTGGCCAACGATCACCCAGATAGAATCATCTCTCATGGACGTTCATGGTAAGACATTCATTAAGTCCATCGATACTCCATCCCACTTCCACTCTCTAATTTCTAGAGGTGAGCTAACCCAACTTGAATTTGGTACTCACCATTCACCTTTTTCCAAGTAAGTCATTGATAAATGAACTCTACTACTCCATTCTTCAAACCCATCCACCAAAACTGACACTAGGGATCTTAATTCATTTTTCAAACTCCAAGATGTACCTCCAATGGTTATGTATTGAACTACCTCAGAAAATCATCTCGAAACGCCACTGGTACCACTGTGCACCCACTGAAAAGTACCACGTGACCTCCACCTTGATAATTTCCATCATTTGAAGGTCTTGTGGAAAAATGAGCACATAAAGTCACGCAATTGACATCCCCAAATCGTGCCTCCCTGACTCTCCATAAGAATGGATGAGTCACAACCATCGATTGGAGATAAGTTACATCATCTCTTTCTATGAAGGATTACTTCAGAGAGGCCAGCTACTCTAATGCCTCACCCAGTAGCTGCGAACATGATCTCCTGCGGATAGAATCTACCACAAATTTCCCCTTCCCACGAGTTTAGATGATCTATATGTCATAATTCTGGTGGTACTCTTGCAATCACCTTTTCCACAAATTCAGATCATTCTGCATTAAGTTGTACTTGAGGCTCTTATCGTCAAAGTAGATGATAAATTTTTCACCCATCTGGTAGAGTAACCACACCTTCATTGAGAATACTACCTCTTCCAACTCAATATCATGGGTCCTACAATTATGCTCATGCCACCTTTGAAAGTGAAAACTATAAGAGATCACAAACTATCTCAACATTATGACATATCCATGCCCGGTTTCGAATACGTTGCAGAAAACTACATACTCGATACCCTATTCTCGCAACCTCATGATCGGTGCAGTCATCAAACTCTACCTCAGCTGCTAGAAAGAATATTGGAACTTCTTTGTACATACAAAAGTTTTACCCTTATATGTTAAGGCATTCATTTGTGCTAATATTAAGGAGAAATTAGTCATAAATCTCTGATAGTATCCTTCCAGCCCAAGGAATCTCTTCACCTCTATCACACTACGAGGTGGCTACCATGCAAACACTACCTCGACCATGGATGGGTCCATTGATACTCCATCTTTTAAGATAAGAATTCCAAAAAAGTGGACATCCTGTATGCATAACTATCACCTTGATAGTTTCACATAAATATGGTGTAATCGTAGTACGTTTAGAACCATCTGAAGGTGTCTTGCGTGCTACTCCTCTGATGATGAGTTCAAAAGGATGTTTTCAAGGAAGACCTACACAAAAATATCTAGGAATGGCTAGAATATCTGGTTCATATGTCCCATAAACTCTACAAGGGAGTTTCTCACATTAAAAGGCATCACTATGTAATCATAGTGACTGTAGCGGCATCTGAAAGCCATCTTCGGTATATCCTCTTCTTGTACTCATAATTGGGTGTAAACTAATCGAAGGTCAACCATCGAGAAACAATGAACCCCTATCAGTTGATCAAAGAGTTCATTGATACTTTGTTGTGGATACCTATTATTCATTGTCTCCTCGTTCATGCGCCGACAATCCACACACAACATCAAACTCCCATATGCCTTCTAAGAAACCAAATATGGGGCCGCCCATGGTGAAGTCCTAGGTATTAAGAATACCTAAGTCAAAAAATCATCCAAATACACCCTAAACTAAAGAAGCTCTTCCAGATACATCTGATACACTAGTCCAGATATCAATGCCATCTCATGGTGTTAGTCGATTCAAAATTTGATCTACCGGTGGGGAGGTAATCCAGAAACATCATCTGGAAAGATGTTCCCGTACACTGCCACTACTACTGGGAAGTGGAAGCTCACAATATCTAATTCTCCATGGGTATGTCTAGCCAAATTAGGAGTGATTGGTTTCACCCTCTTATGCATGAACCCATTATGTTCTTCTTGGGTTTCCTTTTCACCAAAAATGGAAAACCTCATTCCATCACGGCAGACACACCACACTCTTCAACTAAAGCAGTCAATCTGTACATGGACTGATGATAACCAATCCATACTGAGAATTATGTCATAAGGCCTTGATACTACCACCAAGAGGTTCAAATTGAAACTCTCTCCTCAAAGGGAGTGGCCACACTGTCTGCAAAGATACATGATCATCAAGTCACCTCCTATAGGTTTCTCCATGCATATGGATCAAGACAAGGGATCTACTGGAATCTCAAGGTGTCACAGAAGACATGTGGTAAGGAAGGAATGACTGTAACTTGTGACTATTTGTACAATAACTAAGGTTTAAAAGACCTAGATTGTACCTCAGATCATCCTTGGAGTCCTTGGGTCGTATGCCTCAACCACATGTAGTTGTTCCTGCCCCTATCCCCATGCTCCGTGAACCTGGTGCAGACCTCCTACGGGTGGTGGTGGATGTAGATCAAGGCATCTTACACCACATGTTTCTCTCCTTGATCCACTTCTACGTCTGCTGCCTGTCGGGTCAACATGCTACACTCTTTGCCTCTACCTCTGTGGTCCTTTCATCGCCTCTCTATCAGTAGCTCGACAGGTTGGACAGTCTCTAGCAAGATGTCATATACCATCGAACGAGTATTTGAACCTCTCCCTAGGCTCACTGGATCCATCTTGAGATCCCTAGACCATTTATCCCTTGTCCTGGGTCCTCCTGTGATGTCTCCCATGTCCCGAACACTGTTCCTGATGTCAGCTCCCTACTACCAAGGTCTCTACACCTATCTTCCTGCTGCTGACTACCACTGTCTATCTCTACTCTGCCAAGAAGCACTCGATCACCAAGGTCTGCTCTAGAACTCTAGCTGATGTCGAATTTCATCAGGGAACAACACTAGATCGGATGTCCCATCGTAGACCTCACTCGAAGGTTCGAGATCAGAAGTACTAATCCCAGACCATATCTATCGAGTACCCGGTGAGGATGGTGAACCACAATGAATAGTAATCCACTGTCAAACTACCCTAATGGAGCTGAAGAAGCTCATGGATATGAACTTCTCTCATCATAGACAGAGAGAACTTCTCCCTAAATAGTCATTCTAACTCCGTCCATGAATGTGTCTCCTCATCATGAGTCCTTGTGATCAAACTCCATCGTCGTCCTGCAGAGCCACCAAGAAGGCTCACTCCTAGGATTGTCGTCTGATCTGTGGGTGTCCTCACTAAACGGAACATTTTAGTCGCCGCCTTAAGCCAATCCTCATCCAAATTAGGTTCGGTCTCACCTCATAACCTTAGGGTTCTCTATCTTTAACACTCTTGTATCGTGCTCAGCCTGCGCCCCTCAACTATTGGTACTACATGTACCATGGGATACTCTGCTGGTGGTGGTATAGTAGGTGCACCACCTAAAGGTATTGCCTATAGAATTGGTCCCTATATTGAAGCTTCATCACTAAGGGTGTAATCCTTGTGATCTAGCTACTAAATCCTAGCAGATATGCATCATAGAGGCATCCTGTAAGTAAATAGTATGTATCATGGTCAATGAGTATATCTGGATAGTTGACACAAAGGAAATGGAAAACACCAACCATTCCTATGTGATGAATGTACCATTCTTTTACATCCCTGAAAATAGTTTTTTCATATACCTAGTTGAAAAGAAGGTTATCAGAGTCTTGGTGTATGGATACGTCTGCCACCCGCACCAACACTAGAGTCCCTAACATGAAATATGAGCTCGAAACACTTAACACGAATTCCCCGAACCAATCTCATAGACTCTTGGTCCTAAGGTAGAAATGAATAGCATATAATACCACTCTATCCTGACTTGTCCCAATGGGGCCAACAACACGACTCCATAAAACCACCTCCAATAGGCTAGGGGCTATTGACAAGTATCGAGTAGCCATATCACTAACATGAGAGGAATTATCTATGTACTAGTATATATACAAACATCTCCAAGATCACAAATGCTAAAAAGTAAAAACCACTAAGAAACAAAATGAATCCATACAACTAAAACCAACCAACAGTGTACCACGAAGAGTAATGTACGAATGTAAACTGGGCCAGAATTCAAGCCCACCCAAAAACAAGAGCTTACAAAGTACAATGTCCAACCTATAAGAAATAATGAGGTTCTAGGACTAATTCTCATTTTCATAGGAACACCTCGGTATATAAGGAACTCGGAAAGCTCAGTCTTGTTCTTGTCAGCCCTAAACTCAGTCAAAAGGCCGCTCGTTTTCACAATACGTGAGATGTGTGGGCAAAGCACTTGAAGGGTGAGAATAACAATATTCTGTAGGGGACCCCTAAAACAACAAGAAATACACAAAGTAAAGGCACCATGACCTATGCACATTATATATATACAAAATATATATAAAGATAATTAGATCCAGATATACTCGAAACCCAGACATGTAGTCTAGAGACAAGTCACAATGACTACATACCCACACTAGGGATTCAGTTCGAAGATTTCGTGAATCTCTCATCTGGGGAAAATTACTACCCAAGTATGATAGCTCTGATGAAGTCCATTTGAGAAGTATTGTTCTTCGGTAAAGTACACGATAGAGATAGATGTAACTGTAGATATAACGAGAGCACGAGCAGACTCATTCTGAGAGAACACACTCCTAAGTGTGAAAAGATCACAATACATAGATGAGGATCACTGTCAGGGCCATGGAGGATACCATAAATAATCCAGATTTACCTTCTATGTAAAGGATTTACACCCTATAAGATTTTTCATATCGATATGTGAATCTACTTAGGGTCACGAATGGATAGAGGATCTCACTACGGGCCTCTCAAAGGGATACCTTACTCTATCTCAGAAATTCCTACTGAATGGATCATAATCTGGTGGATGGAAATGATACATGATCTTCATAGGAATGATAAAAGGGGAAAAAACCCAAAAAACCTTTCTATGAAATTATGGACAAGAGGATCAAGCCTTGTACTGAGAAGTACAAGACACATTTAATGGCCACACATCATGTTCTCTGATCCTGAGTGTTGAATGTGTACAAAGGCATGCATCGCAAGGCCTGTCATGTGGCTGATGGTATACACCACATGAAAGAGAGTGACACACTTTGTTCTGCTATATCAAGAGGATTGTGTGTTCAATAGCCATGTGCCTGTACATAGCTTCAACCAGTGTTTCCCAGACCAGGTACCGGTACACAGGGTAGTCCACGTATCCAGCCTCATCTGGCCATGTGGTGGAGTACATGTCGTGTAATCCACCATATGTCCATGTATCTTCCAAGATACATGTTGAGTCCACAAAATGACCCACATTATATGTGATGATTCTCAAACGTCGTGTTAGGGCATTCTTTTTCCCGGAACTCTAGTCGTCACTGGGTGGGGTCCACATGACATGTCTCCTTGGAGGCATTCCATGTTATTCACCAAGTGCAGTGCAGAAACCATGACCGCCACCATGCAGAAACCTCACGGCGTGTTCATCAAATGACACGTTGTGTTCTTTGGTTTTTTCTAAACTTCGCATTATCTATTCTTTTCCATAGGAAATTTCCCATTCATCGATATGGCCATCCGATCGATGCGAAAATCAAATATTGAAGTCACCCTAACATCATAAAGTCGTGTCAATTATTTTTGGGTCTCCGATCATCCCTAAAAACTTGTCTTGATCCACCTTCATGAAAAACGCTTGAAGAAAGTTCCTCCTTGATCCTATCTGATTCGCCGTTCATCATCACCATTGCACCTCCGCTAGGTCGTCGCAATGTTCGATCTATGATTTAGGATCGTTATATTCCAAAATGGATTTGTAAGGATCCTTTATTCATCACCCCATAAAGAATGTGAAGAATTTAGGGTGGAGGAGAAAGAAAATCAATAAAAAATGAGGAAGAAACATCTTCCATTATTCATCATAGCATCGATCCGCCCCCGTTAATAGATTTAACAGGCGAATGAAAAGATAATCCAACAATTATAATAAAATAAAATCTCGAATCAAAACCACAAAAGAAACATAAATTTACACCATCCCGGAAGAAAACATTATCTTTCGATCAACATATTTGGTGGATAATCCATGTTTTTCCTTAATCCCAGAATGGGGAAGAACTAAATGAAAATAAAAAAACATCTACATTAATCATCGACGAAGAGGAATATCGGTCATCAGTCGGGATTTGATCTCTCTATACATAATCCTTGCGTTGTCATTTGTCAGCATTGATCATGATTTATCCAAGGCTGGATCCTTTTCAAAGATCGAGAGAATTCTAGTGAGTTTTCTAGTGTTATGAGCCTAACCATGTGCTCATTCTTATTTAAAAAAAATATCTGTCACTGCATTATGGATGCATTTAAAAAATATAAACTATTTATTCATTGTATTTCCTTTAAAATATCCAAAAACAAACTTCTATAGTTGACCCCCTCGGGTATATGTTACGACCTACCTGAGGTAATAGAGATGTAATGAACACAATGGTGCTCTCATAATTCTGATCTGGGCACTATTTTAAATGTTATTACACTTTTTCAGGAAAATCACTCGGGCATGCGATTTAAAAGTTCAATTTATTCAAAAAAATTATTCTGGGCACTCCAGGACTCAAAATCGCATGCTGTCAAAAAGCCTGGTCTCGTAATAATTCCATATAATATTTAAAAATAATACATATAAAATATGGATATTATATAATTATCCTATCTGTGGTAATCTCGTATGATTTTTCTTCATGATTTATGATTCACTTTCTTCACCATTGATTTTTACTGGGAACCAGGTCGTAAAGAACCCTACAATACCACAAAAAGGCAATAAATTTTTCTTTTGAATATCCCTTTTCTTCTCTTCAAATATTCTAGTAAAAAGGTAAAGAAATTAAACATCCAAATCTTCTCCATCATCACTAGATTTTGAGATGTCATGTTTTTATCTGGCTATGAATTCTATATCCTTACTTGTTCAATTTTGTTTCTCCTCTTGCTTGACTATCATTTCATGATCCCCTAAACTACCTTGTATATCATCAATATAATGTACATAATGATCAATTTTTTCACGATAATAAAATTTTGTGTGCTACATAGGTTGGAACGTTCTCAATATTTCATTTACATTTTCAATATCCTTAATTTATTCACCATGGAAAAAAATTTCTTCCTCAATCATTGGTAATTGGATTGAAGAATATACAACAATTTTCACCAGGTTTCATTTTCAAATAATCAAACCTATAAAAAAGATCATGGAGTTCTTCCTCCCTTAAATTGTTTATATTTTCATATATATTGTACAGTTTCTCCCAAATGGCATTTTCTATAGTGAAACTACACCCCTTTAAACATATCTTGATAGAGATGTAGTAAAAGAATTTCGAGGTTTGGAATCTCATCAAGCACTTATGTATCTATTACAATCATATATTTTCATTTTCCTTACTTCCCTAAATCCCATTAGACATGGAATATAGAATATCCATCCCATGAGATCAAAGATAATATCTCATTATATTCATCACAATCCAGAAGTTTCTTCCACCAAAAATGGGAACTCACCTTTTATTTATCGAATTCTCCATCATAACCAAACCAGAAGACATATGTAATTCCTAAAACATAATTTCTCTTACTCCAATTGTTAGACCACAGAACACCCTATGTGTGTGAGGGGGGATAAATCATAATGTGAACTTTTTCTTATAATTACATGGATATTTTTCCTATGTTGGTAAGAAGTAGTTAAATCAGTAAAAATGAAAATACAATCACTTACCATACATATGTATAATATAAAACCCAACACAACAGTTTTACTTGGTTTACCACAATGGGATAGTCTCCGAAGCATATTCTAGTAGTGTGTCAGTAATAAAAATAATCTACTTGATTATCTAGATTATATGGTGTAGAGTTGTTTGGTCATGATCTCTATATTATATGTTCACTTCCTTTACCATAATTTTATGTAAAGCACACAATCTCCATAGATCACTTTCGTCAACTCAACTTTGATCTCTCCTTTGGGTGAAGACTTTCTTATTCTATAATCTAGAAGATTGTTTCCATATATGAGCATATAATGATTATTATTTTTATCATGGATGTAAAATTATGATTCCTAAATCCAATCAACAAACTTTTCCCATGTTTAAGTATGCTCTAGTTGGTATCATTCCGGAATCCCCTTTAATTTTCCACATCTATTGTCAAACACTACTATATCTAGAAAAAATATGACCTACGATTCACTATCATCAACAAATCATTCATGTTCTCAAGATACATAATATTTCTTGAACCCTTTTACTTTCTCCACTTTATATATTCTACCTTCAAGACATAACTAGGTCACTATTTTTGAGATCATGAAATTCGTATAACATTTCCTTTAATTCAGATTTGCAGGGAAAAAAATTTGCTAAATACTTTGTAATTGTGCCATATTTTTCAATTAATCCACCTGTATAGAAAATATAACTTGTATTACAAACTCCTTGATCAATCTAGCATGGATTGATAAAAAAACATATGGTCAATTTCTACCACTGATTAACCTCGGGTCCAACATTATCTCAATTAAATGATGCATAAATAACATAAATGATTAATAATAAATCATATATGATGGACTTAGGTTCTAAATAAATTTCTTAATAGATATTATTTATTATTTAACATGTTATGTGAATTTGGAGAGTAAATCTAGACTTGAGGTAAGGGTACACCTTCAACTGCCTTATTTTGAGTATGTTATTCAATATCCCTCTCAATGTCACCTTTTAACTCAATTTAAAAGTGCAAAATGCTTTCAAATATTGTATATATGTCTCTTATATATGTACCCAGCTTCTTCTAAATTTATTTTCTAGGTATATAATAGTCTTATAAGTTCTATCCACAAATAATACTTTTATATATACTCGATTTTGGGTATTTTCTATTTCTTATTTCATGTTATGAATAACCATTATAAATTATTTTAACCATAAAATAATTTATGAAAATAATAACAATATTATGGAGGACTATCCTAGGTGAGTTATTGTTTCATGAAAAATATAACGTTGTTACAAATTTTAAAGATTCCATACAATTTTTAAATTCACAATAAAGAGGCTAAATTCAAAAATTAATTCACCTATATTGCATATGTAATTATAATAAAATAATCTATGTAACTGGGATATTTTTAAAGTTTTTCTGAACAAAAAATCTAAAAAATTTAATTCCCTCTTTACTTATGAATCCTTAGGATATATTTTTTTATTATGATTTGAACTGAGATTATGTAACCCATTTATTTTCATTGGTATTTCTTATTCTTAGTCCTTATATTTGATTTCATTATATGGAACTGATATGAATGCAGATGTTATGATGGGTGTTCCCAAATAGTGTTATAATTCATTGGGTAATATTTACATATCATCATATGATATGTATCATATTTGGGAGTAAACATAGTCCATTATGGGACTTGGTCCACTATATAATGGCTTATCAACATTGAGGCTTGACATATTCTTATGACATCATATATTATGATGTTTCTAAATTAATATTATTTCATGATCTTATGATTCTATATTCTTTATTTCTTACTTCCTTATTAATATTAATTATCCCTATCTTTTATAATAACATGTTACTCCATTTGACTCAAATATCATTATTCTTAATCATGCTCATTCCCTTAATATGCCTTATAGAATGTATATTTTTTTTTATTCCCAATGTTATCTAATATAGTTTTAGAATCTCAAATGGACATACAATAATATTATATAGATTAAAATAAATATTTTATATTTTAGTTTAATTTTAATGTTTTACAAACCTAATATTACAAAGACACAAGGCTTATGTATTCTTTTGTTGTGTTTGTCAGATATTTATCTAAAATATCACAAAATATTGTATTAAAGAGACATGGGTCTCAATACACATATATCATCATGATAGTGTTCATTATCAAAAGTTAAATCAAACTCCATCAATCATACTTATATATATACGTCTACGATATTCCCACATCATAACCATGTAATAATAAGGTATTAAATCATGTACCAAACATAGGCCACTAAAACATTTAATATTAAAAGAAGTGAAATAAAAGGAGTGATAATTGGTATCTATATGACTCAACAATATACTAGATTGTAGGTAAATATTCCATAAATCAAAAACTCATATAGGCATCGGTCATGTTACCAATCTTTAGTGGGGGTGTATAAGAAATAACATAAAATAAAAAATAATAAATAAGGGAATAGAAGATCTCCCTAAGGGGAATCACTTGGAAACAATAGTCATTATAATCAATACTACATTATTCCCATATAAAATACCCAATTTTACTAATTCATTACAAATTCTATTTTTACCAATTACCATCCATGTTAAATCTATTATACTACAATTCAATTGTATCTACCACACTTTTATTTAAACATCATTTTAGTAAATAATTCATGAATTAACTTTTTCATACATCATCAACATCCAATCAATTAATTTATTATTTACATACTCATATTCAGATTATCACAACCCAAACCCTTCATGTATTCATTTATTCAATTAAATTACAAATTGAAGACATCTAAACAATAATGCATTTTCAACCTCTCTATATGACCCTAAAATGATTGTAAAAAATTATATCCATCAACTAAAAAAATAAAACCATCGTTTTAATTCCACCATAACCATCACTGCATAAATTATAGTAATATTGAAAAACCACAACAAGCAAAAAATACATATTAACAACACAATCGAATCAAGCCAACTTCAAAACAAAACTATTCCCAAAAAACAATATTTACCTTATCCCGCTTTCTTTCCATATCCATATTTACATGTTTATCCAATAAAACCATTGTTTATAACCTAATGTGAAATATAATTCAAAAAAGTTTTAAATTTACAAATCACTAGGAAAAAAATCAATAATTGGAAATGACAATGAAAAACTTTTAAATATGGCTTGGCAATAAAACTCCAAAAATTGTTTGTTCTAGGATTATTTCTATTATTATATGAACATCAAAACATTAACTAATGATAACCATAACAACATATTAAAACATTTACATATAAAATAAAATTAAAAGATTCAATCCACTACATTAGCAAGATTTTATATAACTATTATGTAATAAAAATATAAAGAATGATAAAAACACTAATAAACACCCATTAACCTCACAAGAAAATCATTAAAAAATTCTAAAAAATCTATACAATACAACATAAAAACCAAATATACCCAACTTATGACTCTTATATGAAGAGAAATATGTATAAAGAACAATGTAAAAATGGTTGGAAATATCACCTTGGATTGGAAAGGATTGATCAACTAAAGTTGAGGGAAAATACCCTTTCTAGGATGACCATTAGATCACCAATGGAAAAAAACTAATAAAATTCAGTTTGTAGAAGGATGGGTTAATTAAAAATGTTTTTTAGGGAATTCAAATGTATATTAATAAATTGGTATCAAATGATCATGCTGCAATGGTGGTAAGTGAGACTTAACAAGTGCATAATTTTATAATATTTAGAGAATCTCTAGAAAATAAGTTTTTCAAAAACCATTTGAATTTGATATAATGAATCATGATTACATCACATCAATGAATATCATATTATACGGATCACACCGATAATGATCACTATGAAAAACCAAAAATTCTCTCTTAAACCTGATTAACCATAGAAAAAAAGGACTATGCAACACTAAATTAAATTATGAAATGGTATCCACATATGATTAAACAAAATAATTATAAAAATAAATCAAAAATAAAATTAAGATCATCCATGATCCAATTTTATTAGAGATAGTGTAATTATAAAACCCATCCATATACAGCCATGAAAAACATTTTTTGGATTTCCTAAATGATAAAATCCAAAATATCACAACACAACGCATCCCGTTAGAGTGAAATAAAAAAAACTCCTCTCTAGATCCAGTAGAAATTAAATAAAAGTAAAACCATACCCCTAAAAAATTAATCTAATATACTATATAAAATTTACATTAATATAAAACCATTCAATTATAAATAAAACCCATACATCTATAACACCTATGAAACAAATATTATTAGAGTTGGGTGAATTAGAGACACTATATTAGATACAAACTGAAAGATTCTCATTCTTCCAATAAACAATTAATACATTGTAGAAAAAATATTTACATTAATGAAAAGCACACATGGGAGATACCACCAAAACTAGTACCTCTCTATCTCTAAGGAATAACCCAAAAGGAAATAACACCACAAATATCTCATTATAAAATAAAACAAAATTATTTCATTTTAAAAATAATGTGGAAAAAATCATAGGATATTGATAAAACATTTCATTACTCATGCTTCCATGTATAATTCATGAAGCCTGCATGCCTCCACAAGACAAGAACTAAGGTAATGATACACCCACACATGACTGTCTCTATTTGATCCTAAATCTTTATTGGAATGACTTAAAATATTATCATAATTGGTATCAAAGGGTCCCCAATTAGTAAAATGTGTTTCATCATAAACATAACAATGAATCCAAGAAACATGTGGATCATCAAAAAAATTGTATCATCGATGTAAGAATAGGTAACCAGTATGAAACTTCACTAACACATGATTATACCTCAAATATTTTAATGAATTAAGGATAAAGATTAAAATCTTGATCTATCATTCAATTCCCATAATGAAGAAAAAACCTTATGTATTAATTACCATCAACCTAAAACATTAGAGGTTTCCTCCTTAAATAAATATGAAATTTATGAAATTATTAGACAAAATTTATCCACTCAGGAATTTCCTACACCATATGTGTGATGCTCCTTATTGAATCGATTACACAAATAGATTCTACCGATCCTCAATCAAATATAATGGAGACTAAAAACGGATCTCATAAAAAGCATATAATGGATCCATAGTAAGAGAAGAGTTGTAGATATTATTATATGAACAATTTACAAGAGGAAGAACAATTTTTTATGAACCCCAAAAATCCTAAACACATACTCACAAACATGTAAATTTTTATAATATAATCCATATTAATTCTTGATAAATAATCCATCATTCTAAACTCCTTGATTTCCCTTAAATTATTGGCATTCATCATCTATTTTATAATCACCATGATGGAATTACATCATCCCTCAGCTTAAGTAAAAATATTAATGAAATATATAGTGGTATCCTTCTATTTTCACAAATGTGTAATGATTGAAACATGTATAAATTAAATCCTCATCATAAATGAGTAAGTGCCTTGTTAAGAAATGAATGTATAGAAAAAAAAGAAATAAATATTTTTTTATATTTTTGGAACATTATAAGTTATATAAAATTGGATTTAAATGACTATTAAGAATAATATATTTTTAGTATATAGTCATTTTATAGTGATCATATAATTAGTATATATACATATATGGAGGAGATAAATACATTTGACACCGAAAAGGAAGTTATAGCCTCAACTAGTAGGATCATACCTTATGAAGTTAATTAATCATAGTTTCCAAGTGATCTATAATCACTACGATTTTCCATTGAACAAGCCCAGTTAAATAATGAATTAATAAAAAATGAGAAAAAATACTTAAAGAAGGATCTAAAACTCATCAAGATCACATCCTAAACCATGTTCAATGAACCACCCTTAGAAAATCCCACCAATACACACCTTACTTTAGGGGATTCACTGGTGTAAAAATGTGATATGTATATATACCCTGACAATATTTTTATACATTTTTATAATGAAAATTTTTCTCTTTTAATACTTCATAATTATTAACTAATAATTTTGAAATTTTTTTGAGTTTGATACAATAAATCATGAATATTATTTTTCAGAAATATATAGTTTCCATAAAGGCCATATTTTTTATTAATTCGTGATTTTTTTACATAATATATATTTTAATAAAATTTTATTGTTAAATATTATAAACTAAATATAATTGATACCATCATTTTTTATAGTAAAATGTAATTTTTATAATAATAAGAAAATGTCATTCTAAAAAATCAATTTTTTAATAAATAAGGATTTTTTATTTACTATAGTAAAATATCATATTTTTCGAATTATTGTGATAAAGAATATATTTTTTTGAATTCAACACATTGAAATTATCTAAATGGGAATTTTTCAAAATTTTCAATGATAGTTGAATTTTAGGGTAAAAATTTAATATTATATAAATATACAGCATGTATTACGTAATAATAATGACCCAGAAGTGGTGTAATATATTCCCTAAAATTTATTCCTGGATAAATATTTATTTTATACTTATTACTATTTTCCATTTACATTATTTTATTAATTTTTAAAATGATTAATGAATCCTCTAATACAAATATTATAATCTATAGTTTAAAAATCAATTCTTTATAAACATGACTCACTACCACATCACCATGAGTATTAGTTCAAGTATTCAGTCTCTTAGATTTATAAAATAATTAAATCAATTCTAATTTGGAAAAAAACCTTGGAAAAGAAAGGGATTAATTTAATTTCTGAATAATTTATTATATCGAGTACAAAACAAATGTTTATAAATTAATAAAGAATCCTTCAATATTTTTATATAAAACCCATGAAGACTCCCATTACACTTCCCCAAAAACCCATATATCATGTTATTACTTTCACCGTTTCTCCCTATATCACTCCAAAGGATTTCCGAATCTCTTAAGAAGCTCCTCCCATTCATTAAGAAACACCCTATCAAGGTAAGGGATCATTTTATTCTCCACTTTATTCAACAACTTTATTATATTATGGAAATTAATTTCAAAATGGATATGTTGGAATATGTTACTACACATTCCACTTACTTTTTTTATCCTTTATATGTGATGGGATACCCCTTTTACTTTTATTACAACCTTCTATGAATCTTTATGTACCATCATTTTGCTACCTAAATTATATTGTTATTTTTCCTGAAAAAACAATATTGTAGTGAAAACCATTCACATTTCTGCTCAAGGGAATTAAACAAGATGTGACTATATGTATTTTGATTGGGTAATTATATTTATGTTTCTCAAAATCATTAATATTGGGGCACAAATTTATGAAAGTCAACTTTATGATGTTGGATATATATGGTACACGTTTTCTTTTACATGATACGAATGTGATGAGTGGTCTTATCATTAAATATTCTTCTAATGAATTGGGTAATGTTTCTCCCTCATGATATTTTTTGTATGGGATCATGTAGTGAACCTAATCCACTATGGCAATTTTTCCACCATGTTATGTTGTCATGGAAGTCATCCTTGACTTGGGAATATATCGTGTTTTATGTTATTTCCACATTCTATTTTTGCCTTGATGTTATCATGTTTTATCGTGCCACATTGTTCACAATTATGATAATAACCCCTTTTATGACATGATGATATTAGTATTTACTTAAAAGTATTACTTTAATCATGTTATGCTTTGATTATTCACTTACTATGATTTATAGGTCACAGTTTCTTATGTACGTCTACAAGTTTTCTCAAGTAGCATTAGGATATACATGGAATATAAAGGCATGTTATTTAGTGTTTAAATATTTTTTTGTTTTTAATTTTTAATTTTTTATTATTTATATCTAATTACCCAGATACACTGGGCCAGAAGATCTTATGAGTTTTTTCTAAGTTTATATTTCAATAATAAATGATAAATTAAGGTTTCATAACATATGGTTTGTCAAAGTTTGAATGATGAAAATTTATAGTTATTCGTAGTGAATATGATTACAAAACAATAATAAATTCATTTTTGATAGTAATTAAAAAATTAAAACCTACCTAAAATATAGTAAATTACACAGTAAGTGGTATCTAAGAAACTACATCCCTATATAGATACTACCAGTGGATGTTTCTTGGGAATAGTTTTACATAGGGGTAATAAACAAGAACAAGTAATATTGAGATGGACTCAATTATTACATGGTGCATGAAAATGGTCCATTATAAACACCTATATTGACACATATTTGGGATATTCTTTGGTAAATTTATAATCTATTTTCAAAACTTTATAACGGTAATTAAAATACCCCTAAGATATTATATTTAGAAATAGATCATGGATAAGATAGATTGGATCCTATAAATTCTTAGTTTAAGATATATATTTCGTTAATGACTTATCCATATAATGTTAAATTTTTTAATTTATTTTATTAATTTTTTTAAGGTAATCATCTTTAAATTTTCCTTTATTTTTTATTGGAATCGTCTCAACAACCAGTGTAAGGGGCAATGTTCTGACTACACAAATGAGATTCATAACATGATAAGATTATTATTTGGGTTATTCATGAAAATAATTTCAATGTTTATCATTTTTTGAGCTAAAAATGATTAAGGAGGATTTCCAAGACCCCCCCCCAGGAAATTGAATTTTTCAATTGATACCTTTATGAAAAAGGGTTCTTCATCATTCATTAGACCTATAAATACCTTAATCATAGAATAATGGACCAACTCCATTAAAAATATATTATTTATACCTAAATTTTCTATGCATGAAAATTTATTATTATAAATTTATTATATGGAATGAGAAGTTTATCAATTGTGGATGATGGTTATGAATATGAAGCCCAAGGGGGACATCAAAGTGATGGAGTGGAAGGAATTATACAAAATATTTTTTGAGAAATATTTCCCTCACACTCTCGGACATAAAATAGAGACAGATGCTTAATAATTAATCAAAAAGAATATGAATCCATTGGGTCATACAAGGAAATATTTGGAATAATTTCACTATATTTTTCAAGATTTATCATTTCCATAAAGAGTAAAGTAAACCACTTCTTTTGTTCGATAATGGTAATTCTACAAAAATATTTTGTGATTTGAGGCATAACAATATATGATATCTTATTTTAGAAGCCCTTAATGTTCAAATGGGGATCAATGAACCTCATGGGTATCACAATCCAATAGATATAAAGGGGAGGATATATTTTTATCCTAGTGGTGGGATGGATAAAACTTTTGGTTGAATGAAATTTTAAAATCCCACTTGTAAAATATTTGGGATGAATTATACTATTTATTTCATAAAGTGGAAATGGAAATACAATATGTATAGGTTGGGAGGGCACCGATATAGAGATTTTTGATGGGAGAAACCCACTAATGTGATGGATAAATATAATACTCCAGTAAACTCTAATCCTATTTTCCAATGATTCGACTATAGTGAACAGTAAATAATAAGAATAAATGAATAAAACCATGGATTATCGATGATAACTGAAGATAACAATCACAATTTCATAAAGATCAAGGGAGATCTTCTAAAATCACAAAAAATGAGGTGGATCGCAATAATGAAGGGTTTAATGGTATGCTAATTATATAATCAGGGATAGAGAATATATTATTTGATTTTGGTTCTATAAATTATTTCATACCATGAAGGTTTTGTAGAATTATTCAAACACCACCTCAAAACATGGAACTAAATTTGTCTATGAAAATAGAAAATTATTAAATTATTTCATCCCAATTATATAATCCCCCAATAAAAATTATTGGGAAAAATATGCTTATAAAACATGTGATACTCGCTTTTTTATAATTAATTGTAATTTAGGTTATGGATCATATTTCCTTATATAGATCCCACATTAATTTATTAGACAGAAAAATCAATCATTATATCACTAACCATTCAGAAATTATATACATGTATAAGGGGGAGGAGGAAAATTATATGTTGTAATCATCTCGTGAATGGTTAATGTTTCCGTACATTCAATCCAATCTATCACAAATGATTGAGATAAAGGAAAAGATCATCCTTGATGTTGTGCCCACTGTAAGGGAATTCACTAACGCGTTTCCAGAATAATTACCTTTTCTTACTCCTAGATGAGAGGTTGATTTCATGATCAAAATTATTCCAGATGATTTTATAATATAAAATACTATATATATAATATCCATTATTGAAATTTATAAGTTAAATAAAAAATTATAGGAAAATGTAGATAAAGTGTTTATGCTCCAAATTGATTCATCATGGGGTGGACAAATCCTTTTTATCAAGAAGTAGGAAATTTAAATGTGCCTCTACCCATATATATTATGAATAGATCAATAAGACCATTATAATGAAAAAGTATCCTATGTAATATATTTATGACTTATTCAATAAGTTATGTGGATCCCAATACTTCATTAAGATGGATCTTCATTTGGGATATTAACAAGTAAATGGGAGGAAGGTGGATATCCCCAAGAAATATTTTGGTACAAGGTACGAGAAATACGAGTTTATAGTGATTAAATTTGGACTCACTAATTGTCTATAAATATTCATGGACTTTATGAATATAGTATTTAGGTATTAGCTCAATAAAATGGTTGGATAATTTATAGATGATATTATTATCAACTCTAAAATTTAGTAGGAACATGTGGAGCATTTTCATGTTATACTGAGGAATTTGTGAATGGAATAGTTATTTGTTAATAACGTTAAATATTTGTTTTGTATAGAGATTTTAACCTTCCCAAGGCATGTTGTTGACTAAAAATGTATATATGTGAATAATTGAAAAACAATTTTAGTTAAAGGGTGGATGAATCCAACCTCTTTGACAATAATCTATAGTTTCCTGGGATTAGATTGGTAATTTCATCAATTTTTTTGAGATACTCATCCCAGTTTTCAATCCCACTAACCATGGTAAATAGAAATGGGGAGATTTTTATCTAGAAATATTAATTTGAAGAATTATTTAAAGAGATGGTGAATAGTATAATCATTGAATGTGTACTAATAGTAACCACTAGTAGGGAAGTGTTTGTGATCTAAAACTATTCATTCTGAAAGGGTTTGGTTTTTTGTACTCATGAAAGATGAAAATGTGAAAACATATGCATCCTAAAAATTAAATATTCATTAATATAACTACCAATTAGATTATCATGAATTGGCTGCATTGATATTCATGTTGAATATTTTATGATAATATATATATGGGGAAAGTGTGAAATATAGAACGATCATAAAAACCTAAATTATATATTAACACATAAGGATCTCAATATGCACCAATGGATATGGTTAGTAATAATAAATGATTATTATTTCCCAATATACTACCATATTGCAAAAGAAAACAATGTGGAAGATGGAATGAGTAGAAAGGATCATGTAACACTATACAAGATGAAAATTTCAAGGGATATAATCTTTTTGGAAAAATAAAGGATGTACATAGGAATAATATAAGGATTATAACCCTAACATACTCAAATATCTCCTCAAAAATCCATTCTTGAGAGGATCATGGATGTCAAGAAAGATGAAGAGGTTGTATAGAAAAAATAGTGAGTATTCTGGAGTTTAATGTTTCTACATATGTAGTTATAAGGGTTGGAACCTAGATTTGCATCCCATAAAAGCTAAAACACAAGAGGGAACATTCAGACAATTCACATACTTCACCCTTCTCTATTCATCTTAAAAGCACTAAAATAAATAATAAATGGATGAATAAATTCATATAGAATAACATAAAGAGTGGGATTACTAAATTTTTAACTCGATACATCATATGTAAGATTATATACAATAAAAAAATAATTCCAATTGTAACACCCTAAGATTTCATAGTACGTTATTTCCTTAATGTAATACAACAACCTTCACTACACATGACACAGAGTTCTAGCGCACCACAACTTACCAAAATAGCCGTTAAAAAGAGGCTATGAAAAGTATTAACTGAGTTTTGAACTATATATAGTCCCAATAATTTTGGAATCCATATTATGAGTTTCATAGATATAATTTCAGAAAAAATTCGTTTTTCCCAGATAAAAGATGTATTTTTAAAAAATGAAATTTTACGTCCTTTTAATTACGAACCCTTTCTAAATACCATATTTGATAATTTTATATATTAAATTTGAAAAAATAAACTACTTCTTTTAAATCAGGAAATAAGATTCTAGTTTCAATTAACTTTTGGTGTTTTTTTGATAACTTTCACATTTGGGTGAATAGTTAAAAATACTATATTTTAACTGAAAACAACTTTTTTAATAAAAATAATTTATAGTGTTAAATTATAAATTTTAATGGATTGGTTGTAAAAATGGATTATATTTTTACCATTTAATCCAATTATGGTCATTGTATGTAATTTTACTTTAAAACTGGACATAAACAAGTGTCAACCATTTGATAGTTATTATTTTTTAAAAATAATCATTTTGGTTTTGACAACATGAATTAATTATAAATTTATAAAAGATATTTATATGTTTTGAATTTGGAAAAATAAACTTCATTTTTGAATTCGGAATATCAATATTAGCTCAGGATTATTTTTTGGTATGTTTCTGAAACCCATCTATTTTTGATAAATAGTGAAAAACAATGCGTTATTGGTTAAAACTGAGTTTTCATTTAAATAACTATTTATTTTATTTAAATTTATTTTAGGTAAAAATAGATACATAATACATATATATGTTCAATTTAATTCATTGTAGCCCTTTTATAATAAGTTTAGATATATAAAAATATTATTGAAATTTTACCGTCTATAACCCAACTCCTAGGAGCATTTTCAAATTTGCATAAAACTTAATTTTACCGCTTCAGTGAATTTAATTTCAAAAAGCTGAGTGACACGGTTGATATTATTAAGTACAATGTAGTTTAATAAGATAAATTTTTTTTTGGTGAATAGTAACTCTTGACTTGTATTTACCACGATTAAAAGTAAATAGGGTAATTAACGGTAAAAATGATATTAGTATTACCCTAACACATGGCCTAATTCTATTGGATAAGTGTAATTAAACCAAAAAAAACATTTAGAATAAAATACAATCCTTTTGGTCACTTGGATTAGATTATGACATTTATTATTATTTAAATCAAAGAAGAGTTAAAAGTGTTAAATTCAATGTTTAATTACTAATTTTTTTTTATTATTAGGTTACACATAAGATAAATTCGAAAATAAATATTAATTAGAAAAATAAAAAATATTTCCAACATAATGGTATTTTATATATAATTTTTAGACATTAAATAATTTATTTTATATATATCACAATGATGATGCAGTAATTATCGTTTTAATGAAACATTAAAATAATTGATATTATAAATACCCAAATAAATTTAATTTGATACTTTTTATGCATTCCACTAATTTTATAGGTTAATATTTAATATTAGGGTTTATTAAATGAATTTTTTTCTAAGTAATAATGCTGTTATAAATTTAGCAAAAACAAAATACCAAATAGTTTCAAAATCGACATAAAAGTGTTTTTAAAACAAATATTATAATATTAATTATTATTCTATTCCTAAAAGTATAAGGTTTAGCCAAAGGGATTAAATAATATTATATATTCCATTAATGAACCACTTGAGGTTCTCTTGGAAGTTTATAGTATGTTTATTGACCTTATATTATAAATATACAAAGAGACATGGTAAATGTCAAACTATTTAACAAAGACTTGCATATTAAAGATAAGGTTAATATAGTAATGAAAACCTATGTAAAATCTACTGGCTGAGTGTTTTTAGACCCATCCACGTCGTATACTTTAAATTATTCATTTTGGAGCCATTTGAAAACGAAAATAAATATATTATAAAATAATATTTTAAGTTGTTTCCTAAGGTGCCCCTCACCACTCTTATAAAAGGGACTTCCCCTTCTCTCCAATTCACACATCCAAAGCCATTTGGATAATCCAACCCCTGCCCAAATATCCTTCTAACTATCATAAATTCATCTGAGAGTCCTTCCATTGGTCATAAATCCACCCTATGGAGCCCTTCTGATCAAATCAAAAGGAAGAACCCAAAGAAGAGGTAATGATTTCACCACCCTCTTTCATGTTCTTTTATTCTTCCACATTCTATTTCATTGTTATTACCATACCAAAATAATAACTATAGTACCTTATATATACTATGATGTTATTATAAATATTGAATAACCATATTCATTATTCTATCCATCCTATAAATGATAATGTCACCATGCATGCGTATGTACTGCTTACCGTCTCCACAACTTGGTGTAATCTGTTATTCAAAACTATGTTATTTGGATGGATATAATGATGAGTAATATATATATAAATAATGATAATTAAATGATAATGACTCTGTTAAGGTAATATACCCTCCAATTCCACACCTTTAAAGAAATACTATTATCGCTCGTGCATAGGTGCAAATTACGATCTCCACGACGCGATGAGATTCATTTCCACATTCACAATTCATAGAGGATTAAAAATATATATATTTCTAATAAGAATGTAATATATGACATAATAATGATACTGTAGATATATATATATATATATTTATTTATTTATGTACTTATATATATCTTATTCACTTACTTCTGTTCAATACGATATGAAAACAGAAACAGAGTTTATGCATACATAAGGCCTACCATCTCCATAAACGGTGTTTTCCATTTCATATTTCTATCTATTATAAATATTTATATTATAAATATATACGATATATGAATCTCGGTTCTTATTCTTGAATTATTTAAATCCTGATCTAAATGATATGGTCAAGAATTACAAGTTAAAATACGTACAATAAAGAAAGCGATTATTATCCGAAATGTTAATTTAACATGAAAATCATTATTAAATGGGTAGTATAAAGTCATAAATTAATCATGTATGATATAATAAATATTAATTTGATTCTTTTATAATCTAATAACATACAATGGTCATTATAAAAGAGGATAAATGTACCCTCGACTAGAGGAAAGTGCATGGTAAGGGGTTTTTATTTCACTCCTTATTCCTGTGAGATTCATGCTATATTGCCACTATTTTTTTGTGTGGTGTATGTACTACACATAATTGTATTCTCTATGTAATAAAAGTTAATTTAGTTTTATTTACATCTTTATTTAATTTTACTTCTTTCATGGGGTGTATGTTTCATAATTTACCAAATTGGTGAGGGTAAATTCCTCAATCTCATTATTATTCGAGATTGTTTATGTGTAAGTTTTTACTAGGACATATTTATTATACATGTCCATGCATCATAAAATAATTTTCAAAGAGATTATTTTCAAGTGAATCATTTACTAAAACATCATTTTATATTTTTTAAATGATTTATTCTTCTAAACCATTCTCATTAATGTCCATGTTTTTAAAATTGTTTTAAGTATTTATTTATTTAGACATGAATATTTTGAAATGATAATTCTTTTAAAAATCATCAAAGTGGTATGGGACACTTTGCTTCAAAAATCCATTTTAAATGAATACCTTTATAAATTTTGAGAATTTTAAACGATTTCATGAATAATGGGTATTTCTCTCAAAGCATTTTACTGATCATTTTCACCTATGTCACCATCCTTTAATAGATTTTAAGCTTGTTTGAAGATGATTTATTATGATACAAATCATCCATATTTAATTGAAGGTTTGTGATAAGTTTGACTATGGATGTGTTATTTTTATACCATTCATGGTTTATTGATTATGTATTGACATTTCATATGCTAGTTTTTATATGAATGTTTATGTTATATTTCAACCTTTTCTAAGGATTAATGTGTTGGACTAGTATATTAAAGGTTGGGGATAGGTAAAAGTAATCCCACTAGTTTGGGGTCCGGTTATAGCAGACCCTCTAGGTTGGTGTCCGATTACAGTGGCACTCCGGGTTGGAGTTCGGTTATAGTAGCTCTCCGGGTTTGGGTCCGGTTACAATTATCCCATAGGTCCTGGCATGTATCCTTGACAGAGAAATTAATATTTGTTACTATACATTCCCTCATAATGAAATTAGTTATTAAATGTGATTATTTGACTAGTAGAATTTCTATGTCCAGGTTTATATGGTAATGATTTAATTATTTTTTTCCATATTCTCTTCATGTTTATGTTTAAAATGCTATTGTTTTTTATTACACATATTTCCATAAAAGTTTATAGCTTCCGCTGAATTATTTACCCTTACTGAGCATATGAGCTCATCCCTTTCTTATGTTTTATTTTCCCAGGATCCAAAGAAGTGTTTTATGTTTGAGATGCATGGTTAAGATAAGAGAACAATGGAATTATCAAAGGATTATTTCTTGTGTTTTATGTTAGAAAGTGTATTGTAATGTTCGTGTATGTAATGTATTTTCCAAGACTGCTAAAATGATTGGTCTTTCTAGACGTTTTTCCTTGTAATCATGACAATGTATTAAAATAATGCACCGACTCTGGGAATCTAGGGTCGGGTAATTACAGTTGGTATCTGAAGAAGTTTTGTACAATCCTTGGAATCTAGATTTAGATAAACTCTGATTAGAGCTCATTACCCTAAGATAGACATTAAGGATTAGTATATAAGAACTTCCTAGAATTTTGGTAATGTATATATTTAGTGTACTTTACAATAAATACATCTCTATCTAGATACCAGCTGGTAGAGGTGGCTCTAGCATAGATGTACCTAGGGGTAAAACCCGAAAACATCACTTTGAGATAGACTCGAATGAAAACTAGCACACGAAAACGGGCCTTGCTGCACTCTTTGGTATGAAACTCTCAGGAGATATTCTTAGGAAAATTCTCCTTTTCATTACAAAACATTAGGAAGGGTTTATGAGTAAATATTTTTTTAGTGAAAACATTTTTGTGATTATGGATTATATCCATAAACTGTTCAATTTATGTTAACTGTTTTACGAGTTTGGAATTATGAATTCTGATTCATAAACTGACCCAGTGTATGCCATTTTTTAGAAATGGAACCCAATAGGAGGAATAATAACTTCAACAATACGTATGATACAAAGAGTAATATGGATCGTATCTTTCATAGTATTAATCCCGTATTTAGAAGAGAAATGGCATCCCATGTATTCTCAACATATGATGAAATAGTATCATGTGTTAATAAGATAAGTAAATATTTCACTGAGTCTTATGGATTTGAAGGAAAGACAGAGGATAAAAGGATGGTAGATAGAAAGACTGATAAAGGGAAGAAGGGAGTGAATGATTTTTCCCATATGTGATAATTTTGGAGAGAATCACCTTGGTAAATTCTTGAAGGGAATGAGAGTTTGTTATGAATGTGGAGAAAAAGGACACCATGTATATGATTGTAAGGATAAGAAATAGATTTAATGTGTACAATGTTTCATCTTCAAGGAGTTTCGTCACTATGTGAATCAATGTCCAAATCATTCGGGTATACCCCAAATGATTCTATTGAATAATAATCAAGTTATGATACAACCATAGATGAACAAGAATGACTAGTGTTCTTATTTTTTTGTTAAAAGATTATGTCATTTCATTGTTAGATATATGATATACCAGTTATATGAGTCATGGAAATAAATAAGGATTCTACTATAGTACTATTTCGTTAAGGATTTTCAATTATATGGATTTATGAAGACTGACTCAACAAAAAGTTAATATTTTTGGAAAATAGATGGTTAAAGGAAAGATAAACCATAATATGGTCTTGATACTGAGGTAGTAATTTTGGAATAAGAGATGATTTATTTGGATAAATTATATTGGATATTCTTGACTATCTTGAAACAGATTAATTGTTTTTTAATTTCATCATTGATGGAATATTCAAAAATTTTGGATATAAGGAATATATCTATTATTATATAAAGGATAAGAGATCATGAATATAATTAATATGTTTTTGTGGTAATTAAAGGTGTTACCATGTTTTAAAATAAAACATGATGAAAGTGTTCATATGTTATTGCATGGATAAAAGGATCTTCATTGTGTTTATCTTCCTTATAAATTTTGGACTGAGATTTTTGATATAATTATTTAAGATAATTCTAAAGGTTTGAATGGATTTAGTTTAAAATTGGATATTATTATTAAGGTTATTTTTAATTTTTATAAAAAGGACCACATGCAGACCGTGTGACAAACTGTCGCGTTGGACAAAGTTGTGGGAATACAACCCACAACCATAGTGCGATTTTTATTTATCACCTACCACTAGACTACATGAAGTCCTTATATTGTATAATATAGTTTTTTTAAAGGGTATGATAGGTGAAATATAAATTCATTATTTTTGGAACCCTATACTATTAGGATAAATATAATATTTTTTTAAAATATTTTGGTGTGAAAGATGAGTATGTGGTAGGAATTATTTGAAGGATGAAACTCTACTTGTCAAGTGTATATATATATATATATTATCTATTATTTTATGGTTAAATTAATTATTAAACTTTAGAGAAGGGATCTTAAAGCCAAAAATCTGTTATCCTAACACCTTATGTTTTTTTGATCCGATGGTATTTAAAATCATCATAGATTGATGGATTTGAGGCCCTCCATTTTACACTTGTTTGTTATTGATGACCTCAATCAATCCCTATAAATATTTAATTTTTTCTTCCAATTATGTACCTGTAATTTCCAACAATGTTATCCTAATCGAGATCATAATTTGGTGGCGACCCTTTCATTTCCCTTTTCCTCTTATTAAGACTAAATTTAATTAACCCAATTTCCAATGTGTGTTTTCCCACAATGGTATTTCCTATTTTCCACCTTTTATTTTTGAAAAACAATTTCAAATTGTGAGGATGAAATTTATTGAAGGAGGGAAGAATTTAACACCCCATGATTTCATAGTACATTATTTCTTCAATGTAATCCATTAACGTGCACTACACGTGAAACCGAGTTCTAGCACACCACGACTTACCAAACTAGACGTTCAAAAGAAGTTATGAATATTATTAAATAAATTATGAACTTTATATAATACTTAAACTTTTAGAATCCATATTATGAGTTTCATAGAAATAATGTAAGAACAAATTAATTGTTTTCAGATAAAATAAGTATTAAAAAAAGTAATTTTACCGCCTTTTAATGGCGAAGCCTTTAGAAATCCAATATTTGAAAATTTTATATATTCAATTTGGAAAAATAAACTTTTTCTTTATAATCGGGACATCATAGTTTGGTTTTAATAAATTTTTGGTGTTTTTCTAATAACTTTCATATTTGGGTGAATATTGAAAAATACTATATTTTAACTGAAAACAAAATTTTAATAAAAATAATATATAGTGTTAAATTATACATGTTAATGGTTTTTAAGTATAAATATATTATATTTTTACGATTTAATCCAATGATGGTTATTGTACGTAATTTCACATTGAAATTTGACATAAAGAAGTGTTAATTTTTTGATAGTTATTATTTCATAAAAATACGCTTTTTGGTTTTGACAATAGGTATTAATATTAAATTAATAAATGAAATATCTATGTTTTGAATTTGGTAGAATATAAATAATTTTTGAATTCGGAATATCAAAATTATCTTATGGTTAATTTTTGGTATGTTTTTGAAATACTTCAATTTTTGAAGAATAGTTAAAAACACTGTGTTGCTTGTTAAAAACGAATCTTCATTTAATTAATTATTTATTTCATTTAAATTTATTTTAGCTAAAAATATATACATAATACCTATATAAGTTCAATTTAATTCATTGGAGTAATTTTATAATAAGTTTAGATATACAAAAAATTTATTGAAATTATACCGTCTTTTACTCACCTCCTATGAGAATTTGCAAATTTGCATAAAACATAATTTTAACGTTTCTGTTAATTGAATTTAAAAAATACAAGAGAAACAGTTGATATCAGTAAATAAAATATGGTTTAATAAGATAAAAATAATTATTGGTGAATCATAACTTTGGATTTTTATTTACCACGATTAAAAGTAAATAGGGTAATTAAAGGTAAAAATGATATTATTATTACCCTAACACATGTACTAATTCTATTGGAGAAGTTTAATTCACCAAAAAAACCATAGGAATAAAATATGATCATTTAGGTCCACTTTTCTTACATTATAACATTTATTATTACTTAATTCGAAGAAGAGTTAAAAGTGTTAAATTCAATGTTTAATAACAAAACCATTTTTAATATAGGTTTAAACATGGAATAAATTCTACTATAAATATTAATCAGAAATATAAAAATATTTCCTATATAATTGTATTTTATTAATATTTTTTAGACATTAAATAATTTAATTTATTTATGACACAATGATGATGCAGAAATTACCTTATTAATGAAATATTAAAATAATTAATATTATAAATACCCAAATAAATGTAATTTGAGACTTTATGAATTAAACTAATTCTAGAGGTTATTATTACAAATTAGAGTTGATTAAATGAATTTTTTCGATGTAATAATGCTTTTATAAATTTAGAAAAAACAAAATACCAAATAGTGTCAAAATTGACATAAAAGAGTTTTTAAAACAAATATTATATTATTAATGGTTATTCTATTCCTAAAAATCTATTGTTCGTCCAAATGACTTAAATAATATTATATTTGTCATTAATGAGACACTTGGGGTTCTCTTATAAGTTTATGGTAATTTTATTAACCATATAATATAAAAATACAAAGAGACCCAGTAAATGTCAAACTATTTAACTAAGAGATAAATCTAAAAGAAAAGGTTAATATAGTGACCCAAACCTATCTAAAACCTATTGTTTGAGTGGTTTTAGAACCATAAACACCATAGTCTTTAAATAATTCATTTTTGAGCTATTATAAACCTTAAATGAATTTATTATAAAATAATATTTTATGTTTTTTATAAGGTGCCCCTCACCCCTCTTCTAAAAGGGCACTTACCTTCTCTCAAAATCACACCTCCATAGCCATTTGGTTCGGCCAAATAATGCCAAAATATCCTCCCAATTATCCTAACGTCATCCTAGAGGCCTTATTTTGGTCATAAATCCATCCTATAGAGCCCTTCTGTTCAAATCAAAATGAAGAACCTAAAGAAGATGTATTGATTTCACCACCCTCTTCCAAGTTCTTTTATTCTTCCACTTACTCTTTCTTTGTTATTACCATACCAAAATAATAACTCTCGTAACTTATATATACTATGATGTTATTATAACTATGGAACAACCATATTCATTATTCTATGAATCCTATGAATGATAATTTCACCATGCGTGCATACGTACAGCTTACCGTCTCCACGCTCTGGTGTAATTTGTTATTCAAAACTATGTTATTTAGATGGATATAATGATGAGTAATATGGATATAAATAATGAAAATAACATGAAAATGTCTCTATAAAATTAATATACCATCAAATTACACATTTTTGAGGAAATGATATTGTTTCTCGTGTGTACGTACAGATTACTGTCTCCACGACGCGATGAGATTCATTTCCATGTTCACCATTCATCGATGATTATAAAAATATATGTTACTAATGAGTATGTAATATATGAAATAATAATGATACTGGATATATATATATATATATATATATATATCTGTGTGTGTGTTTGTGTTTATATATTTAAATATTTCTTATTCACTTACTTCTGTTCAATACGATATGAAAACAAAAACATCGTTTATGCGTACGTATGGCCTACCGTGTCGATAAACGGTGTTTTACATTTCATATATCTATATATTATAAATATTTATATTATAAATATATATGATATATGAATAATTGAGTGTATGCTGTAATTATTTAAATCATGATCTATATGTTATGGTTAAGAATAACAAGTTAAAATACGTACGATATAGAAAATGATTATTACCCAAAATGTTAATTTAACATGAAAATAACTATTAAATTGGCAGTGTAAAGTCATAAATGAATTATGTATGATATAATAAATATGAATATGGTTATTTTATAATATAATAACATACAATGGTCATTATATAGGAGGTTAAACGTACCCTCGACTAGAGGAAAGTGCAAGGTAAGGGGTTTTCATCTCAGTCCTTATTCCCGTGATATTCATGCTATATTGCCACTATTTCCTTCTCTATGATGTATGTACTTACCATTATTTTATTATTTTTGTAATAAACATTAATTTATTTTCATTTACCTCTTAATTTTATGGTACTTATTTCATGGGTTGTGTGTTTTATAAGTTACCAAATTTGTAATGGTTAATTCCTCAATTGCATTGTTATTCGATATTGTTTATGTGTATGTTTTTACTGGTACATATTTAATATACATGTCCATGTTCCATAAAATAATTTTTAAAAGCATTATTTATAAGGGACTCTTTTACTAAAACATTAATTGAAATTTTTTAAAAGAATAAATCTTATAATCATTTTTCATTAATGTCAATGTTTCTAAAATGTATTTAAGGATTTATTTATATGGACATGAATGTTTTGAAATGATAATTCTTTTTTAAAGTTTCAATGATACATGGGACACTTTGATTAAAAAAATCCCTTTTAAATGACTACCTTTATAAATTGTGAGAATTTTAAATGATTTCATGAAAAAATGGTATTTCTCTCAAAGACTTTTTCTGATCATTTTCATCTATGTCAACATCCTTTAATGGATTTAAGCTTGTTCGAAGATGATTTATTATGATAAAAATCATCCATATATTTTTGAATGTCTTTTGATATGTTTGACTATGGATGTGTTATTTTTTTACTAGTCATGGTTTATGGATAAAGTATTGACATTTCGTATGCAAGTTTTAATATGAATGTTTATGTTATATTTCAACATTTTCTTGTGATGAATGTATTGGACTAGTATGTTCTGGGTTGAGGATCGGTAAAAGTAAGCCCTTTGGGTTGGGGTCTGGTTATAGTAGACCCTTCAGGTTGGAGTCCGGTTGCAGAGGCCCTCCGGGTTGGAGTCTGGTTACAGAGGCTCTCCGGGTTGGATTATGGTTACAGAGGCTCTCCGGGATGGAGTCCAGTTACAGAGGCTCTCTGGGTTTGGGTCCGGTTATAGTTATCCCATAGGTCTTAGCATGAGGCGTTGAAATATAAATTATAGTCTATTACTATACATTCCCTCATTATGAAATTAGTTATTAGATGTGATTATTTGACAAGTAGAATATCTATGTGCATGTTTATATGGTAATGTTCGATTTATTTTTTGGATATTATGTTCATGTTTATTTTAAAATAGATATTGTTTTTTATTACACATCTTGCCTTAAATGTTTATAGCTTCTGCTAAATTATTTACCCTTACTGAGTTTTTGAGATCACCCCTTTCTTATGTTTTATTTTCCCCAGATCCCCAGAAGTGTTTTTTGTTTGATATGCTTGGTTAAGATAAGGGAACAATGGAATTCTCAAAGGATTTTTTGTGTGTTGTATGTTAGAAAGTGTGATGTAATGTTCCTATATGTAATCTATTTTCCAAGACTGTTAAACTAATCGGCCTTTTGGGACTTGATTCCATGTAATCACGCCAATGTATTAAAATAATGCACCGAATCTGGAAATATAGGGTCGGGGCGTTACACAAATGGTATGATGAAACTAGTAAATATACTAGTATATAAAAGAAAAAATTGCCATATATTTTTCAATAGGACTCCCCAAGACACCTGTATGTAATTACACCATCTGGGTCGTAGTCAATTTCCTTACCAAGTTAGCTCAGGTCATTACTATCAAGTAATACTTATCAATTTACCAACTTACCAACACATATATAAGGGAAGTGGTAAGACATCTTGGAGTTCCACTCTGTACAGTATCTGATCAATATCTGAGGCTTATCGTGCAGTTATAGAGAATCCATCTACAAGTGATGGATATATAATTGAGCATTAGCACTGGTTATCATGCTGAAAATATTGGTTAGTCTGAAAGAGCCATTAATAATCCAGATGATATACTAAGATCATATTTAATATATTTCCAAGGATTTTGGGATCACCAACTACATATAGTAGAGTCCTAATATAACACCAGTTTCCATTTTACCATTCCAATGTCACCTTATGAGGCACTATAATGCATGATGTATCAGAATCCAATATGATCAGATGAATTTGGAGAGAGGAAGCTCATGGGACATGATCTTGTCCAATAAATGATAGATCATATTCAAACCGGTTTGTGTCATATGAAATTTGAACAAACTTTATAGAAAATATATGCATACAATCATCGACGAGACAAGAATTTGATTGTCAGAGATAATGTTTTCATTTATATATCACCAAGAAAGACATTAATGAGGTTTGTAAAGAATAGAAAACTTAATCCAAGATACATCTATACCTTTGAGATCGGTGATCACATCAAAGTTATGACCTATCGAATAGAACTCCCACCAAACCTATCACATGTGCATGATGTGTTCCATGTATATCATTTGAGTATGTACATACTAGACCCCTCACATATACTTAATCCAGATGAGGTAATTTTAGAGAATAATTTTTCATACAAGGACCTATAAGTGATAATATGAGATCATAGAGACAAAGTCCTATAAATAATGAAAACTCACCTGGTCAAAGTAGAATTGTGAAACCATAAATTTGAGGAATCAAATATGTAGCCAAAAGAGGTGTTGAAAAAAAAGTATCATAATTTTTTATGTTCCTAAATGAAATTTTGAAGGTGAAATTTCTGAAGTGAGAATAATGTAATGAGTGGAACATTTAAAAATGAAATTAATTTTTATATGAGTACATTTATTATCATGAAATGAAAATTATGAAAACACACCCACTAATTTAATAATTTTGGACCACTTTAAGTTATATCCTGTTGAATTCAAAATTCTATTATGAATCATAATCATTTATAATATAGATTACACATAGTGTTCTTATTATTAGTATATATATATAGGGTTATGATAAATCCATTTGACAGAAAAGAAGCAAATGCCTTAACTAGTTGGAACAAACCATATGAATCACATTTATTTGATATTATAGAGGAGATAGTATGAATAAGATTTCCCCTGACCAATTCCAATCCAAGATTCAATAACTAATGCCTGAGTGAATATGAATATGGAAGAAATTAAAGTCATTGAGATCATGTCCCAAACCATGTTTGTTGAACCACCTAATAAAATATCAAAATTTCCGACCTTATCCTTAGGGTATTCGCTAGTCTAATAAAGGGATATGTATTTGGACCATAATAGAATGAAATATTTTATTTTTATAAATATTATTTTTATCTTTTATTATGTTAAAATTATTAAATAATGAGTTAGATAAAATATTGATTTTGAAAGATTGAAAATAATTGTATTTTTTTGAAATATATAGTTTCAATAAACATAATTTTTTGATGAATTAAATAATATTATAAATAAATTATATTTTAAAAAAATATTATTATTGAATATAATTTATAATATATTAATGATTATATAATTTTATAAAGTCAAATGTAATTTTTACAAGGGTTAGAAAACATTTATTGATAAAAAACATAGTATTTTTTGAATAAGAGGGGAATTTGATTTATACGATTAAATTAATATATTTAAAGGATTATTTACATAAGATTAATTATAATTTTTTAAATCAGAACTTTGAAATTATTCAATGATGAGTTTTTCAAAATTTTCAGAGAGCATAGAAGTTTTCGGTTAAAATTAAATATGGAATAAATTTTTGGTATGTATTATGAAACCATTATAACCAAAAAATAAATTTAATAAATTACCCAAAACGTATTAATGACCAAATATATATCTGAAATTTAAAATAATTTATTTTTGAAGTTATTTGATTAATTTTATAAACCCTTAGTGAATCATCAAAACCGATATTAAATTTTAAGATTTAAAATTATTTATTTATCAAGATGACTAAATTCTACATAAAAAAGTTTATTATTCTAATTTTTTTGTTATTAGATTTTGAAAATAAATAATTCCACATATATTTATAAGAAATATTGAGAAAAAACCCATGATATCTGTAGTGTTTTGGATCAATTCATCACTGTGTCCAAAACTTATGTATAGAAATTAATAAAGAATGTTCCGATATTTATCTATTAAAACTTAGTAAACCCCCCCCCCACCAGTCCTCTTCACCCAAATCATTTTTATCCTAATTTTAATCTACCTTTCCCTCTAAAGATCCCTCATTAGCTGTCCTCATGACCTATATAAGATCCTCCTAGTCATTATGAAGCATCCCAAAAGGGTAAGGGATCACCTCCTTCACCTCTTTAATCAAGAACCATTTTTATATTATGACATTTAATTTCTAATTTTTTATCATGGGATATGTTATTACACATCACAGATAAATTAATTATAATGTAAATGTTATTATATATCCCTTCCACAATCATTAATCCCTTATAATAATCATTATGTACCATTGTTATACTACTTAAATAATCATATGATTTTTCATTCGAAACAATTGTTTATTGAGTCCCCATTCCCATTTCCACAAAATGATATTATCCCAGATGTACATATTCCTCATTTGTTGGGGGGAAATATATTTATCATAAAATCTATAATCATTGGATTAAAATTTTTTGAACAAATTTGGTATGTGGTATGATTTATTATTCATCCTTGTGAATGTACATGGTGTGAATAAGACAGGTGGTCTTGGAATTATATATCCCTCAAATGCACTGGGAAATTTTTTTTGTCTCATGAGATTTTATTTTTATGATTATAGATTGAACCTAATACATTATGGTATTTTTAAACCAGGTGATTATGTCTTTTTAGTTATCCTTAACATATGCTTATTACATGTTTTATTATGCTTCCTCATTCATATGTTTCCATGATGTTATCATTTTATATCATTACCTATTGTTAAATATTATTATTACCACCCCATTTATGTATTATTTATATTCTTATTGAATTGAAATTATTAATTTTATCATATTATTCATTTATTATTCTTACTGGGATTTATAAATCACCCCTTTCTTATGTACATCCCCATGTTATCCTGTGTGGTTTTATAAGATATGTGGAATATAAATGCTTTTTATGGAGTTTTTAAATAATGATATTCTATTTGTTTTTCAAATTATTATTCTATGTACTTAACAACCAAAAGAAACTAGACCTAACAACATTTTTGGGTTAAATTAAGGGTATCATTATTTAATAAATCATGAATAAAGGTGCATGAAAGTACATGGTTTTTTATAATGAATATAAAATATATTCATAAAATCATAATGAACATGATTCTAGTAGATTAATATATAGACCACCATACATAGAGATATTAAATCATCCCAAAAAAATCTTCATCCTTGAACATATAATATGAATTGTCAAGGCATGATACATCAGGGATAATCAAGAATTTTTAGCTAGGGTAAGCAATGAAACTCACATAGGGAAACCGTTAGCATTTATTAAAAAAATTCTAATGGAATTAAATACAAGGTTTATCATCCTCAAACCATCCCTCATGAGAATCAATACAAACAACATGGTATCTTATAACGTCTAATATAGAATCTCCCAACTAAAACACCCTTTATACTATATCAGTAATGAGTACACTACATTTTTTATTTTGGAAAATATGATGACCATCTCTCATATCATGATGTTGGGATATAATTAAATTTATCTTTCTAATCACATAATTTGACTCATGGATAACATCATCATGAGAATTAATCCCTAGGGAATTAGCTGTGGTATTACATTTATTTGGGGTGTTTGAGATTTTAAACTCATTCTATAAGAACTGAACCCACAACCACTGAGGTAGATTTTTATCTCTATGGGAGTAATTATACCTAAGGATTTTATGATCAGTTTAAACCTAGAAGTTCTCATCAATTTGGTAATTTGGTCATAAAATCAATGAAAACACAAATTCTTCTAACTCTAGACCATGGGTGGCATAGTTATATTAATTGGAGGACAAGGGATGAGACCCATAAGAGATCACTATATCTTTTATATAATGAAAATATACAAATCCAATAGGGTACATCCCCATAAAACCTCAAACATTAAAAACTATTCATGTAAATGAATAACATGAGAACTACTTGACATTTATTATAGGTACTCTAAAACAGCCTGATATTAATCTGCCTATATAATGGTGTTATTTTTGATAGTTAAATATTTTAAATGGATAAAATATGAGAAATGGTAAAAAAATATCATAATATAATGTATGAAAAAATAAACCATAAGCCTATAAAATATTATTATCATATACCTATGGAACAATTTCGAAGTTCATTGAAAGATCCGTGGGTACACCTTGATAGTCTAAAAGATGCATAAAACATAAACCAAACCATTTAAAATATAAACTTATATAGCTTCATATAGTTTTTATGTTGTCTAAGAACATCTATAATGGTCATTATTTATTCAATATCAAACTACCTTGACTTAAAATAAATGAAAATATCATCGACAAACACTTCCATGAATAGGCCCAGAAAAACATGAAACAAAGAGTTCACCATTAATTGGAAAATATGGAGGGAATTTATAAAATAAAAATGAAATGACCATTATCTATATGTTATTATAGAATATATAATGTCATCATCTACCATATCCCTCTCTTTAACCATCATATGATGGCACATGAACTTCTAATCATTCTTGAAGAACTAACTATCAACCAATAATTATTAAAATAAACTATTAATCATTGGTGTGGGTATAGAGGCTCCAAATTGTTAACATATTCTAATAATGGTAGTCAATACCAAACTAAAATTCACCATCCACTTTCTTTTTGAATAACCCTGGGGCTATCTAAGATGAAACCCTAATCTTGATGAAACCGTTCCAAAACAGATCATCAATTTAAATCAATGACAATTATGATTGTTATTATTTCATATGATGTGTAGTAATTACCATTATAAAGTCTCTGGGGTAAATATTAATCCAAAAAGTCTCTATCATGGTGAAGGGGATGTTCCACAACCTCTCAATGAAAATCCTTGGGGGAACTCATTGACAACCATAAAAAAATTAATTCTCACACTACCACGAAACCAAATAACAACTATATTAGGTATGATAAATGAGTTTCCTAGAGTTTATAATTAACATTTTGATCCTACTCATTGATTACCACTATATAGAGACCTTCCACTTGTTTGAAATTTACTTTCAAATGGAAATAATCATTGAAATCATGAATATATTAAAAAAAATCATGATGATGAAGGAATTTCATTGAAATATTTATAGTGAGATAATTTCATGAAAAATATGATGTGACACCATCATTATCTCATAACCCTGACAGAAATCTTGTAAACTAGAATTCTTTCTAACTAGTGTAGTAAAAAATAAAAGCATTGGAAGTCTTTCCACCTAAACGCTCAATTCATGGACCAAGGTTTTCATTTTCAAGGAGTTCGTATCTCATTAATCAAAAAATAATATGAAACAGTGCTAAATAATTATATTATACCGGAAATGATATCTGGTACACCTATTTCTATAATCACTAGGGTATTTAATTGATGATGTCATACTCTTCCTCAGTGGACTAAATAATGTCCACCTCTAAAACCTTTTTCGACTCTATGAGCCTTAGGGAGAGAAACATAACAAGGGTATCTTATATATTATCCAACACATAAATACTCCCAAAAATCAAGACAAACATGTTGTGGTAGATATGGCGTCAAAGGAAATTATTGTGGGGGCTACACAATAAACAAACCACCAATCCCACAATTACTACCAATGATTTTTTGAAATTGGAAGTACTGATGGATATGAGATCTAAACATGATGCAAACCATGGTAGAGATCATAGTAAAGGATTTGAAACTACTAGATCCCATTAAATAATATTAATATATATGAGAATGAATTTATACCTGTCATAACCTTGATTACAAAGGCAACTAAAGTCATCTAGTAATCACGATACTCCTTGAAAAATTTCGATACCTTCCCTCCCAAAAAAATATTCCACATAAACATCTTCCTTCTAAAATATTCCATCACCAATACCTCTAGATATATTGTATTGTGATATGTTGATAAATAATGATACAAAATTGATAAAAATAATCCTATTGTGTACCCCCTCATCCTAAAAATGATATGTAGTATACCAAAGATAGTACTTCAACCAAATTACAAGATCCCTAACACTAAATACCCCATAATGAAGAGTTAAAAATACTTATATCATATATGAATTTAGTATAAATGATATAAAACCAAAATTGACTACTTCCATTACTCTTAAAATAATTCCCAATACTTCTCACACTCACACAGAATAAAAATTCACAATTTATGTGTAACTTGCCTTGTAAAACTAATATAAAATAGAATAAAATAATACTTATATGAATTAATCATGTTAAAATGAATATCAATATCATCTATCCAAGACTTTATATCTAAATTGGAAGAAATTTACTCATAATTAAATGAATTTTAATATTAAAACAAGTAAGATCCCATGTTTTCTATGTTGAAAATTTTAGAAGGATTTTGAATTCTCAATTAATAGATTGTAAAAAATAATTATTGAAGATTACTAAAGGAATTATGAAGTTTTAAATCTATAAAAGTGGTGTTTCTAGATCTGGAATGAGAATAAGAAGGACTTTTATTGGTTTTGGGAGTGTTAAGGGGATTTAGGACCGTTAGGTAGATATTTTGGAAAAGTGAAATCGGTGGGAAATGGTTGGTGCACTGTTAGTTATATCATGTATCCTAACCAAGAGACAATTTTTAATTGGAACATGGGTTGAGAAACAATGTGGAAACCATTGGGAAATTATGCAGGTTTATATAGATAAATGAATACTTGTCACATGGTTAGCTTAATGTTTGTTATACAATGTGTCATGAAAAAACAAGGTGTTTTAGTCTTAGGTGGTGGGTGGGTTTATGGTTGGCTCATGCTTTTTTCCAACCATGCAAGAAAACCATGTGACCCATTAAAAAGGGTGAATTTACCCCATTTCCCAAAAATATTTATAATGGAACCCCTTCTTTTCTTCCATTTTCCTCCATTTAATGATACAACCCTCCTCTCTTCACCTCCCATTGTCATAACAATTTTAGGGGGTATTCTTCATGGAATTATTTAGTGATTTGTGGTATGATTTCACACTAGGCAGCCACTATTGATATTTTGATGCCCATATTCTATTTTTTTCTCTATTTTGGGATTACAAAATTGACTCCACAAAATAATGGTGGAATAAGATACTTGTTAGTAAAAAATCCATCAACATAGCATTATAGTTTTTTTGGGTCGATTTTGTCTATTGAAAAAGATGTATTCCATGGCCAGTTGTGTAGTTATAAAAATATTGTCGGTATGGTATGTTGAAAAATATATAAGGAAAAGGAATGTATTCCATAGAAGTTGTGCCAAAATTTTCATATACAATGTGTTTCCATTTCCCAATATTATCCAATTTATAGGGCCTAAAATTTGGGGGATAACTTAATCATCAAGAAAGAGGTTCTTCCATGAATTCATTGTAAAAACCCAGAGAAGGAATGAGTTTTTTGAATTTAAGGATCATTGAAGAAGGGTTTTAGTGTCACAAAGGGTTGGGTTTTCAAATGTTTGGAGAATTAAAAAGAATGAAGGGTTGATAGATAATATCGATGACTACGAGAAGTCGATCATTGAAAATACATAAAGGGTTGATGACACGTATTTACAGGTACACGAGGATTCATAAATGGTGAAATTTATATAGTTCTTCACAAAATTATAGTGATTCAAGAATTATATTAGAGAGATTCACAAAAAGGAAATAACATTTATTGGAGCTTTTTGAGCAGGAGGATATGCCAATAAATTTGCCCATACCACCATATAAATGTAGATAAATACATAATAAATATTCAAAGGATCTGAATTCATGAAGGGGATTCACAAATGTTGTTTTTTATAAAAAGTCCGAGAGGAAATAATGTTTGTGGAGGATAAGAATGTTGACCGAATGTTGTATGAATCTCTAATGTATTGATGTTTAGAAAGTCTATAAATATCCAACCAGAAGCTATGGGATTTAAGAAGGTTGTGTGATATTTTGGAATGTGTGTGAGCTTCATTAAAGTATATTTCCTCATTAAGGTTTATTTAGATTTGTGATGTGGGTGAACTTCATGTAATTATTTTGGTTTTTCAAGGTAGCTTATACTTATGAAAAATTAGGATGTTAACAATGGTTAACGGATCTTTTTGAACACAGTGAGCATCACAAGAGTGTTGAAAATAAATTTCTCGATAAATCTATGGTAACGTGATATTCATCATGTGGACGAAATTTAGACTTGAAATGATCATCTATCTATAATTGAGGATGCGTTCCATCTTTTTAATGAAGGGGCCTACCGGTCTATAAAATTTGTGTGAATAATTTCTAGTGTAGTGGGGAAAGGAAGAGGAAGAAGGTGATCCTTTTCACTAGGAGTGAGCCATATAAGGAAATATTGAGGGAGTGAACCCTATGAAGTAGTGAGATATCCATAAATAATTTAAAGGCATCGGGAAATGGGAATATAAGTAATCTAGCCCAAACCACATTTTGGAAGTGAGCCATATTGGATTTGGTACATTGGTAAATTTCCATTGTATGATCCTTGGATGTTTCCCTATAATGGTGAAGTATGTAAAAATCTGTATATCCTTATAGTTTCCCTCGTGATTTACATTAAATGACTCATAATTAGATATAGTAGGAACTAATGAACTCAAAATGAACAATTATGAGAAAATAAACTGACCCTTATAATAAAGAGGTCAAGATCTAGGTGTAGGAATACTTTGGAAAACAATTTCCATAGCCTAATTCACCCCCTTCATAGGGTATATAATCCCTCTTTGGGCCTAAAAATTTTAATTAGAGAGTGGTTGGATTCTTTTATTAAATATTTCTCTATCACTATTCATCCGATTGTTCAAATTAATGTTTAAGTCATCTTTCATCTCATTACGAAATGGAAAAAGGTTGAACTTCATAGAAGAATCAGATGTTTGGTAGAAATACTTAGTCTATATGTCACTATAAAAAGAGTGTTATTCAGTTAAAGGAAACAAAAAGTGAACCAAATAATTGTTTGGAAAAATCAAATAGTGAAAATATTTACTCATTCAATGATTTTTCAAGAATGAGTGAGGAACCCAATATTCTTAGTGATGCAAGAAATACTGATAATGAATTTATTACAAGAAGGGAAAATTGGAATTTTTCCAAAAAAATGAATTGGATTAGAACATGGATACATAAAATAAATCATAAGGTATCAAAATCCATGGGGTAGAAATTGATTTCATGAACATGATAGGTTTAAATAAAATACATGTTTCTGTGGACATATATCAATGGGAGAAAAATGAATCTCATGGAAAATGAGGAATAATTATGTCTAGAGGGATAAAAAACACAACTTAGAGGACATGTGACAAAAAAATGAACTCAAATAAAAATTATAATTTGATAGGAAAAATTCTAATCTTGATAAACATCAATCAGAAGTATTATATGACAATTAAAGGATACAACAAGAGAATCAGTGTTTCAAATACTCATTTCTCAAATTAGTTTTAAAATATTGGAGCAAAGTGACATGTTGGATAATATCAAAGGATAATTGTAATATGACATGAGTACTAGAAATAATATCAAGAGAGTAATTAATTCTCAACTTCAATCAAGGGATATGGATTTTTAAAAATTAGTGGATGATATAGAATCTGTAAAGAAAGAAGTGGGGGAATCTAATGCTAAGGAACACCCAAATTGAAGGATTCATTTTATTTTCTATTTAACAATCATTTATACATTAATAATGAAATTAAAATAAAATACACTATTTATAAAGAGAATCATGATGGTATTGTCTCATTCCAAGGTCCATGCAGTTTGTGAAAATTAGGTATTTGACATAATAAACCCTCTCCCAAGCATGAGAGGATATGATGCTTGAAAACTTCTAAAAATTTGTAAAATCCCATATATGATTGAAGAAAACCTAAAAATACCTATACAAAAATTTATGACAACATGTGAAATTTTTGTGGGATTTGTGGTAATATTTCAGGTTATTCTATAAACCATTGGAATATATTTCATATTTTGAAAATAATAAAATTGAAAAATCTAAGCATAAGTAGAAGCTTCTTGAAAACTATGGAAGAAATTCCTCTCAGATGAATATATCAATCATATTCAATTATTGTGGAAGATAGAGACACATCATGAGTATAGGTGAAGAAGTATGAGGGCACAATGTTTGAAGAAGAAGAAGAACTCTAGATGCATCAATATCTCAGGGGAGAGATGATGAACCATGGTATTTTTTTAATGGGAAATTATTTATATGTTCTAATCCTAAGAATACAGAAAACTTTTGGGGCTAGAAGAAAGTAGGGAAGGAAAATAGGCAACCAAGGAGATCCCCATCTCCAATGGTGCATAACAAAAAAGCCTATAGTAGATGAAAAAATTATAAACAAAAAATGGGTTCAATGTCTCGAAGGAATCAAAATGATCTAAAAAAAGGTGAATCAACCACCCCCTTTGTTACACATACAATGAATCTCTTGGAAATAATTTTTATGAAACTATAAGGAAAAGTGAGGAGCTACCTCATATGTGAGGAAGAATAATGTACATTTAGTGAAGGACACACCACCTGTAAGAAATAGTGTAGAGAATCATATAAATGATAAAAGAAATATGAATAAACAATGTATAAAAAATTATTAGGTCATCCCACAAGGTGAGAAGTGAAGGAAGTGAAAAGAGCCCTCAAATGGATTAAGAAGAAACAAAGGATGACCATTGGAGTGGTTCCTGCTCAGATAAAGACTCATAAAAATTGAATTTTGGTGTATCATTATAGAAGAAAATGTGTCAAACTGGGTTTAAACCAAAAATTAGGAAAAATTCCAATACTATAGAATCCACATATTAGAAGAATGCCAATAATGATGGTAAATAATGACTAGTTATATGGCCAGAGTAGTTAATGTTGGATGGGAAATTAGAACCAACCAAAAAAGATTATAATGCTTTATAATAATGTATCAAAAGGTTGGTTAATCTATATCAACTAAAATACACCTCTTTAAAAATCCAAATATACTAATCTCCATGTGTTTTTTAATACTATTAAATAATGTTCATCTATTTCATGTTTTGGGGGAGATACTATCCAAGGGGATGTTTCATCATAATTTCTATAGTGGTGATGCGATCTGTTCCATAATGTCAACTTATTTAAACTAGTTACTATAGATGAAGAAGATATCTCGAATAATTCCTTTAATAGAGTTAATGGTCTATGTATACTTTATATGTGTGGATGTAATTGACTATACTAGACAATGATGGTCCTATTATCCTTATATATTGATTCATAAAATGAGTTATGACTTTATAGGATTAGTTGTTTGGTTGATGGATATTTTCTATGAGGTAAATTCACTCATTGATAATCATATTGAAGGAATATTTGACTAGGAAATTTTATTAGGATGGAGAAGTTCCTTAAACCTGCAGTCCCATATGAAGAAATTATGTAGGGTAAGAATAATTATTGTGGGTCTAAATAGTTTTCCAAACCAGAGGAAGAGTTTCATATCATTGGGTGATCATTCTATCTCCTAATCACTTGAATGGAATAAATGGTTTAGAAAAGATGAATTTTTATGTTTTCATATATCAAGAATAAAAATTAGGAGAGAAACATCAATATTCATGTATTTAATTACTATATATTTTTGTCTGTCAATATGTTATCAGCTAACTATATTCATGATTCCAAGAAGCTGCTAGAGAAGTTTAACAATGTTTCCAAAACGTGGTCTCCTTGTAGTGAAGATTAATTAAAAATCATAAATCATAAAAAAATTGGTATTAATTATTTATATTAGTACACTGATAGAGGTTTTCTAGGACATTGTTTCAACACAGATAGAGAACAATGCCAATGGGACCAAATGGTTCTTTCAGAAAAAGATTATTGAATATGGTACAATGATTCCAAACAAAGAATGAATACTGTGAAAAGAATATTGTAAGAGAGAGGGTATTGATGTTGATAAAACATTTTCTACTATTTCAAGGATATAAATAAATTGATTATTCATGGCCATAGTAGTAGAATAAAAATTAAATGTTTTCTATATGGAACGTAAGTCAACATTTCGAAATGGAGTTCTATATGAATATGTATATATCAAGAAGCCTTATGAGTTTCTCATTAGTGAATTTGATAATAGAGTTTTTTGGATAAATATGTAACAATATGGGTTGAATAATTCACTGAGAGAATGCTATTCAAGACTTGTTTAGTTTTTGAAGAAGCTAGATTTTCAGTGGGGGGGATTTGATAAAAATATCAATGTCAATAATGTAAGTAATTAAAAGATAATTGTGTTGATGTATATGAATGATGTAATATTTGGTGACATAGAAAATAATGGAGCATTCATTTCTCAATCTAATAATTCCATGGATATTTTTAGAGGATTTGGAATGGATGATTCCAATGATATAATGAATCTTGTGGCTAACCGAATGAAATTTTCCTAGGATGATAATGGCAATGTTGTTGATATCACAGAATACAAGACAATCAACAGAAGTCTATTGTATTTTATAGTGAAAAGACCAAATAATGTTTTTTGTACATTACAAGAAGGATGATATCAAATAAAAACCAATGATATCTATATACATATAGAAAACAAGAATACTTTAGTATATCAATGTGTTGGTGGATTTTTGTATTTTTGTATAATTAAATATGCTAACAATGGTTATTGGGTTATATAGATACTGATTTTTTCAATTAAGTAGATGATAAGAAATCAACGTTATCTGGTTCATTCTATCTTGTAGGACTTTGTATTTATTGTATATAAAAGAAACAATCCTTAATTTCATTGAGCATTGAAGAAATTGAATATACTATGGCCAATCAAGAATGAAATCTATTATTGTGGATGAAGAAGTAGTAGGATGATATAGGAGTTCTAGTGAAGTCTTTATTCAGAATCCATTGTAACAATTCATGTGATATAAAGCTTATAAATTATATATTCCATCAATCAAGGGAAAATAACATTGAAATAAAGTATAATTTTATCATGGATAATGTGGATCATGTGATTTTGATGTTGGAGTAAGTTCATATAGAATTAAATGTTGTTGATATTATAATGAAGGCCTTATCCAAATTGGAATTTACTAGGCATCGACGGACAGTTAATGTTCAGTCGACACCCCATACATGAAAAATTGTTAATGTGGGGCCCACTATCCCCAATGTATGCTGTTTCTTTCCATAATATGATGATATTTGTTCTATCCCATACAATAGATAACAAAGGACTATCCTTAGATTTCATTGAGTGGGGGGGATTTTGTTATTAAAAAGGGTTCTAAAATTCTTAATCGTGATAGGGGGAGAATCTAATAGAGGACCAATGATGTTGGGGGATTTCTAAATCTGAAAATACTAATGATGATTGATCAATGTATATATAGCATGATATATATGTATCATCATGAAACAAAATCAGTAGTTTGGGAATGATGTTTTTAATTGATGATATTTCCATACTAGTCTTTTTTCTCACACAGAGCATGGATTATGTGGTATTATACAGTGTTTTGGGTGATATATCTGATCTCTATCTGAATTGAAAAATATAAAATGTTGGTATATTATTGAAGAATCTATAATGAGGTATCCAAATGTGAACAATTGTCATCAAACCCAATGGGGGATATTGTTCGGAAAAATTACATTAAGGTAACATTTTATTTTTTTCAGTATCTTTTTTTAAAAAAAAAGGTTATCATGGCCTTTTATATATTTTTAGAGAGATTTTTCAAAGGGTATTTTGAAAAAGTTCCATGAAAAATGAATCGATGCCCTAGAAAAAGTACCAAAGTATTTGTATACAAGTTGGGGTCCATTTTCAAGTGTTTTACAATTTATTTTGGGTCCAAACTATGGATAATGTCTCAATCCTTGAAAACTTTTAGTTTCCATGAATGCCTTATAAAAATATTTACATGTTTTTAGTTCCATGAATATGGTAGTTTTGTGAAGTTATGGAGATTCCTAATGGAATTCGTTGTAAATAAGGATGGGTTTTGTGAAGGTGTGGAGAAATAGGAATGTATGAAAGCATGATGATGAATCTCTATTAATATGAGAAGTAAAACATTTAAAATACATGAAGGGTAGAAAAAACATCTCTAAAAATACATGAAGCTTTGCAAATAGGTAAATTTACCTAGAGCGTCATCAATATATGGATCTTCTCGGATGAGATTGGGGAGCTTTTTTGAAATGACCTATGCTTGACGTAATGGACATAACATTAATTTTTCAACATACTTAATACATGATAGAATATACTCCTAAAGACTATATTAATTTAGTGTATTTGGAATCTCATAGCATAATTTTCTAACATGATGAAATATTTTCAGTATCTCCCATAAAGATCTCACCCTTTTTTCCTACATAAAACCTTTCTTTATATCATGGGGAAATGAAAACATAAAAAGGGGAGAAAAAATTCCCAATATGGATGAACATTGACAACATAAAAGATACCATAAACATAATAATGTAAAAACATGATCATAATATATAAATATCAAAATCATGAGTCATGAAATAAATATTGGAAGTATATAAGGAATAGATCATAATGAACACTAACCATAAAATGACTTTGGTATAAAACATGGGATTGTGGAAAATAAATAAACACATAATTTGATTTCCATAGTAGCGAAGGAATTTCTACAAAGACCATAATAATAAAAAAAGTCTATTTCTGAACTGGGTTTACTTTCCATTCTATCCATGAATTGCTGACCTAGATTTACTTGTCGTTCAAACCCTGTATTACGGAACTAGATTTACTAGTCATTCCAGTAATGAATTACTAAACCAGATTTAGTTTCCATTACAATCATTTGTATCTAATGAGATATAAAATTTTACCAATTCTTTGGAGGTAAAAATAGGTCCCACCCAACTCATAATGAAATCATTTCATACCTATTACACAAAAACATACATCATTCTTTATTGCATAACCCATTAAATAAAATGGTCTTCTTAAACATCATTCCATCATAAAATAATACATATAAAATATCATTCTATAATTAAATCAATAAATTCATAGTAATAATTGTTATAAAAACATTAACCTATTTAAGGAGCCTCATCATAGATGGAAAATAATTTTGATAAAACACATGAATTTAATTCTTGAGGAAAATATCCTTTCATCATCAAAAAGGTTTTCTTTTTCTCAAAATGACATGAAATTTTGAAAGATGATAATTTAATTAAAAATTGAAATTATTTGGAGTATGATTTATGCAAATACTGTGTCATGAAATCGTAAAATATCTTTTCATTCTATATATTTCATTGAAAACATTTTCCTCATACTTTTGCCAGAAAAGCTGAAAAGTACCTCATAGGGTAAAAAAAGAAATATTCCATTATACATTGTCTTAAAAGTCCTGAATGGGTAAAAATATGATTATATATATAGATGAATGATAAACATTTTATTAAAAAAGTTTTAGAAAACATGGACATAGATGATAAATATAACCCTAGTAAATACTAACGTATAAACAATCTCGGATTAAAATGAGATTGAAAAGGTTTCCCTTACCTTAGGTTTGATATTCATCCTATGTGTCCAAACATATTATATAATGATTTAGATAATTTTAGTGACTTATTCCAGAAAAATGGTAATCATATATGGTCATATTCTTCTTCATTTTTTTAATAATTCATTGTTACTCGTAATTCGAGTTTTTACTAATTTATGATCAAATTCATGTTTTGGGTAATAAGTTTTGGTTCTCCTTCATAGGTCATATTTATATCATTAAAAAATTATATTAACATAATAAATACCATATTTACTCATTCTATAAATTTATATAATCATTCTTCGGTGGTTGTTTTGTAGAACGAATCACATCACATCGTGGTGACAGTAGGTTGAATGTACACATGAGAGACAATATAATTATCATAATTCATGAATGGTATTGAATTACATGGTGTAATATATTTCATAGTAAATATAATTTTACAGTTGTCATATACAGTTGTTACATCCATTTTTATACCCATACGAGTAAGGAGGAAGTGAAAAACAGATTACACCACGGTGTGGAGAAGATAATTCATACGTACGCACGTGTAGTGATTTCATTTTTCGTATGATGGATAGAAAGATGAATATGTTTGTTTCATAATTATAATGAAATCTCATCATATAAATTATATTGGAGTTATAATTATATAGCTAAATGACTATTGAGGTGTTTGTAGAAGAAGAGATAAATATGAAAAAATGGTAGGGGAGATAACCTCTTCTCTGATGTCATCACTTTAGATATCCTATTAATGGAACTAGAGTTGGCCTTTTGATAATACCCGAACACATTGATTGAAATTATAGATGTTGAAAAGAGAAATGGGAAGGTAATGGACGAAATTCAACTCTTAATTAGTTGTGGAGAAATGAGGGAGGAGGTGTGCTTTTATAATCGTTGTGAGGGACACTTTTGGTATTTCTCAAACTATTAATTTATAATAATTATAAAATCAATTAAAATACCTAAAAAATTATATATATTATTAGATAATGTATTATAATATTGAAATCCCATCAAAAAATACATTTTATACAAGTTTTTATGTCAATTTGATCATTATCATTTAAATTAACAAACAGTTATTGAATTAAATTTTAATTATGAAAAATATTATTCAATATTAAAAGTGTAAAATATTAAATTGTTTTATTTCAATTAAACCATAAATGAATAATTTTTATCATTATAGACCATATTTTGATTATTCTATATTTTTAAAATTGTTTTATGATTTCTATATATTTTTATAAAGCATTATTTAAACAAAATATCAATTGTGTCAATTTGGATAGTAATAATTTCATGTATTTTTAGAAATATCAATATAAGGTGTTATCCAAGAAAAAAATATCTTATAATATCCATAATTAGTCAAGTTCATCTATAAAATTAATTGGAAAAATTCATTATCCCATAGTATATTTATTTTAATATTTTTAATAACATTTATTTTATATCTCCCTTATTAAAATAATTAGTATAATGATTTTGGGTAATTATATAATATAAATATTTGTTGAGTAATAATTGGAAATAAAATACAATAATTAATTTAAATTTCATATCTTTCATGAAAATATATGTAGTCGAATTTATCTCCTATAAAATAAAACATTAAAAAATTGGTACTTTCTAAAGTATGAATGTGATTACTTTAACATTACTATAAATTAAATAATATTAATGTCATAATCAATTCTACAAGGCTCAAAGTGGTAACTAAATTGACCTTTGGAAGATTATGGTTGTTATACAATCAAAATATAAGATTTGGTCATGTGTTTGGACCCTTTTATGGTTATTATGATTTTAAATAAAATTGTTTCCTTGATTTCTTATCAATTTAATAATTTTCACATCATCAAATAAAAATAAATTAAGGTAATTATTTATTTCCTAAAAATTAAAAATAAATTTTCATGAGGTAGTTAATTCAATTATTTTTCAATGGGACATTTATTTTCTAAGATATCACCTGGTTATTCCTATATTAAAATTATTATACTTATTAGAAATGTGAGTTTGACATTTTGTCACATTCATTGTTTTTATTAATATCTATGTCATTTCATTGTAAATTAGCCATTAAATGACTGAGATTAGAACCTAATATTTTAAGGGTAGAATTATATTCATCCAATTTGTTTTTAGGTTTTGGGTAATTGTATTGTCCTAAAATTATTATTTGTTAATCTAATTTTTCCTGATTTACCTTTAGTCGCATTAAATAAAAAATACCGTAGTTACTCTTCATAATAACATAATTATAAATGTTAACTATTAACATAATTTGGACCCATTTACTAAAAATATAGAATTCATTTTTGAAAAATTAAAACCCATAATTTATGTTAATTAATTTAAAATTAATCTCGTTGTCGGAATGAAAAAAACGGGTTTTTGGTTTAAAAGGGAAAACATTGCAAAAGATTAAACTATTATTATTTATGAAATAATTGTAAAGTTAACTAAAATTACTTAAATTAAATTAAATTGTAATAATATATTCTATATAGACTTAAAAACTATTTAATATTATAATTTAACCTTATATATTATTTTGATGAATTTTTTTTTCCAATAAAAATTATCATATTTTCACGATTCATCAAAATATGATAGTTATCATAAAAATATAAAAACTCATCCAAATATATGTTTTATACCACACATCTAGAGAAGAAAGATATTTTTTCAAATTAAACTTATAAAAGTGTCAAAAACTAGATTAAAATGGGTGATCCATAAAAAGGTGGAAAACTGCTTTTTTAAAAAAATACTTCATTTATCTGAAAATTCAAATTTGTTCTTATATCACATTATAAAAAATAAATAAGATTAATGTTAATGTTATATAAAATAATAATTTTTTTTAATTAAATTCATAACAGCTAGTTTATATCCCATTAAATAATAATCTTTTTATAATATATCATTGTTTAGTGAAACTCGGTATTGTGTACGACACAAGCTATCGAGGAAGGTCGCACTTGAATGTAATGAAATCCAAGCCCATGTTGCGTTTAGTGTAAGATTATATTGGTGTTTCATATAATATAATCCAAATATATTTCTTTTATACATTTAATAAAATTTATACTCAGTGTTGCATGAAATGAATTCTATCAAAAAAAGAATGAAATTTTGTGTAACACAAGCCAATAATAGTGCTGGATATACTGCAAGATAATATGGTGTTGTTTATAGAAAAATCTTATCATGATGTAGTGTACAACACAATACAACAATGAAACTAAAAAAATATATTCCATAAAATATCATGGTGTTATATTCTACCCCATTGAAAATGAATTTCACCCTAGAAATTCATCGGGGGTTATAAATGGTTTTATATTTGAAACATTATTTCATGAAAACCCACATCGAATACAGTGATACAAAAAATTAATTTTAAAATAGAATGTTAGAAACATAACGGTTACCCAATGTAACTCATCACTGAGTTTTGGCATAGGATAACATTGGTGGGAAGTGAAAAATTGGATATGGAAGAGTAATCTATCCATCAGGTTCTAATGGATTGTGATAGAGAATATGGTTAAGAGAAAGATAACTACAAGAAATCCATAAATCTGTGATCATTTAAGAGACCATCTAATTCATAGGATAAAACATCCTATGGTAACATATTTGGTTTTAAGATCCTTTTCCTAAAGTTGATGATTTTTTTTCATGATGAGAAATATTTACTTTATTTCAATATAATATCAGCATTGGTTATTTCCCTGAAAAATAATAGACTTTATCTACTATTTAATGAAATGATGTTGAAATTTTCATTCTTGGAGTATTAGAAGATCCTGCGATAGAATGATAGGTCATTCTATCTGTCTCTATCACAAAAAGGTTAGGTGAAGTTATCAAATATACATAAGTCTATCTATGGTGAGATTAATCATATATGGTTCTAAAAATAGGATTAAACATTATTTATCATACATATTAAATTAAAAATAATAATTTATAATAACAAAGGACATCTCGCAGGCCATTAGTAAGTAATAAAGGCATGTCTCACTTAGGTTGTTGGATTGATTCTTGTAGCCTTGTCCGACAAGACAGGCCATCGCCTGTATTGTGAGTTGTAATTTTTATAAAACAATAATGTTATAACATTCCTGAAATATTATTAAAAAGATTTTTTATCCTTAAACAACACTATTTGATACCCAAATGAGTCTATTTAAACCATTAGGTTTACCTAAAATACTTCTGTCCAAACTAACAGTAAAAAAAATTACAAGAAAGGTCATAGAATAAGCATGTGAACACCATCATTTATCCCCATATATGATATGATATATCATTTTGGTCACATGGAAGGCATTTTAATTAATTCATCATTAATTATATAGAGTCAGGGTAATATCCTAAATTACCATATATCCTTATTAGAAACATCCATCTTTCCTTATTCCAAAATTTATTTAATATATTCTTGAAGACCCAAAGAGTTGTATAGTTAATCCATGATAGCATAACCCACTTGTCAACATTTTCAGATCCTTATAACTACTCAACATATCATTTCTAATCCATAATTAAAAACTAATAGTGAAAACACTTATATAATTTTGGATTCATATAAGAAAATATTTGAATTCCAAAACATACACACCTCAATCATCCAACGTTATTATTAAACTATTACTCTAGATTTATCGTCTCCATCATTACTAAAACATGAATCATTTCATAAGGGTTCTCAAAAATAGGATTCTTATTTTTAATATAAACAATACTAGAAGAACAACACATACCTTTCACTTGTCGTTTTCAATCTCTTTATCCTTAGCAGTATAACCAGTAATCATTCCATCTTCATGATTTTCATCATGATGTTTCCACAGAGGAAATTGATCTTTATAATTTCAATACTTTTCACATATGAAACATTCAATGTTTAACTATGTTATAGGTAGTTCTAGCTATTGATTGAGACTAGAATGTAAATTGAGAGAAAAATATATTACAGATTATAAAAAAAATAAGTAAGCTAAATTACTTATAATATTTCAATCTTCTAAATCTTTATTTTATCCCCCGGTTAGTCATCATTATCATAAAACCCTAGGACTTTAACCTATTATTCGACATATCCTTAAAATTTCCCTATAAATAACCTTATAAATATCTCTAGGGATATCACTGAATTTTTTTCATCATACATTAGAAATATTAACTAAACAGTCGCTCTGATACCAACTGAAACGACCTTAGATTGACATACATGGACATTACATTACATTTGAAGAATACTAAATACATGAAACAAATAGACCCCCAATGACCAAATCTTATTAGTTTCTTTGAAAACTAGGAACACTATCTTCTAACATGGTTAATGATCTTCAACGTCTCCATTATAATCATCCCCTTTATTCCTACATAAAATATTTCATTATATCATGGGGAAAATAAAACATAAAAAGGGTGAGCTAAAATGGTTAATAAGGGTAAACAATGATAACACAAAACCAACCATAACCATAAGAATGTAAAAACATTAACACAAAGTTTAAATATCAAAATCGAGAGTAATGAAATAAATCTTTTCAGTATGTAAGTTTTAGGCCATAAAGTAAAATTAACAATAAAATAGAATTGGAATGAAACATGGGATTGTGGAAAATAAATAAGAACACAATATGATTACAAGAGTTGACAAGACATTTAATCCAAGGACATTATATTTGATAATGTCCATTACTGTACTGGGTTTACATGCCATTCTAGACATCAGTTTCTAAACCAGGTTTACTTGTCGTTCCAGCCATGTATTACTGAACTATATTTACTTGGCATTCCAGTAATGAATTACTAAACCAGATTTACTTTCCATTTGAGTCTTGTCTATATCATGAGATATAAATCATTACCAAATTTATTAGAGGGAGATATAGGTCTCACCCATCTCATAATGAAATTATTTCTTACATGTTCCACAAAAACATAAATCATTCATCAAATTACAACTCATGAAATAAAATGGGATTCTTAAACATCATTTCATAAAAACATAATACATATAAAGTATAATTACATAATTAACACAATCATATCATATTATTTATAGGTATAGAAACATAAACCTATTTAAAAAGCATCATCGTAGATAGAAAATAATTTTGATAAAACACTTGAACTTAATTCTCGAGGAAAATATTTTTTGTTCTTTAAAAACATTTTATTTTATCAAAATTATATTCAATTTTAAAAGAAAACAATTTAATTGAAAGTAACCATGAAATACTTTAGATCAATCTTTAGGGATATAAGGCTTAAAAAAATCGTAAAAAATGCATTCATGCTATTTAAGTTAAAAAACATTTTCCTTATACTTTTGTTGGAAAAGTACAAAAGTACATATTATGTTAAACAAAAAATAGATTCCCTTCATTCCATGTAGTAAAAATAAAAAATGGGTAAAAATTACTTTAAACATACATAGAATAATATTAAACATTTTATGAAAACATTTTTAGAAATCATGGAAATGGATGATAAATATATTCGTAGTAAATACTTATGATTAAACATTATCTCATAAATATGAGATTGGATAGTTATCACATACCATAGTTCTAATATGCTTCCTATGTGTCGAAAATTAATTTATAATTATTTAAATAAGGTTATCAACTTCTTTCATAATCATGGTCATCATATATAGTCATAATGTTTTTTGTTTGTTTGTAACAATTCATTGTTACTCGTTATTCGAGTTTTAATTGCTCTATGATCATATGCACATTTTGTCGAATAAGTTCTGGTTATTCTTCATATGACATATATATATCATTATAAAATTATATTAAAAGAATAAATATAATATTTATTCATTCTATAAATTTATATAATAATGCTTCTGTGGTTATCATGTAGAATGAATCACATCACATCGTGGAGGCGGTAAGTCATACGTATGCACGAGCAACGATATCATTCACATAATTCTTGAATGGAATTGAATTACATGGTTTAATATATTTCAGAATCAATATAATTTTATAATAACTATATATTGTTATTACATCCATTTTTATAACCATCCATATTAGATGGTGGTGAAAAATTGATTACCCCATGATGTGGATATAGTACGCCATGCGTACGAACAAGTGGTAATTTCATTGTCTTAGGATGGATTGATAGTGTAATATGGTTTCTTCATAATTATAATTAAATATCAATATAAAATTCCTATTGTAGTTATTATTCTATAATGAAAAAACTCATGATGTGGATGAATAAGAACAAAGAAATATGAATGATTCAGTAGGGGAGATTACCTCTTATTTCACACGCACTCTTTAGATATCCTATTAATGAAAATAGGGTTTTCTTTTTGAGAATACCAACACCTCTAGATTGTAATTATAGAGGTTGATAATAGAAATGGGCAGGGGATGGAAAAATATTAAGGCTTAATAGATTGGGGAGAAATGATGGAGGAGGTATCCTTTTATAATTTCGGTTAGAGACACTTTTGGAATTTCTAAAAATGTTAATTTATAATAACATGAAAATAATTTCAAATTCCAAAAAAAATTAGATATACCATAATATAATATGTTATAATATTTAAATATAATCAACCAATAAAAATTAGAAAAGTTTTTATGTCAATTTAAAAATTATCATTTTAATTAACAATTAGTTATTCTAAGTAATTTTAATTAAGATAACAAATGTTTCAATATTTTAATGGTGGAATATTTACATATTTGATTTAAATTATACATTAAATTAATAATTTACATCATATTATACAAATATCAAAATTATTCTATCTTTTTTAAAAAAAACTTATGATTTTTAAATAATTTTTTAAATAATTAATTTAATAAAATACGAATTGTGTCAATTTTGACACTATTCATTTCATAGATTTTTTGAAATATCAAGATAAGGTGTTATCCTCGAACAAAATGTTTCGTTATATCTCTAATAGGTCGAGGTAATCTCATTTAACAAACTAATTAGACCAAATTATATTTATTTTAATATTTTTAAAAACATTTCATTTATATCCCCATTATTAAAATAATTACTGTGATGACTTTCTGTAATTATTTAATATAATTATTTGTAGAGTAATAATTTAAAAAAAATACTATAATGAATAAAAATTTCATATCATTCATTATCATATAAGTAGTAGAATTTATCTTCTGTATAATCAGTCATTAAAAATTGTTATACTTATTAAAGTATTAATGTTAAAACTTTATCATTAAATAAAATAAAATAATATAAAGGTCATAATCTATTTTATATGGTTGAAAATAGTAACTAGATTATACTTTGGATGATTATGGTCGATATATAATAGAAAAATAAGTTTCAGTTAAGTTTTTGGTCCTTTTAATGGTTATTAGGATTTTAATATAAAAACAATTCATTTATTTCACATCAATTAAAAATATTTTATGCCATCAAAGAATTAGACATTAAGATAATTATTTATTTACATAAAATAAATAATAAATTACCATGATATAGATAATTATATTATATATCCATGGACTATTTATTTTTGAAGATATCACTTGGATATCCCTATATTAAAATTATTATACTTATAACAAATGTTAGCATGACATTTTTTCACTTTCAATGGTTTTATTAATATCTATGTCATTTTCATTGTCATGTGGACATTAAATGACTAAGTTTAGATCCTAAGATGTTATGGGTATAATTATATTCATAAAATAGCATTTTGGTAGGTTTTGGATAATTGTATTGTCCTCATAATATTATTTATTACATTAATTTACCTTTAACTACGTTAAATAAAAATCACCAAAGTTACTATTCATAATATAAAAATAAAATAAAAGAAACCAATTAACATAATTTGGACCCACTGATTAAAAATATTGAATCCATTTTTCAAAATTCAAAACACTGAAGTTGCAGTAATTAATATAATATTAATCAAATTTTCAGAATGAAAAAATAGGGGGTTTTTTAAAAGTTAAAACATTGGAAAAGATTGAACTAGTTTTACATAAGAAATCAATGTAAAACTAATGAAAATGTCTTGAGTTGAATAAAATTATAAAAATTTATTATATTTATACTTCAAAACTATTCAATAATATAATTTACCTTTTTAAAGTTTTTTGACTGAAAAAGTAGTTTTCAATTAAGATTTACCGTATTTTTAGTATTCGTCAAAATATGAAAGTTATCAACAAAATATCAAAAATTCATTCAAAGTTATGTTTTATTCCCTGATTCTAAAGAAGAATTTTATTTTTTAAAATTTTAACTTATTAATGTGTCAAAAACTGGATTTAAAATGGGTACACAATCAATAGGAAGTGAAACTCATTTTTTAATACTTCTTTTAAATGAAAAATTGAATTTGTTCTTATATAGTGTTCTATAAAATAGATTAGACTAATTTTAATGATATATAAAATTAAAATTTTTGTTAATACTATTCATAATCGCTAGTTTATATCTCATTAAATTATATTATTTTAATAATATATCAATTTTTAGTGAAACTCATTATTGTGTATAATGCAAGCTATAGATAATGGTCACTATTGCATATAATGAAAGCCATTTTAGTGTTGGTTTAGAGAATTTTTAATTTGGTGTTGTGTATAACATAATCCGAACCTAGTTCTTATATAAATTTAATAATAAATAAACTCATTGTTGTGTGAAATGAATTCTATCAAAAAATGTGAAATTGTCTATAACACAAGATAATAATAGTGTTGTGTATACTGCAACTAATATAGTGATATGTATAGTGAAATCTAATCCTGGTGGAGCATACCACAGAAGACATCAATGAAATTAAAAAGAATACATCTCATAAAAGTTTTGGGTTTTACATTCGTGAGAATCTGTTGACATTGAAGGAAGCTTCTAATACATGACACAATTATTATAAATAGGTATCTACCCACCCCCCAGCAGAAATGTAGAGAAATATATGTATAATATTAAAAGGCTTCAAATTTTTGAAGGCTGTTCTTGCAAAAAAATCATGATTAAAATATGTTTATGAAGGAAACGAAAGCTGACCAAAAGTTTTAAGAATCAAAAAAGTATTGAAGTTCACGTAGGCTATAAAAGGATGAAAAAAAATTGCGAGCATATAGAAGGAAAGTGATCTTCTTGAAAGTTTTTGATATTGATGAAATGAGATTTCTTTATGAAATATGGTTGAGCTTCACAAAATAGGTCAGCATCATGAATGTTTTGGGGTTCGTGAAGGCACTCTATACTTGTGATTAATTATGCAGTTCCTGAAGGATGTGTTAGCTTCGAGGAGGCAATGAGCATCACAAAGGCGTTGAAAATGTATTTTCCTATCAATATGTTGTAAATTGAATAATCATCAAGTGGGTGAAAGTATAAATTCAAAAAAGAACCAAGATACAACTGAGTATGAATTTATTATTGTTAATGAACATACAAATAGGCCCATAAACTGTGTGTGAATCGTTTAAAATGTAGTGAGAAATTGAAGAGTAAGAAGGTAATCCTTTCAAAATATAGTGATCCACTGATATAAATAATGATGTAGTGTCCCTTGGGAAGAAGTGTTTTGTCCATAAACATTTTAAACGTTGTGATCTTGGGAAAAGATGTGGTCTATCCCACAAAACATTTTTTTGTGAGATGTAGAGGACTAGGTACATTGGTGCATTGTTGTTGTATACTCCCTTGATGTATCATAGTGATGGAGAACCAAGTAAAATTATTTGTTTCCTTTTTCATGATCTTTGTGTTTACATTCAATACATCATCATCTAATTAATAAGTGATTAATTACTTCTAAATAAATAGTTAAGATAAAATAAATTGGCCCTTATAATAAAAAAGTCAAGAATGAGTGGGGTAGGAATAATTTTTAAAAGAATAACCATTCCATGATTCACCCCCCTCTTAGGGTATTTAGGACCCTTTTGGGGCATAAATAATAATTATAGGGATTTTATTACTTTAAGGATGCGTGTAAACTTAGAGTCAATCTGCACTTTGTCACATGTCATTTAATTGATGTATGTTTCCATGATTAATTTTAAAATCATTAAATCCTAAATTAATTTTTTGGGTAATTTTTATGTCATGACCTGTGTATTATTCTTTATTATAAGTTGGGGATAAGATACTGATTAATCAAGGGAGTTTGGTTTATATTCCAATGCGAAAGGATTGGAAAAAGTGGATTTGAGATATATATAGTTTATTTTAGTTCATTTAATTATTATAATTTATTGAGATTAATTAAACAACTATATTTCAATTATAATTAGTTATAGTATGTGTTTTTTGATCTGATTCAACACCATCATATATCACTGAAGATCTGGGTTGGGCCTTGGTAATTTTTTTACCCATCTAAAATAAATGGAAATCTTCATATAATGATGGTGGTCCATTGTAAATTCTATTTTGTAGTTATATACATTTATGTTTGAATACTGATACACAGACTCTCCCCTAAGGTATATGAAACCAATTTAATTTTATTTAAGTGACATGTTAATGATGTTAAAATGGATAACAAAGATTAATGAATTCGAGAGGTCACTAACAACCTATGTGCGCTAGCTTCATACCTTGTCCCTTGAAGGCTGAGTCTTAGACCCTTGAGAAACCCAGTAGTCTCATGACCCTATTGGAGGTGAGGATGAACCTAGTATGACATTTCAATCCTTGTGTAGGACTAGGTGGACATAATATTGTGAAAAAATATAATGTTGGGTTTTTATATTTTCTTAGACATATCATGGGAACCCAAAGGATCCATGAACCTTCTCATGACCATAGATGTTGTGGAGAGACCCTATCTAGCTATAAAAAACTCAAACCCCTTAATAGGATGTTTTGGGATGCGATGCTGTGGTGCATCAGGTGTTGACACATGACTGTGACACTGCCCTATAGGATCCCAAGATGGATTCCTCTTATCATATACTAATTTCAAGGGTTCCTGTAAGGATTAATATTATTCTGTTATTTTCTCAAGGATATTGAAAGGGATACCTCACCCTGAATAGACCTTAGGGACCCTAGTGGGTTCCTCAAGGGATGACCAAACCTAAAAATGTGCATCATTAACCTATGTAGATATGGTAATGGGAATCACCATAGAACTCATACCAACCCTACAATTTCACGAACCAATCTAGGGTTCCATCTTATTTTACAATCGATTCGGCCCATGTCATGGCCTAAAGTGAATTATTGATCCCCATGGGGTTGAAATTTATGAATGGGTATCAAAAAAAATTACGAATTATTTAAACAATGATATGAAACCATAAATATTACACAATAAAAAAACATGGAACCCTGACCAATATTGGTACTGGAACCAATAAGACATTAAGAACCTTGTATCTTAGGTAAAATTTAAATAACAACCATAACCCAAAACTTATTCATGCATGTTTCACAATTGTGGAATCTATCCCAATGCCTAGTGGTCTTTAACCATCATCATTGTTTTGTTAGTGTTGCTTCAACAAACCTTCTAGAACAAACTTGACCTCAACCATGCCAATCCTACTAGTGTATTAGTCCATGTTTTCCCTCTTAGATAGATAGTATTTTCTTTGTTCTCAATTTCTATTTCACATGTGACATATGTCATCACATCAACATTCAGTCATCAATAAATATGAATAAAACATGAATACCCATCAATTTTCGTAGGCAAATCCAATTTCAAATCCAAATGGGAAGAAATAAATTTGAAAACATTCTTTACAACAAATATATATTTTATAGAACACATATAAGGAACAATATAAACAAGAAAACCAGAAATGTAATCAATTTCATTTTGAAATCCATTTATTAACCAATACACACTTGGAAACCTTTTGAAAAAATATTTATCAGAAATCACATATTCCATAGATCACATTTAAGAAGAAAATAAAACATAAAAAATGATCAAATAATGATAAAGCATGGAATCCCCTACCCCAAACATGGAAATATTAAGAATCCAGTGGAAAACCCCAACCTCAAATCAAAAGTACATGATAATGTAAATATATATCCATACACATCATTATTTTTTCCAAGGAACCATGATTCAACCCATTTTATGGAAACTATCCCACTGGAGGAAGAAAAAGCCAAGAAAAAATCAAGAAGAACCAAAAAAGAAATCAAAAATAAATAAATGAGAGACATACATGACTATTCATGAATATCTAAAGCCAAATACACCAAAAAATTAGAGTCAAAAGGGGAAAATAGAGAGAGGAAAAAAGAATCTAGGGTTGCGAATCCTATATGGATTTAATTAGGGGGTTGTATAGTTTTAAAGTTGGGGTTGGTTAGAAAGGTAAATTTCAACTTTTAATGTTTTGGATATTCCACATGGTGAGCCTGCACAATTTTCCAAAATTTTTGGCAACTGTGTGGTCTCCACTATCCAAGAGGATACTAGTTACACAATTTCTTATGGAAGGGTGAATTCCAGTGCAGCAAACCATGTGGTCTCGATAATGCCATTATCCCAGGAATATGTTTTCACATGGGTTGGTGCATAGTTTCCCCAAACCATGCCTCAACTGTTTTCTTCCTGCTATATGGTTCCAAAAATCCATTTTTTCCAAAACAAATCTCCATGGAAACCAAAGGAATTTTATAATACCAAAAATTATCTAAATAATACCTCAAAATAATATCATGGATGTGAAAATTCTCCCCACCATTAAAACATTCTGTCCTTCTAATTTTATCTCGATGTATGATAAGTGAATAGAAATGAATAATGCTCCACAACCTAAGACTTCTACACCGAATCCCCATGTTAATAATTATCATGTTGCTAATGAACTCCAAAAAATGGTATGGAAATTCCTCAAATATAATTCGCATGTGATTAAAAATTTGAATTGGCCACTAAAACATGGAAAATATAATTCCAGTTCCAATTACACCTAATTTATCACATAATATAGTTCAGAATTATACTTTTTCAGCATAGATGTAATGACCCAAACAATTATATGTGAAATTTATCTTTTGATTTAACTATGTCTCTTATTTTGGAAAATGGATATAGATAAAATATGCACTATGTTTGTTTTATTATATCCAACTATACTTAAATGATATTTAACCATCAATACTCATGATAATAGAGTCCTTCAACATTGATGACATCACTAGTATAAATATAGTGTTTTAATAAATCCTTTCTACATTGGTAAAGGAGCTGATGGCCTCAACTAGTAAGATCATTCCATATGAATCCCATTTATTGGAGCTTCCATAAGTGATAGATTTTTTGGGATTTACCTTGACCAAGCCGAAGTCGATAAACAATAATATAAAAATGAGGGAAACCTTTTATGAGAGAAGTTCCAGCTCATTGAGATCATGGCCCAAAACATGTTCACGAAATGGACCCATGAAATCCTCATCATCTCACACCATACTCTTAGTGCGTACACTGGTGTGATAAAGTTATATGTATCAAGACCCCAACATTATTCTTATGTACATTATTTTTAAATATAATAATAAATATATTTTTATATTATTATTGATTTTAAAGAACAAATAGTATTTTTGGTTAATATTCAAATTGAATTAAGAAACCCATTTTGATGAATTAATAAATAAACTATTACAAAAATATTATTATTAAATTACTTTTATTAAATATAAATGATATAATAATTTTTATGCTGCCAAATGTAATTTTTATCAATGTTTAAAAACTATTTTTTTTTCAAAACCTGTCAATTTTTAATAAATGAATTTTTTCATTTTAAATATGATAATTGGAATATTGAGAAAATTATTTGGATAAAATTAATATTTTTTTTGGAATCCGGAAGTCAAAATTATCCAATGGTTGATTTTTCATAATTTTCTGAGAAAGCGATTTCTTTGTTAAAACTTAAATACCATATAAAAATTAGTGTGTTTTATGACATCATAATGGAATAATGGTGTTGTTAAAAACATAATAAAATGCATATTCAGCCAAATATATGTTTGAACTTTAATATAATGTTATTTTAGATTTCTTGACAGATTTTATAAAGCCTTTTTGAATTTTCCAAAATGTATAATATATTTTATGATTTTATGTTTATTTATTTGATAATGTGACTTACATTCAAATTATTAAGGATAATATTTTAATAACATAGGCCCATGGCCTTATAAAATAATGCCTTCAAATCCTCTTTGGAAGAAACCATGGTAATAATTTTTGTTTTGAATATTTAATTATAATGATTCCAAAACCAATTTTTTGTGAAATATTAAAGAATTCCCATGTCATTTCCTATATAAACCAACCCAAAATCCCACTTATCTTCACTCAAAATACTTTTAGAACTTCATTACTCTATAATACACTATCTATAATCCTCCCAAGGCACCCTATGCTCTAAAAGATCACTTATTCATGTGGTTTGAGTCACACAATCAACTTAGGGTTACTTCTATTCTTATTATTATCCAAGTTTCCATATATTATTACACCCTTTTTCATTCATTTAATATTTATGGGGTATGTTTTTCCTCCTCCTGAATACTGACCATGTTGTTTTTAATGAATAGATACCTCTTTTTCTATTTTACTTATTATGTTATGCCATCTATTTCCAAATTCCTTATGTTGGGCCATGAATTTATATGAGTATATTACTTTGCATTATATGTGTACATGATTAGTGAAATATTTCTCTCTCATCAACCCTCTTTATTAATTTTAATGTCACGCTGTTAGGCTACCGAAATTTCATTGTGAATCTCCATTCCAAAACAATTGTGTATGTGAGTTCCTTACCCATTGGATATCAATGGTGTTCCCATTTATACTTATATACTTTTTTATTATAGAAGTCAATGTTTTTATTCAAAACCTCGTGATCATGGAATATATTATTATAATTAATGAATCCATGCGTTAAGACCTATGTGGCACACTTAAGCATGAGGATGAAATGAAAGTGAAGGGATCGGCTGGAATTTTATTATGTTCCAATGAATTTGGTAATGTTTATTATCATGATACAACATGTTGGGATAGGGGTTTACTAAATTAGTTTATGGTATTTTTATAATATGATGTTTTTGAAGTTTAAAATTTTCCTATGAGGCAATTTTTTATGATTTTTTCACATTTCCATGTTATGATTATCATGCTATATCATTTATTTATGTTCATGCTTCATTTATGATTCATTGATATGCCTATTATCTAAAATGTGTAGTATTCCTCATGTTATTCCATGTTTATTCCTTTAATGGTCTTTATAGCTCACCCCTTCTTTAATTATGTCCTCAGGTAATCCCCTACAATGTTAAGAATGAAAAATCATCATGGTCTTGTAAGGTTAGTTTTCAATAATGGTGTTTTATTTCATGTTTTAAGTTGTTATGTAATGTTCCTAATTTCACAATACAATAGTAATATTGATATTTCAGGTTGTATTAAGGGTAATCTTATGTCATTAAATGATGTATGAATGTAATAAAAAGAACATGGTTATTATAATTGGTATCATAAGAATGTTTAGTTATAGTTGGCATTATGATTAGGAAAATCTAGTGAAATCTATAGGGATAAGTGAAAGTATAATAAAAACATTCCAAAATCATGGTGACTATAAAGAAATAGATTTACTAAGAAAATACATCCCTATATGGATTTTAAAAACCATATGTCTACCTATCATAGATATATCTAGGGGTGAAACCCAAAAACACTGCATTGATCTATACCTGAACGGGATCTAGTGAATGAAAATAGGATTTGTTGTACTCCTAGTTCGACCCTCCTCGGTGATATGCTTTTATAAATTCAAAATCTTAGTAAGAACCATTATTAATGGAACCAAAAAACCCATAAGAATATATTTTTGGAAATAGATCATGGATAGCTCAGATTGATGCCTAGAAACTCATAAGTCAAATAAATAAATTTAATTTATATGTTATCTCTTTAATGTTATTGGATTACCTTTTATGTTTTTTTTCAGTATAAAAAACTTACCCATTATTTATATTATATTCTTGAAAATGGATGGTAATAGAAATAATCATTATAACAACTGATGTGAAGATCAATGTAATGATTTCTATAATGCGATTCCTAACCCATTGGGAGTGGGAATCAAAAACTTTATCATGATATTCTCTCAGTTAACTGATGTAATGAAAATAATCCTAGATCAAGAGAAAATTACACCACCATGAAAGAACAAGTCTAAATTGAAATATTCACCAGACAAAGCCCTCCTAATTTGAATCAATCATCTGATCCCTTAATATCTTAACAATGTATCTACTCCACTGGGAAGTTCTTCTCCCCCTTTAATGATCCGAACAAGATAAGGTTAATCTGGTTTCTTGTCACATGGTGGGTGAAGCTAATGAATGGTGGGAATTGATTAGAAATATGAATCCTGAGGAATATATTGAGGCAATGAGATAGAAGTATTTTTGGAAACAAAATTGAAATATTTTACTCACACCCTCCAACATAATATGGAAATGGACTTCCTTACCCTCCACTAAAAATATGACTAATCCATCAGAGCGTATGAGGAAAACATCACAAGGCTTTCATGAAATTCCTTTTAATTTGTCATTACCCCCTAATTAAAGGTTGAATTCTTCTTTGGTGGGATAAAACATAGCCTATAGAAAGACCTAGCGATCCATGACATTGATAGCTATGATGATATTATCTGAAGTTCCTTCAAAGTTAAAATGGAGATCAGTGAAACATATGGGTATCATGGGGATAAGAAGAGGAAGGTGGAGTCAGATTCTGGTGGTCTCATAGAGATATCAAAAAATTCCATGAAATTTTAACACCTGACAATCCCAATGTGAGGAATGAAGAACCCTAGAAGTTTCCTAAAGGGGACAAGGAAATGATTTAGATAATGGAATAAAGCAAACCCAGCCAGCATTTACTGAAATAAATAGCTACTGTGACTAAAGAAAGGAATGATCTAGTAAACCCTCAATGAATAGTTCATTGCTAAAAATGAAAATAAGTAAGACATTTATCAAATAAATTCACTAACCAAAGTGTTTTTTAAAGAAACCAACAACCTCCATTGAAGTAAGGGAGATATTTTTCGATTAGTATTGCTGATTTGAATACCAAAAATGAATGGGTGACAAGTATTGTAGTAATTTATACAAGAATAGAAAATTTAATTTTTTAAAATGATTCTAAAAATTAATTTACATCCTGAATGTTAGTAGAACAATCAAAATATCACAACAAATCATGGAAGGAGAGATGTCAGAGAAAATGTCAAATCTAGAAATTATAGCATCCCTTGTATATAACTTCTCCCCAATCATAGTTCATTGATAGAATTTCCTAGAGATCCTTTGTATACTTCCATTGGTTTAATTTGATGCAACTCTTGGCATTGATTGGATTTCCTATTATAAAGGAAACATAAATTTCCATGAGAGGTAAATCACTCTCAATATGGAAAATCAACCCCAAATACTATATAAGATCAAGGAAAAGGATTAATCTTCGTTAGAACCATCATCCCAAGCATGGATATTACTAAAATATGGTAATTATTATATTTCATAGACAATTGAGTATATGGAAGGAACCATCCTCAATGACCTACCTATTTTGAGGGAATTCAATGATGTGTTTCTAAAGGAATCACCTGGTCTTCCTCCTAGTAGACATGTTTAATTCTCAAATGATGATAAACTAGCCCATAACCAATATCCAAGACTTTATATAGAGTAGCTGTTGTGGAACAAGATGAGCTAACGAAACAACTATAGGAGAATATGGATAAAGGTATCATACACCCAAGTTATTCACCATGGGGTTCACCAGTCCTCTTCATCATGAAAAAGTATGGGTCAATGTGCCTTCTCATTGATTATTGATTGATCAAAAAAATCAAGATAAAGAACAAGATTCCTTTTCCATGAATTGAAGATAAGTTTGATAAGCTACATGGAGCACAATAGTTCTCTATGGTGGTTCTGCAGTTGGGATTTTACCATGTAATGGTGAAGAAGGAAGATATCCATAAGACTACTTTTAATACAAGGTACATGCATTATGGTTTTATAGTGATTCCATTAATACTCACTAATTCTCTAACAATATTAATGGAATTGATGAATAGATTCTTTAAATATTAACTCGATACATTATTCGTAGTATTTATTGATGATATTCTAATATACTCCAATGGTAATAAGGATCAGAAGGATAATTTAAGTATGTTCTAAAGTCTTTGTGAAAAGAAAATATTTATACTAAATACAAAAAATATGAATAATTGTTGAAGGAAACCATTTTCTTGGGGAATATATTCATAAGAAAAGGATTTTCAATTGACCTTTAATGATTGAGGCAATTGAAGGATGGAAGAGTCCATCATCTATTATAGATATTCATAGTTTACTCTGAGTAGCTGGGTATTATCATCAATCTGTGAAAAATTTCACATAATTGTCAATCCTTCTAACCAAGATAACTCATAAGGGATTCAAGTTATATTGGAATGATGAATTAAAAAAGAGATTCAAGGAGTGGAAAAAGAGGCTTATCACTGCACCCATTCTCAAACTACCTAGATGTGGGGATATATTCATGGTATTCAATGATGACTCGATGAAGGGAATCTGTTGTGTGTTGATGAAAAATGACAAATTCATTGCATATTCTTCAAAGCAATTGAAATTTTATGAGTAGAACTATCCAACACATAATCATGATTTGGCGGAAATGATCATCACATTGATAATATGGACACATTACCTCTTTGGGGAGAAGTGTGCAATATATACACAAAAAAAATCCTCAATTATATATTCACACTGAAAGAGTTGAATATTCTCCAACGAAGATGGTTAAAGTTTATTATGGACTATGACTACTCAATTCACTACCATCCGAGAGAAGTGGATAAAGTGTCAAATGATCTATGTATAAATGATCTAGAAACTCTTTCATTGATGAGAATTTATAAGTAAATAATCTTCTTAGACTTGAATAGGATGGAAATGGGAATCATAAAGGTTGTAACATCATCAATATTTTCACAATTGATTGGTCAACCGTTACATCTATGGAAGTTAAAGTATTCTCATTGTGACGATGTGGGAATTCAGAAGAATGTGGAAACTATTAGAAAAGATAAATCCTTGGAGTTCAATTTTAATGAAGTAGGTGTCGTAAGATTTGGGTCTAGACTATGTGTACTATGAAACCATGAGTTAATGAAGTAAGTTTTGGATGATTCTCATAGATCAACCTTCTCTATCCACCATAAAAGCATATATATGTATAGAGATCTCTGAAAACACTGTTTGTGGGGCAATATAAAGAATGAGATTATTGAAAATTCATGATGATGTCTCATATGAGAATGATTAATGGTAGACAGGAAATATACAAGGGGATGATGAAACTATTAACCATAACTATTGGTTAATGGGAAAACATCACCATTGACATTTCCACCGGGCTTCCAAGTACAACTAGAGAAAACAATTATATTTTGGTTGTGGTGTATCTTTTTACATAGAATTCACACTTTATTTTGATGATATAGGATTTCAAAATGGATCTACTTGAATTGATATAAACTGGAATGGTGGAAAATCATACATGGTGTAACACCATCGATTGTATCCGATCATGATCGTTCAATCACCTTTATGTTCTAGAAGAGTCTCTAACATGATCTGTATATTAAGTTAACCTTAATCACGACCTATCACCCTCAATCTAATAGAAATTTTATGAAGTCTATCCAGACACAAGAAGACATGTTGAGATAATTTTAATTGGACTTCAAAGAAGATGGGGTCAATATCTTCCTCTAGTGGATTTCTCTGTCAAAATCATTTTCTACCAGAGCATCCAATTATATCCTTATGAATCCCTTTATGGGAAGAGGTGAAGAACACAAGTATGTTGGGATGAATTTGGGGAACAAAAAATTCTAGGCCCTTAAATAGTTAAGGAAATGTAAGATAAGGTTATGAATAATCAATAACACATCGAGGATACTCAGAGTCTACAGAAAAACTATCCTGAAAATCATCGACAAGGCATAGAGATTTATTTTTGATACATTGTACTCCTCCACATATCTCTATGGAAGAGATTAATGATATTTGGGATGAAGGTAAATCTTAGTCTAAGGTACATCATCCCTTTTGAGATCCTTCAACACATCAATGAAGTGGATTATTGACTAGCACTCCAACATAAAATATCAAATGTACTTGATGTAATCCATGTATCCCTCTTGATAAAGTACATAATAGACCCATATCATGTACTTAATATAGAGGTGGTACCATTGGAGAATGATAACACATATGCGGAGAATGGAGTGAATATCTTAGATTGTAGAGATAATGTTTTACAGAATATGACAATGAGCCTGTTCAATGTGTTTTGGAGATAAAAAGTTTTATAAGAAGCAACATGGTAACTGGAGGAGGTGATAAAAAAAAGTTACACTCATCTATTTTAATTAGGGAAATGAAAAATTAGACGGTGAAATTTCTTAATTGGGGAAGAATGAAATGAACAAAAATATTATAAGGGAAATTACTATTTTGATTTAATTAAATTTCTTATTCATAAAATTGTAGATAGAAAACAATTGCACTCCATTTTTTTATTATATTTAATTGGATTTAAAATACTGATGAGTATTATAACCATTAATAATTTATCAATTGAATGGTTATCACATGACTAGTATAAATATAGGGTTTTATAAAATCCTTTCGACATAGACAAAGAAGTTGATGGTCTCAACTAGTTGGATTGTTCCCTATGAATTCAATTTATCAGAGCTTTTGAGGGAGATAAAATTTATTGTATTTTCCTTAGACCAATCCCATGCCGATATCCAACAACTTAAGAATGGTTGAAAACATTTACAACATATGTTCAATCTTATCGAGATAATTGAACAAACCATGTTCACTGAATGACCCCATGAAATCCCAACCATCGCACACCATACTCTCAAGGAATATGTTGCTATAATAATAGGATATGTATCAAGACCCTATTATATTGATTATATACTTTATTTTTGTATACAACAATGAATATACTTTTATTTTTTTATTGATTTTAAATTACAAATATTTTTTTTGGTTTATATTCAAATTGAATTAAGAAATCTATTTTATTTAATTAATAAATAAAAAGTTAATAATATAATATTATTAAATTATATATATTAAATACTATTGATCATATATATTTTATGATTCCAAATCTATTTATTATTAATGTTTAAAAACTATTTTTTTTCAAATCCTATCATTTTCAATAAATGTCAGTTCTTATTTTAAAATTGAATATGGGCTTATTTATAAAATTATTTGTATAAAATGAATATTAAATTTGGAATATAGATGTCAAAATTATCCAGTGCTGAATTTTTCTTAATTTTCTGATATAATATATTTTTTGGTTAAAAATTGAATGCCATATAAATATTTAGTGTGTTTTGTGACATCATAATAGGAAAATATTGATGTAATAAACTCTATAAAAGGGATATTCAACCAAATATAAGCTTTAAAATCAAAATATTTTTATTTTAGATCGGTTTGAATTATTTTATAATGGTTTAGTGAATCCTAGAAAATGTATTATATATTCTAGGATTTTATGATCATTTCTTGAATAATGTGACTCACCTCCACATAAAAAAGTATCATATTTTAATTTCATTGTCCCATGGCCTTATAAAATAATTATTTCTATCCACCATGGGAAAAACCATTGGAAAAACCATGCGAAGGCTTGTTCTTTTGATTATTTAATTATATAGATTATAAAACCTTAGTTTGTGAAATATTAAAGAATACCCCTCTCATTTCCTTTATTATCCCACACAGGATCTCACTTATCTTCACTAAAAATAATTGGATCACGTCTTTACTCCTCCTTCTAATATATATAATCATTCCAAGGTTCCCCAAGCTCTCAATAAGCCCTTATTCAAGCTTTTCAAGTCACACACTCAAGAAAGGGTTCCTTCTATTCTCATTTTTATTCTTGTTTCCTTACATTTTTACACACAATGGTTTTCATTTAAAAATTATGGGGTATGTTTTCAAATCTCTCCTATAAATCCCTTATTATTTTTAATGATGAGAAACCCATTTATATCTCCTTAACCTCTCCCACATACACTCATTACCAAGCCAAAATTTAATGAGAGTTATTCCATTTCTCTCCATTCTTTAAGTTTCTTTATTATATTATGCCTTATATTACAAAGTCCTTATATTGGGACATTTATTTATATAACCATCATAATATAAAATTAATATAAATTTTATGAGATACCATGTTATCCCTCATCATCCCATTTGATGAATTATTAATCATGCTGTTAGACTGTCGAAATTACACTGCGAATATCAAATCCAATATAATTGTGTAAGTGAATACCATACCCATTCTCTATCAAGGGTGTTCACTATTACACACATATAACTTTTTATTGAGGGAGTACATGTATTTATTCCACAAACAATTGTTGTGGAATAAATTAGGAAGATGAATTAATCCATTCTTTATGATATATGTGGCACACTTAAGCATTGAAATGAAATGAATGTGACAGGTGCGCCCAAAAATATATAGTGCCCTAATGTATTGGCTAATTATTAGTATAATGATATGACATGTTGGGGTGGGGGTTTATCAGATTCATTTATGGAACTTTTTCTACTGTGATATCTTCATAGTTTATCCTTGACCTATGATATAGTGTTTTAATTTGTTTCCACATTTCCATGTTAAGATTATCATGGTATATGATGCATTTATGCTCATGTTTCATTTATGTTCAATTTATATGCCTATTGTATAACATGTGTTTTCTTCCTCATATTATTCCACGTTTATTACCTTAATAGGATATATTTTGAAAACCTTTCTTATTTATGTTCTCTGGTTATCCCATGAAATGTTATGTACAAAGGAAAGTTGTGGTCATGTAACGGAAGGTTTCAATAATGATGTTTTTTTTCATGTTTCAATTTGTTATGTAATGTTCCTAATTTACCAAGATAGTAGAATTATAGATATTTTGGGGTGTATTTAGTGTAATTTTATGTCCTTAAATCATGTATAAATGTAATAAAAAGAACTAGGTTGTTATATGAGAGACTTGAAACACTTCATCAATAGACATTAAATGAGAAGGAAAAGCTAACAAGTATGCCACATTACCAATATGATTCGTACTCCCTAATGGACTGATACGCCTCGACATTATCTTCACATGATAAACAAGGTAATTTTGACCCCTATGAGGTTCCACAATAAAAACAATTAATCACCCACTTAGTGTTCTAAGGTTTGATTCATCTGATCACCATAAGACTTATGGAAAATCTAAGTTGTCAAAAATTGTTTCCCGATCAAGTTGACTTTGCCAAATGTTTCTTATACGATTATCAATCCAAAAAATTAGGTTTCACCAATATATATTAAGTTCAATTAAGACTAACATGACTAGCCATAATAAGCCTCAAATGGGGACATTTTAATTAGGTATTTGTTACTATTATTGTAGGAAAAATCAACCAAAACCAAATGGTTATCCCATGATCTTCCAAAATCCAATAGAATTTCCTGGATCATTTCCTCTATGAACTGACTCACCTACTCAATTTGACCATCCATTTTAGGATGGTATGTAGTACAAAACATTATTATTGACCCCATTACCTTATAAAGGCTTTCCAAAAACCGAGAGGTAAATCTAGGGTCCCAATCTGGAACAATAGTCGACGACACACCATGAAGCATGATTATCCCATAAAAATACAATCCACCCAACTCATCTACCTTGTATAAATCCCTAATAAAAATAAAATAGGTTGAATTTGTCAATTTTCAGTGATTAACCATATTGAATTCTTTCCCTCAGGTGTATGAGGCAATCCAATGATGAATTCCATGTCTAACTTGTCCTAATTCTTAGTTGGAATTATTAAAGGCAAAAACAAACCAGAGGTTATAAGAAAGTCTGCGATTATCATTTTGAAATGTAAAACATTGAGATTCAAAGCCACATATATTCTATATAATGCTGGTAGAAAGTTAATGACAATGAAAAACATAGAACATCATTTTAGTACTAGGATGAATGACCTGCTAAGACTGGTCTCTATCAAGAACCACCACTTTCTACAATAACAACAACAACATGAAACATCCCATGGAACACATAACTCCCTCAGGAAACAAGTACGTATCACTAGGCACTAACCCAACATTTAGAATATCTATATGATGTTGGAAAAACTCATCATTCGACTGATTCATTGAAATAAACACTATAAGGGATCAAGTCATTTGAACACTTGCTATGAACACACCATCTCCATTCTTCTTGTTTTCCATATGCATGTGGGAAAAAGTTTCATCAAATTCCACCCTTTAGAAGAGTCCTCCGATGTATGGACTGAAACATTTCTTCTAAAATCATATTCTACTGAATTACCTTTTCCTGGGGTGTACACGATATCAAAATCAAACACCAGATGGTACTCCACCCAATAAAGAAGACTTTGATTCAGATACATCTATTAGAATATGCATGATGAACTCTTTTGATATGAATAAACCACAAACTTCTCCCCAAATTGATTATGACTCCATATTATCAATGCATGTATCACTACCGATAACTCTAGGTTGTGGGTTGGGTAATTATTTTCATGTAGACATAGTTGTTGATAACCATTATCCATAATAAGCTCATACTTCATTAGAAAACACCAAACACCCATACCTAATGAATCATAATAGACCAAGTTTCCCTTTCTAGATTCTCACGAAATCAAAATAAGGGTTGTGTCCAATCTCTAAATAACTTTTCAAAAGATGCTATACATTCTAGGTTCCATTCAATCTTCACCTCCTTCCATGTGACAGTCTTCATGGGTGAATCATATCAAGATAAATATCTAAGAAACAACATTTAATACAATGACATTCCCAAAAATATAACAACCCTTCTCTTTATTACACACTTAAACATGATTTATTACATAAACTCTTCACTTGATACAAAATGGAAGATCAAGAGTTCTAGTGTCTTTGGGGATTAGGAACATTACATAACTACTTAAAACATGAATCACAACATCTTTATTGAAAAATTCATTTACATGACAACTACATTCCCTCGCACATAGCATTGCATGGGATAACCTAAGGACATTCATAAGAAAATAGTGAGCTCTAAATCCCGATAAGAGAATACAAAAGGAATATAATAACAAATACAATAAATGTCAGATATTTGGAATATCAATACAGCACAAGAGAACCATGAACATAAAGGCAATATAAATCATGAGAAAATCATAACATGGAGATGTGGCAACAACACATAACATGGAATTACAATGAGAAATGGGCATGGTATTCACTACACAATGACTTGGGATTGGAAAACTATGGTGCAATTTCGGCAACATAACGACGTGACATAAGAACTCATGAAAATGGTTTATAAGATAGAAATGGGTGTCCTGACATATTAACCTGAAATATAAAGTTGGGGTGTCATAATTATACTTGTCCCAACAATTGTGATGGAATTTAGATTCATGATTCAATATAATTACTTGAATGTAAATGAGAAGAGAGAAATTCATTACGGAATTTCGACATGGTAACAGGTGTAGATGGGAGGAATTTGTTGAGAGTTAAAGGGGTCTCTCATCATTCAAACATAAATTGTGAAGTATTTTAGAGGTTCTAAATAATACCCCAACATTTGTAATTGAAAAATAAAAGGTAATAAAAATATTATGAAACATGGATAAAAAGAGAAAGGTAGGAATCCGTTAGTAGGTAGTGTGATCCCAAAGGCTTTGGAGAGGATTGAGAGAGGCTTCTGGAGAGATTGGGGTGCCTTGGGTGGATTCTACAGAGAGGAGAAAAGATTATGGATGAACACCAAAGGCTTTGAGTGAAGAGGAAGTAAGATTTTGGGTAGTTTTATATAGGTAAGAAGAGGGAATTCTTAATTATGTAGGTTTGGGACACAACACATAAAACTTTTCAAAACCACAAACTAGACCATGGTTTTTGACCATGGTTATTTCCAAAGGGGAGAAGAAAACAATATATTATAAGGAAAATGGATGAAATTCTTAAAGTAATAGGGTTTCTTATGTGGAGGTGACTCACACTCTCAAAGAAATCAATTTGAAATGTCAAAATGTTTTATAAGTCTTGGAGGGTCCACTAAAGATTCCCAAAATAAATATAAAAATCTAAAATGACCTTATTTTAATGGTAAAACATGTATTGGCTGAAAATAATGTTTATTTTATTTTATAACATCACTATTGGGTCATTATGATGTCATAAAACAAATTATATAACTAAATGGTAATTAATTTTTTCCCAGAAGTTCGACTGTCCCAGAAAATTATGAAAAATTCACCATTGTATAATTTTGACGTCCCAATCCCAAAAATAATAGAAATTTTACCTCAATAATTTTCAAAAAATTTAAATTTTTACTGTTAAAATAAAAACTGACATTTATAAAAATTCTTGGGTTTTGACCAAAACACATTTCAAACCTTAATAATAATTATAATTTCATTCATAAATTTATACAATAATTTATATTTAATAAAAATTAAATTAATAATAATAATAATAATCTATTAAAATATTATTAAAATAAAAATCCATTAATTCATCAAAAAAGATTTCTTAGTTGAATATTTACTAAAATAACTATTTGCGCTTTAAAAAATATTTACAAAGTAACAATAATAAAAAGAATTTATATTCTCTATACAAGATTAATGTACATAATCATAGTACTAGGGTCGTGTTACCTAACCCCTTAAAACACCCACATAAGACCTTAGGGTAAGGTGTGTGATGGTGACAGACACTTTGGGTGGCTTGGAAAACATTTCATGAGTGGTAATCGATATCAACTTCTACATCTCTCTTAGACGATTCCGCTCAAGTTTAACGTATTCCAGTATGGCATGGGTTTGGTCAATAGTGAATACCAATGATGACACCTCCTTTCTGAGCTCCGACAAATGGGACTCATATGGGTAAATTCTACTGGATGATGAAATCACTTCCTTTTTCTAAGTAAATTGGATTTGTTAAAGCTCAATATTTATACTAATCATGTGATTACTGTTCAAAGGATATATTTGCAACGATCCCAATTATTATTGGTATTTTAAAATCCAAACCATAGAACCAAATTAGTGCATATTATTTATATAAACATAATAATAAATTTATATTGAAAAAAAATATTTTTCATTAATAAATTTTTCGGTCGTTATAATCTTCCCCCTTTAAGAAATTTTGCCCTCGAAATTTCATTTTATATTTTAATCCAATAACAGGTGCATGTACTTTTCCTTTATTTTATCAACGACATCTTCATTCTTTCCTATTATCATTTCCTTCATGTAAAAAGGGTGCATGCGTCATAATGGTACCTCAGGATATTTTCAAAATCATCTAATTACTTCTCCAAAAAACACCTCATGCATCATGGTTTATATCGATGTAAGAATCAATAAGAAATTAAAATTGTATTTCTTATATATAATATTGAAATATCATCTTGACATTGTTTTCTCATAAATCATTCGTACCGATTCATCTTCAAATATTAAAAAATAGGGATTTGGTAAATAATTTTTGTATTTCCACAAAGAAAATAATCTATATTTTGATACGTATATGCTACTTGGAGTTATCCCTCTTTTGCATCATATAGAAAATCTTTTTGTACTTCATAATTTTCAAATAAAGAGAAGAATTTGAAAAGACCCAAATGGTACTTCCCACTCTTAGAATTTTATGAATTTTAAGAGCCCAATATTCCCAAATAGATGGTACTTGATCCTTGAAGGAATCATGCAATGATAGAGGTATTGGATGCCTCATAATGTTTTTGGCAGATAACTTAGATTTTTAAACAATTTTCATAGTCATTTGAGAATGCATTCAGGATGATCTTTCTGAGTAGTTCTTCAGGAAGAGAGAGAAGAGTTGTTCATGATCTTCCCCCTTTAATATTTTAACTATTAACAAAGGAATACAATTAGGGGTTTTGAATACTTATCAAAGTATCATTAAAAGGAAACATTGATCATAAAATAACAATGTTGTAAATGATAATTATATCATAACTTTTGACTCCTTAGGTTTAAATCAAGTTTATCCTTGATCTATTTCTTAAAATATGTTCTTATGGTTATTTTCTATTCCCTTAATAATGAGTCATACTAGGAATATGAATTTACCAATGTATATTCCCTGGGAGTGTCCTAACCAAGACTACAACAAGGCCCGTTGTTGTGTAATAGGATACCCCAGGTCAAGCCCGGGACCCGTTGTTAGGGTTTTCACCCCTAGGTTCATCTATGACAGAGCCTCATGTACTTTCTCGTATCCCAAACGAGACATATTTGTTTGATAAACAAAATACACAATACCCAAAAAAATATTAGGGATGTATTATAATATATAGTCTTGTCTCTACAACATCACTAGGGTTTTCAAATTCTAGTCCCAAATATAACTAAACCTATCCTCTAATACCAACTATAACAACCATGCCCGTTATTACACACTTAAAAATGATTTAATACATAAACACTTCACTTGATACAAAATGTATGATCGAGAGGTATAGTGTATTTGGGGATTATGAACATTAAATAAAAACTTGAAACATGAAACACAACATCTTTATTGAAAACATCCTTTACATGACCACAACCTTCCCTCATACTTATCATTGCATGGAATAACCTGAGGACATGCATACGAAAAGGGTGAGCTATAAAGCCTAGTAAGAGAATAAACATGGAATAAAATAAAGAATACAATACATGTTAGGAGATAGGAATATCAAAAGATCAGAAGAGAAACATGAACATAAAGGCATGATAAAGCATTAAAAATCATACCATGGAGATGTGGAAACAACACTTAAAATGGAATTAGCATGAGCCAAGGCTCATTGCACATGGAACATGAGTGAGCCCTAATTAAACATGTAGAATGAGTGAAATCTAGTTTCGATTGAATTAGAATGACTCAACTCCCATTTCACATGATGTATCATGATACTATACATCACCCAAGGCATTGGATCGCTATCACTGTGCAACCTTTATTAAACATTTCATTTCATGCATAAGTGTGACACATGGATTATAAAACATGGATTCATTAAAAATAATAATTTACTCCACAATAATGGAGTGTGGAATTAATATATGAAACTATTTAAACAATATGTAAATGTGAATAATGTTGAATACCATTGATAGTGAAATGGGAATTGTATTCACTACACAATTTCTTTGTCTTGGAAAATCACGGTGAAATTTTGGCAGCATAATGATGTGACATAAGAATAGATAATAATGGTTGATGTGATAAATGGGTGTCTCAACATATTTACCTGAAATGGAATGTAATGAAGTCATATAGATAAATGTCCCAAAAATTTCAATGGAATTTTGATTAATGATACAAAATAATTACTTGAATGTAAATGAGTAGAGAGAAATTCTTTACGGAATTTCAACATAGTAACTGGTGTAAATGGGAGTAATTTAATGAGAGATAAAGTGGTATCTCATCATTAAAACATAAAGAAGGTTGTATGGGGGAGGATTGAAATCATACCCCATGATTTATAATGAAAAAATAAATGGACATAAAAATATTAAGGTACTTGGATAAAAAGAGAAAGGTTGGAATCCCTAACTTGGATGTGTGATCCCAAAGTCTTGGGAGAGGCTTGAGAGATTCTTATTGTATGCTTGGGGTGCCATGGAATGATTATATAGGGAATAGGGAAGAGTTTGGACGAACTAATAAGGATTTTAGTGAAGATTAGGTGGGATCCTGTGTGGGTTTATATAGGAAAGGAGAGGGAATTCGTTATTATTTTGGTTTGGGACACCACAAATTAAACGGATCAAAACCACAAATGAGCCCATGGTTTTTCCCATGGTTTTTTCCAAAGGGAAGTGGAAAAAAATTATTTTATAAGGCCAATGGTATTACTTCTTAAAATAATTTGGTTTTTTATGTGGAAGTGAGTCACACTCTCAATGAAATCAATTTAAAAAGCTAAACTGTTCTATAAGTTTTGGAGGGTCCAATAAGGCTTTGTAAAATAAATAAAACAAACAGAAAATAAAATTATTTTATTGGTAAAACATATATTGGACGAAAATAATTATTATTGTATTTTATAACATAACTATTGGGTTATTATGATGTCATAAAACACATTATATAATTAAACGGTATTTAATTTTTACCCCAAAATTCGACTATCCTGGAAAATTATGAAAAATTAACCATTGGATAATTTCGACGTCCTAATTCCAAAAATAATATTTATTTTATCTAAATAATTTTCTAAATATGTGAATTTTTACGTTTAAAATAAAAACATACATTTATAAAAAATTCATGGGTTTTGAGAAAAACAGCTTCCAAACCTTTATAAAAATTGCAATTGCATTCATATAATTATACAATCATTTATATTTAATAGAAATTAATTTTATAATAATAATAATTTATTAAAATATTAGTTAATTAAAAAATCCATTAATTCATCAAAATACATTTCATAGTTGAATATTAACTAAAAATATTGTTTGCTTTATGAAAACTATTTACAATGTAACAATAATAAAAAGAATTTATTTTCTCTATACAAGAAAAATTTACATAATCGTAATACTAGGGTTTCATTACATAACCGATTAAAACAGACGCATAAGAACATAGGGTAATGTGTGTGATGGTGAGAGACTCTTGGGGTGGCTCAAATAACCTTGCTTGAGTGGTAATCTCTATCAACTTCCAGTTCTCTTGTATGTGGTTCAACACAAGCTTAACGTATTCAAGTTCATCTTGGGCTTGGTTAAGAGAGAATCTCAATGATGCCACCTCCTTTCCGAGATCTGACAAATGGGCTTCGTATGGGGAAAGTCTACGAGATGTGGCCATCACTTCCTTTATCTGAGTAAATATGTTTTGTTTATTCCCTATATTTATAATAATAATGTTATCACTGTACAATGTCTATATTAGAAACAATCACAATTATTAATGGTATTTTAAAATCCAAAACATAGAAACAAATAAGTGCATAATGTTTACATAACCATAAGAAGACATTTAAATAGACCAAGAGTAATTTTCAATAATAAATTTTTGGGTCGTTAAAAAAACTCTCCTGATATAAAAAATCATTATTTGGTTTCTCCAATGAAATCATAACATTGATCTTCTTACATTCCACTGATACCCCCTATTCCAAGATCACATGACCGAAAAACATAACCTCCCTAATCAAGAAGGTTCACATGGAAAATCATTCATATAAATTATGTTCATAAAGATTTTACAACATGATACATAGATATTTTTCAGGCTTCACATTGGTCCCAGAATAGTCTATGGTATCATCAATGAATAACACAACAATGGAATCGAGGTACTTATGAAACAACCATTTCATAATCACTTTAAAGACTTCCGGGAAAATTGTTAACTTCAAAGGCCTGATAAAATAATCAAAATGACTATACCTACAATGAAATTTTCTTTTCAGAACTTCTGAAACTATAACTATGACATGGAGATACCTCAAATGAATGTTGTTCATGATATTAGGACATGTCTAGTATCAAATGTCAATGGTGTTTGATCCAGAGAATGAATATGCATAGTTAATTATTGAACATAGGAAGGGAAAATGGAATGTGGGTCTTCCATGATATGACTCTAAATAAAATAAAATTCATCCTTTATTACCTGAACACTAAACCTATATACTCCAATCATGGATAGTTCTGGCTGGACTGAAATCCCCTAGAAGCTATGGAACCTTACCACTCTGATCTGGGAATGCCCCCTTGAAAACCCAATATATGTGTCCCATAGTACTAAAACAATGAAATGGTTAGGGTTGAGTTGAACAGGAATACCCCTCATGCCATTCCTTTCAAAAGTTGTGTTATATAACTGCTCCATCATCTGAATCCATGAATTAAACCAACTAGAAATAATTTTCTAAGATACCAACTCCTCTATACCTATACTCGTATTTCCTCTTCTTCTACTCTTATGAACGGTCGCTTCTCTAGACCACTAGTGACACTACCCTAGATAAACTAGAATTTAAAATGTGACGAATCTACATCATCATTGAATGGAAACCACCTTAGTATAGGTCTTCAACTTAAACAAGAATAGATGAGATTGAATATATGGTGGAAACCCCAATTCCAACATTTTATCAATGAGATTCTCATAAAAACTACTTCAGGTAGGAATAGAATCAACTCTAAAAAGTGGTTAACATACTCTGTCATAGTCAGATCTCATTTTTGATGATCTATAAACTCTCGTCTCTTAGGGATGTATAACTTCTTGGGATAATACTACTCATTGAATAAATCCTTGAAATTCTTCAAGTTCATCTGCACATGCTTTCCAACTTAATCCACTATGTCCCACCACCACCAACATGGACCTTCCAATAGGAATGAATAACACTTAACATTCCCTACATCATGATTGTTTGGAAACCAAGAAAAGCCAATAGATATCATAAATACACTTCACTACCGCTTGGGAATTTATGCTTCCCTAAAAGGAAGTGAAATTGTTCTTGAAGAACACTAGAGATTTTAGTTTTATGAAAACTAGTTTAGCATTCCAAACCTGATGAAGACCAGATAACACTATCTAACCCGAAGAATGGATATGATAGAACATGAATTCTACTGTTATATGAACAATTAATGAGGGATAACTCTCTCTATCCTCTTCTTGTGGAAGGGCAAGATGTCTTCGAGGAGGAATTTTTCTACAACATGTAATAATCTTAAGGGTTAATCATCAATACCACAATATGATATTTTTTTCCAAAACAACAATTCCAAAACCAATTAATATATAAAAACCACATTATTCACTATAACAAGCCAAAAAATAGTGTCCATGCACTTTCTACAAATTGTACATATCACCTTGAGTGGAAGTGGAACCAGATTCCAAATTTCCCATGGAGACTCACGATCTGTCAGGAGGTGTATTGGCCAGACTCCCCTCTATCAAATACAAACATAAGAAATTTCAATCCTTGTTACAGTCTATCTAGATATTTCCAAAATAGCACATCCAAAAAAATAGATAAACGTTATCTGATAACATTTTATCAAGAACCAATCTAGGGTTCTATCTAACTTAACACATAGCCTGTGGAATGACCCAATTAGTGGTTCCTATCCACATGGGTGGGAAACTACTTATTGGGATTAAATAATACATTTTACGATTGATTTAATCATTGATAATGATCCATTAATATTATTCAATAATAAATTAGAACACCATGATCAATATCTAAAACCAATTAGATACTAAAAATTAATGATGAACACATTACAACATTAACAAAATCCAAAATGCCAATAAAGGGGGGGGGGAGAAAACTATGAAACTATCCAAAAATCTCAATGAATGAAAAAGTTAATCAACATAAAGGCACCTCCACCAACACCTTCAATGGAGGAACACTCTAAAACAGATCCACCATAACCACAAAATATCTTTCTGTTACATGGGTCAACCATAAAAAAGTACACATACACCAAAAGTTGTATGTTGGGTGTGATCCAAAGCCCATGTATTCCACCCCAATGAATGAATCCATGCTATAACATTAGAATAAAAACCACTATGAATGTTTTAGAAAGGAACATGGAAAAATTATTATATAAAATGTTTTATGGAAAATATGTTCAATGAAACATTATTTGGAATTTATCATAAGAGTAAGGTCCACCATATGCTGATGGAAAGAAAAACATCATAAGAGAGATCCACATAATGAGAAATCCTAATAGGTACTATAATTAGGTGGACCATTTGAATGTTGTATCTTAGAGAAACAGAGAATCACAATCGTAACCCACTGCATCCTCATTCATGAGCCAGTAGCTGTGATTCCATCCCAGCATATAGTGATCATCAATAATAATCATAGTTTAGTTTTTTTGGATAATCAGTCATACTTGAAGAAACCAGACCAAAACCTTAATTATCCCACTAGATGAATAGTCTTAGTCCATCCACCTAGATACATAGGAATCTCTTTGATCTCAATTTCCATTTCACATGTCACATATATCACCATTTTCACATGAAAAAATCAATAAATAATATTAACACATGGAACACCATAAATTATCATATGAGAATCCTCTTTTAAATACATACGCACACCAAATCCATTTTAAAACACGATTCCCACTACTTACACTATTTAAAAAATACATTTAATGTACACAATATGGAATAATACATGAAACAAATCCCATTTATTTTATAAAACCATCTTTCAACACATACACACCATTAAACATTTTGAAAACACATTTTTCCCCACCCACATAGTCCATATAACATATTTTAGAAGAAAAGTAATAATACCAAAATAATTTAATTATGCTAAAGAATCGAATCACCTACCTCAAGATGGGAAGCTTCTGAAATTTGATGTAAAACCACAATAATGCCTCAAAGGAACCTCAGAAAGGAATGATCGGACCATAAAATCATGATTTCACCCAAGGAACCATGATTTAACCCATTTTAAGCGATCCAACTCGCTGGATATGAATGAAACCAAGAATGATGGAAGAATAATCCTAAAAGAAAGACGAAATAGAAAAAATAGAGACTTAATTGATGATTATTGAAGATATAATGACAAATCCACAAAAAAATAAGATTTTAAGGGGGATAAAAGGAAGATGGAGAAGGTCTAAGAGATAGAAATCCCATCTGGTTCGAATTAGTGTTGGTTTTTGGATTAAATTTAGGGAGGCTAGAAATGTAAATTCCAACATCTAATGACCTTAACTAGTCTCACGGTTAGCACACATAGTTTTACAAACTATAGGGTATCCTCTATTAACGAGAAAGTAGATCACAGAGTTTCATGGGGTAGGGATAACACCTGTGCAGAAATATATTTGGCCTAGATAGTTCCACTTTCCCAAGTGCACGGTTTCCCTTGGAATGGTACATGGCTTCCCCTAATAGTTTCCAACCATACACCTCCAATGATAGGGTATAATATCCCCATGTTTTTCAAAAAAATTCCTAGAAAACTATTTTATAAATATGAGACTGTGAATAAAAAAAATAATAACTCAAAATAAAACCATAGATATGACATGTATGCCTATGAGGATGTATTAGTACTGATAGGTTTAAACAATCAACCAACCTCCCTCATTACATACTCATTCACATGGCTAATCTGGATGAAGCTATATTATTAATATGTGCTTCCTATTATCTGATCGATGAAACAAACATGATGAAATACATTATGAGGATCCTTAGAGGTACATATGAGGATTTGGATTTTAAGAGTTATTTGATTAAATGTTACCATTACCGAAAGTTCCATTTTTCACTGGGATTTCTCCATAACTAGGGATTAAAGATGTTGGTTTCTGAGTACATCTAGAAACCCATAATATATATGGTTTCACACAATATTTATTTCTTGATATGATATAGGTGAATAAATTTATTTATGGTTGGGATGACCTCACCCATGTATTCAAGGGGATTTATTATTATCTCCTGGAAAAACTCATGAGATAATCCCTAGGGTCTGGTGGACCAATCATTACAAAATTTATCATAATTCCCTAGGAATGGACTCCTGAAACACTTATCAAATTATGAATAGTTATTATCTTAGATCCAAGATACTTTTACTTACAATATCGCCTATATTTTATCCCCCTTATGGATTATTTGAGCTCTAATTTTGTGACTTTATACAAACCATGGACTTGGACTCCAAAATCAGACTAGATAACACAAAATTTGAGTGGTTTAAAATCCTTATCAACACTGTATTTATAGGATTTCACATTGATACCTAGAATATTTCTTTGTATTTATTAGAGGTTAGTATGGGTTATACCTGTGACTGAACTATTATCCCTACATGGTGATAGTGTTTGATTTGAGACATTTATAGATATAGATGAAGCAGGTATGGTTGATCGAGATCATGGAACCCAAGATAAAATTTATTACACAATGCCTGAGGGGCATTAAATATAGTTCAATTCCATATTCATAATATTTTCAGTCAATCAGTATCACAAACATCAATGATGGATTTTGTATTTATTTTATTCTTTTATTTCCATTTCTGACGTGTCTAGTCTTACCAGATTGTCTAAGCATGAACTTATGGAAGCATAACTTTTTTTAAATTTATTTTTTTTATATTTAGAATGATATTATTATAATTTTTATCCAAATGATAATCTCACATATACATACCCTACATTACTAGTTAAAAATGAGACTGTGTTGGTGGTTACCTACTGATTTATGTACAGACATATTTCTCAGGATACCATTGAACAAGGGTACTCAAGAAGATGTTCACATAGTTTGAGGAAAAATATAGGCTGAGGCTTAGGATTAACCAAGTAATATTCCTTAGATAAGTACATTTAGTAGGTAATGTGGTACAAATTATTTTGGTATGTAAATAATGTTACTATTATTTCGGGTTTTTATTCTAATGAATATGGTCGATCCTTTGGGTGATTAGTGTTGTATGTATAAAAAGGTCATTCAATCCATTACTTCATTTCATAAATTATTATAGTATTTTTAACGTTTATTTCTCATGTAAACTATTTATTTTATAATAGGTATAATGTTTTGTTATTTATATTGTTTTTTCATACCTTGATACGAGGGAATAGTCTCCCCATAGAGACATCATAGTCCCCCACTGATAGTCGGTAGACTCTGTTATATGGGGAGAAATGGTTGAGACCTTGTCTCTAACTAATTCACTAGTAGTTTATATAGTGATTCAGGACAAGATATGACAAAGTGGTCTCATTTGTTCTCCACTCATATTTCTTTAACATTTGGGACATAGTATATTGGATTATTAGAAATGTTTTAAAACCTGTGATTAATATACAATTGGTGTAATGGGAAAACTTTATCTCATAAAATGTCCCAACATCTAGGGATATGGTATTATTATTCATGATATGTGATATTATGGTTTATTATGATTTCTGATTTGAGACACACACATGTGATGTGTATTTTATCACTTTATATATATTTTTTCCTCTCTTCCAATTAGCACGAGGCTAGTTATTGATTTGAACTCTTGGTCTATAGAGGCAGGATTTAGTTGTTCATGAATTAAAATTAGAACATATGTTCTACATTTTATAGGTGTAAGAGTGTGTGATTTATTTAATGGTTATGTCCACTATTTAAATATTCAAGAAAACCCTAATTTATTTTTTCCCATATAGGTTCTTGGTGGAATTTTACTAAGTTAGAACACTATATTTATAAACTTCCATCTGAAGAAAGGCCTTGTTGTTCTATAATGAAAAATTTAAATTGAGGATAATGACTCATTCCTCATCAACATGAGGTGTAGTGACTCTATTTGGTTGATAAATAACATGATTCCCAAATTTATTACACCTTGTGGGGATTTTATTTCTAAGGTTTTGTTATTTAATGTCTCAATGACAACATATCTTGTGTTCTCCAAAATATCACGGAGGGATATTCCAGTAAAATAAATTGTGTATGTTTTTTATGTAACACACTTTTTGAAATGAATTTGTGTAGTTAATTTTTACATTAGTATCTTATTTTCATCATTTTATTCCTATTAAGTGTACCCTTTTTGGGTGTATCTTTTATTGGCATGCCTAAATAAAAATTTATAACTTAAAATATGGAGTTTTCCCATATAGAATATTGTGTTGTTGTACTTAATTGTCTATACTCAATGTTTATCTTGTTAAATCCTCTAGTGTGATGTTGATTGGTACCTAAGAAATTATATTGTACATGAACATTAAGAGGAAATTATCATATACAGATGCCCGATGAGGATTAGTTCATTATATTCCTTATAAAAGATCCTTGTGAGGATTCATAGATAGAATTATATCCTTACAGGCTGATTCATAGTAGATGACACCACAAATGTTTAAGAATCAACCATCTTTCTAGAGAAACCATAGGTTTACATTTAAATAGGTTTATAATTACAACTTATCGGGTCTTTTTCTCTATAACATGGAATTGAAAACATGTTTAAAGGAATCCATGTTGTATGTTATTCCCCTTATAATTTTAAATTATCCTCATATTACATTATTTTTATCTTCTGATATTTATAGTGTGATGGAGCAATGGGCTAAGTGGTAAGATCATGTAACCCAGATATGAGGCTTTTATGGTAGTTACTAATGAGAGACATAGAGGCCATTATTTTTTAATCAAACCATTGTTAGTTGATGTCTTTTTTAATCAATGGAAACCATCATAGAGGTACGACATGGGTTTTTCGATACATTTTTTTGAAGTGGTCATTGTTTTAGGCTCTTGTAGAGAGAGATTCCTAAGAGGAGTTCAATTTTTTCGATTTATGAAAGACAATTAATATGGTTTATGATGTAGAACTAATGGTGATTGGGTATTGGGACATTACTTAATTGGTATGACTATTTGGTTTCTTGGTCCTATTAACTGGGGTTTGTGTGGTTGGATCATTAAATTCAGATAATATTTCCATTTCATGTGAAATCATGTAAAAATCATAGAACTAGTGAAGTTCCTTATTTTGAAGATGTGTTCAAAGGGACCTATTTTCATGTAATAACTGATGTGTCATATATAATAGTTAGCTTTACTGTATTAATCAAAGAAACATGAGGACAAGGGTTGGGTCATGTTTTTCCAGTATTGTATTGTACCCTCACCATGATGGGAGATAAATAAATATTCTGTGTTTGTTAAACAAGGTACTGATTAAATAGTTAATCAGTAAGAAACATTATTTTTGTAGATTAATGATGCTTTCAAAGAATTTTTTTCATCATGGACACCCATGATTTGTGATGAAATGGAATATATCCCTAATTGGTAGAGGAGGCATCGAGAATGGATCAGGTGTAGTCTCCTAAACAATCTGGCTTAATCATGGTTGCGTATTGACAGAATGATGAGTGTGGTTCGTTATGGGAAACAGAAATTTGGTGATGAAACCTATTAAAGATGTGACTAAGGAGTAGTATAAGGTAATACATATCATTATGAGTGGACCACTATCAATTTGTGGGTGATGATTCTACTTATGAGTTCAAATATGGTCAACTCAATGAGAAATATTCATTACAAGTGGGAATGGGTAATTGGTGATTTTTGTGTTAGCGTTCAAGAATTTGTGAATTCTTATCCAGGATAGTAATTATTTAAAAAAATAGATCTGTAATTGGTCTAGGGATTAGATAATCATTTTATTTAATGAAATATAAGAATTTTCCTAAGGAGGTGTGAAAAAAATTGATTGTTGGTGTACCACTCAAATATATAAATGGTTATGAGAGGATTAATACAGTCACTAGATAGTCATCTTGGATTTCACTAAGAAATGTCATCAGAATTCTGTTGTTGGGTTTAGTTACTCTTTATAGAAATGTATTAGTGAGCCATGGGATAATGAAATTTGAATTGGGTTTTGGTTTCACATAGGCTATTGAAGTTGGGTTTTGGTGACCTGTAGGCTACTGAAGCTGGTCATTTTTTAAAATACTTCTCCACATGTGGTTGGACATGTGTTCCCTTGGATAGTTTTATGAAATCAGTGGGGAACCCTATTAGAGAAAATAGACATATGTTAGGGAACACCAGAGATTGGGTGAGTAAAGACATATTGATGTGGTCAGGTATCAGTATATATAGGATCACATAAGTGTCATCATGATGTTTTCGAAATGGTTATGAGTATTGGATCAATTGTTGGTGATTTAATAATTGAATATTTAATGTGGTGATTATATGCATATAGAAAATTCAGAATGAAACATGGCTGTTAGAGGGGGAATTAATGACTAGATTTTGACAGGTTATTGGTTATGATTACCATTGAGACTTATTGGGAATGAGAAGTGTAAAGGTGGAGATGTTGTAATATCCCATGTTCTACAAGATGAAAATTTCATAAGGATTGTGAATTTCTAATTACAATATAGGTAAAACATTGATCATATGTTCAGAATGGAATTTATTTGGTTGGAATTTCACCAAGTGATGTTTGTAAACATGAAATGAGGCTTAGAAGGTTATTCAGAGGTTTTGAAATCATCTTATGGGTTAAGGGTCCAAACTCAATGTTTTTGACAGTGGAAGCCTCAGTAACATGTTTAAAGCATTATTTCTACTAACCATGTAGCCTGACCATGCATCTGATATTGTATAGACTCATGAGTACGGAAACAATATGGTAGGTCAAAGAAATTTGTGTGGATTTCTATAATTAATTGATCATATGTATAATAGTTGGTGCGTGGTCAATTAAACCATGTGTCATTACCGTGTGAGGTATATTAGGCTAAGATATTGAGGGTTCATGGTCGGAGCATGGTTTGGCCAACTGTGTAGCCAAACCACAATACCCATTAAAAATTGTTGAAATTTCCTTTTTTCTATATGGTATTTAGTTATACATCCCCCTATTTTCATCCCTTTCCATCCCATAGATGAGCTGGCCTTTATAAACACTTCTATATTTCTTCAAACTCTATCATATGTTTTTAAATTGTGACCTCCTATGTTATTTTAGTTATGATTTATCATCGGATATCCAGTCATGATCTTCTCCTCCCTTCAATATTAATTTTTGATTCCCTATTTAGGGATTTCAATTCTAATTCCACTAATGAAATACTAAATCAATACCAATGATGTGGATTTTACTCTACTTAGGATGAGGGTAACCTGACCGGATGTCTATACTTTTCTACATGTAATATTGTTGATGTTTGTTGTCATGGAAACATAGAAATATTTATATAAGAAATTAAATATTTGGGTAGTTTTTTGGATTTCATTCCATTGGTATTTTTATAGTTTCAAGGATGGAGATATGTCATAGAAAATTAGTGATGATTTGGTCATGATTTTAGTGAGATAATATTGGTTTCCGACTTTTCATGTTTTTTAAATATTAATGTTATTTTTTAAAAAAATTACAGTTTACTAAGATTAATTATGTAATTATAATTAATTATTTTCTATTGGTTTTGTTGTGATTAATGACCTTCTAATATCTCTGATGATCTTGTATGGGAAATGGAAAGTACTATCAATCGATGAATAATTAATAGAAATAACCTTATAGGGTAGGTGGTTTATCGTACCTACCTTATGGTAGTAATAAAGGTTTATCATAACAATTTGATGCTTCTAATCCCCCACAAGGGTGAAATTCAATTATTAATTTTACTTCAATGACATATTAAATAAACTATAATTGTTAATTAATATAGATTAAAGCAAGGGGTCACTAAATCCACATATGTTCTAGCCTCAATGTTTGATCCCTAAAGGTCAAGACATAAACAAAGGAGACACTATATAGTCTTGAGAACTATTAAGAGGTGAGTTTTTACCTATTTAGATATGTTAACGCTTGTAAATGCCTAGTTGTAGTCTTTAGGTACATTGAGACTATGATAGGTGTGTAGACCTACCTGGACTGATCTAGAGGGATGATATGGGTCATGATCCATCTCATGACTACTGTTATTTTGGAAAATCCCCATGTATCCAAAAAGGTCATCCTACCCTTATTATGATTTTCATTCGATATAATGTCTTGGTATGTTGGGTGTGGACCTAAGATCATGAATATGTCTAAGAGGATCGAAATAGAATTCCTATGATATTATACAAATTATGAGGGTCCCAAGATGGATGCCTATACTTATGTGCTAATATCGATGATCCTATGAGGGATATCTCTTCATGTATGTTCCATAGATACCCTAGTTGGTTCTATAAGGTATGGTCAACCCTGAGCTAGTGCATCATGGGTTTGGGACTAGATGATAGTGTGTGTTACATTAGAAAATGTACTAAACTTGTAAACCCAAGGGGATGTGGGAGTATTGATGGGTTTATTCAGCCTCACACCTTAGTCTTTCAAATGGATACACTTGATACAACTATGATTTCCATAGGTTTTTCTTGGTATATGGATAATGACCCTGATGTGATGCTATATATTACATGGATTCATAGAGTAATTTCTTGGGATCATTCTTATGATCCTTACATGATTGAAAATTACCATTAATCGATGTAAGAGTTATTCGAGGGATTCCAACCAACTCAGGTATTATAGAGTGATGTTGACAAGTACATACTAGAACCACTCTTATATAGGGTGTTACAATAGATGGTGAGATTTATACAATTGAGGTGATTCCAGAGGATTCCCATTGGAATCACATCCGCAGATCACTCCTTCGGATTAATGTCTACCTCAATGTTCAAAACCCAAGATACACCATAAGGTAAGTTGGATGGACCATTAATACATTGCTGATAAGCTTATAGGAATGGGCTATTATTCTATTTATTTAATGATGATGAGTTTTTATCATGGGTCAAAGAGGGAATTACTTATTACCTGATTTGTTACATTGGATGAAGATTTATTAACTTGGATCTTGGATTAAAGATTATCTAATTGTGACATAGCTTTCTCAAAGGCATATTTTTTAATGATTAAAGTAGGTATTGTCGATCGAGATCGAAGACCCATGGATCGACTACAATAAACACAGCTTGAGTGGAATGACATCCAACTCAATTCATTATTCACGGGTTTTGTAGTCGATTTGGTTTACAAACCCAATTATATTCTTGTGGATATACTATATTATATTACTTATAGTTTTGAATCATCTAGGCTGAGAAAATTTTCGGAGCATGTACTTATGGGAGAAGACCCAGTTAGAATGTTTATTATTTAGTATTTCAGTAATTAGTCATTATTATTATTATAGTAACTATTATTATCCTAGTGAATACATAACATATACATTCATTTTATTTATTATTTACGTACATGGAAAATTTGGTGGTACCCTACTGAGTTTTTTAGTCACACCCTACTTGGTCTTCCATTACACTGGGTAACCTGACTAGATGTTCAATTAGTTATAGTCACATGATGGGATGAGGTTTGGGACTGCTCAAGCAGGATGGCTCAGATATGTACATAAATTTGGGTATGTGGTACATCTCAGTGTGCTAAGTATATCCTTTTACATTTATTTCTATTTCCATTATTAAATCATGTTTATTTGGTTGGCCCAGTTGTCGATCAGTATTATATGTGTGATGTGGTCATTCTATCCTTTACTTTGTATCATTCTCTATTACAACATTGTATACATTTATTTATTATACACTATAATTATTTAAAGATATGTATTACATTTGGTTATTCATGCTATTTTTCATTACTCTAATATATGGTCATAGTCTCCCCACAGAAACACCATATACCCTTACTACTTGAATGAAGCCTTTGGCATAAGAGGCCACACACTTGAGACCTTATATCCAACAGATTCAGCTACAATTTGTAATTTTATTTAGAATGAGAAATTTAAATATACATGTATAGTCTTACACAATGAATTATCATACTATAATAAATCAACACATATGAAATTGATAGTATTATCTATTTGGTCTTCCCCATTATAAACTATATGATCAAGCCTTTAACCATCCATCATTGTAAAAATTGGAAAAAACAACCACTTTGGATGGAAAATTAAAATTAATTTATGATTATTTATGATTTTATATATTATTTTCACAATCTTATCCAAATTAAAACAAAATCACAACATATAATGATTCATTTTTTGTGGCTAGATCTATACCATGGAATCTATAACATTTTTCATTATTATATTCAATAAACACTATATCAATGGGTTAGATCAGAAAGGGTAAAAATTGTTATTATCATAGCTAGTCTTCCTTCTCTATGTGACAACTAAGATTAAATTGTATTTTTTCCTATCAAAACCATAAGGTTATCATCATTTAGTAAATATATACTACATATTATCTATCATCTGGAGCACTAATACAAGTTTTTGAGGATCCATTCCCATTATAAACTTTACTGGTCTAATATTGAAGATAAGTGGAACATATGAAAATGAGTAGAATTGGTCATGTGATGGTCATTAAAACATAGGGTATAATGCATAGAAAGAGAAGGCATTTCCCTCAAAAACCTAAGTAACACAAGTAGAAAAAAATTCATCTCATTATAGTCAGAATAAAACTAATCTTTACATTAATATAATGCCATGTACAAACAATGTTATACAAAATCAAATACTTAATAAAAAACCTATGTTAATTACTCCAACACAGATCAAGATCACCAATACCATGAAGTGGATTTATTATTCCAAAAATATACCCATAAAATATATAAAAATATTATATTTAAAGATTGGGGTGATATATAATTAACTCAAAAGGATCCTCTGCAAAAAAAATCATCAAAATTTTGATTAATCATACTAAAGACTCATGGAATAAAAAAAGAAAATAAATCATCCCTAAATCCTTGTAAATTACCATCATACCTTAATATGGATCAATAACTAATTCCATAATAAATATAGTAACAAAATAATAGTTGTTTATATATGAAAAGGTACCCTACATAAATATTCCCCTATAACTAGACATTATTATTATAGAAACCCAACTATAGTAACCTAAAGCCAGTGTTTACTTTTTTACATTGGTATAAGACACAAGGGATCTCTCCACACATGTTTGGTCAGTATACTAATTTTAGAAAACTAGATATATGTTTGATTCCAATATTATGTAGGAAATTTAAAATATATTAAATAAGAATAATTGTTATAACCTTGATATTATTAATAATATTTTTCATCATATCATGGGGAAAATAAAACAAATAAAGACTAATTGTGGATTCTCATAAATGGTTACATTCATTAGAAACTATCATGAGTGAACAAGGAATAATCAATATAGATAGGTCAATAACTGGAAAAACATTAAATTTAATATATAACTTGAGAAAAAAATTCATCAATGTATATTATCAATTCAATAATCTCATGGATAAAAATAACTATGTTCTCAATGATGAAAATGATTAATATTAGACTTCATGACCTTTAAAATCATCATATCTTTTACTTGAAATTCCCAGTTCCAAGATAGTTTATTTGATGGGTAAATATAAGCAGAAAACTATTTATTATTTCTAACTGATTTCCTCATGATACATATCGATTCATCAAGGGGATATCTATATCCAGTCCTCACTGATTAGAGCATGTCCAATGCATTCCTCAAAAATTTCCTGGGAAATTTATTTCATATATAATATTCCTTATTACAAAATATTTTTATTTTGAAAATATTACAAGAAAATATGATTTAATTAGTCAATCACATAATATTGATATTATATAACTGTATAAAAAATGTTATATTGTATTGGTAATAATAATATCAATGATACAAGGTTTTTTTATTTAAGTTAAACTAAATTAAAATTAAAATTTGTCACAAGAAATTGAATATCTCTAGAGAATGTTGATGGCCTTAAAAATAATCTGAGATAAAATATTACCATTAAATCATTGGGAATATAAGTTTCCAAATAAAGTCATGTTCTTTAAAGTATAAAGAAAAATATAATTAAAACACTAACGTAAAATTTTTTGATATATTTTTTTATAAACCAATTATATTTTATATAAGAATCTAAAATAGTGAAAATGGTTTTAGTTCAAGGAAAATACAATAACATTGTATAATTTAAAAAACATTCCATTTAAATTTTTATATAAAATTATAAAAGGAATCTCTTAGAAAAAATTATAAATATTCATTTGAAACATTTTAAATTTTCATGAATAACATAAAATTTCTTTAATTGTTTAATTTAGTAAATATAATGAACTTTTTTAAATCAATTTTGAAAAATATTAATATAGAATGAAAATATACCCACTCAAATCGGAAATAAGATCGAATCTTAATATAAAATTTAATTTTCATGATTTAAGGGAAAAATAGGAAAAAAATATGTAATAAAATATTTGAAATACTTATATATTCATAGGATTAGAAATTATATGTAATTTATGAATCATATATTATAATATTCAATAAATAAAAGTATGATCAATCCCAATAAATAAGTTTTTAAAATAATTCTATTCCTATTTTGTAAATATTCAATTGTAACCCCGTGAAATAATAAACATGAAAAAATTAATCATTTTAAATAGAGTGAGATTCATTTAATATACATAAAAGGGTTATTATTAGCACCACACAAAAACAAATAGGTTTATAAAACCAAATATGTCTCAATGTAGGGGAAATCAAGAAGAAATCCCTTACATCATGATTGAATTTTCTCATATGTTCTTTAAAAATCATGTATAATAAATTTAAATTTTTTATAAATATATATATATTAACCATATACAAATAAATAATATCATATATGATCTCTTTATAACATCTTTTCACCTGTTTTTTAATAATATTTTTTTACTGTCATTATTTTGATTGTTGACTATTTTCTTACATGAGAATTTCAAATCAAAAGTTCCAGAACATGTAATATTATTATGCTTCCATAATTTAAAAAATGTTTTAAATTTGATAAATATTATTTATAATCATATTTCAATTCATCTTTCAAATGAAGATATGAAAAATGAATCACATCACTTTGTGGAGGTGGTAGTCCACACATACGAACGAGCGACTTCTTTGTTTTTTAATGATTGGAAGAGTAAAAAATTTAATGATTTATTATAAATTATTAAAAGTAATTATTTCCTAAATATCATAAAAATTAATTACTTCCATCCGTATAAAAATTCATTCAAATTGGTGATGAATAATAAATTACACAACTATGTGGAGATGATAAGTCGTATATGTGAAAAAGCGATGTTCTCACTTTTTAGAAGATGGAAAATACCCTAAAAATGGTTTTAGAATGATAATAATACCATATATGTTTATTGATGATACAATATTTATTAAATTAGAACAATTAAAATATATTTACTGTAAGTAAAAGAAATAAACCAGAATGATTCATTAAATAATATTGCTTCTTCATTGGTTTACCTATATTAGTTGTTTTATAATGGAACCTTGCATTTTTCTTTTAAGAATCCAAAAAACACTTCTTATTATATACAAAAGTGTAGAAAAATATTGGTTGTGTTTTAGAGATTATAGGTTTCTCAATAAGGTGTAAATAATAGAGAGAAGCGATGATGTTTAATAAGTAAGGGGAGGGGAACTCTTGGAAATTTTCAAAATATTAAAATATTATTAAGTTTCATTCATGGAAAAGTGGATCCCAAATCACATATATTCAAAGGTGAAAAATATCAGGTGAAAATTAAACAAACAAATGTGGTTTAATCAATTGTTTATTTCATTTTAATGCTGTTATTTTTAGATTAACCACATGCTAAACCTGTTTTATCCTTAATAATGAAAATTTATTTTTTAATTTTAAAGCGTAATGATTTTTACGTCAAAGGTAAAAATATTTCCATAAATGGCCATGTTATAAACTTTTAGCCCATATATTATCTCAATTTTAGTATTTAAATATTTTTATTATTTTTGAATAATTTAATTTTATATTATTTTAATATAATATCATTAATGTCACTTTTTAGACTTTTCATATAATTGACATTAATATCATCATGAAAAATATATAATTATAATATTATTAGTTTAAAAAAAACTAATATTATTTATTCATCTATAAATTCTTGGAACACTATAAAATACTCAAATTACATTACATTTAATATTTTTAAAATCACTGATTTTATTTTCCTATTAACTGGAGAAATATTGTGTTGGCATTAAATAAGAATTTAGGGAAATTAAATAAATACTAAAAATAATAAACATGTTAAAATCATTAAAATAATATAATTATTCTCAATATAAAAAATTATATTCATTCTCAACTTATTTTTATCAGCAATTGATCAAATAAGATATATTTAAATGTAAGAGAGTGACCTTTTTTATTTTCCTTTGTTTAAAATATTATATGTCACATTTTCATGGGAAAGTTTCCATTATAAAAATTAAATATAAATCCTAAGTTGATAATGGTTATATTAAATTCTTAAAATAATAATTAAGATGATAAATGGTGGCCTTAATACATTTTCTTAACGTAGGATTATCTGATTTACCCTTTACCGAGGTGATAAATTTTATTAATATTATTATTCATATTGCCTACCAATAAATGGAACATATTTTAAAATTTTGAACCTCATAAATAATATTATGTAATAATTTTTATTGAATTAAATTCAAATAGTGGTACAAATTAATTTAAAAATAAACCCATAAAATGAAATGAATAAGAGTTTTCCAAAAAAATGATTATTTAATTACAAAAGTATTTATATAGAAAGATAACATTCTATATAGATAAAAATGTATCAATTAAATTATTTGTAATAATTATAAACTAATTAAATATTATATCCAATCAAAATAAAAAAAATCTTTTACAAACCTTTAAAAATATCTACAATTTTCTTTAAAATTAGCATCTTCAGTTTTCACAAAATGTCAACTTTTCCAAAAAATTCTAGAAAATTCAACATAATGTAATATTGAAATGATTATTTAAAAATTGATATAATTATCTAATAATAATATATTAATATTTTTTTCATTTCATTTAGACTCTTTGTTACATGTTTAAAAATTACCAATTAAATTTAGTTTATTTGAAGACAAATAAAATACAAAATCTTGGCCTATTACAATTCAACCCCAAATACATATATAATTTTACCCTAATCCCATCCATAATAGAAATCAACACATAAAACAAACCCACATATCCATATCACGTCAAAAATCCCATAACCAAATCCATATACCACATATCACAATTACATCACTACCACATCCACATATCTCATCAACATAGAGTACGCAATCATTAAGGGAATCATCCTCATTCCTTCCTCTAACCATGAAAACTGACACAGTACACTGAAAACCTAACTATATAAACTCAATATTTTACATGACATGACAACTTCATGAATCAATATCATATACTATGATTATGTGAGTTATCTATGAAGTAGGATTAATCATCCATCCAATTCACCACCATTATGGAAGTTAGGAAAATCACCATGAATCCAAAATCTCATATCAGTATCAGTCCCATTATGAAACATAGGTGTTTATTCATAAGTAATAATAATAAACAAAATTGATAATATAAAAACACCCATGACCATCCTAAGAATAAACACATAAACAAAACACTTTAATACTTTAAATTACAATAGTCACCTCTATTTTACCACATCTCACCACAATTCAACACCACCTATAATAATAACTACAAACAACAAAAAATTTCTAAAACACACCTACAATTTTATCATCTCATTAATAACTTCTTCCATAATAAATTAAAATCCATTTTTTTTATTATTACAACTTTTATTTCTATCCACTGCTCCTTTATTTACAAATGATTTAAAATAATCATTCATGCATAATTTATTTTCCATTTAATTAGTTTCCCTTTAATTATTAATTAATTACATTACCCAATTCAAAAAACAATAACCCTTTCATATAATTAATTCAATTATTCCAACAAGATTCAATATTTGTTAAGAAACTATAAAAAATGGACAAATTATCCTATAAAAATAATTATTACAACCATAGTCACACAACCATATCATTATCCACCAACATATCAAAATACCTTCACAATGACACCACCACCATCACCTCATCAATCTAAACTAAAATTAAACACCATAAAAAACACATTGTAAGAAAATTACATAACAAAAAAGTCTTCGTACTACCAAAATAGAAATATAATGAAATAATGATATTTGGGTTCTCATGATTTCTTTCCTTTATCCTATATTTGAATTTATCCAATATTGACCATGTTTTAACTCATTGATAAAAAATTAATACTTAGAAAAATGGAATTAAAATATAAACAAGATATACATATTTGTAATTGGATATTATGATGGAAAATAGGTAAAACATAATCCAAACCACTATCCCCCATTTTATTATGTTTAATTATTATATTCATTTGTACAATATTAATTTTTTACACAAAAAAACAAAAAATTACATGTTAACATTTAAAAATAAGATAAATAATATATTTTGAATCATTTACCCGAATCAGAGACTGAAAAATCACAAAACTGGAAAAAAGGGGAAAGATTATCAAACACCCGCAAACACGCATGACCAGTATAGAAAACCTATTATCAACAATCCTCCATCAAAACCGAGATTATAAACCCACTAAAAAAAATCCAACATTCTTCTATAACCATTAATGGGAGAAAAAGAAACATGGAATGGTATAAAAATAGATACATGGATGAAAATATATTGATCACAAAAATTAGAGGGATATGACTCCCTAAATGATAATATAATATCATAATACACCAATAACCCAAATCCTAGTGTCTAAGTAACACCAAGGGAATTGAGGATAATTCAATAGATTTGTTTAATTTATATAAAAACATAGAAAAATAATATCAAATGAATGATATAATAGATTTATAAAGGTTATATCTGAGAATAATTCCATGATATCTCTTAAATAGTGAAAAAATTGAAGGGGGGGTGGTTAAAACCATTAAATCTTGATAAAAATAGGGAATATTATTATATAATAATAAAACCGATTCCATATTTAAAAAACAATCATATTTCCGTCATCATCTTCTTCCCTCTAACATCATCAGCCCTGGTATAAAATAGACTAAAAATCCTATCACCATACCATAATAGTACTCTTTTTATATCAAACTAAATTTATCTATGATTTAATGAGAAGAACATCAAGGTCCAATATTCCATAATTCAAGACAACATTATATAATGACCAAACCATAATAATCTTGATGCTAAATAAAACATCCAAGAATAAGGTACATGCCACAATCCAATTCCAATGATCACAACACATCTAATTATAGATTACTCATTTTAACAAATTATCTACAATTTCATTAGATTATAGATCACACTAAAACTCTACCCTTTATGGAGTGAAATGATCTACAATTTTAAATTTAGAATAAAAATCTACTTTTCATCATTATATTCATTTAAAAGTACATTAACCTAATAGAATCTTAAATTATAAGATAAAGATAAACCATAGACTCTATAAACCTAGTGGTTTTGAGGACACAACCATAAGGTGGTTTACTCCAAGGAACTAAAAACAATTCTTTAATGCCAAACAACTTCCAAAATCACTATTTATATCTCAAACACATAAATAATTGAACATTTAGAAGAAATAAAATTTAGTTATCTACATTATAAAATTCCCGGACGATTCTAATAATCATGAATCAAAAAAAATGAAAAAAATTTGTTTTAAAACACAAAATTATACTTACATATAACTCAAAATATAACTTTCTATATAAAAATTAGAAATCAGTCCCAAAATTGTGGAGTACATTAAATGATATTATGATAAAATTGAATCTCAAAACCATAATAAAAATAGAGTGATCAAAAAAATTCTTAAAAATAATCTCAAATATTGAATCTCACATTAATCTACATTCCACAAAGACAATATTCCTCTATAATAGATGAATCAACAGAATTAAATATCTTCACAATAACTTATTTGGAGATCTTCAATCTTAGTATGTTACTCTAAAAACCCACTTCATAATCATTATCCTACTCACCTCAATAATAAAAACGAGGTCCATCATGATGATATCTTCAAATCTTTGACACGTGGAAATTGAAATGAATCTAACACATCTATATAAGATAATAAAATTAATAATCCACAACCCTAACATGGTCAAAAACCACAAAAGGTTTGAAAAAAATAGGGCAATATTTATGGAAAATAAAGAATCTCCAATGTAAATGGAAATGTTAAATGTTTAGAAACACATGATCATATTCCTTGAACTCAAACTCTATCCTCCTATGACTTCAATAAAATATATGGCTAACGCTGTCAATATTAATTATCGTTTGAGTCACCTATAATTTCCCTATTTTTTAATTCAAAAAATCTAGTTTGAGAAATTATGGATCTATATATTCATTCTATAATAACATAGAAATATAATGATTTATATAAAATTAATCAAAAAGAGTTATAATAAATACATGTTGATAGATATTTCTATACAAAAAATAAATATAAAAAAAATTTGTCACTAAAAACCAAAATCAAGAACAGATAGACCCAATATCTCGTCTAAAATATGTTCCATATACACCACCTATCCTTACATATTAAGATGAAAAATCAAGCTAAATAACTATTAATAGTCAAAATATTACTATCGAATCTTCTATAAACTCAATGAAAAATGAGGATCTCGATCATAGATGATCATATTTTAACCTCATTAAGAAAAAAGTCCTCATCCATATAAATCATCACCAATGTATCTACTGTAATAAAAACATTTACTACTATGATATGGGAAAAATAATATTCCAATCCATAAACACCTAGTTAAAATCATTTTCACCTTATTAATGATGACATATAAGGATATAATCTATGGATATTCCCACCCACTTACACCTAGAATCATTTAAATGTTACAGTAGAATAATTTTTACTCTATGTTCGACTTTATTCTACTAGAATACCAAACCTAAATATCTAATTTAGACCATGATAATTTTATCCTCTAATGCCCTAATTCATCCATTTATTAATGAGATATCTTTGATATTATATGGTAAAAAAATAAATGTGATCTATTGAACCCATAAATAATAGATCCAACATCTCTAATATAAAAATCAATATCCCATGAACCAAAATCAAATACTAAACAACCTCTGAAACTTTGTTGTCCATATTATCATATATGATAGGATTTACCTTCTCCAATAACTTATGAACTCTTTATCATGTCCTAACACAAACTATAATAAAGAAGAATGATGTACATTTTTTAGGTGCATATGAATTTTTTCATTCTCTCTAAATATTTTCCACTGAACTCTAGCGTCTAATAATGTTTTACTACATGACTTATTACACAATGAAATATCTGCTACATTCCATTTTCTAGTTTTTAGGTGATATTGAATTAAAAATAAAACTTTAAATCCATCTATCTACACTAATACAAATTCACCTCATGTTATGATAATATATACTACAAGATTACATGATCAATGAGGATCAAAAATTTCTTTTCAATAAGATAATACCAACACATCTTTGGATCTTACTCTTCCGCTACAAGTTTGTGATAATTAATAGTATAATTTTTCTCATGTGACTATATTTTACTAACCGTTATGATATAATCACTCACGAAGTCATTAATATTCTACACAGAATAATATGAGAAGTACCTTGAATGACATTGAACATAATTTGACACTATGTATAAAGAATGATTAAATCACTGATAAAATGTTTTAGGTACTCCAACACAGCTCGGAAATGAACAATCAATATAAAGGATTAGTCATTTTTATTCAAAGCAATCAGTTCTGATAAAATCCAAAATAAATTAAATTCTAACATCAAGTGATAACCTATAAGAAAAAGGAATCTACAATCATCTATCAGATTCCAAAGTGAATCCTAAATAATACCACCTCAACCATCAAATTAATGATTGTTAAACCATCGTATTACATTAAATACATAATTAAATTTATATAATGCATCCGAAAACAAAAACATGAGAAGCATTATATAAAAATATTTTCATAAAGGGCTTACAAATTATCCATTTAATTACCCATGATCTAAATCTCAAATAGACATAATCAATGAATAGAATTAAAATTTGGCCTAGAAACTCATTAAACACTGACTTTATTAGTCCTGTGAAAATATCAGGTTCATTTTTAAAATTAAAGTGAAACACAACAAGAAAAAAAATTCAATAGATAGACATGAAAGTATCCATTTAATCTTATTCCTCTGTAACCCCATTCCGTAATTTCTTGACAAAAAATAAACCATTGGGAGGAAAGTCACTCCCTTCAACTATTCATATATGTTTTCAATACCTTGGAGAGAATAATTATTCCACATTTTTATCTAGTTTAAGTGACGATAATTGATACACTACCAAAGACTGGAAACCACATTTTTCATGAGAAACATTTGGTCACTCTAAAGAAACACAATAGGTATAATAAAACCTCCCCAAATCATATTATTAGCGTGATTATATTTCTAACATTTTTATTAAGGGACAAATGTTATATTTCATCCTTGTATTTGAAGAGACTATAAGTCATAAATCTCTCCAAAATTAGAAATAATTTCAATGTGGTATCCTTATTACATATTTGGTAAAATCGTCATGAAACTTACACATGACTCGTAAAAACTCCTCCTATAATAAGAAGGCTCTAGGTGAAACGATTCCACCATTTATACAGGGGTGAATCATTGGTTATCCTAAAACAGAAACTATCAACAAATGTTCTCGCATTATCATATAGTGTGTATAAATAATTTTATGATAATATGTTGATGAGGGAAAGAATAAGAAAGAATACATAACTTAAGGATGAATACAATGTTCGCTTAATCTTTATATCATGTGGATAATTCCTAGTGTGAAAAGGCTATGATCTCACTACCAATGTGCTTATTTTATTATAAATGTAAAAAAGAAATGGATTAGATAGATTTCCTTCTATTCATAACTATATGAAGTCTCTTATAGTGTAAAAAATTTAATCAATATAATATTACCTTGCCCTAGGAACCATAATAATATAGATCTCATCTGTACAATATTTATTGCCCTCAAATGTTATCCAAGTCTCATAAAAACTCTCAATTATTTAATGGTGGGATTCATCAATGTTTCATCACAATGGATAAATTATTTCATCAATCTAGAAGAAATTTTATTTGTAGAGTTAACAATAATTATAGTGTGATCTTCTTCTATAAAAAAGTATTCAAGAACAAATAGAAATGTAATGTCAATTAAAGTTACCATAGAACACAATCATGGAATGGGTCACATACTCATGGGATTAACCGATTATATCTTAATATTTAAATTTATCTTTAGAAGATAGTTTCTCGTGTGACTGTAGTTCATTCTACAGGAATATTAGGGCTATTAATTCCTATAAAATGTAGATTTCACATAGAATAAGCACAATGGTAGGACAGACCAGATGACGACATGAATTATTTTATTATTGCACTAAACCACTTTTCCCCAAACTAGTGCCAGAACCATTTATAAGGAGATAAAAATTTTGTCACAATTTTCTTTGAAGAAAATTTCAAGTGAATATTTCAAAGGGAAACCCACATATCATAGCGTAGATCTCATGAATTTTCTATTATATATCTTTTGTTTAATCATAAATTTGAATTGTGATTTTAAAAAAAATATTCTTCATTGTGTAGTTAAACAACCTACACATGGGATATAATATTACCTATACTTATTTTATTCACATACAATCCTGTTATGATGATATTTACTATTAAACTTCTTATGTTATACTATTACACAATACATAATGTGACAGGAAATATATTATTGATGTTTTAATTCCCTTCAAATTAGTAAAACTCATTTTACATTCATCTTCACTCAACACAAAATATCATCTATCTCATGAATAAGTAGTTTATCAAAAAATAACATAGTAAAATACTTTGAATAATCATGAAATAGTTTCATCTACATACTATTCATATAATACATCCTATTTTATGGTTATTCAGACACCACAACAAAAGATAGAATGATGTTTACATGAGTACTATAACTTTTAGTAGATGATAGATGATAAATATACCATGTTCTAATTGAGATCAATATAAAAATAAATTTTGAAAATAATTCTCATGAAGGTATTATCCAAAATCCAACACAAATCAGCATCCACAAATCAAAAAAATCCAGAATATCATTAGGGAAATTTATTATCCACATTTTAATTTGTGTGGGATATGTGAATAAATGAAATTAATGTTTTCTTGAAGCATCACAATCTCCTACCAATATATAAAAATTGAAACTAGATCCCCTCTACATTTTTTAAAATATATCCATTAGTATTCTATTAGTTTAACAATAAATTTACATAAATGAAAAAGAGATAAAATATGAAAATTTACTCATATTTTGGAAATAAATAATTTCTAAAAACACTCTCATGTTAATTAAGGAATCCTTTTATAGTGCTCTTATTGTGATGTCAACAACTTGTAACTTTTTTTTGACATTTTTGGCATTTTTCTTTTAGGATGCGATACATGTTATTAGTATATTTTCTATTTTATTATTGAAACACGTTTTTTGAAAAATTTAATACATTTTAGTTTTGAATCCTAATCATTAATGCATGTGAGACATCCAACCATGTCTTTGAGATTTGAATTCAACCATCCAGTTTATGTATTAGCCTATATTGTGGAAATTTATTCCTATATCATATTATTTAATATCGCACAAATATACCATATTAAAGATATATAGATAGAATTTATTTTATTAGTTATTTTAATACCCATGAAAAATTCTATATCACCAATCATTTATATATCATGTGTGTATATATTTTGGTAGAAAATTCATCACATGTTTCTTCATTATATCCATCAAAAACTATGTTATCAATATAAATAATCAATATAATATAATTTTTGTCATGACCATTGAAATAATGATTTGAATCCACCATGAAATTCATGAATTTAATCAACTTTAAGATATTGTATAGATATAAACACCATTATATGGGTGTTTTTTTAAGTCGATATAATTGTTTTCTATCTTGAGAACCGACAAAATCACCATCATAGATGAATCTCTCTAGGTTTTCAATGTGTATTTATTTGTCAAGTTCTCCATTAAGAAATGATAACTCAAAATTTTTTAATATAATTTTTCTATTATTTTCAATGATTACATATTATACAAATGATATGAATCATATAAATCATTAAGACTATAGAAAATGTCTCATCCAAATAATTCCTCTCAATTTGAGAATTCCATTTTCAATTTAATCAATATTATTTATATGATACATCTGTTTTCTCAAAATTTTATTACTGAATACCCACTTTTTATCGATCAAATACACACCTTTTAGATGGGTTGCGAAATAATGAGTGATGCTCATATCAGTTTTCCTTATCCGTTCTTCTATTTAAATAATTAATTCATCATTTTATAATAATTTTTTAATACTAATTTCTTAAAACTATGAGATCTAATAAGTACGATTGAGTTTCATTAATATCATATGGATTACAAAACCCTAATGGTAATTTCTAAGTATTTTCATTGGTTTTAAATTCATAAGTCATGAAAATGGAGTTTCATCTTCCTAAGGGGATTTCATAGTGAAAGATATTTCAGCGCCGTCATGATAGTTTTTAAATAATTATCCTGTATAAGGAAAACTCTTATAATATCCAATATTTTTTTCCTCAACTCCATTGATGTTAAAATCATTGTGAAATGTTGTTTTTGAATGATTTTTATTCTCCATTTGAATTAAAACAATGATTTCATTAATTCTTATTTCATAATTATTTATTTTTTAGAATATTGACATGTGAATTAGAAACCTAGTACACATTTATAATGTATTTATTTAAAAAAATAGATTACAAATTTTATATGAGGTGAAATGGAGTTTCCCTAAAAAAAAGATCAAGTTAGAATGAAAATATTTAGACGATAACATACCAAAATATAGTGAATGAAACAAAATCAAGAAGGAAAGCACCGTTAAACACTAGTTTGTTTTGTGGCGATCAACATCTTTTAATCGAATCTGTCACTATACAGTTGTACCATAAATATGAGTCGACCACCAATACACAAAACTGTAAAATGTCCAAATACCTTCTCATAAATGGAATGCTTCTATCTATAACGAAAATATCCCATAATAAATATTAAAATATCCTTTAGGACCTCACCTGATAGCATACTTTAATATTTGGAAAAATAATTGAATGAGTAAACTATAAATAATTCTCAAATACATCCAAAACTAGGGTAGCAAAACAAATAGACAAATGAGATCCTTCAGGGATTAAAAGTATCATGTTTAATGAAATTAAATATTTATCTCCACTTCATGAATTCATGATCATTGGTTAACACACATATGATGGAACCAAATATATAAGTTAATTTATTTTAATTAGAACTTACTTTTTGGCTTTACTAACCATTTTATTTTGTTAAATATGTCACAAGTGATTTGTCTTTCATGTTTTAGATTTTATATATTCCTTATACTATCATTTTTTTAAGAGTATATAGGTTCATTTTCCCCAATGTAAAAGTTTTATATTAAATAATTGATTTACCATTTTTATACTCATTGGACACATGGCCTTATCGTTATAAATTTTAAATAGGTTCTTAAATATTCACTACCCCTTTATCAATTTTATTTCTTCCTTAAAAATTCCTTATTATACATCCATCATTCCAAAAAATAACAACATTTACATTGACATAATGTTATTTATCACTCAATAGATTGGGATTTATCTCATCGATAAATGGAATATCACTATATTTTATCTTATCAATATTATTGAACCAAAATACATTGAAATTGAATGATCAATCATTTTCAAAAGTAAAAAATCCTCAAACATACTATTGGATATCTTTTTTATATTCATATTTCCAATAATTGTTTAATATAAATATATATATTTTATCAAAATATTGTCACTATATCCATCATTTTATAAAACTATAACCACAATTTCTTACTCAAGATTATTACTTATCTTTATACACTTCTAATTCCTCATTTCCAAAATCTAGTCAAACATGATTGTGAGGATCATTTTTGTGGTTTTTCAAATTTTATCACACATACTCTATGTTTTCTGAAGTGGATTCTATGAATTGATAAATTATAAATATCTTTTTTAGGTATTCGTGGATTTCAACTATGATAATTATGATGATTTCTCCTTGATTTATAGATTTTATTTAATTATGGGACTGATAAAATGTAACATCATAGATATTTTTTATGTCTCATATAGTGACCCCAACATTTCAAACATAAATATTATATATTATTAAATATATATTCAATACATATCATTAGGATACATGCTATAACTGTAATGTTTTAGTGTATTTGCAAATAATGATACATAAAAAACTGATACATTGATGATCTAAATCATTTACCATTAATTTCATTCCCACTTTTTTATTTCTAAATAATATCACACTTAAAACTGTTTTTCACAACACATGTAAAGGGAATGTAATAATGGGTGTGATAAGATAATCAATAAGGGCAATCAAAGGAGATATCAATTAGTGATAATAACATAGAATATGATAATAATAATAAAAGTATTATAACATTATATTAATAGATAATAACCAGGTCCAATAATTAAATGAGCATTGATCATATAGTTATGGCTTCTGTATTTATCACAATAATAGAAATAAGTCATAAGTGTGGAAAATCATCAATAATCAATCATGATCCATGAATATGTTTCATAAGTATATGAAATTCCTTTGCGGAATACACATAAGAAAATAAAATCACTTTTTTAGACAAGGATAACTCCTAATACAAACATTGTAGACAAATTAAAATAATGTAAATGCCTACCAATTCATTTAAACAATTCTATTAGGATTAACTTTTATCAAGTGAACTCTATCATCTTATATGATTTTATTAACTCCATCTTATCATATGAGTTTCATAACTCCATCATAATTACCTAATGTATTGGAGGGAAATAATAGATAATTTCTTCATAAGGAACTACATTTTTCTCACCCATCATATAATCATATTCCATACATACTACTTCCAGAATACAATAAAACCTTTAGCATTTGACCATAGCAAAACCCATGGATAAAAAACATGTTTCATAAATATTTCATCATTATAATCATCAAATATCTATAGAAATAATAAATATTGAATCATGGGATCATATACCTAGTAAATAATAAGAAACATTGAATTATGTTTTTATAAATGAAAATAAAATAAAATTATCATATAAAATTCTTGAAAAAAAACCCTTTTCATTTTTAAATTACTAATTTTGAATAAAAATGTTCCAAAATATTAAGGAAAATATTTCACTGTAAAGAAACATTGATAATTTTAATGTAATATATAAATAAATTAGTTTTTATGATATATTAAAATTCATTCATGAACTGTACAACAGAACAAATATTCATATCATATTTTTTGGAAAAAAGTTAAAAGTCCCCTTTTTGAAGAATTATAAGAACATTCCTTTTAAATATTGTTATAGAAAGGCAAACATGGGTGAAATAAAATTCATAAATCATTAGAAAATAATAAAAATGTAATAAATTTTCTAAAGAAAATATGGGCATCGATGAAATTATTCTTAACATAAGAGATTAATAATTTTGGTTTTCCTCAAAAACATTCTGTTAGTCTCTTTTGTACATAAATTGAGGAATTTGAATGGAAAACATAAAAACACTAGAAATAACTATAAGGTAACAAATGAATAATCTTTGGGAGAGATAGACAATATAATATGATCATGATAAACATAATTATAAACAATCACTATAAAAAACTATAGTAACATAAAACCTTTATAGCTTTGGTAACATTTGATTCATAACCCCCGTAAAAGATATAAATTCAAATGAAACATTAAATACAATGAACATAAGGATATATAAATGACACAACACATAAAATTTTTAGTATATCCATCTATTAAATTAATATTACTATGTATGATATCAATGTTCAAGGACCATAATAGTAAATCTGAAAATACATGTAAAAAAATATTAAACACTCATAAAGGATGATTTTAGGAAATAATTTGTTAATAAATATGTGTTTAAATGCTCAATGTGGATCATTTATGTTTTTATAAGTATATTTATTATTATTTAATATAATATAAAAAATTTAAATTCATTAAATAGGAGGTTATAGATCATAGAAGTCATGTCTGGCATAAGGTAAGGGTTCTTCATCAAAATTTTGTTTTATTGAGTCATTTCTGGGGATATGAACCTTCTATTGTTTATGTGGTGTCTATACTGACCATTTCACATTAATATTAGGAATATTTTTTATATTCATGGTATCTAAATTTACAATTAAAATTATTTTAACAAAATTATATTCATTAGGAAGTTTCCAAAAGTGGTAATTGTTTATTATATATACATTTTTATCTTTTCAAATAAAGACGTGATAATAAATATATTACTTTACCTCAAATAGATTGAAATTCATACGTACAAATGAATGATTTTAAATTTTATAATGGATGGGTTTAAAGTGACATAAAAAATAATCCATCTTTATAAAAACATAATTAAATCATAAATATCCAAAATATACAAGAAATAAATCCTTATTTCCATCTATGTAAAGATAACTCAAAAATAGATCACATCACTTCCTAGAGGTTGTAGTATATATATATGCATGAACGCCATTATAATTTTCCAACAAATGAGATGGTAACAAGGTATATAAGGTCATATAATATTAAATGAATAATTATTTCATAAATATTAATAAAATTATAAAATATATCAAAATAAATAATAACTAATCATTATAATTTAAAATGAATCATATCACTATGTGGAGGCAGTAGTCCACACATACACATAATCAATACATTTATCTCCCATTCAATAGAGAATTGGTCAAAAAAATCTGTACTATAATCATAATATAAACTAATTATATTTATGATACAAAATTCATAATTTTATTATGGATTCAAGAATAATATATAATGTTTAAAAATAAATAAAACTCAAGGTTCTTGATTAATATTTATACACATTATTGGAGATACCTCCTCCAGATTACACCTTAATACTTCATATAAATAAATTAGTGGAAAGCCATAAGATATATAGTCAAGGGAATGAATATAAGAAGGTTTCAGAGTAGGTACGATCTTAGATATAGGAATAAAATAATTTTAACAATATAGGAGAAGTGGTAACCTTTTATATGTGAGGGGACACATGGAATTTCGTAAAAAAGTTCAATTATTTTTGGCCACCTTCAAGTGAATGTGGGTCTGAATGGACATGAATTAGATGGTGGGACAAAATTATATTGAATTATATTCAAAAAATAATAATTTTGAATTTTTAGGTTGAAATCCTATGCATATCATTTGGTTTAACCCCTCCCCTCGGAAAATCCATTTTAACCAAACCTATGGTATGAAAATATTACTGATTATAGTATTCATTATGAAAAAATAAATTTGATACAATTAAATTATTTAAATAATTATTACTAAAAATATTTATTCCATTTATATATAGTTAATTTCTATAATATAAATAATTTATTTGGAAATAAGGTCACAAATTACAACAAACACCCGTTTTTGAATAATTCATTTTTAAGAAAAAAACTAAATTTACTTTTATTCCCGTACGTTTAAAAACCAACAAATGAATGTTAAAATATTTTATTGAGTATAAAATAAATATATTCCCTTATAACCATTACTAAATGGGGTTTAATTTATTCTCCTATGATAAAAACACATTTCCATCCTAAAAAAAATTTGTAGAAAAAATGTGTTTTTAATCACAAAAATGAGCTTATACCAAAATAAATCAAAATTTTGATTATTATTTAATTAATTATATTATATATAATTAAAGGAGACTTATTTTACATTTTAATAAAATTAAAAACATAATTTGGATTTTAATTGAATAGAAATGATAGTTTTTAAAATTATAAGTATTTGTTAATATTTTTGAAAAATTGATCCTTCCAAAAAATCTGAAAACAAATAAACCTATGTTAATATTTACCATATAATTTAAAAAATGATAATAATTTAGTCTAGTAAAATTTCTAAAAATTTAAAAATTAAATTATTTTCCACTTAAAAAATGAAATGAAATCCATTTTTTAATAAAATATATTCTTAATGCATAAAATGGTTTTACTGGAAATTGAGTATCTATTTGTTATAAATTAGTCAATATATTTCAATTATTTAAAACCATTAGTAGTTATAACATATTTATGTTCTTTTTAATATTTATATTTCATGTCATTCAAGTTATCTAAAACATAAAATTTATTTAACAATGAAAATATATTCTAAATTTTCAGACTGTTACATTATCCCCCCTAAATAAATTTCATCCTCTCTATTTTGAATTTTTTAATAAAATATTAAATATTTGAAAGAAATTTTTTTGAAGTGATATCATACCAAAAGATAATGAAATTTAATTTGAAATGGGGAATGAATAAAAATTAAGATTTCCTAAAATGATACATAATCGGCTTCTCAGATAAGGGGAACGTTAACATGAAGTGATTTTTTGGATATAGAGAATAAAGATAATTTCCAATAAAAAATAGTGGGTGGTAGAAAATAATGTCATAATATTTATATTAACCACAAAACCATAAATTGAAGGTGTGGGAGAAATTGAAAATATAATTTTTCGAAATAAAACTAAAAGAGAAAACTCTTTCATTTTAATGGTCTTTTTTCTTAGAGTTGGATATTATTTTATGATGGAAGAAAAAAAATATAATTATTTGATTCATATATATTTTACAAGAATAATTTCATCATTTTATTTGATATTAAATCAATTTCCAACATTATTTTGTCTCTTACTCTATGAAATGGATATTCATGTTTTATGTTTTCATCCTAAAGAACTGAAATTAACATTTAACATATCATAAGTTCTATAAAATAATGACAATTCATTCCACTTGTACCTCAATATATACCAACACAAAAATGGTTATCACGGCCTATCCAATTTTGATAAATATTCATACAGTAAAATAATACATTAATCTTTAAAACATTTACAATAATACCCAGAGATAAATATAAACTATTCCATAACTACTTAACTATAGTTATCCTCTAAAAATATATTTGACCAAAATAAAAAGAAAAATATTTAGGAAAAAAGTGTACTATATTTATAAAAATCAACACAATTAAATCTCAAAAAAATAAAATTCAACTCTTAATATCACATATCAAACATGCGAATCCATTGACCATATATTGTCCAAAAACATGAAAATAACTAAAATGATCATAAAACCTCAATGATGAAATATATTCTTCCGATATTTAACTATATCCATATATAAAATAAAATTAAAAACTATCAAACATATTCCATGAATAAAAAATATAATAAAATTCATCAACAAAATGATAAACCACACTTCCATAATATTACTAATAAAATTTAGGGTCACTAATACTATTCACATTACTCTATCAATATCAATCATCTCTTTATCCCAATTAAACATTATTGTCTCAAAGTCAGGCACATATATATGGTTATATGCCTATTAGTTAAATTTTTTCCAAAATTATCACCTTAAAACTTTGTTAATTTTATAGTATGGAGGCATCATTAAACATATGATTGAATCTCCTTCAAATAAATTCTCTACAAAAAAATATTTTTATTATTATTATAACCATAATATATTTGAAAAAAACATCGAAAATAGAATTAATGAATATAAATGCATAATTAAACCAATCATTGCATGTGACTCTTAAACCATTAACTGGGATTCATCATTTAAATCCTTAAAAGTTACTTCCTACAATAAAAAATAAGTTTATATTATTAATTTTCAACAACCACAAGTTAATCATTTTTCAAAATTTTAGCATATGAAATATAATTAAAAAAATATATTCCATTAATTTATTAATAGTAGTCTCCACATCATTAATAATAAATCATTTATTCATATAGCCTTATTGATCAGATTCATTAGAATTGTCTATAGTACATCGACTTCTATATTTCCCATACCTTCCACATTTCAAACGTTCAACCGTAAGTGATACCTTATAAAATCTATTACACCCATCCATTGTATCAACTAAAATTTTCATTTTCCCTTGACAATTTTATTCTCTCTTTAGTGAACCTCGTTTTTCATTCATAAACATTACATAAAACTTGTGGAATACTAAAAACATTATACAAACAGACTCCCAAAGACCATACTAGTCTAGTGCCTTTGGAAATATTGAAATATTAACACTGATACATATTTGAGATACATTTTCTCCCACTAGGATCTTCTTGACTATCATCCTTCTTAAACACATCAAAAATAATACATATCTTTATAACCATAGGAAGGAAACGTAAAAATGGGTGAGCAGAAAAAATTATTAAGTGTAAACAAGGGAAATATGTAAGCATAATAATGAGCCTAAAGTTATGAAAACATGATCATTAAAATAGAAGATCATACCCTCCATAGAAAAGGTTGTATATGTGAATAATGGACTAAAGAATTGATGTTCATAAGAAATGAATCACAAAAAAAAAACAAATAAAAATATCCATTAAATCATTATGTAGTAATAGAATATTTAATTGTAGAATAAATGTAATTATAAAATATTATTTCTATAGTTTCCAAGGAATCACTTCCAATACCCTTCTTGGTAGTATAAGTTCTATCCACATACCATCATTGTAGCTACGATTCACTCCCATTGCCATATTAGTAGAATTTGTTTCACTCCTCATACCATATTGGTAGTCCTGGTTCATTCTCATTGCCATCTCAGCCAAAAAGTGTCTTTCCCAATAACATCTTAGTCTATCTCATGAGATATAAAACATTAACCAATTCATTGGAGGGAGATATATGTCCCACGCATCTCAAAATGAAATCACACATTCATGTACCACATGATCATAAATAATCATATCATAAACCATGAAATATAATGGGTATCATAAACATTTAATCATATAATAACATATAAAAAAACTTTTTTCAAGATCATTTCATCATAAAAATATCCTCTGAAAAGAAGAAGGTTTCAAAATTAATTAACCTGTGAAAGAGAAATAGGTTTCATCGACAAAATTCCACCAAATCATATTCCATTCAAAAAATGAATATGAATATAAACATTGAATAATTTTCCAAAAAGTCAAGACTACACCAATAGATTTTATCATTGTGGGTGAATATTTTCTAAATTCCTTCTAAATATATTTTTTGGGAAAAATATCTTTTCCACACTAAAATTTATATTCATAAAAATAATCCTATTTGAAAAAACAATTTCTTTCAAAATAATATTGAAAAATTATTAATGATGAACATAAAATCATAATATGTTTTTAAAATCATTTTCGTTGAAAATTGCTTTCAAATGTATTTTCAAAACATATTGAACAACATTTTTGAAAACAATATTGAAAACATGGTTTTTTAATGCAATAGATTTTTGACCGTAGAGAGAGTGATGGTAATATTTTACATAAAAATATATTAAGTACCAATGAGTGTAAATTAGGTTCTAATACATGATTATATCTTTAATAAACATAGTATAAGTAAAATAATTACTGTTCTTGAGAGATGTATCATAAGATTTCATCAATGGAAGCACTATCATAAACAATCCCAAAACAATGATGAGATTGTCTCAATAAAAACTTATCACTTCATAATCTGGGATCATTTTCTCAATGTAATAAGATGAAATTTGATGAAGCATAAAATTTCATGAAACTAATTATATTCATGATATAACATGTAAAATTGATGTATATATACCATGAAAAAGAATTTAGGTGCTTAAAACAACATGAGTCTCAAAGAAGGTAAATCTAGGAAAAACTATTTTACTGATTTTGAAATTTTAAAACAAAAACCCCATGAAAGAAAATTCATAAAATAGATAAGTTAATACCCATAAAATTTAAATATATGATACGTATAATACATTAATTAGATGTACATACACCAAAAAAAGTAATTGAGTGGTGATTAAGACATGTATCTCGTAGAAATACAACTTTGATGAGATTATGTTTCCTTGTGTCTTAAATCTCATTGTAATCATTCAAAATAAATGTATAATAAATATCAATTATTTATATATATTATAATGAAACATATTCTTATATACAGTAACATATATGGTTTTATTACGAATTTATATTTCCCACTTCTAAACCATCCTATATTAAGGATTCATTTCAGATAATATACACCTTGTTCTTCACATCTGTCTAAATTTTTTATATCATTTGTACATATAAGTATATAATAATTAAAAAATGTATACCATGATATAAATAAAATTTATATCCATTAAATTTTTATTGTAATAATCTATATAATATATACTTTAAAAATGTAATACACTTTTCATAGAGACGGTAAGTTGTACATACCCATGAATGTTGTTTTTATTTTTATTATAGTATTGAATGTAAGAAGGTAAATAAAATAAATATATATCATCATTCTAGTGTAATTATTATATCATATATATTATATAATTTCTGTAAAATCAACCTTAATACATTACATGTACTGTGTGAATGAATCTTATCACTTTGAAGGGGTGATAGTCCACCCTTCCTCAGACGAAATTATCCTATTAAAACTAAATGGAATGTAAAAAATATATGTGTTGTAAAAGGATTAAAGAGTATTAAAGAAATAATAAATATAATATATGACATATATAAATATGTTTCCCATCATTATTTCCACCATGAAATGCGGTATGTAAAATTGAACAATCATCATTTAGTGAAGCGGTAGTTCGTCAAACACATAAATATTATGTTTATTACCCATTAGATAAAGGTGTTTGATGTTTTGGTCAAACCCTTATCATAAATAAATTTTAATATATTTAAGATACTGGTTTTATATAAAATAATGGCATAAGGATATTTTTGGTGGTGGAGAAAGAAAATAAAATAATGGACTTGAGAGAAGATGTCACCTCTTAATCAGGTGACTCCTTTTGGTTTGTGCCAAAAGGCTTTATTATATTTCCCTATGCCCAAGGTATGGCATCAATTAGGAATGGAAGGATTTTGGTAATTATATTGGGTAGATATTTTATGATATTAATATGATTTATAGGTGTAAAGAAGTGGGATATGTTGTGGCATATTATAGGAAAGGAAAAGGACTCACTTGGATTTTTGTAAACATGTTAGGTCTACACATGATCATAACTAAAAAATTAATAAAAAGTAAAAATAAATAAATCATGGAAGGTATATTAAAAAATAATGTATAGAAAATGGTTTTTAGGAAACTTTATAGGTTATTTGGGCCCCTAGTATTAGGGTTTAGTCCCTAATTATTCAAAATTGGCCTTAATTGCAATGAATAATTTTAATCACTTTTACTGATTTTTCAGTAAAAAATTAAGTTGATCATTTTAGACTACAATTATTATTTTGAGTAAAATGTTTTATATTTGTTTTTCAAAATTCAAATCACATAATTGAAAAAATTAACATTAATTCAAATCCCGTATATGGAACAAAATAATAGGGTTTTAATGTAAAAAAAATTCAAATGTTTTTTATGTTTTTATATTGAATTTCAATGTAAAATTGTTTATAATGAAATAAACTGTATTAATGGAGGTATAATATATCTACTATAACCTTAAAAAAATTAAATTATAATTAAACATTGATTATTATTTAAATGAAAAGGAATTCATTAACTAAAATGAAGTATTATTCACTATTAATCAAAAAATTATGTTTCATAGAAAAATCCAAAAATTTCAACCTAAAATTATTCCAGAATTATAAATTAACAAATTATGCTTTTTTTATCAAATTAAAATTTTAAATGCATCTAAAAATTATTTTTTTTCATTTTTCACATAAGGACATTAAAGTCGTTCATACGAGAAAATGTTATTTTTAAATATAAAATGTCTTTACCAAAAATCATATATTTCATTATAAATATGATTTATTTATATAAATAATTAAAAAAATCTTTTAAAAGTAGTTATTTGTATTCATGTTACTAATTTTAACATCTAAGGTATAATTATCCCATTTCAATAATTATTTCAATAAAATGATGTTTCATTGAAACATCGTTGTTGATTATAATCTACGCCAAGTCGATGTTCTATGTAACATACATCGAGTCGATGATACGTGTAACATATTCCATGTCTATTCCAAGGTGAGGGTATTTTTGACTTAGTACATATCAATAAATAAATGCAAATTCCGTTTATTGGAAAAAAGGCCCATAAAAACTAAAGGTGTTATATTTTACCCTCCACCCCCCTTACAATTAATTTCACCCTAAAAATTATTCACTCGGGTAAAATAAAATAAAGATACTTATGCTTAATCATATCCCCAAGTTTTCACATAGAATCATCAATATAATGATTTCTCCATAAAACATTGACAAGGTGTGTGGTCTTGTTTTGTATAACTTTCTTTGTATGGTCTAAAATTTTAACAAGGTTCTCATTGTAAGAAGTATCCTTCTATAGTGGTATGACATCTATTTTTATTAAATGTGAAGGGTTAGGTATGTACTTCCTCAATGGAGATACATGGAACACATCATTGACTTGAGAGATTTTTTTAGGAAGTTCCAAAGACTGGATACCATCCTGATATGATCAAGAATGTCGAAGGGTCCAATATTCATAGGTTTTAGTTTCTTATTCATCTAGAATTTCATTAAATTATTCCAGCATAAGATTCATAGAAACAAATTTTTCACAAACATCAAATTCCAGATCACACTTATGGTTATCATCATAAGTTTTCTATTGAATTTCATCTTCCTTGATAAGATATTGAATGGTTCTATCATTATCAACCATTTATACAAAAATATCAGGTCCTAATAGCTTTATTTCACTGAATTAATCCTAAACCATTGGGGCTCAACATTTATTCTCATAAAGGTTTCATAATTTGTCATCTAAATCCTTGAGTGAAAGATATTCTTTAAAGAAAACTCGACTAGAGAAAGGTGGTGATCCTAACCACCATTGAAATCCATGGAACAAGATATAAACCTACCCTCTAGGGATTAAATTGTTCTTTGAAACTAAAAATCTTTCCGAGGATGATATGAAGTGATGAAACTCAATTTTATATAATGTTCTTGTAGAATAATTTTCTAAAACATTGAGGTAAACCTTGGATCTTTGTTCGATACAATATAATGTTGTACTCTATTAAACCTTTTGACTTCCTTAATGTATATATTTTAATGTTAATCCACATATAAGCCTTCTTAATAGTGATGATGTGTCCTAACATAGTAAGGTGATCGACTTACACCCATATAGAATTAAACCCTCTAGAGGTTTTCGGTAGTCTAATGACAAATTCCATAGTAACAGTCTCCCATTTCCACTGTTTATGGGTAATGGATGCAATATCAATTTTTACTTTTTTTCTTACAGCCATAACATATTTGTATACTAAGCATGACTATACAAACTCTGCGATAGATCTCTTCATGCCATCCCACCAAAAGTATTCTTTCATGTCCATATACATATTAATACTTCAATGATTAATATATAATTAAGAACATTGAGATTCATCAATTAGATCCTTCATAAAATCTAGTATAGAAAGAAAACATACGTGATTCTTGAACTATATCATTCCATCCAGATCGTGGTTATCAAAGGAACATGTCTAAATTTCTTTTTCATCTTCTTATCTTACTTCTAGGCATCAATAATCATAACTTTTATAGAGGGTTGAAAATTAATTTGAGAAACATATGTTTTTAACCTTACTTTAACATTTCTAGATCAATCCTTTGAAAGTACACAAATACTGGATCATTTGTGATCCTTATCATTGATATGCTGTCATGATCCTTCTAACTCAAATCCTAGACCACCATGTTCACATTCCCAGGGTTCTAATTTATTGATCATTAGTAATCATTTATCAATTCTAACCAACTTCTATAGAGAATTTTCAACTCCTTATATGTGAATATATGTTTTTTTATTATTAGTATATATATCACACTTTTCTCCAAAAATATACTGCCTCCATATATTTAATGCAAAAATGTTCCGATTCTATCTCCAAATCATGAGTTGGGTTATTTTTCCAATGAATCATCAACTTCCATGAGGCATATGTGAAAACCATGTTATTATAGATAATAACACACCCCAATCCAATCAAGGATTTGTCACTATAGGTTTCAAACCATTATCCTCTATAGGTTAATGTAATCATTGGTGCACTGGCTAACCTTCTCTTCAATTCCATGAAATTTTCCTCTCATTCATCTTTCCATAAGAACATGACACCCTTCTCAGTTAACATGGATAGAAGATTCTAAATTCGTAATAAATTCCCCACAAACCATCGATAAAGTCTAAAAGAACCAAGAATTCTACGGATTATAGTCACTTTGGTTTGCCTATTCTAGCATTCAATATCATCCTTCTTTTATGTAACTACTACTATACCATCTCTTGAGATTCAGTGATCCAAAAAAGAAACCTTTTTATCCAAGATTCACACTTTGTAAATTTTTCATATAGGTTATCCTTCTTAGGGTCTTTAGTATAATTTATAATCGATATTTATGCTCTTCCTTACTCGATGAATATATAATAACATCATTTATAAAGACTACCACAAACAGATTGAGGTAATATCTAAAGAATATATTCATTAAATTCATGAAGATAGCAGGGTAATTAGTGATACTAGAAGGAATCATTATATATTCATAGTCTCCATACCTTCTACAAAATTCCATCATGGGTATATCCTATTTCACAACCTTCAATTGATGAAATCCATAATGAAGTTCAATCATGTAATAGTATTGAGCTCAGTGCAGTTGATAAAACAATTCATAAATTTCTGGAAGTGGATAATTAATCCCTATATTTATCTTGTTCAACTCCAAATAATCAATACAGAGTATCATTGATCCATAGTTCTTTTTCACCAAACTAATTGGTGCACCCCAAGGATACACACTTGGCTGAATGAATCCATAATAAATATTTTCATTGAGTTTATTCATCAATACCTATAACTCAATCAGATAAATTCTATAAGGAGACTTTTAAATTAGTGTGGAATGAGGTGTATGTTCTATTGAGAACTCAACCACGTGTTTTGGATGAAGACCAAGAAACTATTCCAGAAAGACATCCACCAAAATATGAAAAATAGGTATATAATTGATGTCAGTTTTCTCCCCAACCATTTGAGATAAGAAACCCTTCCAAATTAGAATCAATACCCATACAGTAGATATAATATCCACATGAAGTTTATACTTATCGCCATTTGGATAGATGATCATATGAGGTTTTGTAATATAAAAATTTACTTCCCATCTATGACAATTAATATAGCCTTAATTTAGATAATTCAAATCCATGCCTATGATAAAATCTAATTCCACCAATGGATGTATGAAAATATTTGTAGGAAGCACATTCCAACAATCTTCAACCATAAAGTAATCATATAATTGATATGAAATCATCATACAATTAGATTCCTGCATTACTAATTCAACATCTAACAGGAATCATATACTTGATATGAAATCATCATACCCATATAAAATTATTTAGATATGAAATTGTTGTTAGATCCAAAATAAAATATGACATAGCATCTTTAGAGAGGATGGTATGTATACCATTCATCGTGTTATTATTTCAATTGTCATCATTAGTAGAAATTGTATGAGATTTCCACCTCTCACTTGGTTAAGAGGTTGCTGATTTCGATCATCATCACCATTAGTTGGTTTTGCACAGTGGCTAGCATAACGCATGTTCTCTTAACACTTAAAGAATATAATAATGGGAGCTGTATTCTATACTGGGGTTTCCCCATTCTCAACATTACATATCTTCTTCCCAACACATAAGAATTCAAATCTCTGATTGTATTCACTTCCATAGTTAAATCATTTATTAGACCCCTTAAAATTCCATTATTCTTCTTCCCACACATAGAGAATAGAGGGAATCACATATTCTATTAATCATGGTTCTTATATTTTTCTTTTAAATCCATCTTCAAATTAATTTCAAAAACTTGAGATTGATAAGTGACTCCAACATCCATTTTTACCATGATTTCATACCGCAAAATATCTTTATAGATAATAAAGACTCTAATGTCACCTTACATTACTTAGGAATCATAGGTCAATCCTACGTAATTCATATCCGAATTATATTTAATTCTTTTATGACTGTTCATGAAGAGTTTGTGAATTTCTAAAGAATATCCTCAGAGTGTGTCAAACCGAGTGTGCAATAAGGCCTATTTTCATGTTCCAAATTACCCCATGTTAGGCTTGAAACATTATTTATGAGTTCTTACACCTAGGTACATCCATGTTAGAGCCACATCAACCTATAGTATTGCGGATGGTATGTATTTCATGGAAACCTATCACTATATACTCTACCAGAATTCCTAGAAATTTTCCTATACTTATCTATATCCGTAGACTTATCCCTATACATGTCATTGGGGTTCTTAGTAAGGTTTTCTCATTTAATCTTCTAATGGATAACCAACCCTTTTTTCTAATTCCAACTATAAAGAACCACAATTTTCATACATTATCATTACATAACAATTGTGTAATACTAAAAATAATACAAAAGTAAATTCCCAGGGACCATACTAGTCTTGTGACATTGGAAACATGATAACATAAACACTAAAACATAAGGGAGATACATTATCTCCCACTAAGATCTTCTTGAACATAACCCTTCTTAAAAATATCAAACAAAAAAAATTTCTTCATAATCAAGGGATTGAAAGATAATGTAGGTGATATTTAATTCCCAGTAAGGGTAATCAAGGGAGATATATAAGCATAATCATGAGAATAAGGGTAAAAAAACATGATCATTAAAATAGAAGACCATACCTTTCTTATCAATGATCATATAAATGAATCATGTCATAAATCTTGGGTGTTCATAAGACATGAATAATATTCATATAGTGAACATAAATCATGAAATCAAAACAGAAGAATTAAATATTGAATTTTGGTAGACACATATGTATAAAATATGATTTCCACTGTATTTGAGGTATCACTACCAGGACCATCTGTGTAGTATGGGTTCACTCCCCATATTATCTTGGTATTCATGGTTCACTCACATGGCCATATTAGAAGAATGAATTCACTCCTTATACCGTCTTTGATGTCATGGTTCACTTCCATGGGAAACATAGTAGTCAAGGTTCATTCACTCGATCATCTTACTGCATCTCAAGAGATACAAATATTTACCCAATTCATTGGTTTCACGAACTAGCTCGGGTAACCTGGTAACCCAATAACCAAACTGGCCCTGACATAGCCTGATGGGTGTTCCCGATCCCTATAGGTCAGCGACTAACACCTGGAATCACACAACATGCATGTGGGAATTATTTTTTCCATGATAATGTGGATGGAAAAGAAACAAGACAGTATGAATAACCAAAAGAAACTCAACAGGGAGTAATGTACCTGAAATCAAAGAGGCACAAAAAGCGCAAAGTACTAAAACCTAAGTACTAAAAAGGGAAAATCAGTCCCAAAGTCCCTAAGGACACAACTCACCAAGACCAGAGATTAGCAACACAACTGGATCCTCCTCAAAGAGATCCCTTTCCTTTGCTTAATCCTAAAAGGAGAAATTATACAATCACCCGAAGGCAAAATTCGGGTGTGAGCCTAAGCCCTATAGGATACCACCAAAGATTCCGTAACAGATTCTAAATATAGATTATCCAATTAAAAACTTTCAATTTTAATGTAAAATGGTTTGGAAATCCTAAATCATATTTAAACAAAACATGATATAAATTTTCAAGTGATGGAAATAAATATTGTTAATAAATGATTTTACAAATAATGGAATATTTCTAAAAAAATGTCTTAAGTTAAAAAATTTATATAAAATAGTTTATATAACTTTAGTAGGCATGTAAATCAGTTCTAAAGCATTGGAATACATTTATATCTCAAATATAAATAAACAAGAGAACAACATGGTCATCTCCCAAAAGGTACGATAGTATTAACCAGTTATAGGATTCGACACTCTCTATGTGAACTTAGAAAAATGGGTATTCATAGTTCCCTATGAAACTGGCCAAAGGAGACTCGTCACCAACCCGTCGGGGATGTGACCCTCCATAAGTATGTTTTAGAACATTGTCATAGCATAGAGTGTATCCAAATAAATCACTAACTACCTAAGGCTTTCATGCACTCTTACATGATGGGAGAAATATTTTAAGAAGTATTAAAATATGATCAATTTCATTAATCCATTTCATAAGTTCCAATTTCAATCCATTTAAAACCAAAATAGGTTTTATTAAAAACATGCCTTTTCATAAGATAAAACCAATGGGTTTCTATCAAATTAGTTTAGGCCATTTTCACCAGTTTGAAATCCATTCAAAGAAAATTCCATCATTACATAATTTATTTCCATAATTAAATTCAGCAATTTAATTGAAACCACTTCCATAAAATCCACAATTAAATTCAACAATTAAATTTGGACAATTTCTTTAAACACGCCCAATTCAATGGAATTTGGGTTTTCAAAATTTCCATATGAAAACCATTTCAAATATCTCGATTCACTGAAATAGAGTTTTTTATCAATTTAGATGAAAGAAAATTTGAGAAATGTAATTTAAATCAACAATTGAAATAATTCAAGAAAATAAAATGATAATCAACTCGGCATGTCGGGACGGAACCACCTAGCTCGACGGTTTTGACCAAAACCACAACGGTTGAAAACGCTCAAGAAACCCGGGTTTGTTCTTCAAGAACCCACCGTAGATCTCTTCTCCTAGAAAGACCAAGAGAAAATCTCATCAAATTTGGTGCCACACACTTAGATCTTCCCATAAAGGGTGTAGATCTAACAAACCGAGAGAAGTGGAGAAGTAGATCTATGTAGATCTAAGACACCGATCAAGAACGATGAGGAATGATCACATACCTCAAGAATGCGGCATAGATTCACCAATAGGGGCATTTGGATCGCCTCCGGAACAATGGTAGAACCTTCGTCGACCTTTGGAGAAGAAAATTCAGAGTTACGGCCGCTTAGGAGGGAAACGAGGCACTTAGAGGCAAAACCATGAGGGATCCACAATTTAAGGATCTCATTTATGTGGTCAGATGGTTAGTTCACACAATTTGACAATCCATCTGCTATCCATGCGTTAGCTACTGCGTCAGCCACCAATCCCGCATGGTTTGGCCGCACAGTTAGACAAACTGTGTGCTGCCCGTGTGGAAGCTACTGCCTACAAGACCAAATATGCAGGGTTTAGACAACCCTTGTGCCTCCCGTGCGACTTCCCCTTTTCCCCAAAACAAATTTTAATGTTCTCCTGACTCTCCCAAGTCACAAATCCAAAACAGAGGTACTTAGAAACATCTAAAGTACCTGAAAAGGTAACGTGATATTACAACCTCCCCACCATAAGATTTGTTTGTCCCAAAAAATCATATGAAGAAACCTCCACGTCAAAAAGATGATGCCACTTCTCTTTTATTAGTGCAACGCTTTCCCACGTCTCATGAGAATCAGAACCTTGCTTCCAAAGTACAAGAACCAGAGGTATCGTTCTCCCACGAAGTACCATGGTCTCAGAATCAACAACCTTGACTGGTCATTCAGTAATAGATAAATCTGGTTCAATATCTAGATCACTCCATCTCACAACATGAGATGTATTAGAGAGATACTTTCACAACTACAATACATGGAAGATGTTATGTATCAACATCAGTTGTGGTGGTAAATCTAGATGGTAAGAAACTTTCCCTCCAAGTCCAACAACCTAGTAAGGACCCAAAAAATGAGGAGCAAGATTCCCTTTCCTCCCAAGCTGTCGATGAACTAATTTGGGTGATATATTCAAGAACACCTTGTCACCAACTGAGAACTCTAGAGTTTAATGGCGACGAACATCATAAGACTTTTATGGACTCTGTGTTTTCAACATTCTCTGATGAATCAACTGGATCTTAGCTGTCGTCTCTTGGACCGAACTTAGTCCTACCAAAGAACATTCACCGATTTTCGATCAATATAAAGGTTATTTACATGGATGGCCGTAAAAAGCCTCAAAAGGAGCTATTTTGATCACAAACTGATAACTGTTGTTATAAAAAAACTCAACTAGATCCAGATGATCATTCCAAGAGCCACCAAAGTCGAGAACACATGCACGGAGCGTATCCTAAAGGATCTGAATAGCTCTCTCTATCTGGCCATCTGACTGTCGATGGTAGGTCGTGCTCAAACGGACCTGAGATCCCAGTGACTCCGGAAGGCCTCTACGAAAGTGAGAAGTAAACTGAGGATCCTTATTAGAGACTATAGCAGAAGGAACTCCGTGCAACCGAACAACTTCTTTCACATAGATATTTCCCATCTCCTCAAATTTGGTTGTATCTCGAATTGGTATGAAGTGACCTGAATTGGTTAGTCTATCGATCAAAACCCATATCTCATTCTTCTTCCTCTGAGATTGAGGTAACCCAACCATGAAGTCTATAGATATTTCATCACACTTCCATGTAGGGACTGGAAGTGGTTGAACCAAACCCTAAGGCCTCTAGTCCTCATCTATCACCTGTTGGCATGTATAGCAACGGGATATAAAATCAGAAATGTATCATCTCATACCTGGACACCAGAACTATCGCCGCATTTCATAGAACATCTTCGTGGTTCTTGGGTGTATAGCCCATTGAGAGTTATGGAAACCCCCAATCACATCCTTCCTTGCCGTTAATGTCACAACATAACGGTTTCGATAACACATAAAACCCTCTTTGGAGAATGACCACTGGGTGTCGATCTCCCCACCATAAAGTGAGTCCCTAATGCTATGAAATTTATCATCCAACTATTGTTCCTAAATAATTAACTCAAGAAGAGCATAATTAAACTAAAAATGGCTAAAGAAACTTCATTCCCATACCACTGAACTCCAATATGAAATTTAGAAAAAAGATCCATCAAACTGCACTCTTCTGAGGATTCTTTCACACCCTGTGATGGATATTTCATGCTTAATGAATCTGCAACTACATTCCCATTCCCCAGGGTATAGGTAATTTCCATGTATAAATATTTCAGGTACTCCACCCAATGCCTTTGGCGGAGATTCAAATCTTTTTGAGAGAAGATATAACTCAAGATCTTGTGGCCTGAATACACAGTAAACCATTCTCCATAAAGGTAATGTCTCCAACACTTAAGTGTGTGCATTATAACTGCAAGTTCAAGTTCATGGGTAGGATAGTTATTCTTATGAGGCTTAATCTGACAAGATCCATAGGCAACAACATGATTACCTTGCATAAGGACACATCCCAAACCTGAACCCGATGCATCACAGAAGACCACGTAACCTATCCTAGACTCAGAAAGGGTTTACATCGGTGCAATAGTCAAAATACTCTTTAGATCAATAAAAGAACTATAAAATTTATCATTCCAGTAAAACATCACTCACTTTCGAGTCAGAGCAGTCATTGGAGAAGCTAACTTTAAGAAGTCTTTAACAAACTGGTGATAATATCATGTTAAGTCCAAGAATCTCAGAATCTCAAACACATATCATGGTTGTTCCCAAGTCATAACAGACTTCACCCTTTCAGGATCAATTGATATTCCTTGTTCTGACACGACATGTCCCTATAATTTCACTTCCCAATTCCAGAAAATGCACTTTGAAAGCTTGGAATAAAGTCTATGATTCCTTAGAAGACTCAGAACTGTTCTCAGATGATGCACATGATCCTCCTCAAACATGGAGTAGAATATAATGTCATCCAGAAAGACTGCCACAAAAGTATCTAAATACTCACGGAAAACCCTGTTCATTAAAGCCATGAAAACAGTAGGAGCATTTGTTAGGCCGAAGGGCATAAAAAGGTACTCATAATGGCCATACCTACTTCGAAAAGCGGTCTTATGAATATCAGATTCTTTTATCCTAAACTAATGGTAACATGTTCGAAGATCAATTTTTGAAAACCACTTTCCCCCTTTCAATTGATCAAAAAAATCATCAATTTGTGGTAATGAATATTTTTTCTTTATCATAACTCGATTGAGATTTCGATAATAAACACATGAGTGAAGAGAACTGTCAGCCTTCTTGGAGAAGAGAACTGGTTCTGGCCAAGGTGACACACTCCGTCATATAAATTCTTTCTCAAGAAGATCTCCTAACTGAGACTTCAGTTCTTTTAGTTTACTTGGTTCCATTCTGTAAGAGGGAATATAAATTGGTTGAGTACCAGGCATTAAATCAAAAGAGAAACCAGCCTTTCTTATTGGAGGCAAACCAGAGAAGTAAGCAGGAAACACGTTGGGAAACTCAGTGACGACTGGAGGAATATCACCACACATTGAATCTCTCTCTAGATTAAAATAAAACACTAACATAACTTTACCTAACTCTGGATAAGAGGGTCCAGATCTTCCTGACCTTGGGTCCCATTCTCCTTGAAAAACAATAGACACACCATTGGGTGTAGTAAGGTAGACCCGTCGAAGATATCAATCGATTCGGGAATTATTGACAATGAGCTAATCCTTCCCAAATATGACATAAAAAGATTTAATTTCATGAATCAAGAAACTCTAAGCATGATCAACATATGATAGAGAGAATATAGTAGTAGGACTACGAAGACCCTTATCTCTCATTGTACCAAGGGGTGTAGTAATATCCATCGCACAAGATAAAAGTCCCATAGGTAGATTAAGAAGATTAACAGGATGGGTTGAAATAAAAGAGTGAGATGCACCAGTATCAAAAAGATTTGTCACTAAAGAAGAAGCTATAGTAATGGTACCTCTCACAGTTGCAGGACCTATATCAGCTACCACTGGTGACTCTTCCACTCCATGAAGAAGCATCGTTACGGATGCCTATGGTAGGAACCTATTTGTACGTGAAGAATTTTATTTCCCCACAGTTGTTCGAGGTCTTGATAATTCTGTTCCACCACGTGGAGTAGAGAAGTGATGGAATAATATCTATAAGTTCCCTAAACATCCACAGGACCTACAGATCTTGGGTTCCTCAGTGAAAAACCTCTTAGAATGACTGGGCTTCCCACACTGATAGAAAGTCAAAGAAGACCCTCCTAGTGCTACCGGAGGTCTGGAATGACTCTGCTACCGAGAAATACCATGAGAAAAGTCACGATTCAGTTTTCCTTTAAAGGAACCCACACCGACACTAGGAGGGAAAAGAAACTCCATCAACCCTGACTTTCCGGCCAAGTCCATCTCAACCATCATCGACCTATCCAACACATCAGCATAAGTGGGTAGCTTCTGTAGGAAAACCTGATAATGGATATACGATTGAAGTCCCAACTTGAATCTTCAAGCCTTCATCCTCTCTTTAGATACAATCTCAAGAGAAAACTGTACCAGCTCAGAAAAGTGATTTGAGTACTCAGTCACAGTTTTTCTGGCCAGCTCAAGCTTGAAAAAACTCCACATCCTTGGCCAAAACCATTGATTCTGGGTAGAACGTGTTATTGAAAATAACCCTAAAGTCTTTCCACTCCAAACCCTCATGTTTCCAAGCCGTCCCCATTGTGTCCCACCATCTCCTACTTAGTCCCTCCAGTACGAAGGTGGCACAATTCACCTTGATCACCTCAAGTGTATCCAAGAACCTAAACATACATTCAATCTTACTCAACCATTCCTTATCATGATGATGGCTAGTGGAGCCTTTGAAAACTGGTGGCTTCTAGCATAGTAATTCTTGAGAACAACATTGAAGAATATCTCTATGAGGATATATACCTGGAGCCTGAACAGGAACTAGAGGTGGTGCCTGTCCCAGAGCATGGAAAGAGTGAACAATCACCTCAACCAGACTCAGATCCACAATAGGACTCACTTTCTGAGATTCAGCAACAACCTCTTTTTGGATCTGATTTCCACATCTTCTCGGAGGCATGATGATACACATCATAAAAAGTCATAGACTAACACCCAACCTGAGTAGCAAGGAAAACTATTCTTAAAAGAAAGAATAACAATATTTGGATTCCACTCTATCCAAATCAAAACATGGAAAATACTAGAACTAATCCACAAGTCATATTTCCCTAACCAACCCTGGTGACTTAAGGCTCATTGTGGTGAAAGCTGGCTAGGAACTCAATCACAACTACCTCCTATGTCCTGACAAGAATACTCAAATGCATATTGTTATCAATGAAAGATTCTAAACCTCCCTCTGATACCACTTTTTCATGAACCAGCCTGGGTACCCTGGTAACCCGATAACCGAACTGACCCTAACATAGCCCGAGGGGCATTCCCGATCCCCATGGGTTGGCAACTAGTACTTGGAATCACACAACATGCATGTGGGAATGATTTTTTCCACAAGAGTGTGGAAAAAAAAGATACCATATTGTATACACAACAAAAAGTAACTCATATGAGAGTAATGTACTAGAATACAAAGAGGCACAAAAAGTCCAAGGTACTACAACACATGTACTAAAAAGGGAAAAAATAGTCCCAAATTCCATAATGAAACAACTCACCATGACCAGAGATCAACAACAAAAATAGATCCAACTCAAAGAGATCCCTTTCATTTTTTCGATCCTGAAAGAAGAAAGTATACAAACACCCAAATCCAAAATTAGGGTGTGAGCCTAAGCCTAGTAAGATACTGCCAAAGATTCCGTAACAGATTCCTAATATAGATTATCCAAAGAAAAGATTTCAATTTTAAATTAAACAGGTTTGGCAGTCCAAAATCAAATTTAAACAAAATATGATATACATTTTCAAGTGATGGAAATAAATAATTTTAAGCAATGATTTTACAAATGATGGAATTTTTCTAAAACAATGGCTTCTGTAAGAAATTTATATAAAACACTTTATATAAATTTAGCAGGAATGTAAATATGTTCAAAAGAATTGGCATACATTTATATCTCAAATATAAATAAACAAGCGATCAACATGTTCCTATTACAAAAGGTATGATTTTATTAACTAGTTATAGAATTCTACACTCTCTATGTGAACTCAGTAAAATATGTATACACACGTCCCTATGACACTGGCCAAAGGAGACTCGTCACTAACCCGTCGGGGATGTGACCCACCACAAGTATGTTTTAGAAGGTTGTCATAGTGTAGAGTGTGTCGAAATAACTCACTAACTATATAAGGCTTCCATGCGCTCTTACATGATGGGTGAAATATTTTAAGAATGCTTAAAATACGATCAATTTCAGTCTTAGATTTCTAAAGTTCCATTTTCATTCCATTTAAAACCAAAACAGGTTGTATTCAAAACATTCCTTTTTCACAGGATAAAACCAATGGGTTTATATCAAATCAGTTTAAGCCATTTTCACCAGTTTGAAATCTATTTAAATCCAATTCCATCATTACACAACTTATTTCCACAATTAAATTCAACAATTTAGTTTAAATCACTTCCATAAAATCCACAATTAAATTCAACAATTTAATTCATCCAATCTCTTCAAACACTCCCAATTCAATGGAATTGGGGTTTTTCATATTTCCATGCCAAGACCATTTCAAATATCTCGATTCACTGGAATTGAGTTTTTTATCAATTTATTTGAATGAAAATTGGTGAAATTGAATTTAAATCAACAATTTAAACAAATAAAACAAATTCAATGATAATCAACTTGGCATGTCGGGACGAAACCACCTACCTTGATGGTTTGGACCAAAACCACAACGGTCGAGAACGCTCATGAAAACCGGGTTGCATCTTCAAGAACCTCCCTTAGATATATTTTCCGAGAAAGATCAAGACCAAATCTCATACAATTTGGTACCACAAACTTATATTTACCCATATCAGGCGTATATCTAAGAAACCGAGATAAGAGGAGAAGTAGATCTACGTAGATTAAAGAAACTGATGAAGAACGATGAAGAACGATCACATAACTCTAGAATACAGCTTAGATTCACCAAGATGATCCATTAGATCTCCTATAGAATGCTGGGATAACCTTCTATGACATTAGGAGAAAACAAATCCTAGGTTAGGGATGCTTAGGATAGAAAACGACACACTTAGAGGTAAAACTGAGTGAGATCCACAATTTAAGGATCTCATTTAAGTGGATGCACGGTTAGTTCGCACGGTTTGACAAACCTTGTTCTAGCCGTGTGTTAGCTACTGACTCGGCCACCCTCCACGCACGGTTTGGATGCATGGTTAGACAAACTGTGCACTGCCCGTCCGGATGCTATGGCCTTTTAGACCAACTGCGCACGGTTTGGCCACACGGCATAGACAACCCATGCGCCGCTCATGCGACTACCTCTTTGCCCCAAAATAGCTTTTAATGGTCTCCCAAATCTCCCAAGTCACAACTCCAAAAAAGAGGTACATATATATATCAAAAGTACCTGAAAATGTAACGTGATGTTACAATTGGTGGGAGATATAGGTCCCACACATCTCATTATTAAATCATACATACATGTTCCACAATACCATAAATAATTATATCCAAACCCACAAAATTAAATTTGTATCATAAACATGTAAAAATATCATAAGCTAGCAAAGTGACAGGTTTTATTATAATTTCATCATAAACATACCCCATGAAATAAATCTGGTTTCAAAAGAATGTAACCCATGAAAGAGAAACTTGTTTCATCAACAACACGCCATAAACACATAGTAAATTTATATAAATCATTTGAATGGAAAAATTAAATAATTTCCCCAAAAATTGTTGAGTAACACCAATAGATGTTATCTTATATGGAAATAAATTTTAATGATCTTTTAAAAACATTTATTGAGGAAAATATCCTTTTTTCACTGAAAATGATTCTTAAACAATTAAACCTGTTGGAAAAAAATATTTGGAAATAGCTTTGAAGACACATAAAAGAAGCATTTAAAACCATAAAACGTTTTCAAATTCCCTTTTCCAGACAATTTTCCTCAAATATATTTTGAAAACATTTTTGAAAACATGGTTTTTGAATATAATTGATTTCTGACTGGAGAGAGGGACAATCATGTTTAACATAAAAACCTTATCTTGTGTACTATAAAGTGAAAAAATGGTACTAATACATGATGATATCATAAATAAAAATCATATAAAGAAAAAAAATTGCAATTCATGAGATATTTTTCATTATCATTCATTAATGTAAACACAAATATAATCAATCTAAAAAATGATTATTTTATTAAAATAAACTCTTATTACATGGTAACCCAGGATCATACTCCCCATATAATAAAATGAATTTAAATAAATCATAAAATATCATGAAAATATGTCGAATCATTATATAACATGTATAATGGAATTATATACACTTCAAAAACAATTGGTGCATAACAAAACACAAGTCTCAATAAAGGAAAATTGAGACACAATTATTTTACAAATTTTGTATCTTCTGAAACATAAACCCCATGAATGAAATGTTTGAAAATTTAAATTTACATGCCCAAAAAATTTAAATATAATAGAAATATAATTAATCAATGGTAATTACATTGACCAAATAAAATAATATAATGGTGATTAATGCATATATCTCCGGAATATAAATGTGAGATGAGATTCCCTTACCTAGTATCTTGACTCTCATCATACTCGATTAAAACACATGTATAAAAAATATAAATTTATTTTGAATCATTAATAATACTGTATTATTATATCTAGTTCCATATATGGTTTTATTACATCCTTATATTACCCTCTTGTTAACCATCCTAAATTACGGTTCACTTTGGATAATATACGCTTTGTTCTTCACAAGTGTCTTAATTTTTTATATCATTGGTCCATATAATTATAACCTGATTCCATAATTTAAAAAATTATATAAATAAAATTTATATCTACTATAAGTGTTTTACATTAATATATATAACATATAAGTAAAAAATTTAATACATCATCTATGGAGACGGTAAGTCGTATGTGCGCATGAACATTGTTTTCATTTTTATTTTAGTATTGAATGAAAGAATGTAAATGATATATATATATATATCATTATTAAAGTAGAATTATTATATTATATATATCATAATAGTTCACTAAATATATCCTCAATACATTCCTTCTAGTGCGTTAAAAAATCACATCACTTTGAGGGGGCGGTAGTCGACACTTCCTAAAACTAAATTATCATATTAACACTAAATGTAAACTAAAAAAGATATGTGTTGTAAATGGAATAAAGAAGATTGAAGAAAAAATAAATACAATGAATGAAATATATAAATATATTTTCCATCATAAATTACACCATGGGTGTCTATAAGGAAAATTAAATAATCATCATTTAGTGAGGCAGTAGTTTGTCGTACACGTAAATAGAATGTTTGTCACCCATTAGATGGAGGTTTCTATAAGTGTTTGTTGAACCATTTTCATAAAAATGTTATAGTATATTGAGGATACAAGTGTGTTTATACAATAATGTAATAATTATAGATGAGGGGTTAGAGATAGAAAATAAAATAATGGACTTAAGAGAAGATGTTACCTCTTAATTGGGTAATCCCTTTTGGTTTTGACAAAAGGCATTATAATATTGCCTTATTCATAAGGAAAGGTTTATAGGATGAAGGGAGGTATTATTGGAGGTTTATTTTTAATATATATTCCTAATAAAAGATGTTTTATAGATTTGAATAAGTTGGATAGGTGGTGGCCTTTTTGGGAAGGAAAAGGACTCACATGGAATTTATGAAAACAAGTTAGGTGGAAAAATGTTCTTAACTTATAAAATTCATACCAACCAATATAAATCAATAATTGATGGCTTATGTACTAATAATTTCCTGAAAATGTATTTAGGACAAGTTTCTAGGTCATTTGGGTCCCTATGATTACAGTTCATTCCCCAATTAAGAAATATTTGACCATAATCGTTGTGATTAATTTTAATCACTTTTACTAATAATTTTGGTAAAACATTAAGTTAATTTTATAATATGTTAAATATTACGATAATTAAATTTTTTCCCATTTATTTAAATTAAATTCACAAAAGTGAAAACATTATGAATAATTCTAATCCCATCGAAGTAATGAAATAATGGGTTTTTAAAAGTAGAAATAAAGTTCCAATGTTTGTTAGGCTTTTATATTCAATTTAAAAGTCAAATTCTTTATAATGAAATAATTTGTATTAATAGATTTATAATTGATATAATGTGACTTAAAAAAATTAAACTATAATATAAAATTAATAAATATTTATTTGATAAGGATGTTATTAACTAAAATTCAATATTTTTCATCATTTATAAAAAAATAATGATTCTCAGAAAAATCCCAAAATTTCACTATAGGATAATATCAGAAATAAAAATTTAAAAAATAACTTTATTATATAAAATTAATTTTCTAAATGTGTCTAAAATTAAATATAATAGTGTTCACAAAAGGATATTAAAAACAATTCATTCAGGGGAATTATATTTTTAAACATAGATAGACTTTACCAAAAATCATATATCTAATTATCAATATGTTTTATTTATATAAACCAATTATAAAAAATATTTCAAAGTAATTATTACTGTTCTTGTTTCAACTTTTAATTATTAGTTAAATGTTCTCTTATATGAAAAATTATATCAATAAAATGATGTTTCCTAGAAATTTCATTGTTGAATGTAACATACTCCAAGTCGATGTTCAATGTAATGTATTCCACGTATATGTTATTTGTAAAGTTTGTAATTTTTTTCCTGGTTGAAGAATGTTTATCTTAGTCAATTGCATGAAATGGATTAAAATTTACATTATTTGAAAAACAAATTCCCCAAAATCTCATGGAATTAAACTCTGGGACCTTATTTTCCACAAAGAAAACATACTACTGGTCCTTTAATTCATTTCAAAAAGTGATTCTTACCAAATTATCATAATATAGATATTCGAATCTTCTTCTATATGTGTTCTTTAGACAAATCTATTTTTATCTTATTTGAAACATTTTTAAACTCATCTATGTTAAGTCTATTAATCCTATTTTGAGAATGATGGTTCATTGTAATGACAAGATTTTATTTCCATAACCCTTTTCATTTGGTTCTCTATGAGTTAATCACAACATTATATGTCACATTCAATGTTAATATGAATCACCTGGTTTCCAACCATTAACCGAGACAAAAAAATCATAGGTTAACTGATAATTTTAATTTCTATTCAACATACATTCTTGAAATGTCTTTCATATGATGTCTACATAATGATTAATTTTATTCAATATATGTCACAATATGTATATCCTTTGTCATCAATGGTCATTATCAATTCAAATCATTCATAAAGGATCAAAATTAAAATGTGAATTATCCCCAAAATATCAACTAAGAATTTCATACCATGTGTGCAGTAAGGTCTCAATAAACATGCACTAGATTAATGGACTAAGATATAATTAACAATCAATTTTTAGCGTTACTACCCCTAGATTCATATTTTTCAAAACTCTATGCACTTTTTTTGTCTAGAAATGGACAATTTTTTGGAAAAACACATAATTTATACCTTCCCAAAACATTTGGTTGTTATTCCACACTTATGTTTCTTATAATGGTTCTCACTAATTATTCCTTGCATTTTTTTAAAAAAATTACTAAACCATTCTCTGATGAAAACTATATCAACCCAAAAATTTCATACATAAATATCACATCCAATTAGATGAATACTAATTACACATAATTAAAATATTCCCCAAAACAGTGTAGTGTATTTGGAAATGTGGATACAAAAAACACTAGTACATAAAAGTTATATATTATTTCCCATTTTTTTATTCACAAGTTGCACCCTTATTAGAAGAATCATACCTAAAAAATATCATCCTTACATTGGAAAAGCAAGCATATGAAAGAGTGATCTCATATTCTCAATAACAGTAAACATAAGGGGTTTAAATCCACGATCATAAGTAAACATAAAATAAACATAAGGTTTTGAAAATAGGATCAAAACATACAAAAATCCAACCAATTAGTCAAAGATCATTAATCATAAAATCATGAAATAAGGTTTTTTCAAAATAATATACATAAGAAATAACTGTGTGAATTCATCAAAAATCCATCACAAGCCATAAAATCATATCAGAAATTTGAGACATAAGTTTATACTATATAAATGAGTATAAAAATTAATTTCCATAGTCATGCATCACTCCAAAGACTATAATTTTGGTCAATGTCGAATAATAAAAATGTCTACCCAATATTTTATAATATTATACTAGGTTTAATTATCTCTTGTTAACCCCATAATCTCGTTAGAGTTTATTAAATATGTGGTATATTTTGAGTTTATAACCTCATTATTCATTACCCAATGTAAAGATGTGATATAAAATATCTACCCATTATCAGAATCTATATCGAGATCAACCATCACATAATCATAATCCATACGTACGATTTCTATATTATCTGAAAACATTCATCATTTCATCATAGCATAAACCATGGAATGATTATGGGATTTATAAAAATTTTAGATTCATAATAAAAAACTATAAAAATAAAGTAAAAATATGGTAACATTAAATCATATCCCTATTAAAGAATAAGAAACACCAAAAAATGTTTTTATAGATCTTAATACCTTTCAAATAGTAGTGGAACCATTCTGGAGAAAAAATACCCTATCTATTTTGAAATCAGATATTCAAAATCTAAAAAAATTCAAAATGTTATGAAAAAATGTTATTTTTAAAATTCTATGGAAAATTATTAATAATGATTCATAAAACGAGTTGTTGGGACAATGAGAACTATCATTATTGTGGTGTCTATAAAAGTTAACATTCCTTTCAAATTTTCAGAAAAATATCACATTACATTTTGTTAAAAAAATTATCTTTAAAAAAATTATAGAAATAAAACAAGGATACAATATTGTAACTAAATATTTCTATAATACTAAAAATATAAATGAATTTATTTTATGAATATATGTACTTGGCATAATATATATCAGACCGAAGAGATAAATAATGATGGGTTTCCTTAAAAAAATTCGTTCAGTTTGTTGAGTTCGTAAAAAAAAGGATAATGAACGGAAAAATATTTAATATCAATAAATAACTTGAAGATAATAAAATTATTATTATTTAGTTGATATATATCATATAATTTCACTATCATAAATTTATGTATAAATAATCCCTATAAAAATATAGTGGCATAAAATCCTTAACTCAGCGATAAATTTTTATTTATAACACCAAAGAAATAAAAAAACATTAAATATCATGATCATAATGATAATGGTTATAATACATTATAAAGGTGAAATACATACACCTCGTAAAATAGTATTGGTTTATAACATAACATTTGTCCTAAGGTAGACAATTTAGGTTGATATACACCCACCACGTTGGTAACATTCATAGAAGACTGCATTGGATGAAATAATTTGAATTGTAAATTTAAATACAATTAAATAATACTGAATTATTATGAAAAATTTCTATTTATCTATATATACAACTCAAAAATAAAATTAGGTGCATAATATCAAACATGTCTCAATCAAAAAAATTAATACAAAAACCGGTTACCTTATTCTACAATTGATTTGAATGCACTCTAATATATTATATAATAATTTTATATTTTTAATAATTCTAACATCATATATTATCCAGTTATGAAATTTCACTAATTTTTTATGAGTAATCCTTTATAAAAATCATATTTTATAAGTGTTAACTATTTTTTTCATGAATTTTTAGTTGTTTAGTTTTGATGATTTATTTTTGATCATGGTTACATGATATATACAATCTGAATGATCATATAAATATTTTAATATTAACTATATACATATTTATGACCCATCCTGTAAATTAGTGATGAAAAATGGATTGCATCCCTTCATAGAGGTTATAATTCCTAAGAACACAAGAGTGATGTTTCCAATTTTCAATGGATAAATTAAAATAAAGGTAAATAGTAATTATAAATTATAGAAACATTATTATATAAGAAATATAATATATTTATATTAAATATATCCTTTTTTCTATCAATGTAAATTTGAAATAAAAAATGAATCATATCGCTTCATTGAGGTGGTTTCCCAAACTTATGTATGACTAACGTTATTATTTTACAACATGTGGGATGGTAAGATGGTATATAAAATATAATACTTCAAAAATAATAATTATTTTATAAATATAAAATAAAAAACTAAACCCCAAAAATGAATCATTGATGAATTATGGTGTGTAAAATGAAACAAATTGCAACATGGAGGCTGTAGTCCACACGTACACAGGAGAAATGAATTCATCTCTCATTGGGTTGAGAAAAGGCGATAAATTATTGTTATATAATAATAATGAAATCCAATTATATGTGTCAAACTGGATTTAACATATTTTTATTATACAAGAGGTTTATAGAATACGGAAGTAGAAATAAAATTAATAGAGCTTAGTTATGATTTATAACTCCTCTTTAAAATACATATAATTTTATACAACAGAATCCTTTTTATGAGGACCATAGAGGAATATACTATGATATATTATTAAGGGAAGAATTATATGAAGGTTTTTGATCTGTTATTGGACAATATAGAAGGCTAAAATTGTGGTAATAAGGGAGAATAAGAGGTTTCATTTTAAAAGTTATGGGAGGGACAGAGATGGAATTTATAAAAATATTTCAATAATAAAAGGTAAATTTCATTTAAAAGTTATCCCAAAAGGCTATGAATTATAAGGTATAATAATATAAGTCTAAAAATATTATACCATTTATAATTTTTAATTTTTAGTTCCGATCATAGCCTTATCTCTTGGTTTAATCCCCTAGTAAACCCATTAAATCTTTAACCATGGATCAAAAATTTTACTTCTTTTTTCAATTAATATGAAATAAAAAAATTTGAACTTACCAAATTATATTAATTATTTTAATTAAAAATTTTAAATCCATTTTATCATATTAAACTTCTATAAATGGTATATTTTAATTTTAAATAATAATTCACACCATAATGAAAACACCTATAAAAATAATTGGTTTTTAAGCACAAAACTAAATTTATTTCCATTACATTCCTTGTGAAACCCATAAAATAGATTTAAAAATATTTTATTTATTATATAATATATAAAATTTATTATAACAATAAATTAATATTTATTTATTCATTTTACTTATTTAAAAACACACTATATGCATAAAATCAATTTTAAGAGTAAATATGTTTTTAGGGCTAAAAATGTTATTAATAAAAAATAATGTGTGATGATGATTAATAGTAAATAAGTTATGTAATTTCATATTATAGTATAGTTATACTACTTTAGTATAATATTAAAAATGTAATGGTAATTTTTCTTGAAAATAAATGAATATTTTTACATAATTTGATATTTTCTCTATTGATAGAAAAATAACTATTTTTGAAAAATCATATAAATTCACTCTAAGATAATATTGAAATTAATTTTCCTAAATTAATATAAATTTTAAAAAATAAAATTTCTAAAAATGGTAGAATATAGTTATAATTTCCACTTGAAGAATATAATGAAATTTATTTTTGAATAAAACATATTTTTGAAACATAATGTAACATTTTTAAAAATTCATAACTATTTTTAAAAAAAAATTAATAAATAAATTTTTGTTATTTAAAAATTTTATAGATATTTCTCATAATTCTTTTAATACTATTTACACCTTTAAATTTAGTATCAAGGTTATAATATAACATGGTTTAGTTTAATATCAGTTTATCAATATAAGAAATCTATTGAACAGTTAAAATTTATCCAATGAAAAAAATCCTAAAATATAAGGGTATTTCATATACATAATAAAATACACCATCATTATATTTTATTGATAAATATACTTAAGTAATAAATATATTTTCCATACCACATTGATGGGATTCTATCTAATTTGAAATTTGCTACATGTTATTAATAGTCTAATGCTTAAAAGAATTCTCTATCATATAAACTTTAACCAATGGCTTATCCACAATATTTTTATTATCCCTCACCAAATTAAATTTGGAACCTTTATAACTGTTATTTATTTTATAAGTATGTTAATTTCCCCATATTTTAGGATTAAAAAATCATATTCTTTCCATTTTTATAAATATAGTAATTTTTTTTGATTTTTTTTTGTTTCAAAAAAAAGTTAAAATAACTGCAGAATAATATTTGAGTTTCTTGGTAGTATTATAACACTATTATTTTGTTTTTTCACTTTAATTAACTTCATTAATATTATTTTGAAACTTGTGGTGAGTGCTTTTTAAGGAATTATTAACATCAACTAACTTTATATCAAGATATTTTACTTATTCATTAAATAAAATGATATTATCTATTGTAATCTCAAGAATATTATCTCTATAATCAAGGATAATATTGATATCTCATATAGTTTTTTTGGAACTAAACATTCATCTCAAAAATGTATTTATTTTTTGATTCATCAAGATATTCCCATAATGAATCATTATCTAACATCAATGATTTATTTTCCCTATCAAGATTTACAGTTCCATTAAATGAAAATTTAATATCCACTATTTATTAGAACTCTATATGTTTTCTCCTTACTAATATCAATCTCATTTGAACAACAATATTCCTCATTACTCTAGGAATGTTTTAAATATTTAGATTTATACATGAATTCCTTTGTCACTTCATCCACCAATTCCTATTACTCTTTATCACATTACTCATCATAGGATGTAGCTTTATATTTTTTCAAAAACTGCATATTTTTTCCATTATTTAATATTAATTTTTCATTGAATAATATTCTCACACGTTGGACACATTCCACATTGTTTCTTCTTAATGATATATGTGCTTTCTCATCACATTCATCATCAACATTATTTTTCATTGAAATAGGATGAATGAAGTCTAATTTTTCCATAAATTGAAACACTTATGCATAGAATTACTTTTAAATTTAACGTTTCCTTGCGGAATTCATTTTTCGAATAAAGACATAAGTTTCCTGAATGAAATTTCATTTTCTTAGGAATTAATTTACTTATCATGAAACATATTTGGTAATAAATTTTTCATTATCTTTTTTCATGAAAATCCATCACTTACCTCAAATATCCTTTTATCATTTAGGATGGACCCCTTTTATTCTCTAATAAAATTATTATTATATTAAAGTTTTAAATTTTAAACTTATAAAAGTATATATCCATTAATAAAAATATCATGGAATTAAATTTATTCTGAAGGTTTGTCATTAATTTTTAGCCATGATAGAATATTAAATAATTTATATATATATTCAAATAAAGATTGATTTTTTAATAGAGTGGTGTGTCTTCCACATCTCATATTCTCCGATTAAGATTTCATCAAATTAATACATAGAGGATTGTATTAATGAGAATTTGGTATTTTTGTCTCCCTCATTGATACCATTGATTTTTGTCCATATTCCATTTTGTCCACCCCTTATAAATCATCTCAAATAAATTACTAAGTTAGATGAAAGTAATATATCACAATTTTTATCACATGATATTAATTATTATTTTTTTCAATAGAGTATCGGGTATCCCAATATTAGGAAGAATTATACCATTGTGTTTGATATGAGGATCATATATATTGAGTGGTTGAAGATATCAAACCATCCAATCACTATATGGATAGATTCCTTTTTAATTAATCATAGTGACACCTTTTCTATTGAAATTATCCATTGACCCCATCAATCTTGCTAATCAATCATATAATAATTGAAAAATAAAACTCATACCCATGAAAAAATACCATACACAAACATAATGTTATAATATAATATATTGAAATAATCATCATAAACAACATGCTATATTATTAACTGGTAGGTCCTAGGTGAGAGGAAACCCTGATTCAGAGGAGAGGAGCGGGGTTGAATCGTTGGTCAATTGAAAAGAAAAAAGCTCAGAGAATATTTTACCATCATTATTTATTTCATATATAGAATAGGAAACCAGTTATATAATGATAGAAAGAGTGAGGAATAATACATTCAACATAAGGAATAATAAAATGTCACCTACTCATACTATAAAGTGGTTAATCCTTAGTGTGAAATATTTAAAATCTCTCTACCGATGTTCTTTTTTAAATATTAAAAAGAAAAATTATAGGCACTATGATATGGTTTTTAACTCCCAAATACAATAATAAATATCAAGAATAAAAAAATTATTTAATCTACAACTCCATTACATTCATTATGTCTAACATTTGGATCCAATGTTCACCTTTTTCTTCCCCCATATTATATACCAAAAATTCATTGTAACTCTACTAGAATGAATATCACATTAACTCAAAGATTAATCACAATTTATAATGAATTAGTTTTCTTGAAACCATTTCCTACTTATAGATCATAGTGGAATTGCATCATAAACAATGCACAATAATATTTTGGCGAGAACTGATAGATATAGATGGTAATTCTTGATTAACCTTGGGAAAAATTATGTATTTTCATGACTAATTTTATTAGAAATCTAAAATATCATCATATAACCCAATGTATATGGAATAAATATCTTTGATTGACTATATTACTTGTTGTGTGAGCACTAGAACTACTTATTCAATATACAAATAGAATTATCATGGAATAAGCACCTTAAACTAATCTAACATACTGTGGAATGAACAACAACATTGTAGTTTCATACAATAGAGCTCCAAAAAACTATAACAATATTGTTCATGGAATAGTAATTTTGATGAATTATTTATTACAGAACACATTTGGTGATTCCTTTAGGCCAGAACCTCTACACATATGGTGTGACTCTCAAATTGATAATCTTATATAATTTTAGTTTACTTTTACATGTTTATAATTTATATATTTTATTTCATTAGATAAACACATAAATGTTTTTCATATGGTTCATATGAATTAACGAATTTATTTTTATCAAACATATCCTTATAATCAATCCTTTGCATATATTGGTGAAAATATAGTTTATTGCGCATGAAATTCCACTCAAGACAATTGTATGAACCCATATCTTCTTTTTAGGTATGAATCTTGATATCATATGTTTTTGAGAAAAAAGGGAGTCTTACGAAATCTTAGAAGTACACACCTTGTACATAGTAGTACACATCGTGTACCAGGTTGCCACAGATAGCCATGTACTGGTCATGTAATGGCGGAGACATGGCCATGTGGGTTGACATAGAAGACCGCTAATGTCGGGGGGAAATTGAGGAAAATAAATGGCGTTTTCATTAATAGTACACACCTTGTACATTTCTTTTTAATTGATTTATCGGTCTCGGTCACGTCTAACCCTCATATCTATCTTATTCTTGCTATGACTCATGAAGGGGTGTACAGAATCATTAATTTTTATCTGAGCCACTGATCCATCATCCGTTTTCTAAATAAAACACCTTCAATTGAGTTGGAATAACCTCGGGGTGTTCTTCCTTCTTTTAGAGCATCTCCGCCGAATTTCCACTCTCTCCTGAGTTATCCAAGGTTGAATGATTTTGAGATTTTTGTAGATCTACATTTTAATAGGCCTATTGAAGGGATAACTCTATAGTATATCGATCATAAAACATCAAGGTATGTGGTTTCTTTCCTTTCGATGTTTTTCATTGAGATTTATATGCCAGGTACTGATTACCCATGTTTCGTGCATTTCGGTTTATGGAAATTGAACCCTATTTTATCTGCATTACATTTATTATTTGATTAAGGGTTTTTTATGGGATATTACATGAAATTGAATGTTTGAGGAACATCCCATTGGTGTGTTTTTTTTTGGAATTTTTAGGGTCTTTTGGTCCTGGTTTCCTATGAGGCAGAACTATTTCCTTGCCTTAGTTGGTAGGATGGAACTGTTGACTTTGGCTGATTGTTAATGCTGGTGATATGAATTGGAATATTTTAGCCATGTATTATTTGAGATTAATTTGGGATTCCTAGAATCATGTATTCATTATTAAATTGCATAGGGCTGCGAGAAACAGGTGAAGTTAGACCACAAGGGGAATTGACATTGAGTGCTTCCTTAGAGTGTCTGTTATATTTCACGGTGCGAGATCACTGGAGGGAATGACAATGAGTTCTCTCTTAGAGTGTCTATAGTTTACATTACGAGACCACATGGGGAATTGATTTCGACTACTTCTTGAGAGATTTATTAGTCTTTATAGACATACCATATGGGGAATTGACGGTGGGTGATTTCCCAGACTGTATTTTCCTTTTTATTACATTTTTTTCTAGAGGGGTTAGATTGTGTGAGCTACCTAGAGGGTTAATGTAAATATTGAATGTTTTGACACATCTTCTAGGCCAAATATCATGCTCGGATTCAGTCCTATAAATATTCTCCTAAGATACCTATTTGTGACACTTTATTTAATGATGAACATTAAATTCTAATGAATGTAAATGGAAACTATATGATTTGGTTACTTTTGAGTACTCCTAGTTTCCTTGCAGCATTTCCATTATTTCTTTCTATATATACTCACTAATAGTTAGGCATAAAGCCTGTAGTGGTTTCCTACATGGATTCATCTCACACAATATTTGGGTTATGCTTTTAGAACTAATTAAATTATATGGCTATAGGTATAGATAAGGGGAAGCGACCTTCATCATCATGTTCTTGATTATTGTGGAGCTGGAAAATATGGGACCAAGATGACTCATGTGATGCTATTGGAGTTTATTTTTTTCCATTTTTACAATCTTTTAGTACTATATTTATATAATTGTGACTTTCTTGTCTATTTTCTTAAATATATCTGACAAGAATCATTTATATATATAAATACTATGGTGGTTTATTTAATTTTAGTTTTTCAATGTTTACTTATTGTATGGTATTATTTCTTCTGCTAATATTTAATATTTTTTACTCCATTATGCATACTATGATAATGATGGAATAGTTATCCCACAATCACACCCAAGGCCATCGCTCCTAGTCAGCAGCCTCTAGAATTCAGGGAAATGATCTTCATTCCATGTGACCAACTGGGTACGGGGCATCTTTGGGTGGAACATGGATCCAGGATTTTACAAAGTGGTATTAGAGTGGGTTCCTTTATGCTCTTTCTTACATTTTAGAGGCTATAGACAGGAATAATAATGAATAGGTAGTTGATAATAATTTTTGCCTGGTGAGTAGCTAACCCCTGTACATGGAAAAGCCAAGTTACTTGGAATATTGAAATTTTTATGGTTTATCAATTATTACGGTTGATTTGATTTCACCATTGGGTAATTCACATATTTTTTGATGTTATGATTTATATCATTGAGGTTCTATTTCTATTGCAACCAGATGAGATGAGGGTATTCCATATCATGCATCATATATTCACTTGATAGGGATCACATGGCATGCATTCTTGTCATGCTATTTGGGGTGCATTACTGTTTGAATGATATTGTGATAGATGTTATGCAAGATATTCGGGATTTTGTGATAGTTATAGTGATATAATAACTACTATTTTTATAGTGTATAGAAAAATTAAATTTTTCATTTGAAAGGGAGAAAAAAATTGATCCTTGTGGTGTTATGAGTCCTCTTGGATCGAATGTTTGTGGATCATATTGAACATTATCTGAATTCTATTATAATATGACATGAATTTGATGACAAGCATGGATTCTCGAGGAGTACGGGCATCCACATTTGGGATTTGGAAATTTAATGTAGGATATAGTATTTTGGGGGGTCACATAGTAGTTTATGAGGCTTACTGTCTGAAAAAACCTAGAATACATGGCGTTTAAGGATAAATACACGCCATGTATCCTTCTGTTTGGGAAGAAAATATTTTTCTTTTTTACACATCGGGTACTCTATGTATGAGCCATGTAGTCTTTGACCGTGTGAACAACTGTGTGGGAAATGACCATGGTTGGAAAAATGTTATCATGAACACACCATGTACTAGGCGTACACGTCATGTTTTGGTTATCTGTGTATCTAGCTGTGTGACCAATGATATGGGTGGGTGAAATCTATCTAGAACACAACATGTATAACATGTACACACCATGTAGTTTTGTTCTAAGAGAATCGTGGAGTTAAATCCATGTAGGAGTACTTGGTCAGGGGGGAACATTCAATTCCACGTAGTCTCTCAAGTAGAACATTCTATGTGTATCGGTGTTGCATGACCAGGTTTGGTAGAGGTAGACTCCATGTTAAAAGCCTAAGGGAACACATCGTGTTGGGGTTATACACACTATATACGCATTTTTTTAGAAACAAATTATTCTTTACTTCTCTTTATACTTTATATCACTTCAATGTTTTAGTCCCTAATAGTCATGAATAGTGTTGTGCACTTGACCATGTAGAGTCATGCCACCGAGACGTCCATTAGTTGTACGCCAGATATAGGGAAACTATCAGAAACCAGAAATGGCATATCATGGACTACCCATCGATCTTTCTATCGTTCCCATATTACCACTAGCGGTTATACCAAACACAGGTGCTGGTGCAATTTTGTGAGAAGGATTCATGAGGATGGTGGAGACTTTCTAGGGAGCAATGCATCCTACACCGTTTATGGGAGAATTTACGCGGGTTTTTCAGCAGCAACATTTTCCCACCTTCTTAGAGTATGGAGGGCCTTAGGATATAGAGTCATGGTTAAAATCCATGTTGTCTATCCTCGATCATTTCAATAATCCTCTAGATAAAAAGGTAATTCTATCTGTGTAAATTCTACATGATTCCTCTATATGATGGTGGGATGTGAAATCACAAGTGGGACCCCAACGAGTTATAGTTTAGGATGAGTTACAGTAAACCTTCTATGAATACTTCTACCTAGAGATATTTGGGGATGATCGAGCATGAGAATTCATGAGTTTGGAGCAGGTTACACTCTCATTCATGGAGTATTCTTCTTGCTTCCAAGATCTATAGCGCCTCACACCCTTTCTGGGGGTGATGAGTTATTTATGGAGAAGATGATTGAGGATGGTCTGAGATAAGACATCTAATATCATGTGAACATATTCTAGGTTTACATCCATATATTTAATATTCAACCAAGTGTTTCTCACCGAGTGAAACCTGAGGGATTCTGGAGCTGTGGGTCTGGGAAATTCAGCATCCATATTTGATACTTTTCATAATGATAGTAGGAAGTGACACACAGAGTCTATGGTTGGAGATCCGAGTAGGTGGTATTTTCATTCAGGTAACCAGGTGGTGTTCTACTTATGCAAGAAGGCTGTGAAAAGAAACCTTAGTTCCCGAGAGACCCAGTTGAGGGATGATCTTAATGCAAGATGGGACATCTGCAGTGTTTCTGCAATGCTATCCTTCTATGAGTTAGTGAGGTAGAATCTGTTTCGACTCCTCATACCTGAGTAGGACCACCTGTTCTACATCTGATTTGGGGCTAGAGTTCTTCTAGTTGTTCAGGCCGATGTGGTGGCTCTGGCCATAGTGGTTAGACATAGGGTTTTCGACAACCACAAGGTGGATCATCTCCGGGTTATCAGATAGTTATACATGGACACGATGTAGGTTAGGCTTTTGCGATGGAGCAGATCTATCAAGAGTAGGATCCAAGACCCTCTATGGTAAGAGGAATGATCTTGGTAGCCTCTAGTTTATCTTCTACTCCTTTTTGATACAGGGTATTCCCATAACATTATATGTGTGCCTATTATGGAGAGCATTAGGCTCTGTATCTTTACATATTATGTTATCATTATGTTTGACACTCTGTTGGGTATTAGAATTACGAGAAGACATTAGTGATAGAAGGTCTCTCTTGTGGTGGGTGGGTGTTACTTCTTATGGGAACTTTATACATTAGGGATGATGGGATATGATTTCATTCATGTAAAGGACTGGTTAGTTTCCTTCTTGGATTTTTCAAATTTCTATCATTGTAGGGTGAGTTTTATGTCATTACAGGGAGTTTTGTTTCTACATAAGGGTTAATGGAATTTCCAGGAGAGCAGAGATGGACCTGAGCATCACTGGATGAGTGGTGTTCCAGTCCTGATTTCTAGTCTGTATCTTGAGGACCATGGAACTTCATAGATATAACTTCTTCTAGTGGGGGATTTTTTCATTGATGTCATTCTAAATGACTTTTTAGGTTTGTATCTAGACCAAGAGATAGAATTTTCGACTGATATTGTTCCAGGGGAAGTAGCAGTGTACTTTCCTCCTTATAGGACGGCTACACTAGAGTTGTAGGAGCTGAAAAAGAAGTTAGAGGAGTTACAAGAAAATGGCTTCTTCCGACCCAGTACTTCTCCTTGGGGTCCACCATTCCTATTTGAGAAGAAGGTAGGAAATACCCATATACATTACTAGTATTATCGGATGCTAAACCATTTGATGGTCTAGAATCGATATCCCTTACCGAGGATTGATGATCTATTTGATAATTTTTACAGAGACTGGGTGTTCTCAAAGATTGACTTGAGATCTAGATGTCATCAGTTGCGTGTTAGACCATCATATATATCACTTATATCCTTTTTGATCATGTATGGTCTATAGGACTACATGGTTATGTCGTTCGATCTCATGAACACACCTGTAGTTTTCATGGCACAGATGCACCGAGTGTTCAATCCTTATTTGGAATATTTTGTTGTAGTCTTCGTGTAAGATAAATTGGTGTACTCTCACACTCGACACGACCATGCCACCCATATTGAGATCTTTTGTGTACACAAAGGGAGCATTGGTTGTATACTAAGATATCAAAATTCCACTTTTATATGGACCAGATTCACTTCATGGGTCATGTTATCTTAGAGATAAGTTTTTTTTAGACCCAAAAAAAAGTGAGATTCATATTATTCTAGGAGAATTTTAAGATCATAGTTGGGGTAAGTATTTCTTTCGGGATGGATGGTTACTACATACACATTATACATGACTTTTAATGCATTTCAGTGCCACTGACAGGCCCAACTAAGAAGGGTGTGAAGTACTAGTAGACAGATTCTTATTAGTCAGCCTTTAAGAAGATGAAAGGGAGGTTGATTTTAGCACTGATACTAGTTGTACCAAATACCAGTAGGGGTTACACGGTATACTAAGATGAGTTATGTATCGGGCTGGGAGTAGTGCATATGCAAGGGAACAGAGTCATTTCATACGCGTCTCCGCAGTCGAGGCCACATGAGAGGAATTACCCAACACATGATCTCATGTTAGTAGTAGTTGGGAATACCTTATGCTATTAGATAAATTATATTTTGGGAGAACATTTTCTAGTTTTCACTAACCACAAAATTATAACGTATATCTTTACACTGCATGATGTGAAAATTTGACTATAAAGGTAGGTTGATTACCTTCAGTCCTTTGACTTTGAGCTTGACTACACACCTGGGAAAGTCAACGTAGTGGCTAAAACATTTAGATGAAAGACTCAGATATATGAACTTCATGAGGCCTGTAGTGAGTGGATTCTTATGGTTGTGTTATCTGAGATGCATTTGGAGGTGCAGGATAGACATGGACATACATTTCATTCTTCTGTAGTTGTTACCTTGACTCTTTTGGACCAGGTGAAAATAACGAAACTATCATATTCAGTGGGCCTAGTCCTATGGTAGTGTTTGTTAGTAGAGGACTCTAATATTAGGTGGACCACAAGTTAGGATGTGGTATTTCACTTTCGTGGACACGTATGGTTGTCCGCAGACATACATGAGGACTTGACGTAGGATTTTCATTCCACATTTTAGTTAGTTCATCATGGTGTTACCAAGACGTATCAAGATCTACACTATTAGTATTGGTGGAATGGTATGATTAAGGATATTTCTAGTTTTTTTATGTGGTGTTCCACCATTCAGTAGGTAATGGTGGAGTATTAGTGAACAATGAGGCTTTTACATCTGTTTCCTATTCTCGAGTGGAAGTTGAATGATGTCATGATGGATTTTGTTACAGGGTTACCAAGACCACCTAGAGGGAATGACATGGTTTGGGTTGTTATCGATAGGCTTACTAAGGATGCACACTTCTTTAAGATCATGGAGACCTTCAGTGTTGATGAGATTGGAAGGTTGTACATTCTATAGATTGTACGCTTTCATGGTCTTCTATTCTCTATCATTTCAGACAGGGAATCTTGTATTACTTCCCTCGTTTGGTAGGAAAGATAGAGTGATTTGGGTATTCTGGTACTTCTGAGTAAAACTAACCCTCTCTAGACAGATGGCCTGGTAAAGATCATGATTCTGGTGTAGGAGGACTTACTTTGTACATACGCCCTAGATTTTGAAGGTTCTTGGAATAAAAACATACCTCTGGTGGGGTTTTTAAATAATAATTGTTTTAGGAAACAATTCAGATGGAACCTTATGAGGCCTTGTACAGTAGGTCATGTCAATCACCCTTATCTTTTATGGTTGCAGGGGACGCAGCTATGCTGGGACCTCGCCTAGTCCTGGACACCACTGAGCAAGTGGAGTTGATTAGGAAGAGGATGTCTACTACCCATTCTAAGTATAATTCTTATGTTGATCGATGAATATGACCTCTGGAGTTCGAAGTTAGAGATCATGTTTTCTTATGTGTCACACTGAGGTTGGGACATAGAAGGATTAGAAGATAGGGTAGGTTTCACTGAGATACATTAGACCATTTTAGGTTTTTGAGATAGTCGAACTGGTTTCCTATCTATTGCAGTTACCTCAGAGGTATCGGGAAATGCATGATTTATTCCATGTTTCTTAGCTACGACGTTACTTCTCATACTCGTCTCACGTTTTTGAATCTGAAGATGTTGAGTTGGTGGTGTAAGCATTGCTCGAGAAACATCATATCTAGATTATTAATCAATTCACAAAGGTTCATCGTAGTCAGTCTGTTCCTCTGGTACATGGGTTGTGGCAGCATAACTGAGTGAAGGATAAGACGTGGGAGAGGGATATAGATGTGAGATCATAGTGGCCGAAATTTTTCAATGATTCTTATTTGACATTATGTTAAGGAAATTTGAGGATGAATTTAATTAAGTGGATATGTTTGTATGAACCTGAATTTTTTGAAATTATGGAACTTGATTCTGGGAGTTTTTGACAAAAAAGGTGTTTTCAAAAATTTTAGAAGTAAACTCCATGTAATGAGGAGTACACACCATGTACCAATTTTCTATGGGAAGCTGTGTACTGGCCATGTAATGTCGGAGACATGGTCGTGTTGGGTGATGTGGCAGACCGCTATTATCGGGGTCCAGTGGAGGCAAATACATGGCATGTTCATTAATAGTACACGACATGTACTTTTCTTTTTAATTGATTTATCGGATCGAGATCATGTCTAACTCACATATCTATCTTCTTCTGGCTGTAAATCATGATGGGGTTTATGAAATCACATATTATTCTCTAATCCACCAATCCATAATCCATTCTCTAAATAAAACACCTTCATTTTTGTTGTAATCACCTCGGTGAGTTCTCCCTCTTTCTAGTGCCTCTCCTCCTGATTTACCCTCTATCTTGAGTTATCCAATGTTGAACAATTTTTACCTTTTTATAGATCTGCATCACTCTAGGTAAATTAAATGGATGACTCTAGAGTATATCGATCATACAATGTTGAGGTAGGTGGTTTATTTCCTTTTGATGTTTGACATTGAATTTTATATTCCAAGTGTCTATTACCCATGTTTTGGGTATTTTGGGTTATGGAAATTGATCCCTATTTTATCATCCAAAGAATAATTGTTACATTAATGGTATGTTGATGTGATATTATGTAAAATTTCATATTTAAGGAACAACCCATGGGTGTGTTTCCTTGTTTGAATTTTTTGCGTCGTTTGGCCCATATTGCATATAAGGATGCCATTGTTTCCATGCCCTGCATGGTAGGATGGAACTAATAACTTCTGATTCTTTTTAAATGATTGTGATATGAATTATAATTGTTTATCCATTTACTATATTTGATTACTCTGGGTTGCATGGTGTTTTATATGCCTGATTAAATTGCACAGGACCGTGAGAACCTGGTGTAGTCTGACCACATAGGGAATTGACGTTGAGTGCTTCCTCAGAGCGCCTGTTATATTTCACTCTGTGAGACCACATGGGGGATTGACCATGAATTCTCCCTTGGTGTCTGTATAGTTTATGTTACAATAACACATAGGTAATTGACAATGATTTCTTCCACAACGAGTCTTTAGTTGTTATGAAAGACCGTAGGGGTAATGGACAGTGATTTATTCCTTAGAGTGTCTTTGCATTTTTCTTTCATTATTTGGCCAGAGGGGTTAGACTATGTGAGCTAACCAGAGGGTTAATGTAAATATTGAATCTTGTGATTCATCTACCAAGTCAAATCACATGCTTGGATTTGATCATATTAGGTAGTCTTCTAAGATACCTATTTGTGATACTTGATTAAATGGTGAACATTAAATGCTAATGAATGTCAATGGAAAATGTTGGATTTGGATAATTTTGTGTAATACAAGTTTCCTTACTATATTCCCATTAATATATTCTATATATACTCACTAAAATCTAGGAATATATATTTTTGTGGTTTCTTACAGTGATTCATCTCACACTAGGTCTGGGTACTTTTTTTGGACCCAAACTGATTATATGGTTTCATGTAATGATAAGGTAATGCCCCCTTCATCATCAGGAAAATGATTAATGTGGAGATGGAGAGCATGGGACCAAGCTGAGGCTTGAAATACTGCTGGAGTTCATTTGTTTTCTTTGTTCAAGGTTTTAGTACTGTATTTATAGAATTTTAAATTTTTGACTATTTTATTAGACATATGAGATGCATCATTTATATATGTGCTCTAGTGGTTTATTTTATTTTTATTCATCCAATATTTAATTATTGTATGGAATTATTTCTTCAACTACTATTTAATATTGGTTATTATGCTGGGTATACTCTTCAAATGAGGGCATAGTTTCCCCACTATCACACCCAAGGCCCTTACTTTTAGTCGGCAACCTCTGGTGTTTGGGGAAATGCAATTGAGGCCATGTGACCAACTAGGTATGGGGAACCTTTGGGAGGCACCCAAATCTGAAATGTTACAACTATGTTGTTCCTAGTGTAATATAGGTTTAGTGAATAGAACTAACACATCACTCACATATAGCTTCATCAGGAGTAATCCAAATTGATTTTTTTATTTATTTTTTTCACTTTCATTAAAAGATATCAATGAATAAACCAATGAGATTTATTGTTTTAGTACCATTATATAACACCTGATATGATTAATATGGTAATACTCCTCATTCAATGATGATCTAAAATGATGATTATAGAGTGTCATTTGATTCATCCTATTCATTGTGCCCTTTTTTAAACAAGCATTTCGAAGCTATCTTCCTTCTTAGAACATTATTCTTCCTGAGTAGTGAAAGTGAAAACACCCCTCTCAATGTATGCGAATACTCATGCTACCAAATCGAGAACCTTCGTCTAGAATAATCCCTTCACGGAATGAAACATAGGTTAGATACTTATTTGATATTCTAAAATTAGACTATGTGGTGTAAAATATTCATTAACCAACTATAATGGTAGGTAGGCTCATTTTAAAACCATTCACATCGATTCCATCAAAAAAAGATCAGGAATGCATGGGTTTTTGTTCATTTCTATTATTCATATAATTAACACCCAAATTCCATCAGTGGTGTAATGACTCGACCCCAGTTATCCAGAGTCGGTGCATTATTACATAACATTGGCACGATCACAAAACATCAAGTCTAGAAAGACCGATTAGTTTAGTAGCCATGGAAACACAAGATACATTCATAAATGTTACATTACATCATAAAGTGAAAAACTACAATAACATAGTCTCTATAGTTCACACTCATATCCCATTCAGATTATCCCTACAGGTAAATCATAAAATATTTCTTCACATCCTGGGAAAATAAAACAAAGAAAGGGGTGAGATCAGATGCTCAGTAAGGATAACAATATAGCGGAACCTTTCATAAATAAACATAAACATTAAAGGCAATGCATAACTAAACCAAAAGCCTTTTAAACATGAACTTCAGCATAATATGGCAATAATAAAATGAAATAATTCCATTTACTTATTCACATGGATATTCTACTAGTTTAATAATAACATGAAATATCAATAACCACTTTCATAATGATGGAATGCATAATTCCAGACTATCATAACCACGTAGCCAAGGCCACGTGCCAAGACTACAAATAAGACTGTGTCAAGGCCTCATGACAAGACACTAGTTTGTCTCATAAGACCTACCGATGCATTGAGGAGCTATAGCGGGATCCACCTATCACTTATTAAGTCCAATGCATTCCTTATATGAAAATGTTTAAACATATCATAAACCATATCATAATCGTATCACATAAAACATGCTTAAATGAAACATAACATTTCCACATTTCAATCACAAGATATTAATACAACCCATTTATATAATAAAAACATTATCAAAACCATTTTCAATACCAAGATAAAATTAAAGTAAAACATGGTATTTATTTTTCATTTAAAAAATGTTATGGCTTGTAGAGGAACCCGAAACTCAAATAATAGTCATGGCGGCGGGGAAGTCGATGTTGCCGCATAAGTAAGAAAAAACATTCCTTTTGTCATTTAGTAAAAATTCTTGGTATAAAAAGATTCTTTTTGAATAAAAGTTTAAGTCAAAGGGGTTTATACACCATATATAGTAAAGTTGTGTATAAAACTGTTGGAATCACCTGTTTTGATAATCCCAAATCATACTTAAACATTAATTATGATGTATTAAACCTTTGCATTAATCTTATTATTCTATGCTTAAACGTATTTTATTCTAAACAATTCATATTCTCACTCTCATAACCTTACTGTAACAGCTTACAGTAGTGTTTACATAAGTTTAGTATTGTTAGCTAACAGTCAGAGTTTTCTTCTCAAAGTCACAGTTACAGTCAACTGTCACCTTAAGTTACTATTGCAATAAGTTCACAGTTACAAGGTTACAGTCGAAGACTAATACAAGCTTACAGTTACAAGTCTACTGCTATCTCTTGTCAAAGCTCACAGACGAAGGTCACAGTTACAAGACTTCTGCTCAAAGTTTTCTCTGCTCAAGTTCACAGTCGAACAAGTTTACAGTTGAAACAAGTTCGCAGACGAACTAGCCTACAATCATAAGTCTACAGTCAAGGTTACAGTTAGACAGCTTCTGTCTACTAAGTCTACAGATGATCGAAGTCTACAGTTGACAAAGGTTACAGCTCTACAAATTTGATGTTACAAGTCTACAGTTAGAAAGGCTACAGCTACATGGAGTAAAAGCTACTATTGCAAGCAGACAGCAAACCTTTTGTTGAAGTTAGCAGTCAGAAGGAAGTCCACAGTTGGAAGTCCACAGTTGAAGTCAACAGTGACATACATTCTCGACTCACTGTTTTAATTTCTTTATTTCCTACATTTAATTTATTTAATTTATCTAACGGTCATGTCTAGAAAAATGAATACATCTAACATTATTTATTTATATTTGCAGACATATCAAGAAATAATACAATGTACGAGGAAGATCGCATGTGCAACTTCAGACTATTTATCTTGTCGGCCTCGGGTGAACAAAAAGGCATATATGGAGGAGTATAAAAAGAAGAAAGAAGCATTCAAAGCAGGCAATGAATGAAACAATTACATAGAGTCTAACATCTACAACTGAGAAGGCGATTCGCATATACACAAAAAGGAAGAACTCTCGAGCATTCATTCTGAAGAACAAAAGAGTCTCAAGTGAACCGACTGAAAGAACAAGTCTTCTAAAAACCATGCTGTGAAGCGCTCAAACTCAAAGAAGCTGATCACTTGAATATCTGGAAGTCTGGAAATCACGACACTCTGTTTTAGTGTCAACTTACAGAAAAAGGACCAAAGCTTCAAGTCACTCATTCCTACGAGTCCAGAGCTGCACTGAAAATCTCTAGAGCCATTTCTAAACTCTACATCTCTGCTCTGTGATTTATTTATTCTACATTTTGAGCAATGTGTGTTATCTGCTGTATTAAACACACACACTGACTCCTGTACTTACACTGGAGGATCTGTAAATCCTCAGAAAATCTTTTTGCACTCCATTTCCCACTGTGGATAGTGGTAGAGGTCTTGTGACCTGGACAGCTTGTTGCTGTTGTTTGTTTTCCCACGAAGAACTGTGGTAGAGGTCTTGTGACCTGGACAGTGTGTTCACTGTTGTTAACCCCGATCCAGGGTGTGGATCATTTTATATAAACTTGTGAGAGGATTAAGTCTCGGCTTGAGACTGAACCTCTTGGTTAATTCTCTGTGTTTGAAGTTTTACTCTATATCCATACTACATATTTAATTTCATATTCCGCTGATATTACTTTGAAATAAAATCTATCTTCAAAGCTACTTTGATAATTAAAATTCGCAAGTGTTTATATTTGTTATAAATCAGTAAGTTAGTTTCAAAAGTTAAATTAATCATAAGATTAAGTTAACTGAGAATTAATCAATCTTTGAGAAACTAATTGAACCTTTATAATCTATATAAATTCACTACAGTTTAATTTGTTTTTGAAATTGGGGGATTTTAATAGAAATTGTTTTTAACAGAAATTTTAATTGGAACTCAATTCACCCCCCTCTTGAGTGTTCACTCCGACCAACATTTGGTATCAAAGGTCTTATTTATCTCTGTTATACTTGCTCAAAGTTTTATTTTAACTCTCTGTTTTTACAATGTGATTGTGGTTTTATCTAAAAGATCTTAAATTTCTGTTAGTTCTAAATTTTATCTCTTTAAAATATTTTCTAGAATTTCCTTATGGATAATAGACTAGAAGGTGCTGCTACTAACAGGCCACCCTTCTTTAATGGTGTGAATTATGCCCAATGGAAGCTCAAAATGAAAATTCATTTGGAAAGTATGGGTTTTGATATTTGGACTGCTATAGAGTCTCAATACAAGATTCCAGAAACTGAAAGAATAACTTGGGATGAACCTACTAAAGTAGCTTACAATAATAATTGTAAGGCTGTGAATGCTCTCTACTGTGCTCTAGGAGATGAGGAATTCAATAGAATTTCTGCATGTAAAACTGCTTTTGAAATCTGGGACACCTTAGCTGTTTCTCATGAAGGAACAACTAATGTCAAGGAAACAGCATGCTCTTACTGCAAGTGTTAAGTCTGCACTTGATGTAGAAAAAGAGAAAAATGTTCAATTATTAAAGGAGAATACAGAACTGAAACTATTTAATGAACAACTTAGAAAGGACTTAGAAACATTCACAAATGGAAAAGATACTCTAACTCAACTGCTAGGAAAGAAAGTTGCACCTAAGTATGCTACTGGCTTGGGATACCAACCTGGACAAAGACAGTTTACTAAAACCCGATTTGTTAAGTCTGGAAAAAATCCTGCTAGTTCCAGTTTTGGAAATTCATATGCCTCAACTGGTTATTTAAATAGTTGTAGATCAAATAAAGTATATCTCTCTAAATCTGTTGCATCTATTAATTGTATGGGACCCATAAGACAAATCTGGGTACCTAAATTCTTGATTGCTAACATATCTGGACCCAAGAAAATCTGGGTACCAAAGTCATTTCTTGTCTAATCTGTTTTGTAGGAAATCTGTTTGAAAAGCAATTACAAGAAGGTATGGTACTTAGACAGTGGATGTTCAAGACACATGTCTGGGGACTATTCGTGCTTCAAAAGCTTAATAAAGGTTGATGGAGGATATGTCACTTTTGGTGATAACTCAAAAGGAAAAATCATCGGCTTAGGCCAGATTGGTAACACTGACTCAGTATTAATTTCCAAAGTTTTATTTGTTGATGGACTTAAGTACAACCTACTTAGCATTTCTCAATTGTGTGATGATGGCTTTAATGTCAAGTTTGAAAACAATTCTTGTGATGTTTATAATTCCAAACATGCTTTAATATTTTCTGCCTTAAGAAATGAAAATGTTTATGCTGTTGACTTAAACACTTTAGCTAAACATAATGTTACTTGCTTAAATGCTTTTCATAGAGAATCTTGGCTGTGGCATAGGAGATTAGGACACTGCAACATTCATTCACTCAGAAAACTCTCTAAGAAACACCTAGTTAGAGACTTACCTAAGCTTGAATTCCCAAATGACAAAGTGTGTAATCCCTGTCAAAAGGGAAAACAACACAAAGTTTCTTTTAAACCAAAGAAAGAAGTTTCAACTTCTCAACCACTTGAACTGGTTCACATGGATTTGTTTGGACCATCAAGAATTTCAAGTCTAAATGGGAAGCACTATGTTTATATTCTTGTAGATGACTTTTCTAGATATACTTGGGTATACTTTCTAGCTCACAAAAGTGAAGCCTGCTCTTTCTTTGTTAAATACTCTAAGTCTGTAGAAAATCTTAGTGGACTTAAGATTAAGACCTTGAGGAGTGATCATGGCCGTGAATTTGAGAATCAAGAATTTGAATCTTACTGCTCACACAATGGCTATGCTCACAATTTTTCGGCTCCTAGGACACCTCAACAGAATGGTGTAGTAGAAAGAAGAAACAGAACCCTGCAAGAAATTGCTAGAACAATGCTTAATGAATATGACCTGCCTGTTTACTTTTGGGCTGAAGCTGTAAATACAGCTTGTTATGTCATTAATAGAGTCTTGATCAGACCTGTTCTAAGGAAAACCCCTTATGAGTTGTGGAATAATAGGAAGCCTAAGGTTAATTACTTTAGAGTTTTTGGTTGCAAAGTCTTTATTCTGAATACTAAAGATAATCTTGATAAATTTGCTCCAAAAAATGATGAAGGAATTTTCCTAGGTTACTCTATGTCTAGTAAAACCTATAGAGTGTTCAATAAGAAAACCAAATGTGTGGAAGAATCTGTTCACATCAAGTTTGATGAGACTGACCCACATGAGTCTAATACTTCTCTTGAAGATGTTGAAGAAGACCTATCTATTCTGGACCTAAATAAAAAATCTAAAGAACCTGTAATAAAAACATCCAGTTCTGGACTTTTTCCAGAATCTTCCTCTATGGAACCCGAACCTATAGATGAACCTGAAATCTGTAGTCCAACCTATACCAAATCAACTAGGATTCTAAAGAATCATCCTTTAGATGCTGTTGTTGGTAATCTTGATAGAGGAACACAAACTAGAGCTTCTCTAAAAAATCAGGTTGAACATCAAGCTTTTCTTTCACAGCTTGAACCCAAAAATGTCAATGATGCTATCAGTGATGAATTCTGGGTAATGGCTATGCAAGAAGAACTAAATCAGTTTGAAAGAAACAAAGTTTGGGAATTAGTGGAAAGACCTAAAGACACTCTTACCATAGGCACTAAAAGGGTGTTTAGAAACAAAGTTGATGAGTCTGGTAACATAATCAGAAACAAAGCTAGGCTAGTTGCACAAGGGTATAGTCAAGAAGAAGGAATAGACTATGAGGAAACCTTTGCACCCGTGGCTAGACTAGAGGCCATTAGGATATTACTTGCTTATGCTGCTCATCTGAATTTCAAACTATATCAAATGGATGTTAAAAGTGCTTTTCTAAATGGATATATAATTGAGGATGTATTTGTGGAACAACCTCCTGGTTTTACAAATCCCCATTTTTCTAATCATGTTTTTAAACTATCTAAAGCTTTATTTGGTTTAAAGCAAGCTCCAAGAGCTTGGTATGATAGGCTCAGCTCTTTTCTTATTTCAAAAGGATTTACTAAAGGGATAGCTGATCCTACTCTTTTTATTAAATGGATTTCTAAAGATGTCTTAATAGTTCAAATTTATGTGGATGATATTATTTTTGGATCTTCTAAAAATTCTTTATGTGTTGATTTTTCAAAAATAATGCAAAATGAGTTTGAAATGAGTTTAATGGGAGAACTCAAATTTTTCCTTGGATTTCAGATCTTTCAAAATAAAAATGGTATTATTTTGAACCAAAGTAAATATATTAAAGATCTTCTAAAACGTTTTTCTTTGGATGGCACCAAAGGCAGTGACACACCTTTGAGCACCACTTGCAAGTTGGACAGTGATGAAACTGGTGAACCAGTGGATCAAACCAATTACAGAGGTATGATAGGTAGTCTACTATACCTTACTGCCAGTAGACCTGACATCATGTTCAATGTATGCATGTGTGCTCGGTTTCAAGCCAATCCAAAAGAGTCTCATTTGACTGCTGTTAAAAGGATTTTCAAATATCTAAAACATACTCCCAATTTGGGATTATTTTATCCAAAAGGACAATCATTTGATTTATTAAGTTATTCTGATGCTGATTTTGCTGGCTGCAAGTTAGATAGAAAGAGCACCTCTGGAACATGTCACATTTTAGGCAAGTCACTAGTATCTTGGTGTAGTAAGAAGCAGAATTCTGGTGCATTGTCTACTGCCGAAGCTGAGTATATAGCTGCTGGTAGCTGTTGTGCACAAATCTTGTGGATGAAACACACTTTACTAGACTATGGATATCAATTCAAACATGTCTCTATAAGGTGTGACAATACAAGTGCTATTAACATTTCAAAAAATCCAGTATCTCATGCTAGGACAAAACATATTGATGTGAGACATCACTTTCTGAGGGATCATTATCAAAAGGGTGATATCACTCTTGAGTTCATTGGCACTGAACATCAGTTAGCTGATATTTTTACAAAGCCTTCGAATTCTGAGAGATTAAGCTACATCAAACATGAGTTAGGTATGATTAACTATAACACAGTTAAACCTCACAGTTAAACCTCACAGTTAAACCTCACAGTTAAACCTCACAGTTAAACCTCACAGTTAAACCTCACAGTTAAACCTCACAGTTAAACCTCACAGTTAAACCTCACAGTTAAACCTCACAGTTAAACCTCACAGTTAAACCTCACAGTTGAAACCTCACAGTTAGACCTCACCGGTGAACCTCACTGTTACATCTCTCTGTAGGCTGTTTCGCTGTTTAATCTTATTTTATTTTTGCGGGAATTCGAACCGTTTCTTTTCTTTATTTCTAAATCCCTAAATGATAAAATTGAGAACATCGAACATATCTCAATCCACTCATCTCGACCCTTGCTCTCTCAAGTCCTAAACCCTAAACCTTCATCAGAACCTCGAAACCTCATTCAGTTCCAATGGCCAGAACAAAGCGACCCCCGACTGTCAACGAAGATGCACCAATGCCGAAGAGGACTCAAGTCGAATCCAGTGGCACCGGGAACACCTCGATAAGACCTGTTAATCCACATCTGACTAAGAGAGAAATAGTTGCTGAAAAGGAGCTAAGTGAAGAGTGGATTTTATCGAGCAGATCATTAGTAATGGCAGTGCTTAATGATCAAGGATGGACCGAATGCTTCGCAAACAATAATGGACTATACTACCCGAAGCTGGTGAAGGAATTCTATGAATATCTACAGTTCGAGGAAGAGGATGATCTGCATAGACTAGTATCCAGAGTAAATGGCAATGAAGTCAGTTTTTCATCCGCTGAATGGGCTGCTTGTTTAAGAGTTCCTCATGAGGGTATTTACAACTACTATTCTGGAGCGGCTCCTCCAAATAGTAGAATCTTTGATCATGAGATAGCTCTGGAAGAATTGACAGGCAATGGCACTGTAAGGAAGATTATTGCTACTGAAATGAATGGAGAGGACAGGCTTCTGTTTAAGTTTATCCAGCATGTACTGAGTCCTAGAAGAGGTGATTTTGCAACTCTGAAGCATCAGGATATTTACTTGATGTAATTATTAAAACATGGAAGGAAGGTCAACCTTTGTAGGTTGTTGATGGCTCAGATGGAGGACATGATAAAGGCAAGCTCAAAATCAAGTGCCTTGTTTCATGCTAAACTCATTTCGGTTATGTTGAAAGTGAAAGGTGCAGCTGGAAGTCAGAAAGAGTTGATAGTGGCAAAGAACAGTGTATGTATCTCGAAAGTAATCTGCAAATTCATGAAGATCAGTTGGAATCCCTGGAAGAAATCATGGGTGAATGATGAGGAGAGAATCTATGAGAATTTTAGCCCTTCTACTCATCCCTCTAGACCGAGAGATAGGAGAAATCCAGGCTTAAAGCCTGATGAGCCTGAACCTGTATACTCAGATGATGAACAGACTGCAGTAGTTGGTAACTCTGCAAGAGAGAACACTCCAATTGATGAAGGGAGTGATCCTGATACTACTCACAGTCCTGTCAGGACAGTGACTTTTGGAGCAGCAAGCCCTCCAAAAGAACTACCCAGTAGAGAACCTGTTCTAAGAGACAGTGAGACTGAGACTACAGAAGAAGAAGAAGAATCTCAATATTTTGTCAAGGACACCTCTGATGAGGGTGATACAGTCGAAGCAGAAGAGGCTGGAGCTTTAAATGAAAATCAAGAAACTGTTGCAGAAGATAAAGAGGAGATCAGTGGTGAAGAAACAAAAGAACTCTGTATGAGCCCTCTGATAGGGTATACAGACAAGTCAGTGTCTGACCAGGAAGTAGGAGTGGTCTCTACTACTGTTGTCATGGAAGTGGTTGATGACCCAACAGAGCAGGAGGCTAACCTCACTGCTGAACCTACAGAGGAAGCAAGTATGGAACCTGCTAGAGCTACAGAAGAGAACTTAGAGTTACACACAGTTGAGCAGATAGTAGAAAGTATTCAGGAAGGACCTATAAGTGAGGGGGAGCGTGTTGGTTCAGTCTCTGTACTGTATGATATAGAAGGATGGACCTCAGATCCAGGATACATGGTGTTAGGACTCAATTATGAGGATTCAGATGAGGAAAACCAACCACCAAGAAATCCAGTCATCCTACCTAACAGCTCTCCAGTGTTAGAAACTGAAGGATTGGCCACCAAGGAAGACCTTGAATCCTTAAAGAATGAAATGAAGGAGACCATCAGACAGTCTGTTGCTGAATTGAAAACCAGTCTTTTTGATGAGCTGAAAAATGTGGAACAGTCGTTAGAACCATCTCTAGGATGTGTTGTGGGAAGTCCAATCAAAGAAGTGATGGATGAAATGAAAGTGTGCCACGCCCAAATTGAAAGCTGGACTGGAGCAGTAGTGGCCCTCAGACAATCAGTTTCTTCTTTAACTGCCCTGAGCAGTTCTCAGACACAAGTGGCCAGTGAGATTCGATACATCAAAGAAGTGGTCAAGCAGTTTGTGGAAGTATTTGAGGCTTTCAAGAATTCAGTAAAAGAACACTTTAGCAATCAGGATGCTGTCATTCAGAAAGTGATTGGAAATCTGACTCAGTCTTTCAAGGAGACAGTGGCATTCTCAGTCAAGTCCCTTCCTTCATCTAGCTCTCCTATGGACCGTGAGCAGTTTAGAAGCCTTCTCAGAGAAGAGCTTACTCAGGCCCGTGCAAATGACACATCAGACCTACAGATCCTTGCTACTACAAGAGAAGTCAGTGGCTTTGTTCGTGAGCACCTGCAGGCTGCTACTGTTTCTCAGGAGGCCATCAAAAGTAAAGTGGATTATTACTTTGATCGGATTTTCACCAAGCATCAGTTGAACAATCACTTCAAGCTCATGCTAGAAACTATGAAGCTGCCTCCTGTAACTCAAGCCTTCAAAGAACAAGTTAGCAAGCTACGAGAGTTGACCCCGGCTTTGGATAAATTCTTGGAAAACAAAGATGACTTATTATCTGCCATGGACAGAGGAGGAAACATTATCATGGATTTCAGGAATCTGCTCCTACCTTTTCTTCATGTGGACTGCACACCTGTTATAGTTCCTCCTGCCCTACCTTTCTCCAACCCCAGTGGTTCTTTAGTAATGTCTCCTGCTGATGCCCTCAGAAGCCTTAGACCACTGATACCACGGCAAGCTACTCACTACCGGCCTTCAGGAGCCTCTGTTACTGCCCCTCCAGACATTCCTGCTGCCATTCCTCAGCCTGTTGATCCTTCACTTCCTGCTCCATCTTCTTCCTCCAAAGGAAAAGATCCCTTGCCTCCAGATGAAGAGGATTGAGTCTGTTTATGTTTTTTTTGATAGGGATCATGTATTCACGTTTTGGGTCCTGTATTGTCCTCCTTATTAATACAATGTTCCTTTTCTCTCATTCTGTCTTTCTTTTTGTTAATCACAAAGGGGGAGAAATAAAGAGAAATAGATAGGGGGAGAAATAAGGAAACTCAAGGGAGAAATGAACCTATACAGAGAGGAGAAATCCTTGCGGATTATACCTCATTTTTGTGCTCATATTGCTAATACTGTGTTTTGCACACTTCTCTCTGATACTTCTATATTTCATATTGACATAATTTGTGATTATCAAAAAGGGGGAGATTGTTGGAATCACCTATTTTGATAATCCCAAATCATACTTAAACATTAATTATGATGTATTAAACCTTTGCATTAATCTTATTATTCTATGCTTAAACGTATTTTATTCTAAACAATTCATATTCTCACTCTCATAACCTTACTGTAACAGCTTACAGTAGTGTTTACATAAGTTTAGTATTGTTAGCTAACAGTCAGAGTTTTCTTCTCAAAGTCACAGTTACAGTCAACTGTCACCTTAAGTTACTATTGCAATAAGTTCACAGTTACAAGGTTACAGTCGAAGACTAATACAAGCTTACAGTTACAAGTCTACTGCTATCTCTTTTCAAAGCTCACAGACGAAGGTCACAGTTACAAGACTTCTGCTCAAAGTTTTCTCTGCTCAAGTTCACAGTCGAAAAAGTTTACAGTTGAAACAAGTTCGCAGACGAACTAGCCTACAATCATAAGTCTACAGTCAAGGTTACAGTTAGACAGCTTCTGTCTACTAAGTCTACAGATGATCGAAGTCTACAGTTGACAAAGGTTACAGCTCTACAAATTTGATGTTACAAGTCTACAGTTAGAAAGGCTACAGCTACATGGAGTAAAAGCTACTATTGCAAGCAGACAGCAAGCCTTTTGTTGAAGTCAGCAGTCAGAAGGAAGTCAACAGTTGGAAGTCCACAGTTGAAGTCAACAGTGACATACATTCTCGACTCACTGTTTTAATTTCTTTATTTCCTACATTTAATTTATTTAATTTATCTAACGGTCATGTCTAGACAAATGAATACATCTAACATTATTTATTTATATTTGCAGACATATCAAGAAATAATACAATGTACGAGGAAGATCGCATGTGCAACTTCAGACTATTTATCTTGTCGGCCTCGGGTGAACAAAAAGGCATATATGGAGGAGTATAAAAAGAAGAAAGAAGCATTCAAAGCAGGCAATGAATGAAACAATTACATAGAGTCTAACATCTACAACTGAGAAGGCGATTCGCATATACACAAAAAGGAAGAACTCTCGAGCATTCATTATGAAGAACAAAAGTGTCTCAAGTGAACCGACTGAAAGAACAAGTCTTCTAAAAACCATGCTGTGAAGCGCTCAAACTCAAAGAAGCTGATCACTTGAATATCTGGAAGTCTGGAAATCACGACACTCTGTTTTAGTGTCAACTTACAGAAAAAGGACCAAAGCTTCAAGTCACTCATTCCTACGAGTCCAGAGCTGCACTGAAAATCTCTAGAGCCATTTCTAAACTCTACATCTCTGCTCTGTGATTTATTTATTCTACATTTTGAGCAGTGTGTGTTATCTGCTGTATTAAACACACACACTGACTCCTGTACTTACACTGGAGGATCTGTAAATCCTCAGCAAATCTTTTTGCACTCCATTTCCCACTGTGGATAGTGGTAGAGGTCTTGTGACCTGGACAGCTTGTTGCTGTTGTTTGTTTTCCCACGAAGAACTGTGGTAGAGGTCTTGTGACCTAGACAGTGTGTTCACTGTTGTTAACCCCGATCCAGGGTGTGGATCATTTTATATAAACTTGTGAGAGGATTAAGTCTCGGCTTGAGACTGAACCTCTTGGTTAATTCTCTGTGTTTGAAGTTTTACTCTATATCCATACTACATATTTAATTTCATATTCCGCTGCTATTACTTTGAAATAAAATCTATCTTCAAAGCTACTTTGATAATTAAAATTCGCAAGTGTTTATATTTGTTATAAATCAGTAAGTTAGTTTCAAAAGTTAAATTAATCATAAGATTAAGTTAACTGAGAATTAATCAATCTTTGAGAAACTAATTGAACCTTTATAATCTATATAAATTCACTACAGTTTAATTTGTTTTTGAAATTGGGGGATTTTAATAGAAATTGTTTTTAATAGAAATTTTAATTGGAACTTAATTCACCCCCCTCTTGAGTGTTCACTCCGACCAACAAAAACAAAATATGCCCCAAAGAAAGGAGATTGAGAGGAAGTCCCTTACCTCATGTCCGACTTGACTCGATCGTTCTTTAATATCCTTAATAATAAACTACTGTTAATTTCTACTTTATTAAGAACATTTTTAAGTTCATTATTCCTTTTATATCACTTATTGACATGTTATGAACATTATGTAATTATTTAAGTTAATAACAGTCTTTTTGTCGATCTTTGGTACTTGAGTCAAAAATGAAATTCTTATAATTACAAGTTGTTCATGTGGTAAAATATCCATTATATCCAGAATTATATTCATTATTAAGATATCATATATATCATATATATCTAGTATATAAATTCATTTATAATATTATATAACATTTGGTGGTAAGAAATGAAATGCACCGTTCATGGAGACGGTAAGCCACACGTACGCATGAACGCTACTTTCATTTCTATTTCATATTTAATGGAATGAAATCGTAATGATATAAAATTATATTATAATTCTAGTATAATATCATATATAATATCATTTACTAAATCTTTTATATGTCTCAAATATGGCATTAATGATTCAAATCACTTTGAGAGGGAGGTAGTCTGCACTTCCTAAAATGAAATTATTGCATTTACACACAATGGAAATAATAAAGCTATGAAATAAATGAAAAATACATAAGTATAAGGAAAAAATAAACATAATATATAACATATATAAATATAGTGACATCTTAATGGACCCCATGATAGGTGTTAAAATAATATTGAACAATCATCGTTTCGTGAGGCGGTAATTCACCACCCACAATGACAGTATGTTATTTAACCATTAGACGAAGGTGTGTGTAAGGGTAAATAAAATCCTTCTCATAACAACATCCTAGAGTATTTAAGATACTAGTGTTGTTACAAAAGAAAGGAATAAAAATAGTTTAAGGGGCTGGTGAAGCAAAATAAAACAAAAGAACATAAGAAAAGACATTACCTTAAAATCGTGTAACTCTTTTTGATTTAAGCCAAAAGCTTACTTGGGAAGACTTCACCCCAATGTGAGGCTTCTAGGAGAAATATAGGGAAGTTTAGAGAGTGTTTGGGTAGAGGTTGGCCAGCCAAATGTCATTACAGGTGTGAATATGGTGGTAGAGGTTGGGGCCTTTTATAAGAGGAGAGGAGGGTCACTCTTCGAAAGTCATCAAATGATACATTATTATGAAATTATTTTCTGATTTTAAAGGTCCCAGAATGATATATTTCTAGGATAAGGTGATAAGGGTTCGCAATACACCCATACAATTGGCTTTAGACATGTTTAAGTCTTAGATTTTACCTTATCTTTTCATTTTATTTGAATCGTTCATTAATGAGGTAATCACTGCATCATCATGGTGTGATAAATAAATTTATTTATTTAATGCCTAAAAATTATAAAAAAAATTTACCATGATATAGGAAATATTTTTATCATTCCAATGGATATTTATAGTCTAAAAGATAACTTGTATAACCCCTCGTAAAAAGTTTTTTAGTAAAAGAATACATGTATGTGACATTTTTATTTTTACTTTAAATAAAATGTATTAATGTCATTATCTTACCCAAGTGGCTTCATGGGGTCCCAAAAATTGACTCATGTATTTTATTGGTCGGAAATGAGTCATAAAATAAGATTATGACATGTTTCAAGGTAATTTCATATTATTATAACATTATTTTTACCTTAAATTACTCAAATTACCTCTAATCGCGGTTAATAAAACTGAAAAGTTACTATTACCCAAAAATCATTTTAATCCCCTTGAAAAACAATTTACTTCTTAATTACAAACATGAATGTCGGGTTTTTGAAATTAAATTCACAGATGTGGTAAAATTTCATTTAAACGAAAAATTTGTTTTTTTAACTACTACTTAGTGGTTTCACTATTCATCAAAAATTGAGGTTTTTCATAAAAATACCAAAAATTCTCCCTAAGATATATTTGTTATTACAAATTCAAAGATGACGTCAATTTTACTAAATTCAAAACATATATGTTTAATTAATTAATTTAATAATTAATTCCCGTTGTCAAAACAAATATCGTGTTTTTACGAAGGAATATCAATCAAAAGATTGACAATTGTTTATGTCCAATTTCAAAGTGAGATTAATTCTAATGAACACCATTGGATAAAATGGTAAAAATATATTTTAATTATACTTTAAAAACACTCTATATTATAATTTTCACTATATATTATTATTATTATTAAAAAAGTTGTTTTTAAGTATTTTTTTACTATCCATCGAAAATTGGAAGTTCTTAGAAAAATACCAAAAAATTCGACATAGGCTAATTTTGATATTCTGAATCCAAAAATGAAGTCCATTTTGAAATATAAAATTTATATAATTTCATAAAGTTGGTAATACTATTCATAATGGATACTTTGATTGGTCGTGGTGTGTTAGAATCTCGATCTTGGGTACAATGCAAGATATTGCATTATTGAAAGAGAAGCGTATCATGGAAGCTTGGGGTGTTACAAGTGGGATCAGAGATATATTTTTTGACGAATCAAAAATTTTCAGTAATTTTTTATTGAATTATAAATTTAGGTTTCATAAAATAGATATTTCTCATCTGACATTGCATTAAGTGTAAACATAATGTCAATAGGGTACCTAAGGATGTGGTTATGAGATAACATATTCTATATTGTTAATTATGAATTTCATAGTTTATTTATATTGACATGTCACATGAATAAACATTATGATAAGAAGTTAATTTAATTTAGAGTTTTATGTGAAACACATAAAACATATATAATGTATCTTGTGTTTCTTTTTATACATACATACTCTAATTTTTCTCTACAAAACACCACCTTTTAAAATCAATATAATGTAATTTACCCTCTCAAAATCATGTTATGGGAGAAGATAATCTGAAGGAGTTTAAATGAAATTATGTTTTGAGAAAAAATAATTGGATTTGTGACATGAACTATAACATTGTGGTGTGGGTAAATTTTCCGTCAAAGGCAACATGTTCCATGACATTACATTGTGAGAAAATGTTATGTGGAGAACTAATCTGACACTATATTTTGATTCAACATATTTTCTAGTAGTTGTAAAAAATAATATTTTTTTATATTTAATGATTTATGATTATACTTTGTAAACAATTTATAAAAAATATGTGTCCAAATTTATAAAAGGGGATTTTATAATTCGAAATTAAATATGACAGGTTAATTTATTAAATATGTTTCGGAAAATTAATAAACATTTTATTTATATTTAAATTATTATAAAATTCATATTTACGAAATCCTTAATTAAATATGAATATTTATATAAAAAACTTATGTAATATATTTAAACTATGATATATTTTCATATATTACAATCAAATTATGACTCTATAGGATTTTGTTTTCATAAATTTTACCTCAATTTTATTCTTCACATATGAGCATGAGAATATTTATTTAATATAGATTATGTATATTAGGTGTTAGGTATATTATGAATCTAACTATATCTTGAGTAAAGTCTCCCTAAGGTGGGGGAATTAAGTGGGACTACCAAACATTTTTGAGGATTTTTCTTTATTCTAGAAATGTAAGGGGTAGGATATATGTTTCCATGGTCTTACTCATGGGGAAATTTTCAATCTCATTTACTCTCCTAATTTAAATGAAAAATGTATAATCATTTTTCATGATATATATTTCTATATGCATATATGTGTTGGAAATTTTATTTTTGGATTGTAATTTTTTTGTTGTGTAAACTATTTCACATTAATGTGGTGTAGACACATTAATTTTTTTTGGATGGAATTTGATTATAAAATTTAATTGTTATGGGTATAGATAAAAAATGGATAAAAATTCATATAGTATAAATATAATGATATATAATAGGTTTAGTATTCAGGATATATATATTAAACTAATGATAATTTTAATAAATCCTCAAAAATAATTCATTTAGATTCTTTTTAAAGATGAACAAGTAAATACCTTGATCGGTCCCTATGGGTGACCCAAACGGATTGGGTCTGATGAATTATATTTTGTAATAAATTAAAAAAATAAATTTACTCTAACACTTAACTTCATTTTTATTTGAATTTTCATTAGGTTAAACTAGCTGAAAACCCCAAACAGTTAAGATAAAATTGTTATAGAGTTTTCTGAATCCATTTATTCAATTTGGAAAAAATTTAACCACTCATCTATCCAACAATAATATGTGACATTTTTTACATTATAGGTTGAAAAAAAGGACTAGACATGGATTATTTCCATGTTGAAACTATTGTATAACATGATGATAAATGGACCCATGTTCCCTAAATAGATACGATTTATGGGGATATCATTTTTAGTGGGAGTACTTCCATAAAAATCGTTCAAAAGGTATACTACTTGATTGTCACCTATTGATATATTTCTGTTATATGATATAGATTACATAATGATAGTTATATTGAGATCCCTTATATTAATGTCCTATAAAACTATTAAAAAATATTAACTACGGTTAACAGATATGTTTAATGTGAATCATTCTAGGATTGTAGATTATAATGTTATAGAGGTGAGTTTCACTATATATTACTCAAGGTTAGTGGATACTAGGTGTGTGCCACACATTTTTGAAAAAATGATATGATTAGAGATGTGAGTGAATTAAAAAGGGGTGAATATATCTATGTGTTCGTAATAGAGAAAAATATGCTTCATTGGAGGATAAAACACATGATTTGAAATTACCAATTTGATAAATATGGGAACTAGTATACTACTATTATGTTCATGCTATAATTATAAATTTGGTTTCATTATATTGTTTAGAAAATAATTTATTTATATTGATTTTATTAATAATAATTTTTCTATATATATGAATTAAAGGATTTATGACATATGTATGATCATATTTATAATATTAATAATAAAAAATTCAATATAGATTTTAATTTCCCAACCTCTAGAAATATCAACATAAATATATAATTGAGAAACACATCCACAGTTTCTATAAATATATACAATTGGAACCATTTTATTTTGAATAATTTGGAAATTTTGAACATCATTTAATAAAGAATATGACCAAGAATCTTATAGAAGAAAAGGTAAATGTGATATTTGGACTAATGAGTACTCAATCAATTGTTGGAGTTAGGTACATTATTACTTTGATCGATGATATTATTCAGTGCAGATATAAGTATTTTGATGAGAGACACTTATAAATTTTTTTACAAGTTAGAAAGCGATTCAGAAAGAAGTATAAAATAAATTGTGATAAAGTATAAAGATCCTCTAATTAAACTTCGGTGGTGATTACATTAGCCAAAAAAAATTATTAATTGAGGGATTAAAAAAATTCACAACTCACTCCTTTGGGATCAAAGTCATAGAATAATGTTCTTTAGAGGATACATTATACCATGTTGAACATTATATAAAAAAATTGAGTCGATGTGACCTTCCTTTTTCATTTTGGGGGTATTCCCTAAAGGCTCAAAATATTTTTCTAATATATGATCCACCTAAAGTAGTTCTGAAGGAGCAATTTGTGATATGGAATAGGAAACATACCATTATTTTTTTTATAAATATTTTCTTTTGAAAAGTTCATTCATGGTGTTTTTATTTTGATAATATTTACTCCAATTATGAAAATGATTATTTTATAATTAGCCCATGAAATCAATGGGATATTATTTCAATAATACTACTAAAAATAATATGTTTTTGTATTTTCATGGTGTTTTTATACAGAAAAAAATTGAATTCAAAGAGTTAGTGGGTTGAAATTTAATCTCTGAGAAGTTTAATAGTGATAAATATTGTGTGTTTCTAATTTTGATGTTAAGCAAGCCCCGAAAATATAAATGGAGGAAAAACTGAATCAAATTACAGAATAACCTTGAAGGTATTTTTGGATTCATCAATAGATCATGATATATGGATTTTATATAGATAAGGATAATGAGGTGATGTTCATAATATATGAACCTATAATATACTAGGAGGATGTTGAATTTTTTTATTATGAGAAAGCGTTGAAATAAATGGAATTTAAGATGAAATATTTGTACACTAAAAATTATTATAATTTATAAGATTCACCCAAATAGTTGATAAACCTTGAATAAATGTTGACATTTAGTAATAATATTGAAATATATGATAGAGTGCCTATATATTAAAAAATATTCATTGTAAAAGGTATCAATAAAATGAATGGTATTGACTATAATGAAACATAGTAACTATGGTTATGAATAATTCATTATGATAATTCTCACAATTACATGTTAGTTTAATCATGAGATATATCAAATAAATATCAAAACAACTATATTAAATAGAATTTTAGTTGAGGAAATACATATAAGCTAATAGTTTTGAAGTAAAAAATGAGACTATATTGGTAAGTGGAAAGGGCCTATTTATGGATTAATGAATTATTATGTGTGTTGGAATATATAGTTTTATAATGAAATTAATGGGATTAATTTCATTAATAAAAGTTGGTTCCTATGTATAAAAATAGATTATTTTGAGTTTTTAGTGTTTTTTATATTGTTTGTAGATTATGGGAAACTTATCAAAAATGATATGCTGACTCATCTCTATTTGAATATGTGGCCAGTTATGTGATTCTCGATGAAAGAGATAGATGAAGTAGCCTATATACTATGTATAAATACCTATATATATATATATAAGATGCTCGTTAGACGCAATGAGGAAACATACATTGGTAAATTACTAAATTGAATTATCATTGAGTAGTACAAGAGGGTGTATTTAACAATATTGCATGGCATGAATCATAGGAAGATTCAAATTCCATATAAAGTGTTAGAAATAATAGATTGTATTCCCTATGTTTTTACTAGAGGAATAATCATGTATTATATGATGTTTAAACAACCTCGTGTTGCTTATTTTCTATGTGTATCTACTTGATACTAACCAAACCTTGAGAGATCCTCTATAAAACAATGGAGAAAATTCATAAATATTTTTAGATGAAAAATGATATGTGATTATACATTAATATAGAGGATGACCTCTCTGTATTAGGTTATATAGATGAATTCTTCCAATCTGATAGATATTATATAAACCTAAATTTGGTTTCATGTTTTTTTAAATGGTGGAGCTATCATTAGGAATAATTATAAATAATAAACCATAGTAGACTCGATAACAAAGGTATAATACAATATTTCATCAGATTATATGAATAAATAGGTTTATATTAGTATGTCTATCACTAATATTTTAGTGTTTTCTACAATCAAGGTAAAATGTTTGGTTTTGTATAATAATAATTTAGCTATTTCTCAGGCTATGGAACCTCAGACTCACAGGGGGACCAAACAAACTCTTCACAAATGCAATCCCATATGAGTGATTATTGAGAGTGTTTATTTAAATATTTTCTTTGTATAAATATATAAAATATAGGAGATCGATTGGTTGGATAATTGGAATGAAAAAAATATAGTCTCAAAAATATCATTTTATATTAAACAAATAGATTTATTCAATATTTTTGTAATTTTTTGCGTTTTTATAATAATAGAAGTCTTCATTTATAATTATTTCATGTTTGATGCAGTTTTATTTACATTTATTTTCAAATAAAATATATATCATAAAGTATTAATTTTGTATTCCATAATCAATGATCATTATAGAGTAGTATGGGTTTTGGTGATATTTTAAAATTATCATGAGTGGTTGAATGGGGAGAAGTAAGTGGTGACTTATTATTTGGATTTTCCAACTGAGAATGTCCCTTTTAATTTCATATAGTCATCAATATACTTAAGGGTTGATTATTATAATTAATTCTTTTTTACATATGGTTCCAAAGATATGTAGATTTATATTGTTCATAATATCAACCCATTTTCATGAAATTTATTGTGAATTGGTAAATAAGGGGTGGATGGATCACATTTTGATAATTTCATTTGTTAGGTCATGAATAATATGGGATTTGTCCACTCATGTAGGGAGTAAAGTAAATTACCCTTTGATTGAATTATAATATGGAAAATTATTTAATTGATTAGTGAGTAAAATGTGATGTGTTAATCTACATTGATGAGGGGGAATGCCTTATTATCATTATCTAAATAAATGGAATGTAATGTATTCATTAATTGAGTTACAATTTTTTTGAGAATCTGGAAATGATCAGATTTCATATACTAGATTGACATTGTTCTATGTTCAGTTGAGACTTTACTACAAGGGAAATTTTATTATATAGTTATATATATGATTTATATGATATTTCATGTGTTATAAATGTTTTTATAATGATATAAATTTGTTTTTTGGAGATCAAAATATACCCCGTATATTCTTTAGTAATAAGAAGGGTTTTCTAGAGGCGAATCTTGAAAAGAATATGTGAAAGGTTATCGCATATTTTTCATGAATGATACTAAGGCGCACTGGTTCACACAGTTATACATTTGGCTATGGAATAAGTTCTGTATGATGTGTTTTTTAAAAAATTAAGTGATAATGATAAACCACATAACTATGATTTTGTTTTTTTAATGGAATGGGGTCAATCTCATTTTTATTAAAATGATTTTTTGATTCTTAGATTTATTTTGAATTTATTTAATGTGTGAAATCAATGGATCTACACTATAATGATAGGAATAAAATACATATTATTAATGTATATGATGGTTCTAATTTATATTTAATCTTGGGTGTAAGCATGTGTTGGAGTGAAAGGAGTATTGTGTGGTTTCCTTGGAACATGAATCCATTCTACACCCAAAGAGTCATAATCTTAGTTCATGAAACTTAAACTTCACTCCCACATGGTTTTTTCTATTCATAACTAAATGTATTGATTTATTTATCACTTTTAGGTTCATTTAAGTAGTTAAATTAATAATACAATAGGATGTAATGTGTGGGTTCCATGATATAATGCCTGATATGATCAATACGGTTAACATGATTGATTAAATAGAGAGCATTAATGATGGATTTAAAATGATATGTGATCCCTCCATTTTTTCTAAATAGATTCATTAAATACAATTAAGGATGATTTAATCCATATAGAATCATTCATCTTGAATAGTGAAGGCATTAAAACCCTTCTCTGTGTATGAAAATTCATATGTTACCCATTGGGATCATCTCTCAATTGAAATCATTTGATGGAAATAAGCATTGATTTTCTACTATAATGAAAATATCAAAGAATATTGACCACTCCCATTATGTGTCATGTAAAATAAAAAGTTTTTTTCCATCATCAAATTAACTGATCAGTTATAGGTTATATAGGTCAATATAGTGAAGAAAGGGCATGAAAATTTTATGGTTGATGAGTTTTATAATTTTTTTTTAAGAAATGAATAATGTGGTGAAAATAATTTATAAGAGTAATTTAAATGTAAAATGAGATTGTAAGAGGAATTAAAATAAGAAAAAACACATGTTGGGGTTTAAATTTTGGTAGGGTTAATTATGAAATTCATTCTTTGGGTTTGAAATTAATTTATGAAATTATTTACAATATAAATTAAATTCTATTATTAGTTTTTAGGCTGAATTTTTTTACAACTTTTAAAAATTAGTTCTTGGTCTATTCCATAATAAAATAATATTTTTTTAAAGAAACCTAAAAAAAATTTTGAAAATGGCTCACCCAATAGTCATGGAATCACCCACTAGAACTCTTTTATTGTTCCCCGGTCATGTCATTCTTTGTTTGATATGACATAGCTGGTGAATTTTTATTGTGAAAATTAAATGAATGATAAATTAACATAATAAAAATAAACACATTCTAATTAATATTACAATGTACCATCATTAAATTACAACCCCAAACAACGAACTACCCTCTAAAAATCATGGTATCAATGTGATGATTGAGTAGAAACTCTACCCCTACCATGGATATGAGATATAAATATGTAATTCAAGGGGACGAGAGAGAAAAAATGATAAAAAAGTAAAAAACATCCAAAAATCAAGGGATGATCCAAATCACTCGAGTAGTATCACCTCCCCCTGGTAGCATCACCTCGGATTTATAGGTAAACCTATGTATTTACTAAAAATAATATTAAACAATGTGTACTATAAATACCATTATGTTTACTAATTTCAACAATGTTTTCATCATTTTCTATGTTGGTGTGTTCCCAATCATTTAATATTTTTAATTCTAACACATTGCATGTTCTTAGGTGTAAGTACATGATGTTTTTCAATGATATTCATGAATTTTAGAGTTGATATACCACAAAATGATTCATTAATAGGAATACATTACATGCATGAAATAGTGTGTGACATGTTTATTCAGGTTCGTGAGTTGTGTGTGTAATTATACTAGTCAATACATTCCTCTAGAAGTCAAACATGATAAGTGCTTATTACTTACACACTGTGTAATCTCAAATGCTATTCATAAACATCCCTAAGGTGTTCAATCGGCAATAAAATCCAAAAATCATCCCAAAACACTAAAATAATGAATTTTAATCATAAAATAACATTTATATAGTGAAAATAGAAATATAACATAATAGAAAATATGAAAATTAAAATGAATATATCAAGCACCTCAAAATCTCAAACACATAGTCATTTGATTTTAAAGAATAAAAATATAAAAAAAATTAAAAAAATTATAATAATTAATCATTAAAATACTTATACTTATAAACATGAAGTCATTACTAGTTATTTGAAATAACTCATTACATGTAGTGGCCCAGACCTTCCTACCGATTACATTGTGTCAATTATGGTTATGGAAGTGTCTAAGGAAAGTCTCGAGGATATTAAGAGTGGAGGAGATGGTGTAGATGGAAAGTCTTACTAAGGAGGTAATTTTGGAATGGATACCTATATAAACTAAAAAGATTCCCACTTCAATGTAGATATGTTTATTTCATTTTAGGTGGAGGCTTGAGTGGAGGTCAGTGCTATTTCCGATTCTTGAACAGTTGTTCATTGGTGAGAGGTTGCAATATGGAGATGAGTTTTTTTGTAGGTTGATGGGGTGTGGTGAAACAGATATTACATAATGTATCGAGTAGAGGTGATTTCCTTTCAGGGAATATGTTGTGCAGAGAGGTGTCTTTGGAAAACTGTCATGTGGTTCAATTTTGGCAATTTATCCATTTGTGGGGATGCTGCACTAGGGATTTGGGTCTATAACGTAGCCTTATCCTCATTTTTCGTGGATATTCTATGTACAGTCCATGGATATCTGATGGATCCATCCCAAGTTTTTGGGATATAAGGTTTAGAGATATCCATGATTTTCATCATGTTCTTTGACTGGTTAGGATCTAGCATGGTCCTTCCATTTTCACGGTATTCTCCTCCATTTTCAGCATCTTTACTTTGTGGTGGAAGGGGCTACATCAAGGTCAATTGTTTTATTGAATGTGTACAGAAACACATTACCCCTCAAAACCCATATGTTTTCCGTATTTTATATCATTTATTAGGAGAACCATGTTCTTCATGAGGAGTAATTTTATCCCCACCTTAGTGAAATTCGACCCTGACCACAGGGGATTGATCCCTGGTGGTTTTAAGGTGATTTCACTTTAATTTTACCCCAAATTTCCAATTTTTCCAGCTTTTTTTTCTTATATTTATTCTCTTAATGAGGTCTAATATTAGGGAATAATTGATTTTGAATAATTGTGGTGAGAGAATAACCTGGTTATTGCGCTCTATGATGAAAAGGGGTCCTCAATTGTCATAGTTCACAGTGGTAGCCTTTTCCTTGATACAACATTTCATAGTGGATTTGAAATCTTTGTTTGGGGTAGGGGATCATTTTTTTCTCATCTAGACATATCATACACGTGGGGTTGTGGTCTTTTTTATCATTTTGAAGATAATTTTCACTTTACCAACATATTTAATGAATTGTTTTAATTTAAATTATTTGATTATGGGAATGAAATCACATGTTTTAATGTTTTTAATATTATTAAATATTCAGATTTCATGAGCTTAATTCATTTATATAAATTATTGTTGATGAGATCACTTTTTGTATTTAAATTTATATGTGTTATATAACCCTTATTGTGGAGTTATGTTATATTACCTAAAATAGTATTATTTTACAAATTATATCTGATAATTAAATGGTTGAAATTGGAATTATATATTGTTTGATAATGATCATGAAAAGTATAATGAAATATTATTTAAATCTCCATGGTTTAATATGATATAAGATGTCGGATTTTAGATGAGTGGTTAATATGTGAAATGTTTTGTGAAATGTGTTTGATGTGGGAAGTGTTGTGATGTTTGTTTGTGTTGTATGAATTTAATGGGAGGTTGTTATGGGTGAAATAGATGCGAGGATATGCAGGCATGTTAATGGGTAGGTTTTTATGAGGTGGTAGTTTTGATTAGGAAATGGTGGGAATGTGGGTCTTGTTAGCATGAGGGTATGATAGTTGTTATGATGTGTTGTATTGTGCTAGATTCCCATATAGTAATGGAAGTAATTGATAATTATGTTTTGAAAATAAAAGAGTAAAACCGTAAATGAATTTTGAAAATTGAAATCGGATGTGGGTTAAATTTTTATCATTTTCAAATGAGAAATAAATTATCTAGTTGGGATAATTAGTGAAATAACTAATAAACACCTTTTTTATAAATGATAGGTGTGGTTAAAATGAAATTTGGATAAATTGTAAACAATCGGTGGGTAAATAGAAATCCATTGGAAATTGGAAATATATAAATATCTTATGTTGGTGAAGAAGACAATATATGGATAATGGCTTGTGGATTGTTTCATTTTGTGTTGTTTTGTGCATTTAAAGAGGGTAGTGTATGTGGTTTATGTGGTGAGGTTTTGTGGTGTTAGGTCCACAAGGTTAAATACCATGAGAGGGGTGTGAATTAGGGTTTGAAATATTAAAACTACAATCCATTTTTATCTTGTTTTTTAGTTAAACAATACAAACATCTCTCTTTCTCCCATTACAATATATGAAAAGTAATTAAATCATGCATGAGAAACATTGATTTTATTTGGCTCATCCTCACTGGGATACATCCAAGGAGCATAAAATGACCATATTCCAATGTACCTAATCAACTAAAACCACACTACTATGTACAAGGTTTAGGATATAACTTCTATGCCGAGGCTCACTGCCTTTACAAGGTTTAGGGACTTCTCACTAAATTATCATGGGTAACTCACTATATCTTTTTTTCTAGCTAACGTCCTTTTAGAAGGATCACCATATTACTCTTCATTTTATCACTCCTTTTGGAATGTATCTAATCATAGTTTATGGACATGTAGGCCACATCATTAACTCTAATGAATGTATTATCCACTGTATGAAGATCCTATATTGATTTCTCACAATCATCCACTGATGAATACCTCTTTACAAGAGATGTACTGGGTAACATCTAATATCATGTGAAACCCATATGTTCCACTGACATTTATGCATGCAACATCCTTAGCTTGCACAGAACTCCAATTCTTTCACAGAACTCCCCTTGCAAGCAATTCTAATGTGACTTAGAGCTATGATTTCCTCTAAGTGTTGAGATCATAAAATGAGTGGTGTCACATCTTATTTATAGGCATCACTGACCCATACATGGAAGATTTTATGCACTTTGCAAGATCCCATACGATTGTGAAAAAGTATATTTGACGTCACATTAGGTGTGAAAGTATCTTTCACACAACCTTGACATTCACAAGAATTCAAAAATATTTTTCAAACATCATGACTTTTCCACAAGTTTTTTTCTAATATGGAAACATACCTTGTTCATATCATTGATATCCTTCTTAAATATTTTTCGCAGCTTCGTTTTTATTAACCATGTTTCTCTATTTTCATGAATTTAAGGCCCAGATATTTATCAAACATTATAAAACAATGCCACCATGTATCTATTATTTTTTCACCTTCTCCAAATCATCCACTCCTTTTTCATGGTTATTTGTCAACATATATTTTCAGAAATATCTTGGTAACACCACAACTGACCAAGGAAACCCTCTTTTTCATCTAACACAATTAACCCGAAAATGCTTTAAAATATCCTTGATGGATTTTTTATCAACAATCCCCTCATTTGGGTTTGTGGACAAATCATTTATAAATTGATACCTCATGAAATATTCTGACACATCCTACCACTATTCAGTTCTCTCGATTTAGATAGAGATCAAATATTTTCTAAAAACATAATCTAGGCCCACAAGGTCCATGTTCGGAATGAAAAACAAGAGTATAATGAAAATATCAACAAATAACTACATCATTCCATTCCAAATCCACTCTTATTATTAAATTATGAACCTCAGTTGTAGTGATATATAATAATTGATTTATCTAGTCTGTCATCATTAGATTTAATACTCCCATGTCTCGTTTCTCCCCCTATCTTACTACTTCACCTATCAGTTTCTTCTTATATATTGACTAAGCCATTTTGTCCCTTTTAATAGACACATTTTATCCCCCTTTGTGAATGAACCCAGTGGTCACTCCATTATGGTCTGAAACGTGGTAAATAACACAGGTCAGTATAATAGGGAAAACACACCATTCCTTGGCAATGGGGGAGTTCCACATCCACAGTTTTTCATGTATGAGGAGACGATTGGTCCCTTAGAATCAGTCGATTCCTATAAAATGCTTCTATGGATAAGGCCTTCATCATAATGTCTGCAACCTGTAGATCTGTAGGTACATAACCCAACTTCAAATTCTGTTTCTTCACCTTCTCCATGATAAAATTATATTTTATTTCAAAGTGGATTGTCCTTGAGTGATGTTCTGAATTTTTTATACAATTTATAGAACAAAAATTATCACAATGGATTCAAATCGTAGACTTCACATCAACTCCCATATCATCAAGATGAAGCTTCATCCATAATAAATGAGTGAAATAATAAGTAGTTGTAATATATTCAGCTTCTTTGGTGATAAGAAAATCACATCTTGTATATTTCTTATTAAATAAACACACAGTCCCCAAAGATAAAATCCACCAACTAATGTTGATTTTTTATGATCATTTGCTCCTACCGAATCAGCATCTCTATATCCTAATAACTCTTGATGAGACCTCTCATTATACATGAATCCAAAATCTACCATACCATTGATTAATGATGTATTATTTTTACTGAAATAATTTGTATTTAATTGGGATTACATTGATACATTACTACTTGAAATGTGTAAAAACAATATATGGTCATGTTGTTGTAAAGTACAATAGACTTCCAATGTTCGTCATATATTTGATAAAATTAACTACTTTTCATTCATTATCCCGTTGTAATTTCATCTGGGTAGCTACCAGAGTCGTTATCTTTTTGTAATTATCCAATCCAATTCTTCTAAAAACCTCCTATGAATATTTATATTGAGAAAAAATGTTCCATTCTTTCCTTGTGTTACTTGTAAACCAAAGGAAAATGTCTGTTAAAAAATATTAACATTTCGAACTCAGTTTTTATGAATTCAGAAAACTATTTGAAATGTGGCTTATCTTATCCACTGATGATTTTGTCATCAACATACACCAAAACCATCATCCTTTTATTACTTTCACTATTGATATATAGATTATAATCAACTCCACCATGCTGAAAACCTCAATTCTTCAAAAAATTATTGATCCTTGAATACCATTATCATGGTGGTTGATTCAACCCATACATTGCCTTATTCAGCCGATATAATTTTTTCTCATATTCATGAATGAGAAAACCATCTTGTTTCTCAATATACACCACTTCTTCCAGAACCTTGTTCTGAAATGCTGATTTTAAATCCTTGTGAAAAAATTGAACCTTCTTTGCACTATTGTTTCCATGAATAATATAATATTTTATGCAACGACCCAAAGTTTCATTAATGGAAATCCCACTTGATCTAATTAAATTTCAACTTCTTTGGTTTTATGTTATGAATTGTGACCACTTATTTCATAGTCGTTGAATAGTGATCACAAGATTAGTATAAATATAGGGCTTTAACAAATCCAATTTCATCCAACAAAGGAAGCGATGGCCTCATCCAGTAGAATTTCTCCATACAAAGACCATTTGTCGGAGCTCGAAAAATAGGTAGCGTCTTTGGGATTCTCTCTTGACCAATACCAAGCTGAGCTTCATCGTGTTAAGCTCGAATGATACCGTCTACGGGAAAGGTGGATGTTGATAGAGATAACCACTCGAGCAATGTTATCTGAGCCACCACAAGAGTCTGTCACCAACGCACACCTTACCCTTAGGTCTTATGCGGCTGTTTTAAGGGGTTATGTAACAAATCTCTAGTACTATGTTCATGTACATTATTTTTGTGTATAATAATGAATATACTTTCTTGTCCTTATTGATACATTGTAAATAGTTTTTAAAGTACAAATAGTGTTTGTAGTTATTATTTAATTAAGAATTATATTTTATTAAATTAAGGGATTTTTGGATTAAATAAAATTTTAATAAAATAGTATTATTATTATTAAAATAATTTTTATTAAATATAAATGATCTTAATATTTTATGAATGCAATTGTAATTTGTATTAAGGTTTGATAGCCATATTTTTCAAAACCCGTGAATTTTCGATAATTGTCAGTTTTTTATTTTAAAAGATAAAATTAACATATTTATAAAATTATTTAGATAAAATAAATGTTATTTCTGGAATCAGGACGTCGAAATTATCCAACGGTGAATTTTTCATAAATTTCGGAGACAGTCACATTTTTGGGTAAAAATTAAATACTGTCTAAATATATAATGTGTTTTATGACATCATAATGACCCAATAGTGAAGTAATAAAATACTATAAGCTTTATGTTCTTCCAATATATGTTTTAACATTAAAATAATGTGATTTTGGGTTTGTTTTACTTACTTTTCAAAGAATTAATGGACCCCTGAAGACTTATTAAACATCTTGTCTTTTTTAATTATTTTCCATGGGAGTGTGACTCACCTCCACATACGAAACCCCATTATTTTAAGAAGTTCGGACTTTGGACATATAAAATATTTGTTTCCACTTCCCTTTTCCAAAAAAAATTGGCAAAAAACATGATCTGATTTGTGGTTTGGACTAGTTTAATGTATGGGGTCACAAACCTAAATAATAAAGAATTCACTCAACTTTCCTATATAAACCCACCCAAGCTCGCACTTCCTCCTCACTCAAAGCCTTTCTAGTTCATCAAAACTCTACCCTAATCTCTATAGAATCCTCCCATGGTTCCCCAATATCCCAAGAATCCTCTCTCAAGCCTCTCTCAAGCCTTGGAAGCACACATCCAAGTAAGGGTTTTTTCTTCCTTTCACTTTTTTTGTCCAATTTTCTTAATATTGTTATGCCCTTTTAATTTCAATTATAAATGGTGAGGTATGGTTTTCCACCTCCCCCATAATTACCTCTTATTTTTTGAATTATGGGATACCCCCTTTCTCTCTCATTAAATTTCTCCCATGTACACCCGTTACTATGCCGAAATTCCGAAACGAACTTCTCTCACTTCATTTACATTCAAGAAATACTTTTGTATCATGAATCTAAATTACATTACAATTTTTTGGACATGTATCTATATGAACCCCTTATAGTCTATTTCATGTAAATATGATGAGACACCCATTTCTATCTCATCAACTATTTTTATGAATTCTTATGTCACGCCGTTACGCTGCCAAAATTGCACCGATTTTCTAAGCGAATGTCTTTGTGTAGTGAATACCAAGCCCATTTCTCCATCAAGGGAATTCACCTTTATGAACTTTTACATATTGATTATAAAGTTTCATGTATTAATTCAACATTCCTTTATCATAGAATAAATTATTATGTTTAATGAATCCATGTTTTATGATCCATGTGGCACACTTATGAATGAAATGAAATGTTTAAGAAAGGTGTGCCCTTATAGCACTCTAATGAATTGGGTAAAGTATAGTATCATTATACGTAATGTGTAATTAGTGTTGACTCATGCTAAGTCAAGTGAAATGAGGGTTTAATCTTGCCTCATGTCCAATGAGGATTTACACATGATCCATGTGCAATGAGCCTTGGCTCATTCTAATTCCATGTTAAGTGTTGTTGCCACATTTCCATCTTAGAATTATCATCATTTATCATGCCTTTATGTTTATGTTTCTATTGTGCTATATTGATATGCCTATTGTCTAACATTTATTTTACACCTCATGTATTCCATTTTTATTCCCTTACTCGGCTTTATAGCTCACCCTTTTCTTAGGAATGTCCTCAGGTTATCCCATGCATTGCTAAGTACGAGGGAATGTAGTGGTCATGTAAAGGATTTTTTCAATAAATATGTTTTATTTCATGTTTTATGTTGTTATGTAATGATCCTAAGACCCAAAGACACTATACCTCTTGATCTTCCATGTTGTATCAAGTGAATAGTTTATGTAATAAATCATGTTTAAGTTTTTAATAAAAGTAGGGTTGTCATAGTTGGCATCAGAGGATAGGTTTAGTTATTTTTGGGATTAGGATTAGAAAACCCTAGTAACGACTTAGAGACAAGACTAAGTATAATAAAAACATCCCTATGTTTTGTTAAGTACTGATTAAGTGGTTTATCAAACAAATACATCCCTGTCTGGATACGATCAGGTAGAGGCGGCTCCGGAATAGATGTATCCTAGGGGTATAACCTGAAAACACCACTTTGAGCTACACTCGAATGGGAAATGGTGCACAAAAATGGAACCTTCTATACTCTTGGTTATGACAGTCCCAGGGGATATGTTTTGAAAAACATACAAGAATAGTATGAACCCTTATTAGGGTAATTAAACAAATTCCCCTAAGAATATATGTTATAAAGTAGATGATGAAAAGCCTAGATTGAATCTTATAGAATCATGAGTTAAGGAAATAAAAGTTTATTTATAAGTCAACAAATTTTCTCTTTGGATTACCCTTTATGTGTTACCCCTAACTTTCCTTTTATTCCAGCCAATGTCTGGTAATATGACAACTCGGGCTAACAACCAATGTGAAGATCAGTGTGATGACTGTACTACTGAGATGCCCAATCCAATGGGAGCAGGAATCACGAACTTTTTCACGCTTCTCTATTAGCTAACTCAAGATTTGAATAGAAACACGGGTCAAGAGGAACGTTAAACCCCCCTAAGATAGAACAAGTTTCTATCGAGAAAAAAGTATGAGACAAAGGTCTCCTACTTTTAGTTGATCATCTAATCCCACGATCGCTGAACAATGGATCAACACCATTGAAAATATCTTCTACATCCTTCAATGTTCTGAAGAAGAGAAGGTTCTCCTGGTGGCTTATCATATGGAGGGTGAAGCTGATCAATGGTGGACGTTGATAAAAAATACGAAGACTGAGGAAGAGATCGAGGAATTGGAATGGAAGGATTTCAGAAAGACGTTTTTTGTTAAATATTTTCCACACTCCCTCCAGCTTATTATGGAAAGGGACTTCCTTTCCCTCAAGAAAAAAGAAGAAGAATATTTTAGAGCGTATGAGGCAGACATCACAAGGCTTGCACGATATGCTTCCGGATTTTTCGTTATCCCTGAATGCAATGTTGACCGCTTCTTTGGTGGGCTGAAGCCCATCTTGTGGAAATAATTAGAGATCTGTGACTTTAACAGATATGAGGAAATTGTTCGATGTGTCCTCAAGGGTGAAATGGAGATCGGGGAATCACAAGGGTATCATGGGGACAAGAAGCGTAAGGTAGACTTCAATGCTGGTGGTCCGATGAATAAATCCAATGGTGCTAAGAAGATCCAGCACCCCACTTTCCAAATGTTCAGTAAGAAGCACAATGGAAATTGTCTCAAGGTGATGAGGAAATGCTTTAGGTGTGGAAGAGAAGGGAACCTAGTTGTTAAATGTCGGCAAGAAAGTCTCGCGGCTATGACAGAGGAGAGGAAACCTCTTTTTTAACCTCAACGCGTTGTTCATTGCAACAACTGTAAAGAACCGGGGCATTTTTCAAATTAGTTCCCTAATCCAAGGTTTTTAGAGGCAGCCAACAACCTCCAAGGCATGAAGGAAGATCTTTTTCTATCACTTCTTCCGAAGTGACCCACGATAACGAAGTGGTGACAAGTACTCTAGTTATTCATTCAAGAATAGTGAACATACCTTTTGATTCAGGTTCTACGCATTCTTTTATATCTCAAAAGTTTAGTAGAACAATACCAGCACCACCACAAATCATGGAAGTAAAGATGTCAGTGAGTGCGGAAAATGGGGAAATCATTTCATCTCATTATTCTATGTCCTCCCCTATTATAATATGTGGAATGAATTTCCCAGCTAACCTCTTCATACTCCCTCTGGTGGAATTTTATGCAATTCTTGGCATTGATTGGATTTCCTTTTATAGATCCAACATAAATTGTCGTGAGAGAGAAATCACACTCCATATGGAGAATCGACCCCCGATTCTGTACAAGTGTAAGGAGGAATATGGAACTCTTTTAGCTCCATCAACTCAAGCATGGATATTACTGTCCTATGAGCAGGTGTATCTGGCTCAGATGATTGAGTCCATGGAAGAAACCATTTTTGAAAAAATGCCTATTGTGAGGGAATTCGCTGAAGTGTTTTCTGAGGAACTACCTGGTCTTCCTCCTAGAAGGGATGTTGAATTCTCAATTGAACATATACTAGGGGCACTACCAATATCCAAGACACCATATAGAATGGAAATTATGGAGCTTGAAGAGCTGATGAATCAAATACAGGATTATCTGGATAAAGGGTATATACACACAAGTGCTTCACCATGGGGTGCACCAGTACTCTTCGTCAAGAAGAAGGATGGATCAATGCGGCTTTGCATCAATTATTGTGAACATAAAAAATCAGGATAAAGAACAAGTATTCTCTGCCATGGATCAATGACTTGATGGATCAGCTGCATGGAGCACAATACTTAACCAAGGTATATTTTCTGTCGGGATATTATCAAGTAAGGGTGAAGAAGGAAGATGTCCCCAAGACTACTTTTCGTACAAGATACGGGCACTCTGAATTCATAGTAATGCCTTTCGGAATCACTAATGCTCTAGAAATCTTCATTGAATTGATTAATAGAGTCTTTAGATATTACCTTGACATATTCATGGTAGTCATTATAGATTATCTTCTAATATACTCAAAAAATAAGGAGGATCATGAGGAGCATTTAGAAATTGTACTAGAGACATTCTGTAATGAGAATCTCAATGCAAAGTACAGAAACTATGAGTTCTGTTTGAAGGATGTCTCATTCTTGGTCAATATAATCACTAGAAATGGGATATCTATGGATTCCTCCAAGAAAATATGCAATTGAGGGATGGCCAAGGCCAACATCGGTAACGGATATCCGTAGCTTCTTGGGGTTAGCTGGATATTATCGATGATTTGTGAGAAATTTCTCACAATTGTCCAACCCTCTTACCAAGCTAACTTTAAAGGGAGTAAACTTTTCATGGAGTGATGAATGTGAAGAAAGCTTCAAGGAGTTAAAAAGGAGGCTTATCACTATGCTCGTTCTCACTCTACCCACAAGTGGTTGGTGCAGAATGATAAAGTGATATCATATGCCTCAAGACAGTTGAAAATCGATGAGGAAAACTATCCAACACATGATCTGGAGTTGGCGGCAGTGATCTTTTCCTTGAAAATCTGGCAGCATTATCTCTATGGGTAGAAATGTGAGATATATACTGACCACAAGAGTCTTAGATATATATTCACCCAGAAAGAGCATAATATGCGCCATGGAAGATGGGTAGATCTCATCAAGGATTACGACTGTTCAATAAATTTCCACCCTGGGAAAGCGAACAAGGTGGTAGATTCCCTAAGTAGAAAGGACCCAACGATTCTATCAATGATGAGGATTGAGAAGGATCCCATCTTCTTATACTTGATAAATATGGACAAGGTAATCATAAATAAGTGAACATCATTAATCCTTTCACAAATGATTTCTCAGCCATCTCTTTTGGAAAGGTTAAAGGATGCTCAAAAGGATGATGTGGGAATTCAGGAAAAAGTGGAAGCTATCGAAAAAGGGAAATCCACAGAGTTTAATATTAATGAATAAGGAATTGTGTGATTTGTGAAAATAATTCATGTTCCTTTAAGTCTGGAGCTGAAGAAGGAACTTTTGGATGATGCACATAGTTCAAATTTCTCTATTCACTGAGGGAGCACAAAGGTGTATCGAGATATACAAGAAAATTTTTGGTGGGATAATATGAAGAAGGAGATTGCTGAATATAAATCAAAGTTCCTGGTGTGCCAGCAAGTGAAGGAATAGAGGTAGAAGTATAAGGGGATGATGCAACCATTGCCCATACCAAAATGGAAATGGGAGAAAATCACCATGGACTTTCTCACCAGACATCCAAGGACATACAATGGCAACAATGCAATCTGGGTTGTTGTGGATCGTCTTACAAAGACTGCACACTTCATTTCTATTTAAGAGGATTTCTTATTAGATCAACTGGAATGATTATATATCAAGGAATTGATAAGGCTACATGGAGTAACACTATCTATTGTGTCTGATTGAGATCCAAGATTCACCTCTCTGTTTTCGAAGAGTCTTCAACATGCTCTAAATACTAAAATGAACTTCAGTTTGGCCTATCATCCTCAAATTGATGGCCAATGCAAGTGGACAATCCAAAAACAAGAGGACATGTTGAGAGAATGATCAATGGACTTTAAATGAGTATGGGATCAACATCTTCCTCTGGATGAGTTCTCTTATATTAATAGTTTCCACTCGAGAATCCAAATGGCACCTTATGAAGCCATGTATGGGAAAAGTTGTAGAACACTGGAATGTTGGGATGAGGTTGGTGAACCTAAGCTTCTTGGACCAGAAATGGTCAAAGAAATGGTGGATAAGGTGAAAACCATTCAACAGCATATCAAGGCATCCTAGAGTCGATAGAAGAGTTTTGCAGATAACCGTTGATGAGGCCTTGAATTTAATGTTGGAGACATGGATTTTTATGCATATCTATATGGAAGAAGGTCATGAGGATTGGAATGAAATGGAATTTAAGTCCAAGGTACATCAGCCCCTTTGCGATTCTTGATCATGTCGAGGTTGTGGCCTATCGACTAGCACTTCCACCTACCATGGCCAAAGTACATGATGTCTTTTATGTATCCCTCTTAAGGAAGTAAATACCAGACCCTTCACATTTACTCTCATCTGAGGTGGTACAGTTGGTGGATGATCATTCTTATTAGGAGAAACCAGTGAAGATCTTAGATCATAGAGAAAAAGTTCTATGAAATAAGACAATGCCCCTCGTCAAGGTGTTGTGGAAAAACCAAAAGTTTGAAGAAGAGACTTGGGAATCGGAGGAACTGATAAAGTTGAGTTACCAACATCTGTTTTAGTGTGGGAAAATAAATTTTGAAGGCGTAATTTCTTATGGGGGGAATATTGTAACGCCCCAAATTTTCACTAATGGAAATCCCACATTATCTCATTAAATATCAACTTCTTTGGTTTTATGTTAAGAATTTTGACCGTTTCTTTTAAAGTCGTTGAACAACGATCACATGATTAGTATAAATATAGGGCTTTAACAAATCCAATTTATTCAGACAAAGAATGTGATGGCCTCATACAGTAGAATTGCTCCATACGAAGCCTATATGTCGGAGCTCAGAAAAGAGGTGGAGTCTTTGGGCTTTGCACTTGACCAAGCCCAAGCTGAGCTTCATCATGTCAATCTCGAAGAAGATCATCTACGGGAAAAGTAGAAGTTGATAGAGATTACCACTCGAGCAATGTTATCTGAGCCAGCCCAAGAGTCTGTCACCATCGCACACCTTACCCTTAGGTCTTATGCGGCTGTTTTAAGGGGTTATGTAACAAATCCCTAGTACTATGTTCATGTACATTATTTTTTTATATAATAATGAATATACTTTCTTGTCATTATTACTACATTGTAAATAGTTTTCAAAGTAAAAATAGTGTTTTTAGTTATTATTTAATGAATAATTCTTTTTTATTAAATCAAGTGATTTTTGAATCAAAAAATATTTTAATAAAATATTTTTATTATTATTAAATTAATTTTTATTAAATATAAATGATCTTATAATTTTATGAATGGAATTGTAATTTTCATTAAGGGTTAAAAGCCAGTTTTGTCAAAACCCATGAATTTTCGATAAATGTCAGTTTTTATTTTAAAAGTGAAAATTAATATATTTAAGAAATTATTTAGATAAAATATATGTTATTTCTGGAATCAGGACATCTAAATTATCCAACGGTGAATTTTTCATAATTTTCTGAGTCAGTTAAATTTTTGGGTAAAAATTAAATAACGTTTAAATATATAATGTGTTTTATGACATCCTAATGACCCAATAGTGAGGTAATAAAATACTGTAAGCATTATTTTAGTCCAATATATGTTTTAACATTGAAATAATGTGCTTTTGGGTTTTTTGACTTACTTTTCAATAAATTAATGGTCCCCTCAAGACTTATTAGACATCTTGTCGTTTTAAATTATTTTCCATGGGAGTGTGACTCACCTCCACATAAGCAACCCCATTATTTTAAGAAGTTAGGAATTTAAACTTATAAAATATTATTTTCCTAGTCCCTTATTTAAAAACCATGGGCAAAAACCATGAGCTTATTTGTGGTTTGGATTAGTTAAATGTATGGTGTCCCAAACCTAAATAATAAAGAATTCACCCACCTTTCCTATATAAACCCACCCAAGCTCCCTCTTCCTCCTCACTCAAAGCCTTTGGATATCATCCAACCTCTGCCCTAATCTCTCTAGAATCTTCCCAAGGTTCCCCATGCTCCAAAAAAGGCTCTCTTAAGCCTCTCAAAAGCCTTGGAAGCACACTTCCATGTAAGGGTGTTTTCTTCCTTTCACTTTTTGGTCCAATTTTCATAATATTGTTATGCCCTTTTAATTTAAATTATAAATGCAATGGTATGGATTTGAACCTCCAAAAAACTTCCCTCTTATTGTTTGAATGATTTGAGACCTCCTTTCTCTCTCATTAAATGCCTCCCATGTACACCCGTTACTATGCCGAAATTCTGAAAGAAACTTCTCTCTCTTAATTTACATTTAAGAAATACTTTTGTATAATGAATCTAAATTACATTTAATTTTTTTGGACATGTATATATACGAGCCCCTTACTGTCCATTTCTTGTAAATATAACGAGACACCCCTTTCTCTCTTATCAACCATTTTTATGAATTCTTATGTCACGCTGTTACGCTGCTGAAATTGCACTGATTTTCTAAGCCAATTCCTTTGTGTAGTGAATACCATTCCAATTTCTCCATGAAGGGTATTAGACTTTATGGACTTGTACTTATTGATTATAAATTTTCATGTATGAATTACACATTAATTTATTGTGAAATAAATTATTCTTTTTAATGAATCCATGTTGTATAATCCATGTGGCACACCTATGCATGAAATGAAATGTTTAAGAAGGGTGCGGCCTTATAGAGCTCCAATGCATTGGGTAAAGTATAGTATCATGATACATCATGTGAAATGAGTGTTGACTCATGCTAATTCAAGTGAAATGAGGGTTTACTCGTGCTTCATGTGCAATCAGGATTTACTCATGCTCCATGTGCAATGAGGCTTAGATCATGCTAATTCCATGTTAAGTGTTGCTGCCACATTTCCACGTTATGATTATCATACTTTATCATGACTTTATGTTCATGTTTCTCTTGTTCTCTATTGATATGCCTATTGTCTAACTTGTATTGTACTCCTCATGTATTCCATGTTTATTCCCTTACTGGGCTTTATAGCTCAACCTTTTCTTATGCATGTCCTCAGGTTATCCCATGCATTGCTAAGTACGAGGGAATATAGTGGTCATGTAAAGGAAGTTTTAAATAAAGATGATGTATTTCATGTTTTATGTTTTTATGTAAAGATCCTAAGCCCCAAAGACACTAGACCTCTCAATATTCCATGTTGTATCAAGTCAATTGTTTATGTAATAAATCATGTTTAGGTTTGTAATAAATGTAGGGTTGTCATAGTTTATAACCTTGCAATAGGTAAAATGTCTCATAAGCATCGATACCTAATAATTGGGATAATCCTTTTCAATATAGTCATGATTTATTTTGAATAAATATTACTTATTCATTCATCTTTTTGCGAAAGACAAATTTAGTCTTGATGACATTCTTATCTTTTGGACTTGAAACAATTGCCCATGTATGTTATTTCTCAATTCGTCCAAGCTCTTAATTCATATCCAAATCCAGATTCTCATCTGCAACTGCTTCATAAATACATTTAGGCTCTACCTGTGATAAGTACAATTCTTTTTGTTGAGACTTAATCCTCTTTGTCCACACTGGAAGTGTCTCATCACCATTCATATTTTTCCTATCCATCTCATCACTTCTAAAAAGTCTCTATGATGAAACTGATTTATTATAATTATTTGAGTCTTCTTCTAAGTCAGCCTCTATAATTGGAATATCCCCTGGTCTTTTTATCTTTTCATTAATATATTCCAAAGACAGGTCATATATGTATGGAAGATTCTTCTCATTCTCCACTATAGTTACATCTTGGATTTAAACTAACTTTCCTAGCCTATTATTGAAGCATTTATATGTTTCCCTTTTCTTTTAGTATCCATTAAATAACCATTCATCTCCACGGGATTCAAACAACTTTTGTTTATTTGTATTGAGAATGAATGACTTATGTTTGAAGACATGAATGTACTTCAATGATTTCTTCTATCCATACCGAAGTTCATATGGAGTCTTTTCTTCTATTGGACATGATAATAATATATTTCATTTATAGAATATTTTTATCACATCTTCCTTCCAAATTTTTTCTAGAAGGTCTTTCCCAATGAGAATTGTTCTTTCCTTGTTTTGGTTAATATGATTTCTTATTTCAACTACCCCATTCTGCTATGGAGTTCTCCATGGTGTAACATGGTTCTTTATCCCATGTTTCTCAAGATAATCCTCCACTTGAAAATTTCTGAACTCTATTGATTTATCGGTTTAGATCTTTCGGATTGTTTTACCCGTCAACTTCTTAACATTCGTTTGGTATGATTTTATGAAACTAGATACCTTAGCTTTTTTGGAGACAATTGAAAACCATTCTATTCTTCTAAAATCATCAAAAAATATACCATAATATCTCCTCCCATTAATATATAATAGTGAAATTTCTCTGCACACATCAATATGAAATATCTAAAGATATTTGCTTACCCTTTTTTATTTTTCTTTATATGTCTTTTGAGTGATCTTACATTATTGGAAAGAATCTAAAAAATGAGTACGGTCATGTGATAATCATGGAAAGTCATGAGTATTATCATATATCACCAGATCTTCCAAGGATGTTTTTCTCATATGACCAATACACTTATGCCATATCACATTTTCTTCTTCATAGGATGGAAAACACATATCTTGTTTTCCTCTCTTGAGGTAGAGATTACATTTTTTACACATAACCTACAAAAAAACTGAATTTTATTTTTCATTAATGATAGATAATTTCATCGAAATGTTTATCGAATGTTCAAAGTCATACAGTTGACTGATACTAAGCAAGTTGGGACTACGACCTTCAATAATTATGACATTAGCATGTCACATGTCTTTTCCGCCAAACATGGCATTTCATAAGACAATTTTTTTTGACTTTATCAATACAAAATCTTACAATACATTCCTTATCGTACATTATTTTTGTCACAATATCATTATTACCTAGCATATAATTGGTTTATCCACAACCAATAATCCATTCACCAGTGCGATATGATGATTTAAAGAAAATTTCTACAACCACTGCTTGTTCCACTCACTTATTAATTTTCTTCCATGTTCTTAAAACCCAGTAGAGATTGATAGTCCTAAAATTCCTTAGTATATGATGGACCATAATCATCTTTCAACGCTAAAAACCAATTATTTATATTTAACTTGCTCGATGGTTCTCTAAATTTATTCTTCAGAGAAATTTGTTTTTTCTTTATTCATTCCTCTCCATGATTGATGTACAGTATATAGAAATGTGTCCAAAACCTACACGCCATAAAAAAAGTCCCTCAAAATATGATTTTACATATTTCAATCTATTTTGATAAGACTGTTTTTATTGTTCCCTTTAGTATATCTTAGCTACAAAACACACATTTTATGAGTTTCTTATCTTTCTACCACAATAACACCTGAATCGAGGTGAATTTATGTGTTTTACTTCTAGAAAACTAGTTGTCCCTTATGTTCTATGAATATTATGACACAATTTATACATAAAAAAATCATCACAACCAGATTGGGTGCTTCTGGTATGACATTAATTATCACACCTATTTTTTAACTACCCTCATACAACCCTTATCGTTCAGATTTTACCGTTTATTTTGTCCTACTGGACACTTATGCTCCATCTTTTTCTTCAAGGTTTTTTGAATGATCTACATTCCTAATTTCATATCGATAGTTGGTAACTTTTATTGATACTTAACATTTAGTCACATATTGTAAACCTCCCCTTGATGTTTTTTGATACATTTTATTTGATCGTTTCTAGTTTGAGTAAAACTATTAATTTTCCTTTTTTGTTCATTAATTTTAAGCTTGTACTCAACAACCTTATCTGATCTCTCTAACATTCAAGACATTATTTATTCAATTTATTCATTCATATAATACTTCACATATTCATAGGAGGTGGAATGACCACTACTGGTGGACGGTGGTAGTGCCACAGCTCACCGAGAGCATGAAGAAGAGGATGGGTGTGTGGTGTTGTGGACAGGAGGAGGCGGCTGGGGCTGGAGCAAGCCATAGTGCCGGAACAGAGCACATGGGGGGAGTAGGCCAGTGGTGCTCTTGGTGCCCAAGTTGTGAAGAGGGGAACAACCACAACTAGGGAATGAGCTATTGATTTGGCCAGGCTGGTCAGAGTGGGCAGGTACTGGTGAAGTAGACCGGCTAGAGTGGGATGACCAAGCTGTTTTGGGACGAAACGGGTCTAAGGTGTTTTAAACCCCTTCATCTCTCAAAAAAGGTGGCTTATTTTCATATCGTTTGTGGCCACATGATTATATCATCAAAGAATATCTTTTGAGACCAGTTTGATATCTTTTTTTCTCGATCTGGAGGCATTGTGGAATGAAAAAACCAATATTAATAATAATTATAAATTTTTTTATTTGGATTTTATTATATCAAACATATCTCCAATGTCTGATGGTTAACTGACACACTGTCCGTAGTGTTGTGACCTAGAATATAGTCTGGAAAATTAAAGAATGATTTTGGGTGCTTAAACCAAAATCATTGTGCATGCCCCACACGGATCAGTCTTGGTACTAGGGTTGAAATGTTCATTTTTCAGTAGTTATCATTTTTGTGTAAGTGAATAGCCTATCTGATGTGTTTTTGCATATATAATTCAATGGTGTCCGCAGTTGGGGACTAGGCGGCATGGTATGTAGGTGATGTTGTGTGGGGTTTTGGGTCAGTTACACCTTGATATGAATGGTTGTGTGAGTCCCCAGGGTCCTTATTCTACAACAATTTTCTATATCATGTCTCCTACTCCAGACCATGACCCCTATTTAGATACTATCTTGGTTTTTGGTATTATTTCATTAGTAAAATATTGATATCCCCATGATAGGATGAGTTCAGAATGAGTTCTTTCATCCCTTCGGTGAGGTTGGGGTGGAATTTTTTGGCATAATGTTTCCTTAGATCGGGTTCTTGGAATCATTATGACCAACACTACACAGGCGATGATCCCCTATCTAGTAGGACATCCCTTTAGGTTATTATGGAATATTTGGGTATATGATCCCCTATAGTGTATGAGTTTCTAGTATGGTTGTGATATCATCAAATATATGATTCCCTACTCAACGAGTTTTTTGGGCAGGGTTTTTGGTATCATCGATATGATCTGTAACATCGTAAGTTGTATCAGATGGCATATAGAGTTTGGAACCATGAACCACATTGATGGATTTATTTATTTTGGCTCTCCAAACATCTGTTTCCATAAGATAGGCTTCTAATTTGACATGAATGTCAAATATAACTTATAGTTCTCCTACCTTATTTAATCTCTCTTCCATTTATTGGGAATTTCCCTCAACTACCACCATAGCCTATGAATTGTGATCCTTGAAATCATTAAACTATTCTTCTTCAGAATCTTCTGAACTGTTATCATTTTTTGAATGTAGAATCTTCTATCTGAAGAAAAATATTTTAATATTTATTCCCATTCATATAGTCTAAATTATTCTTCATGGAAATTTAAAATTTACCCTCATCATCTTCTTGAAACTTGTTAGGGATCCTTATTGCTAGATGTTCATCTTTTCCACATCAAAGTCATGCAACTCTATGTTTCCCTATGAAATTTTCTTTAAACACTTTGATCATTTGTGGAAAGGAATGAAATCACCTCATCTATTTATTCATCTTCCAATCCATATAAAATAGTGAGCTTCTTCATTATCTTGAATGTCACCTCTTTGGATTCCCCTTTTCCACAACATCATTGTCAACATTTCTCATTTCATAAGCTAAAAGGGTTCTATGAATTCTATCCAATGTCATTTCCATTAGATCTCGATCTTCTAATACAAGAAAATTCAGATTGAACCGACGTGGAAATTTTGTCAATATATGATTCATAATCATTATATCTTCAATGAATTCTCTAATACCATGAATGTATTCCACTACAACATTCTCCCAATCAAATAATGTATCAACAGACTCATTTGGGTTATTTTGAAATCTTTAAATTTATTCCATTGAACCTATAGATTTTCCTCTCTTACCAGTGAATAACCTTCATAGATATTCAATAGATTTTCCCACATATAATATGATGTTTTACATGGTATCATATTTGTATATTTTTTATTTTATATGGATCCCCCTAAATCATTGATTCTTTTATCATCACCATCCAACTATCCCATATTATCTTATGATAAATCATCACTCACATTGTTGGATGAAATAACAAGAATCGCTATTGTAAACTAATCCATTAACAAAGATAAAAAGTAGTTTTTCATCAAATTTTTCTAAAAAAATTATTTCAATCGATGATCAGAACCACTTTATGGTTGACCACCTCCATTAAAACCCTTGAGAGAGAAAACTGAATATAACCTTTTCCCACAAATACCAATTGTTTGGTCTATAAGGTGAAATATCTTAAGGGGGAAGGGGTGAATCAGTGTATGAAATATTAAAATTAATGTACCTTTTGATCATGTTTCATCATTAAACAAAACAAAATTCTATATTTATCCAATTTCAATATATGAATTGAAATTAAATCAGGCATGGGACACACTAATTTTTATTTGTTCACCCTCACTGGGATACATTCAAGGAGAATACAACGATAATGTGACAATGTACCAAATCCACTAAAAGTACACTGCTATGTATGAAGTTCAAGATAGATATTCTATTCCCAGTCTTTATGACATTAAAAGGTTTAGGGTCATCTTATTAAAATCTCATTGGTCACTCCATGTGTCTCTTCCTCTTTCTCACTAATAGTGGGATTGATCACCATCTTCATCTTTCTTTTCTCACTAATATTAGATGGGATCCACTAAAAATTTATGGAAACATAAGACACATAATTTTCTCTAATGAATAAATCATCCACTTTATGTATATGATCTATTGATCTCGCATTCATCCATTTATGAATACCACTTCACCACAGATGTACTGGGAAACATTAAATCATTAGTGCAAGACTTATTGTGTCTTATTCCCAGGTTTTATGCTTTGTGTGTAAAACCTCTTCTTATGGCGTACATCCTTTCTTATGAAAAAAAAAACCAATCCTATATGAAACTTTTACTTTTGCATGAACCTTCCATATCTTACGCATAACTCCAATTCATTCATGAAACTCCACTGTCATACAATTCATACACGATTTGGGGCTCTAATTTCTTCTAAGTATTGAGATCTTCAAATGAGGTTGGGGGGGGTCATCTCTTATTTATAAGAATATTTGACCCCTACATAGAAGATTCGACACATCACATAATATCCCCTCTAAGTGCACAAAACCTAATTTGATGTCTCATTGGGCGCACAAGCCTCTTTTGGGAAACCTCATCATTCGTAGAAATTCAAACTATTTCAGGAATTTCATGTCTTTTTTGTATTTTTATTTTCTAATCATGAATCATTCCATGCAAAAAAATTACAAAAAATATAAAAATTCATGCACAACTTCATTTTATAAAAACAGATTTCTCCATTTTATCAATTTTGGGGCCCAAAATTTTGGAAAACACTACCAAACGACACCACCATATATCTATTATTATTTTACAACCTACAAATCATCCATTATTTTTTCATTGTTGTTTGTAACCATAGAATATCAAAAATATCAGTGAAGCACCAAAACTGACTAAGGAAACCCAATTTTTTATTAAACAAAATCAACCAAAATAGGATCCCATGTTACCTTATGTGATTTTATCCCAAAAATTGGTAATGTTGTGAGTTTTTGGGTGATCTTATTGTAAACCCATAGGTTGGAATTTTTTATGGATATTATCTATATATATACATTATATTTCATTGAGATTTCTATTCTCATCCCACTTATGTCAAGAACTAATTGTCGACAACTAAATATTTTGCGGTTTTCCTACAATATCCTTTTAGTGATGATAGATGGTTGGCCACCCGATCATCCCCAATATATCTTCAATGTGACTTTGATATGAAAAAATTATGTTGGATAGAAATCAACAGTGTTTTTTGGTGATATTTGATGATATGTTATGAGATATATTATAGTGAGGGTTGTTCATAGTGGGATGAGGGAATATGGTTCATGTTCTTCTAGATCATGGTGTTGTACTATTTTAGTTATGGATGTGGTTAAGATGTGATACGTTGGCTTAGGTGTCTATGTTCGATATTTTATATGATTTAATAGACTAGGTGTCTGTGGGCTAGATTTGATGACCCAATTATCTATGGGATATTGGTGATGTGATATCCCAGGTTTTTCCAGCTATGTTTACTATATAAATGATATGGGAACACCATGACATATGATGATGGGGTGTAAGAGAGGAAAATCAGGGGAAACTGGTGTAAGGTACCCTCATATATTTATTATTATTTTGATAATATATGGATTCATTATTTGTTCATCATTCCATATTCATTTTAGTATTATCTAGTTTTCATGTTAGGTTATATTTGGTTTTTCTATTTTCTTATTGGTGTATTAGTATGTTTCATTAACATGGACACAAGAGACTCTGGGTAGAATTCCACTATCTGTACATGAATAGTGAATCTAATTACCTAAATGTTTTTAAGGTTTCAAGGGTGATTATTTTAACATTGTTAACAATTACTATCATGGATCATTAAGGGTGTTTTTGAGTGTCATTATTATAGAAATTTTTTTTGTATTTATTTGGATAATACCTATATTTGAATACATTACTCATTCATGGTGGGATGGTTTGGATAACTTTTATATTATTTCATGATGTATCTTATCGCTGATTTATCCTATCACCTAGTTTTATATTATAAAGTATAATTCCTTCCATTTAGGTTCTATTTTTATATATTGACTGATGGTCACCAGCTTTGGGCCTATATAAGATATGTCTCTACGGTCATTATTCATCTTCCTTCATTTTGGACCTAGGAGTTATACATTTATAGGAAGGGGTTATGAAATGTTTTATCAAATGATATGGTTGAGAGATAAGATAAATTTTATATTAAGACACACTGAGTATTTCATTGGTTTGTAATGAAATGACATTAGTTGATCTTGGTGTACAATAGATGATATAGAAGACTGACTATGACCCAAAATTGTAAACCCCATCTCCTACCCCTGATCTGATGTAAGGACTTTGAGACTCGTAAAAAACCATGTATGGTGGTTCTAATTGTATGAAATAGACTTTGGGCAGGTACATGAATTATGATTGATTTTTGTTCTTTTTTGATTTGTGTGTTTTTGGAGAAAGGTTAAAATTAATTAAATTAATCTTAAAAAAATACATACAGCAAGGATAGGAAATATGAGTTCCCCTTTCGGCTGTGGATCTTGGTCACCATTTGTGTGTTGTGCAAGTAGTGGATCTTAAACTAATTGATCTAGTTGATTATAGAGGTGTTGATCTAGTTGTGGGGGTTGATCATTGGATGTGAACATCACATGAATTTCAGTGGAAGGATTTGACATATAATGAGGGTGGAATATCTGATATATAGATAGAGTACTAGTTATAGGAGATTGATATCACTTTCCATTTGATCCACGCCCCGACAAAGTACATGGTCCCTCTGAAAATTCATCATATGCATAGATATTCACATCAATAGTTGAAATTGTATCTTGGTGAGTGAAAGGAGGAATACATTTCTTTGGTTTTCATTCAAATTTTTTTTTTTGCATAGCCTCTCTCATCGACGGTGAGGTAAGTGAATAGGGTGAATCTTCCCTATTTTTTAGAATTAGATTATGCCTATGTGGTATATTGTGATCTAGTACATGGAAAATATGAGTTTCTCCCTAATAATTTTTCATAATGAAGAATCCAGAGCGTTACATCATGAGGAGGCAATATGCCCTTCCAAATAGTACAAATTCACTCCTTTTATGTTTCCAACATATTTGGATATTCATAAAAAATAGGAGGTGATGGATCCAATATACTCATGATGAGGTTTTATTGAAATATTTAAAATATTATATTTCCTCATGGATTGAATTTATAATTGGTTGTTTTTAGGGGAATGGGTCTTCATGGTTTTGACCAGTTTCTAGTTGATCTTATATGCTTCATTTTTAATCTTATAGGTCCAGTGGATATGGGGTGTTTCATTGGATGCATGGGATAGTGTGTTTTTTTTGGGGTAAATTCCACCATTTAATCAGTACCTTGTCATTACTAGATCTCATCATGGTGGAGGTGGTCTATTTACCATCAATCTCATAATTAGTATCCAACGATTCATTCAAGTAATAGGGAATGTTGGATTATGCTCTGATGATAGGAGATAGGGTAGATAAAGGTCACCCTTAGGATTCTACTATTAATTAGGAACCCCAACCAAATATTGATTATATTGGTGGCCACTAGAATTGATATTGAGGAACTATGACTTTTTTTAGTTGCATGTATTCAAGGAAATAATTCTAGTGGAGCCATTTATAATTAGATATATGACTACGTTATTAGTGACCATTGTTTCTTCCTAGTTTAATTTTTAGATTCACACTCCTCTGATATTCCTACTCTATTCTATGCTCTGGGACTAGAAGTAGATTGGATTCATATTCATCATGTGTTGAATGTGCCAGTCAGTGGATATACTAGCTTTTTTAATGTGTGTTAGGGGTGTAGACTAATTATGGGACCACAAAATCCACATAGGGATATTTTATTTCTATATATTTAGCTATATAATTTCATTATTGACAAAACCATGTTGTATTTTATTCATATTATTAAAACATAATTTCAGAGAAGATTTATTTTCTCGAATGTGGAGGGCTATAATGTGGGTTTCGTTGGACAGTGAAGTAATCATATGAACATAAAACATTTGGAGCCTATTATTTATTTGATGCCTAATCTGTATATGGAATCTATGGAAACTATGATATAGGAGTTTCCAAGGGTCATTTGACAGTTTCATGATGTTCTACTAAGGAGTTTTTGACGTTAACCCTAAAGGTGATACAGTGTTTTGTATAGACCAACATCCTACTACTTCTATGATTTTAACGTATTTATAAAAATAGAACCTTAAAACATTCATGATTTTGTTATTCATATTGATGATTTGAGGACTGATGGATTCATCAAGCACAATCTATCTTCATCGGGTGCTCCAATTATATTTTCTATGAAGGAATATGGTTATCTGAGGATATGAATAGACTACAAGATGTTGACTCAAGTGTTGAAAATGAATTTAAACCCAATCTCAAGGATTGATGATATTTTTAAACCATTTCATAGGGAATATTTTATTTTTTTATAAAATTACATATGGATTGGAAATCACCTGTTTATGGTTAAGGATAAGGATATCATGAAGAGTATATCAATAAAAGGAAGGTTGATGATGGAAGGTTCATGAATCATATAATAGAAAAGTATTTTGATTTCTAGAATGTGTAGTATTCTCAGTGGTAGAATCGTAGGTAGTGGTGATGTGTGATAGTGTTGGTAATAATGATTCATTGGAGGGATGTTCATAGAATGGCTGGAACAGAATGTTGTTTTAGGGAATGTTGATTCTTCTAAAAAAATTATGAAATGTAGTCCTTCATGAGTTTTTTATAAATCCTTTGGCGGTGCACTAATGTCTATATAAGATATATCATTTCATGAGGATTTATTTTTGGTGGCCCTAGATGAAACAAGAGTCGGTAGAATTTGTGGTTCTTTAATTTGTTTTTCAGCAAGTAAAGCATGAACACTGCATTCCTAGAAGTTTTTTTACATCCCATATATTTCATAAAGTGAAAATTAGATGAAATATTTATGTAAATGATATAGGGTAACCACCATCTCATGGATTTTGTGATATTTTCTTGTTAATCACAAATCACATGATTAAACCATCTCACTTCCTAGTGATCAAGGATTCAAGCATCGTGGATATTTTGGTGAGGCTGTATGTGGATGAGGGTTTATAAAAATATAATTTCCCAACATCCATTATATTTTAATTTAATTTAATTTTTACCTCGAGAGTCTAGGGGTATTATAGCTTGCCTTTGGAACTTAGTGGCTCCTGAACACTACATTCCACCCTCATATAGATCAAAAAACTGGGCACTCAATCAAAACATTGGAAGATATGTAAGGAGTGTGTATAATGGACTACAATGGATATTGGGCAATGAAAATTCCTTTGGCTGAGTTTTCCTATAGAAATAGAAATCAATTATCCATTGGTGCAACCCCATTTGAGTTTTTTATGGGGGTACATTTTATTCTCTGTTGTGTTGGGTAATGGTTGGGGAGTAATCGGTTCTTGGTCAATATGTGTTATAGAGCACAATAAGTAAGGTTTTTCTTGTTTGTGATAGTATTAAAGTAGTGTCTAATTTATATAAATCATATTTCAATTATATGAGGAGGCCTTGGAGTTTTAGTTTGGAGTCCATGTGTTCCTGAGTGTCTCACCTTGGCATCAGAAGTGAGGGTTTGGTAGGGGGATTATGATCTCACCATATTTTTATTATCCATTTTAAGGGATTTGGACTTGTTGGTAGTGTGGATTATCGGTTTCCACTCTCTCCATGACTGGAAAATATTCATGAATTCGTCTACATCTCCTAGATCCATTGGTATCTTCATGATGACTATCACATCATTGATTGGGTGATTTGGGTATCGAGTTTGGAGTGTCATTTAAGGAGTATCCAATAATTATATGGGATCAACTGGAGATTGTGATACCTAGATATAAATTACATTGCTTCATGTGTTGTGGAAGAATGGTAGCCTAGAAGTGACTTCTTAGGATCATGAGATGTAGATGCATTCCTCATACCTTTAATTTTTTTTGAGGGTTATCATTATTATTTGATTCTTTTTAGATTATATTTTTAACCTTTATTATATAATGTTTTCTCTTGGATAACGAGATGTGTGATTAAAATGTCAAGTATACTACGATGGAAAAACCTATTTCATAATTGAGTCATTTTATACTATGACATGATTAAAACTATGTGGGTGATTTAGTTCCACCCTAGGTGGATAATCTCTCTAAATGTGAGTCATAATTAGCTAATTGTTTTTCTTGTGGCACTATTGTGTAGTGGTTATGGTAATTTTTTGTTTGTATTGTATGTATGTTCAAACGGTTGTGTGGATGGTAATGTGGAAGGGAGGTTGTTTGAGGATAGTGGGAGGTTTCATTGTGTTTTAAGGGTGATGTAGATGGTTGTGGGACAAAAGAGGCATGATATTTGTTTGGTGATGATGTTATGTGAGGTGTTTTTATATGTTTTAACTTGGATGGTGTGTTTGATTGGTGGTTTTGTTTAATTGGTATTAGATCCTTGAGTGGTATCTCAGGAGATTGTTGATTGTTCGTCCTTCCCTCTTTCTGTTCGTTTTCTGTTCTGATTCACAAATTTTAGAATATATTGAGGGGGTATTTAATGAAAAGCAATAGACCTTATAACCTACAACTACTCGGTAATTCTAGAGGTGAAGGTGTAGAGTTAAATTCCAGATGAGTAAGATAGTTTATGGGAGGTTACAACTATAAAATTAAGCTGATGAGTTTTCTATGATTTAGATCCTTAGTTGTGTTTTAACAGTGGATAATCCTATAAGGATAAAATGATTTTAGTGTAGGAGAATATTGAGTGGTATTTATTCATACTACTAATTTTGGATCATCGGTGGTGTAGAGGTAGGCACCACAATAGATATGAGTTTCCTCTTAAGTTGTTGTGAAGTGGAGAAATGGTTGGGGCATAGTGGCTTAGGTGGAGGTGAGTGGTTTTCCATGAAGTTGTGGAATATATATTTTGATGTATTATAGTTCCCTGGGGTTCAGTTTTTATATTTCTATTATTTTGGGGCTAGCTATACCATGGAGTTGGGGCTGTAGCATAACGTTCCACTTGGTTTCTGGGGGTCTGTGGTGTTGTAGACTTATTTTTACAATGGTTTCATACCTCATTTTTAATTTATACGATGAGTAGATAGTTTTGTTTCATAATAGGTACTTTTAGTACTGTGGATACAGAATGGTGCTTCCCATTTCACTATAGTCTCCTCCTTTTTATATAGTTTTTCAGCATGGTAAAGTGTGTTTCGTTATGGTCTTGAGTTTTATAGATTGGGTCTAAAATTCTATTACCCCTAAAACTCTGTATTTTAGCTAATTTTTCTTTCATTTACTTGGATACCCAAGTGCATCCCAAGGAGGAACTTCATCATCCTTTTGAGTGGTTTCTAATGTCATCCCATGTGGATCGATCTGTGTTATTTTATGGGGATTCTCTTACCTTTTATCCCATTTAACATTGTTCTTCCCTATTTTTCTTATAGTTCATCATCCATAAATGGATTATGTTAAGGAATCATTGGTTTTGGTGTTTTCTTTGTGATGAAATAACTAGGTTTTTGGGTTCTAGGAAGGTAATGGTTTCCTCTTTCATTATAGTTCTCTAGGGTGGCCCTCCTCTTGATTCAACCATGTGTAATTGATCAAAAAAATCATTTTGAGGTTGGGTATCTTTTATTTATCAACCTATTATGTCGTGGTGCAGCATTTATGTTCTTATTTATCATTAGAAACATAGTTTTCACCAGCCTAAAAAAGATAAATAATTCTTTTATTTGAATATTGGTGGTGGGGGGAGAGAAATTACATGTTTTACAACTTTTGAAAAAATAAGATATTTACATTGTACATTATTTTTACCTTGTTAAAAATCATGAGTATCAGTATCCCATTTATTGTTACAAATATATGTGTGTTTTAGAAGCCTTGTTGTCTTCTTGTGTGATATAACCTAAAATGGAATTGGAAAACCACTTATATCTAGTTAATAAAATGGTTTCTCCTAGAATTATACTTTTTGTCCAAATTCAATTTAAAAGAACGGAGAAATGTGATATCAATACCCTTGTTTATATCTCAAACAAGGAAGGCGATTTTTGAGGCATGCTTATAATGTTAAAATTATCATGACATTTGGATGGTTTGGTAAATTTTTTGTTGTATGAATTAATTATGTGGGGTTAATGTGTGGTTGTGATGTGTGTGGAGGATGTGATGATATGTGGGAAAGTTAATGTTGTATTTGTGATGAGGAGGTGGTAGTGTCTATGAAATGGTGGAAATGTGGTGCTTTTTTGTATTAGGGGATTAAGGTTATTGTGATTTATTATGTTGTTTTAGATGCTTGTGTAAGAATGGAATTAATTGATTATGATATTTTGAAATGAAATGGGAGAAAATGTCTTAGGAATGTAAGAAATTTATAAGGTAAGTTTGGTTAAATGTGGTTGATGGTTTAATGATAAATAAATAGAATGGTTTGTCTAATTGGTCGAAATGAAAAATGAACACTTGTTTTGATTTAAGAAGTGTCCATTAAATGGATTTTGTGAAATATAGTATGGTAAATTGAAATTGATTATTAATGGGGAATTTTAAAAATGGATAAAATTTTGGAAGAAGAAAAAATTTTCCTATAGCATGTTGATTGTAGAAGGTGGCTTGTTGTATGGTGTTGTGGATTTAGAGGTAGAAGCTAATATTGGAGATGTTATGAGGTTCTGTTGTGATGATTTTAGTTGGTTGGTTCTTTTGTTTTGAAAACATAGGATAGGATTTTTTTGGAAGTTATATATATAAAAATATTTTATTTACTTGTGATTTCTATAAGCACACCACCTATGTCGAGCACACTGCGTCATTGTTCAATTTTTTGGGATTTTTTTCCAACATCTTGATTGTAAGGATGGATTGAAGGCTACCTAACCCTCCCTATTATCCCTTACAGGAGACATTGATATTCACAGGCTGTGGTGGGAAAAAGTTAAAAGTGTACTATGGTGATGTTTGAAGTGAAATGATGATATTGATTTTGGTGTGGGTCATGCATGGTTAGAGGAGGGAAAGTGGTTTGTGTCCTTCATGAATATGATACGATACTATTATGTTCATGGATATAGTTGATATGTTATGTTACATATGATGGGTATTTAGGTGATATGTGATGTGATTTTAAAAACATGGTGTCTGTGAGTTAGATATGATATGATGGGATGACCTAGTTGTTTGTGAGAAAGATGTGATGTGAATTGATTTTATAGCCCATGTATGTTTTGTTAGGTTTAATATATATAATATTTAACAAAAACAAGATGTATAACAATGCGTTGTGATTATGGTAAATTAGTGGGAAAGTAGTATGGTGTACCCACTATTTGATATTCTTCTTATAATGATACTACGTGGATGTGTTATTTGGTGATTATTACATGGTGAGGCTGAGAATGGATAGTTGACCATTTTAAGTTATATTTGGTTCTATTGATTGGTATCTAGTACATTAGTATGGTTCCTTAATATGTACACAACAAACAATGGTTATGATCCTAATTAAGGTACTTTTATATTCTTTTTACAAATATAAAATATTTTTGAGGTTTCTAGGTGGATTATGTGGTATGTGTTAGAAATTACTAGCTTATTCCTTTGGCGTAACTATGGACTGTCACTAGAATTTTAATTTTAATTTTATAATTTATTTAGAGATTCCTTGTATTTCAGTGAGTTTTCTTAACCTAGGTGATAGTTTTGTACTTAGGCCCTACTAAAGGAAGGACTCAGGGTTGTTATCTATCTTCCTTTACTAACATCCAAGGAGGGGTACCCATATATTTAGGGGATTTTTTAACTACCTGTCCAATTATAGTGTTTTCTAATCATGACTTGTATATAAATATATTAAATACATATCTCTATTTAGATTAATTTTTTCAAAATTCTTATAAATAACCATGTCACTGATGATCTACCTTACATATAGAATAATTAAATCATCACTCAAGATAATGTAATTTTATTTTTCCTCAATCTCGATTATATGAACTCGAATTTATAGGCCTATAAACAATCTAAATCTACAATTCAATATTCAACCACAATAAATAATGAAGTATTTCATTAGGGTTTTATGCATCTAATTCTAAAGGTAGGTGGGAAATAATGTGAAAATTATCATAGATTATAGATATTGTGGATGAATTATTTTTAGAAAAAGTATGATATTGAAGGGAAACTCAATGAAAATACATCCAATTACGAATCAATCAAAAACCAACATTCCCATCTCCTTACCTTTATAAAAATAGTTTAAAACCAAATTTATTCTAATGATTTAATTTTCTATTATTTTCAATTTTCATAGGATAAAAGAAATCCTAAAGAATAGTGTATTTTAAAAACTTTTACTAAGATGAAAAATTGAAACCACCCATCAAAATAATTTTTTAGTATCTCCCTAAAATGTAAATTGAATCATTAATTCTCTAGTGAAAAATAATGTAATAAATTCAATTAATTTTGTTTAGAAGGATTATTGGTCATGTAATGTCTCGACATATTGTAGAAATTTATTCATTCTTGGTTTTAAAAAACCGTAATGTTTATATTTATGTCTCATGGAAAATATATGATTTAAATATAAATATGATTCTTCAATCATTTTAACATTACTTAAAATCATCTTGTTTTGATAAGAATGTCTTGAAGGTTCTAGAATTTATGCATGTATTCATCATTCCTATGGAAATAAAGTATAATATATTATATGAAAAATGGATCAAGATACCACTTAGGAATGAGAATAAAATATGGTTTAATTAATTCATGATATTAATTCAAAAAATTAGTACAGTAAATTAAAATTTACAAGAATTATTATAAAAATAATAATTATATTAGAACTCATTTTAAAATAATTTTAAACTAAAATAATTATACAAATTTTAAAATTTACACCAATGTATTTAGTATTATAATCATAATTAATCAAAAAATATATGTCATATTAAAATATATCATCCAAATAATGATGTCTCCAGGATTATGAAAATTAAAATAAGGAATTTTGTATCAAGATACCCCCCACACACAAACAATAAAAATTAAACATGATTTTCCATGTACAATTGTATATTGGATAATGGAGATGTGGAAATAAAAAAACCGAATATAACTACACCAATGTATAAGTGATACATTTATATTGAATGAATATAAAGAAAAAAATATTAATCCCCTAAAAATGGGATTAATAAAGATATAAAGTCATGTCGAAAATTCCCTAAAGAAGGAGTTCTTGAGAATGTGAAAATGTTGTAAAATATCTATCACGGTTGATGAAATTGAAAAGGTAAAATATGTTGTAGAATTGTAAATAACCACATTAAAATTCCCAAATATATATATATATGAAAAATCTTGTGTAATATAATGTTACATAATAGCCTCATGAGAGTTTGGGTCTATAACTAGGGGATCTTTTAGGGGAAGTGCATCAGTAGTGGGTGCAGATGCAATGGGGTCTGTATGAGGCTACTGTGACATAATAAAGTGGTCATGGTGTGCAATATTGGTAATTATATACAAATAATTAAATGCATCCACTAATGTTTTTCTGATTGGGGATAAGGGTGTGTTCTAAAATGATAAAGGTTGTATATTTTGATAAGGATCGGTATAATGTGGAATCATAAGGCCTATATTCTGAATATGAAAGCTTATTCCATACAACGTGTATTCTATCATCCCCTCTACAAGATCAAGCTAAAATTACATATCATTTAGGTGGGAAAGAAACAATAGATCAACAAATGGTATGGTGTGGTGTTATTGATACAGTTGGGTCAGTGGTGGGTGTTCTAGCGACGGAAGATGATAGATCTACATATGTGGGATGATTGGAAAATGATGTAAGGATAGTCGGTGGAGCTGGTTGATCTCGAGGTGGAACATGATTAGAAACACCCATTTGATAATCTTGGTCATCTCCAACCGAATATGGTGTCGGGTGCTTCTATATGAGCATGTGGGTTCTTCCCCACTTTGGTACCATTCTCATATCAACAAGCATGTGATAAACCACTTGTTGGGGAATCCTGAAGAGATCATGAGGGAGAGAAGGATTAAAAAACCACGAATTTGTGTGACAAATGCATGGAATATAAACCTCCATTTATATTTCATTGATGTAAAGTGATCCTTAAATGGAAATACAAGGAGTTAATTTTTGGGAGGATGAGGTAGTAATGTTGACTGATGAACATGAGGATCTCCGTATTTAATCCCAACACAACTCCCCCATATGCATGGCTCAGAATGAGTATAGACTTGACGCAGTGGTGGATGAAGCAGAGTAGAGGTGATATAAGAGAATTTATTTTCTATGAGGTATGATCTCCCAAGACATCAAGTCTAACAACATCTTGACACATAAAAATGATGTCTAAACAGTCAGGTTTGGTGAGGGGCATAATAAGGTGTGGGGTGGATATATGGGGGTAAATTCCACACCCTCATGAAATTTAAAGACCCAAACTTTTATCAATGGCTTTTATCCATTATTAATGTAATTTCACGATGTATAAATCAATTAAAATTAGTTAGAGACTAAAATAATTTTTTTTAATGTTGAATTAATGAAATAAGAAGTATTTTAATAAGTTTAGGAAAAAATGTTGATAAAATAGTAATTTGACATTAGGAATATTAATATGACCCTTATAAATATAAAATTAGAAAAATAAATATTAGACTCACCCATTAAAGTATAAAAAATTTGGCAATCTTATAAGATAAAATATGATAAAATTATATCATATTATAAGTAAGTTAATATTTTAAAAATTATAAATTAAGTGTGGGTATATTTATATATTATAAATATTTAGTTACAATTTTATAGTTAATTTAATAATTTTAAATAATATTTATTTTTTAAAATTTATTCATAAATTAATAGTTTGATGTCTTAAGAATTTAATGTAATTAGATGAGATATTAAGTAATTTTTCAAAGTGTTATAAAATAAGTTATAATTTAAAAACAATTATTTTCCATGTAAATGATTATTTTAATTAAAAATTAAATTAATCATTTCAAAAAATTATATAATATGGAGTTTTTTTTGAATTCAACATTTTGAAAATGGATAGGGTGTTTCATTGGGTTTTTTCTAAAAAACATGATTTTTTGGTGAATAGTAAATTATTTTAATTTATGATAAATGCTGAAAACATGAATTTTTTATTCATTCTTAATTGATTTATTATGTAATTGAATATTGTCTATAAATAACATTAACTAATTAATTTAATTATGCTCTAAAACAGTCACTTTTTCATATCTTGAAAAAAATAATAAACTAATGATTAAAATAATAAGGAAACACACCTCTCCTCCACTAAAAACACCACCCCTCACACCATCATATCCTCACACCACTAAAGCTTTGAGACATTTCTACATTATACCCAATACTCTTCCCTAGACCCTTCCCCATGTCCATGATCTCTTAGTCTCATAGAAATACCAAGCCTAGGTTCCTTTATAAGGATCTCAAGAATAGAATTCCATAGGTAAATTCTCTCTCCTTCCTTTTAATTTTCATTCAATTTCAATTTATTTTTTTATTATGTCTTCACATAGAATCATCCAAATGGAATTATAAGTCCAATAACATAAATATACTATAATTACATAATTTTAATGGAATATCCAACGTTAAACTCACCCCACTCTCTCTTTTATGTTGAAAATTAAATCCTCACTTGTGATGAGTCAATTTTCTGACATTGTAGACGAATCACAATCATTTTACATAAACAAATTAATAGATGTTAATAAGACCATGAAAATTTTTTAAACATATTTTAATGTTTATTTTATAACCTTCTTTATGATTTGGAATTAACATATAATCACAATACTAAATGATAAAAATAACGAGTTCATTGTTTCTGATAAACTGCCAAAATGAACCTAAAAAATTATCATTAACATTTATCAAATAAATCATCATCAGGGAATATAAGAAAATCATTTATAATATAATTTATGATTCTGGGTGATCATTAATAAAATATAATAATTTTTCTATGTTCATCCTCATTTTAAACAAACTTCCACTCATGTACACAAATAAACTGATCATGAAAACTATCAACTAGAACACTCCCGAATAACGAAATTAAACACTATAACTCGTCCAAAACACCATAAAAGAACATAATAAAACCATAATGAATTAGATTAATTTATTAAAGGTTTCTTAATTATATATTAATGAATCTAATGTCATTATACAAGACAATAAATAGAAGAATGTTTTCAGACACTAGGTAAAGGGAATTCTCAAACCCAACTCTCTTTCATTGGGTTTTCCCCATTTCCCCCCATTTTATATATAGATATTCCTTAAAAATAAATTCACCAAAATTATATTCTATTTTCTAGGATATCCATGTTTTCTAATTGATTTTATGATAGTCATAATGTTTTCCAAAAAAACACTTTTTTAAAAAAGACACACTTCTTGAGATTGTTTCTTATTCACTCAATGTTAAATAATCTTATATCAAGTATGGTATTCCCTATTTCATTTAGGATCCCAGAGGATGTGATTATAATATTTAATAAATTAAATCCATTCCTTTAAATGGTTTATTTATTTCCATGGTTTATATATGATCTTTGTGGCATGCATAGTAATGAAAATCTTATGATGCGGAAGGTGCACCCAAAATTATATAGTGCATAGTAAAGGATAGGATGTAACGAATGAACCCATAAATATATAATGCTCCAATTTATTAGTAAATCTCATTTATCTCATTAGTAATTTGAAATGTGTGTGAAAATGATTCTATATTTTTTCACAACCTTGTCTGGTAGTTAACCACTAAGACATGATGTTTCATTTTTATGTATTTCCACATTCCATGAATTTATCTAATGCTTCATCCCATGGTGATAATTATATGATTATGGTCACCACATGACATATTTTTTCATGAAAATTCAATCCATATAATGGGTTTTTTATCTCACCCATTTGTATGTATATCCTTAGGTGACTACATGTACTACGGAGAACATAAAATAAAATAAAAATATTGATAATAAGGAACTAAAAAAATGTTTACGTCTTATATTTTAAAAGATATGTACGGTCCTACTCTTCCCAAGACATTAATCCTTTGGTTATATGTCAGGTAATTTTTTTATGATGTCAATAATTAAACTTATGTAATAACATTTATAGAAAATGTGGGGAGGTATAGTTCAAATGGCTATATTTAAGATGACTCGATGATATTTGTTGTGTTATAACATTTTATCTTTTAGAAAATGGTGTAAACTAAGGGGAAAAGCCAAGAAAATCATGTGAGGGACAATTTAGTGATTTCCTGAATGACATCCCCAATGCGTTGGGAGGTTTAGTTCAAAATTTTATGGTGATTCTTCCCCATATATCTCAAGTTATTAACAATAATCTGAATAATGCTTTACATCCAAATTTAACAAAGAGGGAGAAACTGGATATCTATTATTTTTTGTGGAAATTATCACCAATGATTACTGGATCTTTTGATCCACTATTTGTGGAACAGTGGGTCAACTCAATGGAGAAGATTTTTTTGGGCTTCACTATTCTAAGATGTAGAAGGTTTCTCTGGCTATTTATTGTCTAGATGGAGATGCCGACCAATTGATGGAATTTATTATGAACACCAAGACAAGGGATGAAATTGATGAGATGGAGTGGGGGAAATTTTAGTGTAATTTTTCATAATAAGTATTTCCCATGAACATTTCATACAATGATAGAGATATAATTATTAGTTTGGATGAAAAAGTAAGGTGAATCTATCATGGTTTATGAATCCAATTTCACAAGGATTTCAAGGTACTCTTCGGGGATTGTTATGAACCATGAAAAAAAATTGATGGATTCTTTAGTGGTTTAAATCCACACCATCAAATGACTCTTTAAATTTCCTAATTTTAGAGTTATGAAGAATTTGTTTAATGTGATCATAAAGTGGAGATATAGTTTGCAAAATGTTTGCATGGATATGGTGATAAGAAAAAAAATATAGTTTCATGCTAAAGGATATAATGATAATGGTGGATAGAAAACTCATCCACCTATATGTAAAAAATGTTCAAAGAAGAATCATGGGAGCTACCTCAATAGGAATGGGAAATGCTTCATGTGTGGGAGAGAAGGGCACCAAGATCATGAATGTCGAAAAGATATGAGGAAGCAAGAAAATGTGGTCGAGGAAAGGAGAGTACCCGCCCCCAGGGATTAATTCTACAACTGTATTGCTAAAGGGAAATATGAAATACAGTGTTCTAAACCTAGATTCCTTGAGGGTAATCATCATATGCAGCCACAAAAGAAAAAGTAACAGGGAAAGGATTATTCCACCACTACTTCTGAAGTGGATCTATAAAATAAATTCGTATAAGGAACACATTCTATTCACTATTGAATGAAAAAATTTATTTTTTTATTCTTGTTCTATGCATTCCTTTATATCATTCATGTTTTCTAGAACTGTCTAATTAAAGGCCTGAAACCATGAAGTAATGATATCTATAAAAAACAAGTGGTGAAATCATTTAAATCCAAGTGTTGGACACAACTCCTCTTGGTGTATGTGGGAATATTCTTCTATTAAATCACATGATACTTCCCGTGGTGGAATTCAACACTATACATTGAATGGATTGGATCTCATTATATCGAGCAGACATCAACTGTTAAGAAAAGAAAATATATTTTCATATTCAACCATCCCATCCTCCCCTAAAAATGAAAGGAATATCATGATTCTCCATTGAAAAATCCTTCAATGGTGTGTGTGTTGATTCCCTGGGAAGAATAATACATTGATCAAATGGTTGATTAAAAGGAAGATGTCAACCTAGGGGAAATAACCATTATGAGAGAATACAATGGTATATTTTTTTATGACTTAAGTGGACTACCCCTAGATTGTGAATTAGAGTTATCAATTGAACTCATACCCTGAGCTACTATTATATCAATGTGTCCCTACAGGATGGATCCTATCAAATTGGAGGAGTTAAATAAGTTGCTGAAAGTGCACTTGAATAAAGGGTTCATATGCCCTAGTATATGACCATGGGGTGTTTCTTTGGTATTTGTCAAGTAGACGTAGGGATTAATGTGGATGTGTATAAATTATTGGGAACTCAAAATGATAACCATAAAGAAAAAGTATCCTCATACAATGATGTATGACTTCTTTGATCAGTTGTGGGATGTTCAGTAATTCTAAAATGTGGATCTCCATTCTGGATATCATCAGTGAAAGGTGAAAAAGGAAGATATTTATAATAATTCCATCCATACATGGTATGGTTCCTATATGTTTTTAGGGAAACCCTTCACACTAACTAATTCCCCTTAAATATTCATTGATTTAATGAATAGAGTATTAAGGCATTACCTAAAAAAATTTGTGGTAGTGTTATTAATGACATTCTCATATACTCCAAGATAAATGTGGAATATGAAGAAGATATAAGTCTTGTGTTGGTGACATTGAGGAAGGAGAAGTTGTATTCCAAGTTTCAGAAGTCCGAATTTTGGATGCAGAAAGTCATATTCTGGGGACATGTGATCATTGGTGATGGAATTTATGTTTACCCTCATAAAACAAAGGGACTTGATTAATAGCCTGGACAATCTAGTGTCATGGAAATCCACATTTTTTTTGGAATAACTATGTAATATCGACATTTTGTGAGAAATATATCATGATTGTAAAGCCTGATAACTATGTAAACATGGAAAGGGGTAAAGTATGTCTGGAAAAAATAATGCGACCAAATATTCAAGGACCAAAAGAGAATGCGGGAAAATACATTGGTACTCACCTTACCGAAAAGTGGAGAAATTTTTATGATATACATTGATGCGTCTAATAATTTCATTGGGTTTTTTATAATGAAAAATGATTATGTGACTACTAGGGCCTCACGGTAGTTAATGAGCAATGAGTAGTACTACCCAACACGTGATATATAGATATCAGTCATGATTTTTCCTTAAATATATATTTACCCTACCTTTTTGTGAGAATTTGGACATATATACTGATCACAAGAGCCTAATGTATACATTCAAAAAAAAGGAGCTCAACATGAATCTAGGGAGATGGTTATATCTAATAAAAGACTATGATTTATTAATTCAGTATCATCCTAAAAGGAGAACAAGGTAGCTGACACTATTAATAGAAAACAAACTGTTACATTATCCATGTTGTGGATTGGGAAGTACCATATCATCATAGATATGGAAATAACAAATTTGGAAATCATAATGGTAGGGAATAAATATTACTTTTCTAAAATGATTACCCAACCATCTATCTAAGAGATGATTAAGGAGGCACAGAGGGATGATATGAAGTTACAAAAGAAGGTGAATGTTGTAATGTATGGGAATATTCAATAGTTCCATATCGATGATGATGGTGTGACTCATTTTGGAACAATGAATTTTGTTCCTTCAACACCTTGGAAAATGAAGGATCTATTTGAAAATGCACAAAGGTCAACATCCTCTATCCATTCCAAGAGTACCAAGAAGTACGATTATCTCAGAGAAAAATTATGATGGGACAACATGAAGAAGTATATGGATGAATATATGTCAAGGTGTTTGATATTTCATCACGTTAAAGTATAGTGACATGATTCCAACTATATTATACAACCATTTCTAATACCCATGTGCAAATGGGAGAATGTCACTACGGACATTATAATGGGTCTCCCAAAGACATTCCAAGAAAATCATTAGATATGGGTTTTGGTGGAATGACTCACCAATAATTCCCACAATATCGCTATTAGAGATGATCTATCACTTGAATAAATTGAAAATATATATGTGAATGACATGTTGAGACTACATTGGGTTCCACATTCAATTTTCTCTGATCGTGATAACAAGTTCACATCTAAATTATAGAGAAGTCTTCAACATACTTTGAGTAATGATTTAAATATTAGCATGACCTATCACCCCTAAACTGAAGTAAAATATTAAATTACCATTCCTAGTCCTAATGTTATGAAAGGATCCTAATCTTCAGAATTCAATGCTGTAAGATATCATCATCTCCCATTGGATGAATTCTCATACTACAATAGATTCCAATCCAATATTAAGATGGATCTATATGAAGCTCTGTATGGAAGGCGATATAGAATTACAACTTACTTGGATTAATTTGGATAATGAAAGCTTTGTGGACCTGATATTGTGAAATAGATGACAGAAAGGGTTCAAGACATCCAACATCATAGAAAACCTACATAGATTCTGAAAAAGAGCTATGCTGACAACCAACGAATGGACATGGAGATTCGAAATGGGGATATATTAATCCTTTTAATATAACCATGGAAGAAAGTCTTTTGGTTTGTAACGAAAGGGAATATAAGCATAAGGTACATTGGAACCATTGATATCCTTGATCGCATAGGTTTTTTGGACTATCTTTCTACACCTTCACCAAATATGGCTCATGTTCCTAATGTTTTACATGTACCACATCTGAAGAAGTATATACCAAATCCCTCACATGTACAGAACATAGAGGTGGTATAACTGGAAGATGATCTATCTTATGAGGAGAACCTAGTAATGATTCTAGAGAAGAGGGATAATGTTCTAAAAAACCAGAAAACCCACCATCTAAAACTGTTTTTCAAGAACTATATGTCTAAATAAGAAACATGGAAACCCGAGTAGCTGATGAAGGATAATAACCCTCACCAATTTATGTAAGATGAAATTTTTAGTGTAAACATTCAATTGGGTGAAGAATGTAATGAACCAAACTATTATCAATAAAATTTCTCCATTATTATAGTAATTTCACAGAGTATAAATCATGTACAATTACCTAGATACAAAAATAACAACTTTATTAGTGAATAATTAATGAAATAAGAAGTATTTTTATAAAATATAGAAAATACTCATGAAATAATAACATGATATTAGAATCATTCATATGAACCTTAAAAATAGTAAACCATCCAAATGAATAGTAAACTCACCCATGAAAGTATAATTAAAATTTTGGCATATTATTAGTGAAAATATGATATAATTATATCATAGTATAAGTAAATATTTTGAAAATGACTAATTAAGTGTTGGTATTTTTATAAGTCATAATTGCTTAATTAATATTTTATGGTTAATTTATCAATTTAAAAAAAATGTATTTTTATAAAATTTATTTATAAATTAAATCATTGATGTATTATGATTTTATGATAATTTTACAATACAATAAGAAATTTTCCAAAGTGTTAAAAAATAAGTTATAATTTTAAAATATGTATTTTCAAAGTTAATGATGTTTTTAACTAAAGATTAAATTAATCCTATTTAGAATATTTTTTTTCATAAAATTATCCTCATTTTTTAATTCTAAACTTCAAAAAATGTTTTTTTTATTTTTTTTATTTTTCTGAAATACTGAAATTTTTGGTGAATAGTAAAATATGATAATGTACGATAAATGCTAAAAACCGGAATTTTTTAGTAATACTTGAGTCATGGATGAAGTATGTGAACATTATATTGAACTCATATGAACTAATTAATATATTTATTAATAATAATATGCACTATTTCTTATCTTGATATAAATAATAAAATAATTATTAAAATAATAAGAGAACACCCCTCTCCTGCACTATACATACTACCCTCAGAACCTCTTCTCCTCACACCTCTCAAATTTTGATCCTAGACTAAATTTACCACTATAAACTTCCCTAACCTCTCCCCCACGAATATGTTTTTTTGGACTTATAGAAAGGCCAATCCTAGGTTCCATGAGGAGTATCTCAAGAGGAAACTCAAGAGGTAAATCCACACTCTTTTTTTTAATTTCCTCTTAATTAAAATTAATTTTCTTATTATCTCATAAAAAACCTTAGTATTAATGGAATTATAACTCCAATCCCTTAAATATTTATAATGATATCATATTAATTGAAAATACATCATTATACTCTTCCCTCCATCTCTTTTATCTGAAAAAAGAAATCGTCACCCATCAAATTTCAATTTTCTGACATTAGGGGTGATACAATTTCATTTTACATAAACACCTTAAAGAATATTAAAAAGAAAATTAAATGGTTTAAAAAATATTTTAAATTTTATTTTATAATCCTTTTTATATTCTTGAATTTACTTATTCTCATTATAATAAATTATAAAATAAAACGAGTTCATTGTGTTTGATAAACCGCACAAATTAACCTAAAATAATCACCATTAACTTTTATCTAATGATTCATTATCATAGTATATACCCAAATAATGTGTAAGATAATTGAAGATTCTGGAGGATAATAAATTTAATATAATAAAAATTATGGATATTCATACTCATTTTAAATGAACATCTATTCATGTATACCAAGGAACCAGTCATCAAAACTATGAAAACGAACTCTCCCAAACAACGAAATTAAACTATATAACTCATCAAAAAAACAATAAAATAACTTCATAAAAACATAATGAATTAAATTAATTTATAAAATTTTCTTTAATTTTTAATTAATTAATATAATGTGATTATACATGACATTAATGTGAAAAATACGTTCAGACACAAGGTAAGGGGAATTATCTAACCCAAATCTCTTTCTTTTGGGTTTCCCTCTTTCACCAAATTTTCATTATGGATATTCCTTAAATATAATTTATTCATCATTATCATACCATTTTTGGTATATACATGTTTTCTAAATGAGATTATAAAAAACACAATGTTTTACAAAAGAATTCTTCTGTCAAAAGAACAGACTTCTGTATATTGTTTCTTATTAACTCATACTTGATGAATCATATATCAAGTATGTTATTAACAAATTAGTTTGAAAAGTCAAGGTTTTTGATTTTATGAATTATGAAATGAAACCCAATCATTTCATTCAGGTATTTTATGTCCAATATTGATATATGATTTATGTTTCATTCATGATAATGTAAATGTTATGATGTGACTAGTGAACCAGGAATTTTATAGCACAAAGTAAATGATAAGATATGATGTTTGATACTTGATTTATATAGTGCTCCAATGCATTGGTTAATGTGATTTATCACATGAGTAATGTGAAATATACATGGACATGATGCTATGTTTTTTCAAAATTATGTCTGGTAGTTTACGACTAAGACATGATGTTTCATTTTTATGAATCGCCAGATTCCATGCCTGTATCTAATTCATGATCTCATGATGATGATGATATGATTATGCCCACCCAATGTTATATTGATTCATAATATTATCAATCCTCCTACTATGATTTCTATCTCACCCCTTTATAATGTATATCCTCAAGTCACTACATGTACGAAGGAGAACACAAGGGGTAATAAGAAGATAGAGAAGAAAGAATTAAATAAATGTTTATGTTTTATATTGTAAAATATATGTATAATCTTATATTTCTCATGACACTAATCATATGTACAATCATTGTATAATATTTTTTGGTTTTTTTATTAAAATGATGTGATAGTAATTTAAGAAAAAAATATGTTCACTATAGTTGGTATCAGAGGATGGTTCTGTTAAGTTGGGAATTATGAATAGAGATTATTAGTGAAACCCATAGCATGAGACTAAGTATATGTTAGAATATAAAAATATTTTATTAATATAGGTATACGATAATATATTTCTTTAGATATAACTGTACAAAGGGATATATTATTGATGGCCTGATGAATTATGTTTTCTTCTAACCTGTTATTATTTTATAAAAAGGTGGGATCTAGGAGGAACTATGCCAACATCATGTGTGAGGGATAGTGTAGTGATTTCCTGAACAACATCCCTAGTTCATTGGGAGTTGGATTTCAATATTTCGTGGCGATGCTTATCATTTATCTCAGTTTATAAACAATAACCTGAATATTATTGAACATCCTCCTTCACTAACGAGGGAGAAAATGGAAATCTAGTGTTTTATTTCGCAACGACCACCAATGTTTAGTGGATCATTTGATCTACTAGTTTTATAATAAAGGGTGAACTCGATGAGGAAGATATTTTTTGTTCTTTACTATTCAATGTTGGGGAAGGTGAACAGTGATTTTTATCATCTAGATGGAGAGATCGACCAATTTTGGGTGATGATTAAGAACACCCAACTGAGAGATGAAATTGAAGAGATGGAGTGTTATAAATTTAAACTAATGTTTCTTAATAATTACTTCCCTCTAACTCTTCATAAAAATTTTATGAGTGAATTAATAGAGTTTATGAAAAAGGAAGGTAAATCTATTAGGGGTTATGGATCCAATTTCACAAGGCTTGTAAGGTATGATTCGGGTTTAGTTATAAAACAATTATTTAATAATTGATAAGTTCTTTAGTGGTTTAAAACTACACCTTCAAAAGGCTCTTATAAATAGAGATATTTAATGTTATGATGGATTTTTTCATTGTGATATCAAATTGTGGATGGTTTTTAGATAATGGTCTCATGGATATAGTGATATGAAATGAAATATATGGTTTCATTTCGGTGGATCTAATGAGAACGGGGGAATGAAAACTCGACCACCCACGTCACAAAAATGTGGGAAGATTCATAATTGGTACTACCTCAAAGGGATAGGGAAATTCTTCATGCGTGGGAGAGAAGGAAACCACGATTGTGAATGTTGAAAATAAAAGATGAATAAGAACAATGTGGGGGAGGAAAGAAGAGCACCACGCATAGTTCAATGTTACAACTATAGGGGGTAAGGGAAATATGAAAGCTAGTTCACTAAACCTCGAGTCTTGAAGGGTAATAATCATTTATACCCACGAAAGCTAAAGGAGTAAGCCCATGATTATTCCATCACTGCTGTAGAAGTGGATCAAGAATATGAAGACATATAGGGTGAACTTTTTATTTACTAAATAATATAAAAGTCTAATTTTATTCTAGTTCTATGCATTTGATTATAACTTTAACATTTTCAATATATATTGAATCAAATTCCTGAATCTTTGATGTAGATATATTTGTAAAAACACCACGTGGTTCAATCATTGCATTTATAGTGTTGGAATCTTCTTCTATTGGCATATGTGGGAAGATTATTCCATAAAATGTTGTGATAATTGTTGTGGTGGAATTCAACACTATACTAGGAATGTATTGGAAATCGTTATATAGAGAAAACATAAAATTTCACGAAATGGAAATATTGTTTCATATTCTATACCATCCCATCATCCTCTAAAAATTAATGGAAGATCATGAATCTCCTTTTAAAATTCGTTCGTTGTTGTGGGTGTAGATTCCCTATTAAGAAACATACCATTCTCAAAAGGTTGAGTCAAAGTAATGTATCAACCTAGGGGAAATACCCATTCTGAAGGAATATAGTGATGTATTTCCTAAAGTGTTGCCTAGACTATCCCCAAATAATGTGTCAGAGTTATCAATAAAACTCATACCTGGAGCCACTCGTATCTCAACATGTCCCTATAGGATTTATGCTATCAAACTGGACGATTTAAAGATGAAACTGCAAGAGAAATTGGGCAATGGTTTCATATATTCTTGTTCTTAACCATGGCGTGCACTAGTTATCTTGGCCAATAAAAAGGATGAATCAAAGTGGATGTGTGTCGATTATTGAGAACTCAACAAGATCAACATAAATAATAATAATCCTATTCCTAGGATTGATGACTTTTTCGATCTATTGTGAGGTGCTCATACTTCTTAAAGGTGGATCTCCATTCTGGATATTGTCAACTAATGGTGAAGAATGAAGATATTCATTAGACTTCACTTTGTACAATGTATGGTCACTAAGAGTATCTGGTGATTCCCTTTGGACTTTATAATTCCCACGAAATATTTAATAATTTATTGAATACTCATTAGACATTACCTTGATTTTTTTTGTATTTTTTATTAATGATATTCTCATCTAGTCCAATAGAAAAGAGGACCATGAAGAATATCTAAGTCTTTTGTTGGGGACATTAAGGAAGGAGAAATTTTATGCCAAGTTTAGAGAGTGTTCCTTTTGTATGCAACAAGTCACATTCTTGGGGCCTCTTATCCCAATTGATGGAATTTATGTGGACCCTTCAAAAAATGAAATTAAGGAATGGACTATACCCTATGTTTTCACAAAAATTCTATTTTTCAAGGTTTAGTAGGGTTCTATCTATGGTTTCTGAAAAATTTCTCACAATTTTCATTGACTCCTAACTAATATATCAAGTAAATTGGTAATGTATGTATGTAAGGATCAATGTGAGGAAAGTTTCAATGAGCTTTTGATAAGGTTGATCACTGCACCTGTACTCACATTACCAAAAAGCGGAGAATGTTTTGTCATGTACAATGATGCTTCCAAGAATGGTTTGGGTTGTGTGTTCATGAAAAATGATAATGTAATAGACTACATATCATGGCATTTGATGATACATGAAAAAAACTACACGATTCATGATATGGAGCTAGAAGTTGTGAATTTTGACATGAAAATATAGTGGCACTACCTATATAGTGTTAAGTGTTACTTATATATCGATCAAAATAGTCTAAATTATATATTCACACAAATGGATCTCAACTTGTGTTAAATGATATGGTTACATATAATCAAAGACTATTATGGATCTTTTCAGTATCACCATAGTAAAGAGAATAAGGTAGCTGATGTTCATATTAGAAAAGAACCTTCTTCTCTATTCTTATCTTGGATCGGAAAAGACCATATCTTCATGGATATAAAAAGGATGGATTTTGAAATCATAATGATAGGGGATACATCCTACCTTTCACAAATTATTTCCCAACTATTATTCCAAGAGAATATTAAAGAGGTATAAAGGGATGATTTGGGGTTACAAAAGAATGTGAATGTAGTAATGTAAGGGAAGTTGTAAGAGTTCTATATTAATGATGATGGTGTGATTGAGTTTGGAATGAGGCTTTGTGTGGCTTCATCACTTTGGATAGAAATGAGATATTGGAAAATGCATGTATCTCAACATTCTATATCCATCCTAGGAGTACCAGATGTACTATGATCTAAGAGAAAAAATATAGTGGGACAACATGAAGGAGGAGATTGCGGAATATATCCGAAGGTGATTGATATGTCAAAAGTTAAAGTAGGGAAAGAAGAGTCCAATGTGATGATGAAACTATTTCTTACATGCATGTAGAAATGGGAGAATGTCACTATGTACTTTGTCACAAGTCTTGCAATGTCATCCAAAGGAAATAATGTGATATGGTTTGTGGTGGAATGACTCACCATGACTGACCACTTTATCGCCATTTGGGATTATCTCTCAGTTGTAAAATGAGTTATGCTGACTACTGTGAAAGGGTTTTGGAGTTCAATATTGGAGATAAGGTCTTCCTTCAAATACTACTATGGGATATAGTCATGCAGTTTGGAATGAAATGGATGTTAATCCTAAGGTACATTGGCCCCATTAAGATCCTTTAACGCATTTGATCCATTGAATAACATCTTGCACTTCCCCCAAATATGAATCAAGTTCATGATGTGTTCCACATATCACTCACGAGGAAGTACATACTAGATCTCTCAGATGTACTGAAATAGAAGTTGGTACATCTGGAAGTTGATTTCTGATATTAGGAGCTACTAGAAATGATTCTGACAAGAGAGATAAGGTTCTACACGACAAGACAACCAACCTTATAAATTTGGTTAAGAGGAACTATAATTATGATGATGTAAAACTAGGGAACCAGAGTAGGAAACCAAGGAAATGTACCATAACATATTTATGTAAAAATAAGTTTCATGAGCGAATTTTTAAAATGGGGGAAGAATTTAATGACACAGGCTTTTATTAATGGTATCCCTTCATATAGTAATTTCAAACAGTAAAAATCACATAAAATCACCTAGAGACCCAAAAATGCATTGTAAATTAAAAATTAATGAAATAAGAAGTATTTATAGAAGATAAGGAACCAATACTGATAAAATAGTATCTTGACATTAAGAATAGTAATACGACCCTTATGAATAGTAAACTGCCAAATGAATTATAGAATCATCCATGAAATTATAAATACAATTTTTTTCTTATATGTGAAAATATGATATAATTATATCATAGTATAAGTAAATATTTTTAAAATTTTTAATTAAGTGTTGGTATTTTTATAAGTCAAAAATATATAATTACAATTTTATGATTATTTTAATAAATTTTAAAAAAATTATTTTCATAAAAAGTATTCATAAATTTAAATGTTATTGTCTTATGATTGAAGATAATTTTATGATACCCTTATGTAATTTTTCAAAGTGTTATAAAATCAGTTATACTTTTAAAATCTATATTTTCCAAGTAAATAATGATTTTAATCAAAAATATAATGAATCATATTTGGTAAATTATTTTCATGAAGTAGAGTTAATTTTTGAATTTTACACATAAAAAAATTTTTAGGGAGTTTTTTTGTGATTTTTCTGAAATACATGAATTTTTTATGAATAGTAAAATATGATAATTTATGATAAATTCTAAAAAACATAATTTTTTGGTCAATCTTGAGTCATGGATGATGTATGTGACCATTGTTTTTAAATCACATGCACTAATTAATGTATTTAGTCACAATAATCCTCACTATTTCATTTCTTGAGAAAACTAGTAATCTAATGATTAAAATAATAAGAAAACACCCTCTCATAAACTATAAATACCATCCTCATACCCTCTTCCTCTCACACCTCTCATGATTTGAGCCTTACCAAAATTCATCCAAATACACATCCCTATCCCATACCCTGTAACAACTTGAGATTTTATTAGATAGAGTCCTTTTAATTTCCATAATATCTTTTTTGGTATGATACACTATGAATATCTTGCACTATACATAACAACATATTTTCTTTTACTATACGCAACACTATTATTGGATTTTATTAGACACAATTTACACATCTTTTAAAATAAAACATTTCACCCCACATTGAGTATAGATTTTGTTAACTATATAAAATAATTATTTTATTCTCAAGATCATAGGAATCTTGCCCTAAAATAAACACTAACTTGGCTTCCATTACATGCAAGAGAGACATTTCTCGATAGTTTGAATGGTACACAGTTCTAAGTGTCACTAAACAATGAAATATTATTAAAATATTAATATTTAATGTAATATAAACTCCCCATTATGACTATTATTAACCAAATATTAGATTTTATATAACATTAAAATTTATCTTATGTAGTGTCTAGACATTATATAACAAAAAATTCATTTTTTCAGATAAAAGAAGTACTTTTCAAAAAACAATACAATTTTACAAAATTTTGATGGAGAACCCTTTTTAATTATAATTTTCGACAATTTAATAATTTCTAATTGAGATAATAAACTTCTCTATTTGAATAAGAACATCAAAATTTTCCATCGATAAAATTTTGGAATTTTTCTAATGAAATTCATATTTTAATGAATAGTAAAAAATACTGTATTTTAATTCAAAACTGCCTTTTCATCTAATTTATTTATATATTTTGATTATAAGTTTATTTCTTTTTAATGTTTTATTGGGTTAGTTTTTTATACTTTAATACAATATTTTTCATTATATGTAATATTACATTTAAATTGGACATAAACCCATGTCAATCTTTTGCAAGTTTTTACTTCTTAAAAACCTGCTTTCGGGTATTGACAATGAAAGATAATTTTAAAAAAAAATTGTATATTCTGTGATTTGAATTTTGAAAAATATATTTAATAATTGGAATCATATGTTCTATGTTGTTTTAAATTTACATTTTTTTTTGGATATTACGAATAGTAATTTTAGTAATTATATTTATTTACCATGGTTAAAGGGTAAATGTGGTAAATAAGGGTAACAAATAATACAATAAAAATATAAAACTACCCAAAAATAGGTTTTAGTCATATTGGATGAGATATGGTAGAACGTTATCATCCTTGGGTCGATTTTAGGGCTCTATAAAGGCACGTTGGTATTATAATGATCTTTTATAATAATTAATTTCATGTAATGGGAAATATAATATAAACATGAATCTTTTTAAAAAAAATATCTTGGTTTATATAAATTTTATCTTCATCTATAAATTATCATTGTAAAGATAAAAATATTTCCTAAATCTTGGTATTTTATTTATAAATTATTCACATTAAAAAAATAAATTTATTTACAACACAGTGATGATGAAGTGATTACAATATTAATGAATGATTCAAATAAATGAATTTATAAATATTAAAATAAATGTAATATTGAACATTTTGATTCTATATAAGAGTTTTTGGAATTATAATGACATTTTATATTTGATTTAATGTAGTATTTTTAAATGAATAATGTTTTTATGACATTAACAGAAATGAATGACTAAATAGTGTCAAAACTAACACAAATTAGTTTTTAAAACAAGTAGTATTTTATTAAATGATATAATAGTCCAAAAAATATTAGATTAGTCCAAATGACTTTTAAAATGGTAAAATTATCATTACTTTTCCTCTTTTGTTTCTCTTGGACATTTATATTAACTATGGTAATCATATATTTTCAAAATACAAGAAAACATTGTAAGAGTTAATGTTTTTAACTAAGGGTTAAAGCTAAAAGATACGGTTAATGTTGTACCCTAGATATTTCTAACACAAATTGGTTGAGAGTATTTCAACCCATATAAATATTATCATGGAAATAAATGTGTTTGTGATCATAAATAAATGATAATCTATTTATAATCAATTAATATTTAAAGACATTCATGAAGCACCCCTCACCTCTCCTATAAAATGGACACTTCTCTTTATCTTTTATTAATACCACTAAAGATGTTTTTCTTGGACAAACTCTACCCAAATCTCCTCCAAACATCTGTCCATTCCACTTAGAGGCCACAATTTCGTTATAAAATTATCCTAGGGAGACCTTTTGTGCCAATCAAAAGGAGATACACGAAAAAGAGGTTATTGTATTATCACCTCATTCAAAATTATTTTCATATTATACTTCATATTATAAATTAGTTTAAATAATAAAGTGATAAATATATTATATTATAAATTATGATATCTTATTATAATTATAGGAAAACCTTATACCTCCTTTTACCCACCCAATTAATATCAATATATCCATTTTGGTCGTATGTACGGCTTACCGTCTGCATGCCGTGGTGTAATTTGTTATTCAACAATACATAATTTAAATGGGTATGATGATTATAAAAATGGATTTAAATATTGAATATAACATTATATTTGTTATATTTATTATTTATAATTAATACACCATCCAATTCCATACCATGTAACAATTATGTGAATGATATCGTCATTTTCTTGTGTGTACGACACACTGTCTCCACGACGCAATGAGATTCATTATCCATGTTAACCATTCAAGAATAATTATGATGTATATATAATAAATAATTATAAAATATATGAAATTATAATTCAACTATATTTTTGTGTATATATATAATTTATTTACTTGCTTCTATTCAATTCAATAAGGAAATAGAAATAGCTTTCATGAATATATACAACTGACTGTCTCCATGAACGGTGTATTCTATTTCAGTTATCTATCTATTATATATATTTATATAATTAATATTTATGATATATAATTTTTTTTTACATTATGGATGTAATTAAATCATTATTTCTGTAATAATATCAAGAATAAAAAGTCAAATCATGTCTGATAAATAAAACGATTATTACAAAAAACATTGCTTTAACATTGAATTGATAAATAAAAAGGTAATATAAAGTAATACGTGAATCATATATGGTATCATAAATATTATTATGGGGTTTTTTTGAGTTTATAATATGTTTATACCCACTAAACTTGAGTTTCAGACACATATAAACGAAATTGGACATAAGGTAAGGGATAATTTTTTAATCTCATTTTTATCTGAGATTGTCTATACATAAGTTTTTACTGGGGGTGTATTTATCATCTATGTCCGTAGATTCTATTTTTTAATTTTTTTTAATAATATTAAATTTATTTTTAATGTTTTTTAACCATTTTTTACATTTAATTAATGGTTAGTGGAATCTTTCCTCATTTTCCATATGAGGAACTTTTTTAATTTTCTGACAAAAGTGTGAGAAGAATATTTTTTAACATATATAGAATGAATGTATTTTTTAGTTTTCATGATTCCATATTTACATAAAGTCTAATCTACACGATTTCAAGTTTATTTTAAACTTAATTATTTTATCTTTATCTTTCGCAACATTTTAACAAAATAAAATGTTTTTGAAGAAGAGAGGATATTATCCTCAAAAAATTAAGTTCACGTGTTTTATCAAAATTAGTTTCCATCTAAGATGATGCTCTTTAAATTTGGTTATTTTTAAATTCATACTATTAATATTTTTTTATTGTGTTATTGATGTAATGTTATTTTATATGGATTTTGTTATGATGGAATGATTCTTAAGAAGGCCATTATATTTCTAGGGTTATGCTATGATGAATGATTTATTTTTTTGTGGAATAAGTAAGAATTATTTTCATTATGAGATTGGTGTGATCTAAATCTACGTCCAATTCATTGGGAAAATATTTATTTCTCATGAGATATAAATGACTAGAATGGTATTTAAATATGATTCATTAATATAGTGTTCTAACAACAAGTAAATCTGGTCAGTAAAACAAGACTAGAACTACAAGTAAACCTGATTTAGTAAAGGAATTATTCAGCTATGATGGTCTATGAAGCAATGCCTTGGCTACTATGGAAATCATATTATGTTCTTATTTTTTTCCAAAATTCCATAATTTATGCCAATTCTATTTTATCGCGGTAAATGGTTCTTTATGATCTATTCCTTACGTACTGCCAATGTTTATTTGAGGACTCAAGATTTTGATATTTAAAATTTATGTTCATATTTTTACATTCTTATTTTTATGGTTTGTTTTATTTTCTCCATGAGTAAATTTAATATGAATTTTATCTAACACTTATTATGTTTTCTTTTCCCCTAGATATAAAGAAATTTTTTTTCTATTAACAAAATATGGGAAGATCATTATGGGAGATGTTGAAAATATTTAACCATGTTAGAAGATTATATTAAAAGTTTCTATAGACACTAAACTAATAATGTATTTGGGAATATATTTATGTAATTAATTAATTAATACAAAAAATAAATTTAATGTACATGTATGTCAAAATTGGGTTGTTAGAGTTGGTATCAGAGCGAAGGTTTAGTTAACATTTGGAAATTAGGATGTGAAAATATTAGTGATATCCCTAGAGATATTTCAAAGGTATGTATTGGGATGTCCCTAAGGGAAAGTATAACTATAGGTTAATGTCCAAGAATTATGTCAAAGATCATGATTAACCTAGTACTAAACCTATTATTTTTTAGATTGAAAGTAATCTATGTTTGTTATGGTTTTTTCTAAGTATGATGTTGGCCCCTCACAATACTCTTTTTAGGTTTTAGAGAATGGATGGAACCTGAAGGAACCATGTAACTGATGAATTCACTGGGAAATGCAATTATTATCTTCCTAAGAAACCAAATGTTATGGTAGATGAAATTAAAATTATTATTGCTATACTTACAGACATTATGAATCATTCCAAACATCCAAATGAGGTGAGAAGAGAATAACATTTTGTTGAGTCCTTCATGAGGCAACATCCACCTTATTTTAGTGGGTCTTCTGATCTTATAATTGCAAAACAATGAATCAGTACCATTGAAAATATATTTTAAATCCTTCACATTACGGAACATGAAAAAGTAATTTTGGATGTTTATCTGTCAGAAGGAGAAGGAGACCAGTGGTGGAGTACAATTAAGTATATAAGGCAGTAAGATCAAATTAAATTCATGGAATGGGATGAGTTAAAGAACATATTTTTTCAATAAGTAATTTCCTCATATTATTTGAAATATAAAGGAAAAGTTGTTCCATGAGCATAATCCAATGTATGATGAATCCATTTGTACATAAGAGGCAAAATTTACAAGACATGCAAGTTATGATTCTAGCATTATCATCCAAACTAAATGTAAAGTTGATCCATTATTAACTAGAATAAAACCAAGTCTTTGAAGGGAATTATCTATTAGAGACATTTGAAGATATGAATATATTGTGAGTTGTACGATCAAGGTAGTAATATAAGTTGGTGTTATATACCAATATCATGGATTTGACAGGAAACAAAAGATGGATTACAATTGAAAATCTAAAAACAATGGTGAAAAGAAGATGAATGTTACCTTATGCTCAATGTGTAGAAATAAGCAGAATGGATATTTTCCAAAAGGGACTAGAAAATGTTTTAATTGTAGAAAATAATGTCATCGAGCAGTTGATTACTGAAGTAATGTGAAAAAGGTTTCTAATGATGTGAATATAGAAAATACTACAGAGAATGAACCACCCACATTTCAATGCTGAAAGTGCAAGGAAATGGAAAATTATGCTTCACAATGCCCTAATCAGAGGGTTTTGGATTAATATCGTTGTTGGAAAACACTTAATGCCAAAAGACAAAGTCAAATCACATTAAATCTCAATTGGTGATGTTGATTCTGATAATGAAGTGGTGGAATGATTAAGTGTTTATGTAATGGGATTCTTAAATAGTATTATTGAATCTCTATAGAGTTATGGAATATTAGAATATCTATGTATTGGTCCATTTATAAACATAATGAAAGGATAATGAGATAATGAGATGTTTTTTATTATTATTGACCTCATGTTTGATATAAATACTTAGGGATATCATGGTTTGAGTATATATAATTTTTGGTTAGTGTATAGAGATAATTTTCACAGAATTCATGTTTTCACTAATGTCCTATGGTAATCCATGTTATTACCGTGTTTCAAAAGAATACATGATTAATGTATCCAAATATTTTGAATGTGACAACCAAGAAAAACCTTATTAGATATGTGTGATATGTTTTAATTCATTTTAGTTCACCTCTTTCTAATGTTTTATATTTTTAGTTTTTGTGAGGATTGTAATGTTATCCATTTATGGATAATATAAGTTATGTTTCATTATAATTTTGTTAGATTAATGTACTATCTCACTATATGTGAAAAAATGCATATTTGATTAAGTATTATAACTTTTTTTGAGACACATATAATGACCTATCATTCTATCCCTGGACCTGCTAACACTTCATGAATAAAAAATTCAACTTCAGTTGTTTAAATAAGAGATAATGTGGAAATTGTTCAAGGCACAAAAAATGATGAGATTGTACCAGACTCCAGTCAATATTTATTCTCATGAATATACTAATACTTTTGGGAAAGGATCTTGAAAATCAAAAATGTAATCTTAGTGCTTTCTTATATGATCAATCAGATGGCCCCTTAAATCATCACAGATTTATGGATTACTGGTTGTTAACTTTCTCCAAACCTTGTTCTCTATCACTATCCATCATAACTTGATGGTTATATTTTTATTCCATATCCATTTTTTCCTTCCCACCAATTTTATCTTATGTGGAAACCTAGTGTTGAGTTACTTTGGTTAACCATGATGATTTTAACTATCATTTTTAAAATTAAATTTCTTATTCCTTTTTAAGATATAGGTTCTTATGATTGAAACTTTCATGTAGTAATCCTTTTATAACCCCGAAAAATTTTGAATGTGAAATTCAGTTTAGGGCGGGGGAATAATGTTACACCCCAAGATTTTATGAGATATATTATTTTTAATTTTATTGATGTCTTGTGTGGTAATATACACATAGATTATCTTGCGCTATAAGGAACACCATATTATCTTGCAGTATATGTGACACTATTATTTGCTTGTGTAACACACAATTTCCAATTCTTTGGATAGAATTAATTTCACTCAACCCTGAGTAATGATTTTGTATAATGTATAAAATAAATATGTTATACTCAAGAAAAAATTAATCTTGAACTAAAATCAAATCTATCTTGCCTTGAATGACATGCATGATTGAACTTCCTCAATAACTTGTATTGTATGAAATGCTGAGTTTCACTAAAAAATGGTGTAATGTTAACATATTATTAATTTATGGGATATAAAATCACTATTTTGAATATTGTAAACCAAAATTTTAAATTTATATAACATTAAAATTAAATTTAAGTAATTTACTGAAATCATATAAGAACAAATTAAATTTTTCGGATAAAAGAAGTAATTTATTAAAAAAAGATATAGTTTTACTGCATTTTGATGGAGAAACATTTTTAAATATTGTGTTTGAAGATTTTATAAGTCTTATTTAATTTAATACACTTCTTATTTTGAAGAGGGACATCAAAAATTACCATGGATGAAATTTTGGTACTTTTCTTATTAAATTTATATTTTAGTGAATAATAAAATATTTCATTTTAATTTAAAAATGCCATTCCAGCTGACTTATTTATATAGTTATGTTATATTTTTAATTGGTTTTAATGTTTAAATGCATAATTTTTTTGTCATGTATTCCAATATTGGTCATTGGATTAAATTTCACATTTAAATTTGACATAAACACATGTTAATATTTTGAAACATTTTACTTCTAAAAAACCCGTTTTTTGGTTTTAACAATGGGAAATAATTTTAAATTTATTTCTTCGAATAATATTTTTTGAATTTAGAAAAATGGATTCTATATTTGGAATCATAAGTTCCATATTCTGTAAATAGTATCCTTTTATTTTTTGATATTAGGAATTGTAACTTTAGTAATTATTTTTGTTTTCCATGGTTAAAGGGAAAATGAGGTAAATGAGGGTAAGAAATAATATTACAATAATATAAAACTACCATGACATGTGTCCTAGTACTATTTGATTAGATATGGACGAACATGATCATCCTTGGGTATATTTTAGGACCCCATGGAGCAACATGGGTATGATAATGTCCTTTTTTAATAATTAATTTATTGTAAAGGGAAATGTAGCATAAACATGTATCTTTTTACTAAAAAAAATTATTTTGGTTTATATAAACAATCTCATAGACTATAATTAGACATTTGAAATATAAAAATATATCTTACATCATGGTTTTAAATGTATAATTTGTATAAATTAAATATATTAATTTATTTATGACACAATGATGATTGAGTGATTACCTTAATAATAAATTATTCAAATAAATGACATTATAAATATTAAAATAAGTGTAATTTGAACATTTTGATTCCATAAACTAATTAAATGGATGATTATGACATGTTTTAATTGATTTTATGTATTTTTCTAGAATGAAAAAAAAATTATCACATTAAGAAATTCAATTAATAAATAGTGTCAAAATTGTCAAAATTGAGTTTTTCAAAAATACTATTTTATTAAATAATATAATAGTCCAAAAAATATAAGATTCTGAAAACTAAATTATTTAATATGACCCATATAATTAATGACCTTCTTTTGGATGAATTCTCATTTAACAGTAAATATAGTAACCATATATTGTGAAAATACAAGAATACATGGTAAGAGTTATTGTTTTTATATAAGGGTTAAAGATAAAAGAATAGGTTCATTTTGTAACCTAAATTTTTATAAAACCAAATTTTGGAGATCATTTTGACTCATAATCATCATATATTAGAAATAAATGAGTTTGATAACATTATAAACCGAAATAAAATTTATAATAAATTAATATTTACAGACTTTCTGAATGTACCACTCACCTATCATGTAAAAGGGAACCTCTACTTCTCTTTTATTCACACATCCAAAGCACTTTGGCTTAGAAGAACCCTTCCAAAATCTCCACCCATCAACCCTCCCTTCATCATAGAGTCTACACATATAGAATAAATCTATCATGTGGATACCTTTTGTGAAAATCAAAAGGATATACTCGAAAAAGAGGGACAGTTTTATCACCTCTTTCAAAATTCTTTTCTTGTTATACTACATATTATTAAGATGTTTCAATAATAAATTAATGAATCTAGTACGTTATAAATCATGATATTTTATTATATTTATGGGAAAAAATTATTCATCCTTCTAGAAATCCTACGAATAAAAATATAACTATGTCTGCATACGTACAACTTATTGTCTCCACATCGTGGTGCAATTTGTTATTCAACAATACTTAATTATGATGGTTATACTGATATGTATAATGGATTTAAATAATTAATATAATATTATAATTATTATTTATAGTTAATATACCATCCAATTATATATAATTTAACCATTATCTGAATTATATCATCGCTTGTGCATACATCTGACCTACAGTCTCCACGACGTGATTATATTCATTCTCCACATTAACCATTCAAGAATTATTAGAAAGTATATATAATAAATTATAATTAGATATATGAAATTTTAATGTTACTAGATTTATGTTATATATATATATATATTCATTTAATTTTTTCCATTCAATTCAAAAAGGAAAGGGAAAAAATATTTATGTGTACGTATGGCCTACCATCTCCATAAAAGGTCAATTATATTTTATTTATATGTCTATTATATATATTTATATGATGAATATTTATGATATATAAATCATTTTTTACATTATGGAATTATGTGAATCATGATATGAGTAATAAGATCCTTAATAAGAATTCAAAACACATACAACAAATAAAACGATTATTACCCAGAACGCTGCTTTAACATGGAATTAATAAATAAATGGGTCATATAAAGTCATAAGTGAACAATATATGATAACATAAATATTATTATGGTTCTTTTAAAAGATAATAATATTTTTAAAACCACTTTATGGGAGTTTTAGACATATATGGTAGAAATCAGACCTAATGTACATGATAATTTTGCAATCTTGTTTTTATCAGAGAATGTTTATAAATAATTTTTTACTGTGGGTATATTTTTCATCCATTTACATGTTTTCTAAAAATGTTTTCATAAAATGGTTACTATTTTTTATGTATGTTTAATGAATTTTTTACACATTTTTTTCTTTTACTACAAGGTATGGAATGAATCATTCTTTTGTTTTCCATATGAGGTACTTTTGGACTTTTCTGGCAAGGGTACAAGAAGAATATTCTTTATAAGTATAAGGCTTGAATGGATTTTACCATCTTAATTAAGTATTATTTCAATGAAGTTTCCTATAAATGATCTAGAATTTTTTTTCAAATAAAATATTTTATTTTAAACTTGTGCATCATTTGAAGAAAATATTTGTTTTGGTGAACAAATGTTATTATCCTTAAAAAAATTGAGTTCAAGGATTTATAAAAACTATTTCCCATCAATGATGGGAATATTTAAATAGGGTTTTGATTCGATACCTATTATTACTATGATTTGATTTTGTTAAAGATGGAGTGATATTTTATGTGGATTATGTTATGATGGGATAATTTTTAAGAAACACATTTTATTAATGGTGTTATGATACAAGGAATGATTTATATTTTTATGGAACATGTAATAATGATTTATTTGTGTGATGGGTGTGAACTATATCTAAATACAACTAATAGGGTAAATATTTATATCTCATGAGATAGATATGATTTTAATGGAATGTAAATCTAGTCCATTAATACAGGGTTGGAACAAAAAGTAATACTGGTTCAGTTGTACATGGATGGAACTACAAGTAAACTTGTTTTAGTAATATAATTTAACTACTTTTATGGCCTTAGATGCAATGTATTGGATACTACGGAAATAATATTTTGTGCCTATTTATTTTCCAAAATTCCATAGTATTTACAATTATATTTTACCATGGTTAATTATCCTTTATGATTTATGCCTTACGTACCACCAATATTTATTTCATTACTCAAGATATTGATATTTAAACATTATGTTGACGTTTTTCTTTTATTATGTTTATCGTTTGTGATTATGTCCTCTATGATTAAACTTATTGAGCATTTAGGCTCACCTTTTTTATTTTTTATTTTCCCTAGGATATAAATAATGGTTTTAGATATGAAAACAAGAGGGGAAGTTATTTATGGGAGATGTTGAATATCTTTCACAGTGTTAGATGATTATGTTCCAAGTTTATAATGAAAATAAACTAATATAGAATTTGGGAATATATTTTCATAATTTATTATGTATTATATATAAGAAATTTATTTTCCATGTATGTGAAGCTTGGGTTGTTAGAGTTGGTATTAGAGGGAAGGTTTAGTTAACCATTGGAAACTAGGATACGAAACCTTTAGTGTGATCCCTATATATATTTGTAAGGTATGTCAAGGGATGTCCTAATGGGTATGTACAACAATAGATTAAAGTCCTAGAATTATGGTAACGATCATTTATAACCTATTATTAATACTAAGATGTTAGAGAAAGAAAGTACCCCTTGATAATGTGGTTTTCCTAATAATATTTTTGCCTCTTACACTATTATTTTTGGGTTTTAGACAATGGATTAAACATGAATGAACAAAATTAATGATTAATGCACTGTGAAATGAAATGATCTTCCTCACAAGAAACAAAATGTTATAAGAAATGGAATGAAAAATCTTATTTATATACTTATAGAAGATAGGAAAAATTCTGGACTTCCAAATGAGAAGATAAAGGAACAACATTTTATTGAGTCCTCCGTGAGGCAACATCCACCTTCTTTTAGTGGGTCTTCTAATACACTTGTTTATAAACAATGGATTAGTACAATTTAAATGATATTTTCCATCCTTCGCTATTCAGAACATCTAGATTTAATTTTAGTGGATTATCATTTAGAATGAGTTGCAAACCAGTGGTGGATTGTAATCAAGAATACATAGAAAAAAATTAAATTGAATCCATTGAATGGGATAAGTTCATGACATTATTTTCAATAAGTAATTTCATTTTATCTTTCAAAAACTGATGGAGAAGGAGTTCCTTGAGCTTGTGAAATTAGAAGAAGAATCTATTGGTAAATATGTGGAAAATATTACAAGACTTGTAAGGTATGCTTCTGGATTTATCATTCAACCTAAAAGTAATGTTGATCGATTTTTTGGTGGCATAAAACCAAGTATTTGAATAGAATTTTCTATAAGAGTCTTTAGTAGCTATGAATATATTGTGTGTTGTGATATCAATGTATAAATGGAAGCTCATGTGACATATCAATCTCATGGTTTTGAAAATAAATGAAAGATGGAGTGTAAGGGAAGATCTCAAAACAATGGTGAAAATAAGATTAATGTTTTCTTATGTTCAAAGTGTGGAAAGAAGCATAGTGGAGATTCTGTTAAATGGACTAAGAAATGTTTTATGTGTAGACAATAAGTTCAATGAGTATATGAGTGCCAATGTAATTGGAAGAAGGTTTCTAATGATGTGAATAGAGAATATACTATAGATAATGCACCACCCACACTTCAATGCTATAAGTGCAAGGAAATGGGGAATTATGGTAACCAATTCCCTAATCCATGGGTTATGGATGATTATTGACATAATTCCAAACACAAAGTAAAATAATATGCAACATATTGTCTCCAAATATGAAATCCCATTAAACATATATTTCATAAGGCATTCCACAAATAAACAAAGCTAAGTATGAGTGTTGACCAGAAAGATTGTTATGAGATGTTTTTGACCTAATATTTTCCTTAACTCCCACACGATCCCTATCCACTCAGGGATAATTTTTTTAAGTAAATGGATGTTCCACTAAATCCCATAACAGGAGAATCATAAAAATGATTTTTGGATGGGTTTCACTAAAACAAACCATGATGGTTTGGGGTAGTGGTCATCTAGTTGTGGGTTTTGGTTGTGGTAGCATTCTAGTTTCCAAAAAATAGTAATATTAGATGGTACAATGGAATATGAGGGTGGGGGTGGTGTGGTATAAACATCATTGGTGATTATAATGAAAACAATGTGGATGTAGAAGAAGAGTAATTATTTCTAATTGATACAACTATTATCTAGGATGATCAAAAATTGAGTTCATGTACACGACCTGCCTGAAATTTTCATATTATAGACTACAGATTGATGAATAATGTTATGGAACACATCCCATGAGAATGATCTATACTAGAAAAAATCTAAAAAGGGAGCATGAGAATAAATATGAAAATAAAAAGATAAAGATAAATAAAAAAATGAATAAGAATTTATAATATACAAGGAATGTATTCCAGAGTACATGACTTGTAGTGTGATATGTATAGAAACCCATGTTTTCTAGATACAAAACATGTCATCCCATGTTATAAAATTAATAAGGTAAATGGTGTGTATTAAATTCAAACTCAGTAATTTGGAAAATTTGAATATATTTTCTATGTAATTTCCGAAAAGGATTCTCCTAGGATGTAATAAGAAATTGTACACATTGTGTATTCAATTCAGATAATGTGTGATTTAAAATTTGGTTTTGTGAAAATATAAAGGCATTTATATATGTGAAATAGTGTGTGTTCTTCAACCATTCATGTTTACTATTCTGTTTTATACTAAAAATTACCAAAATACTTGAATCACCGAATAAAAATATAAATAATGAAAGGATGGTTATGAAAGAACCAACCCAGATCCAATAGTGGAATAGAGAAGGAATAGTATGTAAAAAAAATATGGAATGAGGGATTTTAGAGAGATCAGATGAATCTTCTTCATGATAGAATTAGAATGTGTGGAGGGAGTTTTCACAAGTACTAGATGAGTTATGGTTTCTGTGTTTTAAAGGATGATGACATGACATGTACATCAAACCACATGACATGATTTTTTTATTTATATTTATAGTATTCATATATTATTAATTTTATTAATATTTATTTTTTATTAAATTTAATTATAAATAAATATATATATATATATATACACATACATATAGTTCATTTGTAAATATAAGACCCATGTTCTGAAACTATAAAAGAAGAATTAAATACTTCATCCATGTCCATGGGTGATGTTTGACCTGGGGACATGTTTGATCTTATTCTGCACCCTCAACCAATGGAGTAATGATTTTTTTAATGAATTATTATTATATATGACGTAATTTGTTTTAGTTATTGATAAAAAACATGACAAATGTTAAAACACGTGATATGTGGTTTTTTAGAAATATAATGATATTGGGGACATTGGTTGGATTCGAACTCAACTATTGTGCACCCCAGGTTGTGACTCTACCAATCACCTCATAACCACCTTCATGGGTAATTTTATTTTTAATTATTTTTAATTATTTAAGAATAAATATTAACCCTACAAATTTCATATATGAAAATAGATGACAAGTTGATTTATTTCATTGAAAATGATGGAATTGAGTTAACTGGAATGACTTGAACCTAGGTATTTTGGACCCTGATAGCTAATCCAACTTCATCATAGATTTTTTTTATTATTTATTATTATAAATATATATGAATATATTATATGGTTTTTGATAAAAAAAATGGGTCAAAATAATGACTAATGTAAAAATGTATGGTGTGGTATGATATGAACCAATAAGAGCTCGAATCACAAATAAAAACCCTTCCATTATCAGAAACATCATTCTAATTTATTTATCAAACCTATATTTACTTATATTAAATATACTATTTTAATATAAAGTAAACATAATTGTATTTTAGATACAAAACATGTATTATTTTCATATTCCTGGCTCCAAAGTGTTTCGAAAAAATGAGATATAAAAAATAGATAGAATATGCATGATATCAAAAGAAGAAAAAGACACTAATTTTAATTTAAAACTAGAGAAGGGTTTCGAGAGATAGAAACTAGGTTTCCTCCAAGTAAATGCCTTTGTTATAGGTGTTCTTATCAACCTGATCAAGAAAAAATAACTATAATATGAATGTGGGTGTGTCTTTCACATCATGAATGACAATATATGTTTAGTGAAATCCTCTTCTTAAACATGAATTTGATGTTCATTTCTAGTTGGTTGATTATAGTAGCCATGTCTTATGGATGGTTGAATTTGATGTTAGTCGTGTTTTCTCGACTCTATCTTCTCACCCTCCACCTAACTAGTTCATTCAATATTCACTAAAAATATCTATGAATAATCCCAATTTTCCTTTAGGGAATGTGTGTAATCAATACAGAAGTTGAAGAGAAATAATTGTTAAATTTTCATTTTATCACGTAAGGATGCATCCATATCATAAATTTTAGAATTTAAAAAACAATTTTTAGAAACAATTAATTCAAGATAATTTTCTTCTATATCATTAAATACTACCTCAATTGAAAAAAATGTTGAATATCAACATTACAACAAAAAAAATCATCCAAATTATAAATTATCTCAGAAATTTTATCTAGAATATTTCAATGTTCAACCAACATTTGGGTTTATCCTAACTGGTAGTAGTTAAAGGATTCCGTCATTGATAATATATTTTTTGATTATCTAGGGACATAACTAGAAATAATAATGTTTTTAGGTGTTTAATTTACATGGTTAATCCATGGTTTAGAAACCACCATCCATGTAAGGATAGAATTCTTCTAGATCAAAGTATGAAATTAATGAATCTGAGGGATTTATAGCATCTCTAGGTGAGACCTACTAAATAACAGTTGAATACAAAACCATTAAGATGTGAGACTGTGATACTAAGGAAATGAAAAATAATATGTAACAAATATATGTTCCACTAAATTGATCAACTATAAACTTGTGCAACTCAACATCATTCTCCAGTAATAGTGCTAGAATTTTTCCACTCTAATCAAGAGGCATAAAAAATAGAAGATGTTTGAGTAAAATAAACCAACTATGTAGATTCTGGAATTATGGTTGGATTCTATGGTGAATTTAAATCAAAACATTATAAATGGGGAGTTAAACAGATTTATCAAGAAATGAATAATGTGTGGAAAATAATTTTGAAGAAAAACTTTTCTTTCATATGGGAGAGGATGAGGAAGAGAAATATTAAAACAAAAGTGTCACGATTTAAATTCTATTAGGGATAATTACAAAAATCATTCTACATTGTTTAAATTCAATTATTAAATTATTTACCGTGAGAATTATATTTTTTCATTGTTTGTTTTTCTGAAAAAAAAATTACTTTTAGAAATATATTACTTGGTCCCATAATTAATAATGTAAAAATATATTTCTAATAGAACCCTAATATAATGCGAAAAAGGTCTCAACCATTGGTCTTGGTATTGGTTATTGTAACTCCTTCAGTTTTCCAAAAAAAATCATTATTCACCAAAGACGACACAAATTATAAATTAGGATTTTTATCATTGAATTAATTCTAAAATAAAAAACACAATAAAAATAAATAATTCAGAATTTAGATTTTAATGATTCCAAATTGACTTATTACCCTAAAATTTTACGACTGTCATATGTCCTTGGTATTAGTGTTAGTATAGAGATGAAACTCATCCCCTGTTGTGGATATGAGTGGTAAATTGAAAATGAAAGGGTACTATTGAATAAAATCATATAAAACCAAGTAAAAACATCCTAAACTATGGGGGGATCCAAATTGTCAGTGTTAAAGAACCTCCCCCAAGAAGATACCTTTCACCTTTAGAGGTAAATATTTTTTTATCAAAAATGTGACTACAAATCATATTTGTAAAGTACCTATCATGTACTTAGGTAAACAATCTTTTCCTTATTTTTTAAATGATTATATGTGAAATCATGATACAATTTAACTATAATATCTATATTTTCATTATGTGGATGTATATCACATATTGTTCTGATATACCATCAATTTTTCTAATGTAAACAATAAGTACTCTAGTAAATCATGTTTTCTTCACCTTTTCCACCATAATGTTGAAAATCATGCTAATATTATAAATCTAAAATGTCAATTTTCATTATATGGAAGTACCTTACATGTTATGCCAATATACATGGTTTGATAAGACTATATCGTACCAAATTCTTTTGGAATGGGATAATAAACTTATTTGAAATATAATATTGTAAGTTTATTTTGTTCTTTGACATGGGAGTCTACTCTGGATGGGTGATCCCTTCCACTTTCAATCATTCAGGACATTCACATGTTACGTACACACTGTGTAATTTCATCTTTTACTCAAAAATATTTGTTGATGTGTGAATTAATTAATAAAATCATGAAAATAATCTATATAGAATGAAATGAATAATTTTAACCATATAAAAACATTTATACTGTGAACCAAGACTTTAGACTTAATTTAACACATCTAAACTATTAAACACAAATCACAAACATGAAATCCCACACTCATAGTCAATGTCTTGAACACAAGAAATTTCACCACATCAAATTAAAAATAACCCATAATCAAAAGGTAAAAAATTCAATTAATTATTCATATAAAAATGAATTAATAACATAATATTTAAAAGATAACCTTACCTATTAGATTATAAAGTATTCTAATCGTGGATCATATATAATTAAACTAAATACATTTCTCTATTTTTATTCACATTTTTATCTTTTTTTTAAATAAAAATTCCAGTGGTGAACTTACCTTGAGAGTAATTACTAATTCACTCAAGATCACCAAATTGGATCAATGCTCAATATCAAGTATATGAACTCATATATAGACTTGAAACAATTATTAATCTCAAATTAGACAGTGAACCAAAAATGTAATGATGGAATTTATTCATGTTTTTATGTCTATGAGCTCAAGGATAGGTGGGAAGTGATGTGAAAATAAATATAGAGGATTTAAAAAGATCGTGAATTCTTAAATGATAATGAATGATATTGAATTAAATCTCAATGAATCTATATCCCTCTAAAACTTCTCAAAGACCAACATTACCATCTCCATCCCCTTAGAACAATGTTTCACAAACTGACATTGAGTATAATGGATGATTTTTTTCTTAATAACAATTTTATCCGGACCAAAAATATGAAGGTGCAATGTTTTTTTCAACCATATCATAGAGTTGTAAAAGAGAAGATTCCCTTACACATAATATCAAGGTATCCCTCTGATGCGTAGCTTAAATCACAAAGATCTATATATATAAATTTATGTGAATAATCCAGAAATAAAATCATATAATTAGGGTATGAAGAACGATTATGCTTGTAATTTGGATTTTTATAAAGGATATTCATGGTTTATATGGGTTTACAAATTATCTAGTGTAAGGTAATGTCTCTACGTAAGGATGGTCTACAAATATTAATTGAATTCCACAAATGTTTTAATGTTACGCAAAATCTACAAATTTGTATTTGACATTATTGAAAGATAAAATAGTTATTCATTTCCTTAGAATTTATATAGAAATATAGTATATGAAATAATATAACAAAATGATAATAATATCTCTCAAGAATTAGAATAAAAATACAGATCAATTTGATCATGAAATGAATTTAACTAATTAGCCTAAAAAATGAAAATTTCTAAGAATTAATAGAAAAAATCATAATTATATCAATACTAATTTTAGAATAATTCAAAACAAAAAATAAACATTTAACATTCAAACATTATCAAAAATTATTTATTATTTATAATCATTATTAATAATAAATATTCAAATATAACAAATTATAACATGTAACTAATGATTTGTCATAATTATCTAATGGTAAAAAACCTGTGATGAGTTCAAGGAACCTCCCCCACACCTAACATGTTATTGGTTTGAACAAGTGTAAAAAAAAGTTTGATAAGGGAGATATAAAATAAAACACATCCATGTTAAACTAGAATAATGGAGGAGTGAAAGCATTAACTTAATGAAACATAAAAATTAGTGAAAAAATAATCCCTTTTTAGTGGAATAAAAATAAGTAATAAGTTGGGTGCAGAACACCTAGGAGTATGAGATCATGAGAATTCTTTAATCTTCTAAACTACATGTGAATGTCAATGTAAAATAAAAAATAATAATGGGATATAGAAAACAAAAAAAAATTATATTAAAATACACAAATACATACATATATATATATTATAAATCATGTGGTAATTATATTAACTAGGTACACATAGGAAATTAAGTGTCTGAAATGGAGGATCCAATAGGGGAGGTGTATCGTTAGTGAGTGTGATACCTATGGGTTCTACAGGTGAAAATTGTGTTGTGGTCAAGGGATAATAGTGTGTAAGATTGTTAGCCACACCCACATAATCAAATGAAACCAATAAATAATATATTATTGGGGATAAAGGCGTGGATTTTACAGCTGAAGGCTATGTATTGGGATGAGGAACCAGAGGATGTGTAATTAAAAGGAAAATTTACTAATGTATAAGTCTCTTTAAATCCCTGGAGGTATTCAAAAAACCCATCCATCTGATCTAGGAAATGGTCTTTAATGTTGATGTGGGAATGAAAAGGGGGTCAACTGGGGGAATCGGTAGCAGTAGGGTTATGGATGGGTTAGTAATGGGTAGTATAATATTGGAAAGTGACGGATCAACCAATGTGGAATGAATGGAATAGATAAAGGTCATATTCGGCTCGTTTGTAGAGATAGTGGTGGTACTTAATCAGCATAACTAGTAGCCTATTTTGGTTCATCTCGCACAATAGCTTGTTTTTAGATCTCTTATATATTCACATATGTTATCCCCTTCTTCTGGACTATTATAATGGCAATAAACATGCATGAGTTATAACTATAGAGAATTTTATCGATAAAATTTATCTTTTAAATATCCAATTTTTCATATTCTTTAATAAAATATAATGCACATGAAATACGTGATTAAATTAACTAAATATTATTATATGAGTTTATGAAATATAATTAGATAATAGATATGTCCATGAGAATTAAAATTATTACAATGGAAAAATAATTGAATATTAGACAATAATAATTGGAAAATATGGATCTTCTCAATCCCCCAAATAATCATATGCATATATAAAACAATAAAAATGAAAGATAATTTTAGTAAAGAAATATGAATTTTGGGAATTAAAATATAAATAACCATGAGATAAATTATAATTGAATAAATTATTGAAAAAATGTTAGGTATTAAATGAATGTAGGGAACTTGTACGCTAGTACAAATTTGACCCTTTGAATAGTAATGTTATCATTGGAATAGTAATATGACTGTTGGAAAAGTAATCTAACTATTATGAATAGTGAAATCACATGGGGAAACATTAAATAATATATAGGTATCTTATAAAAGGAAAATATGATATATTTATACCATGGTGAATGTATATAAATGTTTGGAAAATGATAAATTAACTGATTGTATTTTTATACAACTTAAAAGTTTTAATTGAACATTCATAATAAATATAATTATATAAAAGGCCATATATTTTCATAAAATGGATTTATAAAATTATTTTTTATTTTTATTTTAAATATAATATATTTTTATGAGATGAAAAGTATTTTTTCGAAGGGTAAAAATTATCATAAGATTAATATTTATTTTTTAAATAAATGCAGATATTATTTAAAAATTAAATTTGAAATATTTATAAAATATTCTGCATAAAATAGAATTAACTTTTTTACTTCTACATGGTCATAAACGGTTTTGTTGGATTTTTTTTATTTTTCAAAAATAGTCGAATTTTAAGTGAATAGTAAAATAGGCTAAAATATTATATTTAACGCAAAAAGCTATGTACATAAATTTTTGATTCATGGGTAATATAATAACACATTAGATTTAAAAAACGCTATTTTTTTTACTTTTTATAGATATAATAACCAATAATGTTGGTATTATTAATCCAAATAATAAACAAATGAATATAATTGTAAAAACTATCCATCTCCTACATTGAAATACCACCAGTCACCTACCCTTCTCCTCAAAAATTATTTTCCTTAGATCATTCCCTATTTATTACCTATTCCCTTCCCATTCATCTCCACCATATCCCAGAGCTACTAGTTTTACCATAACATCCATACAAATTTCCTAATGAAGTATTTCAAGGAGACAACATTTCTGAGGTAATATTTTCAATTGACCTCTTCTAAATCTACGTCTTCTTCTACCTTATCCTCCTCTCCCTCATCCAAAAAATAATAATAACAATAGTATCACATTTATAGCGTATTTTTATATTACTAAAGGAATATCTACCATCAAACAATTTATTATATACTCATATTCTAAGAAACAAAACAGTTGCCCATATAATGTTAGTTACCTACCTTTAAGGAAGATGCGTTTTCATTTTCCAATACCACATTCATGGAATATTTAAATTCACTTATAATGTTTTAAAAAATAACTAATTATTCATATTTTATTATTTATTCTGTTACATTTTGTAATGAATATATGCAAATAATGTTAAATAAAATGAATCATGTTCATGATGATTGGTAAAACTCTATAAATAAATTAATTGTATTTCACATTAATTTAATAAATAATAATTTTCACTATTTTAAAACACAGATTTTTTTGGTAACATTTCAATCTTTTTATTACATTAACACCATTTCATTTCAATTTTGTAGTTATATTCCCATTTGAAAAGTATATCAATAATTATCTACAAGTGATTTGACCTTGGAAGCTTGAAATGGACTCTCTTCGAACAATAAAATTTAACATTATATCTCACAAAAATGGTTATAAATTAAAATAAATCCAATTTTGAAGTAAATTTTTTCCAATTATGTAATTTATAAATCTTAATTGATTGTCCAGGATGTTATGTGAATGTGAAAAATGGATGCATACATATGGTTAGTGATCTCTCTGAACCACCCTACTTTCTATGCGCTATGCTTTCTCTATTGACCTCACCTTATAAAAATAATATTTTTAATTAATTATTTCATATTATATATATATATATATATATATATATATTCGTAGACATGTATTCTAATATCACTTTTACTTTCCCTAATGGAGATATACATTTTTATAAAATATCATTTCTCAATGATTCTCGATATAAGAAAATAACTAATGAGGATTTCACCATTTCTTACCCTATATCAGGTACCATTCAATCAATGTTCCTAAAACACCAATGTTATATAAAAAATCATTTAACAAAGTAATAAAAATTTAGTTCATTTATAGTTTTATGTAAATTTTTAATCACTTACCCCCTTTAAATACTTGTTACCCGTTTCCCTAGAACCCCGATCAAGAGGTATATTTCCAATGTGATTTCTCATCCCATTTTCAAATATTCTATTAACATGGACATAATGTTTCATGATATATGGATATAAATGTCCATAATTTCTTAAATACATTCAATGATTGAAATCATTATCATATTCCATCTAGTTATAAAATATGAAAATATTATGCAACCCATTTTGTTCCATGGGTAATCATAATGATTATGTCGTATGCATGATTTCTTATGTGGAACACATATACATATACAAGTTATGATGGGTTCACCTAGATACCAATCCAATTCATTGGGAGATTTTTGGTCTCATGAGACAATATATATGGGATCAGGGAGTTTTCTTAATCCTTGTTTGGAATCTGTCTACCATGTGACATTATCTTAGTAGTTAGCCTTGAAATATGCTTATGTCTTGTTATATGTTGATTCCACATTTATATGTCTCCATTATCTAATGATTCCATGTTTATTATTTCATACTCCCATAGGAGTATTCACGAGTCATCTTATTTATTATATCATTTTATGTTATTTGTATCATATTTTATGACTTAATATAATGATTATTTCGATACATTTCATTATAACTCACCCCTTTCTTTTAGGCATTCGCTAGGTTACCATGTGTAGTTTTATGAGATAAAATAGATTTATGGATCTAATGGTTGATAATAAAATAAATTGCTTTTGTTTTATTTTTCCTATTTATGTATTACTGTAAAGACCCGTAAAATTCAAGGGAAATTTTTTTTTCTAATTTTCTTTGGGATTTTACAAGAACGCAGTTTCTGACGGCGCCGGATTCCGAGGCCCGGTGTGCCCAGAATCAATTTCTAAAGTTTGGCTCGGGTACATTCAGTGAACGAACGAGCGGGTTTTTCTAACTTTTGAACCGGTGCTCGGAATCGAATTCTGAGGGCACCGATGAACTCGTAACGCCGGTATTTGCTTAAAGAGACTTTTGCCGCAGTTGCATTTAATCGAGAGTGGATGTTAGTTTTTGGGTTTTCCTTAAATAAGAGTAATAATAAAATAATGTGTCATGCACTTTATTTTATTTCAGCCGCCATTGTGAGTGTGGTGGTTGAAACCTCCTCATGGAGGTTGGAGGTGGGGCCACCACACCTTAACCATCCTTGAGAGGTTATGGTGGTGGGGCCCACCCGAACTAAACCTCCCGTGGGTGGTTTATTATGGTAGGGACCACACGGGGCTTAACCCCCCTATTAATGGGAGGAGAGGAAACCTATCAACTCTCCCTCATTGATGAGGGGGAGCCTCTTAATTCCTCAACTCCCCATTAAATGGGGAGAAACTCCTTGGAACCCTCCCCTCTTAAGTGGTGCCAACAGACCTCATAAATTGCATCAAAGCAATTTATTTCACTCGAACCCTTTTTTTAAAAAAAGTTATGTAACCACAATGGTTACATACCTCTCCCCCTATCCTATATATAGGGATCTTGGGAGAGGGTTTGGGGACGGCTTCACCAAGCGACGGAGCGCTGGTAAAATACCGTGATGCCCAACACTTGGGAAGAAGCTTATCTTCGTGAACAAAGAACGTGCCACCTCTGACGAAGAACGCTCGTTTTCCTTCCACGGAATTTCTCCCCTTCCACAGCGAGACTCTTCAATGGATCTTCTTCTTCCACTTCATCATCAACGGATCAACGAACAAGCTCGGATGCAGAATCGGGTTGCAAGCGACGACGGCTTCGCCTTCCCTCGAGTCAGACAAACTCCGACGTCCCCCTTCGACGTCGTCATCCTCGCGATGCCATACCGCGATGAACCTCGAACGACGACGCCTCCTTCCGATCGGCTTATACCCAAGGTAGGGGTTTGTATTCAATTATTTATATTTGTTCGAGATTTCCGACTTGATGATCTTCATGGTTAAAAACCATTTGTTATCGAATTTGAACTTTGTGGTTTGAAACCAAATGATAACAAATAACGTGAGGGGGGATGGACCGCACGAACATGGCCGACCCTCCTCCTTTTTGTGTGTTGGTTCTTTGTGGTTCGGTACGGGAAGACAAGGTTCCATCACACCATGCGGAACCTTGCGACAAGAAAATGCGCGGCGCCGTCGCGTCACGCCGTGAAATGAAGAACAAGAACGCGTCGCCGATTCACCACGTCGGAGATACCTAGAAAATACTGTGGCCAGAGCGGGGCCGCGGCGGAGGGGCACGGTGCCGTCGCACCACGCCGGACGACAAGGGTCGCGGCCGGTTCCGGGCCGCGGCGGAGCAGGGTGACTGGCGACCGGCATCGGGTCATCGGCGTCGGTGAAGGAAGGGGACCGGCCGTCGCCGGTCCCGTGGTGTAGGAACCAGCCGGCCGTGGCGGGCCGGCCAGACTTGGAGAACCGGGGGAATTAATTCCCCCGGCCGGCTGGCAGCAAGCGGCCCCATTAATGGGCCGCTGTTTCGAAGGAACTGAGGGGGTTTGCCCCGCCGCGCGCGGCGCACATGCGTGCCCAGGCCGCGCCGTCGCGCCGGCCCACGCCACCGCACCGCCGGCCGGGCCGGGTGGTCGGGCCGGGTTGCCGCCCGGGCCCGGTCGACGCGGTTCGGCCGATCCAGGGGGGTACTGGGTCGGGCCGGGCCGGCCCCAGACCCCCTATTTTCGGACTGAGTTGGTTCAAACGCCCATATGTCGGGCTACAGACCTCCGATCGATGCACCGTCAGTTGCGTAGCAATCCTTGGAACGAGACGGTCGTTTCGGTATATCGCACTCAAGGTTTCGGAATACTATGGGTTCGGCCGGGTTGGTTCGTACGCGAAACCAACCGGGCCCTCAGAGCAGAAACGCTCGTATCTTGAGCTCCGAACGTCCGATTGACGTTCCGTCAACTTTGACGGATTCCTCTAAGTGAGAAGGATATTTTGGCTTACTAAGCTCGAGGTTTAGATGCCGTCGGAGTGCGGTCGGTTTGGTTCGCTCATGAAACCAACCAGGCCCCTCGAACGAGAAAGCCAATAACTCACAGACTGGGCGTCCGATTGATGCGCCGTCTATCTCGTTGTTTTCCTCTTGTTGAGACGGAATGTTTGGAATTATTCGCCTGAGTTTTGGATGCAGTTAAGATACGACCGGGTTGCATAGTACCCAAAATCCAACCGGGCCCCTCAAACGGAAAAGATGATATCTTTCAGACCGGACGTCCGTTTGATGAACTGTCAGTGGCGTTGGTGATCACGTTGAGAAAAGGTCCCTATGAGCATACCCTATGAGAGTTCGGTGTACATTTGAGTTACGGCCGGGTTGGTTCGCACACGAAACCAACCAGGCCCCTGGGACGAAGAGGCTAGTAACTCACAGACCGGGCATCCGATTGATGCACCATCTGTTGCGTTGAGACCCCAATGATGAGGTGGTACTTTGAGATACTTCTTCGTGGGACTTTGAAATACATGGAGTATCGACCTGTAGCTTGTGGAGCGGACCCTCCCAGAGATGAGCATGTGGAGTACGGAGACCATGTAGCCGACTAAGACCTGACGACTGCTTGACCGACTCGACTTGGAGTGAGTCGACTATCCCAGTGGACGGAGCACTACTTTCTGAGGTTCAGACCCATGGCGGACAGAGCACTACCTGTGTGACAGTGCAGACCCACGGTACTCGTCCGGAGAGTACCTCAGCAGGCTACTAGGGGTGTGCACTACTGTGTTTGGGTGACATACCTCGGTGGGAAGCACTACTGTGTCTGGGTGGCTGACCCACGATACTCGACAGGAGGAGTACCTCAGCAGTCTTAGGTTAGTGAGAAGTACCTAGGAGTCGTGACAGGACCACTGTACACTCCAGAGATGGAGCTCTTCAGCAGTTACGGTTTCGATAATGAAAATCCTGGTTTGAGCTAAGACTTTTGACCTTTGTGTTTACCTCATGATTGAGATGTGTCACTTGTTAACTTAGGTATATGTATGGCCATATACCTGGGTAGTGGTTATCCGTTGATTTCATGATCCTTGTGTTTCCTCATGTTTGAGATGGGTTACTTGATAACTTAGGCATATTTATGGGCATATACCTAAGTAGAGGTTATCTATTGAGATCTTCTTTGTTGTTATCCTTGTTGGTTTAGTGAGACCTTGAGGGTCTCAGGGTCTCTACGGAGTATCATTATACTCACCCCTACATGGGCTATGCCCGCACCTCGTTGTGTTGGCTGCAGACAACAGGCAGTGCTGACGGAGGCCGAGTGTTCGAGGACTGGACGGTACCCAGAGGTGGACTACACGACGAGTCAGTACCCGGAGGTGGACTACACGACGATTCAGTACCCGGAGGTGGACTACACGACGAGACGACACACGGAGGAGGTTGACGGACGAGAGCGTGGAGGAGGCTATCTATACCTACCCTTCAGGTAGGATCCGTGGTGGACGACCAGGAGCTACGCCATCTGTACCTAACCTTCAGGTAGGATCTGAGGAGGACGACCCAGGAGCCGCTTCCGTCCTTCCAGCTGCTATCTTTTCTGTTGTACTTGTTCAGTTATAGTTGTACTTCCTTTTGGGTTTGTATTCTGGCCCATTTACTTTTCAGCACTTCTCTTGTACTTAGTGTTTACTTTTTCCGCTTTCTTACTCTGTGGTTCTTGTTTTCTTTTATAAAGGCAATGCCTTCCCAGTTTTCGGGATTTACGCCATTGGTGCTAGTCGCCAGCCCCTAGCCTATGGAAGGCGGGCTTGGGGTAGTCACAACACAGGCCCTGAGGACGGGTCCTAAAAAATTGGTATCAGATGAGTCGGTTCTACCGCAGAACTTATAACTCTGATATTTTTCATTCTGTGAAGAAATAGTGTTAAGGGTACTGAGTGTGGTCTTCAGTTCAGGGAGTCCAGTGTTGGTGCGGGTGGCTGACGTATCCATACACCAGGACCCTGACAACTGAATTCCGACTTTGTGCACGAAAACACTGATTGCATGTGTGTTTTCCAGAAGTTTTATTTAAATATCAGCTCAAACCAGGTCAGCTCACCAGGTATAATCATTTGACCGTGTCACGTTGTTTCTTTCAAGATGCCTTTTCTCGGACGACCAGCTAGAGCCCAGAGGGACGTGCCTACTGACAGCTTGCTGAGCGACGAGGCTTCGGTACATGGCCCTCTTGCAGTTGAGGCACCAGCGGAGGCACCATCGGTACTACCATACGTTGGACCACCGATGCCACCAGTCCCAGCAGTAGGCGATGCATGCCACTTGAGTGCGCTGCATGAGTTCCAGCGCTAGAGGCCACCCAGGTTCCGGGGAGAGACGGACCCGCAGGCGGCTGAGGATTGGCTGGAGGATGTGATGAGAGTCTTCAGGCTAGTGGGGACGATGGCAGACCTCATGGTGATCTTTGCTGCCAGCCTTCTTCAGGCAGCAGCAGGCAGGTGGTGGATTCACGTGTTCCAGTTTTGCGACGGGATGGCCATCACATGGGAAGACTTTGAGAACTTCTTTAGGGTGGAGTTTGTGCCAGTATCTCTACACCCCGAGCGTGTACAGGAACTTCTGCCTTTGCCACAGGATATTAGATCAGTAGCCAAGTCATCTGTGGGCAGTAGACAGATGATGCAGAGGTCCAGGAGGACCAGACCAGTAGTTGGCCGATCTCGGGTTTTAGGACCGGTGGTGCGGGGCACCCGGGGTGGGGTCAGAGCTAGGCGTGCCAGAAACAAGCTATGTTACTCTTGCGGCGGAAAGGGTCACCTGGAACGTGACTGTCCGACTCCTTGTACAGTTGATCCGCAGGAATTGGAGGAGCCACCGAGGCAGAAACAGCGATGAGTGCTTGAGAAACAGCCGAGCAGTGGACATGGCAGTAGAGCTCTGGGAGCATGTGGACAGGAGAAGAACTAGTGGATACGTCCTTTGTACTTCTAGTTCCATGTTTCTATTGTATTTGTGTCTTTATATTATGAGCAACAATAATAAAAAGACACTTATCTTTGGTTGATTTCCTGTCCTTTTGTTCGGTTGATACTGAGTGGTCCTGGTTAAGACTGTTTACTTGACCCTCACTTTCGAGATTTCTACTAGAGGAGACCTAGTGACCTCACACTGATTCCGACAGTGTGACTCGACCCTTGGAGGCGAGAGTGACAGTTGGATATCTTGGTAGTTACGTCGAGGCCTTACGACGTCATCCATGGCATGAATGAATCATTCATGTTTGGATTGACTGTATTAGGAAACGAATGTGGTTCATCCAGGGGATGGGACCAGATTTCTCTTATCGGCAAAGAAGAAATCATAGCAGCTCTTGTGAGGCTAAAGAAGGTCCAGGTCATCCAAGAGAAGATGAAGACTGCACAGTGCAATAAGAAAAAGGAAACCGATGCCAGTATTAGAGACTCGGGTGTGTTAAATGTTTCATGAAGTGGAAGATTTAAGGATAGATGAGTCTGCAAGGCAGCAGATGTGGAGGCAGAGCTAGGAGGGCAGTATGAGGTGGCGTACATCTTAATATGCTACAACCACCCGCCTTAGTTATCCCTACCAGGCTTAGGGAGCTAGAGGTCGGTGGAAGAGTGCGGCTGCATGCGGTCAAGGAGTGTGACCCAATGGCTCTTAAAATGATTCAAGGGACAGTCTGTGTCCACTACAAGCTGTTTTAGTAACGGACGTCGATATGAATCATTCCTTTCTTTCACAAATCTTGTTCCAGACCTAGAGTTTCCCGTAATCCATGGACTTGACCCTCACGTATGGAGATACCTTGGGAGGAGACTCGATAATCACACTTACACCAAAGGTGTGGTCAGACCCTCGAGGCGAGAGTTCCGGTTGGAATATCTTTGTGGAAGCATCGAGGCCTTATGACTTTAGTTTGAGTATGGAATGGGAAATAACTGTTCATACTCAAATTGAGGGTTTTAGGAAAACGTCGGGATGAGTTTTCCTTGGTCGGCAAAAAGGAAACCCCAGGCAGCACAGGATAAACTCTTTCACAGGAGGGTGGGACCGATCACTCTTGAGTCGGTCATCCTTACCCTCGTAGCAGAAGTCGTTTCGAGTTCCCGTTCTAATAGAAAATGGAGACCTCTGGAGTTCGAGGATGACGATCACGTCCTTATACGTGTCTCACCTCGACGAGGTTTACGGAGATGTGGCCAAGGCGGCAAGTTATCTCCGAGGTTCAATGGAAATTTCTAGGTCCTCAGCTGGGTACGCAGGGTGGTTTACCACTTGAACCATCCACCTCAGTTGCACCAGGTGCACGACAACTTCCACGTATCTCTACTGAGGAGATACGTGCTCGAACCTTCGCATATCATCGACCATGAGGAGCTGGACGATGGCAATGGAGTGTCTTTCACGGATATTCCAGTGGGGATCAAGGATCGACAGGAGAGGATCCTTCGAGGACGGTTTATTCCTCGGGTGCGCTTTCACGGGTAGTACAGGAACCTCTGGGTGAGCACACGGGAGCGGAAGGCTCAGATGCGTGCTCAGTACCGATTTTGTATCCCTAGTTTATGTTAAAGCTTTACGAGGACATAAATCCATGAGGTGGGAGTAATGTAAAGACCCGTAAAATTCAAGGGAAATTTTTTTTTCTAATTTTCTTTGGGATTTTACAAGAACGGAGTTTCTGACAGTGCCAGATTCCGAGGCCCGATGTGCCCAGAATCAATTTCCAAAGTTTGGCTCGGGTACGTTCAGTGAACGAACGAGCGGGTTTTTTCTAACTTTTGAACCGGTGCTCGGAATAGAATTATGAGGGAACCGAAGAACTCGCAACGCCGATATTTTCTTAAAGAGACTTTTTCCATAGTTGCCTTTAATCGAGAGCGGAAGTTAGTTTTCAGGTTTTCTTTAAATAAGAGTAATAATAAAATAACGTGTCATGCACTTTATTTTATTTCAGCCGCCATTGGGAGTGTGGTGGTTGAAACCTCCTCATGGAGGTTGGAGGTGGGGCCACCACACTTTAACCTCCCTTGAGAGGTTATGGTGGTGGGGACCACCCGAACTAATCCTCCCGTGGGTGGTTAATTATGGTAGGGACCACACAGGGCTTAACCCGCTATTAATGGGAGGATAGGAAACCTCTCAACTCTCCCTCATTAATGAGGGAGAGCCTATTAATTCCTCAACTCCCCCTTAAATGGGGAGAAACTCCTTGGCACCCTCTCCTCTTAAGTGGTGCCAACGGACCTCATAAATTGCGTCAAAGCAATTTATTTCACCCGACCCATTTTTTTTAAAAAAGTTATGTAACAACAATGGATACATACCTCTCCACCTATCCTATATATAGGGATCTTGGGAGAGGGTTTGGGGACGGCTTCACCAAGCGACGGAGTGCTGGTAAAATACCGAGACGCCCAACACTTGGGAAGAAGCTTATCTTCGGGAATGAAGAACGCGCCACCTCTGACGAAGAACGCTCGTTTTCCTTCCACGGAATTTCTCCCCTTCCGCGGTGAGACTCCTCAACGGATCTTCTTCTTCCCCTTCATCGTCAACGGATCGACGAACAGGCTCGGAAGCGGAATCGGGTAGCAAGCGACGACGGCTTCGCCTTCCCTCGAGTCGGACGAATGCTGACGTCCCCCTTCGACGTCGTCTTCCTCGCGATGCCATACCTCGACGAACCTAGAACAAGGACGCCTCCTTCCGATCGGCTTATACCCAAGGTAGGGGTTTGTATTCAATTATTTATATTTGTTCATGATTTCCGACTTGATGATATTCGTGGTTAAAAACCATTTGTTATCGAATTTGAACTTTGTGGTTTGAAACCAAATGATAACGAATAACGTGAGGGGGGGCCGGACTGCAAGAACATAGCCGACCCTCCTCCTTTTTTTGTGTTGGTTCTTTGTGGTTCGGTACGGGAAGACAAGGTGTCGTCGCACCATGCGGAACCTTGCGACAAGAAAATGCGCGGCGCCGTCGCGCCGCGCCGTGAAATGAAGAATAAGAAGGCGACGCCGACGCGCCGCGTCGGAGATACCCGGAAAATACCGCGGCTAGAGAGGGGCCGCGGCGGAGGGGCGCGGTGCTGTCGCACCACGCCAGACGACAAGGGCCACGGCCGGTTCCGGGCAGCGGCGGAGCAGGGTGACCGGCGGCCGGCATCGGGCCGCCGGCGTCGGTGCAGGAAGGGGACCAACCGTCGACGGTCCCGTGGTGCTGGAACCGGCCGGCTTTGGAGGGCCGGCCGGACTTGGAGAACCGAGGGAATTAATTCCCCCTGGCCGGCTGGCAGCAAGCGGTCCCATTTAGGGGTCGCGGTTTCGAAGGAACCGAGGGGGTTTTACCCCCCGCGCGCGACGCACATGCGGCGCGCAGGCCGTGCCGCCGCGCCGGCCCGCGCTGCCGTGCCGCCGGTCGGGCCGAATTTCCGAGCCGAGCTAGGTCGTCGTGCCGGGTCGCCGCCCGGGCCCGGTCGACCCGGTTCGGCCGATCCAGGGGGTACTGGGTCGGGCCGGGCAGGGCCCAGAACCCCTATTTTCGGACTGAATTGGTTCAAACGCCCATATCTCGGGTTACAGACCTCCAATAGATAGACCGTCAGTTGAGTAGAAATCCTTGGAACGAGACAGTCATTTAGGTATATCGAACTCAATGTTTCGGAATACTTTGAGTTCGGCCGAGTTGGTTCGTACGCAAAACCAACCGGGCCCTCGGAGCGGAAACACTCGTATCTTGAGCTCCGAACATCCGATTGACGTTACGTCGACTTTGATGGATTCCTCTAAGTGAGACGGATATTTTGTCTTACTCCGCTCGAGGTTTTGGAAGCCGTCAGAGTGTGGTCGGGTTGGTTTGCTCACGAAACCAACCGGGCCCCTGGAACGAGAAAGCCAATAACTCACAGACCGGGCGTCCGATTGACGCGCCATCTGTCTCGTTGTTTTCCTCTTATTGAGACGGAACTTTTTGCATACTTCGCCCGAGTTTTGGATGCAGTTAAGATACGGCCGGGTTGGATAGTACCCAAAATCCAACCGGGCCCCTCGAACGGAAAAGCCGATATCTTTCAAACCGGACGTCTGTTTGACGAACCGTCAGCGGAGTTGGTGATCACGTTGAGAAACGGTCCCTATGAGCATACCCTATGAGAGTTCGGGGTAAATTTGAGTTACGGCCGGGTTGGTTCGCACATGAAACCAACCGGGCCCCTGGGACGAAAAGGCTAGTAACTCACAGACCGGGCGTCCGATTGACGCGCCGTCTGTTGCGTTGAGACCCCTATGACGAGGCGGTCCTTTGAGATACTTCTTCGTGGGACTTTGAGATACTTGGAGTATCGACCTGTAGCTTGTGGAGCGGACCCTCCCATAGATGAGCGTGCGGAGTACGGAGACTGTGTAGCCAACTGAGACATGACAACTGCTTGACCGACTCGACTTGGAGTGAGTCGACTAGCCCCGTGGACGGAGCACTACTTTCTGAGGTGCAGACCCATGGCGGACGGAGCACTACCTGTGTGACAGTGCAGACCCTCGGTACTCGTCCGGAGAGTACCTCAGCAGGCTACTAGGGGGTGTGCACTACTGTGTTTGGGTGACATACCATGGCAGGAAGCACTACTGTGTTTGGGTGGCTGACCCGTGGTACTCGACAGGAGGAGTACCTCAGCAGTCTTAGGTTAGTGAGCAGTACCTCGGAGTCGTGACAGGACCACTGTACACTCCAGAGACGGAGCTGTTCAGCAGTTACGGTTTCGATAATGAAAATCCTGGTTTGAGCTGATACTTTTGACCTTTGTGTTTACCTCAGGATTAAGCTGGGTCACTTGTTAACTTAGGTATATGTATGGGCATATACCTGGGTAGTGGTTATCCGTTGATTTCATGATCCTTGTGTTTCCTCAAGTTTGAGATGGGTTACTTGATAGCTTAGGCATATGTATGGGCATATACCTAAGTAGAGGTTATCTGTTGAGATATTCTTTTTGGTTATCCTTGTTGGTTTAGCGAGACCTTGACGGTCTCGGGGTCCCTACTGAGTATCGTTATACTCACCTCTGCACTGGCTATGCCCGCACCTCGTTGTGTTGGTTGCAGACGACAGGCAGTGCTGATGGAGGCCGAGTGTTCGAGGACTGGACGGTACCCGGAGGTGGACTACACGACAAGTCAGTACCCAGAGGTGGACTACACGATGAGACGACACACGGAGGAGGTTGACGGATGAGAGCGTGGAGGAGGCTATCTGTACCTACCCTTCAGGTAGGATCCGTGGTGGACGACCAGGAGCTGCGCCATCTGTACCTACCCTTCAGGTAGGATTCGAGGAGGATGACCCATGATCCGCTTCCGTCCGTCCAGCTGTTATCTTTTCTGTTGTACTTGTTCAGTTATAGTTGTACTTCCTTTTGGGTTTGTATTCTGGCCCATTTACTTTTCAGCACTTCTCTTGTACTTAGTGTTTACTTTTTCCGCTTGCTTACTCTGTGGGGCTTGTTTTCTTTTATAAAGGCAATGCCTTCCCAGTTATCAGGATTTACGCCTTTGGTGCTAGTCACCAGCCCCTGGCCTATGGAAGGCGGGCTTGGGGTAGTCACGGCACGGGCCCCGAGGACGGGTTGTGACAATTACGATCCTAGTTTTTCAAAAACACAAGAAATCATGATATATGGGCCATGTTTAATATATATTTATGTTAAGAATCATGAAACAATATGTGTTAAAGGAAAATATCACTATAGTTATAATAATATAAAGTTATAATTATTTTAGGGAATCATAAAAATAATAATTTAATGATAACACTTAGGATAAAACATTATATTGAAAAAATAACATGAAATAAAAGAAAAGTATAGTGTAAGTTGATTCCTGGAAAATACATCCATATCTGGATACAACAAGTAGATATGGATTTGGATTAGATGTTTCTTTGTTCAATAACCATGAATGATGTTTTTTTGTATATATTGGTCATATTTCTAGAAAATTGTGAGTGGAACCATATTGTGCACCCAATTTGACAATCTTGGGGATATTATTTGGAAAATTAAGAACATCTTTACGAATCATTATGAATGACTTAAATGGATTCTTAGGACAGAAAACCTAATTAGTAAATCACCATTTGTAACCAATATTGAAACCTAAAGAATAAAATTTTGAATTTACATGTCATTTATAATTTATTCATTTTATCTCCTTAAATTTCATTTTTACATGATTTTTAGATTGATTATTCTCATAATTTTTTCATTTATTTTATTTAATAGTTGGAATTATGAGTAACCATTCCAACTACAAATGTGGTAGGAAATGTGATGATTTACCTAATGAGATACCTAACCAATTGGAATCTAGTGCTGAGTACATTATGGATGTACTATTTCATCTCATTCATATTATGAATAATAACTTGAATCATGTGGAACAACCACCTTCACCTAATAAAGAGTAAATTCTTGTTGACTCAGTTATGCAAAAAATTCATCCCATAGTTAGTAAATATTACAACCCCTCATCATAGAACAATGGACTGGCTCCATTCATATGATATACTCTATCCTCCAATTCTTGATAAAATAGAAATTCATGTAATTCATTTATCAACTTGATGATAAATCTGACTAGTATTGGGAACTGATAAAAACATGTAGTACAAAGAATAAATTTATTCCATTGAATGGGAAGGAGTCAATAAAATATTTTTCATGAAATATTTTCTCATAAATCTCTATCATAAAAAGTAACGGGAGTTCATTGAATTGAAGAAAAAAACAACACAATTATATCAGGGCGTATGAGGAAAACATTAAAAAGATTTCATAATACACCTTAATCTTTCTCATTAATACAGAATGTATGGGGGATATTTACTTTATTTTGTTAAAGCTGAATCTATGAGAAACATTAATGATTTTAGATTTCTATTTCTATGAAGAGATTTTCCATTATTCTCTTAAAGACAAGATGAATATTGGGGACTCTAAATAATCATATGATAATGTATATAGAGAGTGTAAAATGGATTTATCTTTGTGATAATTAATAGATAAATATCCCAGAGGAAGGATAACCCACCTTCCCTCATGTCAAAAGTGTGGAAGTAGGAATCCTAAAACCTGCCTTAGAGGAAATAAAAGATACAGTGTTGATAAGAAATAATTCATGAAAATATATGACAAAGGTATATAATGAAACAAACTAATAAAAAATTGAATATTAAGGTTTTGATAAACACTCAACATGTGGTATAGTTATTCAATAACAAGTAATGTTAGTATTATGTGATCCAATTACCTATGTTAAGAGTTTTCAGGGACAATAAATGAAAAAATCCTCTAAGGGCTTAATATAATGAAATGGAATATTCTACCCCTATTACTAATATGGAACCCAAAAATTATGTGTTAATAGGCCTAACGCTTTAAAATTAATGAATTTTCAATGTATCTTTTGAATTTGGTTTTAGACATTGTTTAGTATCTTTCATGCTTAATATAACTATTAAAACACCAACTCAAAACATGGTGGTTGAGATATCTATGAGAACAGAAAATGGAAAAATTATTGAATCCTAAGTATATAAATTTAATCTAGTGAATATATGTGGACTAAATATTTCAATAAAATATTATCTTATTTACTATAGTGGTGTTTGGTGGTATATTACACATCTAATTGATGTCCTTATACAAATACAACATTGACTACCAGGAGATTTGGATCATTATTTATATCCTAAATCATTCTCTATTTCCAAATAAGAGTTATGAGGAGAAGGATCTACTTTGAAATATTTATGTCATGTGATAGTATTATTTTCTTATGAGAAAAATATAGATCTAGATTATTTAAACAAAAGAGAGAATTAGGAAGGAAAATATTCTCATTGTAAGGGATTATAATGATGTGTTTTCTGAAGAGAATACAACATTCTTTTCTAACCTGGATATGGATTTCTCCATTTTACTTATACTGGGATCTTTATCCATATCCAAAACTCCCTATGTAATAAAAACCAATGAGTTGTAAGTGATAATTGTTATTATATAATAGGGGAAAGGGTTTATAATCTCAATGGATTCACCATTAGGTGTACATGTCCTCTTCATGAAAAAGAATATTTGGTCCATGGGAATTTCCATTGATTATCATGAACATTAAATAAAAATATAGAATACATATCCCCTTCCATGGATAGATTAGTTGTTCAATAAACTATATGGGGACCGAAATGTCTCTTGGGTGGGAATTTGGATGGGATATCCCTAATTAAAGGTGATGAATTAAGATATTCCCAAGACTACCTTTCAACTAATATATGAAAACTATGAGTTCATAGTGATTCCCTTTAGACATAGTTATTATATGGAAACCATCATAAAATTAATGAATAGAGACTTTATAGATTACCTAAAAAAATATGTGGTCATCTTTATTAGTGATATTCTGATATACTCTAAAAGAAGGGGGTGATGAGGCCTTTTGAATATCATCATTAAGACTTTTCTTAAGGATAATCATAATGAAATGAATATTAAATGTGATTAGTTGATGGAGGAAGTATTATTTTTGGGGAATAATATCACTATAAAAGGGAAATTTGTGGATCTTTCTAAGATAAAGGGAATATTTTTTGCTAATGATATCATGATTAAAGGGAAATTTTTGTATCTTTATAACATAAAGGGAAATTAATAGTGGCCCATGACATTATATATGATGTATTATTGTAGTCTCTTCAGAGTATATTGAAATTAGCGATGAATTGTGATTAACTTACCATAAATTTTAAACCCTCTAACTTTGTTAACCCATAATGGTGTGCATTCTTTGTGGATTGAGGAATGAAAAGGATGATTTACGGATTTTTAAACCAGATTTCCATCGCACCAGCCCTCACACTTCCCTAAAGTGGGGAACTATTTTTTCATACATCTACGTTTCAGTGAATGGAATGTGTTTTCTATTGATGATAAATGAAAATGTGTTAATGTTCACCATAAGGAAGTTAAAATTTCAGAAGAAAAACAATCCAACAAATTATTTGGAGTTCTCTCTAATGATATTTATTTGAACATATAGTGGAATTATATCTATTGGGAGAAGAGTGAGATAATTAATAATCATAAGAACATCAAGTATATATTTGAACTAAAATAGCATAATTTGATTAAATAAAGCTGGTAATAATTGATCAAGGAATTTGAATTTTCAATCCACTTCTATCTTTGGAAATAAAATAAAGTGGTAAAATCTCTATATAATATGAATCTAGAGACCTTAACAATTATGAACATTTTTAAGGGTCCAATATTTTTATACATTCAATAGACGTGAAGGGGATCATAATAGAAGGAACATATTCATTCCTTTCTCAAATTACATCTCACCAATCCCTTTTAGTGGATATAATGGATTTTCAAATATATGATGTGGAAATATTGAAGAAGTTGGAAGCTATACGTATTGGGAAATACACAGAATCCAAAATTGTTGAAAAATGAGTTCTATGATTTTTGACACAACTATGTATACAATCAAATCATCGGGTGAAGAAGGATACATTGAATTATGAAAATGGATTGACCATATCCATCCACCTTGGGTGTAAGAAGAAGTATTGATATATCTAAGAAAACCACTAGTTGTAAAATATGAAGAAGAAGATCATTGAATATACATCAATGTTCCTGGTAAGTCACTAGGGGTGGAGGAATCGAAAAAGTACAATGCGTTAATGCATCCACAACCCATACCTACATGGAAATTGAGAATCATCACCATTGACATTGTTACTAACCTTATAATAGAATAAAGTGGAAATAATTATATATCAGTTATAGTGGATCCTCTTACATTGACTCCACAGTTCAATATATTTTGAGAGGAATTATCACTCAATAAAATTGAATGGATTTTCATCAGAGAATAGGTGATGATGTATGGAACCCCACTATGGATTGTGTCAAACATAAATATGAGATTTACCTATAGGGATAGGAATACTCTCCAACATGAACTAAACATAATGTTAATCATTATTGTGGTGTTTCACATAAAAATTGATGGCCAATATGATTTGATTATCTAGAAATTAAAATTAATATTGAGAGCATGCTCAATGGACTAAAAAAGAAGATATGATCATCAAATTTCACTATTTGAGATCAGATTCAATAATAAATTTCACTCATGTATCCAGATGTTTCTATATTAATAGCTTTATGGGAAGAGATATAGAACAAATTCTTGCAGGGTTGATGTTGGTGAACGCAAGTTTCTGGGTCCAACAATGCTTAAGGAAATGGTATAATAGTTCTAGTCCATTCAGTATCATGCCAATGTTTCTAAAAATAGATAAAATATATATTCTACTAATCATTGATGTGACCTAGAGTTTGAGGTTGTTGATAATTTATTCCTCCAAATATACCCATGGAAAACAGTAATGAAAATTTGGATGAAAGGAATGACAAGTCGATGGTATATCAGCCCATTTGAGATTCCCAATCACATTGAAGATTTTTCCAATCAAATAGATCTCCCACTAACTCTTTCTCAAGTATAATAAATATTCAACGTATCCCAATTTATTAAGAACATACTTTACCACTCACATAAACAAAATTCATATGTGGTACAATTGGGAAATGATCTCTCTCATGAGGAGTAGCCGGTGGAGATCGTGTATAGTAGAGATAAATTTATATGAAATATAAAAACTCGCTTAGTCAAAGTATTATGGTTAAACCTTATGTATGAGGAGATAACAAGGTAATTAGACTAGTCCATGACATAGAATTACCCTCACCAGTTTTAACATTAATATGTAAAATAAAATTTCAAAGGAATAAATTATTCTGAGTGGAAGAATGTATTTACCCATAATTTTATCAATAAAATATCCCTTATGAATATAAATTTATTTTAGGTATAGTAATATGATTTTCTCGAGACACACCTCATGGTTAAAAAAATATTACAAAATATCAATTCAAACTATTGGTCTAGTGGAAAACCAAATGAGGGGGGGGGTGAATTGAGTTTCCAATAAAACATGGGTTACATTTTAACAAAAACTCATTTCCCTCAATTTGATAAGTATGATAAGTTAAAAAATATTATAATTATATAATTAGATATTTGTAATATCATATCAGAATATAAATAACAAATCAGTTAAAAAAATTAAAATTCTTTAACTTTGGAAACTAATTTACATGAATCAAAAAATATATATAAAACACTAATTAAAGATAAATGTCAATGAGTTTTTTATTTATAATGAAGAAACTAGTTTCATTTAAACCATAGAAAGAAAATTAAATAAAGAAGAAAATAAATTATAATAAAATTTAAATAAGGTGTTCAGTCTCAAGATGAGAATTAATTCCTTCCACTTAGAAGTCACATTCTTTCACATAGTTTAAAATAAAATAAACTAATACATAACCAAGATCAGGTTTCACATGAAATGAAAAACTATTCATTCTGGGAATGAAGACTATACTATATTAATAAATGGGTTAAAAAAAGATCAGGTACAACAAATACACATTCATAGTAGTACATGTGAACAAAAATTAGAAGAACTGCAAGAGAGGGTCAATTAATTTTCAATTTAGATTAAATGTATATTTTTTATAGATTAAAAGTGTAAACAAAAACACCAACCAAAATAATACAAAGAATATGAAGAAAAGTAGATGAGAGATGAGAAAATGTAGATATTGTCAAACCAAATAGCTTCATATTTTAGGACCCCATGAATTTATATTTAAAATGAGCTCGAACAAGTTTCCGAGAAAATACCGAAAAATAGAGTGTTTTGAATGTTTGAAAATGTATTTAGTTTTTAGTATGTAAATAACTATTATTTTTCCACTCACAAATATATATCTTTATATTAATTTTTATTCTTTTATATGAGAGTCTTTTTTTCTATTTCCACATAAGTGACACAATATTAAAATCACACATATGGGATTATTTTGAATTTATAGAAAACTCATTCTAATTATCTATTGTAGGATAATAATAATAGAATAATCTATATCGTCATACTGAGAAATATATCCTAAAATATTGGAATTTTACTTAAATGAAACTATTTATTGGTTTATGAATAATCACTATTAAATCCAAATATATATTTCATGTATTAAATTCATAAATTATCCATTATAGAATGTTTTTTAAAATTAGTTCTGGACAACTATAAAATATTTTTTCATAGTATCACTATTGGCAGTTCTTACCTAAAATTAACTCTTCTCTTGTAGTAAATCTTGTATATTGGTAACTATTCAATTTTAGTGACTCTTTATGGTGGTAGTACCATGTGACAATATATTCACATGGACGTAAAAAGACTTGCTAGTACATCTATTTAATGGTTGTGGTAGATTTTTCTTGGTATTCTCCCTCCATGATGGTAGGTTCATCTGGTGGTACCACTGGTGAACAAATGGTAGCATCACTCGACATTAGAATACACATGTGGTAGATTTTATTTATTATAGAATAATGTGAAGGACAGTCTTGGACGTTTCAAAGTTGACCTAAAATTATCTTGTTGAATAGATGGTTTCTTGAAGTGGTAACATACTTCAACAAGTGATATCCCCTCTGAAATTGTTTTAAATGTGATGGTAGATCTGGACGTATATAATTTTCTTAATTCTTATAAGAAATAGTTCACTATCGTAGAACCTTGTATTAATTATAAAGATAAAAAACATGATTTTTGATCATTAATATATTGATATTATTATAATAAACCAACAATCTCAAATTTTTAATGAAAAAAATCAAAATATTTATAAACATATATAAAAGATTTAATAGATAAATAATCAGATGAGTTGAAATAATATAATATTTATAGATTTGTTAATAAAATTTCATAATTTATAAATTGAATATAGGTACTCCAATTAAATTCCATTCAGTTACTCCTCCTTTTGGGATTATCAAAAAGAATGAAAGAATTGAAAATGATATTAAAGAAAAAATATTTTGGTAAAAGAGGATTGTTACTATATTTCAATGTCAAAATACTACATCCTAAAAAAGTTAAATATAAAATAAAAATACCTATTAAAATATTAGTCGTATTCTGATAAACCATATTTCGGTTGAATAGAATCAGGATCCATTAGATCATCTCCTTTTCCAGTAGTAGGAGTGATAGGATGAGCCGAAGGTGCTTGATGCTAAAACACAATATAATACACCACTAGCCTCAACTGAATCGTGGATTCAATAATTTTAAGTCCAAAAAGAATAATTTTAATATTGGTAGTCTACATAGGGGATGATGAGGTAGTATAAAGGGACATAGTCAAAGGGATGGGATTTGGTTCAATTACATCATTCATGGTGGTTTACAAAAATGATTCCATTAACTAAAAAAATAAGAGATTGTAAATTGAGAAATAACCCCATGATTTTTATAAATCCTTGATAGATAATACTAAATATATTTAATGATAGAATCTCTATAATTCCTATCCTCATTTTAGAATTCTCTATGAAACTTATAAATGTGATGATCGTGAGATTTTATCTATTGAAGCTCGTCCGGATGAGAAGTACAGGGTCACCAAATAGATCATGCGTCTCTTCTCGCACTATGGTCTATATAAAATCATCATAAAATAAATAAAATGTTTAAATAGGAGTAGTACTATACAATTATTCCCTTTTAGTAGATAAAGAATCCATCCTCTCCAAAAGAGATAGATCTATTCTAGTAACACTATAACTCGTGTCCTTTATAGCTCTCTAAATAGAATCCATCTGTTCCACCAACTGTTTATTCTCTTTATCCAAAATTTTATTTTTTAAGAACATTCATGGTCAGATATGAGAAGTGACCAATGAGACTATCAACCTTGTATTATCTTTATTGAGATTAGTCTCCAAAATTGATGAAGTTTGAATTATCCCCCAAGATCTGATAGCAAGATTTCAGTAAATTCATCTAGACCGTCTCTTGTCACATAATTGGAAGGAGGAGGAGGAGGAGGAGTCCCATCAAAGCATGTAATTAAAAAAATACTCAAATTTAGTCTCCAAAATAAGATCACCATAAGGAAAATCATCAAACATCTTTCCGAGGAAATATTTTCTAATAATTATCACATATAACATATCTTCTCAGTAAAATAGTCGGACCACTGTTCTCTAGTTGAAAACCTTATTCATCATCTCATATCCCGAATCAATATACTCAAAACCAAACCTATAATATCATTTGGATTTCTCCCCCTTAGACGGTTCTCCATTCTCATTTCTATCTCCTGCAACGAGTTTAATATAGGTTCTATAAACCTGATAATTTAATGAAGATTGGTCAACTATATCACAAGATTCCAAGTCAGATGAAGTAGAAGGAGATATGACACTCTACTAACCACTGCAAGACATGATGTATATAGTAACAATCAGAAAATAATTATCTTCTCTCCATAATAACTCTACCAAAATCATGGTTTGAAACATCATAAATACCCACTACATCTTTAGGAGTCTCTGAAGAAGATCTATCAACTAGATCACAATTAGAGACATTAGCCTCTTTTGTATCATCATATCCTCTAAAAAACTCTCTCTAGAAATAGGTATAGATGCATAATGGAAGGTCCATGGGACATATTTGGCATTTTATCCACATCCAGGTCACTAGCCTCTTCCACGGACACCGACACTGATTCTTCCCCTTTATCTACAAATTCTTCAACTTCAAAATCTTCTTTTTTATTTTAATAATACTCCAAAACATCATTTGGATGCAATATAGGGACCACCATGTTTCTAAGACTAATAGTATTTTTACTAGGTCAAACCTACAATAGATTTTATCATTATCACAGACCCACTTTATAATCCAAGGGATCTGCATTTCCCTCATCCTTTCGTAGGTTACATTACTATGTAAAAAATTAATTTATTTAGTCACTTAATATTCCCCATAAGGCACTAAACCAATACCTTAAAATTGTATGATATCATCTTAGGGTATCCTAAGGATATTGACAATGAGGAGGGATTTCATAGCTCAATGAAATGAAAAATCAAAGTTCTACTTAAATTAGCATTATATAATTTTTTTAATAATCAAGGAAAAGATATCTTCATGCCCCATCAGGATAAAATCCACATTCCTGGGACATAACATATTTTTTGTGAATTTAAACATAAAATAGAATTATCCATAGAGCTCTATAGTATTAGGACCTTAAACTGTTTCATTAACCACCACATTCAATAGTTCCTCCTCAAATAAAAAATTATAATGGTTAGTAGTTAATGAACATTAATATTAAAAATATATAACTTTGTGAGGTACATTTAAACATCTATCCCACTACATTGATGAAAATGAATGATTTTTTTCCATCAACAATAGTATTGATAGAATATATATTTTCTAAAAATTCATACTCTAAAAAACTATAGAACTCATGAACCAACCCAGGGTAGAATGGTCAATAATTCATAGAGAACCATTCTATCAATCCCAGATCATAGATCAAATTCTAGACAAGCATCTTTCTCAAAGGCAACTAGGAGAAATGCAATTTTTTCTTAGTGATAACATTTCTAAACGTGATATAGGGATTTATTCATTCTAAATGATGAATGGGTTGACCTTTTTGTTTCATTGAGATATGTGACTCATTATGGGATCCACCAGGATGATTCCACAGATCCATTTTAACATAGTTTCAAGGGATGAACGAATTATATGGAAGGTCATGGGTTATGGGAGAAAGATAAAAAGAGTTCAATGGAGTTAAGTGAGGGAAAGGGTTCCTCAGTATGTTATTTTAGGTAAAATTTCATCTTTTATGGAATCAAAATAAACAATTAAATAAGTCTTAGATGTATAAATCTAAATAAAAATAATAATATTTTTTAATTATATAAAATAGAAATGGTAGCCGCAGGAATGTTTGTTCATAATGTCAGATTACGACATGGTGCCATCAGGACGGTAGCATTTTACGTTACCAAGTCATGGTATCATGTAACTATTCTATTTCATGGTATAATTATGATGTTAGAATATAAATAGTATTATGAAACTGTTGATCATCACGAAAGCATGACTAACCATCAATCAAGAACAATAAATACTAGTGATAGATTAGTGATCTTAGAATCCAATGATACATTATCCATGATAGTACCAGTCATGTGATTTATCTATTCTAAAACCATAATAAATTTTTGAATATAATATTTACCAATACATATCATTATAAGTTCATGTTTGATATATCTAACTAAATAAAAATAAAAATTCTCTGTGAATATGTCATGAAACTGATGTTCACTACCAACAAACTCAAGATTTATATCTCCCTTATGAAAATCGTCTCAAAAAAAATGATTTATTTTATCAATATGTTTTTTACTAATGTGAGAAACTCGTTACTTTAAAAAATTTAGAAAACATGTATTATAAAAAATTAATGTGACATGTAAAATTTATATTTCAAGTCTAGTAAAGTGTGTTTCATCCATAAAATATTTTCATAAAAACTAACTATAGCTATGTACACAGGCTTAGTAGTGGATAATGAAACAGAGTTCTGTCAACTAAGATACTATGAAACTTGCTACTTTCCCAAAAAGTGACATTTTCCATAACTTCTTTTTATAAATAACTTATAACCACCAAATTCAGCATCCGAGTAAAGAACACGACCAAATTTCTATCATCTAGAATTTATAAATCTTAAATTGGGAGATCTTGTGAAGTATTTAAAAATCATTCTGAAGGAATCTAAATTTTAATATTTTGGGGTTTTTTTAAAATGGGAACATATTGACACACTAAACATTATATCATCCCATCTAGTAGTTAATAATATTAATCATATGATTATAAATCTGTAAGATGTTTTATCAACTGGTTTCATATTTTCATCAAGTTCCAATTTACATCATTTCATCATTAGAGTGTCCATATAATTATTATTGTCCATACTAAAAAATTTTAAGAGTTATTTACTATATATGATTTTATTTAAAATAATCGAATCAATATAATGAAAACCCAGAAATAATTTATTTTTAACCATCAAACTCATTTAAAATTCACATTGCATAATTTTTTTAAAATTCTGCATAGAATATGATTCATGAAGATACATAAATAATATAATCAACATACATTTATACAACTAGAACAACTTTTGAAATTCATTTAATTAATAAATAATGGTTAACTATTAACTTATTAAAAGAATTTTAAAATAAAAAATTAACAAAGGTAATTATATAATGATCTGGGATATTATTTTAATACATATGATGATTTTATTAATTTGAAAACATGATTTGGAATGTGATAATTTTTAAATCTAGGGGTTATTCAATAAATATATCCTCAACTATATAACCATTTATGAATTCATTCCTCACATCAATTTGATATAATTTCATAATACAATGTTCTATATAAGAAATAGACATTTTTATGAATTCATGTCTAAATACTAGAGGAAAGGTTTCATCATATTCAATACCTTTTTCTTGACTATATCAATATGAAACAAGAATTTCGTTATTTCAAGTTATTTTTTCTAACACATCAATGTTATTTCTAGACACCCATGCAGTGGAAATACATATGTTGTCCTTGGGTATTTCAACTAGTTCTTAGAATCTATGTCATTCAAACTAATTTACCTCGTATTTTATTTACATTCCCTATAATTCATCATTAACTCCTTCATTTATGTTATTAGGATCATGTTGCGATAAGAAATTTGGATGCTTGACATGGTTTCTAAGAGAATCTATTATTTGAGTTCCATTATCAATGTCTCCTAAAACCACCTCTATGTTATGATATTAATGAGTCATAACGACTCTAGGAATATATGTTTTTTTACACTCCATTTTCTTATATATGTTTTATTACAATTGTTTTCTTCTAATAGGAGATTTTCTACATTATTTTTGGTGGAATTATAACTATTTTTATCATTATTTTCCATATTATAAAGTTCATCCCCAAGATTTTCTGAAGATATTTTATGTTCATGTGGATTTGTCTCATTAAACATGACTTGTAGATATATTTTCACAATATTAGTCCTTTTATGATATAGAATTTAATATTTACTTGTTTTATAATACTCAATGAAAATTCCATCATCACTTATGGATGAAAACCTATCAAAACTCTCTTTTTTATTGAGTACAAATAATTTTCAACCGAAAAATATAATATAATTAACTTTGGTTTTCTACCACTCTATAATTCATATAGGTTCTTATTTAATATTGGTCTAATAAAATATCTATTAATTATATGTCATTTTCTATTTAAAACATCTTCTAATATATAAACAGATAAATCATAATCATTGAGTATATTCTAAGAAATCTCTTCACAGGTTAAATTTCCTCTTTCTGCTACAAAATATTATTGAAAGGTTCTTATATCAGAAAAGTTTTGAATTTTACAACATTGTGAGTATAATGATTCAAATATTTATTTTTTAAAATATTAACCATGATCACTTCTTATGATCAATATTCTATGTCAACTATGACTTTTTTACAGATTTAGAATTTTATTAAAAATAAGAAAGAGTTTCTCTTTTATGAGAAATCAAAAAGATCCATGCATATCTTGAATAAACATCCACTATAACATAGAATTTTTTTTCAAAGTAAACTAGGGAATCTAGAAATTCTAAACAAAACCATGTGGAAAAAATTTAAAGGCTGACAATTTTAGACATATTTAATTAGTTTGAAAGTTATTTTTTACTGCTTTCCCTTTTGATAAAAAATATTGAATTTTCTTATTTGGAAATAATGTTTTGGGATTTCCTTGACATATACATCAATAATTATCTATATGATAGAGAATATATTTCAATGGACTAGTCTCATTTTCCAATGACATGATTAGTTTTTAAAGGTAGATAAATACAAATTTTTTTTAAGAAAAATATAATTCAAATCAACAATATAAACATCATCATTTTTTACAGCAATAAAAACAAAAGAATTTTTGGAATCAAATACTTTTCAAGAATGGTTTCAAAATATTATATGACAAGTATAATCACAAAATTTAGAAATACTAAGATGTTTATATTTTAATTAATATATTAATAAATCATTATAAATTAAAATAGTTTTAGAGTTTCTTATTTAACCATGTCCAATTATTATTTCTTTGGAATTATAAAAAAGTGCCATATACACCATCAACATGGATTAGATTATTTGTGTTTGATTAGTCTACATTCATATGTTAGGAACATAAATTATCAAGATAAAATAATTGATTACTCTAATTTTTGAACTAGGTTTCCTAAAAAATATATTTAAACATGTAACAATTCTGTTACCCATATTTTATTGGGTTGTAGATGTTAATAATAAAATATTTAGGAATCTATTAATTTTTTAACTAGTTTCCAATAAGAAAATATTATACATTAGTAAATGAAAACATCAATATATCATATAGAATGAGAATTATTAATAGAAATAGTAGAATTAGAAATTGAGATTATTTGTTTTTATAGACCCTTCTCTCTCTATTTTGATAACCAATTCAGGTAGTTTACCTATGTTTAGTTTTCTTTCCATGATTCTGGGTGATAGTTTTTATTCTATGACTGAATTTCACTAAATCATTCGTTAACTATACATTAGAAAATATCATTGTTAAGACCCGTAAATTTCAAGTAAATTTATTTTCTTAATTTCTTTGGGATTTTACGAGTACACATTTTCTAACGGAACCTAATTCCAAGGCCCGGCGTGCCCCGAATAATTTTCCGATGTTTAGCTTGGGTACATTCAGTGAACGAACGAGTGGGGTTTTCTAACTTTTGAACCGGTGCTCAGAATTGAAATCTGAGGTCACCAATGAAACCGCAGCGCCGGTAATTGCTTAAGAAAACATTTTCTGAAGGTGTGTTTGCTTGGGAGGAGTTGTTATAAAATGTGGTTTAAGTGAATAATAAAATAAAATTTTATTAAAATTTTATTTCTTTTTCCTAAGTAGTTATATCCTAAGTAAGGGAGTTGGGGATAGGACCCACTAGTTGTTAACTAACTTTGAGAGGATTAAGGTGGGGTGGGGCCCACACGAGCCCAACCCCTCACCTTACTCTAAATCCCCTAACCCCCCTCACTTAAGTTATGTAACTCTCTCACATTAATTCATGCCAACTAAACATCTAATTAATTAGACAACATAAGTTTAATTAATTAAGGGATTTCTTTTCAAAATTTGAAATGAATGACATGCCTTAATAAAATAATAGGAGTCTTATTTTATTAGATTAGTTTGGTTGTGTTGAGAATTGAGAGATAGGGAGAGTTCTTCTTCTCTTGTGGAACTTCATCTTCTCCGGCGAAGAACATCACTACTTCGACAAAGAACGCCGTCAGGCTGTTCGTTTTTCTCTCCGCGTCAATGAAAGGGAGACGTCGCTTCCTCCTCAGACGCTCTCCGTCGACGTATACGGAGCCTCACCCAACGACGTTGTTCTCTGTAACGCTATCTTCCGCGAACTTCTTTGAGGTAGGGGTTGATTTTACGTTCATGATTAATTTGATGTTCTTCGTTAATTATTGTCTGATTGTTATCAATATAACAGGAGGAGGTCAGACCGCACAAACATGGATGATCCTCCTCCCCATTTGTTTTTGAACTTCTTCATGGCTTGAAATGGAGATGATGCGGTGCCGTCGCACCGTGCGGGAATGAGAGAACCACGTTCAGAGCGGGCCGCGACGAAGGAGCGCGGTGGTGCCGCGCCACGCCGGGGAAGCCGAAGGAGGCTGCGGCGGAGGAGCGCGGTGCCGGCGCACCACAACGGAGCACCAAGGGCGCCTCAGCTGGGGAGGGCGGTAGCCGTGGCGGGCCGCAGAGGAGGGGCGCGGTGCCGTCGCGCCGTATCGGTCTGTCAAGAGCCGCGGCCAAGGGCCGCGGCGGTTCCAGAGGAGGCGGTTGGGATCGGCTGGCCGCTGGCGCACCAAGAGGTGGGACCGGCAGGTACCGCGCCAGCTCACTGGCCGGCCATTACGACCGGCCGTTTTCAGGAAGTCTGGGGGTTCAAAACCCCCAGGAATCTCAGCTATGGCAGACCCCACATGGGTCTACTATTTCTTCAATCAAGGGGTTAGTTCCCCCTTCACATTCAGTTCGGCCAAAGGCCGAGCCGCTGGCCCCGCCGGCCGGGCTGGGCCACCCGAGCCAGGCTGTGCCAGCCTCGTAGGGTCGGGCTAGACGCGCTGGGTCGTGCCGCCAGCACTGGGCCGGGTCGCACCAGCCTATTCGGGCCATGCCATTTGGGCCAAACCTGGACCCAGGCCGGGTCGACCCTGTTCGGGCTGACTTAGGGGGTTTTGGCCCGGGTCGGTCCGGGCCCAAACCCCCCAAATTCGGTTATTTTCGTTCAAACACCCATAACATGGGATACAGACTTGCGATTGATGAACTATCAGTTGGGATGCAATCCTTGGATCGATACAGTCGTTTCGGTATATTACACTCAAGGTTCCGGTGAATTTTGGGTATAGTCGGTTTGGTTCGAACACGAAACCAACTGAGCCCTCAGAGTAGAAACACTTATAACTTGAGCTCCGTACATCCGATTGATGTGCCTTTGACTTCATTGGATTCTTCTTAGTGAGATGGTTCCTTTGTCTTACTATGCTCGTGGTTTGGACTCAGCTAGAGTACGTTCGGGTTGGTTCGTACACGAAACTAACCGGGCCCCCGTGGCTAAACGGCTAATAACTCACAGACCAGGCGTCCAATTGACACGCCGTCTATTGTGTTGAGACCCCTGTGATGAGGCGGTCCTCTGTGATACATCTTTGTGGGACATTGAGATACTTGGAGTATCAAACAGTAGCTCATGTAGTGGACACTCTCGAAGACGAGCATGTGGAGTGCGGAGACCTAGTAGTTGTGGACCTGATGACTTCTTGTCAGATTCGATTCGGAGTGACTTGTATAGCCCAGTGGGGTGCACTACTTTGTGAGGTGGCATACCCATGGCAGAAGAGAACTACTTTGTGAGGTGGCAGACCAGAAGTACTTGACAGGAGGAGTACCTCTGTAGGCTATGAGGGGGGGAACTACTGTGTGAGGTGGGAGACCCATGGCGGGAAGCACAACTTTGTGAGGTGGAAGACCCGCGATACTCGACTGGAGGAGTACCTCAGCAGTCTAAGGTTAGTGAGTAGCACCTCAGAGTCATGATAGGACTACTTTGTTCGGTAGAGGAGTTCTCCAGCATCCATGGTTTCGACATCATGAATAAAAATCCTGGTTTTATTTGAGTCGTTGACCTTTTTGTTTCCTCATGATTGAAATGGGTTACATGATAACTTAGGAATATGTAAGGGCATAAACCTAAATAGTGGTTATCCGTTGAATTCATAACCTTGGTGTTTCCTCATGATTGAGATGGGTTACTTGATAACTTAGGTATAAGTATGAACTTATACCTAAGTAAGGGTTATATTTTGAGATTCTTCTTGTGGTTATCCTTGTTGGATTTAGTGAGACCTAGAGGGTCTCGGGGTCCCTACTGAGTATCGTTATACTCACCCCTGCATGTGCTATGCCCGCACCTCGTTGTGTTGGATGCAGATGACGTAAAACTCTGACGGAGGCCGAGTGTACGAGGACTGGATGACACCAGGAGGTGGACCTCTCGACGAGTCGGTACCCGGAGGTGGACCACACGACGAGACGGTACCCGGAGGAGCACCTCACGACGATCCGGTTCCCAGAGGGGGTTGTCATACAAGGACAATATTGGAGCTACGCTATCTATACCTACCCTTCAGGTAGGATCCGTGGCGGTGATCCAGGAGCAGCTTGTCATCTTCCATCTATTTTGTCTTTTACCTTATACATTACAGTTTGGCTTGTATTTCCGGACCCTTTACTTTCAGCACTACTTTTGTTTCAGTTTTACTTACTGTTGGCTTCCACTTGCACTATGTAGTGTTTTTTTCTTTTATAAAGGCAATGCTTCCCAGTTATTGGGATTTACGCCTTTGGTGCTAGTCGCCAGCCCCTGGCCTATGGAAGGAGGGATGGGGGTAGTCACGGCACGGGCCCTGAGGATGGGTCATGACAAATTAGTATCAGAGGAGTCGGTTCTACCACAAAACATAAAACTCTAATATTTTCATTCAATGAAGCAATAGTGTTAAGGGTACTAAGTGCGGTCTTCATTTTAGGGAGTCTAGTGTTGGTGTGGGCGGCCGACGTATCCATACACCAGGACCCTGACTTCTGATTTCCGACTTAGTACATTGAAACACTGTTTTTGTTAGTGTTTTTTAAAATTTTCCCTTAAATCAGATCAAACTAGGTCATCCCACCAGGTATAGTCATTTGACCGTGTCACATCTGTTTCTTTCAGGATGCCTCCCCGCAGACCACCAGCTAGAGCCCTGAGAGTTGTACGTAATGACAGCCCACCGAGCGACGAGGCCTCAGTACATGGCCCTCTTCTAGTTGAGGCACCAGTGGAGGCACCAACGGTACTACCACCCATTGGGCCACTGATTCCACCAGCCCCAACAGTAGGTGCTGCACGCCGCTTGAGCGTGCTGCGTGAGTTCCAGAACCAGAGGCCACCCAGGTTCAGGGGAGATACGGACCCACAGGCAGTTGAGGATTGGCTGGAGGCTGTAGTGAGAGTCTTCAGGCTAGTAGGTACACCAGCGGACTTCATGGTGATCCTTGATGCCAGCCTCCTTCACGCAACAGTAGGCAGATGGTGGAGCATGATGCTCCAGATGCATGACGAGACGTCCCTTCTAGGGGCAGACTTCGAGAGCCTGTTCTGGGAAGAGTTTGTACCAGCCACCCTATGAGCGGTGCAGATATAGGAGTTACTTCATCTACAGCAGGGCAGCATGAGTGTAGCTTAGTACTCAGTGAGGTTCACAGACCTCACGCGCTACTCCACAGACAAGGTACGAGACCCGTTCTTTGGGGCTCGGACCTTCGAGGGGGGACTAAAGCATGAGATCAGAGCTTTGATGATCCCTCTCTGCATCCTGACTCAGGAAGGGGTGTAGGAGGGAGCCCTCTTAGTGGAGAGTTTCCTTACTGAGCAGACTCCAGCAATGGGACCCACCACTAGTTGACTAGCAGTGGAGTCTTCTACAGCTGGCAGTAGACAGATGACGCAGAGGTCCAGGAGGGCCAGACCTATAGGGAGTCGATCGGACGACTCAGGGTCGGTAATGAGAGGCACCAAGGATATAGATAGACGCAGACCTTCCATGCTATGTTACACATGTGGATGATGGGGTCACATGGCTCGTGACTATCCGACCCACTGCTCAGACGATCAGCAGATAGATGAAGAACCTCCCAGACAGAGGCATAGGTTCGATCGAGGCGGACCGCAAGGAGCAGGAGGCAGAGGTAGAAAAGCTAGACGTGCAGATAGAGGTGGATGACGCTTCGAGGTTTCGCCACCACCGCCACCCGAAGGACCTCCCCGACCGCAGGGAACTGCTGGATAGGGGAGAGCTCAGCTTCAGGTAGATGAATCATATGATTACGGAGCTCCGGAAGCAGGTGGACAGAAGAGGGTCTAGGCATGGAGGCCCTTGTTCTTGGTGTTTTTAGTTTCCATGTGGTCATTATTGTAGTTATATGTTTCATTGTAATTTGAGCTACAGTAATAAAAGACTCCTTTCTTGTGACGATTAATTTACTCTCCACTTAGTATGGTTGATACTGAGAGGTTTCAGTTAAAACTATTGACTTGACCCTCACTTTTGAGTATTCTACTGGAGGATACCCAGTAATCACACACTGATGCTGACAGTGTGACTCAACCCTTGGAGGCGAGAGTGAAAGTTGGATCTATTGGTATTATCCTCATAGTCAGTCTATGTGTATTCCATTTCCATTTTATATCTTGTTCCTTTTTCTTCAAATTTATTATTTTTTATCAACATGAAACGACATTATTTGATGCTTGAAATCCTTTAACACTCATTGAATAGATAATTCATTTATTTATTAATCCATTTTCAACATTTTTATCTACTTTTATTTTTAACATACTTGTATCCAAAGTTGAATTTCATTTTCAAGTTCATCTTATAATAAAATATATTAGAATTTAAAGCTAAATTATCAATTTGATCATTAGAATTAATGATTTATTAAACAACAATTGGAAATTCATCTTTGATAATCTCTTATTTCATAGACTTATATTTCAAGAAGGATATTGAATTCCTCTTATGTTTATAAACTTCTTCCTTATTTACTTGTAGTTCATCTTCATACATCTTGAGCATTTAGATTAGTTCCATCACTTGTAACTATCTAGTATCACATTGTTCCCTAATATAAATAGAGGTTCATCTCCATCTATCTAGTAATGATCTTAAGTGTCACATGACTTGATTCCTTTTAGAAATATTCTCTTCAAGTGTGTGCATTGTGTTGAAAATTTCATTAAACCAAAGGTACATGTTAGAAAAGGATTAATTATGATTCATTTTAAAATCATCATATTTAATAGTATATGTATTTAGACACATTTTTTTTAATATTGTCTATTCCTCTATGAGAAACATCTAGTGTATCCCATATTTCATAAGTTGTATAATTGGTAGATATTATATTAAATTCAACCTTGAAAAAATTACAGTACAAAACATTGACAACATTATAGTTACAAGCATATGTTTCCTTAGATAAATCACTATAATATTTTCTAAAAGATTTAGGATTCTCATATACACACTTAATTACAATCCAAATATCAAACCCCATTCCCTACATATGAATATTTAATTTTAATATTATATTGAGAATCGTTACTTATATTAAAATAAGTAGGGTGATTGTTGGAAATTCTGTCATGCATAATATTATCTATAGAGATGTAAATTTAGATAAAAATGAAATTTAAGCTCATTAGTTAAAACAAGATTATTTTAAAAAGTTTTTTTGATGCTTTTATAACACTAAATTTTTCTCCTACAGGATAACTCAAGAGAGGTGTTTAATTGAGTTTATAATGAAATTCCTGTTAAAATTACTGAAACATATATCACCCAATTTGATAAAAATTAAAAGTTAGAAAAATAGAAGAATTATATAATTGGTTATTTTTAAAATATTATCAAAATATTGATTAAAACTATGTCGAAATACATTTTAAAATAATTTTACTTTTAAAGATATTTTTCTCGTATCAACCACTGTATATAAAAAAATAATTTCAATTAAATATCATAGAAAATATTTTAAGTTATTTAGATATCGTACACTAGTTTGATTTAAATTACCTATACCAAAACAAGTAATGCTTAAAAATAATGAACAATAGAATTAAATAAGGGTTTTATTCTCATGTCAAGGTTTAGCCCCCTCCACATGGAAATCATTAATTTCTTAAATATTTAATTTAAAATAAACTGATCCAATCCCAAGAACAGATTTTAAAAATAAAATCACACAATAATATCTTTGACAAAATCATCTTTCATAGTTATACATTGGATAAAACAAGTACAATTCACACAGTGTCTCTTCAATAGATTTACTTGGGAATCCAAATGAGAATAAAGGAGGAAAGGTTTCAAGCACCCTCTATTATAGTATATAATTATGTGTTATACATATAATAATTGTACAAAAAAGTCAAAATAATACTAAAAAGGATTGATAAATAAATGGGATATGAGAAAATGAGGTGCTTCTTGATCTGATTAGCATTAGTTGTTTAGGATCCCTCAAATCTATCTATGAATGGAGTTCAGAAAAATATATCAAAAAATGATGGAAAATAGAGTGTCATTATTGTCGGGAAATGTCTTCTATTTTCAATCTAAAATTGTACAATATTCTTCCACCCTAACATGTGTCTTTTTGTTTTTATGTTTTTGCAGCATATGCGAGCCAATTTTTTCTAGTTCAATTCATTTGAAGAACTATCACACACACATGAGGAAATTTTTTGGGAATTTATTTCTCTCTTGGTTTAGATATCTGCTCCCAAGAAATGATATAACAATCTAGATCCTGGTAATATGAATAAAATCATTAATGGTATTAATTTTTTTTAATATATGTGTAGATTTTTTAAGAGTAACAATTCCCAAATCCATGTGATATTATTCAGCATTAAATGCATAATGTTTTCATTATTTAAATAATTTATTCTAGTGAAAAATCATGTACATGTATAAATGTGAAAAAATGTTTTTTCCTAGTGCATGGTCATGTGATACTTGGTTTTTATCTGAACATTATTAAAATTCTAAAATATAAATAAAATTAGAAAAATGAATGTAGGGTAATATAAGCACCTACCAAGATGTGAGAGTGAAATGGATAAGAAATCAGAGATATAAAATAATTAGAAAGAGGGATTATAGAATTTATGGATGTCACTTCCTCATGATGACACGACAATGATGGGAAGGATATATAATGAGTACTTGAAGATTTAAATTATTCAGGCATTAATTCCTGGTGTCATAGTAGGTACATTTGATCACATTCTATGTATTTTTTTTCTTATATTGACATTAGTTAGTTATTAAAATTATTATTATAACTGATTATTTTTTATTATATATAATTGTCTATATTCCTATACATTTAGTGAATTTAGAAATACATAGTGTGTTCAAAAATGGAAAAAGGATAATTACGAAGTTCATCCCAATACTCTGGCTAATGTTGAAACTAGTGATCCTATTGATCTCATTTTTTTCCCTCAGTAACTGGAGTTATTTTGATATAACTGAATGTTTTTTTTTCATTTTTTAATGATTGCAGTTATAAAAAATTTTGAAAAAGTTAAAATGCATTTTTTTGAGTATTCTATCCAAAATAAGATATTGTTGGTGAGATTATCATGATTCCAACAATGGCCCATTAAACCCTAGGTTGATGATATTGATATAAACCCAACCCTGCCTCTTAGTGTGATATTATTTTAAGATGTTTTTAATAATCAAGAAAAAACATTACACATAACACATAATTTATATATGATATAAATATTATTCACTTTTCTTGCAGTGTTAAAGTATTGAATTGAGGATGCTGAAAGGACATGAAAATGGGTCTTTTTGATCTTCGGTCATGACCCTAAAACACGAGCTAACCCATAAAGTGTTTCTATTTTATTACGAAATTATTATAAAAATATATATCCAAATATGAGGCACGTTATTTATCAAAATAAGGGGTAAAAAATAATGGCCCCTACACTAATGGATGGTGTGTTTGTACTTGACCTAGCAAAAACTCAGATATCCCCTAACAATTGTTCCATTAACACTGGATTTATCCTATTAATTTTTTGAAATAATATTTTCTTATATTAAATTTACTAATTTAATATACAATAAAAAATACTATTAAACTTATTGTATTGTGTATACATGATGGTCATTCATATTTTATTCATTCCAAAATTTTGTTTTAATGAAAAGGGAGTGATAGAGGAGAAGGAAGACACCGAATGTGTGAAGAAAAAGTGTTCATTGTGTGTTATTTAAAACTAGAATGAGATAGATAAAGAGTTCATGGGTTACCAACCTTTAAAAACATTGTTTTGGTCTTTGGATGGTCTTGAGTTAAAACACCTACCTGTAATCCAAGTAGGTTGTCATTTTTACTTTGTGACCTACCACATATATTCTTCACTCACCTCTAAAAATTTCTATTATGTTCAGGTGTCATATGCGGTGGCTTACAATAACTATGTTTCATGGATAGTAAATGGTTAAGCTGGACCTATGTATTTTTCTGTTCCATTATATTTTCCACATCTGTATGTTCTTTTTCATCAACCTGGATAACATATGAATAATAAAATGATTCCAATAGTTAATTTTTTAAATTAAATGTGGTCTAAAAAAATAAATGAACCAATTTTTAAACTATCATGACATGATGTGTCCCCATTTCCAATTTTAGTATTTTAAAAATCATTCTTATTAACATTATATTCAAGATAATTTTTTTCCATTTGACTACATAGAACATCGATTGAAAGAGAATAAAATATATTACTTCACAATCAATTGAACCACATACATTATTAATTAGCTCACAAAGTTTCTATAAAATATTTCTATTTCATCCCAAACATTCTGTATGATCCTACAAATGAGAGATAAAGGTTTCCATCATTGATAAAAGAAATTCGTATTATCTGGGGATGGTTGTAGAAAGGATTAAGTATATACGGTGTAAAATGTACATGGTAAGTCCTCGCATTAGAACACATAATCTATTTATGGATATTATTCATATAGATAAATGTATGAAAACATTATATTAGATGGATATATATCCTCTCCATGAGAAATAATTTCTTAAAATCCTTATTCAATACTGAAAGAGTGTTTAGGTGAATAATTGTAAAATCAAGTAAATGATTTAAAAAACATACAATGCGATATTTTATTGAGGAGTTTATTTTTAAGGGAAATTTTTGTTAAATAAAATATATTAAATATTTATTAAAATTTTGTGTTTGAATTACACTACTTTCATGACATTTTTAAAGTCAATTATGTGAATAGTCAATAAAATAAATTTATTGGTATCTTAAGTTAAATAATATATTAAAAAAATTAAAATAAATAAAATTATAATATTCATCAATTGTTATTGGATATGGTCTATAATATGATCCACTATCAACATATTGGTCAATTTTCATTTTATGAAAACATTCCTAGACCTAGATGAGTAAAAACATTGTTTATTGTGGTAATCATCAAAATGGTGATGATGGGGATAAAAATAAAAGATAAGAGTTAAAAAAATTACCTAAACATTTATAAATATTATTGTATTATGGGTTTTATTCTTATCTTCATCATATCCTTATAATTTATCAATTTGGATCCACTAAAGTATGAAAACTAATTTATATTAATTTAAAACATTAATTAATTCTAATGGTGAAACTCACCATCCTTATATAAAGAAAACCACTATCCTCTCTTCCTCACTGTTCATGATCCACTTATATTGATTGAAAACTACAAAAAACAATTCTTAATTTCATAAGACACATTATAAATATTATATTTTTCTTAAAATACCATCTATATGGTCTTTATTATAATTTCCTCGGAGCAAGAACCACTAACTAGTGCCTCGAGCTGAGTCGCCACATGACATCAAGCACACCTCCCCATATTCCCAATATCGTTGACTAGCATAAAGGGCTAATAAATCTTGTAGGGAGACTGTAAAATGATTACTAGAGTAATACAAATATTATAACATATAAAATAAAGTAAAAAAATAATAAATAAACCATAATCATGCATTACCAACCAATTCCCAGACAAGGTACAAACCCCAACAAAATAATAAATATGTCATGCCATGATAATGGAAAAAATTTAATAAATCCCAAAATAAATTCAAAACCCAAATCCCCAGAATGGGTCCTGACTCCATGTTTAGATCCGCATACATTAAAAACCCAAGCCCAACTCAACTCCCAATCATAGGGCCCTTGCCCTAGTCCATACCTACAATAATGGATTCTTCTCAGGTACCCCATTGCTATCTGAGTGGGGTGTGAGTACAACTCAGTAGGACACCACCAACAGTTTTTACAAGATATAAAATCTAAATAGATATTTAATGTAAGCATAAAATAAAAGACAAGACAATCCAATGATAAATCAGGTTCCCTTAGTTAACAATATTCACTTTAACAATCTCATTCATTATTTCCATTTTCATCATTTATACCATCTTCATTATTAAATTAATTTCAATCACATATTTCATGGGTTAAGAATTTTCATCATATTCACTTTAGCCTATGCCGAATAATTATCACGTATAAGTGAATAAGGGATTTTTCCTATGTCACTAGGAATATACATTTCGTTAAAAAAATACATCATACATACCATGTAGCCTTTGTCCTAGTAGTTTCATCAAATGAAACTATTAGTGGTATCGATTATCAGACCCTTTTCTAACCCATGCATTATGGGATGTTGTTTATAGTCTCATTCTGACCTAACCCATGGACATAGATCCTTAAGTCCAATGCCCCATAAATACCAATTAAAGTGCACATAGTTATTTTATCCATTTACCACATATTCTATAATGGAAACCCAAAAAAAATACACATAACATTCCCAATTCACATTCCATTTATCACATAAATTATACTTATGCATAAACAAATTAACACATTTATTATTTACATATCATATGCCATCCAACACATACTAAATCCAACCCAAATCCCATTTAATTATTTTACCCACTTAGCATAATTAACAATTCCACGACCTTATTATATTTAACATATTCATCAATACAAGTGAATTAATTCATTTAAGCATTTATTAATTCATATGACTCAATCAACTTATTCATTTCCATTCAAATTTCATAAGACACTTGAAACATTCACATTAATCTATTTAACCCCTTTTTCACATTATGCAAAACAATCCCTAATGATGTTACAAAAACTAGAAATAACAGCTATTAGTTATATTTTTTATTCAAACTATCATATCAAAATATTTATCTTCGGATTTATTTAAGCATAATGAAACTCTATGCTTTACATCATAATTCACCATGTATGGGAATATGGGTCCTGCCCACGGGTTTCCCTCAACCATTAAAATTAATCTCAATGCATCCCATGGGGATCATGAGGGGTCTAAATCATCATTTACCCAACTATTTTACCAACTCTTACTAATGAAATCAAATACACATTACAATGGAAGTAATTTCACAACCACATATGAAAAAATCTATAAGAAAACTATGGGATATAACTTGTAGACCACCTACCTTGAATCTGAAGATGAAATCGCCCTTAACATTAGACTTAGAACTGGATTCAAACACCCCATGATGCTCCAACCTAAGATCCACTGAAAAAAAGGACTATAGGGTTTCAAAGGAGAATAAATAAACCACAAGGACAAATATAGAATTAGAATCAAGTGGATTATTAGACTCAACCGAAGAATCAATTCGCAACCAATGATGCTTCAAATGGATAAGAAATGAAGTAGAATGATCCATTAGATACTTGGGAGAGTTTGTTACATTAATAGGAATGATAGGAAAATAAATAGTGAATCAATTGAGTAGGAACATAAAATTACTGATGGGGTAGTTTGGTAAATTCTCACTTTTTATTTGGGCACGTGGTTTGGCTGCATGGTTTTACAAACCATATATAAATCGTGTGCCTACCAATTTCCAAGGGGATTTGAGTTATATGATTACCTAGGTTTTCCAGCATGGTTTGGAAAAACATAACTAATTATGTGGAATAATTATGTCTAGGTCCACCTATTTTAGACTTTCCCCTTGAAAAATTTTACTTATCCATGAACCCCTCTACCTAGCTAGCATGGTTTGGGAACACGGTTATCTCTAACCATTCGCCAACAATGAAACATGTACTAGATTGAAAAATACATTTTATTTCATCTCTCACACCCCTAGAAAAACCCCAAACATCATCATAAACCTAGAAACATTCTATGAACCAAAATTCAGATATTTAAACCCAAATTGTAAACATGAACATACCTCCATGAAATCTAAGATCTTATATACTCCCCACCTTATAATGGCTCATCCTCGAGCCACACTCCCAATAATCAATGTGTAATTTAAGCAATGATATTGGGCCAATGAGAACATATATATGAATCAATATCCGAAATTTCTAACTAGACATTACCATGATTCAATAAGACTAATAAAATAGGTTTAGTCTTGACTCATAGGATATTCTAACTAAATCCCACAATAAAAACTAGACATTCCGCAATGTACACATTAGTCTCATGATCCAAAAAATCAATATCAATCACATGAGATGGTTTATGATGATATTTACAAATATTTGAAACATGAAAATCATCATTCAATCCATTAGAAATTTGTGTAAGATCAAATCAGTACTCCATTGGTCCAACCCTCTCCACAATCACAAACATCCACATGTACAATGGGGAAATTTTTAACATTTTTCGAATTCGATGGTGCAAAATCCTTGGGGAAGACCAAAGAAACACATGATCAGCCACCAACATATTATAAGGTCTACAATTAAAATCATCATATAACTTCATCCTACATTGAGTCATTTCCACACATCTCCAAATAAACTGAACTCATTCCACCGTCTCTTGTACAAGACTTATTCCCACAAAATCTGATTCTATAGATTACGTCCAACACAATGGACATATACATGGTCTTCCAAATATTTAATAATATATTTCTATATAAATAATTTTCTAGTGTCTATTATATTACGAAAACTCTACAGTATTCATAAGTCCTCAACTTGTCCACTATCAGTTGAATTGTTTTCTTTGACATGCTGTCTGTCTGTGGGTGAAAATCCAAACTAAAAAACACATGGGTATCAATATCACTTTTTAGTCCCTTAAATAGGTTAGATGTAAAATGTGGATCATGATATGAAAATATGGTGCCTAGTACCCCTTTAAACTGCACTATCTCTCGAATGTACAAATCACCCAACTAATCCACAGTGGAAGTCTCTAAGATCAGTATGAAATGGGCCACCTTAGCCAACTGATCCACTACTGCCAAGATAGAATAATAATTCCAAAGAATACATGTATAAACTATGAAAAAATACATCGTCACATCATCCCATTTTAGTTTTGGAATTGGAAATGGATGCAACTAACCACCAGGCCTCTACACCCAAGATTTTACTTACTAGAAGTTAAGGCATCGAGCAATGAAATCTATAACTTAATTATTCATCCATGGCCACCAATAATTCCTACGAATATAATGATACATTTTGTTCAAATGAACATTCATTATCCACTTTGATGTAGAAAACTAAATCATCAACTTTTCCCACATACTTTTTGGCACAACCACAAGGACAAAAATATAAATGATCTTATCATCTCCAACGGTACAACCCTAAGGTGCCTCCCCACATTTAAAACTCTCCCTCAAGAATACACATTCTAGATTATCATACTGCACTTCGATAACCTAAATCAAAAGAATGGATTCAACTTCCAAGCATGCAAGGTTCTTATACCCTTGACCATCCGACTCCTCAAGATGAATATTAGTAAACAATACCATAATATTCCATTCGGAATGCGATTCCAGAACTACCTAATTTTGAGTCTTCTAACTCATAGAATCTACAACATTTTCCCCTTCTCGATGTATAAACTAGCTCAAATTCATGTATTTTTATATATTCAACACATGTTCACTAAATTATGATTTAAATAATGCATGAAGGATATATAATTAAGGATTTTAAGATAGGTATTAACCATTAACTATTATCCTATAATGTAATTCTACCATTATTTTAAGGAATATACCACCGTTTCCAACTTGAGGTCAGGCATAAGCTAATTTCTTTAATAAGGCCTCAATATTCCTGACTCATACTCCATAAATTGATCATCCTACATCAACAATATTCCAATACTAACACCAAATGCCTCAAAAAACAAGGTATATTTCTTACCAAGATCAGTTATGTTCATAATAATTGTGGTAGTGAACCACATATTTAATTAATGAAAGGAAACCTCACAAGACCTAGACCAATAAAACTTAATACCCTTCTTGGTCAAAACTGAAATTGGAATATCCAAAAGGGAAAATTCCTTCATGAAACTTTGGTAATAAATGGAAAAATCAATAAATCATCAATCCTATAAAACATTCTTGGGATGATCCCAAGACATAACTATCTACCCCATATCCCAATCCATATATAAATTTTTTACATGATTATGTCCCCTAATAAATACTCTTTATCGATCCAAAAAATGAAATTTTTATATCTTGGAGTATAGACTATTCCCTCTTAGTTTACTCATGATTATTTAATAAAGGATCGCATTATTTTCAGTATTATTATATTAAAAAAAGGTAAAAAAAGTAAACTACAAATTGATCCAGATATGGTTGAAATAATCAATTCATCAAAAATATAAGCATTTTCAGTGCATTGGTAAATTGAAAAAACATAAAAAATTCATATAACATGTACATAATTCTAAAGGGCATCCATGGTATATTAAAAATTCTCACCCTTAATTGATGATTTCCTGAAAAAAAAATTAATTTTTTGAAAACACTAATGCACCTCTCAGCTGATCAAAAACATCATCAATATGAGTAAATGTTTATAGGTTCTTTACCAACATATGATTCATCTTTCTATAATTGACACATATTTGAAAATATCCATCATCGTTTTTGGAAAAAAATACAAGAGATCCCCAATGTGATGTACCGGGGAAGATAAATTATTTATTCTCCAACTCCTCTAACTGGTTTTTAAGAACCTAGAGTTCTACAAGTGTCATTTTATATGGAAGAATAGAAGCTAGTTCTTCACCTGGCATCAATTATATCATGACATCAATACCCCTATTATGTTCCATTAATGATAAATCTTCAAGGAATAAATCTTGAAACTAATCCACCACAAGAGTAAAGATATACATTTCTTGTCTCCCATCATCCAGCACAAGACAAACCACTATGGCTTTGATTTCACACAATTATTTACAAAATGGACATTCACAGCCTTCCCAAACATCCCATTTTCAAAGATGGACATATGTGTCTCCCTCAAGATATTTAAATGTTTCCCTATAATGGTTACGACCAAAAGTTTCTTGGTATTACATGAGCCTTCCATAGCCAAAAATTAGATCAAACCCCAACATCTCAAGCATGATCAAGTCCCATTAGAAACGGTACCCAACATCCTCAAACAGCAACCTCTTACAATACATACTATTCTCAACCCTTCACCCTAATGGTTTATCAATTGATATGATCCTAAACATATGTTCCACTATTATACCCAACACAACAAAAAACTGAGAAGAAATAACATAATTATAGGAACATGTTTCAAATAAAGAACTAGTGAGGGTGGGATATACATGGATCATACCTAGAACTATAAATGGATCAACCTAGACAACCGTAGGTGTAGATGTGATCACATAAAGAAGACATTACCCCTTATCTAGGCCTTAGTCTGAGTCCCTAGGGTGGAACTGCACTGTTGGTATGGACACACTAACCGCAGAGTTCCATGTATTCCACCTATATCTGTAATGATAGTTGGACTCCAAAATCTATCATGATTAGGGGTAACTGATCCCCTACCATCACTTATAATGGTCCTTGATCCTCCACATATGTGTAGCTATTAATGTTTCCAATATAACCTATTCATATGACCCATCTTGCCACATACTTGACACTCAACTGGTGGCTGAGTCACTCACCACGCATATGCCCTTCCCATTAACAATGATAGAAAAAGACATGGTCTCTACTTAGATATGTTGTTTTCTCATCGAAAAACACTATTCAATATCACCCTAATTAAGATTTATGAAATGATGCTTCCTTCCCTTGGATGTCACACCATTGCTTCATGTGACTAGAACAAAAAACCCACTACCTAAGGCCTCCTTCAGTTACCCTTCTCAAATAAGGGTGTGACACACTACATCTACAAATATATTTAAAGTTATATGTTTAAATGATACTTGATCTCATTTATTATCCCATCATGTAAACATTTCAGCGTCATGACCTTGCCTCTTAACTATGCCGGAATGAAGTGTTGCAAGGCCATTAAATTTCCTGCATAATCCATCACTCATGTTGTTCTCTAGTTCATACTCATCAACAATATAGCCCACTTTTTCATTAGGGTCTCTAGATAAAATCACTATAGAATATTATGTTAGAAGTCCTTCCATAGCATGCGATATGTTTTCTGGGTCTGAACTATGACATCCCACCAGTGCATTGTTGGTAACTGCAATATAGACATAACCAACATGATTCTATTCTCTACCAGATTATGTAAGTGATCCCAAATCATATTAATGGACTCTATCCATTGCTTGAAATCCTTTTAACCACACTATATATAATATTTTCGAGGGCGTTGAAACTGAAATAGTCTGGTTAGATCAAACATACTCTGAACTGCCCACCCTGGGTCCCATCCCATCATTTGAATATAACTAGTGAGGTTTTTATGGAACTTATCCTCTACCTAATTACTCTAAACTACTAGAATTTTATTCCCCACATCTGGAGGGTCTTGCTCAGAAATTTCCTCTTATTTCCCAACCAATACTTTTTTATGTGGTGTAATCTACCTATAATTCAAAGCAAAAGTCTTAGAACACATAATATAATGTTTAACAATTTACATAAAAAAGACTCTTCACTAGCAAGAAAAACTCATCATGAATGCACTATTCAATCATAAATAGTCACTCCTACAACACTACCCTCTTCCATCCTTATAGCAGTTGTGGTCTAACATGGTTACAAAAATATACTTGGACACATATACTTCATTTGAAACCTTTTTAAAACCATTTTCTAACTCATAATTCATATCATTACTCTTAATCACATTCCCCATTTTTTACATCCAATGTGTTTAATAATTTACAATCCTTCATTAATTACAATTCTATAACCCTTCACTATAATTAATCTTTTACACATTTTTTTCATCTTTATTATACACCATTTTCATCTGATTTTCTAGAAAGTAAAGTACATCCTTCCATCCATGTCCCACATACCCATCATGTGTGTGTGTGTGTCCTAATGCATGCTACCAATTTCATTAGGTACTTTAAATGATGAATAACTATACAACCTTATAGTATTATAACAATGGAAAAAATATCAAAAAATAGTGACATCAGACAACAAGTACCCCACCCAATAGTAAAATATCATTAAACTATAAAAAACACACTAAGAACAGTAATTCACACCCTGGACACATCAGTTTTCCCCTATACATGGGTTAGCTACTCCCATTCATGAGACCATTTCGAAGGCTTGGAACTTCCTATCCTCATTTCTACCATCCCAAATAGTAATACTATAGAAAAAAATCACTCTAATATTACTTTATAATGGCCCTGACCTGGGAACCAGTTACTAGTGTTATGAGATGAGTCACCACATGACCTAAAGTGTGCCTCCCCATATACCATAGGTTTCCAACTAGAAATGATGGACTCATAAACCACACAAGGATACTATACGCTATTTTATAGAGTAAAACTCAATATTTAACATTTTATATCAAAAAAAAATTAATAAACCATAAACATGAATTCCCAACCAATTACCAAATAGGGTACAATCTACAATCGAACAAGAAATATTTAATTCCATGAAAACAATGTTATAGAGAATAAAACCAAAAATGAAGACAATAAATGAATACCCAAAATGGTATCTGACTCCAAGTATGGATCCTCTTCCTTGAACATTTCAAGACCAACTCAACTCCCTAGAATATTGTCTTTTTCCTAATCCAGACTAGTAATAATGAAGTCTTCTTGGGAAACTAATAGTGGCTCAACCAGGGTTTGAGTAAAACTCAATAGGCCATCACCAATGGTGTATATAAAATATATAATCAAAAAACATGGTGCATGACAACATAATATAAATGAAAATACAAACCAAAGGCAACTTGGATACCACTTGTTAAAAATATCCACTTAAACCCTTTCCATAATTACATTCATTTTAATCAATTATACCAACTTCATTACTATATTCATTTCCTTCAAATAATTCATGGGTGAGTCATTTATGTCATTTGCAAAATAGCCAAATATAAATAATTATCTTTATTAATAGAATAAATCATGATTCATGTCTCAATATAAATAATCCTTTATATAACAATTTTACTAAATACTACTAAATTAATCAAATACACAATATGAGAAAAGGACAATAACAACCACACATGAAAATATAACAAAAAAACTATGTGATATAACTTGTAGATCACTAACCTTGAATCGAAAGATGAACACACTGGTATCCTTTTCCTTATATCTAGAATAAAAAATCCATCAATTACCTAAAATACGATCCATAGGAAAAAATAGGGTTCTATGGGTTTTGAACGTTAAGAACAAATCCAAAAGCCCAAATCTATAAAAGAGAAACAATGGGAATATTTTAATTGCCTAGAGCTTCAATTCCAAAACAATAAAACTCTAAATAACCTCAAAATGAAGGATAATAATCCCATGGAATGAATTGAGAGTTTGGTTCAACAATAGGGTTTATAGGATAAGAAATGGGGAACAAATTAGGTGAGGAATATAAAATTACATTTGGGATGTTTAAAAAATTCTCACTTTTTAATGGTGTGCATGGTTTGGCTTCGTGGTTTTCCAAACTATACAGAAACCATGAACCTGCCACTATCCAGGCGAGGTTGAGTCATATGGTTACCTTGGGATGCCCAAATCATTTAGAAAATTATGAGGAAACCATGTGGAATGCCTCTTTATAGGAAAGACATTTTTGGATTATCCAACATCTATGTTTTTACTAAATTGTTCACCCCTTCTCCTAGCCTGCATAGTTTTGGTTCATAGTTACCTCTAACTGTGCAGCAACCGTGGAATATGAACTGGATGTCTAAAATCATTTTTCTTTTTGATACGCGCATCGCAACGTGTGCAAATTTGCGAATTTTTATAACCTACTAGCTACTGTAAAAGTGGCGAGCAGGGTTGAACCACAGAGAGCACAGAATCTTGTTGACTAAAAATATTTCATTGGACGGTGTTTAGACGAACAAGGACAAGGGATTGAAGTAATACCTATTTGTGCGTTTTAACTTTTTTTCTTTTTAATTAAACTAAAAGGTGAGAAGACAAAAGGTAAAAAAAGAAAATTGAAAATGGAGATGATGATGGACTCAAAATCAACAAAATGTGTCGGGGCTGCTGATGTCGTAATTAAATTGTTACGCAGTCATGCAAGGTATTCTTTAGGATGATTAATTATTTATTCTGTTTAATTATCGCCAGTTCCGAAAATATAACCATTTTTTAGATGCTCAATTTTAATTTCCCAATTTTATTTAAAGTCCCCTTTTCTAGTGTCATAAATAAATTAGAAAACTTGTTCAAGCCCTGAACTACACGGCGAAATGACATAACCCGTTTCTCACAAAGTTGTGTCACTAATTTGCACCTACCATCATTCAACGCGGTTTACCTTCTCGGACTGCCACGTCGACTTATAATTAAAATGGACAGTTTTAATTTTAGCAATTAATTCAGTGCAAAAATAATTTAGACAGATAAATATTCAATTAAAATAAATTTAATTGACAATTAATCATTAAATAGTACGTTGCATGTCATGCACAATAATTTAATCATTCAACCAACATCCCTACACTAAGAAAATTACCTCGAAATCACAACTAAAAATGCGGTAATAGAATGATATGTCATGAAAAATAAAACTATGTTACCAACGATGAATGTGTCCGTCCTCACTCTCGCCGCATGCAATAACTGTCTGATCACACCTCAGCACGTGATGACGTCGCGCGCCGGCTTCGCGACCGTTAGAAGAAAGGATGATGGCGAAGTAGTGGATGTTGGTCCGCTGCGACGACTGCGGTGGCTGCTCGAACGATCGGTGATCGGTGCGCGGCTATGGGTCGGCTCCTCGGATGGTGGTGAGAGCAAGGTGATGAGAACTTTCCTTGGCTTCTTCTTGTACCTGCTGCACCCTGCGGAGGGATATGGAGAAGTAGGGTCGGCCGAGAGGAGAGGGTGAGGTGTAGTGGGGGCTGGCCGAGGCCTTGGAGGAGAGGTCGGCCGCTGGTCCGGCCGAGAGAGGGAGAGGAGGGGGCTGGTCTAGCCGAGATAGGGGTGGCGAGCAGCTGTCGAGGGAGGCGGGGTGGCGCGCGGCTGGCCAGAAGAGGGAGAGGGCGGCTGGGTCCGGGGTTTGTGGGGTGGTGCGCAATGGAGAGGGAGGCAACGGGGCGCATGGTTGGAGAGGGTGGCGGGCGGCGAGGGGCTGGGTGGCGCGCGGGGAGCGGAAGTGCAGCAGGGAGGGGGAGTGCGGCGAGGAGAGGGGTCCGGGGTAGGGGAGTCCGGCCAGGAGGAGAAATAAAGGGGCGAGGGGTTTGGAGAGATAGGATTGGAGAGAGGGTTTTCAAAAAATAAACAAAGGGCGGCGTGGGTGATTGGAGAGATGAGGGGAAGTTAGGAGGGTGGTGTGGAATGGGTCAAAAGAAAACAAAAATAAAAAAATAAAAAAGGGGGGAAAGGTTGGGGCATGGGAAATAGGGGGAAGAAAGAGAAAAAAACAGACAAAATATTAAAGAAATGTTAATTAAACTAATACTAATATATAAAATTAATATAAACTAATAAAAATACTAAAATATTAATATCAAAATATAAATTAACTAAAAATTATCCAAAAATAACTAAATTACTATAAACCTACAAAAAACCAAAAAAAATTAAAGATGTTTAAACTAATTAATTAAAACTATGTAAAAAAATAAAAATCCATGTACATAAAATCCCTCACACTTAAACTTTTGCACTCATGGGCAAAACAATCAGAAAGAGAACACAAGTGGCCGGAGACAGATCAAAACATCAAAATTACAAGGTCAAAATTTGTCATTCTCTTTCCTCATAATATATCATGCTTCATTTAAAATTTCAGTTTCAAAAATAATTTTTCTTTCACTTGCATTTTTTTTCAAAACATGTACGTGCACTCATTCATCATGTGACCTACCTCACCATCACTCTCATATCTCAAAAACATTTGATCAAAGTTTCTCTCAGTTCTCATACACATGCAGGCTTAGCATAGGCTTTCCATGAATTTCACATCTCCACTAGTGGAAATCAAAAGAATGCACCAATCACAAGGACTTTACATGAGGTTCAAATGTTTCTGAAGCTGTGGGACAGTGGGTAAAAAAAATTGACATCTTTTTGGTAAAAAAAGGAGGGTTGAATCTTTAAATAAATGCATGATACATGTCAATCCAAATGTCTCCCTCAACTGTCAACTGTCTCACTCAAACTCTCACTCACCCACACTTAAAACATTGCTTGGCCCCAAGCATATGAGAAGCTAATGTTTCACTCTCTTTTCTTTCTTTCTCTTTTTTTTAAGACACAACTCACTCAAATAATATGGTCTGGAAAAAACTGGTGAGTAGAAACTCAAAAACCCCATAAACGTCAAACAATAATCCCAAAGAATGGTACACAAGTAGCATATATTTTGTAACTTCTCAATGAAGGCAGGTCATATAGAAATACTCTCTAGTTCCTGGGGTAATGGATCGTCACTTTAATAGGTATCCCTAAAAGGGAGGGTTACCGCGTAATGATCACCAATGTACTCATTGTTGGAACAAAAAGAATTCTATATTCCCATATCAAAGTATGTGCACTGAATGTGGCTACTGTGAAAAAGAACTCATATGATCAGGATGGGATAATCTCTCTCCATGTACATCAAATGACTCACTGTCCCTCAAAGAACCCTCTCCACGAGTAAATCTCTCCCCACACTTAGATTGAAAAATATCATGCAAAAATCAAGAAAGTGGTAGGGAAGGGTATCGACTTGGGCTCATTCTAAAAGGCTTCTTCATGGCTTCTAAAGGCTATACGACGGAGAAAATGTAAGGGTGGCTCAGTGGGTCAATGGGGATGAAAAATCCAACAGATGCCTCGATCATTTTAATGAACCTTTCAAAAATTCATATCGCTTTGATGGAAAAACATGGTAAGTTCTAGAAGACATAACATGGTTAAGACTCCCTCAAGAAAAAGAGAAACAGGTGATGATGTAAAATGGGCCAGAGTCCTCACGGGTTTGGAAATATAATGTTGGAAAACACAGATGAGAATGAGTGAAAATAAGTTTCTCAAAATTATACAAGTTTTTGAAAAACATTTTCGAAACATGAAATAATATCAGCAATCATCTAAGTCATGAGAGCAAGGATTAAAGAATTCTAAAAAATGAATCAGGTGCTCAAACTGCCTAGGGACACAAGTGGTATTTTCCCGACTGTTTTGTGACCAAAAGTATAGTAGCTTTTGTGTGGGTTCATCAATGACAAGAATGTCAGTGAGAGTTTTTTTTTGTTTACATGGTGTTTCTTGGAAGCATAAAATATGGAAAAAAATAAAACACTTCCCTGTATAAGTGCAGTTAGACGTGGAGAGGCTGTCTGTATTTGATGAAGCTCTAGAAATGATGTACCTATAAAATCTACACATAGAAAACACATACCTGCATCATATCATAAAGATAACACCAAGAATCACCAAAATGGAAGAAGATATGCAGGAGAGTGACAAGTGCACATAAATATCAGGAGTAGCTAAAAAAATTTCACACATGCCATGTTTTATTTTCTCAAATTAACTAGAACAGTCGAAATAAGAAAAGGGGAAAAATGAAACTATAACATGGGTTGCCTCCCAGGAAGCGGTAAGTTTTACGTCTTCAGCCAGACGGATGGACAATGTTCAATCATCTTGGTCCATCGGCTCAGAATTCCTCTGTCTCTTACGAGAACTAATGGCTGTGTCATCGATCTCATGGGGACGCTTGGTGGGATTAACCACCTCCGGAGCATAGTGAGCGTGAAGCTGGTGAGGAAGGAATGGAATCAGTGCTCTTTGTGGTGGTGCCGGGTGCTGAGCACGAATCTCAAGTGAAAGTTCCTCAAGCCGGCGCTCGATATCAGCCAGCTCCTGAGTCATCCGTCGTACTAAGTCAGAGGGAGACGGAACAAGCGCATCGATGACCACAGAAGAATCAAAAGAGCTAGACATTTTTTTAGCTGCATCCACAAAATAGACAGAGATATAGAGAAAGAGTAAGAAAACAAAGATCAAAGATTGAAGAAACAGTCGGGTTGCCTCCCGATGAGCGCTAAGTTTAATGTCTTCAGCCAGACGGATAACTTCTCATTGCAATTGCAGGTCTTCAATGATGCCTATCGAATTTGAAGTGTGGTAAAGTTTAAGGCGTTGACCATTTACTTTGAATGGAGGCATATTTCCATCAGAAATTTCGACAGCACCATGTGGATAAACAATTGTGATGGTGTACAGACCCGACCACTTTGACTTGATTTTTCCAGCCATGATTCGAAGTCATGAGTTGAAGAGGAGAACATTTTTTCCTGTTGAAAAATTTCTTTGTTGGATCCTTTTGTCATGACAGGCTCGAGTTTTCTCTTTGTAAATCAAAGCATTGTCATATGCTTCTCTCCTCATCTCATCCAGTTCATTCATTTGTAGAAAACGCTTCTCTTGGGCAGTTTTGAAATCAAAATTCAGTTTCTTCATAGACCAATAAGCTTTCTGTTCCAATACTACAGGTAAGTGGCAGGTTTTTTCAAAGGCCAACCTATATGGGGACATTCCAATGGGTTTCTTGTAGGCAGTCCTGTAGGCCCAAAGAGCATCATCAAGTTTGGTGACCCAATCTTTCCTAGATGTATTCACAGTTTTCTCCAAAATACCCTTAATTTCTCGGTTTGAAACCTCATCTTGGCCATTGGTCTCTGGATGGTCTGGGGTGATCATGTAGTGGTGACATCCATGGCGAGTCATTAGCTTCTGAAACAGCGCATTATTGAAGTGGGTACCACGGTCACTGATGATGAGCCTTGGAATTCTGAACTGGGTAAAAATGTGTTGCTTCAAAAATTTAATGACGACTCGAGCAGTATTTTCCGAGAATGCCTCAGCTTCCACCCATTTTGACACATAGTCCACACAGACAAGGATATAGGATTTCCCAAAAGATTTAGGAAAAGGACCCATGAAGTCAATTCCCCATATGTCAAAAATTTCAATTCCCATGATTGAGTGTTGTGGCATTTCGCGCTTCCAGCTTATACCCCCAGTTCATTGGCATTTGTCACAATTCATGACGAATTCACGAATATCAAAATTGATGGTCGGCCAGTACAAACCACATTGTAACACCTTGCTGATTGTTCGATGAATTCCATGGTGTCCTCCAGCTTCTCCAGTATGGCACAAGTTCAAAACACTCTCCACTTCTTCTTCAAGGATGCATCTTCTTATCATTCCATCCGCACAGTCTTTGAAAAGTAAAGTATTATCCCAGTAGTAATGTCATGATTCATTCAAAAATATTTTCCTTTGTTCCTTTGATAAATCTAGATGTATCATACCTGAAGCTAAGTAGGTCACGAAATCAGCATACCAAGGTGTGATTGTCTCAATGGCATAGAGTTGTTCGTCAGGAAATGTTTCATTGATTAGTTTGACATTGATTTCACTTGTGTCATGGTCGAGGCGTGATAAATGATCAGAAATGACGTTCTCTGTTCCCTTTTTGTCCTTGACTTCAATGTCAAATTCCTAAAGTAACAGTTTCCATCAAATGAGTCTTGTTTTTTCATCTTTCTTGGCCATTAGATACCGAAGTGCAGCATGATCCGTATAGACAATGACTTTTGATAACAACAGATGGGATCGAAATTTATCGAAGGCAAAACAACTGCTAGCATCTCTTTTTCAGTTGTTGTGTAGTTATTTTGGTCCTCATTCAATCTTCGGCTAGCATAGTAGATTGGCCTAAAGATCTTTTCTTTTCTTTGCCCCAAGGAAGCTCCAACTGCCCAGTCACTAGCGTCACACATTAACTCGAATGGTTGCTCCCAATCAGGTGAAATCATTATTGGGGCTTCAACCAAACGCTGCCTTAATAATTTAAATGCTTCCTGACATTCAGGGCCGAAGTGGAACGTGACATCTTTTCCCAATAGATTCATAAGGGATCAGGCAATAATATGGAAATCCTTGATAAAGCGTCTATAGAATCCAACGTGCCCAAGAAAACCTCGAATGGAACATACTGAAGAAGGTAAGGGTAACTCATAGATTGTACTAATTTTTGCGGAGTCAACTTCAATTCATTTCTTTGAAATTTGATGGCCTAAGACTATTCCACTTTGGACCATGAGGTGTGACTTTTCCCAATTAAGTACCATATTCTTTTCTTCGCATCTTGCCAAAACCTTATCCAAATGTTCTAGACAGTCATCAAAATAATTTCCATACACTGAGAGGTCATCCATGAAAATTTCTAAGAACTCTTCAATCATGTCATGGAACATTTCCATCATGCATCGTTGAAATGTGGCTGGAGCATTACACATTCCAAAAGGAATTCTCCTATAAGCAAATGTACAATATGGATAAGTGAACGTGCTTTTCTCTTGATCCTCTGGTGTTACAAATATTTGATTATAGCCCGAGTATCCATCCAGAAAACAGTAGTAATCTCGTCCTGCCAATCATTCAAGGATTTGATCAATAAAGGGCAATGGGAAGTGATCCTTCCGGGTGGCATCATTCAATTTCCAATAGTCGATGCACACTCTCCATCCAGTCACTGTTCTTGTGGTTATCAATTCTCCTTTATCATTCTCAACCACTGTGGTTCCACCCTTTTTAGGTACCACTTGCAATGGGCTAACCCACTGACTATCGGAGATTGGAAAAATTAAACTGGCATCAAGAAGTTTAATGACTTATTTCTTGACTACTTCTTTCATGGGAGGTGACAAGCGTCGTTGTAGTTGCCTGCAGGGTTTTGAATTATCTTCCATATGTATTCTGTGAGTACATATGGTAGGAATTATACCTTTTAGATCATCAATCGTCCAACCTATTGCTGGTTTCCATTGTGACAGGACATTGAGAAATTTTCTCTCTTGGTCACTCGAAATATTGGCATTTATGATGACTGGTAAGGTGTTTCAATCTCCCAGGTAACTGTATCTCAAGTTTGATGGATGTGGTTTAAGCTCAAGTGTTGGAGGCTTTTCAAGTGATAAAGTGAGTGAAGTGAAGTCATGTATATCTAAAGGCTCGACTATGTTTTTGATGAATTCCACTTCCTCGATTGATTCAGTGAACTCTTCATTTTCTTTGTGCAAATCTGCGATGTCCAGCACATCGCTTGCAAACTCATCCCATTCTTCAATCGTATCCATAAAATGACAGTCTTCTACAGACGGTTTTTCCGTATCTTTGAGGACTTCAAATGTTATGTTTTCATCCCCAATTCTAAAAAATAATTTCCCCTCTTGGACATCAACCAGTGCTCTGCATGTCGCCAAGAAGGGTCTCCCGAGAATGAGTGGGACGTCCTTGTCTTCTTCCATATCGAGGACAATGAAGTCAGCAGGGAAGTAATATTTATCAACCTTGAAAAGAACGTCATCTAGAATCCCTCGAGGATGCTTCACTGATCGGTCAGCCATTTGCAAGGCGACCCTCGTTATCTTTAATTCTGTGATGCCCAGTTCTTCAAGGATTCCAGACGGCATGAGATTTACACTAGCTCCGAGGTCACACAATGCTCTTCCAAATTGACATCCTCCAATATTGCACGGAATAGTGAAACTACCTGGGTCTCTTAGTTTTGGAGGTATGGATCTGGGTATGACTGCTAAACATTCCTCGTGCATTACGACTGTTCCCACATCAGTTAGTTTTCTTCTCTTTGACAGAAGCTCCTTGAGAAATTTAGCATAGTGGGGCATTTGTGTGATGGATTCTGCAAAAGGGATATTTATTTGAAGCTTTTTGAACATCTCCATGAATTTTGAAAATTGAACATCCAACTTCCTTTGCTTCAGTCTTTGTGGAAATGGAGGAGGTGGTATGGGGGCTTTTACTCTTTCGTTGAGTGCTTAGTTTTCCTTCTCCTTTCTTGACTTTTCATTCTTTGCAAGTTTGTTTTTATCTTCCTCCTATTTGGTTTCAAGTTGGATTGATTTTATTGTTGAGTCTCAATTCTCAGTGGAAGGTTTAGGCATCTCATCTGTTGGTTGAACATCAGGCTTTTGGTGCTCTGGTAACTGTGTGCCACTTCGCAATATGATGGCTTTTGCTTCTTCTCTTGGGTTGACTCTTGTGTTGCTTGGTAGAGTTCCTTACTGTCGGTTTTGCATTTGTGTGCTAAATGACCGACTTGATTTTCAATGTTGCGCATTGAAGCCTATAAGTTTTGGGTTGCCATCTCTTGTGATTCAAACCGTGATTGATTGGACATAATTAACTTTGCTATAGTTTCTCCCCAATCTTTTTGACCTTGTGTTGCAGCAGGGGCGCAGTCCATTGTTTGCTTTTGCTCCATATACTGTTGTTGCTGATGGAACAGTGGTCGGTATTTCTGTTGAGACCCTTGATCTTGTGATTGCATGGCGGGTATGAAGGTTGGTTGAGCAGTGAATCTAGGTGGACCCATGTTATGGTTAATCAGCTGAGTAGCCACTGGTTCCTTCCAACCTTGATTTTGGGTATTGCCTTGCCAGTTTGTGTTGTAATTGTTCCCATAATTTCCACGGTTGTAACTAACGAAGTTAGCTTCAGACATCTTGGTCTCTGTAGTGTTATATGGACACATGGAATAATCATGAGTACCACCACAGTGTGGATCGTGTTCATCTTGAACAACATGGACTGGCTTGGGCGGGTTTATTGACAAGTTTTCAATCCTCTTGTTGAGAGCTTCAAATTGTGCAGCCATGAATGTCTGAGTATCAACGTGATGCACTCCTTCCTTTCGTCTTGAAAAATCTTATGGCCACTGGAAACTGTGTTCGGCCATGTTTTGAATCAATATGTACAGGTCCTCAGGATCCATTTCCATGAACGCATTTCCAGTAGCTGTGTTGATGTCAGACTTACTCTCGGATTGAAGTCCATAGTAGAGAGCTTGCAGCTAGTTTTCCAACTTCATCCCATGATGGGGACAACGTCTTAACATGGACTTGAATCTTTACCAAGCTTCTCCTAACAATTCGTATTCTCTTTGACAAAAGGAGTCGATGTCTCTCTTGTTTTTCAAAGATTGAGATGTAGTGTAATATCGATCAAGGAATTTTCTTCTCAACACTTCCCATGTGAAAACTATTTCGGGTTCGAGACTCTCCAACCAGTACTTTTCTTTCCCTTGCAACGAAAATGGAAACAGTCGTAGGATCAACGCATCATCCATCACTCCGTTATATTTAAATGTGTCACAGACTTCAAGAAATCTGTTCACATGCATATAAGGGTCTTCGCTGCTCAACCCATGAAATTGTGCATGTTGTTGGAGCAGGTTGATCATGGAAGGCTTCAATTCAAAGTGTGTTTCATTAATTCTGGGTTGTGTTATACTTGATCTCATTCCGACTGTGTTGGGTCGCAACTCCTGTCTCACAGTAGTCTGAGGTCGTTGATTATCGAGATGGTTTTGGAAAAGTGGATGGACTTGTCCACTAGGAAGTGTCGGAATATGAGTTTCAACGCTTTCCGCAGGTGGATGCATTGCGTTTGCAGCTGAGGTACCAACTTGTTCTTTTCCCTTTCTTTGATGTTCAAGTTGTGGATCAAGGGGTGTGTCGTTCTTTGACGGATCAGAAGTACGAGTGTTCACCATTTAGGCGAATAGTGCCTAAATCAAGGTCTACTTGAAATTTTCTTAATGCTAGACGTGCGCGTGCTCCCCGGCAACGGTGCCAGAAATTTGATACGCGCGTCGCAACACGTGAAAATTTGCGAATTTTTATAACCTACTAGATACTGTAAAAGTGGCGAGCAGGGTCGAACCACAGAGAGAACAGAATCTAGTTCACTAAAAATATTTCTTTGGACGGTGTTTAGACGAACAAGGACAAGGGATTGAAGGAATACCTATTTGTGAGTTTTCCATTTTTTTTCTTTTTAATTAAACTAAAAGGTGAGAAGACAAAAGGTAAAAAAAGAAAATTTCAAATGAAGATGATGATGGACTCGAAATCAACAAAATGTGTTGGGTCTTCTGATGTCGTAATTAAATTGTTACGCAGCCGTGCAAGGTATTCTTTATGATGATTAATTATTTATTCTGTTTAATTATCACTAGTTCCGAAAATATAACCATTTTTTAGATACTCAATTTTAATTTCCCAATTTTATTTAAAGTCTCGTTCTCTGGTGTCATAAATAAATTAGAAAACTCCTTCAAGACCTGAACTACACGGCGAAATGACACAACCCGTTTCTCACAATGTTGTGTCACTAATTTGCACCTACCATCAGTCAACGCCGTTTACCTTCTCGGACCGCCGCGTTGACTTATAATTAAAATGGCCAGTTTTAATTTTAGCAATTAATTCAGTGGAAAAATAATTTAGACAGATAAATATTCAATTAAAATAAATTTAATTGACAATTAATCATTAAATAGTACGTTGCATGGCATGCAAAATAATTTAATCATTCAACCAACATCCCGACACTATGAAAATTACCCCGACATCACAACTAAAAATGTGGTAATTGAATGATATGTCATGAAAAATAAAACTACGTTACCAATGATGAACGTGTCCATCCTCACTCTCACCGCATGCAATAACTGTCTGATCACACCTCGACACGTGATGACGTCGCGCGCCGGCTTCGCGACCGTCAGAATAAAGGATGATGGCGAAGTAGTGGATGTTGGTCGGCTGTGACGACTGTGGTGGCTGCTCGAACGATCGATCACCGGTGCGCGGCTACGGGTTGGCTCCTTGGATGGTGGTGAGAGCGAGGTGATGAGAACTTTCCTTGGCTTCTTCGTGTACCTGCTGCACCCTGCGGAGGGATATGGAGAAGTAGGGTCGGCCGAGAGGAGAGGGCGAGGGGTAGCGGGGGCTGGCCGAGGCCTTGGAGGAGAGGTCGGCCGCTGGTCCGACCGAGAGAGGGATAGGAGGGGCCTAGTCAGGCCGAGATAGGGGTGGTGAGCGGCTGTCGAGGGAGGCGGTGTGGCGTGCGGCTGGCCAGAGGAGGGAGAGGGAGGCTGGGTCCGGGGGTTGTGGGGTGGTGCGCGACGGCGAGGGAGGCGACAAGGCGCGCGGCTGGCGAGGGAGGCGGGCGGCGAGGGGCTGGGTGGTGCGCGGGGAGTGGATGTGTGGCAGGGAGGGGGAGTGCGGCGAGGAGAGGGGTCTGGGGTAGGGGAGTCCGTCCAGGAGAAGAAATAAAGGGGTGGGGGGTTGGGAGAGATAGGATTGGAGAGAGGGTTTTCAAAAAATAAAAAAAGGGCTGTGTGGGTGATTGAAGAGAGGAGGGGAAGTTAGGAGGGTGGTGTGGAATGGGTCAAAAGAAAACAAAAATAAAAAAAATAAAAAAGGGGGGGAAAGGTTGGGGCGTGGGAAATAGGGGGAAGAAAGAGAGAAAAAACAAACAAAATATAAAATAAATTTTAATAAAACTAATACTAATATATAAAATTAATATAAACTAATAAAAATACTAAAATATTAATATCAAAATATAAATTAACAAAAAAGTATCCAAAATAACTAAATTACTATAAACCTACAAAAATAAACTAAAAAATATTAATGATGTTTAAACTAATTAATTAAAACTAAGTAAAAAAAATAAAAATACATGTAAAAATCCATGTACATCACTTTTGTTTCAAGAACTCATAGAACACCCCTCGAACCATCTCAAACACCTAGTAAACATTACATTATCAAAAATTTAAATATTTAAACCAAAATATTAAGAAAGAACGTACCTCTACAAAATCCGGTACCTTTCACTTATAGAGATATCTAAATATTGTTCTTCAAAGATGAGGAAATTGTATTTTTGTAGAATTTTAATTTTATTTCTTCTTATACCAATATAAATTAAAAAATAAAAATTACAATATAATAAAATTAGTATCTAACTTATAGTTATATTTTAATATGTAAATGTAATAACCTTACCCGTATCATTCATCCATCAAAAGGGAAATGAAATTATTGCTTGTTAATATGTGGACACAGCCACCTCAATGAAGTGACATGATTAATTTTCATTAACCACCTCACATAAATAGTTATTATAAAGAATTTTATTAATATGTATGAACTTTATGATATTATTATGGTTCTATAATGGATAATATTTATTTACCTTTCTTTCATTTCATCAATCAATAAATGGAATCATCAATTTTGCATCTATACGGACTATCGTCTCTATGAATGTTGTAATTCAATTTTTAATAATTAATTTGTATGAATGATTATAAATATATATATAATTAATATTTATGATATTTAAATCATTTTTTCAATTATGGATATGATGGAAGACTGATCAAGATGCAATGATAATAAGCACTTAATTGGAATTTATATTAAAAATTAAATAGTTAAGGCCCATAAATGATATTTTCAATAAATAATTAGGGATAAATGTTTTTTGAAATGTTTTAATTAGATTATATAAGATATTATATATATTTATAAGGTTTTTTATATAATTATAATTAATTAAAATTTATTATATAGGAAATTTGAGCACCTATAAAACTTTTTTGATGTCATGTTAGGGTTTTATGTCAATATTTCTTCATTAAGACATGGTTAATTCAATAGAAGTACTCATTTTTATGATTTTAATATACCGTCACATTGAAATTTATAATACTTTATACTTATTGATTCATGGTATTTAATGATTCAATTTAGATTATTTTATATATGGTTTTTTTTATTCGAGGGTCACCAAATTTTTAAGGGTTTATCATCCCAAATTGTATTCTCTAAAAAATGTCATGTTATACACCTATCTTCTTTAATGAGGAGTAAATAATACCCATTTTACATGTTAAATAATTAATCTCATTCTGTTGATATACATTTAAATTTAAATTTTATTTATTCTATTAAGGGGCTTATGATTCAAATGTTACCACAACGGTAAGTATCAATTATATGATCTCACTTTTAATTACGATTGTTTACATTTAGATTTTATTTTGGGTAATTGTATGATTTCACTATAACTAAAAACCTTGTGTGTTAGTATCATTGGGTTAATTATGATTATATGATATTTTATAATCATTTTCCACTAATTTTTACTTTAATAGAACAGAGAAAATGTTTTTAAGTAAAACCAACCTTATTTTTTCTACTAATTTAGAATATTATTATTTGAGTTCCATATTTTTTAAATGTTTGAATGAAAGTTATTTTCTATGATCCAATTATTTTTAAGACATTTTTCATTATTTTTATATTTTAAAAATGTTTTAAAAAGAATTATATTGTCATTTTCTGAATGAGGCACTTTTACTAATTTCTCAATATGTAAAAATACGGGTTTTAAACAAACACAACATCAGAATATTTTAAAAATTTTATTAAAATTATTTTCATTTATGATTAATTTAGAGTTTTCTATATATAATTTCAATGAATATTACTTTCTAAATATTATAGTAATTCATAGCTTTGCAGATATGAAAGGAAAATTAATTTTTTAGTTTTTTAACTAAATGTTTTAAATGTTAGTTTAATGTAATTATTTTTCAATGAAATAATAATTTAATGTTTCTTATAATATGGGAGTGATTTTTTTATTATAATAAAATATATATTATTTATCTATATGGTTTCTGATTATTTGGTAATTTTTATGAAACATTTTTTCATCCCATGGGTCGATTAAGCCATGATTAATGATTTTATGATTATGATGATGAAATGGTTATGAAACTTGTTTATTTTCCATGAGTTATTCCATAATGATATTATAAATGAATTATTTTTTTATTCAATTGGATATATTATGATTATGTGAGAGATAGTCTGTTATATCAATTATATGGATTGGTTTATCATTAATGTTTTATGTTCTCAAGGTTTACAAGGGAGGTTATCTGAAGCCTAAATGATTGTATATTGGAGGTTATGCCAAGACCAACAGTGGGTAAATGGGAGGTTATCATAATCATGATGTAGGTAAATGGTTATATATCCTAACCCTCTTATGTGATGATTTCTTAGGTTGGTATCCTTGACATAGGATTACTCTTATTATGATTATTCAACAATTTGTGACACTCTTTTTTTATATGATCATATTATTAGGATATGTTCCCATGGAACATGAATATGGATTCTATTTTGTTTCAAGTATTATAAACTACCAAGAATATATCATGACTCAATATTATTATATATGAATTATATGGTATTATTTTCAATTATTATTCTCATTTTCTCGTATCCTTATTCTCATGTTATGAAGAAAAATTACCATTGATTACTATCTCTAATGTTTAACATTACTGGGAATATTTCATCACTCGTTCTTATTTTTTCTATTACGAAAGATATAAATAATGTTTTTATGTATTTTATGACAACTAAAGTTACTATATGTGAATAACATAATGAGATATGATATTGTTTTTATGATCCCATTGTTTTTGTTTCTATATTTCCAAAGTCACTAAATATATATGGTTCATTCAGGAATCGTAATGATATGTAATGAATATGCATCTAAAATGAGGTAATATTTTTGTATGGAATTATTGGGAAATATTTATTTGCATCAAAGAAAGGTTTATTAATTTTTTTGGATTAGGATTATAAAACATTAGTGAGAACCCTAAGGATATGCCTATGTATAAGAGAATATCCCATGTTATGATAAAGAAATCAGTAATGTTTTCATAGAAAATACACCCTACCAAGATACTAGAAATTGAATGAAATTGTTGCATATATTCACCTGGGGTAAAAAGTCTAAATGTGGCATATTTTGTATTAAATCTGTTATCATTGGTTCTGGATGAGTATTCCTTGGTCTTCACACCTAGATATACACTCGGTATTTTATTAAGTAAATTCACATTTTATTTATGAATAAATATTTTGGATTTAACTTGATGATAACCATTGATGACATATTTTATATATAAGGTTTTATTGATTTAAAATAAGGTTTCATTATTTAGATATCCTATAATTAAATTTATTGATTATAATTTTTCTCACTAGGATTAATGTTCATTGAACTAAAATTTTTTGTTATATCTAATGGATAAACTAGAAGGAATTATGATAATGCTAAATGCGATGGACAATGTAATGATTTTCATTATGAGAAAAAAATTAAATGGAGATTGAAATGTGAAACCTTGTGATTATTATTATGTATCTATCTTTTTATATGATTAAGAATATAAATATAAGAGAGTTTCCTTAAAAACAATATAAGTGGGAAAAAAATTTTATGAGTACCCAAACGGAATGATAATTCAGCTTCTAATATTTAAATATTGTGGGAAGAAGAATCCATATAAATCGCTCAATGGAATGATAAGTTGTTTTATTAGTATAAAATTTGGGTATGAAAAAGTATTGGTTGAGGAAAAATAAAGAGTTTGATGGAGGGAAAAAATGAATTTTAAGGTAACATTTATAGTTCATTGTTTTTTGTGTGGGGAACATAGTCATTATTCAAGTCAATGAAATTATACAAGGGTTAACTACTAGACCATGTAGGAACATATTCTTTTCCGATCATCGAGGCTGAATGATTGATGTTTTTTTATTCTAGATATATGTTGTGAATGGTTTTTATCACTAATATTATTTAAATAACGAAATAGTAAAGGATTTTTCTATAGTATTTTTTTTCAAAAGGATATTCAATCATATGTTGAATGGAGTTGATACTCACAGAATATCATTCACTAATAAAGGGATATTTTTGGAAAACTCATGATTATTGAACAGATAACACATAATATGTTCCAAATGTTGAGATAATAATTTTAAGTTGAGATAAATATTTTTTTATATGGATAATGTAAATTGGGTAGTATTAGTGAGTTTTCAAAGGAGTACTAAATTGGTGAAAATTTGGATTATGTTATTTTTTACAAGGTTTGCAATATTTTTGGATTTATGGAATATATTTAATAATTGGATTATTTATTTATGGAATAATGATAAATTTGTTTTTTGGAATCATTTATGATTACATTATGGTTTTATGGTTATTTAGGTTAGTTTAGAAAATGACTAGAATTTTTTAAGAGAATATGTGGTCATGGTATACACATTCTTGGTGTGTGTCACTAAGAGAAAAATAATATTTTTGGGGGAAAATGAATGTTTTTTTTAAAATTTAGTGAAAATATTTTTAATTCATGGGATTTTAATTTGATAAAAAATATTTTTGAGGAGTTTAATGGTTAACTAATTATGAAGTGGTTAAAGATGATCATTGGGTGTTCTTTTTGTTGTTTTAGAGAATAATTTGTTATTTAGTTATCTGAAGATTTAATTATATTGGGTAACCTTTGAAAATTATTTAGGTTTTGATCAATTTTTAGAGAAAAAGGAATTTATTATCCTTTTATAGATTATATGAGCTATTTAATGTTTAATTTCTATGAGTAATGCATGAAAAGATAATATTATTCATGAATTATTAGAATTTATGAAAACAATATGTGGAAACTGATTGAAACAGAATACCAATGGATGAAATTAAATTCATAGGTTTTAAGAAATCACATAAGTATATTTTTTCATATTCCATGTTAAAGGAAACCCTTAAATCTAGGAAAATTATCCTAAAATTAAAAATACTTTCTATCTAATAGTAATTCTAATGAATTGAATTTCCTTTTCACCAATTAAAGATTTATGGTTTTGTAGTCATTAATATTATCATTGCCATGTTCTATATAACTCTCAAGTAGTCCATGCACATTATATTTCTCATAAATTTTCATATATTATCTTATATCCAATTTCCTCCTTATATGGGGATCCAATTATGTGTTACTTCATGTAAACTATAGTTTTTCCACTTCCCCTTTTTATAGGAATCTTTATTATCCCATCGTAAGATGTGTGTTTTCAAAAAAGGTATTTTCAAATATTAAACCATTGATAGAAAATATAAAATTGAAAAAGATGGAATTTCATTAATGAGGGAGAGTTTATGACCTAATTTTTTTTAAATATTAATAACCAAGATATCTTTCAAAAAATGTTACACCGAGCCTTATTGAATGGTGCAATAATATAAAAATACTATTATTGAAATATGAATGTTATATCCCAGTCATTTAATTGGAAGGTATAAATAGGAATCAATTAATTTCTAAAAAAATCTATAATGGTCATTATCAATAAAAATTTATTGAATAATTCTTGGAAATAATAACTCAATTTTAACTGATGTCATTTTTTTTCAAAAATGATTTTCTTACCAAAAATGGGTTTTTTAAATTTTCATAGAAAATAATATAATTTAAACCACATAAAATATTATATTTTAAAAAAAGAATTTCATTTTTTTAGTTTCCATATCAATATTAACTTATGGTGTAATTTTGGTAATTTTTAAAAAAGTTTAAATATTCTTTTAATAGTGAAAAATTACTGCTTTAATAAAGAAATTTATTTTATATTAAAGTATTTAAAATGTAAAATCATATTTTAAATTGATTTTAAAACTAAATTAATTCATTTTGAATAAAATAATCGATTAATCTCATCATAATAGAAAAAATTCCTTATATATTTAGAAAAATTATTTTATACATATAAATGAATTTTTATTGAAAACTATTTTCACTGATTTTTATGGGGTTGTATTACATATAATTTATGACACTTGTATCGATTTAATTTGATAAAATTTATTAAATGTTTTAAATAAAATTATCCAAATTTGGTAAATAGGAAAATATTATTTTGGGTCATTTTGAATAATAAAAATTGAAAATATTTTCCACCTTGGTATGGGTAAATCAGATAATTAAGGATGAAAATTTTGATATGGATTTACAAATCTACATAAAACAAATTTGATATCAATTTTATGATTTTTAAGGCATATATATGAAAATTTTGAAGACATGGATAATTGGGGCCATTTTTATTTTATAATGATCTTAAAATTAATTTAATTAATGAATAAATCCAAACTATTGATGTTTGTATTAATAACACAAATATTTTATCATAGGGATAAAATGATGTTATATTTGGTTTTATTTGGATATCTGAAATATTTTTTTTTAGTCATGTTAATTTATTATTAATTTTCATTGATAATATAATTACTTTAAATTCACATGTAACAATAATACATTCCCTGTGTGAGCAATTGAAAAACCATTAAATGGAATTTAAAAATAAAAAAAATATTTTTTATGTGTTTTTTTGTTATAAAATGTTTTTGGATATATATAATTTATTATGTTTGTTTTAAAAAATTATTCTAATTAATTAAAAATTACAATTTTTTGTAAGAAAAACTTTGTAAATTGTCACAAAAATGACTTTAATGATATCCTATGTTAAATAAAATATTATCAATTTGATTAAAATTCATAAAAATATTATCCTTAGATAAGTGAATGAAATATATTATATCAAATAATTTATGTTTCAAATATGGGACACTTTTCTTTTTATTGTAATGTTATTTCCCACTAAAGAGTAAAAACAACAATATTGTGTAATCGTCAAAAGCATTAATGGGGGGAGGGGATAAAACTAAGTGATAATGAATAGAAATCACCAAAAATATATTAATATTATAGGATGAGAAGACTTATTATTATATTCAAGAAATATTATAAATATATCAATCTTTATCCACATAAATATAAAAATTAATTTAAAAAATTTAATATATTATGTAATTCCAAGTGTCCCCATATTTTCTCAAATATAATAACACCACATATCATATATTATTCAAACTTTTTAAGGCTTTTATCATGACCAAATACTAAATAAATTTATTATTAACATCATTATATACAATATTGTGGTGTTGTAATTCTTGATTGTCCGTCACAAGGGTCTATAAGGAGAAATCTAAAGGAGGTTTTTCAAAGATGGGGTAATTGTATTGACCGATAATTTTCAAATTACTTATTTTTTCTCATTATATTATTCAATAACCATTAAATTATCCTAAAATAATTATCTCCTAAATATGGATATGTTATTATATACATTTTATAACCTTATTCATCGCAATTTTTCATCAAATGAGAAATGTATGCATCGCTTGTGTGTACATGTGGACTACCACCTCCAAGAAGCGATACAATTCATTTTTCATGCACCTCCTCATGTAGATGTTTATTGTTATGTATTAGGTAAATTTATGTGATATTCATGATGTTATTATATTACTATAATGTTGAATGATTATTTATCATTATTTCATTACATCCATAGAAAAATGGAAACACCAATTGTGTGTACATACAAAATAAGGTATCCTTGAATGGTGTAATTAATTTAAACATATATACCATTAATAGTTGGTTAAAAGTACTTATGATATTTATATTATGAATAATGTATTTTTAATGATATAATCATGATCACGAAGAAAGGAATGGAATTTCCAAAATGAAAGTAATATGAACAATGTAAAAGTTAGCACATGAATATGACAATTTTGGTAAACATAATTAATAAAGGGATATTGAAATTTTATAATTAGTCCATATATAATATTATAATTATTTATTTGGTTCGATAATATATTTATAATAACATTAAATTTATTATACAAGATTTTATAGAACATATGAGGCTATTTTTATGAGTGGTATGGCTTTTTTGTCTAATCCTTTTATCATTGATATTTGACTGAGGCTATAATACTATTTTTCTTGAGGATGTTTATTTATTTTAATTATGAAATTTTATATTATTAATTACTGTTATTTTATTATATTTAATATTTTTGTTCAAAAAATTTAATTCAAGGAGATTTGATTACAAAGTAACAAATGAGGTAAAGAGAAGTGAGGCTGATTGTCTCCTATCGACTGTTCAAGGTTCCAGTGCTCTGCTACTATGTATAGAAGCACTTGGGTTGATTCATCGGTGATGATACTTTTTATAGTCGATTGTTTTGAATTGTTTTTATTTTTATTGTGGGGGTTTTTTGTAGATCTTAAATGAATTGATTGATGGTTAATGGTTGATTTAACCATTTTATAATGATTGCGGTGAGTTCATCATTTAGGAGTTATGATTTTGATATCCTTGATCTCTACATTATATTGCATTAAATTAACACCCTCTTCACAAGATTACATTGATCGTAATGCCCAACTGTTATGGATTTACTCCAACCCTTAACTTATCTTAAGGTTATAATATTAATTAGAGATTAATTATGGTACTGTTTTTTTGGTTCCAATAATACATGGAAACCACACATTAAAAAAAACAAGTCATTAATCCTTGACATGTTATGTCTAATTCAAATAATGTTAATTTTATGAATATTCATCGATAAAATACTCTCAATCACATAACATCCCAAAATTTTGACTCACCCTAATGAGATATTTAATCAGACTATGAGATGACTAGTAATCTTGTTTATAATATGTTTGACGATGAATTAATAAGATAATAGAAATAAAGGGATAAGAATATAGTTGTGAGCCAAAAACACACACAAACTATGGAGAGAAATTAATATGGGTTTTTGATTGGATGAGAAAGAAAAACAGAAAAATGGATTTTTGCATGGTTTAAACTATTTTAGGAACATAAATATTAAAAAAGGGGGTTGATTAAATTAATACATAATGAAAAAGAAACATGAATTAAAATAGAATTACAAAACAAACACTTACAGGATTACTAACGAAGAAAAACAGAAATGTAAATGAAAAGAATCACGGAGGAATGGTATATTGAGTTGAAATATGAATATTAAAGATCCTCCCAAGATGTTGGATGTTCCTTGGTAATGAAAACCTATCATTGTTTGCTCTAAAATTCCGCCCCATTTCAAAGAGAAGAGGGGGATATATTAATAGCTCAATGGTAGTAGACTGTTTGCATTCCAAATCTTCCCCTCCATTGGCTCTAATATTAGACCATACATACAACAGAATCCCTAAATATCATATTCTTAAATGTTGTAGATATACATGTTTTCTATCTACACTGACAATTTGGTGCCCATAGGACTTAAGGAGTCAATGTTATGGTGGTTTGGTTGAGCAATTTTAAATAGTCATTTTCTACCCAAGTTTTTTCCAAGGCCATAATATGAATGTTTTTTGAATAGGAAGATGCCATAAATTTTATACAATTTATTAAAAAAATTGGCTAAATAAATATAATCTTTTCTACTAAACATATTAGCACAAATGTATTTCTCTATCAAGATAAATATCAATATTGGTGTGTTGTTTTAAATTCTTGGACAGAATGGTGATATTGATTTAAATGCATTTGTTGGGCCACTTGTTAGAATAGATGGACATTTAAATTTTTAAAAAATATAAATGATATTTTTCCCATAATTTTTGGGGATAATAATAGATTTTGGACATTTGGATTGATCCCAGTAATTCAATCTTCATAGAAGGTCTATTTTCATCACATATTTTGTGGGACTTCTTGTGGGGTCTATATGACCCATCAAAAAGAAGAATTGGAAAATTATGCCTTCTAATTATATGTTTCAAATTTCATATCGAATGTTAAAAAAAAGAACCAAGAAGTTTGGATAATCAGGGTTTGGTTTATAATTAATATAAGACACTAACTTAATTAGACCACTTCAAATAATTCTCAAGAACTATATTTAGTATTAAAACATCTGTATCTCACACCAATTATGAATTTCGACATAAAATTTACTAAAGGGAGTATAAAAAAATAAATTAATAAATGAATAAAAAACACCCCCACACATATCATTTTTCATGTCCTCATGTGGAAAAAATATAAAAACATAACATAATTATTCTAACTCACCAACAAATATTAAAATTTTGATTTCTACAACTAGGGTTGGGTTAGACCATTTCAGTTTTCCATATTGAATACACAAACAAATTTTTATTGAAAAAATGTTTAAAAATTTAATTTTTCATTCTAAAATTTAGAAATGGAAAATGTGGACACTCAAAACTCACACCTCTCAAGATGATAACAAATTATCTATGGAGGTTCACTCATTTAACAAACAAAAGTGAAAATATTATAGTTTGAAAGAGCTCTCAGCATCCACTGCCAATTCAAAAGTTTATAGGAATATAGAGGTCTTTTGAAAGGGTTTTTTCTGTGGATATTGGACGGTATGGATTTAATGTCCATGAGAGAGGACAAGAGGGGTAAAACATCAACATTGGTAAATCAATTCACAATTTTTGTGAGATGTAACATGGACGAAAAGAAGACAAATATTTACAAGGGCATGATTGTGTGATGATAGAAACAAAGGAGGAAAAAATTGATGGGTATGAGAAGAAGAAAAATTTTCAAAATACAAAACTACTCCCAATGACATAAGTGTTCTCTTTTTCTCTTTTAATTTTTTTTTCACTTTTTCAAAATTTGAACATGATAAAAATATCACAGTCATCTCCCAAGACATGGATTATCTCGTTATTACACTAATTTTAATAGTTATAATAATATTAATTGTTTATGAAGAGTTATTTTTTACATTCCAAAGTGAGAAACCTTTTTTTGTTTGTTATCTTTATTTATTTCATTTTGTTGAACACTTTTCAATAAAAATAACAAAAATAAATTAAAAAAATTCATTCCACAAAAATTATTAACTAACTACCTCTCCCCCACACTAAAATATATGTTTTCCCTAAAGAATGTGATAACATGTTAAAAATCAATAAAAAGGAACCAAAAAATGAAATTCATTCCCCCACAATTTAATTTCAATACATAATGCAATGTAAATCCATGTAGATATTGTATGGGATAAGATATTATTTTTTTCAAGTGGAAAGAAATGAAAAACAATTCATAGGAATAGACGTGGATTTAAAAGAAGGATTAATGTTTGGGGAATGGGAGGCTATTTGGCTGTTGTGATTATCATGAGGTTCATAAAATGTGTCTCTGTTATTAAATTATAAAAAAGTTTGAAATTCATCTAAAAGGTCCATAAACATAAGACTGACAATCGGGGGGTAAAACCCCCAAGTTGAAAATATGGCCAAAGGTGGCCTTCACATGAAAGATAATGTTGTTCCTCACGGTTGGGGAAAATCATTTTCCATATCAAAAATTTATCATTTAAAATTTATTGGTTTTGACACAAGATTATTAATCCAAAATTATGATGAAAACATAAAATTTTTATATTAAAACATGTCTTCTGACTACCCCAAATTGTTAGAAAAATTTCAAAATTGTATGGTGAGTAACAATGACACTTTTTTTCCTATTTTATGTTTTTTAGTTTTTTATTATGTTGAAAATAAACAAAAAAAAAACGTTATATATTGAAATAAAAAAATTAAAATTAAATTGGAAAAAATGAAAAAGTGAGGAAGAAGAAGAAAAATGGAGAGAGATAGAGAGAAGGAGGAAGGAGAGTGAAAGAGCGAGTTAAAGGGAAAGGGGTACCCCTGGTATGGATTTTTTTCGGTCGATGACTCTATCTGATTGTGGGTTGGGGGAGGTTGTGGATCTAACTAAAGTCAATGTGTTTCTTAAGATGTGTGTACTCTCATAGTGATTCTTTAACTGATGTCTGTTAATTATGAATGACCTTTTGGAATATGGGTCTTGGAATTTCACTACACCAAATGAGTAAACATGAGAAATAGTAAAAGGACCTTCCCTTAGATATTTAAGCAAACATGGGTGAAGAACAAATCGAGTGGTGAAGAGCAATACATTTTTTCCTACATTGAATAGCTTTATCATGATGGGTTTTCATGGAGTACATTAGCCTTTTCGTTGTATATATTGGAATTCTCATTGGAATCAAGTTGAAGCTCCTCCAATTCAGTTAACTTCACTAATAATTCTTCACCAGATTTTTCAAAATCAAAATTACATGTTTTCACAGCCCAAAATAACATATATTGGATTTAAACTAGGAAATGTCATGTTTAAAAAATCTATCATAAAAGAAGACATCCCAAATGGTGTTTTATGGGAAGTTCAATAAGCCGAAAGTGCTTCACCATGTCTCCCAAGCCAGTCTTTTCTGGTGGGATTAACAATTCTCTCAATCACTCTTCTCACATCTCTCTATTAGGGAGTTCAGCCATGCCATTTGTTTCGGGGTGATATGTAGTTCAGGTTTTTTGTACAACACTATTCCTTTTCAAAAGAGATTATATGGTCCTATTAAACTAATGGGTTCCTAAGACACTAATCACGACATGGGGAGTTCCAAATCTATAGAAGATGTGTGTTTTAAAAACTCACTAATAGTATGTGAATCATCTTTTCTACTGGGGCTAGCCTCAATCCACCTAGAAAAATAATAGAAAACAATAATAATGTTTGGGAATCCATTTTAAGGGTGGAATGGTCTAATGAAATCTATTCCCTAGAAATTGAAGATCTCAAAGATGATTAAGGGATTTTCGAGAATTTCATTTATTTGGGAAACTATTCCAAACATTTGGCAAGTGGGACATGATTGACAGAACTCATGTGTGGCCTTAAAGAGTGAAGGAAGATGAATATAGAGTGTATTAACTTTAGGTGGTCCTTTGTGGTATAATTCTTCCACCTACGGGAAGTGAGTGACAAAATTTTAAAATGAAGTAAAGTTAATTCTCATCATCACATATCCTAATTCCCATGTGAGCAACAGTTTTCCAATGTTTTTTTTCATCCCAAAAAATAGTGTTTTGAATCACTTTTCAACATCAATTTTTTTTCTTAGGAATACTTTTCTGGGTAAACACAAGAAACCACGTAATATACAATTGGGGAGTACCATGGTGACATTGTAGTGAGAGATGAAATGTTCCCAGCAGGGAATTCGAGATCAATGCTTTATGGATGAGAAGAATTTGAAATTCTAATCTTGAGATCAGCTATATGGTTTTCTTTTCCAGGTCTATATTTTATTTCATGTTCAAAAACATATAGCATTAAGATCCATAAAATTATCCTTGGTTTGGGAACACTTTTCTTGAGTAAGAACTTAATATAAGAATGATCTATGAAGATGATGATTTTGACACCTATGAGATTGGGCCAGAATTTATCTTTGGAAAAAACCAATGCTAAAAGATCCATTTTAGTCATAGTGTATTGAGATTAAGTTTCATCCAATGTTTTTTGGGAATAATATATGACATGAGGAATATTCACTTTTATTTGACTAAGAACAACCCCAATGGATTTATTAGAAGAATCACACATAAAAAAATGGTAAGGACCAATAAAGGGTTTGGATTATCGTGGAAGATAGAAGATTGGTTTTGAGTTCAACAAAGGATCTCTTGCAAAACTCATCCAAATGGAAAGTGACATCATTTTGGAGAAACTGAGTGAGTGGGAGGGAAATCCTACTAGTTTTATGGACTAATCGCCAATATAAATCATCATGACCGAGGAATTAACAGATGTCTCAAAGAGAGGTGGGTTCATGAAGTGATTGGATCACATGAAATTTGGTAGGATCAACATCAATACCCTCTTTTGAAATTATGTTCCCTATAAAAATCCCATTTTTAATGATGATGTGACATTTTTCAAAATTGAATACAAAGTTACACTTTATACACATTTGAAGGACTACAACTATTGAATTCAAGAATGATTCAAATTTATCACCATAAATGGTAAAGTCATCCATGAAGACTTCCATGTAGTTTTTAATGAATTTACTAAAGATACTCATCAAACACCTCTATAATGTTTCAAGAGAAATGAAAAGGCCAAATAGAATTATCTTATATGCATATGATCCAAAGGGGAAAGTGAAAGCAGTATTTTCTTGGTTCTAAAATGCGGTTGGGATTTGAAAATAACAAGTGTATCCTTCAAGAATTCAATAATGTGAATTTCTAACTAATATTTATTTCATTTGATCAAGGAATGGAAGAAGGTAGTGGTCTTTTCTTCTTTCAACCTTCAATATCCTATAACTGATGCACACATTCCATTTATTCTTCACTCGAGTTGTGACTACCTCCCCCTATTAATTTATGATAATTTTTATCCCAAACTTCTTTGGTATAACTTGAATTGGACTACCCCATTCACAATAAGAAATTGGGTAGATAATACATGCTTCAAAAATCTTGTTGATTTCTTCCCAAACTACCTCAAGTATGTGTGGATTGAGTCTTCTTTGTGGTTGTCTAATTGGTTTCGATGGTTCCTCAAAATGGATTTCATGCATGTAAAGGGTAGGGTTGATACCTAGTATGTCATCTAGGGGCTAATATAAGGAATTTTATGTCATGACCTGTCCCAGTGGGGCCCAAGCCGCAACTCCCCACACCCGCCTCCAATAGACCAGTGGCTGGTGACTAGCATCGAGTAGGCATACTACTAACATGGGAGTCATTTCCTATAAACTTGTACACACGCACACACATCTCCAAGCTCACAAAGCTGAAAAGTAAAAACTACTAAAAATGGAAAAGATGCATGCATACACTAAAACCCAACCACAGAGTACGACAGGAAAGTAAAATGTAAGAAGTAAACCCTGGGCCAAAAGTACAAGCCCACCAGAAAGAAAGTATGTAACAAAGTCCAACCTGTAATGAAAGGTGCTGGGATTGCAGTCTGTAGCTGTAGGAACACACCTCGGCCTATCTGATCTCACTGTGTACTGTCCAGTCCTGGTCCGCCTAAAATCTTGTCGAAGGCTTTCTCATCTGCACAAGACACGACACGTGCGGGCAAAGCCCGTGCAGGGGTGAGTATAAAAATACCTAGTAGGACACCCTAAAACCACAAAGGAAAATACAACAAGGAAATACAACAAAGGAGAGATTCAGTCAGCTCCACATAGTATATGTATAATGAACATACCACAAGAATATCCAGATATACTCATGCACAATCGAATATCGCTAATACCACCACTAGGATCCAGGTTGATGATTCCACTAAGCATGGAACCTGTAGAACACACTCCTAGGTCTGAAGAGAGAGGTACGAAGTACTTGTTCAGGGAGAACACACTCCACAAGTACCTTGAGAACATGATGCTCAGATGAGGATCTCAACCAAGTCATGGGGTTATTTCAACAACTCAGTCTAAGATAATCCACTAAGTAGAGGATCGGCGCTCGGGTATTGTTGGTCACGTCGATACCAAGAACTCTACCTAGGGTTCCAGGAACGAATAGAGGATCCGGATCTAAGTCTCACAGAGGTGATTCCAACAACTCTATTCGGGGAGTTTTGCTGAAGGGGTCATAGTCTTGTGTAAAGGAGATGATACTGGAACCTTCAGGGAAACGACCAAGGGTACGAAACCTTAGAGAACTAGTCCAAGTCACAGAAGATAAGTGGCTCAAGTCAACAAGAAAAGGTTACATGGCGTGTAGTATGGTTATACACTGTGTTCGTTGACCTCGGGTACTACCCATGTAAACGGCACGTGTCATTCGTTCAAGCCGTGTAAAACCAAACTACACGGCGTGTAGAAAATGTACACATCGTCTTCGTTGACCCCGGGTACTGCCCGTTTAAATGGCCCTTATTATTCGTTCAAGCCGTGAAAAACCAAACCACAAGGCGTGTAGAAAGGGTACACTACCTGTTCCTTGACCCCAGGTACTACCCGTGTAAATGGCCCGTGTCATTCTGCTTGTCAGAAAGAAAGCAACTACACAGAATGTAGAAGAATCACACACTGTGTCTGAGCACCTGGGCTCGCTCTGTGTACATTGGCCTTGTGCCCATACACGGCCTCTGTCTGTGTCCGTGTCGCCTACCCGTGTACCAGTTCATGGGGTATCTCGTGTATCTGGTCGGGTCTAGCCAAGGAGTGGTAAACACGGCGTGTCCATGGTCATGTACCCTACCCGTGTCCGTTTTCTCCCGGAGTACACATTATGTAATCCAGCCGACGAACACATGTCGTGTAGCCCATACTAAACACCGTGTAGTCGGGAAATTTACAGAAGCGTTGTCTTCCTCCCCGCACCTTGACTGTTGCTCGTATCTTGATCCATTCGTCCGATTATCACGAAACTCCAGATTTGGGGTCATCCCGGCCATACGAAACAGATTCCGTCAGATTCGGGCTTCCGATTGGTCTTGAAAACGCATCCTGATCTATCCGCAAGAAACCCTCGAAGAACGAGAACTTCCGAAACGCATCGATTCATCCGACGATGTAGCCATCACATCTCCTCTAGGTCGCCTTGACGTTGGATATTTGATTTCAGATTGTTGTGTCAACAAAAGAATGCGCAACGATCGATTTCCTCCAAGAACGCGTAGAACACAATGAAGAACGCGAGGGGGAAAAACAAGAATCAACCAGAGGGGAGAACCTCGATCGTTGTTCGTGATGATTTGGGTTTGTCATCATTAGATTGAAAACCAAAACAATCTCAAGAATCAAAACCTCAAATCCCCGTATGAACCCATCCTGCAAGAACGATCAACCCGTGGGCTAATCTGTTCGTGGATTAGTTCGAGTTCATCGTTGAAATCAAAAATAGGGAAGGAAAAAATCACGACAAACATCTTGCCTAGATTTCTTGGCGTTCATCGGCGATGATGTGGTCGCTGCATCATCATCGCCACGTTGGGAGGTTTCCTCTAGATCCTCCAGAGCCGCCAAGGGTTTCAGGGTTATGGAAATTGTAACCCTGATCCTGTGCGAAATCACCATATAAAAAGATAAGGGATTTTTCTGTAACAAAGATTTAAATAAAGTATTTTAATTAAATATTTTATTACTGTTGCGTCCAAAAACTAGATTTTACTACCGACCTGCGCCGGCCGATGTTAGGCCTCGCCTAATGTAAAAATGCTATTATGAATGCAATGGTGCCCTAATATTTCTGATCTGAGCACCCGTTTAGGAGTTATTCCACTTTTTCAGGAAAACTGCACGCACGTGTTATTTAATTATTAAATTAAATTCAAACATTTGTTCCAGGATCACTGGGCCTTGGAACTGCATGCCGTCTCAGAGCCTAGTCTCGAATTAATTCCCATATAATATTAAAAATAATACATGGAGAAAATCTGGGACATTACATCACACCCACCTTAGGGATTTTACATCCTCGAAAAGCCAAAACAATGGCTACTCAACAAGATGTGGGTACTGCACGCGAATCTGAGCCTCCCGCTCCCACGTGCTCTCCTAGAGAATCTCGTGCTACCACCAGACACGCACCCAGGGAATAGCTCACCCACAGAGGATCTTCTCTTATCGATCCTCGATCTCCACTGGGTACTCAGCAAAGGTCACTCCAACATCAATGTCCATCTCGCCCCAGTCGATGACATGCGGTGGATCATGCACGTGCCTCCGTAGCTGTGACACATGGAAGACATTGTATACCCAGTCCTTCTGAGGAGGTTGAGCCAATAGATACGCTACCTTTCCAAATCTACACAGAACTTGGAAAGGGCCAACGAACCTCCGAGATAGCTTATAGAGACCTGAAGCCTATCGTACATGGACATTACATTACTTTATCGGAATACTTAATACATAACAAAAACAGACAAACAAGGACCATAATAGTTTAGTTTCTTTGGAAACTCGGAATATAATCTTCTAATCGTGGTGAAAGATCATCAACATCTCCCATAAAGATATTATTTTTTTTACCTAAAACCATTATTTATATCCTAGGGAAAAGAAAACATAAAAGGGTGAGCTCAAATGTTCAGTAAGGGTAAACAAAAGAAATATCAATCACATCATATTCATAAGAACATAACAATTTGGAAATCTTACCCTGCAAAAGAGATCATAATTTCATAACATGGGATAAATCATGGTAGTGAAATGTAATCCCAATAATCATAACATAAAACATGAAACTTTGTGGCATGAACACATAATCATAGAGAATCATTTCTTATTAGTCAAGACTCATTGCCAAGACTATCTTAGTGGACAAAGTCCATTTCTAAACCGAGTTCACTCCTCGTTTCAGTCCTGTTTTACTAAACCGGTTTAACCTGTCGTTCCAGCCATGTATATCTCATGAGATATAAAATCTTTAACCAATGCATTGGAGGGTGATATAGTTCTCACCCATCTCATAATGATACCATTCCTATGTGTGCCACAAAACCATAAACAATACATCATAGCATAACCCGTGTAATAAAAATGGGAATCTTAAACATCGTGACATCATAAAACAATTCATATAAGATAAAGTAATTCAAAAAAATATTTCCATCGCAACATAATCAAATCCATGTAATAATAGGGATAGAAACAGAACCCTATGTTATCTTAGATGGAAAATAATTTTGATAAAACTCTTGAACTCCATTCTTAAGGAAAATATCCTTTCTACTTCAAAAAAACATTTTTCCTTTCATAACATGTCATACAATTTTAAACTAAAAGAAGTTGATTAAAAATAAACATGAAAACTTGTAAAGGAAGATTCTTGGAAATAATGTTTTAAAAATACATTCATGCCGTATAAGTTGAAAAAACATTCTTTGTACTTTTCTCGGAGAAGTCAAAAAGTACCTCATACGAAAAACGACAAAAGATTCCTTTCATATAATTTTACTAAAAACTCACCGAAGGGTAAAATTGGATTTAAACAATTGTAGGTGGATGGAAATAATATTACATATTGAGGAAACATGGATGTGGATGATAAAATACACCCCAGTAAATTTCGAAGTATAAACAATCTCGGATAAAAATGAGATTGTGATATTTCCCTTACCTTAGGTCTGATTTGCTTCGTAAGTGTCCGAACCTCCTGTATAATGATTTAAATCATGTCGTTGACTTATTACAGAATCATACTCATTGTTATTATGTCATATATGGTTCACTTATGACTTTATTTTACTCGTTATTTTGTAAATTCCATGTTAAAAGCGTTTTGGGTAAAATCGTTTCATTTGTCGTCCGTGTTTTGACTTGTAATTATTCATATGATTACTTAGATCATGATTACTTAATTACAGAATATAAAACATGATTTGTATATAATATATATTCAGAATATACATATATATAATAGATCAGTAAATGGAACGAAATACACCGTTCATGGAGACGGTAGGCCGTACGTACGCATGAACGCTGTTTTCGTTTTCTTATTGAGTTGAATGAAATTAAGTAGATGACATACTTATATATACACATAAATCCAGTATCATTATTATGTAATTTGTTTCATGATTACTTATTATATATACTGTATAATTATTCATGAATGGTTAATGTGTAGAATGAATCTCATCGCGTCGTGGAGAAGGTAGTCCGTACGTACGCACGAGCGATGATATCGTTCTCATGATCGTGGAATTGTATCGTAGTGTATGTATACTATTTCAGAATCAATATCACTTTACAACAATCATATATAGTTATTATGTACACCATTATACCCATCCAATCAAGGTGGTGGTGGAAAATAGATTACACCACGGCGTGGAGACGGTATTCTGTACGTACACACGCGCGGTGATTCCGTTTTCCGTAGGATGGATAGATGGTGAAATAGGGTTGATTCATACTTATAATAACATATCAGTATATGATGGATACTGATGTTATTACTTCATAATTAAACAACCTAAGAAGAATAAGTGGAAGAAGAAATAAATTTGAAAGAATCGGTAACGGACATTACCTCTTCTTTGAAACACCACTTTGAGATCTCTTTTTAGGGCACTAAAATTGGTCTTTGAGGAAGACCAGAACCTCTAGGATGTTTCTATGGAATTTTAGAATAGAATTTGGCAGGGGTTTGCCGAGCTTGAAGGCTCTAAGTGGTGTGATGAAGAGAGGGAGGAGGTGCCCTTTTATAAGGGAGGAGAGGGGCACCTTTGGAATAACTAAAAATATTATTTTATTATAAAGTCAAATTCGGTTTTTAATAGCTCCAAATTGATATATTTCGTTTATAAGGTGGGTATAGGTCGCATGTATCTCATAAAATATAATATAGACATGTTTAGTTATTAATTCTAACCTTATTATTTAGATTTAACTTTAAGTTAGATAATTTAACTTTTACCGTGTCTTCTTGTTTTCTTACACTATAAGGTTAATAAACATACTATATCAAGACAAACGAACCCCAAGTTGTTTATTATTAATATATATAACCTTATATATGTTATTTGGCCGAACCTTAGATTTTTAGGAATAAAATAACAATTAATAATATAATATTTGTTTTAAAAACTATTTTATGTCAATTTTGACACTATTTAGTAATTGATTTTTGTGAAAATCATAACAGAATTATTAGTTCGAAAAAGCTAATTAAATCAATACTAACATGTCATATTAACCTAAAAAATTAGTTTAATTCATAAAAAGTCTCAAATTATATTTATTTGGGTATTTATAATATCAATAATTCTAATTTTTCACTATTATGGTAATTACTGCATCATCATTGTGTCATAAATAAATTATATTATTTAATTTTTAAAAATTATAAATAAAATGTCATTATGTAGGAATTATTATTAGATTTCTAATGAATATTTACAATCAAATTTATCTTATTTATAACCCTATATTAAAAAATATTTACTTATTAAACTTTGATTTTAACTATTTTAACCCTTCTATAAATAAATTAATAATAAATGTCCTAATCTAATCCAAGTGGGCCTAAATGGTCATATTTTATTCCTAAGAATTTTTTTGGTTGAATTAAACTTATCCAAATGTGTTAGGGTAATAATAATATCATGTTTACCCGTAATTACCCTATTTAATTTTAATAGTGGTAAAAAAGTAAAAAGTTATTATTCACCAAAAATTATTTTCATCTCATTGAATCACATTTTACATGCTAACATCAACCTTGTCTCTCGTTTTTTTGAAATTCCACTCACAGAAGGGGTAAAATTATGTTTTATGAAAAATTCATTTTTCTTAACTACCACTTAGTGGTTTCACTATTCATCAAAAAATGAAAGTTTCCAGAAAAATACCAAAAATTAGGCCTAAGCTATATTTGATATTATGAACTCAAAAATGATGTCCATTTTACCAAACACAAAACATATCAGTTGCATTAATTAATTTAAAAATTAATTCCCGTCGTCAAAACAAATAGCGTGTTCTTAAGAGATAATAACTATCAAAAGATTGACACTTGTTTATGTCTGGTTTAAATGTGAAAATTAAATCCAATGACCAAAATTGTATTAAATTGTAAAAATATATTATAAATGTAATTTAAAACCACTCAAATTAATAATTTATCACTATTAATTATTTCGATTAAAAAGGTTGTTTTTAATTAAAATTTAGTAATTTGCACTATTCATCAGAAAATGAAGGTTATCCGAAAAGTACCAAAATTTCACCCTAAGATAATTTCGATATTCTGAATCCAAAAATGAAGTCCATTTTGAAAAGTAAAATTTACAAAATTTCAAAAGGTGGTTATTACTATTCATAACGACTAGTTTTAATAATATTTTAATAGCATATCCTTGTTTAGAGAAACTTCGTATTGCGTACAACACACGCTATCACGGAAGTTAGCCCTTGCGTGTAATGCAAGGCAAGTCAAGGATGCGTGTTGTGCAAGATTCTTTTGGTGTAGCTTAAAACACAAGAAATTAATGAAATTAAAAAGAATATTTTTCAAAAAATCTCGGGGTGTTACATTCTACCCCCCTTAAAATGAATTTCTCCCTCAAAATTCGTCGGGGTTATAAATAGTATGCTACTCGAAAGTTTGTTTAATAGAAACCCACATCGTAAAAAGGAATACCCAAACTTGGATTTAAAAACTAAAGTATTAAATGTAACGGTTACCCAAATTAACTCATCACTAGGTTTCCATGTAGGAGAACATAGGTGAAAATATGGATATGGAAGAAAAATCTAACCATCAAGTTCTGATGGAGAGTGGTAGAGAACATGGCTATGAAATAGCCAAAAATCACAAAGCCATAAATTTGTGATGATCTAAGGTACCATTTGATTAATCGGATATAAGAGTAATAGGACAACATTCTTGGTTTTCAAAATCATTTCCCTAAAGTTGAAGAATTTGAATTAGAATAAATACTTACTTTATTTTGGTACAATCTCACTATTATTCGTGCTTTGAACAATTTACACTTCATCTCTTAAAGAAATGATGTTGAATTTTTTATTCATGAACTTTTAATACATCATGTGATAGAATGATGGGTCATTCCATCTGTTTCAAACAAAAGGTTAGAAAATGTTATCAAATATACATAAGTCCATCTATGGTGAGGTTAATCGTATACGATTCCAAGAATGAACCTATACTTCATATATCATACTGCGTAATAAAATATAACTAGTTTCTACTAACAAGGGACTTCCTATAGGCTAGTGGTAGGTGATAAAGTCCAGTCACACTTCGGTTGTGGGTTTGATTCCCACATCCTTGTCCGACGCGATGGGTTGTCGCCCATCCTGCAGGTTGTCCTTTTTCTAAAGCTATATTACTATAACATCCCATCAATAATATCGAAAAAAGTTCTATCCTAACTTATGTCCGACATAATCCATTCCAATATTTAGGCTTATCTAAAATACTTCAATCCAAGCTCATAGTATAAAGAAAATGATTACTTGATATTTCATCAACCAACCATCATTTATCCCCCATTATCTTGTTGGTAAAATTCCAATCATGTGAATACTGTAATCATGTATTCTCTTGAAAAATGAATACCCATTAAAACATAGTGAAAACATGAATGCTATCAAAAGTTAACTCTTTCCACATACCAAAATCCAAAAATTCTATATACTCAAACCATGATATAACCTTCTCCTTATATCAGTCATGAGCTCATGAATACTATCAAACATTTAATTTTCTCCTTATCCCTTCATTATGCGCATATCATCTACCTTCCAAAAATACTGGTACCATTCATCACATACTTTCAAAACTTAAGACAACAGTGTAACAGTCTTTAGATGTCTCTTTATTCCATAGTACCATGAGATTACTTATACAACATTACACTTGATAAACATGTAATCATTCCACTAAATTCTTAAACCATTGACCGAGCTTCAACAATTATTTCATCTCACATATTATTTGTAGTATCTTCATCATCATCAACATAAATACTACCCATACGACCATACTGATTCTCTTCATGAGACTTTCCCTTAGGGAATTGGTTTGCATAATACCCGTACATTCCACATTTAAAACATTTAACCACTGTTGATGTAGTAGCAATACCATTATCCTCATCCCTGGTGTTAATTGAACCTTTTCCTTTGCACTTACTGACTTTGTGTCCTTCTTTTCCACACCCAAAGCATCTTCCAGTTCCTTTGAAACATTCTCCTTGATGCCTCTTCCTACATGATTTACATAGGGGAAATTGAACTTTCTTTCATCTATGATCATCATGAAACTCCATCTTTCTCTTATTAGCCGAGTCAGGAAACTTACCAAATTTTACTTTATTGATCATATTATGAGATTGCTGATTCGGCATAATAATGATGTTTGGACCTCCAAACCCCATTTCATTTGGTTTATCATGAAGAATATCATTCCATTGTCTATCATATCTTCCATTATCATGAATCATCTTGTCTCCATCCATTTTCTAAAACCCAAAAAGAATAGTGTGAGAGGAAAAAATCATAATAAAGGGGGAGTAACTTCAATATCTAACATCTTTGGTTTAATCTAATATCGTTACCATAGTTCTAGGACTATATCCTATACATATACTTATCCTTAGGGACATCCCTAGACATACCTTAGAAATATCTTTAGGGATCTCACTAACGTTTTCGAATCCTACTTTCCAAAGGTGGACTAAACTTTTTCTCTGATACCAACTGTAGAGACCCGAAGCCTATCGTACATGGAAATTACATTAATTTAGTGGAATACTAAATACATAAAAAAACAAACACACAAGGACCGTAATAGTTTAGTTTCTTTGGAAACTCGGAATATAATCTTCTAACCGTGGTGAAAGATCTTCAACATCTCCCATAAAGATCTTCCTTTTTTTACCTAAAACCTTTCTTTATATCCTGGGGAAAAGAAAACATAAAAGGGTGAGATTAAATACTTAGTAAGGGTAATAAAAAGAAATATCAATCACATCATATTCATAAGAACATAACAATTTGGAAATCTTACCATGCAAAAGAGATCATAATTTCATAACTTGGGATAAATCATGGTAGTGAAATGTAATCCCAATAATCATAACATAAAACATGAAACTTTGTGGCATGCACACATAATCATAGAGAATCATTTCTTATTAGTCAAGACTAATTTCCAACACTATCTTAGTGGACATTACAATACTTTAGCGGAATACTTAATACATAACAAAAACAGACACACAAGGACCGTAATAGTTTAGTGTCTTTGGAAACTCGGAATATAATCTTATAATCGTGGTGAAAGATCTTCAACATCTCCCATAAAGATCTTCCTTTTTTTACCTAAAACCTTTATTTATATCCTGTTGAAAAGAAAACATAAAAGGGTGAGCTCAAATGCTCAGTAAGGGTAAACAAAAGAAATATCAATCACATCATATTCATAAGAACATAACAATTTGGAAATCTTACCCTGCAAAAGAGATCATAATTTCATAACATGGGATAAATCATGGTAGTGAAATTTAATCCCAATAATCATAACATAAAACATGAAACTTTGTGGAATGCACACATAATCATAGAGAATCATTTCTAATTAGTCAAGACTCATTGCCAAGACTATCTTAGTGGACAAAGTCCATTTCTGAACCGAGTTCACTCCTTGTTTCAGTCCCGTTTTACTGAACCGGTTTAACCTTCTGTTCCATCCATGTCTATCTCATGAGATATAAAATCTTTACCTAATGCATTGGAGGGAGATATAGGTCCCACCCATCTCATAATGATACCATTCCTATGTGTGCCACTAAATCATACACCATACATCATAGCATAACCCATGTAATAAAAATGGGAATCTTAAACATCGTGACATCATAAAAAAATTCATATAAGATAAAGGAATTCATAAAAATATTTCCATCGCAACATAATCAAATCCATGTAACAATAGGCACAGAAACAAAACCCTATGTTATCTTAGATGGAAAATAATTTTGATAAAACTCTTGAACTCCATTCTTGAGGAAAATATCCTTTCTACTTCAAAAAAACATTTTTCCTTTAATAACATATCATACAATTTTAAACTAAAAGAAGTTGATTAAAAATAAACTTGAAAAATTGTAAAGGAAGCTTCTTAGAAATAATGTTTTAAAAATCCATTCATGCTGTATGAGTTAAAAAAACATTCTTCGTACTTTTGTCGAAAAAGTCAAAAATTACCTCAATATGAAAAACGACAAAAGATTCCTTTCATATAATTTTACAAAAAACTCACCGAAGGGTAAAATTGGATTTAAAAAATTGTAGGTGGATGGAAATAAAATTACATATTGAGGAAACATGGATGTGGATGATAAAATACACCCTGGTAAATTTCAAAGTATAAACAATCTCGGATAAAAATGAGATTGTGATATTTCCCTTACCTTAGGTCCGATTTGCTTCGTAAGTATCCGAACCTCCTGTATAATGATTTAAATCATGTCATTGACTTTTTCTAGAATCATAATCATTGATATGATATCATATATGGTTCACTTAGGACTTTATTTTACTCATTCTTTTGTAAATTCCATGTTAAAGAGCGTTTTGGGTAAAATCGTTTCATTTGTCGTCCGTGTTTTGACTTGTAATTATTCATATGATTACATAGATCATGATTACATAATTCCAGAATATAAAAAATGATTTATATATAATATATATTCAAAATATACATATATATTATAGATCAGCAAATGGAAAGAAATACACCGTTCATGGAGACGGTAGGTCGTACGTACACATGAACGCTGTTTTCGTTTCCTTATTGACTTGAATGGAATTAAGTAGATGAAATAAAATTATATACACATAAATCCAGTATGATTATTATTATATTTGTTTCATGATTACTTATTATATATACTGTATAATTATTCATGAATGGTTAACGTGTAGAATGAATCTCATCGCGTCGTGGAGACGGTAGTCCGTACGTACGCACGAGCGATGATATCATTCTCATGATCGTGGAATTGTATTGGAGTGTATGTATACTATTTCAGAATCAATATCACTTTACAATAATCATATATAGTTATTATGTACACCATTATACCCATCCAAGAAAGGTGGTGGTGGAAAATAGATTACACCACGACGTGGAGACGGAATTCCGTACGTACGCACGCGTGGTGATTCTGTTTTCCGTAGGATGGATTGATGGTGAAATAGGGTTGTTTCATTCTTATAATAACATACCAGTATATGAGTTATACTTATGTTATTACGTCATAATGAAGCAACCTAATAAGAAGAAGTGGAAGAATAAATAAATTTGAAAGAATCGGTAACAGACATTACCTCTTCTTTGAAACGCCTCTTTGAGATCTCCTTTTAGGGTACTAAAATTGGTCTTTGAGGAATAACAGAACCTCTAGGATGTTTCTAGGTAATTTGAGAAGTGAATTTGGCCGGGTTTGGCCGATCTTGAAGGCTCAAAGTGGTGTGAGGAAGAGAGGGAGGTGGTGCCCTTTTATAAGGGAGGAGAGGGGCACCTTTGGAATAACTAAAAATATTATTTTATTATAAAGTCCAATTCGGTTTTTAAAAGCTCCAAATTGATATATTTTAAGATAAGGTGGGTATAGGTCTAAATTCTCTCATCCAATAGAATTTAGACAAGTTTAGGTATCAATTTTAACCTTATCATTTATATTTAACTTTAAGTTAGATAATTTAACTTTTACCATGTCTTCTTGTTTTCTTACAATATAAGGTTAATAAACATACTATATCAAGCCTAAAAAACCACAAGTTGTTTATTATTAATATATATAACCTTATCTAAGTCATTTGGCCGAACCTTAGATTTTTAGGAATAAAATAAAAATTAATAATATAATATTTGTTTTAAAAACTATTTTATGTCAATTTTGACACTATTTTGTAATTGATTTTTGTGAATCTCATAACAGAATGATTAGTTCTAAAAAAGCTAATTAAATCATTAATAATATTTCATATTAATCTAGGAAATTAGTGGAATTCATAAAAAGTCTCAAATTATATTTATTTGGTTATTTATATTATCAATAATTCTAATTTTTTACTATTATGGTAATTACTGCATCATCATTGTGTCATAAATAAATTAAATTATTTAAAGACTAAAAATTATAAATAAAATGTCATTATGTAGGAAATATTATTATATTTCTAATTAATATTTACAATAGATTTTATCTTATGTATAACCCGATATTAAAAAATATTTACTTATTAAACTTTGATTTTGACTGTTTTAACCCTTCTTTAAATAAATTAATAATAAATGTCCTAATCTAATCCAAGTGGGCCTAAAGGGTCATATTTTATTCCTAATGTTGTTTTTGGTCGAATTAAACTTATCCAATAGAATTAGGACATGTGTTAGGGTAATAATAATATCATTTTTAACCGTAATTACCCTATTTACTTTTAACCGTGGTAAAAAAAAGTAAAAATTTACTTTTCACCAAAAATTATTTTCATCTCATTGAATCACATTTTAATTACTGGCATCAACCGTGTCTCTCGGATTTTTGAAATTCTACTCACAGAAGCAGTAAAATTAAGTTTGATGAAAAATTCATTTTTCTTAACTACAACTTAGTGGTTTCACTATTCATCAAAAAATGAAAGTTTCCAGAAAAATACCAAAAATTAGGCCTAAGATATATTTGATATTATGAACTCAAAAATGATGTCTATTTTTCCAAACACAAAAAATTTCCATTGCATTAATTAATTTAAAAATTAATTCCCGTCGTCAAAACAAATAGCGTGTTCTTAAGAGATAATAACTATCAAAAGATTGACACTTGTTTATGCCTGGTTTAAATGTGAAATTACATCCAATGACCAACATTGTATTAAATTGTAAAAATATATTCTAAATATACTTTAAAACCACTCAAATTAATAATTTATCACTATTAATTATTTCGATTAAAAAGGTTGTTTTTAATTAAAAGTTAGTAATTTTCACTATTCATCAGAAAATGAAAGTTATTCGAAAAGTACCAAAATTTCACCCTAAGCTAATTTCGATATTCCGAATCCAAAAATGAAGTCCATTTTGAAAAATAAAATTTAAAAAATTTAAAAAATTGGTTATTACTATTCATAACGGCTAGTTTTAATAATATTTTAATAGTGTATCATTGTTTAGCGAAACTCTGTATTGCGTACAACACACGTTATCACGGAAGTTCTCACTTGCGTGTAATGAAAGGCATGTCAAGGATGCGTTTTGTGCAAGCTTCTTTTGGTGTATCATACAACACAAGACATTAATGAAATTAAAAAAATATTTTTCATAAAATCACGGGGTGTTACATAGCTTGCCGCCTCGGCCAAATATCTGCAATCCCCGTCGAGGTGAGACCCGAAAGAACACATGGTCTCCCTCATCGAACTCCAAGGGCATCCACCTCCTGTCGGCATATGACTTCTGCAGAATTTGTGCAGTATTCATTCGCTCATGGATGACCTGTACCTTCTCTATAGTAGCTCTCACCATCTCTGGTCCCATGCGTTCTGACTCTCCCGGGTCAGTCCAGCAAAGTGGTAACCTGCAAGGTCACCCGTACAGATCCTCGAATGGTGCCATACCAATAGTGGAATGATAAATATTGTTATAATAGAATTCCATCAGTGGTAGGTGATCCTCCCAGGTAAGGCCGAAGTCAATTATGAAAGCTCGAAGCATATCTTCCATGACCTGAATGGTCTGCTTTGTCTGACCATCAGTCTGGGGATGGAATGTTGTGCTCAAGCGTAACTGAGTCCCAAAAGCTTCCTGCAATCCCTTCCCCAACCGGGATGTGAAATGAGCATCACGATATGAGACGATTGTAGATGGAATTCCATGAAGTCGGACTATCTCCTCCATGTAAAGGCATCCCAAGCTCTCCATTGAACTCTACTCCCGTATGGCTAGGAAGTGGCCTGACTTGGTGAGTCGATAAACGATCACCTAGATGGCATCATGTCTATTGGACGTACATGGTAAACCCGTCACAAAGTCCATGGATATCCCGTCCCACTTCCACTCTGGCACATCAAGGGGCTGAGTCAAACTTGCTGGCACCTGGTGCTCAGCCTTTACTTGCTGACAAGTACAGCACCGAGAGACGAACTCTGCCACAACCTTCTTCATTCTTGGACACCAGAACTGACGTCAGAGGTCCTGATACATCTTTACTACACCTGGATGCACTGAAAAAGGGTATGTATGGAACCCCTTTAGAACCTCCTCGTGCAATGTCACTGGTACTACTGTGAACCCTCTAAAAAGAACAACGTGCTCCCCACCTTCTGAATATCCTTCAGCAGCATCACATGTGGATCTCTGAGCACGTAGAGTCTCACAACTAGAATCCTCACGCTGTGCTTCCCTGACTCGCTGTAAGAGTGGAGTTGTAACAACCATAAACTGAAGGTAAGCTCCCTCATCTCCATCCATGAAGGATAATTGTAAGGAGTCCAACTACCTTGTCACCTCATCCAGTAATTGTGAACTGGATTTCCTGCTGAGAGCATCCACCACTACATTCCCCTTCCCATGAGTATAAACGATATCAAAGTCGTAACCCTAGAGGAACTCAAGCCATCTCCTCTATCTCAAATTCAGATCCTTCTGATAAAAGATATATCTGAGACTCTTTTGATCATAGTAGATGGTAAACCACTCGCCCATCAGGTAGTGCTGCCACATCATCAATGCGAAGACTACCACTACCAACTCCAGATCATGGGTGGTGTAGTTCTGCTCGTGTAGCCTCAACTGACATGAGCCATAGGCAATCACTTCTTGACTATGCATCAGGACATAACCAATCCCAGTTCCTAATGCATCACATAACACTATGTACTCAACACCCTCCTCCGGTAACCTTAAGATCGGGGCGCTTGTCAAACTCTGTCTCAACTGCTGGAAAGCATGCTGGCATCACTCGGTCCACACGAATGGCTGCCCCTTTCGAGTCAAAGTTGTCATGGGTGCTGCAATCTAAGAGAAATCTAGGATGAATCTCCGATAGTAGCCTTCCAACGCAAGGAAAATCCGCACCTCCGTCACGTTCCGGGGTGGCTCCCATGCTAGCACTACCTCCACCTTGGCTGGGTCCACTGCTACACCATCAGCTGAGATAACGTGTCCTAGAAAGTGGACCTCTTGTAACCAGAACTGACACTTTGAGAGTTTCACATACAACTAGTGCTCTTGTAGTGTGCCCAGAACCATCCTTGGGTGTCTCGTGTGCTCCTCGCCGGACGTAGAGTATACAAGGATACCATCAATGAAGACCACTACAAACCGGTCTAGATAAGGCTGAATGATCCGGTTCATGAGCCCCAAGAACACCACCGGGGAGTTCGTCACGCCGAAGGGAATCACCAAGTAATCATAGTGACCTTAGCGACATCTGAAATCCATCTTCGGTATATCCTCCTCCTGTACTCGCAACTGGTTATAGCCTGATCGTAGAAAATCCTTCGAGAACCATCGTGCCCCTCTCAACTAGTCTAAGAGTTCATCGATCCTCAGTAGGGGATACCGGTTCTTTACAGTCACCTAATTCAAGCGCCGGTAATCCACACAGAGCCTCATGCTCCCGTCTTCCTTCTTGGAAAATAGCACTAGGGCCACCCAGGGTGAAACACTGGGTCTCACAAAGCACTTCTTCTGCAAGTCGTCCAGCTGCACCCTCAGCTGACGAAGCTCTGCAGGATCCATCTGATATGCTGATGCTGATATCGGTGTTTTCCCGGGATACAACTCAATGCTTAAATCTATCTCCTGACGGGGAGGTAGCCTGGGGAAATCCTCCGCAAAGACGTCCTCGTACTCATCCACTACTGCTGGAAACTAGAAACTCATAGAATCTGATGTTCCCAGGGCTAGGCTAGAAAACTGATGTGAAATTAGTTGTTCCTTCCCATGCAAGAGTCCATCCTGTGATATCTGGGTCTCTCTCTCACCGAAAAAAAGAGAACCTTTTTCCATCAATGCGGACACACTGCACCTTTCGCCTAAAACAGTTGATCTGGGAATGAACTGTGGATAGCCAATCCATAACACGAATGAAATCATAAGGCCTCGACGCTACCACCAAGAGGTTCCAACCGAAAATCTCACCTCCAAGGGTCAGGTCACACTATCAACAGAGCTGTGTGATCTCTGAATCTTCTCCAGTCGGTGTCTCTAAGCGTAAGGGTCAAGTCAATGGCTCAACTGGAATCTCAAGGTCTCAAACAAGATAAGCAGCAAGAATGGAATGACTAGGACCTGTGTCTATCAATTCGGAAGCCAAGGTAAAAAAGACACAGATAGTACTTAAAAGCATTCAGGGAGTACATGGGTCGTAAGCCTCTGCCACCTACAGCTGTTCCTTCCTCTACCACCATCTCCCTGAGCCTGAGGTGGACCTCTTGGGGGTGGTGGTGGTAAAAGATCAAAACGATGACCACCTTCGGCTGCTCTCCCAGCTCCCCTACCACGCCCACCACCCCTCAGATCTGCCTGCTCCACATGTTGCCTCTGCCTCGGTGGTCCATCCACTGCTCCTGTGTGCGTACTTCTCTCATGGTAACCAGTGAAAACTCCTATCAGAAGAGACTCTCAATCTCTGACCAAGAGAGTGTCACCTCTTCGAGAGTCAGGATAACCAAACTTCCCCATCGTCTTGTCGAGCCCTGCAAAAGGCTAGCTACCAGGATCACCATCTGGTCTGCTGGTGTCCTGACCAAACGAAAGACTCTGGCCACCGCCTCAAGCCAGTGCTCTACTGCCTGAGGGTCAGGCTCATCTCAAAACCTGAGGGGTCTCTGTCTCTGAAACTTGTGAAGTGCACTCATCCTGCGCTCCTCCTCCACTAGTACAGCAGGCACTAAACACTACTCCACAGGTGGCGGGATAACTGGCACACCACCTGGTGGTAAAGCTGGGAGATATGGTCCCTGTATCGAAGATTCATCACTAAGGGGGTCATCCTCAAGATTGAGCTGTTGGATCATAGCGGGTGCATTTCGTAGAGGCATCCTGTAAAAAAACAAGATGTACCTCAGCCAGTGAGTATATCTGGAGAGCTGACTCAAAAGGACATGGAAACCACAACCCATTCTTATATGATGCATGTACCATTATTTTCACTGCAACTAGTGTTCTCATGTTTGAAGTCAAAAATAAAGTTATCAGAGTCCTGGTGTATGGATACGTAGGCCTCCCTCACCAACACTGGTGTCCCTGGCTTGAAATCAGAACTTGATACACTTAACACTGTTTCCCCAAACCAACTCACAGACTCTCGGTCCTATGGTAGAACTGACCACCTCTGATACCACTCTGTTACGACCCGTCCCAGTGGGGCACGAGCCGCAACTCCCCATGCCCACCTCCAATAGGCTAGGGGCTGGTGACTAGCACCGAGTAGTCATACTACTAACATGGGAGGAATTTCCTGTAAACCTGTACACATGCACACACATCTCCAAGCTCACAAAGCTGAAAAGTAAAAACTACTAAAAAGGAAAAGATGCATGAATACACTAAAACCCAACCATAGAGTACGATAGGAATGAAAAATTCAAGAAGTAAACCTTGGGCCAAAAGTGCATGCCCACCAGAATGAAAGTCTGTAACAAAGTCCAACCTGTAAAGAAAGGTGTTGGGACTGCAGTCTGTAGCCGTAGGAACACACCTTGGACTTTCTGATCTCACTGTGTACCATCCAGTCCTGGTCTGCCTAAAATCCTATCAAAGGCTCAATCGTATGCACAAGACACGACACATGCGGGCTAAGCCAATGCAGGGGTGAGTATAACAATACCCAGTAGGTCACCCCGAAACCAAAAAGGAAAATACAACAAGGAAATACCACAATGGAGAGATACAGTCAGCTCCACATATTATATGTCTAAAGAACATACCACAAGAATATCCAGAAATACTCATGCACATTCGACTATCGTGAATACCACCACTAGGATCCAGCTCGAAGATTCCACTAAACATGAAACCGGGAGAACACACTCCTAGGTCTGAAGAGAGAGGTACGAAGTACTCGTTCCGGGAGAACACACTCCACAAGTACCTTGAGAACATGATGCTCAGATAAGGATCACAACCAAGTCATGGGGTGATTATGACAACTCGGTCTGAGCTAATCCGCTAAGCAGAGGATCGGCGCCCGGGTAAAGTTGGTCACGTCGATACCAAGAACTCTACTTAGGGTTCCAGGAATGAATAGAGGATCCAGCCCTAAGTCTCATAGAGGGGATTCCAACAACTCTATTCAGGGAGTTCTTCTGAAGGGATCATACTCATGTGTAATGGATATGATACCAGAACCTTCAGGAAAATGACCAAGGGTACGAACCCTAAGAGAACTAGTTCAAGTCACATATGAAAAGTGTCTCAAGTAAACAAGAAAAGGTTACACGGCATGTAGTATGGTTACACGCCATGTTCCATGACCCCTGGTACTACCTGTGTAAATATCCCGTGTCATTAGTTCAAGTCGTGTAAAACCAAACTACCCGACCTGTAGAAAAGGTACATTCTATGTTCCTTGAAACAGGGTACTGCCCATGTAAACGGCCCGTGTCATTCGTTCAAGCCATGTAAAACCAAACTACACGACATGTAGAAAAGTTACATTCTGTGTTCCTTGACCCAAGGTACTGCCCGTGTAAACGGACAGTGTCATTCGGCTTGTCGGATAGAAAGCAACTACACGACGTGTAGAAGAATTACACGCAGTTCCTGAGCACCTGGGCTCGCTCCGTGTACACTGGCCATGTGCCCGTACATGGCCTCTGTCTGTGTCCATGTCGCCTGCCCGTGTAGTAGTACACAAGGTATCCCGTTTATCTGGTCAGGTCTAGCCAGGGAGGGTTATACACGGTATGTCCATGGCCGTGTACCCTGCTCGTGTTTGTGTACTCCCAGAATACGCATCATGTAATCCCACTGACGAACACATGCTATGTAGCCCATACTACATGCCGTGTAGTCAGGAAATTTACAGAAGTGTCGCCTTCCTCCGCGTGCCTCTGCTGTTGCTCCGGATCTTGACCCAACCGTCCGATCATCACAAAACTCCAGATTTGGGGTCGTCCCACCCTTACGAAACTGATTCCGTCATTTTCGGTCTTCCGATCGGTCTTGAAAACTCACCCCGATCCATCCGTACGAAACGCTTGAAGAATGGGAACTTCCAAACCGCATCAATTCATCTGCTGCTGTCGTCGTCGCACCTCCGCTAGGTCGCCTTGACGTTGGATCTTTGATTTCGGATCGTTGCGTCAACAAAGGAATGAGCAACGATCGATTTCCTCCAAGAACGCATATAACACAATGAAGAATGTGAGGTGGAAAAACAAGAATCAAAAAGAGGGGAAAACCTCGATCATTGTTCGTGATGATCTGGGTTTGCTGCCGTTAGATTGAAAACCAAAACAATCTCAAGAATCAAAGCCTCAAATCCCCGCATGAACCTGTACCACAAGAACGATCGACCTGTGGGATAATCTTTTCATGGATTAGTCCGCTTTTGTCGTGGAAATCAAAAACGGGGAATAAAAAAATCAAGACAAACATCCTACCTGGATTTCGCGGTGTTCGTCGGCGATGATCTGGTCGCTGTGTCATCGTCGCCGGGTTGGGAGGTTTCTTCCAGAGCCTCCAAAGCCGCCAAGGGTTTCAGGGTTATGTAAATTGTAACCCTGATCCCCCGAGAAGTCTCCATTTAAAAAGATAAGGGATTTTTCCATAACAAAGATTTAAATAAAATATTTAAATAAAATATTTTATTATGGTTGCGTCCAAAAACTAGATTTTACTACCGACCTGCGTCGGCCGATGTTAGGCCCTGCCTAAGGAAAAAACACTCTTCTGAATGCACTGGTGCCCTCATATTTCTGATCCGAGCACCCATTTAGGAGTTATTCCACTTTTCAAGGAAAACCGCACACGCAGGTTATTTAATTATTAAATTAAATTCAAAAATTTGTTCCAGGCTCACCGGGCCTCGGAACTGCACACCGTCTCAGAGCCTGGTCTCGAATTAATTCCCATATAATATTAAAATTAATACATTTAGAAAATCCGGGCATTACATTTTTGTTTTCCTCAAACACATGAACAAGTTTTAACTCCTTGGTTTTGGTATGTGAAGTGGAGATAATTATAGGATAAGAGTGACCATAGAAAAGGAATGTATATTTAATGTGTTCATGATGTGGTTTTAGATCAGTCTCATCATTCAATTGTGTCTTAGACAACTCAAGATTATAGTAAGGGACTTTAGTTGCTTTTGATTCATTTTCAATAATACTTTCCAAGGTGGTAAAATTGATATTATAGTTGAGATGGGATTCAATAGAGTTTTCAAGATTCTTTAGATTGATGGAGTCAATGAATTAAAGGTCAACGTCAACATCCCAATTTATGACATGGTTAATCATGGTATAAATAAACAAAGCACTTATTTCATTATAAAATGATGAAAATTATGGAATGGGGTTCAATTGAATCTCATATGTTTACTCATAAATAAATATTATTAATGCAGAGTGATCCTTAGATGAGTATCGTATGTCTGGGAAAATGTTGAACTTATAAAGTTGGTCACCAAATTCTAGGGTTAAGATTACTAAATGGACATCAATCGTTCTTGTCATAGTCATTATGAATGGTCTTCCTATAATTAAGGGATATCAATAATATTTTTTCTCACTTTCCATGTCATGGACCTATAAATCGGTAGGGAAGATAATATCATTCACATGAAGAAGGACATCCTTGATTATACCCTCAGGACTAGTAGTGCTTCAATTTTCCAATTGAATGAAAACACCCATTTTATGTAAGTGACCCAGACCAGGGATGGAGAATATCGATTTTGTCATGACATTAATTGAGGCTCCTAGGTCTATGATTTCATCATCAATGTTGGATCTTCCACTTTGGCCTGGAACCGTAATGGTCCCTGGATCCTTGCAATTTATGGGAATAGACTGCTAGGGGGAAACAATTTCGAATGTCCAAAGTTGCCTCTTATGGGTTCACAATTCCATAAGAAACATTTCATACTTAGGGATTTATTTTATGGATTCTAGGATTGGAATGTTCACTTCAACATGTCTAAACATGTGGAGCATTTTAGGATTGGGATCAAAGAACTTATTTGGCATTGAAATGGCTTGATGAAAGGGGATTAGGTTCTTAAGTGGAATGTAAGGATGTGTGATAATGGATTTAGGATCCTTTTCTATTTTTTTTCTTTTTCTTTTTATGTCAACATTTAAAGGGGATTTTACAGACTCTTTTTGAGGAATAACAATTTTATTTCCCGATCTAAGTTCAATTTCACTTACATTACCCTTTGGTTTGTGTAATGTTTGAGTTGGGAGTTGTGAAGAATTTGATTATTGTTTCTGGATCAAGTGGGATTCTAGTTCACAAATATGGGATTCCATATTTTTAAGGTCGTAACAGGTGATGGTGGCAAGATCATCCACTAAATTTTTTCATGGTTTCTTGTAAGAAGAGGCTTGTCCCGAATTGGTATTTCCTTCAATTTATTTATTAAGAAAGATATTGTATTGATTTTTGAATTGGGAAGGCTCATTAGGATAGTTGAATATAGGAGTAACAAGTGGATGATTGATCCTTTGAGGTTGTGTAACAAAAGGTTATGGTTGCTGAAAGTTACCAACACCTTGACCATAGTATAATTTGTTTGGGTTTTGAGGAGGGAATTGTGGGGGATGATAAATGGGATTAACATACCTCAAGCCTTGGTTGAAGTTAGAAGAGAACAACTCAGAGTGGAGTTGTTTGATGTTTCTAATGAACTAACCTCCTATTGAGGGTCGGTGTTCCTCTTTGCATATACTGGATTAAGATTCATTGGTCTAGATGAATCAGAGGGATCACCTTGGAATTATGGACATGTGTCAGTGGGATGAGATGAGGATCTACCGATTACACAATTCTTGATAGGTCTAAAGAATGGGGATTTTGGAAAACAAGAGTTCGGGGCCTTGGTCGCTAGAGCCTATTGTCTCTCAAGACCTATAAGTTCATTCATCCACTTGGTAATCTTGTTTGGCGCCATCGATTGAATATATTGGGCTTGTTTGACTTTATAATTTGATCAGGTATTGAATTTTTTTGTGTTTTCTTCAATTTTTCTTATGAGATCTTTTGCAGATATGGGAGTTTTATCAACAAGAGCACTTCCACTTGCGACATCAATGAGAGTTATATCCATATCCAATAACCCCTCATGGATGTACTGGATAAAGAGTTGGTCAAGGATTTGTTAGTGTGGGATGGTTACCAAAAGCATTTTGAACCTCTCCCAATATTCATGGAGTGAATTATTTTTAAATTGATTGATACCACTTACTTTCTTTCGGATAGAAGTGGTACAAGAAGAAGGAAGGAATTTTTCTATGAAAAGTCGCTTATTATCATTACATGTGGTCATGGAATGAGAAGGGAGGTTGTAATGAAATGAAAACGTAGTGTTAACTAGGAAGAAAATGAATTCTAAGAGTTTTAATTTTTCCTCAAAAACTCCTTGAATATTCATGGTAGATCACACCCCTTGGAACTCCTTAAGCTGAATATGAGGATCCTCACTGGGTAACCCGTGAAAATGTGGAAGAAGATGAATCAAAACCGATTTATGTTCGAAGTCATCCTCTCTATATGGAAACTGAATACCTAGGGGTTGGTAATTCATATTAAGGGAAGAAATTTCATTGAAGGTTTGTCACCAAGGATTTGACATATCTAATTCAATTAGTTGTATAAGGACTTGTTCTTGAATGATGTTATTATCCCTATTGTTCCTCATAAGTGGGCGAAGAGTTCACTCAATTTCATCATCCATGAAATCAAAGGGATTGTTTGGGAGGCTGCAGGGAATTACATAAATTTTTAATGAAAGTTAAAGATGAGTGTTCCTCTGTTTTTTTCATTTAAGATTTTTTTGGGAAGGCAGGTTTTTCTTTATATTTTTTTTCAATTTTTTTAAATTGGTTTTTTATAATAACCAAAAACTAATGAATACTTAATGGATTATATTCATTAATGCCACCATTTGAAGCATGGAGAATTTTATCTTAAGAATGTTCAAGGTTTTGGTTCTCTTCTAATGTGTATAGCCAAACCAGGGTCATAGCTTCAATGATATTAATTTTTGTAGTCAATTGTTTAAAATTGATTGTATTTTAATTAGGCGGGTTTAAAATCATAAATGAAGGTATTAATGAGAAATTTAGGGAATAACATAACATACAGATATAATATAAATTAGATCTTGTTGATGGTAGTGTATTTATGGTTCCAAAAATAAATGGAAACCACAAGTTAAAAAAACAAGTCAGTAATACATGACTATTTATGTCTAATAGACACAATGCTAATTTGAAAAATATTCATCTTGAAAATACTCTCAGTCACCTAACATCCCAAAATTTTGAATCAACCTAATGAGAGACACAGTCTTCCTTTGAGGTGATTAGTAATCCTATTTATTATATTAATGATGATGAATTAATAAGAGGAGAAAAATAAAGAGATAAGAAAATATTTGTGCACCAAACACAGACACAAAAAGTAAAGATAATTAAATATGTACTTTTGATTGAATGAGATTGAAAAATAGAAAATTTACTTTAACTTTTTTTGACAATATTATAAAAAATTTAAAATTAAAAAATATGCGGTGGATTATATTAAGATATAATAATAAAGAAACATGTATTGTAAAAACATTACAAAGAAAGAACATATAAGATTACAAATGGAGAAGAACACAAAATTAAATAAAAAGAAGCAAGGGGGGATGGTATCTCTAGTTTAAACATGAGTACAGAAAATCCTCCCAAGACATTGGTTATGCCTTGGTCATGAAAACCTATACACCTTTTCACTGAAATTCCAATCCCTTGAAAGGATAAGAGTTCGATGTATTTATAGCCTAATGGTTGTGGACTCTTTTCATTCCAAATATACCCATCTACATGGCTCGAATATTGGACAATCCAAAAAGACAAATCATTAAACATATTTTTATTTGAAGTTTTATGTATTCATGTTACCTATCTACTCTAAAAAGTTTTCCTCTATTTTACTTAATGATCTAATGTTATGGTGGTTTGATTAAACAATTTTAAACAATCCATTTCTACACATTTTTTATAAGGCCATAATGTAAATGGATTTTTTGATAGGAATATTCCTTAACTGTCGAACACATTCTTCAACAATGTTAGAATAATATATCTCCTCTTTAACATCGAAAATTTTCTTCTTAAAGGATTTATCTATTAGAAGAAATATCAAAATTGGTGTGAAAATTTTAATTCCCGGATAGAAAGGTGGAATGGATTGAAATGGATCAGTTGGGACCCTTTTCAGAAGAGTTAGGACATTAATTTATTTTTCATATATGAATTGTATTGTACCCAGACTTTTGGTGGAGAATCAAGGAATTTGGAAATTTTTTTGATCCCCATAATTCAATCTTCATGGCTAGTCCATTTTCATCATAGATTTTGTGGGCCTTATTTTGTGGTCTATTTGACCCATTAAAAGGAATAATTTTAGAATGGTTACTTCTCTTGATATATTGGAAATTCAATATAGAATCCTATAAAATAAATACCATGAAATTTTGATAATAAGGGTGATATTTATAATTAAAATAGTAATCTAAATGAAATTTACTACTTCAAATATTTCTCAAAAATATTATTTAGGATTAAAACATTTTTATTTGACAAAAAAATTGCAATTTTACATGAAATTTATTAAGGGGGTTTAAAAAAATGTTATTAATAAATGAATAAAATTACAAGGGTTTAAAGTCTCAAATTGCGTTCTTTGGAGAATATATTTTTGTATGCATCTATATTCTCTAATAAGGTATAAATACTACCCCATGGGCATATTAAATCATGAATCCACATATTTTGATGATATTTAACATTTCATTTCATTTCATTTATTCATGGATTTTACATTTAAAATGTTACAAAAGTGGTAAGGGATAATTCCTCAATATCACTTTTAAATGGGATCATTAATGATTAATTGTGACGTATTCATGTTTTTGATTCATTTTCCTCTCTTTTGTAGTAAAATAAAAAGAAAATAATATTTTTTTTGGAAAAGATTCCTTATTTCTCTTTATAGTTTTCTATATTTTTCATCTATATTCATATTATCTAAAATGTTTTAAATAATGTTATTTTATGTTCTCCAATGATATATTAAAGTAATTTTTAAATACGGTTTTCTTTAAAAAATTTAAAAGTAACAGTCTTACCATTTTATGAATGGCGATAAATTTTCAACTTTATTATTGTGTGATAAGAATATTTTAATCAAGCAGAGCATCAGAAAATATTACTGTCTTTATGAAATGTATCATCATTTAATCTTCCTTCATTTGTTTCAATGGGTATGTTTAGAGAATGTAATTATCCTTTTTTGGGGATTTATAGTTATAGATATATCTATATTAAAGTAATTTTAATTGTTTTAAAATAAAAATTAAATATTCTTTTAAATTCATTTTTATTTATGTGAAATTACATTGAATTTTATTATCCTGCACTAGATAATTTTTCCCATGATACTAAGTAAATTAATTATATGGATAGTTTATGTAGATGTGGTAATTTATATGGAACTCATATTATTTCTAAATATTGATTAATCCATGATGGATTCTTTTGTTACTATGATTATGTGGGAATCAACATGAAACTCAATTTAATTCCACAATTTGTTTAAGGAAGTATTAATGTTATAATTATGATGATGGGGATATTTTTATTAAAGAAGTTTATTTTTATTGGTTTATTCTATGATGAAATAAAAAAAATTCATAATATTGTTTCATATATATGAATTTATTGTGATTATGTGATGGGAGAGTATGTTATATCCCTCTAATAAATTGGGTAATGCTTATTGTTTTATTATCTCAAAAGGTATACAGTAGGTTTTCCCAATCCCGAAAGAGTGTACATAAAAGGTTATCCAAAACCTAATGTTGTTACATAGTATGGTATCCCAATCCTAACATGTGTTGAATACCATGAATGGTAGCCCTAAAATTAGATTTCTACAACTATGAGTTTTCCAAATTTATTACCAGTATTTTAGGACATGATCATATGATTATTCAATATTCTCATGGATTATGAATTCAGATTATCTTATGACTAATGTCTTATTAACTATTAATATTACAACAAGAAACATGATTATGGTATAAGAATTTATATGTGTGACATTATATTATTATTTTCAAGTTATAATACCCTTATTATCATGTTATTCTTTTCAATAATAATTTATTTCTATCTCCCATGTTTACCTATACAGAGATTATTATATCACATTTTCTTATGTTTTATATTTCCATATATATGTATAACTTTTTTGAGTATGATATTCATATGAAGTGTACTATATGTAAAGAACACAGTGGGATATGACATAATATTTTCAATGTAACATTTTTTATGTGTTCTACTTTCAAAAAGAATAAGAATTGAATACAATGGGAGTATAATGTAATGTTATTTATTATAAATTCATCTAAAATGGTGTACTATTTATATATGAAATTATGGGGTTTCCAGATGAATCATTTTTGAGAATTTGAATAAAGACATATTAGTTACACTATAAAGAACCTCTCTAAAACATGATTGGTGTTATAAATATTATTAATATTTTTTTATGATATGTACTCATGAGATACTATAGGATATATAAAAATCATATTTATTTTTCCTTAATTAATATAAATTTTTAGAAGTAGGATATATTTATCCAAGTTTATATAATGTAGTGTAAGAAGTTAGAATATAATTTTGTTAAATATTTAATGGGTGTTTATATTACTTTTTAGAAATGATAAAACGGTCATTTAGCTTGATTTATAGAAGAATATGAGAGATAGAAGAGGAATACACACATATAGAGAAAATATTTGTACTAACTATCATATTTTATTTAATCATAAATCATTAGTTGATAAATATCAAATTCTTTTTTTGAAGAAGATGAAATTTAGGGGTAGTTATTGAGTTTTTATTATTGTTGGATGATCATGATTTTTTATATACATTTTTGTTTTATTTGAATATTTCTAGATGATTTTAGTGTTCCAAAGGAAGTAATTCATTACAATTAATTTTTAGTTATTAAAATCTAGTTAAAGAATAAATAATTTTTTCTTGATAAATTATTCGTAGAATCTTATTATATTTAGAAGAAAAGTATTATTGTTTTCTTATAGAGTCATCATAATTTTTTTTAGAGAAAATCATAAATACTATGATATATTTTTTCTTAAAATAGTTTCAATGATAAAAAATATATATTTTTAAATCAATTTATTGATTCAATGGAATGATTTGATAGTATAAGAATCCATGTCATACCAAGGAAACAACCCTTCTCCTTTATTAATAAATATTGTACATCATTGTGTTTGTTGTTTTTAGAATGTGTAGATGACATAATTGAAATAAACTGATTAATATAAAAATGGATTTTTGGTGAAGAAAAAATTGATGATAGCATGTTTGTTATTATTCTATCCAGTGATGAAAATTTATTTATAGATGAATCAAAAAATACTTATCTTCACTCATTCACCCCTATTAGTTAATGCATTTTAATAGAAAACACAAAATATGTTGTTATATCATAAATAATTAGAATCAATTCTCATGGTTCCCATTCAATAAATCAAGGGTATTTTAATGATTATTGAGAAGTTATAATCTTTCATGTTGTTGATTCAAAAACAATTTCACCATTAATTCAAAAAATTCAATAAAAAACAAAATTATCATATTTCAAATAATAATTATAATGTTTGTTTAGATGAAATTTTTTTACATTTATTTTCTAGTTATAAAAGAGATAAATATATAAATATATAATTATAATCATGATGTAAATGATGAAATTTTTTCTATATCTAGTAAGAATAATATTAAGACTAACATGTGTATATGAAATGCAATTTATTACTAATTTTTTGAAAAAAAATCATGAAAATTATGGTGATCAAGAAAAAAATAATGGATAATTTATAAAACATTCATGATGAAAATTATAGAGTGAATGAGGCCAAAAATCAGATCTCATATGTTCATTTTAACATTATTAATATTTATTAAAAATTGTTAGTGGAAAAATTCAAATATTGAGTTATTGATAACATAATATTAAACATATAATTTAATGAGATTCTAGTAGATTTGATTATATTCATGTTATTTTTGGAATAATTTTGGTGTGGTTTGAGGCCATGGTATCATATAATGAATAATATATTTTAATTATTTTTTAAAGTATAATTAATTTAATAATAAATCTATTAATTCAATTTAGGTAGTTCAAATAATTTTCATTTTTAATTCTTATTTAAAAACCATATAATATTTTGAACATTTTCTATTTGACAACATGTTTTATCATCACATGAGTGGGATTAAATTAAAATTAAAATTTACCATTTATTTTAATTGAATTTGGAAAAATGAATTCCATATTTTGGATAAAAAAATTATATTATCTAATAAGGGAAGTTTTTTTCACAATTATGAATAGAAAAAATAGTTAATTTTATTTACTGCTTTTAAGGTAAAAACAAGTTTTCTCAGGAAATAATCTAAAAATATAATTTTAAAATGACTTAAAAATTCTATAAAATATATTTCATGACCATATTTAGACCCAAAAATGACTTAGGATCGATAATAATCCATTTAGGAGACTTCTATCATGGGAAAAATGTGGTGAAACCTTTTTTTTTTCTAAAAATTAAAAGTGTGTCCCCCACCTCACATATAAAATTGTAACGCCTATCCTCTATTCTACACATTATAAACCCTTTGGGTTTTAAAAATAACTAAAAAATATATTCCCAAAATCACTAATCTCATCTTATAATCCTTATTTTTGGAATAATGATGACCTAGGAAGGCCTTTGGTTCAAACATAAGGAGGTTACCTAAAGAAGCAGTAACATTCTTCAACAATCATTCTAATTTTATTTCTTCATCCACTTCCATTCATTCTAGTAAAAACATCATAATATAATAATATTTGTATCGTATATATAATTTTATGTTTTTAGGTTATGGTTGTGAACTAAAAAATACTACACTACCATCAAATGGGTTACAAAATAATCATTCATGTGTACGAAAGACTGTTGTCCCGTGAAACAAAGGATTCCTTTTTCTGTTACCACCTATCACAGTTGGGTATATTGATGGATATAAAGTATATAGAATATTTTTCTAAAATAATTATACTTATTGAGCAATAATCTCATATAAGACTTTTTTACTTTCCATTATCTGTGGGATACGACAAAATCACTCATGTGTTCAGCAGGATACCACCTCATGAAGCGATGTGACTCATTTTTCACTAATTCTTTACTTGGAAGATAATAAGAAAAACTATTAATGAATATATGTGATATAAATGAAATAAGTATGATATTAATAAAATATCTATCGTTCAATAAATATAATATATAATTATATTTCTTATCTTTTATCTCATTGAATGATGATAGCATCGTTCATGTACATGTGGACTACCATGTTGACGAATCAATGTGACTCACTATTTTCATCACTAAAAAACATGGATGATATGTATATGAAAATTTACATGAAAAATATTTTGTCTATGAAGTTATTATAATTCATTAAATGTATAATATTAAGTACTTCCTTTCAATAATGACCATTAAAAATTTGAAGCTTTAATCGTGTGTAAGTACGACCTACCGTCTCTATGATCAAACACACTTTATTTCCTGAAACCATCATTCATAATAGGTCATAAAATTATAATTTATATACAAGTATTATTATTATTTCATGATTATTATTCTAGATAATATTGATCTATTATCAAATTAAGAGATCATAAAATAACAAATTAAAATATATAACAAAAATAATGTATTTATTATCCAAAACATTATTTTAACATAAAAAAATAATAAAATTGTAAAAAAATGGAATGAGTATATAATATATGATATAATAGATATGTATACATTTATGATAATATATAATAAATATATATATATAATTTTTTTATTTATTACATATGAGGTTTAAACATGTACGAAGAAAGTCAATACTTATGTTAAGGGATTTGTAATCTCTCTTTAATTTATGGGAGACATGAAAAATTCACCCCCTGTTTCTTTTGTTTAGTGAATATACTAAAAAAAATTCATTTAAAATCATGATTATAATTAATTTAATTATATTAAGATTTTCATGTTATTTTATTCATTATTTGGGTTTATGATTCAATGGATTGCTAAACAAGTACCATATTTTCATCACTATTTTATTTTCTGTTAGACACAACCATAGTAACCACTTATTTATTTTATGTGGTGTGTATACATCCCATGATGGAATTTTATTTGTACTATCCTTATTATTAAGGGGATTTATATTTCCATCTTATGATCTCTCGTTCCTGGGGTTTATGGTTAAAGTGTTACTGAAGTCGTGATGGATTTTTTCCTCAATTTTCATTCATTGAATTATAAGTTCTGTTATACACATATATTATTATATGATGTGTATATACGGGCCAATTGATATGTAATATTTTGAATTTATTTATTCTCACACTATTCAGTGATTAATTTTACATGATTTTTCTCATGCGACTTACAATAAAATGATACCAATGTGGTAATGATTCTTTTTTAAAATCTAATTATTTATCGAGACTGTTTATGATCATATTTATAATGATGAAATAATATGATCTATTTCACAAGAAAATAATTAATTTTATTATCCTCTATTTATTACCAGGGAATATATTTTGTTGGGCGGAGAAAAACGGGAAGGATGGCAAGAGAGGGGGTGAATTGCCTTTTAAAAAAAAGATAAACAAATTAAAATCAAAGTTGAAAGTGCAGCGGAAATAAAAGAGGCAATCACACAAGAAATTGTTAACGGAGTTCGGCCAAAACCCGGCCTACGTCTCCGCTCCCAACTCAACCGTTGAGAGATTCCTACCGCTTTCTTTTCAATGGTTTTAGCAAGAAACCCACTAGGCTTTGAGGTAGCACTAGGACCTATTACAGCTTGCTTTTGATGGTTGAGAAAGAACCCACTTTCTTTTAATGGTTTAGCAAGAACCCACTATCCTTCTTACAGGTGAAGGATAGCTCACCTATGTCTCAAGCTATTTAAAGGAAATCTTGACAACCTCTTCACACCTTAGTGGTGATGTGAAACCCAAAAGAAAGAGGGGATGAGAAAAGTTTGGGGTTTGTAGGGACAAACCCAATTTTAAGCTCAAAATATATAAAGCAAGAAAAACCGTAATTGAGGAAGACTTGGGCGCCAAAGTATGATGGAGTTGATGTAGCGTGCTCTCCCAAGCTTCTTGAGGTGCTCCTTGGATTGGAAATTGGTTGGAGCACTTGAGGATCCTTGAAGGTGGAGCGCCGGAGGTTCGCCAAAAGTTCAACAATATGTCCGAGCGCTTGGTATATGATTCGATTAGTGTTCGGGGATTCCTTGGCCTTTATTTATAGGCATGGAACCCATTGGGGGCCTTCGGAGCCGTTGGAGAGGCTTAAAGAGCCGTTGGAGGCCAAAAGAAGGTTGACTGGTCAAAGCCAACGGCTAGTTTGACTGGGCTACCGGCTGGCCGGTGCAGGGCCACCGGCTGGCCGGTGCCTTGGATGTTGAGAAGCCCTTCTGCCCAGGCAGCACCGGCTGACCGGTGCCAGAGCCACCGGCTGGCCGGTGGGCAGACAGTAGCAACCACTGTTTGCCTGGATGCCACCGGCTGGCCGGTGGTCAAGCCACCGGCTGACCGGTGGAGCCTGGCAGTGGGCAATGCCTCTGCCAGGTCCACCGGCCGGCTGGTGCTATCACACCGGTTGGCCGGTGGACTGAAATTCAGTCCACTTGATGTGCTTCATGGCCCATTTCCTTGGCAATCTTTTGCCTATAAAACAAAAACACTTAAAACAATGTTAAACACATATGAAAGTGATTGTGATCCTGAAAATCAAAGAGTGTGGGGTACAACAATCTCCCCCTATTTTGATGATCACAATCACTTATCTAAGCAATGTAAAAACTTAAATGAAAGGCATGCTTTGAAAATAAATACTAAGCATGAGAGAAAAGATTCTCCCCCAATCAATCAAGAAATTTCTCCCCCTTTGTGATTATCAAAATATCACGGGGCATAAACTTGATTGAGGGAAAAGAGATTTTAAAAACAAGATTTGAGATTTGAAAATCAATTGAAATTTTGGAAATTGAACGATTGAAAAACAGTTTGAATTGAAAGTATTGAATCAAAATTGAAATGAAAATTTTGAACCAAAAATTGAATTGAAAGTTTTGAATCTAAGACAAGGTTTTGAAAATAATTTAGAAAGTTCTCCCCCTAAATAAAAAAAATGAATCACCGGGGAAAGGAAACAATTTTTGGCCCGGAGAGACTCGCCAAAAGGGATTTTTCAATCCAAATTTGTTTCATGGCGGGTCTTCTCCTATAAAACTCATCGGAATAGAAAATAGATTTGGGTTGACCGTATCGGGCATTTTTGCAATCACACTCATAAATGAGGTGCCCGGGTTTTTTACAATAATTACAAAATTTGTATTGGGAGCTCCCCCTTACAAAAATAGTGGGTGCATGGGAGGAGGAGGCTTGGTTGGTATAGCCAAGTCCATTGGTGGTTCTAGAAACTCGTTGAGAACCTAAGAGTTTGGACAAATTTTGTTCACCTTGGGTGAACTTGGCTAGGGATTCTCTAAGGTCCTTAATGGTTGATTCCAAAGAATCAACATTTGGGAAATTTTGGATTTTTAGGGAGAGTTCCTCCTTCTCTTTGAGAAGTTGTTCTTTTTCGGAGGAAATCTTTTTGAAATTCTTTTTCAAAGCAACGAATTTTGATGAGAGTTCGTGAAAACCATTTTCTAATTGGTCTCGCACATGTTGGAGTTCTTCGTATGACAAATGATTGAAAGAATTAGAAGACGTATAGGATGATGAGGAAGAAGAGTCGTAAGATGATACCTCATGTTTTGCCATTAGGCATTTTTTACCTTGGTCGCTCGAGGAGAAAGAAGAGAAGGAGGAGCTATCACTCCAAGTTTTCTTTAAAGCCTTCTCCTTCTTCTTCTTGGCCCTTTTCTTTTGAGGTGGGCAAACGGGCTTGATCTTTTCGTCGGGTTCTTGCTTTTGATCGGATTCTTGCTTTGGAGCCTCGCTAGTACCTTCATAGGTTAGTTCTAAAAATTTCCAAAGATTGTAAGAAGTAGAGAAAGAAGAAATACAATTAAATAAATTACGGTCTAAGCCACAATGAAGAGCATTCATGGCTTTTCCATCAAGCTCGAAATTTACAATGTCATTGGGGGTCTATTTAGACTCATCGGGAGAAGAGAGCATAAAACCATGCATAACAATTCTAAAAATAGGATAGCTAATGATTTTAAGAAAAGTTGACATGCGGGTTTTCCAAAAAGTATAATCGGCTCCATCAAAGAATGAAGCACGATCCAAAGAATGTCCTTCGGGGGATTGAGAGGAAGAAGCGGTAGAAGCCATCAAAAAGTAGGATCTTTAATTTGAAACCGGTTTAGGGAATTACTCAAATTTTGCCTCTGATACCAATTGTTGGGCGGAGAAAAACGGGAAGGATGGCAAGAGGGGGGGGGGGTGAATTGCCTTTTAAAAAAAAGATAAACAAATTAAAATCAAAGTTGAAAGTGCAGCGGAAATAAAAGAGGCAATCACACAAGAAATTGTTAACGGAGTTCGGCCAAAACCCGGCCTACGTCTCCGCTCCCAACTCAACCGTTGAGAGATTCCTACCGCTTGCTTTTCAATGGTTTTAGCAAGAAACCCACTAGGCTTTGAGGTAGCACTAGGACCTATTACAGCTTTCTTTTGATGGTTGAGCAAGAACCCACTTGCTTTTAATGGTTTAGCAAGAACCCACTATCCTTCTTACAGGTGAAGGATAGCTCACCTATGTCTCAAGCTATTTAAAGGAAAGCTTGACAACCTCTTCACACCTTAGTGGTGATGTGAAACCCAAAAGAAAGAGGGGATGAGAAAAGTTTGGGGTTTGTAGGGACAAACCCAATTTTAATCTCAAAATATATAAAGCAAGAAAAACCGTAATTGAGGAAGACTTGGGCGCCAAAGTATGATAGAGTTGATGTAGCGTGCTCTCCCAAGCTTCTTGAGGTGCTCCTTGGATTGGAAATTGGTTGGAGCACTTGAGGATCCTTGAAGGTGGAGCGCCGGAGGTTCGCCAAATGTTCAACAATATGTCCGAGCGCTTGGTATATGATCCGATTGGTGTCTGGGGCTTCCTTGGCCTTTATTTATAGGCATGGAACCCATTGGAGGCCTTCGGAGCCGTTGGAGAGGCTTAAAGAGCCGTTGGAGGCCAAAAGAAGGTTGACTGGTCAAAGCCAACGGCTAGTTTGACTGGGCTACCGGCTGGCTGGTGCAGGGCCACCGGCTGGCCGGTGCCTTGGATGTTGAGAAGCCCTTCTGCCCAGGCAGCACCGGCTGACCGGTGCCAGAGCCACCGGCTGGCCGGTGGGAAGACAGTAGCAACCACTGTTTGCCTGGATGCCACCGGCTGGCCGGTGGTCAAGCCACTGGCTGACCGGTGGAGCCTGGCAGTGGGCAATGCCTCTGCCAAGTCCACCGGCGGGCCGGTGCTATCACACCGGTTGGCTGGTGGACTGAAATTCAGTCCACTTGATGTGCTTCATGGCCCATTTCCTTGGCAATCTTTTGCCTATAAAACAAAAACACTTAAAACAATGTTAAACACATATGAAAGTGATTGTGATCATGAAAATCAAATAGTGTGGGGTACAACATATTTTTCCTACATTTTAATCTGATTATATTATCAATAGTTCAAAATAATGTTTTTAATAAAAATAGTCTCCATTTCTCTTTTCAATGGGAAAATATTTTTCATATAAAAACATTTTTTCTTTAAAATATTTTCAAAAATAGTTTAAACATAATTAAAATATGTTATTAAAAAAAAATTAAACATGATTTTATTTTGAATAAATTTAATGGAATATTAATTTAGATATATGAATAATGTCAATTTGGCTGTTACCAAGATTTTGAAAAGAAAATTTATTTTAACATGTAGGAATTGAATATTATTTTCATAAATAATGAATTTTATTTTATTTTAAAACTTCTTTACATGTTTTCAAGAATATTTTAAATAATAGGATTTTATATTTTTTTATTAAAATCTAGTTTGTAAATGTGTTTTTCAAATAAATTGTTTTCCAAAAAAATGTTCCATCTAATTTTTAAAAATAATTCTTCATCAAAGATGTAATCCTTTGATGTAACCTATGATTTTTTGGGGAAACAAATTATGGAGAACATTATTATTATTTATTTTAATTTCTTTTCATAAAAATATATTTATGAAACATACATCTTTTTCCATGTGTTATGCTATGATGAAAGGTTGAAATGATTATTAAACCTTTCTCTTTCCAATGGATATGATATGATGTAATTTTTTGGAAACCTAAATTTTTCATTAGTTATGAAATGATGAATGTTTTATGATATTGTGGAATACATACATATGGTTTTCATTATGTGAATGGTGGGATCTATATCTCCCTCAAATACATTAGGTAAATATGGACAACACATGAGTGATTATGTTATGCATTAACATAAATATATTTTCACAATTTTATTAATGAAATTGATTTAATGTTTACAATGTTACTTTTGAACCATGTTACATTTTCAAAATATTATTCATAACCCTGAATACAATTTCAATGTTTTTTACAAGGAACCAACTTTCTTATCCATTATTTTTTGTGTAGATCTTGCTAAATTCCTGTAACTTTATATCGGGTACTAATTTCATGTCCGGAATATAATAAGAGAACTTGAATCTATTTATACATGTATAAAATGTTATAAGATGATTCATATGTGAAAAATATATTTCTTATGCCAATTTTAGCTCTATTGGATCATGTTCTATGATACCCTTATGATTTATGTTTTACTAACAACCAATCATTTTTCTGCACTCAATATTTTGATATTTGAAAAGAAGGGTATGGTTCACAAATGTTATTCTCAAATTTCATTCACATATTTTCATGATATAATTATATATCTCCCTTTCATACCATTATTGAGAATCTGATCACACACATTATTATGTTTCCATGTTCCATGTTATAAACAATGGTTTTAAGTATGAAATGTTTGTGAGGGGTATTAAAGAGGAAAATATTTTATGTAAAATTTTGAAGATATTTCACCAAATTAGATTATTGTGTATATAGTTTCCAAAAGCAATGAACTATTATGGTCATCAGGCATGTGTTTGTTTACTTTATATAATATTGATTTAAAAAAGTAATATATATATATATGTATGAGAAGCATGTTTCATTGTAGTTTATATTAAATAAACATAATTATTAATAAAAATGAAACTATGATAGGAAAAATTTAGTGAGACCTCTAGGGATATTTTATAGGATATTTCGATATATGCCTATAAGGATAAGTCTATTGATGAGTAAATGAATAGTAAAATGTCATGGAATTTTGTTAATTGATAGAGGGAGTGATTTAGAAAAAATTGAATCTATGTTAGGATACTACAAGTATATTTTTATCTCTCTTTAAGGTACCTAGGGGATAAAGATCTGAATAGGGAACATTGATCTTGACTCGATCATCACATGGTGCATGACAATGGGCCTTGGAGAACACCTGGTTTGAAACACATTAGGGATACTCATTGGATCTTTCAAACCAATTTTTAAACCATCATGAAGGATTTCAATATATTATGGTTATGTATAAATTACGATAAATCAAAGGGATCATATTTTAAAAAGAATTTTTCATGATTTAGAAATCCTATATGATTATGTGGTTTTCCACTATGAATAATTTTAAACACACTATGCTTTTTCTTTTTTGTCAATGAAAAAAACCAGAAGGATTAATGATAACATTGAATATAGTGGAAAATTGATTGATGATGATCTTGAAAATAGGATATTGATATGTGATAAATATATTTTTATTATGCCTAATTAGTTTTTTAGATATTTGATTAACAACATGAACTTCAGTGATATTCCTAAAAAATAAAACAAGTGGAAGTTGGAATTTTATAAAATATCACATTGAAATGGAAAAAGAGGAATGCAGATTTATCTTCCTATATGTAATGAAGGTGTCAAGAAGAACCATGAGTAATATCTCAAATGGATGGGAAGATGTTGTCTATGTGAAACAAAAGCCTATAGAGTGAAAAAATTTTGAGGAGTTAAATGTCTTATGTGTGTGGAATATAAGAATTATCCAAATCAATTCCCTGACCTAAGAATTATCTTCTTGGACATGGAAGAAAATTTTCATTCTAGTCAATGAAGTATAATGATTTATATATGTATGTATTATGAATCAATAATTATTTAATGTAATTAGTTGAGTCATGGTATTTTGGTAATAATATTCACAAAACATATAAGGTTTTCATTTTTTGGATGAATATACGTCTCTATGTAAGATTAAATTAAGAGTTGTGGAAGATTCATGGGTTTATGAGTTTAAGGTTGATCGTAAGTTCAAAGGCTAAAAACCCTTTTTTGGATTTTAGGTGTTGGGATTTTATGAAGAATAAAGACATTTTCAGAGACATTTTTGTTAATAAAACACTTCAGTTTTAAGGACAAATTCCTTTTATAGATATATGATTAAACATATTGGTAACCATTTTGGATTATGTTTTCTTTGATGTTAATATATTTATGTTTACAAAAAATTTGAATCATTTTTATTAATATAGTTTAGAAATAGTATAATCTGTAAGGTGGGATATATCAAGTTGCATCTGGGAAGGTCTTGGGGATTGAACCTATAATAGATGGGAGAAAACGGTGTAGTTCCTACCACTAGCCTACATGAAAGATTATTTTTACTAGGAAAATATAAAGAAATATAATTTTACGTATATATATCGATGCATAGTTTGTGATAAAGTAATTTTAAGAGGAAATGGTCTAAATGTATTTGACATCCATTGACCACACCAAAAAATAAATGGAAGGGCATCACTGTGGATTTTTTTTCATCACACTACCCAAAAGCATTAAAATAGAATAATGCAACATGGGTTATATTTAATCTCCTTATTAAGTTAAAAAATAAAATAATATTTATATTTGGATAATATTGATAGCATATAAATTAATGATATGTTAAGTATTACATGGAGTACAACATTATATTGTATAATATTTGGATTTGAAGTATACTTTGATGTTTTGGAGAAGTAATCAGCATGCCCTATATGGAAATCCTTGTATCAAAATTGTGTATTATCCACATATTAATGGTGAGTCTAAAAGAACAATTAAAACACTAAGGTATATTATATTATATTATTCCATGGATTCAAAATGTGTATGTCTTCAACACCATCCTTAAGTTGAGTTTTCTTACAACAATAGCTTTTTCTTGAGAATTCAGACATATCCTTTTAAAGTAATTTAAGGAAATAAATTTAGAACTCCAATATAATGGAATAAATATTTAGATAGAAAGATATTGGGACCTGATTCAGATAATGAAATTGAGGAGAAGGTTATAGCCTTTCCACAACATGTGTGATAAAAGTTTAAAATTTATTTCACACATAATCTTCGACATGATATAGAATTTATTATTAGTGATAATGTCCTTATATGAGTTTATATATGGAATAAATAAGTGAAAACTTAACCTTATGTATATTGGCCCCTTTTAAATTAGTGATCATATTGGGATTGTATCATTTTTCTTGGGGATTTCAAAAAAACACTATTTGGTTCGTGATGTGTTCCATGTAACTCTCTAGAGGAAGTACATACATAATCCATCACATATACTGGACTCAAGGGTCATACTACTGAAGCATTATATTACTTATAAGTAACTACAAGTAAATATTTAATATTGATTAGAGATTGTTCTAGGAAAAAAATACCACTTAACATGTCAATTAATTATGGAAAACCCACCATCTCGGGGAAGCTATGTGGGAACCTGATGATGTTATAATCCTAAAATATCCTTAATATTTTCTAAATATGTAGACACAATTTGGAGGAAATTCATATTATGGGGGTGGGTATAATTTCACACCCTAATATTTTGTGAAATATATATTTTTTATAATAACTTTTGTCAATTTTTAGGAACATATATTAAATATATTTTTTATAAATTTTAGAAAATTTATTGCAAAAAATAAATTTATTTTTCAAAATTCATCATTAAAATATTATATTAGATATAATGTTTTTAATCATTGAAAAAGCTTATAATTTTTGATGAATTTTGAAAATTCATTATTTTAATTTTAAATTGTAATTTTCCCTTTAAAATATTTTTACAAATATATAATATTTTAAATTGGTTTTAAATTAAAATTAGTTTAGTTAAATATATATATATTAATAAAATTTAATTCATTGGAATAATTTTAATATTGATTTTTGGTATAAAACCATTATATGCATTTGAACATTTTATCATTGAAAACCGGTATTTATATTGCATCTTTGTGAATACATTTAAATTTAAATTTTCCATTAATTTTAATATAATTTTAAAAAATATATTCCATATTTGTAATCATAATAATTTATATTTTATATTAATTTCAATTTAATGTTTGAGCATAATGAGATGTAAATAGAGAGAATCTTATTTACTATGGTTGAAATAAATAATGGGCTTACTGCATGTGGGGGTTAAAATATTATGATAAGGGGTAAAAAAGAAAAAAATATTATAAAATATTTTTTATGTATATATTATAATACTATAATGTAAAATTCTCACTGATACTCTATTTTTTATGTTTTTTCCTATAAACACATTGGAACACCTTTTTCTTTTAAAAAACTAAATGTTCTCTACACACCTCTATTATAAAAGGCCACCACATTACCCTCTTATCCAAACATTAAAACCCTTTTGGTATGGAAAATACCTAAAAATACTATTAAAAACATCCCTAATATCATTCGATATTACTTATTTTGTTGAAAAATTAATCATAGGCAGGAATTTGGTGAAAACTTAATGAGGTTTCCTAAAGAAGAGGCGATGCTCTCCAACGATAATTTTTATTTGATTTCTTCCTTCACCACATTAAATTATTATTTGAACATTATAATCTAATATAATAATTATATTACATATTCTATATTATTTTCATATTATGTTAATTATCTAAAACTTTATCCACTTCCATCAAACAGGTTATGAAATCAACATTCATGTGTACGATAAACTACTACCCCACGAACCATTGTCAATCGTTTTCCCCTTACAACCTATCACAATTGAGTATGATAATGGATATATGTTATATGTATATTATTTATTAAATAATTATTAATCTATATTAATTATATAATATATAATTTTTAAATTAACATTATGTATGTGATACGATTACATTGCTCTTGAGTATGGCAGATTGCCACCCTGTGATGAGATGTGATTTGTTTTCACTAATGCTTTACATTGAAGATAATAATGACATATTTAATGAATATATATATACATGAAATAATTATAATATTCATCAGATATTTTTTTTCTAAAAATATAATATATTATTTTATTTCATACATTTTCACTCACTAAATGATTATAGTGTCATTCACGTATGTGTGGACTATATTCATCACTAAGGGATGTGACTATGTAATTTTATTTCAAGAAACTTTGATTTATTGTATAATTATATTTAATGTAATAATATGTTATTGATGATATTATTATCATTTTGGGAAGATAAAATATTAATTACCTCCTTTTTATAATGATTATTGAAAAATGGAAACATTACTCTTGCATACACACAACCTAGTGTGTCCATGATCATAACAAACTTAATTTCTCAAAACCATATTTCATGATTAATATTACAATAATCTTTGATTTATAAATATGATAATTATTTTATTATTATTAATTTAATGATGATTAAACCATTATCAAATTAATAAGATTAAAAATGACAAACCAAAACATTAAAAAAACAGTTACTACCTGAAACATGGATATAACATGTAATTATTAACAAAGGGGAAATAAATTGTTATAATTCAATCATATTTGTTATTATATATATAATTATTTTTCAATAATTCATTAATAGTAAAATTATATTTATTCTATAAGAATTTTTAATGTGTGTGATGGAATTTGATACTTAATGTAAGCGATTTCTTGTCTCTCTTATTTTTTGGGGAGAAATAAAATTCACCACTCATTTATTTAATGTGGTGTATATAATATCACATTGAGATTTTATATCATTAACAACATTATTTTAATTATTTTTAATTTATTATGTTATTTTTTATTTATTTGTGATTACGGTTCAAAATATTACTAAAGCATTAAGGGATTTCCATATCACTTTTCTTATTTGTGAAACACAGGCCATAATCACCATGTGTTTAATTAATGTTGTTCATATGATTATAATTAATTTATTTTATGATTTATATAATTAAAATTATGTGTATTTACATATCCATTTTTCAATCTCTCTATCGTAGGGTTTACAGTTCAAAAGTTACCAAAGCAGAAAGGAATTATGTGTCCCATTTTTCATTATTTGAGACATTTGCTTGGTTAAGAACCTATATAAATTAATGAGGTTTGTATTCATACACTTTTATAGGTAATATCATGAATTGTTTTCTAATATATTGAAATTTTCATTTAATTTTATACTTTCATGTTACTTAAGATTCAATGTTACCATTGTGGTAATGAATGTTTTTACAATCTCATAGTTGACCGAGATTATTTTTTATTATTATTTTTATGATCAAATAAAATGATAATTTTTTAAAAAATACATAAATTTTATTCTCATATGGGTATGTATTGAAAATAAAGTTTTACCTTAATTTTCACCTTCTAATGTACTCATGATTTCAAAATAATGTTTTTAGAAAATTCATCCTTGTTTCTCACTTCCGTAAAATTCCCTTTTTCTTTTGAAACAATTTTTTCCAAAAAATGAATTTTTTTAACATTAGTAAAATTATTTATTGTAGATTTTTATCTATGATTATATTTTGGAATTTTTCTGAATGTAATCTCTATGTATCTTTCAAAATAATTCAAATTTGGGTTTTAATAGATATGTGAACAAAATAATTATTTTAACTTGTATTTCATGAATGGAATTTTCCAACAACATAGCCATTATTTTATATAAATATTTTTTTATAAACATTAAAGTTTATTTTCAATGAAATTTATTTTCATTTTGTTTTATGAAAATTTCATTTTATGATGTTTTATTTACTAAAAAGTTATTTTCCACAAGGAATGTACTAAATGATCTTTCATAATAATTATCTATACAAGAAGACATCCATTGATGTAATGTATAATTTTTGTGGACATGAAAAATGGATACCATTATAATTGTTTCTTGAAATTATTTATTATGAAATGATGTTTTTGAAAACCAATTACTTTCCACAGGTTATACCCTGATTTTTTTAATGAATCCCTCTTTTTTTCAACAGGTTATTATATGATGAAATGATCAAACAATTAAGAAATCAACCAATTTTCCCCAAGTTATGATATGTAGAAATATTTATGAACCCCATTTATTTTCATGAATTTTTAAATTATGGATTTTTTATTATCATGTGGCACACAAACTAATGATTTATATTATGTTATTGGTGGGACCTATATCTCCCTACAATGCATTGCCAAAAGATCGTAAACTCATGTGTAAATTTATTATGCACGAACCTGATTACATGATCACAATATTAGTCATGAACCTAATTATATGTTCCCAATGTTATGGATGAACATGATTAAATTTTTAAAATTTAGTGTGTAAAACTGATAAAATGATTAGGGAATTATTCATAGACATATCTTTCATGTTCTTAATTTTTCTCGTGGACTACATTTCATGTCTCTAAGTTTATTTGACTGTCTAATTTGACTCCCTAAACATAATGAGTGAACCTGTATCTATTTATACATGTTCATAATGTTATAAAATGATATGTACTTGAAACATTTATATTGTGTTATCATGTTTTTCTCTCATGGAGAATTTTATTTTATTAATTATGATTGATGTCTTATAAACAACATATATTTATTCTATGGATCAACATTATAAACTTTTAAAAGCATGTAATGGTTTTAAAATTTTATGAACTTGTTCCCATACACTTATATTCCTGTTATTCATTGGTATCTCCCTTGTTTACCCTTACAAAGCATCTGATCAAACCCTTTACTGTGTTTCCTTTCCCTAGGATATGAAGAAAGGTTTTAAGTAGAGTATATTTGTGAAGAGTACTAAATGGGAATATATTTATGGGATATTTTGATTTTATTTCATCAAATTATAATATCTTTTACCTAGACTCAAAAGACTCTAAACAATTATGGTTTTTAGTCATGTGCTAGTGTTATTTATTGAATATTAATCACAATATAAATAATATGTATAAATAATAATCCTAGACCAGTATAATAAGTTGTAACTCATGATGTGTAGGTGAAAAAATAACTATAATACTTGTTGAGGGAGAGAGAGTCCCATATGGTCGAAACCTAAGAATAGTAAGTATTTTAATGGATGAAAAACATTCCAAAAAATTAGATTCAGTGGGAAAAGGTAGTTCTATTATAGTTTCTAGTGGAAAAAGTTTTTTGTGATGAGAATTTAGGTATTTAGAGTCCATGTCATTGGATATCAGGAAGAGAATTATTATAATATATAAATAAGATGGTGGAAATATTGAGGATAAAATTCATGATTGTAGATATGTGTGTTAAGATAGGGAGATCAATTGATGGAGCACACTTATAAATAAAAATATTTACACTTGGTTTAGAGATCCATAACCATTTTATATTATAATAAGGTTTTTATCAGTGGAACATTTCACTTAATAATTGTAGTGGAGTTTCTCTAGGTGAAATAATGTTTTGTTCTCAAAGTGAAATAAAATGTAGAAATTTGTTTATAATTTTAATATATTGTAGAAATGTGAATTGGTTCTAATGTAAAGTATTGTGATTTAGATTCACTGATCTTTAGGAGGTATGATATTGTTATGTGTTGATGTATTAACCATGTTTATGGATTTTTAATTATATTTAATTAATTATATAAATAAAAAATTCATTGGTATTATTAATTAACATGGATAGAATTTGTGATGGAGTTCCTAGAACTTATCTCTTGACACAATTATTTTCCATGATGGAGGCATAACAAATTACACAACACTAGAGGTTTAAAAGATATGATTGATTTAAAGTCATCATGATGAATCATTTGGATTTTTTATGACATGGTATTCATTTGATATAAATAATTTTATTATGGTGTTTTTTATAAACTTATATTATTATGGTGATGTGATGTTTTTATTTAAAAAGTTTAATGTATTCTATATATGTGGGATAATATAACCAAGAAAATTATTAGAAAATCATAACCTATTGAATATGTTCTTTGGGGGTCATAATTTTAGCCTCTTTGTTTCCATAGATGGATTCATATTCAGGCAGAGTTGTGATAGAGAATACGATAAAAATTAAATAAATAAAATAAAAAATAAAAAAATTAAAAAAAATGAATTTGTTCATAATTAATTTTTTTAAAAATATATAAAGATTGATTTAGCCAATATTCATTAACAATATAAACTAATATTTTTATCTATTATAGTAACTAATATGTTTTTAATATTAATTATAAAAAATAATCCAAATTAATATTAAATATGTTATTGTTTTTTCATATTTTGGGGTTTGAAAATGTTCATATTTAATATTATATTAAGTGTTGGAGGTTATTTTATTTATCGTCATATTTTTTTGTCAATTAAAATTAATTACATATATGTGTTTCGATATCTATTTTTCCTATATAATTATAAATAATTCAAAATATATATCAATTCAACTCAATAAAATAACACTCTACTCAATAATCCATGTTCGGTGACATTACTTGTGTAAATTAAATAAGTATATTAGTTATGCAATACATAAAAACTAAATGTGAATAAAAAATATTAAATTATAATAAATCATAAAATAAAAAAATTTCATGTTGAGAAAATCAATATTGGATGTAATTTACTAACTGTTAGATTAATGATATCATGTGATAATAATTAGAGGTCTTCGAATATGGTTAAATTTAATTAAACATAATCATTTATAAATACATATATAATAAGGATTAATTTTATTTTAGATATTTTTGACTAAGAAGAAGTGTTCAAAAAATTACACATACATAAGTTTTTTTCCGGATCATGGAACATGGAACAGCAAGATCTATATTGGGCATATGGATTTGGATCTAGTTCTAGGATGGTTTAATAGCAATATTTTCCCTATAAATAGGTCTTTACATTATAAATTTAAACATGAAAACATATACACCCGATGGGGGAGAAGGGAAATGTTTATGATGAACAACGATTCCAAGACCATGATTAATTTTACCACATTTGAAATAAATTTCTACTCTTAAATGTTATTTATAAATCAAAAATCCAAAATGAAATGATTAAATTGGAGGACAAGAGTAATATGAAGGTTTTTTATATATTACAATCACAAAAGACCACTTATATGAAGCTTTTAATTTAGACTATAACACCCCATGATTTCACGGTTTTTTTATTTTTAAATAAATTCAATATCTTGTGTTGTACACTACACCATGATAAGATTGTGAAAAAAACACCATCTAAGCATGCACTACATGGAACACCGAGTTTAATCACAACATGACCTAACTAACTGGCCATTTAAAAAGTTATTATGAATATTATTAAATGAATTTTATGAATTTTTATATATCCCATATTATTTTAAATTTCATCTTTTTTGATTCTTAAACATATTATAAGGAAAAATTAACTTTCTTAGATAAAATATGTTTTTTTAACAAAATATAGTTTTTCCACTTTTTCATGGAGAACCCTTTTTAAATACAATATTTTAAAATTTTCAATATTCTTTTTGACAGAATGAAAATATTTTTTAGAAGTGGGACAAAAAAATTTAGTTATGATAATTTCTTTATTGTTCTGATAAAATCTAAATTTTTATGAATAGAGCAAAATACTTCATTTTAATTCTATACTTCCTTTTCATCTAATTTATATATACTTTCATATTTTCTATTTAATAGGTTTTAACATTTAATTTTATTATATTTTTATCATTTAATCTAATTTTGGTTATTGTATGTAATTTGACATTGAAATTGGACATAAACACATGTCAACCTTCTAATAGTTTTTACTTCTTAAAAATCATTTTTCTAATTTTGTCAACAATAATTAACCTTAAATTAATTTCTGCCAATTATGTGTTTTGAAATTGGAAAAATGAATTCTATATCTGGAATCTGTTGTTTCCAATTGATTAAATAGGTTCCATTAATTAATTTTCATTTGGAATAATAAATTTAATAATTATTTTAATTTATCATGGTAAATTGGTAAGTCATGTAAATAAGGAAAAAATTATAATATAATAATACTAACCTTACCTAATGTATTTTATAATACTATTGGATGATATATGGAAGTCCATGACCATAATTAGGTCGATTTTAGTACCCCATGGATCAACATGGGTGTGGTAATGACCTTTTATAATGTTTAATTTAAAGAAAAGGGAAATATAACACAAATATCTATCTCTTAACTAAAACAAATTTAATTTGGTTTATATAAATGATCCATCATACTGTAAATAATCATTATATGAAAAAATATAATTCCTAAATCATTTTATTATATATATAATTTTTGGACATTAATTAAATAAATTTATTTATGGTTAAATGATGATTTAGTGACTAGCCTATTATTGATTGATTGAAATCAATGATGTTATAATTAATAAAATAAATGTAATTTGGGCTTTCTGATGCCATAAAATTTTATTTTTGAAAAATTTTATATTTTATGGATGAGTTAATGCTACTTTTGTAGGATTAAATTTGTTATGACTTTAACAAAATTCAATTACTAAATAGTGTCAAAATTGACATAAATGAATTTTTAAAACAATCATTAATTTATTAAATGATGTTATAGTAATAAAAATTTAAGATTCATCCATATGACACATATATTGTTAAAAATATAATTAATGACCCACTTGATGTTTTCTTGTAATTTTATAGTAAATATATTAACCATAATGAATACAAATACAAGGATACATGGAAATATTTATTTTATTTAACTATAGATTAATGACAAAAGATATGGTTAAATTCATGACCTAAAATTTTCTAATACCAACTAGTTGAGAGAATTTAGAACCATCCTCATTTTATCGTTGATTTCAATTACTTTTTATCCATTAAAAACATGATTTAAATTTATAATAAATTAATATTTAAAGACATTACAAAAGTTTCTATCACCACTCCTATAAAAGGGAACTTCTCTTTATATATTATTCACACCACCAAAGCTCTTTCTCTCAGCCAACACCTACCAAAACCTCAATTATACATCCCTTAATTAATCATAAAGGCTGTTGTTTGGGTTGACAACCAACTGACAGAGTCCTTTTGTGAAAATTAGAAGGATACAGCCGAAGAAGAGGTAATTGTTTTATCCCTTCGATAAATGATCTTTTATTCTTCTACTCCCTCTTCATATGTTGTTACCATACTAAAATAATTAATATATAATATAATATAATCTGATATATTTTTATGATTACGGGAAAAATTTATTACTCCTTTTACCCATCTTAGGAAAATAAATATCACCATGTCTGTGTACGTATGATGAACCATCTCTACGTTGTGGTGTAATCTAATTTCAATCTATTCTTTATTTTGATTGGTATAATGTTGAATATAAATGAAATAAATAATAAATATAACATTATAATGTTTCTATAAAATTTATATTCTATCCAATTCCACGCCATTTAACCATTATGTAAATCATATCATCATTCATACGTACGTATGACTTACTGTCTCAATGACGCGATGTGACTCATCTTCCAGGTTCACCATCAAATAATAATTATAAAAATATATATATTGAATAATTATGAAATATAAGAAATAATATGGGTAATTAAATAATATATATATAAATATCATTAACTTAATTCCATTCAATATTATATAAAAATAGAAACAATGTTCATGTATACGTACGACCTTTCATCTGCATGAAAATTATATTTCATTTCATATATATATCTATTATATATAATTATATTATGAATATATATGATATATAAATCATATTACATTTTATATACATAATTAAATCATGATCTAAATAATATCATCAAGAATAAGAAGTCAAAACTCGTACAAGAAAAAACAAATTATTACCCAAAATGTTGCATTAAATTTTAATTGTTAAAAAATAAGTAATATAAAGTCATAAATGAATCAAACAGGATATCATAGGAATTTCTTTTGATTCTGATATAAGTTAATAATATGTTTAAAAACATTATATAGTATTTTCATACATGTATGAAAAATATCAAAGATAAGTTAAGGGTTCATTTCGAAATCTCATTATTATCCGAGACTGTTTGTGCATAATTATTTACAGCGAAACATATATAATTAATTTCCACATTTCATAAATATTTTTTCAAAAAAAAATATTTTTAATGTTTTATTTAAGGGAATAATTTACTAAAACATCATTTTAAATGTTATAAATATTTATTCTTCTGAACCTATAACATTAATGTCTATGTTTTCAAAATGATTTTAAGGATCTATTTATATGGACATTAATGTTTTCAAATGAAAATTTCATTGAAAAGTTTCAATGTTTTATGGGACACATTGATTCAAAAAAATATTTTAGATATCTTATTTTATAAATTATACGACATTTAATGATTTCAAATTAAGAAATGGGTGTTTCTCTTGAAGGGTTTTATTTTTTTTATTAGATTATATTCAACTTTGTAAACATCCTTTGTTGGATTTTATGCATATTTGAGATTGATTTATTATGATACAATATTACAATTTGTGTTGAATGTTTAACGATATGTTTGACTATGGATGTGCTATTTTTATACAATTCTTGGATTGTGATTATATATTATCATTTCTTATGATAGTTTTAATATGAATATCTTTGTTATGTCTCACACTTTTCATATGAAGAATGCATTGGACTTTATAAGTGGAGGGAGGGGCCGCTATACCCCCTTGATGCACTGGTAGGTCTCATGAGACCAACCAGTATCTTGGAACAAGACCTTGATAGAATATTTGTGTATGGTCTTGGAATGAGGCCTTGACGTTGTTGTTAAGATGTCTAAAGTTATACATTCCCTCGTTATGAGATTAGTTATTAATTATATATGTGATTATTCAACTAGTAGGACATCCATGTGAATGTTTAAATGTCATTATTTTATTTATATGATCCATATTATATTGAAGTTAATATTATAAAAGGCTTTTGTTTTATTTTGTTTCCTTTCTTTAAATGTTTAGGTTTATTTTTGATAGATTCCACTATATTTTTTATCCTTACTAATCATACAAGCTCTCCCATTTCTTATGTTTAATTTTCCTAGGATTACATTATTTTTTAATGATTTATATACAAGGTTAATCTAGCAGAATAATGGTGTTATCAATGTATTATATATTTTTTTGTTTTATATTAGAAATTGTAATTTAATGTTCATTTATGAAATCTATTTCCCCATACTATTAAACTGATCAGTCCTTCTGGATTTGATTCCTTGTAATCATGCCAATGTGTTAAAATAATGCAACAGCTCTAGGATTCTAGGGTTGGGGCATTACATAGACTATTATAAAAAAAATTCTCAAAGAATATAATTTTGTTTGATAAAATATGTGATATTAAAATTCATGATTAAAAGGATTGTGAATTATATTTCATTAATTTTAATTTCTTATATAACTTGTTGTATATGAAATACCAAGATTAAATGTTCTATAATATAGTATACCGTTATAACATTGTCATTAAATTGGATTGTATGAAAAAGAATAACAAAATTATGAATATTATATGGTTCTCACATGTATGGAATATCATCAATGGTTTATAAAAAATAAAAAATAAAATAAAAATAATTTGAATTGAAAAAAGATTTTTTTAAATGTATTTTTATGAAAGGTGGTTTCTTCACACATTGGGAACATAAATTGAAATTATTTTTTACATTTTTTAGAAAATTTATTTAAAATGTTAAACTCAATTTTTTAAATAAATATATAAAAACTATCTTAGGTGGATGTTTTGATAATTAAATGAAAAGATTGATATTTTATGAATAGCGAAATTAGTTTTTTTTTGAAAACTACATTTTGGTTTAAATGATTTAATAGTTAAATTTTGATTTAATTTTTTCAATTAAAATTAGTTAAATTATATTATATTTAATAAAATTTATTTCATTTGAATGTATTTTATTTTTAATTTTGATATTAAAACATCTTATAATTATGAAAACCTCTATTTAGATAACTGCTTTTTTAATTGCGTTTGTGAGGATAATTTAGAATTTAAAATTTTCACTTCCGTTAATTGAATTCCAAAAATTGTATTCAATATTTTTAATCATAAAAATTAATAATTTATAATATGTTCAACTTATTTTGTTTTTTATAATGAATATAAAAAAATAGTTAAAATTAATTACCCCGTTTAAGTATAAAACGAGTTTATCTGGTGTTAAACCAAAATGATATGGGTTAAATTTGCATTGAAACTTGTATAATTACTATTTCATATCCATATTGTGACCTTATCTAATTCATGGATTGAGAATCAGAAATTTAAACCATTTTTCATGTGAAAAACATGGGAATCAGTTTTTCTTTTGAAATATTCCAAGTGTGTCCTCTAACCCACTTATAAAAAGGAAGCCAACATTCTTATCCTATTCACACTCCAAAAATCATTTGGATTGGAAAATAAATATAATAATATATTCTATACATCCCAACCCATATTTTAGAGTCCAATTTTTTTCATCAATCCCACAAAGGAATGATTTAGCAACAAATCTAAAGAGGTTGTCCAAATAAGAGGTAATGTTCTTAACAAAGAATTTTATTTTTACATAATCTTATAACACCTTGAAATATTCTAAAACTACGATAAAATAATTAAAAATATATACTATATCATAAGATGTTATTATGAGAATTTTATATCCAATATCCATGTTCTATTGCATCAAATTGTAAATGAAACTATCAATCGTTTATATGACTGACCACTACCTCCTGAACTGATTTAATTCCTTTTTCATCACCGCCCATCACGACTAGATATAAAGATGAATTTAACACATAAAAAAAACACACACACACACACACATATATATATATATATATATTATTTATGAAATTAACATTCTTATAGAATTATAATATCACATATTCCTTCTTACCTTTCAATATGTAGTAAAATAATAATGTCGGTCGTGCATACATGTACAACACCACCTCCACATGGCGAGATGAAATTTGTTCATTTTATTTTGAGATGGACGATAATAAGTATATATTTAATAAATATAACTGATATATTTGATACTTTAATGGTTCTATAGAGGTGAAATATTATTTTTCTTTCTTATATTCCATCTCTTGGATAATTAAAAACATCTTTTATACATCTATACGACTTACCATATCCATGAATGAGGTAACTCTTTTTCCAATATCTTATTTTTATGGAATATTATAAATAATTATATAATGATTATATATGATTTTAAACATGATTAAAATTATTAAAATTATATAACAATGATCAAAGGAAAAGGATTTAAATTATTAAACGAAAACATACATGAAAAATAAAGCAATTATCACCTGAAATATTGATTTTAACAATGAATTATTAATAAAAGGGTTATATAAGAATATAGTTAAATCTTATATTTTATAAAATTAATGTTCATAGATATTTTATATGTGCATAATAAATATTTATTTATTATAATGGAGGATTATACACATACAAATGAAATCTGACATGAGGTAAGGGTGTCTCGTCTCAATTTAAAATCTTTGAGTCATATAACATATTCCCCATTTATTAGTTTTATGTGGTATATATATTAACCATTTGATATTTTATAGTATGAATATATTTATCTTTATTTTATTTAAGATAACTATTGAATTTATTTTTTTAATGGGGCTTATGATTCAAAAGTTTCCAAAGTGGTAAGAGTTTATTTCACAATCCCCTTATTATTCGGGATTGGTTATGTTTATATCCCCATTGGGAGAAATATTTTACCTATATAGAACACACATATTTTTAAATAATTTAGTTATTAATTTGTACATAAATGATGGAATACCATTTTACTTCTTTGGTGCTTAAAATTAATCAAAAAATGTTTTTAGAAAAATCTGACTTCATTTGTCTCTTTGCTCAAAAAATATTTTTCATGCATATCCATGATTTCTAAAATTATTTTTAATAATTTGTTAAAATAGTAATTTTAGTTTATTAAATGAAAATTTTCAGATATTGTACATTTTTTCATAATGTTTTGAAATGAACCATCTTGGTATTTTTGAACAAGGCATATTTTATCCTTTTTTACAATACTGTGAAAGTATTTTTTTATCATACAAAACATGTTGGTAATTACCCACCATCATAACCACTTATTATTTTTAACATTCCATTTATATTTTTAAATTTTATTTTCATGTATAATGTATTTACCAATATTCTGGAAATTTATAATTTTTAAAAATGATTTTTGACGTGAAAAGGATATTTTTCTCAATAATGTTTTGAATGTAATTTTTATTTTGTTAATATTAATCAAAAAAATAACCCTTATCTAAATTATAACCTACAATAGATAATTTTTAATTATACCACCTATATACTTTTTCTCGATGGTTTATGATTACTTTTTTATGGAAGAATTATTTTTATACTATTCTCCATATTTCTCTAGATGGTCATGACTATTCTTATCGATTATAGAATGTATTAACATTCATATATTAATTTCAAATATGAATACATATATTGATTATTTATATCATATAGAAGATTATTAACATTTCATGTTCTATTTTTTCAATATTAATTTTTAGGTTGATTATGCTTCTCCCCTTTCATAAGGGGAATGCATTGGACTTAGTCAGTGATGGGTGAGGCTGTTATATCCCCCTGTTGCATCGATAGGTCTCAAGGGACAAATTATCATGAGTGTTTTAAAAGGACCCAAACTCTAGTAACCCATATCTAGTGTCTATATTATTTCATTGGAAGTAGATATATGAAATCACATTCCATTAGACAGAATAGTTCTCTAGTCTTGGTAAAATTGATATATACTCAAAATTCACATTCCACTTAACTGGAAATATTTTTTTATTGAATTCACAAAGAAAAAATACACAAATCATATAGGTAATAAATGGTGAAGGACAATAGATTCATCTATAAGAATGAGTTTAATACCATTTGGTAGGGATCCCATAAAAAATATAAGATGATCATCTCAGTAGGATCCCTTTTACTGGCCAATGCATCTGTTGCAATGTTAACTTCCCCCCTTGTGTGGGAAACCTTAAGACCCAAACCCACAATCAACCATCACTTATTGTTAAAATGGTAAAACTCACATGGGTAACTGGCCTTATCGTGAAGAATTGTGAACAACACTATTGGGCTAGTTTCAAACATTGTAAAATTAATGTTTTATAATATTCACATCATGAAGCCACCGACCATCTCACTCACTTCTTCGCCAATGGAGTTTCATATGCCATAAAAAGTTCTAAATATACAAAGGAAGGATCCACTAAAATCACATATAAAATTTCCACCACTCATTTTCCATAACACATAGGATTCATCAATACTTTATTTTAGTCTTTTAGGGGATGCATCCATCAAAAACACTCCCCCTTATTGGTACGTTATGTTCCCTATGTGTTCATAACCATCATTGTAATAATTATCTTTAGAAAATTTGATTAATCCTTGTAAGGAATAAGGACTCCTTAAAAAACCAACAAAAATTTCACCCAGAAAAAGATAAACAACAGAGAATAATATCCATATTTCTAGTCCTTGTCTCTTGCCTCCCAGATGAACCAATACACAGAACTGATGACCTTTCATGGAGCTTTTACTTCCTCTCTATTTTGATCTAAAACCAATAAATAGGACTCCACAAACTCAATGATATATTCATTGGGTGATACAAATCCAATGAATTTCTCAATATAACTCAAAATAAAAAGAATCTAATATCATAAAAAATTCTAGGTTGATTCTCGACATGAAGAGAAGAAAACCCATCAATAGGAGGCTAGAAATTTACCTTATTTTATATGTTTTCATTTGTAGGATGGAAGTTGATCTTAAATGGGATCCTTTTAAACCATATCATTAGAACACACTAATCATTTCCATTTCTAACAAGTATTTTCTATTGAATTTTAATTCCATCAGAATAACTAGAATATGATTTATACAAAACAAACCTATCATCAACATCAATTAGAATAATATTATTAATTTTTTTTCATGTTTTACTATTAAGAGTTATGATGATTAATATCAGGAAATTATATACTTCCTTGAATGTGATCATTAAGAGTGGGAATCCCATAAAGAATAGGGGTCCACCTCTCTAGTTCTCAATTGAATATTTGATCTCTACAAGAACCACTTCCCACTGAACCATTTTCTCCATCACCTCTAAAAGATCAATCATTGCCTCAATAGACTCCTCATATTATCATCCCACGCATCCCAACATTCACCATACAAGATCCTCATAAACCTTTCCCATAATGTTTTCCCTTCATCACTATCCCACACCATTTTTTCTATTGTAGCCCAGATGGATTCTAAAAATCTCATAGGTTGATACCTCATTCATATATCAACCAATCCATTATCTTCCAAGATCCCCAATGACATCTTATATTATTTTCATCATACAAAATAAAACTTTTAATTAATTTTTTCATCCATTCAATGGTCCATTTTAAATCCCTTATGAACAAAAATATATATATAGGCGTAGAAGATAAAACACCATTCACTGATGTTATGTGAACTGTAAAGGTTATAAATATATTTGTTCTGTAAATGATTTGACCTATAGTTTTATTCATTATAACTTTTATTGGGTTATTATAGATTCATGTATTCTAAATGGGATCTCCATGATATACTGTTGGATGTTGCCACCTTTTCATTCCCAGTCTATTTTGTATAGTCTGCTTGTTTAAATGTAATAATTGGATTGAAATGTAATTATTGATCTTCCCTAGGTTGATCATTTTCCCACTTTTATTTGCATACTCCTCTGTGATTTTTTAGGAGAATTTTAGATCTCAGTCTACCATTTAAGAAGAAAATTTAATCATTAGGTAAAATTATATGAGAGATATTTCCATCCCAAAACCTATTACTATAATGAATAATGGAGAAATACTATATTAATAATTTAATATTTATTATGAACGCAAAACTTTTCTAGGATAAAAGGACTCATGTATAATGGATCATAGTGTTTTAATCCTTGAAAAATATTCAGAAAACCAAAACACGTCACTATATAATAGATGTACAACCATAGAGAGTAATAATTTCTAAAAAACTTATCACCAACCCATTCTTAAAATCCAAATTTCCTTTGGAAATTTATAATATAACTCTACTCAAGCCTATCATATACATTCCCATGTCAAATTTTTCAATAATATCACAACCCTTGGTCTCATTATTTTTTTCATCCACCATCTTCTGAGCAATACCCCCCCCCCACACACACACAAACCTTGAAATCTACTCCCTTATATGAAACCATAATACTCTTATGAAACAATTCACAAAATAACACACATATGTCCCCTTTTCACCAGACTAATAAGGTCATATAAATATTATTACAAAGTCAAATCAAATGATTCTGATTTATTGAATTTGGTCAATGAACATTCAAAACAAGAAAAAATTGGGAAGCACATACTTCCCTCGAGAGCATCCAAACTTCCAATAAATCCTACACAACATCTCTATGACATTTTCTAATAATATACTATTAATTCACATAAAATAAACATGGGAATATATATATGGAATCGGGTTTCAATTTTCCTTCAATACAAACATGGCATCGTTCATGTCCTTATCATCATGAATAGATTTGATCTCTTCATTTTCCACATTTTCCACTGGTCTAGGAATGCATTGTAGGAATCTGACCTTTCATACTATCATCTAAAGACTCTTTCCTTTAAAGATACCTTATCACACTAATAGACTCTTCATGTGATCCAAATCCTGTATTCCTTCCACACCAATTTCATCTATATAAGACCCATCATGAGGATTCAAGTTATTTATTTTGGACACCTTCATTTCCTTTTTCCATGCCTAAATGTATTCCACCTTGTGGTCTCCCTCTCTATATTAATTTTCCATGATTTACATTTAAAAACTGTAATTATTTTCATAATTTTCTCCACTAACTCTAATTATTTATCATTTAAGGAATAAAAAATTAAATCATCCTTGTTTTATTGTAGTATTTTTTGAGGATTTCAATTTCCTCTTGAATACCCTCCAAATTGGTGATAGTATTGGGTCTTCTTAGACAAATCATATTAAGTTCCAAAAAAATGCTTATGTCATAGTGTCAATTCAGACCATGGATTCCTGGAAATATGTTGATTTTAACAACTACTATCCATTTGAAGTAAACCCTCCATCATCAACCAGATAATTGTGTATATAAATTATGTTGGTATTATTTGATCCCTATTAATGTTCACCACTAGTGGAGAATTATCATATAGTTATTGAGAAATATTAATAAATTTAGTCTAATGGAAGGAATCCATACATTTTATGTCGGTAAAACAATGATCAAGTATACTCAAAATATGCCATATTCTTTTGTGGCTGTTAAACCTGGTGAACTTTTTACTCAAAGAAACTATATCCATCATCCTTTTGGATGCCAAAATATATCTAAAGTCTTACATGGATTCTCCAATGTATACCAACCCACATTACTTTCTTAGAATGTTCCACTATTTTTTTTAAATCATCTCCCTCGAAGTAGGAACGATTTACCTGATGAATGATGGAGAGGATCTACTAGAGTTCATTCCTGTCATCGACATCACATAACATATAAAATATAGAGAAAATAATATCCATTCCCCACAAGTTCACTTTTGATGTAATATTTTTTGAAGATAACTCCAAAGATACCATGTTAATGATTTTCTTATATAATATCCATATATACGGATTTCATTAACTTAAAAACATGGATTCATAAAAACTCATATATTATCAAAATAAATAAATAAATTCCGGGTTATGTTTTGGTTCAAGGTTAGATAGAAAAAATACCTATAAATGATGGGATTCATTAGAAATGTAAATGAATTTTACCCTCACAACCAATACTCTATAAGTTTATATCATAATAGAAATCATTTATAAAGAGAAAAATTTGATTTTGATACTAAATGAGCACTTGACTTTTCCCTAGAGTTAAAAAAGATATATTATTTGGATCTAGAACATATTATAAGTCCACTATGCACTAGATTAAAACATATATTCCAATATTATTCCTCCCATGAATATGGGGATTAATCTAGTCTCCATAGTAATCTCTAGTGCCTCCAACACTTTAAAATGGTTAAGAGTAGACCAAGGAAACCCTAGATTCATTAATGTAATTTTTGGAACCTTTAGAGAAAAAAAACTATGTGAATTGAATTTGAAAAAAAAACCTAACCTCATACACAACATACTTGTTAAAGATCCTTACACCAAACAATAATGAGATGACTAGTTATCCTTTACTAGATCATTGCTTATTCATCAAACCACTATATCTTGGGCAACCAGACACACAAACCTTCATTCTTGAAAACACCCCTATGGGATTCTACATCATAACAAATTCTGATGAATGCCGCATCAGTACTAAAAAATCACTAGATAACACCATAATGAGATTAAAATACTTCTACTAGATTTCCAATTATGAGGCATAAGTTGAGTATGTCTTTTGTTTGAAATTCTAAAACCAAAAGGGGAACCTCAACTACATAATCCAAAATTGATATTGAAAGAACTTTTGAAAAATCACCCCTAGAATCTTGTGCCTCCACTGATGATGTCAGTGAACCCAACACTGATGATCCATGCTCCTAAGCCTACACCTTTGAAGAACCATCCAAAAAATTCACTTAATGAGAAACTAGATGATTCACAACATCAATCGACAAGGAATGATGAGAATTAAACCTTCATAATTCAATAAAATACCCCTACTGGTAGAACATCACCCAAAATAAATGAACCACCAAAAAAATATTCTTTACCACCAAGAAAAATATATGTTTAACATAATGAGGACTTTTGATGAAAATTACACCACCAAGACTGTTTAACTATAGATTTTGGGAGATTTTTTCATCTATAATTTATACCTGTCACCATCAGAGCAGATAATTTTCCACATATCATTTCCCAATGACTACAACATTGCCGAATTTTGGTCAAAAAGTTAGACCCTTAGTAAATTGATATATATTTCTCCCAGTCTTGACTCTTCAAAATGTGAGTGTACCAAGACCAATGAGAATTTGAGAATATCTAAGAAGAATAACATCACTCCACTTTTGATCATGACCAAAGATAATCATCCCAATAAAACATATGAATTAAAAATAGATATTTGGATAAAACACTTCTCGGTGTACTTTGGAAAATAAAACATAATAAAGTGGTGTGATCAGTTGCTTAGTAAGAGTAAGAATACAATAAAACCTACCATGAATAAATAAGAATAATAAATATGGTAATCTAAATAACTTAATCACATTCCACATAATTAATAATATTACCATTATATGGAAGAAATAAAATATGATCAAAGAAATACATTTAAACAATCACATTAGCCTATATCATATCTACAGATTTTATAACTAATCTAATAAGAACATTGAAATAAGGGATCTCATTGGGAGGTAATGTGTAGTTTAATATATATAAAATTATCATGGTATTCACATGATAGTTTAAATCATTGAGTAGAAACATGTCTAGTTTTATGAATTAATTTGTTTCACGGGACTTGTTGATGCATCGAGGGCATATCTATCACCCGAACACACTCATCACTAACTAATTCCAATTAATTTATAATATGGAAGTGGTGAAACATAATCAAAATAAAATTCATGTCTAAAATATAACATATGAAATTTTATTACTTACACCAATTTGATAAACATAATCATAAATAATCCAGAGTAATATGGTGAATGGTAAAAAAATTCACATCCTCAGTCCAGTGATCATAAAAAACCAAAGATAAAATAATTATGATATAAATAAAATAACCATGGTGGATCATAAGTAAAATAAATTGATTTTCCTTGATGAATATAAGTACCATAAAAATTTCATTCAAAAAAATCTGAGGAAAATAACATTTTTCATTGATAAATTCTAAAATAAAAGTTTCTAAATTATATAGATAAAAGACTATTTGAAATTAAACAATGAAATATTTTCATATAATATATAAAAAATTTAGCCTTCATGAAAAAAGAAATGTTTTTTCATTTCATACACATTAAACCCATGATTCTATTCTCATTTTCAGTAAAATCCTTTCTGACCATGTTTTAAGACGACATGCACATACCTTTCAAAATAATTTGTAAATTTTAATAATGGTTAAAAATATATTTAATAAATAATTTATATAAGTCAAAATATGTTTTTTATTTTTTTTAGATAATATTTCCTTCGATGAAAAAGGACATTCAACTGAACAGAGAATATAGATAGATTTTCTTACTGAGATTTTCTCACGAATTTTAAGTAACGAAAAGTGTAAAAATGATAATATTATTTGAAAAAATAAATGAGTACCCCAAGGAAAGTAAATTATATTTATTTTGGGATATAGATATCAAATAATTCCCCCATGTTAGACATAAAAAACCAAGCCTTATTAATAAGGAGATTGTGAAATAAACCCTTACCACTTTCGTAACATTTGAATAATAAACACCATAAAATGAAAAATAATCAAATTAAAAATTAAATAATATGAAGATAAATAAATTAAAGATATTACACATAAAATAATAAATATATACAACATAAAAGTAATATTTTATGAATATGGTGTATGTCTCGTGGATGTTAAAGTGTGACGTGATACCCTTACCTCAATTTTGACATTCTTCATATGTGTCTAAATATTATTTTTAATAAATTGAGTATTATTATAAATCTATTAAATTTAAATCATCATAGATCTCATACCATACATTATTAAATTATACTTTTTTATCCACTCTTTATTAACAATTCATTTTTAACAATATCATTTTAGGTTATAATTGCCTTGTTTTTCTTGATTGTTTTAGTTCATTAATACGGGTTCATTGTATTTTAATCAGGTTTAAGTGAGATAAATAATTTCAAACATGATAAAAATAATATATATATATATATATATTATTTATTTATAGTATTCTATTAGAATTAGAGACATAAAATTGATTACATCATTCCTCAATAGGTAAGTTGTATGTATGATGGAATGTTGTTTACATTTTTATTGAAGGATGTAATGAAAGAAAAATAAGAAATAAATCATATATAAAAATTAATTATAATTTAATATAAATAATTTATATTAATTCAATAAACTATTATTACAATCCTTGTAAAAATTATATGAAAAACATTTCACATTGCTCCGTGCATGCAATAGTCAATAAGTACACACAAGCGACGTTTTTTGTATTCCAAATGATTGAAAGGTAAAAGGATAGATCCTATATAATATTTCCATAATAATTTTAGGTCAAAAATATCAAATATATTCATTGGTTTTAATCTTACTACCTTTATTTTATAGAATAAGTGGAAAATTAATCACACTACTTCTTATGGCAGTAGTCCGTTGTACAAAAGAGAGATATTATCATATCCTCTGTGGAATAGAAAGTAATAATTTTAATATAAGATAATAATTAGGTAATAATTAGATAATTATAATAATGTCATATATATCATATAAAAATGTTTAATAAATAATTATATACATCCTTTAATGTTGTTGATGGAAAATGAATTGCATCAGTTCGTGAGGTAGTAGTCTGACGTATACACTATTAATAGTTTTATCACATTTGATAGAAGTTTTAATGGATTTGGGTTACTCTATTAACATTAGAACATAATATTATATCATTAATATTTGTGTAATATTATTAGAATATTTTAATATGATTATAATATGTCATATGTAGAATTAAAATGATAATGCATTGATAAAAAATCATACCACTTATTTGGAAAACCTCTTTCGGTTTAGCATAATGATTTTATAGATTGTATTTATTATCTAAAATTGAACTATTGAATGTGGGTATGGATTTATGATTTTTTTGGGATGATATGAAAAAATGTGTTTTGAATTGTGAATATAAGAGGAGGAGGGGTTTCCCTTTATAAGTGGAGGAGATGACCAAAATGTAATTTTGTAAAAGATAAAGTGAAAACAACATTTTCAACAGTCCAAAAGACACCAAAAGGGTTCATTAGGGAAATTTAAGTATAATAGTGTATAAATATTTCCATATAATTGGGTTTTAACATGTTTTAGTTCATTTTTAACTGCTATCTTCTTAGATTAACCCAATGTAAACCCATTTTTATCTTTACTGCAGTAATTTATTTTCACAAATTTCCCAATTGATTATGATAAAATTTTATATTAAATTATTATATAATATATATTATAATAATTACAAAAATGGAATCCATTTTCCCAAATTTATTTCATTTAATTTCAAAATTTCTATTGGAAATTTAACTGAAGATACGATGAAAGGGTTGTTTTGCAAAGAGAAAATTGTCATAATTATAGAATCTTTTAGTATAAAAATTCAATTTGAAATTCATTAAAATGGACTAAATTATTTAATTTTTAAAATAATTTAACAAATTTATCTTTAAAAACAATTTAAAATATAATGAAACATTTTAAATACATTAAATTAAAAGGCAGTTTTCAATAAAAATTCGTTTTTCTTCTTATTCATAAATAAATTTATATTATTTAGAATATTTTCAAAATAGCACCTAAAGGTATTTTGAAAATCAATATTTAAAAATTGAATTTTATTCTTTCAAAAAAAAATAAAAATGTGTTAAAAATTAATTTTAAAATATGTGGGCAAAGGGTGATTAATGATTCTTTAAAGAAAATACAGTTTTTTAAAAAAACATTTAATTATCTATCAAATGGTTCGTATTTTATTTTAATCAATAGAAAACTATTGAATTTATTTTATACATGTTTAATCCATATAATTTTCATAATTTATTTATTACAACTCATACCCACATTCATAATGGATATGTTTTTGTATACATGATTATATAAAAACAATTAATAAGGTATCGCATTTCTATAAAACCTTGTGTTGCATGAATTGTAAGCTATTCAAGAGATTGAATTTATTTAAAAATAAATTTATAGTAAATTATCAGGGTGTAAAATTCTACTATATGATTTTTTTTATGTTCCATATATGATATCAAATGTAATGTTTCTATTTTAAAATATCAAGGTGTTACATTCTATCCTAATGAAAAAAAATTCCTCTCAATTTAATATTGATCGTAACAATAAGGGGTTTAAAACATAAGGATACCATTATTTAAATATCATATCATTTGAAAGATTAATAAAAATACTCTTTATAATTGATAAATGTATGTATGAAGGTAATTTGGAATAATCACATAATTATGTTTCCATGTAGGAGAATATATATGGGAATTAATGATATAAAAATAGAAGAAAGGTGGAAGGGAAAAATAATGATGGATAGTGAAAGAGGAAATTGATCAAAAGAACTTGAAATATCAATAGATAATCAAAACCACAAAACCATACACCTATGAAGAGTTAAGGGTCCATTTGATTCATTAGATATGAATGTAGTGTGGTAATTTTTTTAAGATCATATTCCTCTTGTTGAGGAATTACTTCACCATATAGGCTAATAACATATGAACATATATTTATGAGATATATTTATATTTAACATAATAAATATAATCATTTGTTTGTTCTCCAATCAACACCAACTTCATTCCATAATTTATGAAATGAATATCCAAAATTAATTTTTATTCCCAAAGCACATTTATCCGATCTTTAGAATGAAACGTCACTCCTCTTCTCTATTTATATATTCCAAAAAATGCTAGAAAGAGTTATCCAATGAAACCCAAAGTAACCATTGATCTATTCCATATATAGTTAACATTAAGACTCATCTTAAATATTTTTGGGTAGATTCAAAGTCAAAATATATTTAAGGAAGATCACTAAATAAATTTTATATTCCCCAAACAATATTAATCCCATTTTAATTTCATATTCAAAATAAGTGAATACTTCGATCACCATAAATCCTTATTTATAATTTGAATTCATTAAAAAACAACATCTCAGTTTTTCAAATATATTCGTTAAATTAGTACATTAAATAAAATCTAAAAAAAAATTGACAGAAACCATCAAACCTATAACCAATTTCATGGTCACCAAAATAATACCATATAATTATCATTATTATATAAACATAATGAATATTTTAAGGTTTATCCTCCCTTAACAATTTATTTTAAAAGGGGTTCATCATTTCTATGCTACAATTATATTGGTTATCAGTTCCATTAACCATATTCTCTTAAATATTAAATTTACTATTGTTCTATCATTATACATTTTATAATTCTTATTATTAAAATATCATTGCTAAAATACTTTTATGAGATATTTATTGAATATATACACAAGAAAATTAATCATTCCACTTAATCTAATTTAATATCATATTCTTGATGTTAATACCTTAGTTTTTTAATGTATATTCCCATTATTATTGGAGAAATAAAATGTGTAGTCCCCCATTAACATATTGTTAAAGCATTGGGCATTGCAAATTTCTATTATAACCTTGAAATTAGGATAATTTTGTCCTTTCTCTCCAAACATGTTGCAAACTAAAATTCCCTTCAAAAATGGAAAAAGGTGTTTAGTTCCCAAATTATCACATGATGGAAAACCTTTCTTCACCTTCATCAACCTATCCATTTTTTCTCTATTATCCTTTTCCTATATTTCTTCCCTTTTAATCCATAAAACCTATTCAATTAATTCTATGCTTTGATAACAAATGATATTATGTCATCATATGATGATAATGTTTAAGAGATTAGTACAATCTATATGATTACTTTAATCCCATCAAAGAAAGTATCAATATTTCTCTTTAGATTATGTGAACCTATAGAGTCCATGCTTCATGCAATAGGATTTATTTCTGAATAATGTAATACACTAGGATAGATCATGAAATTATGTATCATAATATATAATCACAAATAATTTTGAAAAACGTATCTTAAATTAAAAAAATTTATACATGGTTAATCTCATAGTCATAAAAATTGGCTTTTTAGGATTATTTCAAAATCATAACAATACATTAAAATTGTTCATAATAGGTTATAAAAAAAATGTGAATTATCTTATGCTTATTCCCTTGAAGCTTTCAACCAGGTGCATAGTGAGGCCAAATTTAATTTACCAAGTAACTCTCAATTCAATACTAAAAATCTTTTTTTTATAGTTATTACCCCATGATACATCTTTTCTTGAACCATTCCCACTTATAGTATCCAAGAATTGAATAATTTTTGGGAAACCACCACATAATATCTATATTACCATTACATTATGATGTTATTCTATAATATCCTCAATTTATCTCATAGTGTTATGTTCCATACTATATGTTTTCTTAAATATAGTTCCCAGGTTTTCGTCAAAACTTTCTCAGATACCAATGGTATAAATCCTAACTAAAGTAACCTGGAGTTGATGGAATAATTTTTACATTGACACCGGATATATGATATCACATCCTGAAGGAATGAATATGTTTTTACACCTAATAAATTAGTAACACACATTAAATTCACATAAAAATTTAAAACAGAAAATATAAAATGTTTTTTCAATGAATTCCATTATTCCTTTTAGTGTATCGCTGCATATCAACCACAAGACACATTCTGGTATAATGGGAAATAACATAAGAAAGGGGTGAGATAAGATGGTTAGTAAGGTTAATCATATAATAGAATCATTCATGAATAAATGATAATCATCATAATAGAATGATAAATAACTAAAACACATTCCATTTAATAAATAAAAAAACAAAAAGTTGTTGAAATAAATGATGATCAAATAAATCCATATAAATAATCACATAATCATGAATATTATCCAAGGATATTCCAACTAATCACATAATCACATGGAAGTAAATGTTCTCATAATGAGAGAATTAATAATTTCAAAAATAAAAACTCTAAGGACCTTTTGAATGATAGATTAAATATGTCAGTTGAGACTCATCTAATTTGGACTATAAATTTGTCTCATGAGACATGTTGATGCTTCGATGGGATTTTTATAACCGGGCCCCACCCATATCATACAAATTCTATTAAATTACTCAAATTACAAGGGTGGCCTATAATAACATATATATATTCACATTTAGCATCTTTCATTTTAAATTTTAATGCATACCCCAATCAAATAAACAGAACATAAACCAGCTAGAATAGTATGGTGAATAGTAATAATATTGTACATCTTCATTCAAACTGATTACAAACCATAAAAATAAATAATAATGATTATATCAATAGAATATAACCCAATTGGATCAAAATTATTTTAATGTATTCATGTCATTGATGAATAAAATTTCAATAAAATTCCATTAAAAACACTCTGGAAAATAACGGGTACACTTTTAAAATATTTTTTAAAACATTGTTCACAATGTAGTTTGAAATGTGAATATTTTGAGAATAAAATTTTATAAATTGTAAATTAATCTTTAAAACATTTTGTTTTCATGACTTTAGAAATATTTTAAAATGTCGTACAAGTAAAAACAATCAATCGTTTCACTTTTTCAGTTAAAAGGAAAACAAGCATTGTTTGAAAACGATATAAAATTTACTTTATTTTTTTTGATAAAAAGTAAAAATATTTAAATATTTATTTAATATATCATTTTTAAATGTCAAAAAAATTGAAAACATTTTTATAAAAACCACAATTTTGATGAAAAATGATTTTTGACTGAAGTGAGAAATAATATAGTATTTTCTTAAAAATATTTTCTCAATATTTATAAGAAAAATACTTTTAAAGAGTGAGAATATTACAAGAATAAATACATGACTAAACATAATATAATTAAAAAATAATAATTTATGATAGAAATATCAAATACTTCCCATAAATGAGAGTTAATAAGAAAACCATCCTAAATAATGATGTGATTGTGAAATAAACCCATACCAATTTGGTAAATTATGAATCCTAATCCATATAAAATAAATAATTATCTAATTAATCGTTAAATATAATTAATATAAATATATTTGTTATATAACATATCAAATAGGAAGAATTTAAACCACACAAATGAATAAGTTGTGAATATGGTGTATGTCTCCTGGAAGTAAAAGTGAGATGTGAAACCCATACCTCATGTTTGAATTCTTTTATATGTGTTTGAACATAAAATATAATAAATATAAGATTATTTTATATGTATAGGATATAAATAATATTATATATAATACCTTATATAATTTTCTAATAGTTTTTTATCATCCATTTATTATCAATTCATCGTTAAAATAACTATTGTAAGAGATAATTTATTTGTTTTTTCGTGTATATTTTAGTTCTATATTTTTTATATTTTAAACTTAATCATAATTACATCACCTCCAGAATTTTATCCTATGGTAAAAATTCCATATACATTAAATATATATAAATTAATAATAATCTAATAATGTTAGTGATAGAAAATGGATTACAACATTAATGAAGATGGTAGGCCGTACATATGCATAAATGTTGTTACATTTTCTCTCAATGGATCGAATTTAAGGAAAATAAATATTAATTAATAATTAATATTAATAATTATTTCATATATTTTATTTATATTAATAATATATATCCTTATCATCACGTAAGTGAAAATAAAATGTAAAATGTTTCACATCGATACATGGTGGTTCTGTCCACATATACGCATTAGTGGAATTGTTGTCTTCCAAAAGAATATGAGGTAATAAGTTACATTTGATTTTATATTTAAATTATTTTTTAGGTCATAAATATCTTATATATATATTAATTTTAACCTTAATACCTTCCATGTAATGTGCATGCAAAAAATGAATCGCATCCCTTCACGAGGTAGTAGTAGGTCGTACACACAAGGTCCATCCTTATATCCTCAATTGAATAGAAGTTAATAATGCATATGTTATATTATAATTAAATTTGATTAAAAATTTCATAAATATCATATAAATTGTTTAAAAAAATAATTATATCCATCCTTGAATGTTAGATATGGAAAATTATTGACATTGGTTAATGAGGTCGTAGTATGTAGTATACGAGATCAACTGTATCATTTCACACTTGATACGAGTATATATGGATCTAGGTTATGAAAATAACATATTAAATTATCATTATATGTGGGATTCTATTTTTATTTTGTTATCATAATTGAGTAATATTACAATGAATTAGAATAAGTAGTAAAATGAAAATTCATAGTTGAAAACATTACTTCCTCTTCGGGAAACCTCTTTTGGTGTAACCTGAAGCCCTTCTAAATTGTATTTATAATATATAAAAAAGTTTTAGGATTTAGGGAGGGATTTAAGGAAGGTATTTGCGATGTTATTGGCTATTATAAATGGTTTTGGATGTATTAAGAGGTTCGGATAGGGGGTCGACTTTTATAAGTTGGGGGGAGGTAACTCATGGAATTTTGGAAAAGATAATGTGATACCCACGTTTTCCCCATGAAACAGGCCACCAAAATGGTGTATTATAAAAAATTATAGATTATAGGGTCAATATAACCACATAAAATGGGTTATTAAAATTTTTATGTCCTTTTATTCCCCATCTTCATAGTTTTACTCCCAGTAAACCCATTTTTACTTTTACCAAGGTAAATAAAATTTTTTGTTTTCAGTAGTCATTATAGTTAATAATAACGTACAATATATTATAATAAAAAATTATTATAATTAAAAATAATGAATCAATTTTTCCAAATTCTATTCATATAAGTGTCGAAATTTTATTTAAAACTAAACCACTAACATGTTGAAAGAGTGGTTTTCTAATAGGGAAATTATCATAAGCACAAAATGTTTTAATATCTAAATTAAATATGAAATTTATTGAAATTAAATAAATTATTTAATCATAATATAATTGAAATATTTTTTTCATTAAATCCAATTTAAAATATAATTTTTTTTAATTTATTTAATTAAAGGGGTAGTTTTTAATAAAAATATATATTTTTCACTTTTTATCAAAAAATTAATATTTTTTGAAAAATAAAAAATAATTAACAAAGTTAATTCTGAAATATATATTTATAAATACAAGTTCATTTTGTAAAATTTATTTTCAAAATGTTTAATAAATATATTTTAAATTATGTGTATAAATAGACTAATCATCTGTTCATAAAAATACAATTTTCAAATAAAAAAATTTCTATTTCAAATGGTTCTTACATTATTTCTAAAAAATAGACAACCATTGAATTTATTTTATATATGTATAAAGAATATAATTCTAAAAATGAAGATATTAATATTCAAAGTCATTTTTTAATGGATAGGTTATAATAGTCAAGTTTAAATACTAATATTTTAATAGAGTAACATGTTTTATTCAAAGCTGATGTTGTATAGGTTGAACCTATCAAAGAGTTTGATATTATTTAGAATGAAATATATAACTAGTCTCAGGGTGGTAAATTATCTTCTATGATGGGTGTTATGTTTCATATATGCTATCAAATATAATGTTTTTGTTTTAAAATCTCAGGTTGATACATATTTGGTCGAGACCTTGCCCATTTATGTATGAGTTTTGGGAACATGTCTTTGATGGTATGGTTATGATATATGCAATTATGAATTAAATAATTATTATATTATTCACCATTTTCCATTTGACAATTCAATTTTTCATAATATCCATGGTTATTTTTATAGCTCTTGTATCTATTTTTACGATATTATGTTGATCATCACTTATGACTTCCCTATTATTCTTCATGATAAAATTATTATTTAATTGACATTTTTTAGTTATTTACTTTTCCATATTGATTTTGTATTATTATTTTTATGATATATTTCGTTACATTCCTTCCCATATTGATCATTAGAGTTCACCCTTTCTTATGTTTCCTTCATCCAAGATGTCGGGTAGTGTATTTTGATAGAAATGTAGGGATATGAAAAAGGGGATATTGGTGTTCTCAAATATTATTCTATTTCTAAATGTATTGTTTAGATTTAATGTGTATTTAAAAAATTAATCTACTTTTCCAAAACTATTAAACTATCTGGTCTTTGGGAATGTGATCACTTTTTCATGCACCCGTGTAATAAAGTATCCACTGATTTTGGGATACTAGGGTCGAGGTGATTATAGTTGGTATCAGGGAAGGTTTTGTATAATCCTTTTGAACTATATTTAGTAAAATATAGATTAGAGAACATAAAACTATTTTATCATTTGGGATATGTGAGAACGATCATCCTAATGTTTTGGAAATGAAGAGATGAAATTGTCTTTTCTAGAAATATTTAATTATCTTGATGCTACAAGTAGATGTGGTTTTGGAAAAGTTGTACCAAAGGAGTAATAAATCTAAAATATTGTTTTTTAATTTCACTTGATCATCACCTGTGGCAACCTAATGATCCTTAATACACACCTGTTTCGATTCTCCAAGGAATTAGGTTTAGGTTACTTCAAATTTTCATTACTAATCACCATGAAGGATTTTAATAGATGATGTCAATGAAGGACCTATGTTAAACCTAGGGTCTCTAAAATTGAAAACTATGTATTTTGATATATATATATATATCCAATAAATTATTATATGGTTTTCAAACAATTAATATTATTTTTTCACACTATACTTTTTCTATTTTCCAATCGGTTGAACTTAAATGAATCGTATTAACATTGAATATGATGTAAAAATGGTGATTATGAGAAAAAATGGGATGGCGAATAATGTGAAGGATGTCATACTTATTCTTATCAGTTATCAAGTTATGTGGTTAACAACCTACCCCACAAGTAACTCTTGTACTCACAAACAAAAATATATATGGATATTTCTATGAACTCAAGTGGTAGAGATCGTGGAGTAAATAAAGATATATTTCCTTCAGGTAAGAAATGTGAAAATAGACACCCATGAAGAGTAAAATTTTTATTGTGTGGAACAGAAGGGAATAAATAAACTATAAATCAAGGACAAGTGATGTTTTCAATGGATTAAATAAATTTTATCCTGTTAATCCATTTGTAGTTTATATTCTTCAATGGGGGAACCTCAAAATTATCTAATTTAGTGCCTTATTTTAAAGTAAAACTCATATTCCAACGAAGGGACAATATTCACATAAAATTTTTGGAATTAATTTTAATTTGGATTTAGGAATTATATTTTAAGATTATTTTTTACAATTCTATTTTGTTTATAAGAATAATGAATCTTTTAAGGATTGAGTCAATTTTGAAATTATATTTTTATTCATGTATGATTAAAAAAAAATTTATAGATACTATCAAGACATTATGTGATTAATGATGATCTCGTGTTCAATGTCTTGAACACCACTTTTTTCATTAAATATTTTGGAAATAAGATAAAATATATTGATACCTTTTATATTCAATATAATTGTTGATTTTAAGGAAATAATAGTCAAATAAAATGAAATAATTTCAATGAATAAAATAAGTCCTATCAGAAGTTGTGGTGGTTAAAAACTGATTTAAGAAAAACATATTTTTTTGAAATTTATCATATTTTTTAAAAATTTATTAGAATTATATTAATATGGTTTTAAAAATAGACAACCCATGGGCTGGTTGAAAACCCATCGAGTCTGACAAGTCTATAGGACATAATCCTGCTTTAAAAGGATGATAAAGGTGAAGTGCCTACCAATATAATATGTGATGTCTTGGTTAATATGAGATTATTTTAAATTTAAAAAATTTATGGATAAATACTAAGGGAATGGATTTTGTAAAAATATTTGTGTTACTTTCTTGGTTTTATTGATTAATGTATTTCTAGTTTTCATTTAGGTATCAATTTAGATACAAATGAAAAGTATTTTTATTTTCTTATGGATCTTATGATCCACTAAAATTTATTTTTACTACTTCATGAATAAAATCATCTTGGATATTAATTTCCTTGATTAATAAATGAATCAAAGTTTAATTTAAACATATGGAAAGGATGAAATTGGGTTTTCAAAATAATAATATACCAATTAAGTATATTTTTTATTGATATCTATATTGATAGTAAATAAATCCCACAACTTTAGAAAAAGGATATTGAAACAAAAAATGTTATCATATTATATTAATATATTATTAATCAATTATTTTTAATTTCTAAAAGATTATAGTTTTCTAGTGGTTAACATTCAACTGAACATTCACTTTTTTATGATCAATGATCTATATCGCTCTCTATAAGTTGTTTCCTATTTATTTTATTTCTATGTTTTCACTTTCCACCATTTTTATTATACATGGAATCCTAGTTTTTTTTACTTCTATATGACCTTCACACATCCATTTCTATATTATTTGAATGATGTTTTTTAATCATTTTTATGTTGGATTTTAAGAATGTATATTCAAATAATGAATCTTTGATTATCAAGATCATGTGAAAATTAAATGGAAAAAATTTATAGAATGTGGTGATAATGTAACTCCCTAAAACATTAGAAGAATGTTGTGATAGATATAATATGAGAAACATATAACTAATCTTAAAAGACACAAAATATATTTCCTGAAATGAAATCTCATCAGCAACTTTTGGTACTCACTAAACTAAGTGTAACTGAACTATAATAAATTATATCATTTTAAAAAATCCATTATATTGATGGGTATGGATAGGAATAACAATTTTTCAAATAAAATGATATATAAATATATAAAAAGAATTAAATGGTTTTTAGTATATTATAAATAAAATAAAAATCATTTTAAATGAAGAGAATTTCTTTTCTCAAAACAGTATTTTATTAAAAGGTGTTGTCATCATTCTTTATGAACATAAATTAGAGTTAATTTTCAAGATTTTTTGAAAACACATTTTAAAAAATTAACTCAAATTTTTAATTCATAATTTAGAAATTTTAATACAATAATTTTTTGGGAAATTTATGAAAGATTAATTTTTCGATGAATAATGAAAAATTATGGTTTTTATTAAAAACTGCATTTTCTTTTTTGGAATTTAAATAGTTTTTTAAAAAAATTAAAATTAAAATTAGTTTATTTATTAAGTAATAAATAAAATTTTTTAATTGGAATAAATATTATTATTACATTTGTTATTAAAAAAATATTATATTTATTAAAAAAAATCTTTTTGAAATCCTATTTTTCATCACATCTACAGGAATAACTTAAAATTAATTTATGTCACTTATGTGAATTGAATTTATAAAAAATGAATTCCATGGCAGAAATAATCATTACTGAGATTATTTAATATGTTCAACTTAATTTTTTCTAAAAATGAATAGTAAAATATTAGTAATAATTATAATTTCTGGGATTAATGTTAAAACAGGTTTACTAAGGTTTAAACTAAAACTAAAAGTGTTAAAATAAAATATAATACAATACATATACTATTGAATGGACATATTTAGAATATTTCACATCCATGGATCTTTAATAATCCATTTTTGATCCTTGTGGTATCACAACTCGTCCCAATGTGGCCCATGTCATGCCTCCCTAATTCTACCTCTAATACGGCTGGGGCTGGTGACCGACAAATAGTAGGAATATCACTAACTTGGGAGGCCTTAGCCCACGTACCAATACACATGCACATATATCCAATCCTATAAAATGAAATAAATGTAAAAAACAACTAAAACACCATGAACATGTACATTTAGATCCCAATTTTAAGTACGACATAATGTAAAAGGAAAGCAAACAATGCCAAAAGAATCCCAAAATAGAGAGTCTGAACACAAGTCTAACCTGAAATTACGATTGTTAATTCTATCAGTATACCACATGAAGAAACCGCAGTCTATCCAGTCTCACTATGCACTGCTTGGTCTTAGTCCCTCGAGGACTCTATCAAAGGTTTGATCATCTACACAAGCCATGAAACATGTGGTAAAAGCCCGTAAAGGGGTGAGTGTAGAGATACCTAGTCGGAAACCATGAAACCAATAATTATAAAATAAAATAATACATTCAGTTCAACATTGATATATTTTTACAAACTATTTAAAAATAATATCAATATATATTCAAAAAATACACAATGTCTAAAGATAATTCATAATTGTAATTCCATCCTTGGATTCCAGCTCAACAATTCCACATAGCACTCAACTGGGTAAAAACATCCCAGGAGTCTGATAAAGTTGATGATTTCATTCTAAGAGGTAATTATCATAGGGTCTCACCATTAAAAGTATATACTTTGAGTATAATGATTTATGATACACAGATGAGGATCACACCCAAGGCCATGGGGTATACCAACAAATAAATATTTATCATCTTACTAAGTAGAGTATTGATGCAAGAATTTGGTTTGTCACAATGATACATTGAACTCCACCTAGGGTATGAAGATGAATAGAATATTTGACCTTGGGAATTATTTAAGGATTTAAATAAAATTTTCATATAATTCCTACTGAAGGAATCATTTTCCTATGTGTGTGAGGTGATTACATAATAACCCCTAGGGAGTGGATATGGGTAATGAACCCCAATGAAACTTGTACATGATACAGAGGAAAATAGATCTTTGAAAACTTTTAATGAGTATGAAGCATTTAATAGGGGTACACATCATGTCCCTTCAACCCTGAGTTCTACCTGTGTAAACATCATGGGATTGTGTCTATGTATAAGTACACGGAAAGATTGTAACTGTGTACTTATACCCATGTACATCATAATGTATACTAGTACATGAACCAACCCACATATGTCTATCCAAGCTGTGTCCATGTAGGAGTACCCATCGTGGATGTGGCCATGTGCTCTCAGCCCATGTTCATGTACACTATGGTTTACATGACTAGATCACAAAAAAGGAGACCACATTCTTTGTAAAAAAAGTTACAAGTTGTGTGATACATATCAACTCCAAAAAAAGCCTAGCTGATGATGAATATGTCTCACATGCTATGTCATAACAGATTACACTCTGTGGGGATCCAAATTTTCTAGAACCCTATATTTGGTTAATGTGCATCTTCTCTACCACTACGACCACTAATTCGGCCAAACCCCTTGCTGGAACCAAGTAGTATGGTCAATTGGCCATTTCAATCATTGAAACATTGAAATTCAGCCATCAATCCACTCTGAACACATCCTCGAATTTTCTTCCTCATTGTGCAATGAAGAACATGAAATCATGTATCCAAAACAATCTGATCTATCCACACATCCATCCTCACACCAATTTCACATCATTCCAAGCCCATATCTATAATATCAAATCATTTCACCGTGAAACAGTTTTGAAATGATCGATTTCACATCGGATGTCGAAACATGGTCCAATTAAGAACACCTACGATGAATGAAGAATAAGTGGGAGAAAAAAACAAAAACATCATGAGGAATGAACCTCATTCGATGTTCATATTTACTTATATTCATTACCTTTATAAATAGGATTGAATAGATAAAAATTTCTCATATCTAAATTCACTCTATAAACCCCCTTAATAATTCCATCCCACACAACGACTGATCCACATATCAATCTATTGGATTATTTATATGTATTTATAGAAGAAATAGGTAATGAGGAAAGAATTTAAATAATAAAAAACATCATAACTCAAAATTTATTGATAACTAATGAATAATAAGTTGGTTTTATCATCATTAGTGATATCTCCAAATCTTGTTTCACACCGACCATCAATATTTGTTTCAGTTGATGTTCTCTTATTATATATCCTTTAATTCCCTCTCCAATTTTTCTCCAATGGATTTAAGGTTATGCATGTAACCATGTAATTCCATCATAAAAGTATACATAAATACATTTTAGTCACTACATTAATGAAATAAAAATAAAATAGTTTATTTAATTATTTTACATTGTAAATGCCTGCAACAAATTCACAACCAACTCCCAGCTCTGAAATATTTTATGTCAAGCATGGTTAAAAAACCATTTGTGAACTCCTTGGTGCCCTAATATTTTAATATGGTCCAACCAGTTTTATTTTATTCCACTATTTTAATAAACTTTCATGAATGTTCTAATTAATATATTGAATATATTTTAAAAAGTGTACTCTGGGAATAATTGGTCTCAGAATAGCACATCGTATCAATACCTAGTCTCAAAATTAATCTATACAATATCCAAAAATAATACACGTAAAATTTGAGTCATTAAATTCCCCTCACCCTAGAACTTTTCATCCCAAAAAATCCAAAAAAATGGCTACCAAACGAGATATAGGTACTGACCACATATCCAAGCCTCCCACTCCCAGGTTCACTCCTAATGATTCTCATGTGGACAACAAATAGGAACTAAAGGAATCACTCTCCCATGAATGATCCTCTCTGACCAATCCTTAGTATCTATCGGGTACTCAGAAAAGGTATATCCATCCTCGATGTCCTTCTCACACCAATAGATAATATCTGATGGGTCAGGAACATACCTCCTCAGCTGTGACATGAGGAAGACGTTGTGTACCTAGTATAACTATGGTGGTAGAGTTAATAGGTACACCACCCCACCAACTCTACATGATATCTAGAAATACCCTAGTAATTTTGTCATAGTTTTCCACCCCATCCACAAATTTTTAATCCATGTTGAGGTGAAACACATAGGAAAGGATTAAATCCCTCCTTTAACTCCAAAGTCCTACAACTTCTATTCACAAAAGTCTTCTGACAGCTCTGTGTATTCTTGATTTCTTTTTTATAGATCATCACATTCTTGGTAGTTTCTCTCACCATCTTTGGCCCCATATGTACTGACTCTCCTAGGTCATTCCAACAATTTGGTGACCTCATGGACCTCCCATAAAAATCCTATAATGGTTCTATACCGATGTTGGAATGTAATCTATTTTTTGTAAGAAAAATCTATATGTGGTTGGTGATCATTCCAACTACAGAAAATGACCAACATGAAATCTCACAACATTTCCTCTAGAACCTGAAGGTTCTTCTCTATTTTGCTATTAGTATGAGTGTGAAATACTATGATCAAGCATAATTGAGTCCCAAAATCATCTTATAACCCTTTCCATAAATGATATCTGATGTAATAATTACTATCTGAAATGATTTTTGGTGGAATTACATGGAGATAGACTATCTCCGGCATGTAGATGCATCCCAATATCTCAATTTAACTTTTCTCTATAATAGATAAGAAGTGATTATTATACGTGATTCAGTGTATGATCACCCAAATTGCATCATTTTCCCTAGATGTATGTGGTAATCCCATCACAATGTCCATGGATATTCTATATTACTTCCATTATTGAACCAAAATGGGTTGATCTAAACTCTATAGAATGTGGTTCTATCTTTCACTTTCATTCAGCTAAGGTATCAAGAGACTAACTCTGCAACATCCTTCATCATCCTTGGTCACTAAAACTAATATTAGAGTTCCTAGTGCATATTTCTCACATGAGGATGTACCTTAAAAATGGTATGTAATTAAAACTCCCAGAGCCTCTTCATGCAAAAGAACTTGTACCATTGTGGGTCCTCTTTAATGAGTTCCATCATCCCCACATTCATAAAATCCATCATGAGAAAGATAAGTTTGTCTCTATGTTGGAAGGGTCTTAGAATTGGTATGCATAAGTTGTGATTCTAAAACATTTTTTCAATGAGTAGGATTAACAACCATCAACTATAGGTAAGATTATCCATCTCTATCCAAAAATGATAAATACAATGAGGAAAACTATTCAGATTCCCCATTAAAAACTGTGAACAATATTTTTTGTCAATAGAATCTGTTATAATGTCCCTCTTCCCAATAGTTTATAAAACCAAAAATTCACCATACTGGAGGAACTCTATCCCTCACCCCTATATCAAATTAAGTTCCTTTTGAGGGAATATCTACTTGAGAATATTGGTGGTAGAATAGATAAAAAATCTGTCACCCATCAGGTAGTGTCTCACCATTTTTAGTTCAATACTATCACTACTAACTAAATAAAGTGTGTTATGTAGTTCTTCTTCTATGTTCTAAACTAATATGAAGCATAGTCAATCACTAATGACTATGAATTATAACACAACCAGGCCTGGTTCTTGATGAATCAAAAAACACTATATACTCAACACCCTCCTCTGGAAATCCCATTATGGGGGAACTCATCAATCTCTACATCAACTACTTAAAAGCCTGTTGGTACCTCTAAGTCCACCTAAAAGGATGCCAATTCTAGGTAAAATCATTCATGAGAGATGATATCCATTATAAGTCAATTATGAACCTTTGGTAATATCACACCAACCCCGGGAAGCTCTGCACGTCAATCATTCACATGGGAGGCTCCCAAGATAACACTACATTGACCCCAACCCGGTCCACCACCACACCTTCTATTGAGACAAAATGTTCTAGAAAATTGTCTTAATGAAACTAGAACTGACAATTCAAGATCTTATCATATGTTTGGTGCTCTCAGGGCACATTTATAACCATATTCAAGTGTCACGCATGTTCCTATATGGAATCAAATTAGATTGGGATATCTTTGATGAAGACTACCATGAACCAGCCTAATAAATGATGGAACATCTGATTCGTGAGTCCCATGGGCACTAGTAGGGATTTCATAATGGAAAACATGAATCACCAAGTACTCATTATGAGTGTATTGAAATTTGGATGGTCTCTTTGAAATATCCGCACCACATAATCACAGTTGGTGATAACCTAACTTTAGATAAATGTTCAAAAACCATCGTGCCCCTCCTGACTAATATAAGAGGCCATAAATTCTAGGATGTGGATGCTAATTATTCACATTCAGGTTTTTCATGTTCCTGTTCTCCACAAATAACCTCAATATCCTATCCTTCTTATTGGAAGACAAAGCTAGGATTGGATAGGGTGAAACACTGTGTTTAATAAATCCATTCCCCTGTAAGTCCTCCAACTGCACCCTCATCCCGTGGGACTCTATTGGAGCAGTATAATATGATGGTGAAGATTGAGATTTCACCTCGATGTTTAGATCAATGAATAAGTCTATCTGTCATTAGGGAGTAAAGCCGAGAACATTCTCACGGAAGACATCCCCATACACTACCACCACTGCAGGGAACTAAAAACTCATAACATCCACTACACCAAGGGTCATGCTTGACTAATGATGAGTAATATACTACATTGGCCTATTCAGGATTATATCCTACAATATTTGGGTTTTCGTTTTACCTTCATTGTAATACCAAGTTCATTCATTGCAAACACACCACATCATCCCCCTAACATATTAAATATCGGAATGAATTGCAGATAAGCAGTATGTAACTAAGATGATTTCATAATGTTTCATCACTGGTGAAAATATATCCCAATTGAAACTATCACCTACAAGAGTCTGGTCTCACTATTGGAATAAGTGTGTGATCACTGAGTCATATCCAGTAGGAGTCTCCAAGCATAAGGATCAAGCAAAGGGCTCAACCAGAATCTCTACGTCTCGAACTAGATATGTAGTAAGAAATGAATGAGTAGTAACATTGTGTATCAAAACAAAAAAATGGATTAAATTACATATATCATACATCAAATCCACCCTAGATCCTCTGGGTCATAATTCTTTATTTCATGCTGTTTTCCCCACCCCTATCATACAACTCTTTGAGCATAGTGTGGACCACATAGGGGTGGTCGTGGTCACAAGTCAATGCTTCAACCACCTCTAGATACTCTCACTTATCCTCTACCATGTTTGTCACCTTGAGAACCTATAATTAAATAAAACTACCTCTACATCATCATCTCATCCATATATTCCATTTCACCTATATGGTGGGTCAGAAAATCTCATGAAATATGTCCCTTATCAACACATGAGTTGAACTGCCTCTCAATAAGATGACTAGACCCATTGTATGGGCCCTAAAATGAAGATCCTATATATTAGGACCTCCTTATGAGATTATTCACACATTTAGGTCCCTAAGACCAACATAAACTCCCTGCTATTGAGGTATCTACTTCTATGGGTCCACTACAAGAAACAAATTTCTATATGTGCTCACCCATGAAACCCTCAACCACAAATGAATTGTCAAGAACCCTATCATATCTATGAATTCATAGAGGGATAACAGTAGCTCATATTTCACTACATTTTCCTAGTTTGAAGGAATCATCCCGAAATAATTGATATAGAACCATATCAATTTTTTACCTATATAGGAAGACAATCTTTGATGAATTCTCATGCATAGTTGTGCATCCCTTATAAGCTTCTTGGAGATCCCGGATGCATACAAACCTCAGTGTAGTTGGAGAAAACTCCTATAAGAATATGTGCCAAATCATTTTCAATGTTATTTTCTACTTGTCATATGATTTGGAAACCAAACACCACCACCATCATGCCAATCCATGAAGGTGGATCACTGGAAAAACCTCCATCTGATCTTCAAGTGACCTAACCTAATGAAAAAATCATGTCACCACCTCATTCCAGTATTCAGACACCTATGGTCTTGGCTTTCCTTAAGGACTGGAGGGTAATTTTCTAATCAAATTCTTGATGTCCCCTCATCATCTACACCTCAAACATAGATACTATGGTTACCATCTACTTCTCTATATGTAATGGTAAAGCTGGTTCCCCACTATGAGGTAAAATCGTGGGATCTTTTACTTGTATCGATGCCTTGTTGTTGAGGGGATCGTCCATGTAATCCGGACTCTGAATCATATCCGGAATACATCATAGTTGAATCATAAAAGTAAAGAAGATGCATCATGGTCAATGAGTATATATAGAAAGGTGACTCAAGAAGGGAATGAAAAAGACAAAACATTCCTATATGCTTTATGTACAACTATTTCCTTGAAACTAGTGTTCTTATGTACCGAGTCGAAAATTTGGTGATCAGTGTCCGAGTGTATGTATAAAATGGCTGCAGCACCAAAACATGAGTCCATATCCTGAATGTTGAACTCAAAACACAAAACATTGTTTCCCAAAACCAATGTCACATACTCTGCTCCTACGGTAGAACCAACACCTGTGATACCACTCTATCATGACCCTTCCCAATTGGGCCCATGCTGTAAATCCCCAATCCCACCTATAATAATATATGGGCTGGACACTATAGTTGATTAGTCATATCACTAATATGGGATTCAATAACCTAACTACCTACATACACACACAAACGCACACATCTCCAAGCCTATAAAATTCTGGAAGGTAAAAAGGAATGAACAAACATTCTTCCGTACATCTAAATCTCATATACAGAGTATTATAGGATGTAATGGAATGTAAAAATGGCCAAATTCTATCCCACCATGAATACACAATAAGTAAGTCCATCTTGAATGTATGATTGGTATTGTTGTCATAATATCATTGGAACACACATTGTTCTATAATGTCTCACTATAAAACACCTAGTAATAGTCCCACTAGGACTCTATTAGTAGGTCAATCGTCTACACAAGATGGGACATGTGTTGGGAAAGCTTGTGCAGGGGTGAGTATATAAATACCTAGTAGGACACCCTGATACCAAAAAGAATACAACAAAAGAATACAGTTATCTCTATAGTGGTTATTTCAATAGAACATATAACAATAATATACAGATATACCAAATAAAGACACATAGTCTAAATGTAGTTCAGAATCACAATAACAACCTTGTATTAGATCCTGAATATTCTACATAGAACTCCCATAGGAGAGCACACTCCATGAATATGATTGCACTAATATTGTTCATCTGATACTTAATGCTTATAAGGTGTTTACATTAGAATTATATGGTGGATTAATTAAGATATATGATACACATAAGAGGATCACACCCAAATCCATAGGGTATTCTAACAAATTAAACTAGATTAACCTGCTAAGTAGTGTATCAATTCTCACATAGTGTTGGTCACGACAATACTAAGAACCCCCTAAAGGTAATGAGGATGAATAGTGTGTATCACTCTGGGTCTCATGGAAGGATTCCAACAACTCTATCCAAGAAGTCTTGTTGACGGGATCACTGAACACTGTGTAGGAGTTGATTCCATACTAACCCATAGGGAGTGGATATGTGGAACACACCCTAACAAAATGTGTCCATGATACAATGGACAAGGGATCCAATACAACTTTATGGGAGTACATGGCATGTAGTAGTGGTACATGTTGTGTCCCTTTGACCCTAGGTCCTTCCCTTGTAAACGAACCATACATATATCTTTATACTGGTGCACACTGTGTTTCCCCTTTTACATCTTAATGTGTACTTATTCACATGTACCATCACACCTCATAGCCAATGTATGTCTATTCTAGTCATTTCTGTGAAGGACTTCATGGAGTTACCATGTCCATGTACTCTCCACTCATGTCTGTATACCCTTATAGGTATGTGTCGATCTCACTAAAAGGGGACCACATGACATATTACAAGTTCACATCTATATGGCTTTAATCTTCCCCCTAAAACCCAAGTCACTGAAGTGTGGGGATCACATACCCTCTAAATCATTATTGGATGCCTTTTGGATTGGGATTTTCAGGAATCCTTGATCTAGTTTTCATGCATCCTTTTCCCTGCTCGAGCCACCAATTGGTCAATTCCCCTCACAAGAACTATGGAGTGTTGTTTGTAAGGCCTTTTCATCATTGAAACAACGAAATATGTCCATAAAACCATTTAAATGACATCCTATAATTCCTTTATTCATTTATCACTAAAGAAAATGAAATTATATATCGAAAACAAAATCTATTTTATCATTGTTTCCATTATATCACCACCATTTCATTATGCCATTCCTGTATCGACAATATTGAATTGTTGCACCAGGAAACTGGTGTGCAACATTTAATTTCATGATGGATGTCAAACCAAAGGACAACAAAGAACACATGAAATGAACTAATAATATAAGAAAAAAAGATCAAATAATAATAATGAGTAATGGTCCTTGGTTTATGTTAACATAGACCACGATTCATTTTCATTGGAATGATGAATGAACAAATTACAATTGATCGCATAAAACTCTCCTAATAAAATGAGGAAACTATATCATCCCATATAAGGACAGATCTGTGTATCGGTATGTTGGATGATTGATCCATTTTCATCATATAAATATGAATTGGGGAAAAAATCCAAATAAATAAACGTCCTTCCACATGATTGATCCACCACTGAAGAAGAAAAGGATGACGTCATCATCATTGGTGAGATCTCAGAATCCAATTACACACTAATCACTAATCTACGATTTGGTTGATGTTCTCTTGAGAGATATCCTTGAATCCTCTATCTTTGGGTTCAAAACTTTATCCAAGTCTATAAAGATAGGCATAGTATTAAATTAAAATAGTCTACTTAAATACATGACACTCGTTATGTCAACAAAATAGATATAAATTATTTTATAAAATTATTTTATTTATTTAACACTCATGATAAATTATCCCCAAATGCCCCCTCATCAATAAATTTTATGTAATTACTAGGGTAATACCCACATTATGAAATAATTGGTGCCATTGGGCTACTTATAGATGCCCATATTTAGATGTTATTCTACTTTTTCAGGAAAACTATATGTGCATACTATTTAATATATAATATATTCCAAAATTTATTCTAGGCACACCATGCCTTGGAATCACACATTATCTCATTGATAGGTCTAAAACATAATCAACAAAATATCCAAAAATAATTTATGTAAAATAATATCCATTACATGTGAAATGTGACAAATGTGGGTATCACTTTTTATTTTAAAAAAATCCAAGTGTATCCTCTCCCCCACTTATAAAAGTAAAAATAATATCCACTCCACGTCACACTCCGAAATCCTTTTTTTTTGGAAAATTCTTACCTAAATCTCAAGAACACATACCTACTCACATTCTATTGGCCTTTTTTATAATAATATCAATTTATGAAGAATTTAGGTATAATCCTAAAGAGGCTTTCTGAACATGAGTTAAAGTTGTTAATCATGGTTATTCATTGTAATTATTCCAAATTCTTCAAATCTAGTATAACTATGATAAAATAGAAAATATAGAAAATATAATTATATTTTATTCTAATAATTGAATAATCTATATCCATATCCTCTTCCATCAAATGGGAATCTAGTCCATCAATCGTGTGTCTGGTGGATTACCACCTTGCAAACCAATGTCATTGGTTTTCTGTAATTGTCCCTTACATATGGATATAATGAGGTATTTAAAATATTTATATCATATTTATGAAAATAATATAACAATAAAATTATACTATCATGTATTCCTTCTTACCTTCTAATCTTATTGAAATCCATATCGTCGCTCGTGCATATGAGTGGACTACCGACTCCACGTAGAGATGTGAATTTTCATTCATTTTATTTGACATGGATGGTTATAAGAATATAATTAATAAATATAAATGAAATATTTTATACAATAATGGTTCTTTAAATGTTACATACTATTTAACTTTATTTATTTCTATATGATGTAAAAAATAGAAACAATGTTCATGCGTATGTATGGATTATAATATCCATGAACAGTGTAACTCATTTTCTCATCTCTCTCATTATATAATTTTACAAATACATATAAAATTATTAAATTTTATATTTATATAATTGTTAAAATTACATAAATTATTTAACCATGATTGTAGAAAAAGGACCAAAATTACCCAACCAAAACATACACAAAAAATGAAGTAATAATCACTTGATGTAATGGTATGAAATATAAGAGTATTATAATTAAATAGTTTTATAATAAATATATATTTATTATTCAATAGGTACATACATTTATAATTGAAATGTTGTCTCATGTATTGGATTCTCACCTCACTTTTACCTCTGTGATACATATTCCATATTCACCAAATATTTTCTTATTTGGTGTATATAATCCCCCATTGACAGTTTATAAAATTAATATTTTATATTCATATTATGTAATTTTTTATTTTACGTTATTTATTTCATGGGGATTATTATCAAAAAGTAAATGTAATAGTAAAGGTTTATTCTATAATCTCATTATTATTAGGGATTATTTATTTTTAAGTACTCATTGGGAAAATTATTTGATATCCCTATAATAAATCCAGTTCTTTTTATTCTTCTCTGGTAATTAATAAACATTATATGTAATAATATCATTTCCACTTCTTTGATACTTAAAATTATTTATAAAATGTTTTAAGAAAACCTGGCATTATTTCTCTAAATGAGGAAAAACATTATCCTTCTTAATCCTAGTTTTTGTATAATATTTACCAATTTATTTTATATATTTTAAATGATTTTCTAAGGATATATTATCCAATATTTGTATTATAAAAAAAATTTAAAATTAATATTATTTTCATTTTTGAATCAATTTAAATTTAACCTTTTTTCAAAATTTCGAAAGAATTTCTATTTTTAAATTATAGGTATGTATGGAATTACCAGCCATCATGAACACCCTTTTATTTGAAGTTTCATTTTCAATTTTAAATTAATTAATTTTCCAATATTTTAAATATTTTGGTTTTTCAAATGTTATTTTCAATATGGGAATGATATTTTAATGAATAATTTTTAAAGGTTTTTATTAGTATTTCAATTCATCAATAAAAACCACCCTTAACATACTTAGGATCTATTATGGAAATTTTTAAGTATACAATCCATTTCGTTATCTGTATGGTTTATGATCATTTTTATTAGTAATATACTATTTTGATACCATTATCCATTTTATTTGGATTTTTATGATATAGTTTATTTATTGGGGAAAGTAATGAAACTTTTATGATAGTTTTCTAATACAAATGTTTATATAGACAATGTTTATTCATTGGGGGGATTATTATCATTTTGTATTCATATTTTTTAATTTTAATGATTATATTGACTATGATCCCCCCCTTTCATATAATGAATGTTTTGGAATTAATATGTGATTTTTGGGGCCCGCTATAGCCCCTAGATGCATCAGTATATATCATGAGACAAACTGGTTTTTCTATTTGGATAAGTAATTACCCTTTTTTTAATATTTCATTGAATGCTTCCCTTTTGATATTTTTATGATGTACAACATTATTTGATCCCTTATTATGAGATTATTTATTCATTTAAATGTTTTATACTATTAGGTACATTTAATCTCATGTGATTATTTATATGGAATTATTTTAATCGTGAGTTGTCACATCCATATTGTTTTTCATATTCAAGTTATTGACTAAATGGAATTTTTAGAATTTCGTATGGGTTCCCACATCAACATAAATTTTATGCTTGGAAAACAAAAAAAATATTGTAATGGATTAAATGGATTGTTTTTCAGTAATTTATTTTACATTGTTGATTATGCCTTACTTGTTTTGGATGGCTTCAATTGTATGCATACCCTTAAGGAGCATTAGAGACCGCCCCATTCTTAAGTTTCCTTTCCCTAGTATTCCAGATAGTGTATAATGATTAATATTTAGGGTTCTATAAAATTTAATTATGGTGTACTCATGAAAAAATATATGTGGTATTCTATGTTTGTCAAATTCAATGTCGATTTTATGTATGTATCTAGTTTTCCCAGACTACTGAACTATTAGTTGCTTTGGGATGTTATTTATCATATGAATAACTAATTTAAAAATTAACCATGGACTCTAGATTACTAGGGTACATGTCTTTTTTAATATTGTGAATGATTAGCTATAATTTTTTTGAAAATAGTGTTAGTTAAGGGCATTATCCTCATTCGAACTATAACATAGAGAGGATTTTCAAAGACCATGTAATATTATCAATGCCCTCAATATTAATTAATGAATCCTAATATGAAAAAAATATATTTTCCCCAACTTCCACTATCTAACCAAATTAGTTATCTTTATATATTTATTCACCATGAATGTTTATTTTTCATTGTATTTTTCCTATTTTCACTAGTGGAACACTTCCTTAATTTTTAAGAAGGAAACCCTACCAAAATGGTCTATAAATGGAATATCAATGATTTTTCTCTAATACTCAATTATTCCCAATTGATTTTTCAATATCCATAAAACACATGAATATTGAATTATAATATTAAATAATATTGTGTGGTTCTTTCATCTAAGTTTTACAAACTATGTCATTCCACTTGATCTTATATTCACAATAGAAAAAAATATATAATGCCCAATGATATTATGTGTAATATTACCTTCTTCAAACAAATATTGGAGTAACTCAAAGACATAAATGTAGTCCATTAAAGGTATTATTTATCTATGTGGACTTCAATATAATCCCCACCTTAATCATACTCATCTTATCATTTTATGGGAAATTGAAGTACAAGATATACTCCTAAATAAGAACAAGCCAAACCCCATATTTTACAAACATATCTAATTTTACAAGTTTATTTGATTTTATTTACTAACATTATCCCAAATACGGTCATATTATATTGACATTTAAATAAAATTTGTTTGGTTATAACATTATCATTTTGTTAAAATGAATGATAATAATGAATTTGGAAATGGAAAAAATAACATGGAAAATTCATTATCATATAACCAAACACTATATTATTATCATCAAACCTTGTGATTTAAATTGACATTAAATAATCAATTAAATGAACTTGAACTATAATACGCATTATGTGGGATGATTTTACCACCCATTTCATACAAATTTGGACTACATGTTATTCCTTCATTCTCCACATAAACTTTTAGGACTCATTTATCAATGATGGGAATCAAACATATTCCATATAGTTATTTAATTGATCTAAACTATGTATGTTTTCCCATTATTGAGATACATATGAACACTTTTATTGGTTCAATCCAAACACCCAAGAAACCACCCATATTTCAAAAATCTATCTTATTTTTAAATAACTCAAGGGTTCACACCTACCTGTTAAAAGTGTCCATAGAAAATAAAAAAACAAATATGGATGGGGGATCATATTATCAAATAACTAAAAAACTCTAGAACCAAACTTTTATCTTCCAAAATATTTATATACATAAATGTAACATTTTCTGTTTACTCTTATTATATAAAACTACAAAATAAAACATTTTCCTGCCTAAAAAAAATAAAAACCCAGTATAAACTTTTATGTATTTCAAGAGGACTTTGAACACATGTATATTATTTTAGAACCTTTTGAATATCTGTAGACGCCGGAAAAGTCCGTTGTTCCCAAACGAAGCTCCGGATGCGGAAAGCGAAGTGATATTTGGAGTCAGAGGCACGTTCCGGAGGGCCCGGAGGACTTGCGCGAAATTTCAGAGGCCCTCGCGCAAAGTTGAGTCACGGCGCGCAATCCTCCCGGGATGCGCGCAATGCGCTGGGCCGGCGCGCTATTTTGCGCGCCCGTGGCCTGCGCGGCTCCCTCACGCGCCGGGTCCTGATTCCGCGCCCGCGAAGGGAATTCCGCGCTCGCGACCGGATTCCGCGCCGGGGTTGCCTATAAATATAAGGTGACCCCCGACGTTTTGAAGGTTTCCAGAATCCGAAGCGTCGCTCGTTCGCGCAATCCAAACCCTTCCGCGCGCAATGCTGATCTTCAGGTAACCACCTTTCTTTCGCGCAATAGAGCCTTGGGGTTCGCCTTCGCGTGCAATCCCCTTGGCTCCTTTACTTTGAATAATCCTTAACCTGAAGGCCTTTGCGCGCAAAAGAAGCCTCTTGCGCGCAATTGCCCCCGGGTGCGCGCAATCCAGCCCGATTGCGCGCACCCCCCATGTTCAAAGTGGCCATTCGTTAGAGAATGAGTCGTTGCCCCCGCGTGCTGTCCGAAGCCCGGTGCGCGCAATCTCAATCATCCGCGCGCAAAGGGCTGGCCCGATTGCGCGACAGCCCGCCATTTTACGCGCCGACCTGTTGTTTTGCGCGCAAAGCTCCTCTTTTGCGCGCAATCCCCCAGGGTCGCCCCCCTTGACCCCCTGAGGGTACCCGCCTGCGTGGCGCCCGATGATTTTCATCCTGGGTGCCCGCACCGTGCGTTGTCTTCCCGTGCGGCCCTCCAGGCTCGCGCGAAGTGACACGGACCCATCAGCGGCAATCCATCGTCCCGCATGACGTTAAACTGCGCGTACGTCACGCATGACGTTAAACTGCACATTCGTCCCGCATGACGCTAAACTGCATCCATCCAACATGACGTTAAACTATACTACATCCAAGCTGCACGACGCTAAACTGCCTAGCCCCTATCGTCCGTGCTGCAAGACGTTAAACTGCCAAGCACCTTCGTCCTCAACACACGACGTTAAACTGTACTTCGTCCGGCAAGACGTTAAACCGTCCGCTTCGTCCTCAACACACGACGTTAAACTTTACTTCGTCTGGCAAGACGCTAAACCGTCCGCATCACCCGATCCCGTGCCTCGCACGCAGGGTCCCCCCCCGGTTTGGATGTGGCCCCCACCCGCTCGTCTCTGCAGGGATGTCGGGATTGCCCCTCTTTAGGGACGATTTAATGGGAGCGGCTTTTCCCCACGGGGGGTAGGGTATTACAAACCCCTAGTTTCTTGTGGGGAGCTGCACATGTGTATCTCCATTGCGCTCCCCCACTGCCGAAGCCAGTAGAGGGTATGACTGGGATCGAGGTGTCTCCTACTTTCGGTCCAAGTCCCTTCCAACTGAGTTTTGCCGCATCCGGGCTGCCTCAAGTGCGTAAGTCCTGACAGAATGAACTACGTGGACTTTGATCCCTGTCTTCTAAACAGGGTACGTAGGAAGCCTCCCTAAGGTTCAAGCCCACCACCTGGTCGTCCCGGTCGTATTCACGTCGGTTCGTCCATCAGTGGACCCCTCCAGGGTTCACGCTTGCGTCGATTCACCTATGAATCCGCCCCTGTGGGAGACTGCCCGTGTGTATCTCCACTGTGCCTCCCCACAGCCCCTTTTTCCATTTCTCCTTTTATCGTCCAGCATGACGTGAAACTGTGATCCACCCGGCCGTTCCATCCCCCTCTGTGCGAGGTGGTTCGGTTCAATCCTCCGCCCGGCGGCCTCGACCCCTTCGTGAGTCGTCTTTCCGACGTCCAGCATGACGTTAAACTGTATACCCGAACTACGTTGACTTTGATCTGTGCTAACGCACGGTACGTAGGAAGCCCCTACGGGGTCCAAGCTCTTCACTCCATCATCCATCCTGATCCTTACCCGGGCCGCCACATCCCGGTGGGGTCATGCCACCTCACTCCACTCCATATCACTTGGGAAGCCGCCCATGCGCTGGCCCCAGCGTCGGAGGTTCCCCGCAAGGGGTTCTGTCATCTGATCCACTTTTCGTGTTGATCAGTTCGATGCCGTCCCCACTGGACGTTAAACTCGCGGCATACCCCGTGTTAAACATGGGAAGCTGAGGAAAACCTCAGGGGACACAGTTCCCCGCACCCAGTGCGGGATGCCTCAGGCCATCATGCCTTCGAGAAGCCCTATTAGGGACGGAAGACAGATGTGCAGAGCCGCAGTGTTACGACACGCCCCCAGCACCCAGAGCCACCCGGCCTCCTCACCGCAGGTTGCTGCCCCGACCAGACTCCTTGGAGCGTCCGGGCGGAAGCAGCGTAATTAACCGGTGTCCATGAAGATATGGCGCCGGGAACGAGATTCACGAGCATGTCTTAAGTCTATGAGGGAGACCCGGATTAGGCGACGAGTTCCAAGGAGACGTCCAAGGAAGGAGGAGCCGACATCCCATCATCCCGGTTTCGATCAAGGAGCAGACGCCCCTGAATAAGGGACGGATGCCGCCCGCCTTTGGAAAGCGGGACTGCGGGACCACAAGCCGCGCGCCCATCCCCTCGGGTTGAAGGGTGCACGCGCGAACGCGTCCTGACGGAACAGCGTAACCCGACGCACATCTGCACCGAAACAGAAAAATGGTGAACCCGACGTGAATATCTTCTCCTCGATACGAAGACCGATGGCTTTCAGAGGTGTTGGAAGACCGGCATGTTGCCCGGCCAAGCATTCAGTCTTACCCGCCAGGGGCTGGGGAAGGGACATCGGGCACTCCGTCTCGCAACGTCGAGGGCCAGGGTTCCCCCCACGGAAGGCGTCGTCGCGCTAACTGTTGGTTGTCGATTCCTTTTTCCTGTCAGTGTTAATGGGTCCTTCTCCCTGCTTTCAGAAATCAGGTCGCCCGATCCAGTGCCCGATCGCCACCCACCCACTGGCGCAGGGGTAGGGGAAACACCGACGCGGCTACTCCGCGCGGTCCCGCCCGTTCCACAGCCGTCCCAGCAGCCGCAATTGCGGGACGACCACGCCCTCTCTCCCCCTCGGAGGTCATCCAGAGAAGGGTGATCAACACCCTGGTGCAGAGATATGAGGAAGAGGGAGTCATCCCCACTAGGGACATGGCTCGCCTAGACCTTGAGGAGGCTGCACCTCGCCACCACCGCCGCCCCCAAGGGCCGCGCAGGGAGGCACCGCTGCCTACCTCAACGTCCAACCGCTTCGGGAGCTTATCCCCGGAGCGCTCTGACAGTTCCCTTCCCTATGCGGATGAGGTGGAAGATGCCCGGGATCACCCTATCCGGGATTCGTTCCAAGGATCTACGGTAAGGGCTCCCGCCAGGCCACGGCGACACCGCCGCCAGGCCTCTCAAGTCGAAGAGCGGGCTCTCCACCTTCCCGCGCCGCTCATCCCGACTCGTCTGTCCCAGCGCCAACGTCGGGCACGAGCGGAAGAGGATGCCCACCTTGGGGCCCTAGCAACAGCGGCCGCATTGGCCCAAGCCACTGTTGGCTCCAGTCGCCAGGCCCCTGCGCATCCTGAGCAGGGGAACTCCTCTGCCCGACCTGGATCGAGGCCCCGACCACCCCAAAGGCAGGTTGGGTCGACTCTCCCGGTTGCTGGTACAGGCAGTAGCCACCGCGGACCACCTCGCGGTAGCGCTATTCACCAGCGGGATCCACTCCGTGTGGCCGATCCAGGAGGCATGGGTTATCCCACCTTCCGATCCCGGCCCGGAGGCCTGCCCGGAATCATCTCTCCCCGCGTCCCCTTTGATATCTGTCCCGGTGCCCCTCGCACCTTGGTTTCCAGTCCTCTTGGCCCCAGCACCAGTGCGGCCGGTGGACGCCAGGACAGAGATCAGCCCTGCCCCGAAGAACCACCCAGGGGCAGGAAGGCGAGGCGTCGACGCCGAGGGAAGAATGTTACGGAATTCCGGACAGAGATCCGACCGGTTCGCTTCTCCGATTCAGAGGCGGAGTACGATTCGGCGACAGAGCCCTTTCCCCAATCCCGCCAGTCAAGGGCAGGGGTAGGAATGCGGCACGTCAGCCTCGTGCTCCCCGAGAGCGAGATCGATGTGATCCCCGCTTCTCTCCGAAGGTATATCCGGAGTAATGAGGTCCTGGTAGACCCCCAAGGATCAAGCTTGCGGTTGGTACCGCCCCCTCCGGAAGTGCCTTCCGTCTCGATCGGAGAAGCCGGAGACTTTTTCTGGGGACCGACGGTCGAACCACGATCTAGTGCACCCTCGGCGAGCACCGATGCTACGGCAGGATGTTCGCTCGCCGGCCCATCCTATCGTGATGTGGTAGCCAGGGCACCGCCACCCTCAGAGGGCGGCCCGGGATATGGAGGCCAATCGGCCTGTTCGCTGTATTCACCGCCGGCCAGCCCGTCAGCCCGGCGGCCCGCCTCGGCACCACTGCCGGTTCCCCGTCTGTTCCCAGCCATTGAAGAGGACCAAGGAGATCTGGGTCCCGAGTTTGAGTCGTGGAGCTTCTGGACCGTCCTTGCAGAGGGCCACTTCCCTGAGAAGTTTTGGCCAGTCGCAGGACCGGGCTTTGATGCACCCGAATCGCTCACCCCGGATGAGTTCGAATGCTTCCGCCGAACTCTCCGGGAGACTCGCTCCTGTCTTCACCGCCTACAAATGCCATACCCCGGGAGTCAAGTGCACCTGGAGGATATTGGTGAGCAGTGCCGTCAAATTGACCTGGCCATGCTCCCCGCGGCTCGGCACCCCGGGTCATTTGAGCACCACGAGGCCCTCCAACAACGATGCGTTGAGTGTTTTCAAGTACTCCGCAAAGTTATCGAGGAAGCCACTCCCCACGTGTATATCCGTGGATGGGGGCAGTACGCTGCCCTACGCTTCAGTGTGATTCACCGACAGCCCGATTCGCTGGGTGGCCCTGAGGGTATATCCACAGGGACGGAGACAGTCAATATGGCTGACCTGTCGGGAGAGGGGAACGACTTGGAACTTCTCGACGGGGGATTCCCCCCCGAAGACAAGCCGTCGTCAGAGCCATCGGTGAGAGTTACTCGTCATCAGAGGAACCTCCTGGGGCTCCCCGCACCCACTGAAGCACTGACGTTGAGCCGAAACGTCAGTAAAGGAAAAGAGCACAGCGAGGCTGTAAAGCCCGCCGACCCATCTGCCTCCATGCAGAGGGCAGAGGAGGATCCCGAGAAGGCTACGCTACGTCAGCAGCTCGCCGAACAGAAGAAGCTGGTTGACCAGCTCCTCGCCGAGCGCGCTGCAGAGCGGCGGCCTGACTACGGTGATCCTAGGCCAGGACAGCAGGGACCGGAACAACCGCTCCCCGGTGAGACTCTCCCGGGCAACCGTGATTACGCCGTGTTCGCCGACAGGAGAGAGGCCATTGCCTACGGCAAGAGGGTGCAGTATGTTTCGCCACACCCTATCGAGCGGCGTGACTACCTGAGAGACCCCGCTCGGATTCCTCCCGCTACCCCAAGGGCCGCTCCGCCCGCCATCCCACGAGCTGCCGAGTTCGACGACCCGGTCGACGACCCGATTGAAGGGCCATGCAATGCGCTCGTGGTTAGAGATCCTCGTCAGGACTGGAACCCATGTCCGGACGATCCGATGGCGGCACTCATCGCCCGCTTGGAGGCCTTGGAGACTCGGCAGGTGGCGATCCCACCGGATGGCAAGCCCTACCCAGCATGGGTGGATGACATGTCGGCGCCTCCGGGATTTGGGAATCCCACTTTCGCTCCCTTAAACGGGACTGGAGATCCGCCACAGCATTTAGCCCACTTCAACTCGAGGTGCGGGCCTATGTTGGGGACTCCGGCGCAGCAAGAGGCCGCTAAGCTTCGCTGCTTTGTTCAGACATTGGAAGGGCCAGCATTTGTCTGGTACAGCCAGCTCCCCGTCGGGTCGGTAACCAGCTGGGAGGACCTCCGTAGACAGTTCCTCTACCAGTTCAGTTCCACGACCCAGAAGACAAGTATCGCAGACCTCTTCAAGTGCAAGCAGAGGCCTGATGAGCGAGTCGCGGACTTCGTCGCCCGATGGAAGGGTCTCACGTATTCCCTTGACATTCCATTGACTCAGGAGCAGTTGCTGGCAATGTGCGTCGGGAACGTCAAGACCGAGCTGGTCCCTTCCCTGATCACTCAAAATTACCCCGGAGGGTTCAGGGACTTCTCAGACAAAGCTCAACGTCTTGAGGAAGCCCTGCAATAGGCCAGCCAGGCACACCCGCTGCCTCCTGTGATTCCTGCAAGGAGAGTCAGCAGGGCTGAGCCCGCTGCTGTTGCCCAGATAGAGGCCCCCAGGCCGTTGGAGCTGCTGCCGGCGAGGCCAGCTCCACAGCCTCATAGGAACCCGCCTCCACGGGCTCAGTTCCCGGCCCAGCAGCGGCAGCCTCAGAACCGGCCGGCCCCTCCGCGTAATGTACCGCCGCAACCCAGGCGAGATAATCAGGGTCCACCTCCTCGGCCGGCCCCTCCAGCCCCTCGTCAAGACCACTCTCCCAGGGGCCCGCGATACCTGACTTACTCATTCCACGAGGATCAGGTCCCCGGTTATTTCCGGAGCGCCCTGGAGCAGAGGATTGTGCGACTGCCTGAGTGTTGGAAGCCAGAGGAGGCACATCTTACGAATAACCCCCGCTACTGCCCCTACCATCGGGCCCTAGGGCACACCATCCAGCGGTGCTATGTGTTTAAGGATTGGCTCCAAGACCAAATTAAGAACAATGTAATCAGGTTGGGCCCAGCTCCAGCACAAGTGGCGGGCGTGTTCGTGGGATCAGATGACGATAGTGGCAACGAGGACGAATGGCAGCTGGTCTCCAACCGCGGATCCCAGAAGTATAATAACTGGATGGCCCGCAAGACGACCATTCGCGCCCATGGAATCATCCGTGCGCGCTTGAATCAGCCTGAGCCCCCAGAATCTGCTGGTGCCGCTTCGGCATCGTCGTCCCAGCTTGCCTCTTCCAAGAGGAGCAAACGGCGGCAGCGCAAGAAGGAAGAGCGCGCCCCGCCGGTTCCGCCACTATCCCGCACTCTCGGCGATTTCATGCCCCCGGAAATGGGGGTCCCTCCTCGGATCCGCCCGGTGACGGGTGATTCGTCCGATGACGGTATTGGGTACGCTTTGGTTAACACCGTCGAGCTGGTAAATCCCTTTTCGGTTCCCGACGTTGAAGAACACCGGGTGGACCTCCCTAGTGTCCCCGGTCGTCGCCACCGTCGGAAGAACCGCAGCAGCAAGAGTCGCCGGGGCATAGCCGTTGGCACCTCCAGCCAGGCCGTGCATGCCACTGAGACTAGGCAGCAGGCTCAAAACCGAGCACAACGTGCTCCGCCCCCCCATTCAGGGATGACGGATTCGCCCCCGCCGCTGTTTGTGGTGTGGGACCAGGCAGAGCCACCTCAGCCGCGTCGCGACCAGCTCCGCCCTGTCACGAGTCCATCCCGGCCTCCTGACCCCAGTACGGTGACCATTTCCCGGACTGCAGCCAGTGAACAGCGAGATGCGCCAAGTACCAGTCGGCCGCCGATCCAACCGGCAAGGCCCGTCATGCTTCCAACCGCAGAGCAACCTCCTGCAACCAGGGGCTCGCGCTTGGCCAAAAAGTATGATGTCCTGAAGCACTTGGCCGACATCCCAGCAAGGCTCTCCATCCTTGAGGCTCTGCGCATGTCATCTGAGATGCGCGAGGCACTCGCTGAAGCCCTAAAAAGCCCCCTCCAGTTTGAGACAGAGGTTGCGGCTGCAGAGGCCTTTCACGCCGAAACGATCGAGGACGCCGAATGTCAGGCAGTTATCTCGTTCTCTGGTAAGGATGAAGACCCTCCTATACAGGGACATATTCGTCCGCTGTATGTCACCGGCCAGTTCAATGGCCTTGAAGTCCGGCGCTGTCTTGTCGACACTGGGTCCGGGATTAACCTGATTCCAACTCGGACGCTCCGGAGATTGGGGTTGTCTGAGGATGACTTGATTCCCTCCGACCTCAGGATCCAGGGGTACGACCGCACCGAGCATACCCCGGTCGGCAAGATACGCTTGAAGACCCAGTTCGGTGACTTGGTTGCCAACACCGAATTTATGGTGGTCTCTCAAGACACTGCGTACAACGCATTGATGGGCAGGCCATGGCTCAACCTTCATGCGGCGGTTCCCTCGTCATACCACCAATGCCTCAAATACTCCCTTAGTGGTCGAGTAGGCGTGCTTCAAGGAGATGCCTCTCCTTTTGCCTTGTGTGAAGCCCGCTATCTGGACGCGGACTATTACAAGAGCAAGGATAAGCAGATCCTGGCAGGTGAGGTTGAGCCTGTCGCTGTTGCAAGTGATCCCTGGGCAAGTCTGGATGACGCTTACGTCCTCCCGATTCACCGGTTGGACGTCGCCATGGTCTCGACGGCCTGCGAGTCTCCTAATGAGATGACCGCGACCGCCCGTGCCAGCACCAGTGGCCCAGCAGGATCTGGTAGCCCCAATGCAGTTTCCAACGCAGTCTCTCCCGTGGACGATCCCTCCCCGAGTGGAGAGGACGTGGAAGACGCACCCCCAGCCTTTGAGGAGGGCGTCCCCGCCACGGTCGATGAGTTAATACAGGTGAACCTTGGAACCGAGGCCGATCCAAGACCCACATTGGTCAGTGCCGCCATGCCCTCTGAGGAGCGGCAGCAGTACGTGGACTTTCTCAGGCAGCACCGTGATGTGTTCGCTTGGGGCTATGACGAGATGCCGGGGCTAGATCCTCAGGTAGCCGTCCACCGCCTTGGTCTCCCGACGAACCATCGCGGGTTCAAGCAGCCTCCCAGGAAGATGCACCCATCCCACGGTGCCATGGTTGAGGCCGAAGTTGACAAGCTTATCAAAGCCAACTTCGTGAGGGAAGTTCAGTACCCCAAATGGCTGGCCAACATTGTGCCGGTCAGGAAGAAGAACGGGAAGATCAGAGTCTGCATCGACTTCCGCGATCTCAACCGCCACTGTCCGAAGGATGATTTTCCCCTTCCAGTGACAGAGCTGTTGATTGACGCCACGGCAGGGTTCCAAGCCCTATCCTTCATGGATGGATACTCCGGATATAACCAAATTCGGATGGCCCCTGAGGATGAGGAGTTCACTGCCTTCAGGGCCCCCTAAGGTACCTTTTTCTACCGGGTCATGCCCTTCGGCCTGAAGAATGCAGGTGCCACCTATCAACGGGCGATGCACCGCATATTCAAGCCAATCCTCGGCACACTGGTGGAATGCTACGTCGACGACTTGGTTGTCAAATCGCGCCAGCGTCAGGACCATCTCAAAGATCTTGAGAAAGTGTTCGGCTTCCTCCGGTCTCGCTGCCTGAAGATGAACCAGTTGAAGTGTGCCTTTGGGGTCACCTCCGGAAAGTTCCTTGGATTTGTGGTAAGATACCGGGGTATTGAGATCGACCCAGAGAAAATCAGGGCGATTAGCCAGATGCCTCCCCCGGGTACCATCCGGGAACTGCAAGGGTTCCAAGGCCACTTAGCCTATATACGCCGATTCATCGCGAATCTGGCCGGCAAGTGTAAGCCCTTTTCTCGGCTCATGAAGAAAGGTGCCACCTATGTATGGGATAAAGAGTGTCATACCGCTTTCAAGGAGATCAAGCAGTACCTGCTTCAACCTCCGGTTCTGATGCCGCCTATATCCGGGAAGCCGCTAGTCCTCTATGTGACCGCCCTGGAACGGTCCCTGGGTGCCTTTCTCGCCCAGAAGAACAACCACTAGTGCAGAAAACGTTTTTTACGTCGGTTATTTTTTATTATTTACGTCGGTTTTTAGGCGACGTTAATACGGACGACGTTATAAATAACGTTTTTACGTCAGTTATTTAAAACCGACGTAATATCCCTAACATCATGGTGGTTATCACGTCGGTTCATATAATAACCGACGTGATAAATATGCGCGGGGGGCTTTATCACGTCGGTTCTTACCTAAACCGACGTGATAAAAGGCCTGGGATATCGTTTATCACGTCGGTTATGTCATAACCGACGTGATAAACCCTTCCCCTGGCCTATTATAACGTCGGTTATTTAGGAAACCGACGTGATAAAAAGGCCTGGAAAACGTTTTAGCACGTCGGTTATTCAATAACCGACGTGGTAAATCGATTCCCAGGCCTTTTATCACGTCGGTTATATTAAGAACCGACGTGATAAAATCCCCCGAGAACGGTTTATCACGTCGGTTCTAGAAAAAACCGATGTGATAAACCCCCTACCGATTTATTTACCATGTCGGTTATTTTATAACCGATGTGAAAGAAATTATTTTTTTTTTAAATAATTGCACTGCTCTCACCAAAAAGCAACCAGAAACCAAACAAAAATAGCCATGCCAGCCCTCCCCCAAGCCCCAACTGAACCCCACCCTCATCTATACCCACCTAACAACCTGGCCAGCCCTCCCCCACCCACAACCCTTGGACACCCCTCCCATATCCCTTGGACAACCTCCACCCCTTGGACACCTTCCCACCCTCATTTACACCCCCAAGACCCCTAGTACAGCCTCAAACACCCATTGGACACCCCCCACACCTTGACAGCCCTCCCAGACCCCTTGGACACCCCCCCCCCCCTCATTTACACCCAACCTGCCCCTTGGACACCCCCCCACCCCTTCGACAGCCCCCCCACCCAAATTTACACCCCCCGAACACTAGGACAGCCCCAAACACCCCTTGGACACCCCTCCCATATCGCTTGGACACCCCCCCCCCCCCACCCCTTGGACACCCCCCCACCCCTTGGACAGCCCCCCACCCCCTGGACACCCCCCACCCCTTGGACAGCCCCCCACCCCCTGGACACCCCCCCACCCCTTGGACAGCCCCCACCCCCTGGACACCCCCCCGACCCCTTGGAAACCCCCCTACCCCTTGGAAACCCCCCCATCCCCTTGGACAGCCCCAAACACCCCTTGGACACCCCTCCTATATCCCTTGGACACCCCCCCACCACTTGGACACCCCCCCACCCCTTGGACAGCCCCCCCCCCCCCACCCTCATTTACACCCAACCGACTCCTTGGACAGCCCCAAACACACCTTGGACACCCTCCCATATCCCTTGGACACCCCCCGCCCCTTGGACACCCCCCCACCCTCATTTACACCCCCCCCCCGACCCCTAGTACAGCCCCAAACACACCTTGGACACCCCTCCCATATCCCTTGGACACCCCCCAAACACCCACCCACCCCCTTGGAACCTCTCCCCCCATACCAAAATCCAGACCAGAAAAACCATCAACAGTAGACCAAAACAAGAAGTAGAGAAAAATTAAACATTCACTTATATAACATTCAAAACTTACAATGTCAACTTCAAAAAAAACTAAATCCAACCTAAACGACTACGAAATACACAATTACATTGACAATATTCAAAATTACATTTTACATTACAAACAACTAAAAGTCAATCAAACCTGTAAAATAATTTGACCACTCCACTTGTAAGTGTTTGATATCTTCAGCAGTAAAGGGTTGAGGGTCATCAAAAAGCTACAAAGGAAAAGGATAGTAGTCAACGTGTATAATGAATAAATCAAATTGAAATATTATTAGAAAAAGGAAATCTTACCAGGTCAAAACTCAGAACTGTCCCAGTTGTTATTATTTCATACATAAATCTTAACATGTAATATCTGCATTCGATGATGCCTTGTTGCTCATGACATTTCTGTTTGAATGAGTGTAAATTCAATATATTATTTTTATGTAATAAATCAAAATGTACAAATTATAAATGGATATTTACCTTCGCATGTACATATTTGATCTTGTAATTCCTTTTCTTTGCGCTTTTTCGAAAGTGGACCCATGCCCTGTTAGAAAATAATACGAATGGGGTAAATTTAAAATTCATTATAATATATAAAACTATTGTGAAATTGAAACTTACGTTTCCAATATATTCTTAAAACTTTCTCGCACATCATCATGGAGAGAGCATATCCAATAAAGTGTTTTCTCCCTAGGGCAAAAAACCCCTAACATCCAATGATCCCTGAGAAAAGGAAATTTAACGTTAGTGGTTTTTTATGTTAAAAGATAATTAACTCTTTGAGAGGGATGTGTTTCATACCTCTCACAAAAAGGCATCATCCAACACTGTGTGATTACATTCTTTTCAAATCTATCAGCAATATAAAGCATTCTTTGTTCCTCATCCAATGCACATGCTTCAGGGGAAATCAATTGTGGGTCCACGAATCCATATACATCTGTCAGCTCATTCCTCTCACAAATTTTATACATATACCTAATACAAAGCAGACATAAGTATACATTTTTAATAAATATAACGCAAGGAAAAGGAGTTAAGACTTACATGATAAAAATTTGCACCACGTTGATGCCCAACTTATCTCCAGTGACAAACTCCATGATATCAGTTTTCATAATCCCCACACATAGTTCACGTCCACAGACATGAGCTTCCATTGTAAAGTCATAATGATCCGCCAAAAAATTTGAATATCTTGACAATTTGTCAAGACTGCTAGTATCTGCATCTGATGTCATAGCTATCTGTCTTTGTTGTTGTCTATACAGTATTTCTTTACCTTTGAAGTATTCCTGTAAAAATAAATTGAAAAATATATTAGTTTTCAAATGATAAAACATTAATAAAAATATAAAATAAAAGATATAACATCCATACCTCTATGGTAATGAGTCGAAGAAGTCTGGATGGCCAAAGTAAAAAATGGCCGATACTATGTCCAACTGTCGTCACCTCATCTGTAGGTAATGGTATCCGAGCTGATCTATCTATAATATCCTGTACAGTGACCCTCTGATTCTCTACCTCTAACTGTTGATGATGAACTGTATCTCCTATACAATATACCATCCCATATGCAACTATATGATGTTGAGGATCATCAACATACAACTCACAATAAGTAGGTAGCTGCGGCGGAGGAGGAGGATCAAAAATGGGGTCCGCAGGCTGAGGTGGGGGAGTGGGAGCTATTGGGAGAGGTGGAGTGGGAGCTGCACCCTGAAATTGTCTTTGCAAGTCTGCAAACATTAACTGCACCGATGCTCTAATCTTGTCCTCCATTGTCGCATTAATATTATGGACTTCAGCCTCCAACGATTCTATTTTTTTTTTATAAACTCCTTCAACGTTAGAAGTTGAGGAACGTGGCAACACTTTTCTTACCGATACACCTGCCGGATATCCTCTTACACGGCCAGGATGTTCGGGCTTTCCCAATGCCACAGATAAAATATCTTCCCTCCCAGATGGTGTAAATGTCCCCTGTGAACTCTGCTCCTCAAGAGAGTCCTGTAATAAGTAATTGAACTTTTCTATAATGATTGGAAATATATGACGAAAATAGTAAACTTAAATAAATAAAATAGATATCTTACAATCCTCTCAACTACGAGTCTCGATTCTTCCGAAAGATATTGTCCTTTTTTGCCCTTCCGAGCTCTTTTCCATTTCTCATGTCTAGATGGAGGGGATGGAGGGGCCACCTCTCCAGAGCTTGAAGACTCAGCTCTTAGTTGTTGAAATTTTTCTGCCATCATTTGTTCTTCCAATAATGCATACCCTCCCCGAGATAAACTATGAGGGTATACATTTTTAGATTGGATCTCTTGATGAGCTTTCCTTGTTTGCTGTAAATTAAGAATAATTAATCATTAACAAAACAATAATAAGATCATTTATATAAGAAAGCTTATAAAAGTTTACATTGCCCTTACCAAAAATGATTCTTTTCTTCTACTTTCAAAAAATTGTCTCCATGTGTCTTCATCTATAAAAGGATATATACGACATGGATTCTCATGACTCCTATGACCATAAATGAAATCAGATGAGAGGGTAGATTTGAAATCCCTCCATCTCCTAGCAGCCAACGATAAGCATTTCTTCCTGACTCCTCCAGTGTCAGGAATATCAAATGTCATCTGATAAAAAAGAGGTTAAAAATATTATATATACTAGAAACATTTAAAGAACAGTCAAACAATAGCAAAAGATCTTACCAAGATGGTCTCCCACAGCTGAGAAATTATCGCCTTATCCACACTTCTCCAATCATCATAGAGAATGCTTACTTTGCTCTTAGCCTGAGTTGCTACAAAACCCTTAAAATCTTTAGCATTTGGACCTCTAGGAAGATCATCCTCATCAAACTCCACGACTATCCTCTCCTCCTTCGTACGGGCAAGTGATAATTTTGGTAAACGTGTGCACCCACGCTTACCAACCTTTGAACTCTTTTTCGTAATAGGAGCATGTGAATGTTCCTCCCCAGATGTATGACCAATATGCTCATCTCCAGAATGATGTGGCTGATCAACTGATTGATCTGTCATTTTCCTTCAAATCAAAAAAACAAACATTAGTTCACAAATAGAAAAGTGTACTAAATTACATAATAGTAAACATCGGTAATATGGTAAGCATGTTAAACAATGATAAACATGGTAAACACAGGCAAAATGTTGCCAAGGAGTTGGCATAAGACAGCTGAAAAGTGGAATCACTGATGCCACCGGCCGGCCGCTGGCTCACCACCGGCCGGCCGGTGGACCAGACAGCCTTCCTCTGTCTGGACCACCGGCCGGCCGCTGGATCACCACCGGCCGGCCGGTGGACCAGAGCCTTCCTCTGTCTAAACCACCGGCCGGCCGCTGGCTCCTCACCGGCCAGCCGCTGGTGATCCAGACAGAGAGGAAGGCTCTCTGTCTGGTCCACCGGGCGGCCGGTGGTGATCCAGCGGCCGGCCGGTGGACCAGACAGAGAGCCTTCCTCTCTGTCTGAACCACCGACCGGCCGCTGGCTCAACACCGGCCGGCCGCTGGTGATCCAGACAGAGAGGCTCGGTCTCTGTCTGGACCACCGGCCGGCCGCTGGCTCAGCACCGGCCGGCCGGTGGACCAGACAGAGAGCCTTCCTCTCTGTCTGAACCACCGGCCGGCCGCTGGCTCAACACCGGCCGGCCGCTGGTGATCCAGACAGAGAGGAAGGCTCTGTCTGGTCCACCGGCCGGCCGGTGATGAGCCAGCGGCCGGCCGGTGGTTCAGACAGAGAGGACCGGTTGCCGGTGCGCCCAGGACTTCTCTTCTTTACGGTTTTTATTGTTTTATCGTTTTGGTTTGATACATATTTTAATAAGTAAAAAATTTACAGTATCTAACATTATATGAAAAAACTAAATGTAAACAAGAAATAAACTTGTGTTACCTGTAATTTTAGGAATGTACAGTTGGATTGTTTTCCCAAATTCCTTCGTCGTGATCGTTCCTTATGGCACAAACCATGTCTTCAACATACTCATCATTATGTTCTGTTAATCTTTCCATGGAAGTAGGGATCTCACATAAATCAGCATCTTCATCAAATTCATCCTCACCAACATATTGGTTTTTCCCTTGTAAAACAACAGCCCACTGCATATCTGATTGATCTACTACATAGAAAATTTGTTTGGCATGTGTTGCCATTATAAAAGAATCAGCTGTGTCTTCCAATCTATTCAGATTAACAAGTGTCATTCCAAATTCATCGTGTCTGACACTGTTGTTACCGATAAACCATTTACAGTTAAAAACAGAAACTTTAATTTTAAAGTAATCAGCCTCCCATATGTCTTCAATCACTCCATAATATGCACTTGATGCCGAAATTGGGTTTCTGTCCTTAGCACTCGAAAAATGCATTGCTTCTGCAAACACCAATACACCACTATTCTGAACTGCACTTCTGTTGTCCTGAGCTTTCGTATGAAATGTATAGCCATTAATGTCATAAGCGGACCATGTTATCACATTTAAAGATGGACCACCCACTATCCATTTTAATGTCTCTGATACATCTGATCTACCAAGCAAGGTCTTCTTAAACCATGGCAAAAAAGTTTTGTTGTGCTCATTCAAAATCCACATTTCTTTCTTCTTTGGATGACATTGTTTCAACTCATTAATATGCAATGTGATATACGGTTGAACATCAGCTATGTTATTCAAGATGTATGATTCTAACTTCTTCATATGTTCAGCTGACAGTGATTTGACTTTCAAGCCACGAATCCCCTTTCCCTCATTATTAACCCGTTCATGGCGAGATGGAGGCAAACCTATATGTTGCATCGTATCCAAGTAACTCGTACAAAACTCTGCTACCTCCTCAGAAATATACTTTTCAATAATGGAGGCTTCAGGTCGATATGGATTTTTAACATATCCCTTTAATATTTTCATATACCTTTCAAAAGGATACATCCAACGAAGATATACAGGTCCACAAAGCCTTATTTCTCGAACCAGATGAATCAGTAAATGCACCATCATATCAAAAAAAGTTGGAGGAAAATACATTTCCAAATGACAAAGTATAATAATTGCATCCTTTTCCAAAATGTTCAAAGCATTCACATCAATCGCCTTGTTGCAAATTGAATTGAAAAAATATCACAACCTCATTATAGTCTTTCTGACACGGATGGGCAATATTCCACGCAGTGCAACTGGTAGAATTTGTTGCATCATGACATGACAATCATGTGATTTCATACCTATCAACTTCAAGTCTTTCAATGAGACAAAATTTTTTACATTTGAAGAATAACCTTGAGGCACTTTGATATCATGAAGACACTGACAGCAGCTACTTTTCTCCCTCTTCGATAATGTATGACAAGCCGGGGGAAGAAATGTTCGTCTTCCTTTAGGAGTGGGAGCTAACTCCAAACGTATTCCCATTGACAGTAGGTCTAACCTTGCATTCAACCCATCTTTTGTCTTTCCTTTAATATCTAGCAATGTTCCGATCAAAGAATCACAGATATTCTTCTCCACGTGCATGACATCAATATTATGTTTGACTTCATGATACCTCCAATATGGTAGCTCAAAAAATATTGACCTTTTCTTCCAAATATGTCTATCATTACCAGATTTCTGTGTCTTTCCCAATGTCACATCAAGGTTTTTCACCCTCTCAAAATACAATTCTGGGGATAAAGGTTGAGGAGCAGTATCAAATTCTTGTGAGCCATTGAATGCCTTTTTTAGTCTTCTATAAGGGTGATCCATAGGCAAAAACTTTCGATGACCCATGTACACTGTTTTCCTCCCATGATGCAATTGACAATATGACGTCTGTTGTTCGCAAATTGGACATGCTTTATGCCCTTTAACACTGTATCCAGACAAATTTCCATATGCTGGGAAGTCATTTATAGTGAATAGAAGCACTGCATGCAGTTGAAAATATTCCATTTTATAAGAATCATACACCCTAATACCATCAGCCCATAAAAGTTTCAAATCATCAATCAGCGGTGACAAGTATACATCAATATCATTGCCGGGTTGCTTTGGACCAGAGATCATGATTCTCAACATGACATATTTGCGCTTCATACAAACGTCAGGAGAGAGGTTGTAAATTACCAATAAAACAGGCCATGAACTATGTGTGCTACTGAGGGTTCGGTATGGATTCATTCCATCTGTGCACAAGCCTAGTCTCAGATTTCTAATTTCATTTCCAAATGTAGGGTACTGGGTATCAATTTTCTTCCATTGTGGACAATCAGCTGGATGACGTATTTTTCCATCACATACCCGCTCATCAGCATGCCATCTTAACCTTTTTGCATCATGTGAATTAGCAAATAAACGTTTGAAACGAGGAATTATAGAAAGATACCAAAATACCTTTGAAGGGAGCTTTGTAATCTCTACATCAGCTTGAGATTTTTCTTTCACCTTATACCGTGATGTCCCACATTTGGGACACTCTTTCAGAAATTCATATTCCTTCCTATATATAATGCAGTCATTCGGACATGCATGTATTTTCCTGTATCCCAATCCCATCGGGCATAATATTTTTTTGGCCTTATAATGTGAATCTGGAAGATCGTTATCTTTTGGAAGAATGTCTTTCATCAATTGTAGCAGCTCTGTAAAACTTCTGTCACTCCATCCATGTTTCGCCTTCAGGTTAATCAATCTTAACACCGCCGACAAAACCGTAAAATCTGTACAACCAGGATATAATGGTTTTTCGGCATCACCATATAGACGTTCAACTCTCGGTTCTATCTCAATTTGTTCTGCTACAATATCGCGAATCATTTCTTCAATTCCATCGGAGTTACCATCTTGCGATTCATTATCATCAGTGACATTCTGTCCAGTTTCGCCATGCCAAATCCAAGGGTTGTAACTCGGATTGAAACCATGACAAATCAGATGATCTTTTATCTCTCTACTTTTCAACTTCTTCATATTCAGACATTTCAGGCATGGACAGAAAAAAATGTCACTACTTGGAACATTTCGTTTAGCAAATTCCAAAAAGGCATCAACACCTTCCTCATATTCATTGCTCATTCGATGTGCCGTAATCCAACTTCGACTCATTATTACCTATAACAAATAGAAAAAATATATATATTTTTTAGATAAGACAAATATATGTTTATATGAAACAAATCATAATTTGAATATAACAATTTTGAAATATAAAACAAATCGATGTGTAAACCCCCCTGGACACCCCCCGACCCCTCTGGACAGCCCCCCACCCCTCCTGGACACAACCCCCCACCCCCGACCTGCTTGGACACCCCCCTGGACACCCCCCAACCCTCTGGACAGCCCCCCCCACCCCTCCTAAACACCACCACCCACCCCCTACCCCCTTGGACACCCCCCTGGACACCCCCCAACACCCACCCACGCCCTTGGACAGCCCCCCACACCCACCCACCCCCTTGTAAACCCCCCTGGACACCCCCGACCCCTCTGGACAGCCCCCCGCCCCTCCTGGACACCACCCCCCACCCCCTACCCCCTAGGACACCCCCCTGGACATCCCCCAACCCTCTGGACAGCCCCCCACCCACCCGGACAACCCCAAATACCCTCTGGAGAGGCCGCCACCCACGTGGACAGCCCCCCACACCCATCCACCCCCTTGGACACCCCCCTGGACACCCCACCGACCCCTCTGGACAGGCCGCCACCCCCTTGGACAGCCCCCCACACCCACCCATCCCCTTGGACACCACCCTGGACACCCCCCGACCCCTCTGGACAGCCCCCGACCCCTCTAGAAAGCACCCCCACCCCTCCTGGACACAACCCCCCACCCCCGACCTGCTTGGACACCCCCCTGGACACCCCCCAACCCTCTGGACAGCCCCCCCACCCCTCCTGGACACCACCCCCCACCCCCTACCCCCTTGGACACCCCCCTGGACACCCCCCAACACCCACCCACACCCTTGGACAGCCCCCCACACCCACCCACCCCCTTGTAAACCCCCCTGGACACCCCCGACCCCAAATCCATGCACCTATGCCATGGTTGTGTGTGAATAAAGTAGTAACAACTGTAAAAGGGCAACCCATCCAAATGGACACGCCCCAACCCTCTCGGGGATTTATAGAAAACGATGAAAAATTAGTGAAATCATAAAATTACTCAATATTGCAAGTCGAACAAATAGATCTAGGGATGATAAATAAGATTATGGTGCCAAAACGAGTTAAAAGGGTTCGCAATCGAAGAATCTTAGCTAGTTTCAACAAAAAAATCACAACACATATATATTTACTATCCGCGAAAAAAAACGAACGAGTGGGAGGATTACCTAAGTGCTGCGAGTTTAGATGATTGATCCGAGGAGATTAAATATGAGAAACGATGATCGCAAAACGAATCTAAACCAACGAAATGGACGAGCTGATTCGAGTTTACGCGCGAGAGAGACGAGTCGCGACTGTCGAAGGTAAACTCGCGAATGACAATCCACGGGTCTGGGTAAATTTTTAAATGAGTTATCACGTCGGTTATTCAATAACCGACGTGATAATTGTTTTAAAAACATGTATAACGTCGGTTATTTCAATAACCGACGTAAAAACCTTCCTCCGATTCATTTTTGACGTCGGTTATTATATAACCGACGTAACAAATGGCTCAAAATCCGCGTTTTTTTACGTCGGTTATGTAATAACCGACGTCAAAAACATCTGCGGATTCTTTTTTTACGTCGGTTATTTTAGAACCGACGTAAAAAAGCCTTCAAAAACCACGTTTGTTACGTCGGTTATTCAATAACCGACGTCAAAGGGCCTTCGAAAACCGTGTTTGTTACGTCGGTTATAAAAATAACCGACGTAAAAAACGAAGCCGCGCGATTAATAACGTCGGTTATAAAAATAACCGACGTTAAATGTGTACCGAACACAGGTTTTTACGTCGGTTAAGAAATAACCGACGTAAAAAACCTCGCTTTACATATTATGACGTCGGTTTTATATAACCGACGTAAAAAATGGTGACGTAAAAAACGTTTTCTGCACTAGTGAACGAGGGAATGGAGAATAGCCTCTATTACCTCAGTCGCATGCTCCTCGATGCGGAAGTTAGGTATTCCCCCATCGAGAAGAGCTGCCTGGCGCTCGTATTTGCCGTACAGAAACTACGGCACTACTTGCAGCACCATGAGGTACAGTTGGTCTCTCGGGTAGACCCGTTGAAATATATCCTGAGCCGGCCTATGTTGACTGGCCGTCTAGCACGGTGGGCTGTGATTCTCCAGCAGTTCGACATCAGGTATGTGTCTCAGAAGGCCATCAAAGGGCAAGCATTGGCAGACTTTCTGGCAGCTCACCCGACCTCCGCGGATCAGCCGCTGGATCTAGGCTTTCCTGATGAGACCATTCTCTCGGTTGATCGAGCCGATCCATGCTGGTAGATGCACTTTGACGGTGCCTCCCGGAGCCCCACCGGTAGAAGACTCGATAATCCTAAGCTCAACAGAGTGGGCTTGGGCATCGTCTTCATTACCCCGGAGCGAGCCGTGCTGCCATACTCTTTCCTGTTGTCAGAGGACTGTACCAACAATGAGGCGGAATACCATGCCCTCATCACCGGCCTCGAGTTAGCTCTCGAGATCGACGTGCCCCATCTGTGCGTGAAAGGGGACTCCGAGCTGGTTGTTAAGCAGATCAATGGCGACTATGTTGTCAGGAAGTCGGAACTTGTGCCGTTGCTGGAGTGCACCCTCCTTCTGATGGCTCGATTCCCTTCTCGGCCAGAAATTGTCCATATTCCCCGGTCGCAGAACGGTCGAGCAGATGCTTTGGACAGCCTTGCTGCGTCACTTGCGGAGCCTGAACAGGACAACCTGATTGTCCGCTTGACGCACCGCAGGCTCATCGCTCCCGTTATCCCGGAAGAAGATCGCGGCCCGTTGGTAAGTAATCTCACCACGGTTGCCCCTATGCCCGGAGGCCCGAGTACCCCAGATATGACAGTCGGATCAGCCCCTGATTGGATGACGCCTTTGGTTGAGTACCTCCAACATGGCATTCTTCCATCGGATCGGGCCGAGCGTGAGCGAGTTCGACGCCGCGCATCGCAGTTTGTCCTCCAGAGCAGTCCCGGCCTGGAGCAGATCCTCTACAAACGCGGATTTGATGGTGTTCTCCTCCGTTGCCTTCAGGGAGTTGAGATCCCATGAGTCATGCAAGAGGTTCATGCTAGTTCATGCGGTGCTCACCAGACTGGACCGAAGCTGTCCCACCAGATTCGGAGGTTGGGATACTTCTGGCCCTCCATGATCCATGACTGCATCGAGTATGCCAGGAGGTGCCATGCGTGCCAGGTTCATGAGAACTTTGTGCATCGGCCACCGGAGCCTCTCCATACCACTAAGTATTCCTGGCCCTTTGCAGTCTGGGGTCTGGACGTTGTGGGACCCTACCCGCCGGTGACAGCTCGCCAGTGCCGGTTCATTCTGACCGCCACGGACTTCTTCTCCAAATGGGCAGAGGCGATTCCGCTCAGAGAGGTCAAATCCTGTTCGATCGCTGACTTCGTGACCTCCAACATCATTCATCGATTTGGAGTGCCTCACGCTATCCTCACGGATAATGGAACCAATTTCCGGGCAGCCGAGTTGAAGAAGTTGTACGCCAAGTATAACATTCGCTCGAACCATACATCTCGCTATCATGCGCAGGCGAATGGACAGATCGAGGCGTTTAACAAAACCCTCTCTAACATTCTGCAAAAGATGGTTGGTCAGAACAAGAAGAGTTGGCCGGACAAGCTCCCCAACGCCCTCTGGGCTTATCGGACGACGACTCGCAATTCCACCCAGATGACCCCTTATTCCCTGGTGTATGGAGCTGAGGCCGTCCTGCCCATTGAGATCCAGTTGCCGTCCTTGCGCACTGCGGTCTACGACCAGCAAGAGCCGGACAGAGCTGTTGAAGCCCGTCTAGTCGAGTTGGAAGCACTGGATGAGAATAGACTTCGCGCTTTGCACAACTTGGAGAGGCATCAAAGCAGAATGGCTCGAGCTTTCAATAAGAAGGTTCGCCTCCGCTCCTTCCTGCAGGGTGATCTAGTGCTAGCCCTAAGAGCACCGATGATCCCCGGCAGGAAGCCGCCCAAGTTGGAGCCCAAGTGGGAGGGACCTTTTGTTGTCCACAAGGTCTATCCCAATGGTGCGTACTCCCTAGCGACTATGGATGGTGAGCGTGTCACTCCTCCCACCAACGCTAGGTTTCTCAAGCAGTACTTTTTCTGAGTGTACCAATGTCCAGCATGACGTTAAACTGCACATTTGTCCAGCATGACGTTAAACTGCACATTCGTCCCGCATGACGCTAAACTGCATACGTCCTGCACGACGTTAAACTGCATACGTCCAAGCTGCACGACGTTAAACTGCCTAGCGTATCGTCCGCGCTGCAAGACGTTAAACTGCCAAGTGCTTCGTCCAACATGACGTTAAACTGTACAACGTCCTGCACGACGTTAAACTGCACTACGTCCAGGCTACAAGACGTTAAACTGTTCAGCATTCGTCCGCGCTGCAAGACGTTAAACTTCCAAGTGCCTCATCCTGCATGACGCTAAACTGCACTACGTCCAAGCTGCACGACGTTAAACTGCCCAGCGTATCGTCCTGCATGACGTTAAACTGCACTTCAAGAACTACGTACGGCTTGATTCCCATCCTTATGGGATACGTAGGACCGCCTGGACATTCATGTTTCAGGCCCAGCCCCATTTCCCGGGAATCTCTATCCCGCGTCGGGCCTCTGGCCCAAGTTCCCCTCCTTTTGTGCGAGGCGTATCGCGTGAGCGGGGGATTATGTCCTCATTCGCGTTGGTCTACTGGCCGCACCGTACGCCTCCCCCCGTGTGTGGGACCACCTCACACCTCTCATCGTCCTGCATGACGTTAAACTGCCTCTCAAGAACTACGTATGGCTTGATTCCCATCCTTATGGGATACGTAGGACCGCCTGGACGCTTGTGTTTCAGGTCCAGCCCCGTCTCTTGGTTGATCACGGGGATCTGCCCTCTTTTGGTTGCTCTCAGGGTGAGTCCTCCGACCCTTTTCGGTGATCTGTTAACATGTTTTGGGTACTTCGGTCTATGACTCGTAGTGTCAGATTCAATCCCGACAAGTCCTGTGTTGCTTGTCAGGCCTCGCGCTTCCTCTTGTTCGAGCCTTCACTCAAAGGGATCCTCGTTAGCGGTTTGGGTACGATGCCTCAGAGCTCTCCTGCCGCTCCGGGTCGATTTACCGGCGGGTCTTGGGCCGCAAATCGATATGAATCCTGCGATTGAGCGGTCGATGCTCGTTTGCTTGCCCCGTCTTAGGCTGACGCGATCGGATGTTGTGTTGCGAATATGGTCAGCAACGTCCTTGATCGCCATGTCAGCTCTTTCAGGCTCTGAACAATGGTTGCGCAGTCCTCATCACACTCCGCCTTTGTGCGTTGTAGTGGAATCTTGACACTCTCTTCATACTGACCTTCAGTACATCTCTACACGTTAGGCAGACCAACCAGGGTAATGATGTCGTTCGAGGCTCCCATGATCTGAGCACCAAGGATATATGCGGATGTCCTCCCTAAGGGCCATGCATAGCTGGACCCTCGTCCCCATAAGGAGGAAGGGGTCGCCCGAACAATCGCGTTCTGGGCCCAGTATATCTGGAGGCTAGCATCTCTGCCCCTCAGGTGATGGACATACGCAGACCCCTATCCCAAGACTCTTCTCCTGGAATCGTGCGTGACCGCAGGGCTGGGTATGTTCCCACCTCCGCTGTGTCCGCCGTACCGCGATAAGCGGATTCCTCCATGGTCCGAACCACACGACCTTAAACTGTGTTGTCTGGTCCTACCACACGACCGTAAACTGTGATCGTCTTGGCCGCCCGACGAGAAACGGCACTGCATCGTGATGTTCCCCTCAGGGGGCACTCATGTTGGGCGCTGGTTAATAACCACGCCATTCATCAATGCCTTCCGTGGCTTGATTATTGTGGCGACGCCAGAGATTTCTCAATCACAGGCATGTCGCCGCACAAAGAAAAACCATTCATCTTCAAAGACAAACAAGAAATATCAAATGCCGCTCCTTCTGTGTGCGAGGGTCAGACCCGCACTCTTCCCCGCACTGGTGCCCGATTGTGTTGCGCCGCGCTTCAAGAACTACGTGTGGCTTGATTCCCATCCTTATGAGATACGTAGGAACGCCCGGATGTTTGAAACTTCGGGTCCAGCCCCCCACCTCTTAGAGATTCCCCCTTCTCTGAGGAATCCGCCGCCTTCAGGTCACCCTCAAGGCGTGTTCCCCGACCCCTTGCAGTGGTCCACCGGTGTCAAGAGTACTCTGGTTTATTGCCAGGAGGGTCAGGATCCACTTGGCCAGGTTTCCTCCACTTTTCAGGCTTCGTGCTCCCTTTCATTCGGACCCATTGTCTACGCCCTGGGTGGAGCCCCCGTGAACGGTTCGGACACAATGCCTCAGTGCTCTCCCACCGACTCGGGCCGGTACCCCCAATGGCCTCGGGCAACAAATCGATATGAATCCTGCGATTGAGCAGTCGATGCTCGTTTGCTGCCTCATTCCACCAACGGTTAGTGCGATATTGATGCTGCTTTTCCGCCACGGTCGGCAGTACTCCCATATCGTTACTCCGGTGCCCCCAGTCCTTGAGTGAATGGCCGCATGATTCACATTTTCCACCTCCCATTCTGACCAGGCGAAACCTCGACACTCTTGACACTATCCCTCAGTGCATCTTCGCCTACCCAGGGGATAGGACCACGATGTGGCGTACTTTGAGGTTCTTATGGTCCGAGCTCTAAGACCTTAAACTAAGATCTCTCTTTATGGTCCGAGCTCTAAGACCTTAAACTAAGATCTCTCTTTATGGTCCGAGCTCTAAGACCTTAAACTAAGATCTCTCTTTATGGTCCGAGCTCTAAGACCTTAAACTAAGATCTCTCTTTACGGTCCGAGCTCTAAGACCTTAAACTAAGATCTCTCTTTATGGTCCGAGCTCTAAGACCTTAAACTAAGATCTCTCTTTATGGTCCGAGCTCTAAGACCTTAAACTAAGAGCTCTCTTTATGGTCCGAGCTCTAAGACCTTAAACTAAGATCTCTCTTTATGGTCCGAGCTCTAAGACCTTAAACTAAGATCTCTCTTTATGGTCCGAGCTCTAAGACCTTAAACTAAGATCTCTCTTTATGGTCCGAGCTCTAAGACCTTAAACTAAGATCTCTCCTTATGGTCTGAGCTCTAAGACCTTAAACTAAGATCTAGCCCTATGGTCCGAGCTCTAAGACCTTAAACTAAGATATCCCCCTATGGTCCGAGCTCTACGACCTTAAACTAAGATCTCCCTAAACGGGATTCTACGTCCTGCATGACATTAAACTGCACTTTCAGAACTACGTCTGGCTTGATCTCCAGCCTGATGGAGTACGTAGGAACGCCCGGGCATCTCAACTCGGGTCCAGCCTCAGGGATCATTAAGTCCCGCCCCTCCTCGTCGCCGGCCGTCTGGCCTGGCTTCTGGTAGAGTGGTGCAGTTGTGATATTCTCCCCGATTCAGCTCGGGATGCCCCACTGCAATGGTGGGAAGCGACGGTTTCCTCGTCAAAGAGGTGCTGTCTGAGAATTGGGGTGATTCACGGCCAGATTAGTGCATCCGCCTAATACGCTTTCCCCACGGTGGCGCAATTCTGAGAGCGTTGGATTCTGTCCGAACAATCGTCACTTCGCCCCACGCTTTGCATGCCCTGTTGATCTGGATTTCCACCCTTGTGTCTGAAGGAACCCCCAAAGCGGTATTCATGATGACATGTGGTCCGCCTCCTGCAATATGAATGATGACCTTCGGTCCGTCTATTGCAGTTGTTATGGTCGATCCACTATCTGCCTACCGTCTTGGGCATTTCCTGGAAGGCCGACCGTTGTGGATGTCTGGATTCGGGACACGCGATTCACCCTTTCTCATTTCCCTATGTTCGGATAAAATCTCAACGCCCCTAGCATTGTCCCGCTCGTGTGTTGGAACAAGTTGGGGGGATGATACACTGATTAGGTCTGAGGTCTCCTTTCCTAGGAATGACCTCCCTCTTTTCTCCAGCAATCCAGGCCCAACTATGGATGCCTGATGCTTGGTTAACGCTCCCGCAAGACAACGAATTGTGGTTGAGCATGTTAAGCCAAAAGATGCAGATAAATATATTGATTCATACAAATGGATCAAAGTAGCGGAAGAAAATGTTTTGGGAACGGCAAAACAAAGACCTTAGGGATTAGCATGCTGAATGAGTCTTTCTAATGCCGCTACCCTTTGGCTGGTGGCCTCTAGAGCTGCTTCTCGCTCTCTGCATGCCCTCTCTTCGTCGGCGGTCGCAGCACGCAGTTCGTCGATTCTGGCCTGTGCACGCTCCCGCTCGACCTGAATTGTGACCATCTGTTGGCCCGCCTCCGTCAGCTGTACCTGGGTATCAACCAGTTGGGCCGCTAGTTGCTCCACAAGCTCGGTACACGCTGCGACGAAGGCCTCCTTCTCTGCCGCCTGCCCTTCGAGACGCCGGACTTCCTGCTCCGCCGCGAGGAGCGCCCGCGTGCTCTCCGACATGTCCCGACTTTGTGTGACGTCGGCACGCCGGCAGCTCTCGCGCATCTTTTCGGCCATGAAATCACGGACCGTCAGATGGAGGCGTTGAGCATCAGCTCCCCCGGCACACAGGAAGCGCAGCCAGGTTTGAAGTGATCCCATGCGCCCCAGCCACTCCAATGGGTCTCGCTTGAGGAAGCGCTGGATGCACTTCCACCCCCTGCGGCGCGTTATCCGGCTCTCCTCGACCGCCTCCGCGTCCGAGTCGTCCATCTCCTCGGGGTTGGCAGGCCGGTAGGCAGGGAAGGCAGCCAGCAGGTCTGCTGCAGGGTCCGCCCCTGGGAGGTCCTCATGAGGGATAGGTTCCCCAACATCCGGGCGAACTTCTTCTCTCTCCCCAGCGGCGCTGACACCCTCGTCAGCCTCCGACCTCTCTCCGATGTCAGCACCGCCGGCGTCCGCAGCCCCCTGATCAGCAGTTGGTGGGGCCGGCTCGGTTTGGGAAGTCTGTTCCGGAGTAGGCGGCATGTCCACCACTGGTCCACTCGTAGATGGCCCGGGTTCGGCAACCCGACGAGCCTCCAGTGTTGAGATCACTGCGTGGGGCATGCCATGGTCAGTCACGGATCGTCAACGGCAGGCACCAGCAGTAAAGCAAGAAGACTTACGGGAGGTCAGAGCGTCATCTTCCGCTATCTCGGCCGCCGCAGGAACAGTTGCAGCAGGGGGCCCTTCCGCGCTTGTCAATTCGATAATGGGTGCCTGGCCCCCGCCTTGTCCTGCTGGCGCCCCTCCTACTCCCGCTGAGGACGCCTGACCAACATCCGTGCGCTCCTGAGAAAGATGGAGAAATGGGTTAGAAGCTGCATAAGAGAATGGATGAAGCAGATTGAGTAGGGATAGAAGCGGACCTCGAGGAGCTCAGTGACATCAACATTGTCAGAGCCGACCACCTCGCCGCTCTCCCGCGGACTCCCCTGATGGGATCTTCCCTCGGAGCCTTCATCCTCCCCCATTTCCTCCTCTTCCTCGGAGTCGCTGCCACTTTCATCTTCCGCCGGCGGCATCTGTTCTAGAGCGGGATCTAGACCGAGCATCACCTTCACCAGAAGGGATGGCTCCGCACGCTGACCACGTTGGCGCGCGTAATCGTCCATGGCCGTCAGATACGCATACTGCCGGTTGAAGTCCACCCTGTCGGCAATATGGAGGCGCCCGACCTCTGGCAGATGGATTCCTTCTCTGAGAATCTTTCTCCAGATGGCGTCGGTCCCCAGTGACTGCCGCATGGTCATCCAGGCCGACCACAGCGCCGGGAAGACTGCATCGTGGGAGGGTTCGAGCAGACGTCTCACCTGCTTCCCGGGCCTCTCTTCGACCACCGCGCGTGCCCCCTCTCTGGGCGCCGAGGTCGTGGCGGCAGCTCGCGATGTGCCCGCCGCCGAAGTCCCTGCCCGCGCCGGCTCCGCTGCTTGGCGCGTCTCCGTTCTCCCCCGTGTGACGGCGCCTCGCCTTCTTCCTTGACGCCCAGTCTCCGCACGGGTAACCTCGAGCCGCCGAACTGGCTTCCGTAGAAGCCCCTCGGGGTACGCGATGGCCCAGTGTTCGGCGTACTCGGTTGCCAAGCCTGCGTCACCCCCGGTAGGAGGGAGAGTGATGACGTCGCCAGAGCCGAAAGCGGCAAACATCAGCCACATCTGGCGAAGGACGCAAGGGTTCGTCTCCTCCCGGACAGCAGTGAATACCCTCTTCGGCATCCGCTGAAGGCACCCGAACTGCCTGGCGAACCGGGTTGGCACGTAAGGCTCGCAGATCACCTTCCCGTCGATCCGAGCCACGAGCACCCCGCCCCGCATGTTCAGGAAGTATTCATGCTGCTCCAGCGGACCCTGCCCATTGTCGATCATCTGGCCGACGGGAGTGGGGAACGGACTGAAGTTGAAATTGGCATGATTGCCAATCCGAATCCTCACGCCCTCCTCACTTAGGGTCATCGGAGCGACCCCCGCGATGTTCCGCAGGGAGGGTCGCAGGCCGTTACCCGGAGGAATGATGGCGTTCGGAAACGTGTACCCACCGAGGTGAGCAGCCACCCAGCCGTGGAAGAACTGAAAGGGCCCACAGATCCTTCGTGGCGACCCCCCTCGTGAGATGCGTCCCAGGATGGCATACAGCCTCGCCAGCACTGGGACCCCGAGGTTGTATCTTTTGTTGGAGGCCATAGCGCCCGCCACCGCCAGTGTCGCCGGGCGAACGCCCATTCTCGCGTCCCGCACTGGCAGGAGCCACCCACTCAGAAAGGCGGCCAGGAACGCCGCGTACCGGACATTTGGGTCCCGGGCCTCGATGACGCGGTACCCCCATGAGCGGTAGTCGCCCGTCTCCAGGACCCGCCAGTACGACCCGTTCCGGCTCCTCTGAGCTGCGGTCGGGCACCGCTTCCCCCTGCCTGGCATCTTGACCGCCGGGTCATGCTCCAAGAACTTGCCGAACCACTCCTTGTAGGCTATGTCCTTTTAGAAGTCCTTGATCCCGAGCCGCTGCGTAGCCAGGTCAAGCAGATGCCAGGTCAGAATAGGAGTCCGTGACCTGTCTTCCTAGGTGTTCTTCGGTGGCAGGAACTCATCGTATTGGTAGCCCTCCAGCGGGATACCTCTGATGCAGTGGATGTCCCAGAGACCGATGCCGACCTCCCCATGGTGAAGATGGAAGGTGTTGGTATCCGGAGACCAGCGGGTGAACAGCTCCGGCCCGAGCTCGGACTGCTGGTAGAAGTGGAACTGCAACGTCCACACCGCCTCAAATAGGCCGATGTACCGCAGCTCCTCTGCGAAGTGATCGCAAGTGTGGCGTACCCAGAACGCCCAGGCCCACTCGCTAGTGAAATTGCCCCCAGACCGCAAGTCCCAGTCCTTCAGCCAGCCCTTGGTGTCGTCAGTGACACTCTGGCGATATGTGCTCGAGTAGAGGGCTGGAGAATTCTCCGCAGTAGGCTCACCTCCGTCAATGGTTCGCGTCCTCGGGTTCAGGACATAGACGTCCAAGTGCCTGGTCTCCCTGGCAGGATGCCCATTGTTGGTGATGTTATAGCGGGGAAGCTCGTCCTCCCGAGTCACCCAGGTCCGTGGCGCATCAACCTCGAACCCTGGCACCAGAACCTCATCTAGGATGCCGAAGTTCCAGAGCGGCAGGTTGTCCGACAGTGGATATGTCTTCTGGGCCGGCGTCAGTAAGTCGAACAGGGATTGATTGTTGGAAACAATCTCCTTGGCTCCGTAAACCTCCTCGTTCGTCGCCATCTCAGCTCTGTGAGTGGCGGCATCCCCCTCATTTCCTTGATGCGCGGCCATCTCAGAAGTTTCGGGAGTCGTGCGGGTTAAGGGATGAAGTGTGCGGGATCGGACGAGGCTGGTAGAGAAGTTTGAAGGTTGGCGCGCAATCCAAGTGGACGGCGCGCAATTGGGAAGAATGTCGCGCAAAGTTCCGGGTTTTCGCGCAAAGGAAGGCGAATTACGGATGGTTTTGCGCGCCGATCGGGCGAATTTCGCGACCGGAAAAGGCAATTTCGCGCACGAGAGCGTTGAAGCTTATCGCGCGGAAGGCCTGTGTACGGAACGCGGAACCCGGGACCCCTATTTATAGACGAGGCCGGGATTCCGCGCCGCGCGGAACGCTCGTTTGCGCGACCGCGGCTGCGAATTGCGCGCCCGGCGCCCCTTTTTGCGCGCCTAAGTCCCGCGCAGCCCAGGACTTCGGCATTCCGGCGTCTCCCTCGGAACCCGATCGTTGCGACCTCTCGCCGATCAGATTCCGAGGGGGGGCTTTTGTAGACGCCGGAAAAGTCCGTTGTTCCCAAACGAAGCTCCGGATGCGGAATGCGAAGTGATATTTGGAGTCAGAGGAACGTTCCGGAGGGCCCGGAGGACTTGCGCGAAATTTCAGAGGCCCGCGCGCAAAGTTGAGTCACGGCGCGCAATCCTCCCGGGATGCGCGCAATGCGCTGGGCCGGCGCGCTATTTTGCGCGCCCGTGGCCTGCGCGGCTCCCTCGTGCGCCGGGTCCTGATTCCGCGCCCGCGAAGGGAATTCCGCGCTCGCGACCGGATTCCGCGCCGGGGTTGCCTATAAATATAAGGCGACCCCCGACGTTTTGAAGGTTGCCAGAATCCGAAGCGTCGCTCGTTCGCGCAATCCAACCCCTTCCGCGCGCAATGCCGATCTTCAGGTAACATCCTATCTTTCGCGCAATAGAGCCTTGGGGTTCGCCTTCGCGCGCAATCCCCTTGGCTCCTTTCCTTTGAATAATCCTTAACCCGAAGGCCTTTGCGCGCAAAAGAAGCCTCTTGCGCGCAATTGCCCCCGGGTGCGCGCAATCCAGCCCGATTGCGCGCACCCCCCATGTTCAAAGTGGCCATTCGTTAAAGAATGAGCCGTTGCCCCCGCGTGCTGTCCGAAGCCCGGTGCGCGCAATCTCAATCATCCGCGCGCAAAGGGCTGGCCCGATTGCGCGCCAGCCCGCCATTTTGCGCGCCGACCTGTTGTTTTGCGCGCAAAGCTCCTCTTTTGCGCGCAATCCCCCAGGGTCTCCCCCCTTGACCCCCTAAGGGTACCCGCCTGCGTGGCGCCCGATGATTTTCATCCTAGGTGCCCGCACCGTGCGTTGTCTTCCCGTGCGGCCCTCCAGGCTCGCGCGAAGTGACACGGACCCATCAGCGGCAATCCATCGTCCCGCATGACGTCAAACTGCGCGTACGTCCCGCATGACGTTAAACTGCACATTCGTCCCGCATGACGCTAAACTGCATCCGTCCAACATGACGTTAAACTGTACTACGTCCAAGCTGCACGACGCTAAACTGCCTAGCTCCTATCGTCCGTGCTGCAACACGTTAAACTGCCATGCACCTTCGTCCTCAACACACGACGTTAAACTGTACTTCGTCCGGCAAGACGTTAAACCGTCCGCTTCGTCCTCAACACACGACGTTAAACTGTACTTCGTCTGGCAAGACGCTAAACCGTCTGCATCACCCGATCCCGTGCCTCGCACGCAGGGTCCCCCCCGGTTTGGATGTGGCCCCCACCCGCTCGTCTCTGCAGGGATGTCGGGATTGCCCCTCTTTAGGGACGATTTAATGGGAGCGGCTTTTCCCCACGGGGGGTAGGGTATTACAAACCCCTAGTTTCTTGTGGGGAGCTGCACATGTGTATCTCCATTGCGCTCCCCCACTGCCGAAGCCAGTAGAGGGTATGACTGGGATCGAGGTGTCTCCTACTTTCGGTCCAAGTCCCTTCCAACTGAGTTTTGCCGCATCCGGGCTGCCTCAAGTGCGTAAGTCCTGACAGAATGAACTACGTGGACTTTGATCCCTGTCTTCTAAACAGGGTACGTAGGAAGCCTCCCTGAGGTTCAAGCCCACCACCTGGTCGTCCCGGTCGTATTCACGTCGGTTCGTCCATCAGTGGACCCCTCCAGGGTTCACGCTTGCGTCGATTCACCTATGAATCCGCCCCTGTGGGAGACTGCCCGTGTGTATCTCCACTGTGCCTCCCCACAGCCCCTTTTTCCATTTCTCCTTTTATCTTCCAGCATGACGTGAAACTGTGATCCACCCGGCCGTTCCATCCCCCTCTGTGCGAGGTGGTTCGGTTCAATCCTCCGCCCGGCGGCCTCGACCCCTTCGTGAGTCGGCTTGCTGACGTCCAGCATGACGTTAAACTGTATACCCGAACTACGTTGACTTTGATCTGTGCTAACGCGCGGTACGTAGGAAGCCCCTACGGGGTCCAAGCTCTTCACTCCATCATCCATCCTGATCCTTACCCTGGCCGCCACATCCTTGTGGGGTCATGCCACTTCACTCCACTCCATATCACATGGGAAGCCGCCCATGCGCTGGCCCCAGCGTCGGAGGTTCCCCGCAAGGGGTTCTGTCATCTGATCCACTTTTCGTGTTGATCAGTCCGATGCCGTCCCCGCTGGACGTTAAACTCGCGGCATACCCCGTGTTAAACATGGGAAGCTGAGGAAAACCTCAGGGGACACAGTTCCCTGCACCCAGTGCGGGATGCCTCAGGCCATCATGCCTTCGAGAAGCCCTATTAGGGACGGAAGACAGATGTGCAGAGCCGCAGTGTTACGACACGCCCCCGGCACCCAGAGCCACCCGGCCTCCTCACCACAGGTTGCTGCCCCGACCAGACTCCTTGGAGCGTCCGGGCGGAAGCAGCGTAATTAACCGGTGTCCATGAAGATAAGGCGCCGGGAACGAGATTCACGAGCATGTCTTAAGTCTATGAGGGAGACCCGGATTAGGCGACGAGTTCCAAGGAGACGTCCAATGAAGGAGGAGCCGACATCCCATCATCCCGGTTTCGATCAAGGAGCAGACGCCCCGGAATAAGGGACGGATGCCGCCCGCCTTTGGAAAGCGGGACTGCGGGACCACAAGCCGCGCGCCCATCCCCTTGGGTTGACGGGTGCACGCGCGAACGCGTCCTGGCGGAACAGCGTAACCCGACGCACATCCACACCGAAACAATATCCCTAAAATATTCTTTAATATTTTACCATCTTTGGTGATGAAAATTTACATTACAACCCTTATAGTCTTCCCAAATGACCATAATGTCGAATAAAATACATGGGTATTTATAGATGTGAATAAATTATAATAAATTATTTATTATTTCTGGATGACATTAAACACCAGTCTCATACCCTTAAATATTTTTAGATGATTTTAAACACTATTGTAACCATTTAATATTCTTAAATGTTAATAAACACTTTTTAAACATCATATTTTCATACAAGACATTAAGATCATATAGAAACAATTAACATGAAAAGATAAAATTCATTAAATTATGGAATATCGTTCATGATATCCTGTTGGGATTGAAACTATAAAATGACATTTAATGCATTATTATATATCTTTGATTTATAACATAACTCTTATTAGTTCTTAAATTAAATTAAATACAAAATGGATTTTCTATATGGTTACAAAAATTTATTTAACCACCTATAAATATTAAATATTCATGAGATTCTCAATTAATTAATAACATGAGAATATAATGTGTTGCATTTATATCTAAATACATGATTACTATTTTTTCCACATATCACATATATTCTTCTCACTAGGGTAACAAGCGATGTTATTAAATAATATTATTAGAGAGAATAATTTTATGGACCTATCGTAAACTAAAAATAATTCTTCTAGATAAAAAATTATTATTTATTTGATGGGGAAACACTCTATCCTAAATAAATTTTCATGTAAATCCTAAAAAAATACATTATATAATCATTAAAATGTATATATTGGTGTAGGATATGGTATTTAAATAAAATAATATACCTAAAAAAACAATTACATATGAAAGTGATAATTGAAAATTCTATCATGTATTGCTACAATAACAATTTTTTTGTGATTCATTATTAATTGAAATAACTACTTCTATGTAAGGTTTATGAATTTTCAAAACACCAAACTAGAATAGTCTTATTCCACTGATTTTAATTCCTTTATAGGTCAAAATCATTATTTAATGATTTGATTAAAATATGATACATCAACACAGTGTCTCCATAATATATAATATTCATCAATTTATGTTGAATGTATTGTTATATAAGTATTGTTATGATAATATTATCAAAACTAAAATTGAATATTTTGAAATCCTATAATAGATAAAGATATAAAAATAGTCTACATAAAGATGGACGAGCCCTAACATTATAACCTACCAAATTGGGAATCTTTCACTCTAGAGAGACAATACCCTACTCTTATACAAAGAAGAGGTAGATTATGACATAAAATTTGACTAGGTTGAAATATAGATGTCACCTTAGAGAGAACCCAATGATCATGGTTTCAGTGTAATATATATATTATATGTAAACTTGATTTTTTTAAGATCCTTTTTTAATGGTTATTTAAGAATAGGAAACCTATAGTATGTCCTTCCTACAGAAAATTGACCCCTTCATCCCTTTTGAATACAATTTATTTTCTATTTAAATTAAAATCATTTAGATTCATTGCTTCAACCATACAATAATCACCATGAAATAATTCTAGTTCACCATGGGATTATGGTCCCAGAAAACCTATAATCATGAGTCTATTGTCTATTTACCATATATTCTCCCTTATTGGTGATTATGTATCATATTGTACCCCTCTAAATTTATTATATTCCAAAATAAATAATTACTCCCACTAAATAATTTATCAATACAAAGGGATATTCGCCACATTTATATACCATCATTTAGTAAAAATTCACTCCAACTAATGACATTAATGTTCACCAACTATATGCAATTTCATGCCAATGTGGGTTATCCTGGTGGAGGCATCCATGAAAAATTTCCATCACATGCTAAATTCACTATTTAAAATGGTAATTGAATCATTTTAAGACTTTTAAATCCTTGAATTTGTAGTAGACCTAATGATGTGAAATTTTAATTATATGATATGAGAATATGAACAAAAACATGATGGTATCCATAGTAATAATTTCATTAAGAATAAGATGATAGTTTTAACTCCATGTTCCTCCAAACATAAGTAATAAATATCCATTTTACTGTTACCTTGAACACATCCAACTATTCATAGATAGAAATATTCCCTAATAATAGACTAGATAATTTTTTAATACAAATCATGTATACTTTACAATCAATCAAGATATTCACTCTAATATAGTAGTGGTATGAAATTTGGTGTTACCATCATTTGATTTTCCTCAACTATTTTATGATTATATAATAAATTTATTTGATATAAAAAAATTATTATTTTTTACACTATCATATATAACTGGAATCATAGTGATGCTAAACATACCCATGAAAACCAGAACCTATGTCCAAAAATTACCCTGATATAACCCATATTCACAAAACAGCTTGAATGACAATATATTGGATTTGAAAATGATTATTATTATAAATGAGAGGACATTAATGGAGTGGAAATTAATAACTATATATTATCCAAATTATTAATATAGAATTAGTTTTGGTGATATGAGATTTTATATTGGGCATGTCAGTATTTCTTTGTTGGGTAGGATTTCATTATACATCCTTAGAGGTATATAGGATTTGATTGGTTTTATGGTGCACATAAAAAATATTTCTGAATTTGTGCTAAAATATATTTATTTAAAATAAATTATTAAATTATGTTTTGTTGATAATTAAATTATAATCTTGTGTTGATGAAAATTATTTCATTAAAAACATTATTCCTATATTATGTTTTTTATCATATACCATAGGTTCTTTTCACAAAAACATATCTTATTGAAATTTGACTTTAGAGGTCACTTTTATATCTCATTACAATCTTAATTTCATTTATATTGGTTTCAAATAATTAAAAATGTGACCCATGAAATTCAAAATAGAGTGACCTATAGACCCATGACAGATAATGTGTCATATAGTTCAAAATTTAGAACATTTAACTAAAAACATATGAATATATTATTAGATGATATTTATCAAAATAATTTTTACATTTACATATTTTTTTTAAAAAGTATAAACGCTATCAACTTTAATAATAATTATTTGTGAGTAATATTAAATATATAATCTATCTCTTATTATAAAATTTTTGAAATAAATAAAATTTAATTTTACGGCAAGAGTTGGAGGTAATTTCATACACAGTTTTCAATCATTATATTTCTTTGCTAATTTCAAATTTGTAACCTTAAAATGTTTTTTCTTTATATTTTTTTGGTAGTTTATAAAAATTATAAATGTCATTCAATGTAATTTAATTAAATTACACTGAAGATAATTATTGATGTTTGATAATTTTATTAACAAAAAAATCCATGCGTATTATAGTTATTAAATTTTATGAAATTTGAGGAGAAAAAAATAGTTTTTTTAAATTTCATGTAATTAAATATACATTTTGAGAAAATAAATATGTGATGTAACAAAGTGAGATTTTTGGGTGAATAAATAACGATATAATTATTTTAATCCTAGTAATATTACAAAGTTAAATAATCCATACATAATTAGAAATTGATATAATATGAGGGTTCAATTGAGTTTAAAAATATATTAATTAAGAAAGTTTTCGTTAATGTTGTCAAAATACAGAGAGAAATGTAGTTAAATTATATTTTTTAGGATTATGGTGTGTGATGATCTATGACTTGCACAATCCCAAATGAAATCTCAGTATATGATAAATCATTGGTTGGGTTGAATTTTTTAATAAATTAAATATTCATAATCCCATTTGGAAAAAAACACATGGAAACATAGAATGGGATAATATAAATGACGATGAAAAATAAGATTGATATAATAATCAAGGAATAACCAAGATCTATAGTCAATACGAGACCCAATAAATTATTGAATAAAAAATATATGGGAAATTATTTTCTTTTTTAAAAAGAGTCATATGATGTTTTCATATATATGACCTTCATTAAGGAACAAACCACCAAAGTCTCAAATTAATACAATTTCAAATCCCCTCCCCCATTTATGAAAATATTAAAAAATATTTTTTTAATATTACACATTATATAAAGTATTTTTCCTACTGAATTAGTAAAATGGTTCCTAAAGACTACGCTAATCCCCCTTTATTTCCCCAAGTAACCTATAATGGTTAAAATAATTCATTTCCCCCAAATTTCTCATATAAAAATATTCATCCAACTTAATGAATGCTTTGGTATGATGATGGTTTCTTTGTTCAATCCATTACCATTGCCTCCCTCTTTACTCTAGTGCCCCACTTCAAAAAATTTCAACAAGTTCACTAGAACTCAGTTGTTTAAGAATACCCAAGATGGTTTATATCAAATCCAATTTCTAATAGGTACACATATCCTCAATAGATTTATCAATTGTCCCAATATTATAAGCATCACATGTAGAAGATGCCCATATTATGGTAAATCATTACCTGAATAGTATTCAACAACATTATGATTCTTTAGATCCAATACACAATGGATATCTTGTATATAATACATTATTATATTACATAGTCCTACATCATCTTCCCATATATATTATAAGAACTTTGACATGTATGTTTTTTTCATTAATGGGATACATTATCTAAGGAATCCATAATGTATGTACCACCTAGATAAAACTACAATTCACCTTCTAGGTTTTCTAGAATACTGATATCTACTCCTACTTATAATCTAACAATCACCCCTATTTTCCCCATCACCTATGGGAATTGGTTTTTAAAATGAATCCCAAATTAAATTCCAACACATTATTCTAGAAATATAACCTTAAAAAATATTAAATTTTTTCTTTTCACATAAATTTAAAAGGAATTATATCGGTCTATGATGGAAGACCTTGTAGAGTATGGATCACTCCTAATCAAATTTCCTAAAACTAATGATACCCATATTCAATACACGATGTTAAACTAAATGGTATGTCTACTTAGTTAGATTTAATATATAAAAAGAATTATCAAATAAGCATCTCAAACCCTCTAAATACAATATTAAACTGCATTTTGTGCCTTTTTTCTCAATCTATAATATCAAACATAATTTATTAATATTAATTATCACACCATGTCTAATGTATTAAAAGTAATCCCTCAAAATATGTGTTTTTTATTTCCTTTGTATTGATGTAAATAAACACTTCAAGGATTTTAGTCCTAATGTATTTGAAACTCGGTCAACATTCTAAAACCATTCTCATTTGAGGAGGAAATAAAATAATCATTGTATCCCTTATATTATCATAAAAAATGATAAAATCAACTATAATTGATTTAGTATTATTTAAAAAAAAATATATTTCACTGTAAACCATTATTATTCATCGATGGATCAAAACTCATACATAACTGTTTATGTATTCCTATAGGATATTAAACTCTTGTGAAAATCATTATGGAATCCATGATTTCCGTAATTTAAGACCATTGATTATACTATTATAAATAATCATTTGATTAGAATAACAATCATAGGATTGAAATCATTTATTTCACTATATTAGAATATTGTGAAACCAGATAATTACATTCAATCAAATGACTGGAACTAGTGTTATAGAACATATTATAAAATATTTAGACACCATAATCTTGAACTCCACGAGATTGTATTCAGAAATATTAACAGAAATACATGAAATTTTTTATTATTAATAAATAACGAATAAATGTATAATACATGATAATTATAATTTATGAAATTAGGGTGATATATATTTTAAAGGGGTAACATATCCTTTGGAATTGTAACTTGACCATTGAAAAGTAACACATAGAAATTTCTATAAAGATAATCATATGACTTATTTGGGAAACATTAATGTGTTAAGTGAATTGAAAAACATAATTATGAAATATTATTATCAATAATTAATAAATATTTTATATTGATCAATAAATTATTTTTTAATTACATATAAATTTCTTTGATAAAATTTAAAAATGAATAAAAAAGAGTTAGTAATGTTTTGGTTCTAATGGAAGGATTTATAAATAACATAAGAGTTTTATATGACGAATAATATTCTTAAATATAAAAAAAATTTATTTTCATTAAAAGTTATTCTAATTCAGAATTTTCTTGTTAAAATTATCAAATGGTTAATTTTGGATAATTTTTTAGATAAATGATTTTCCAGGAGAATAGTAAAAACCATTTTAAATATCTTATTTTTTGTAACTTCATTTAAAAAATTAATAATTTATATAATATAAGTTAATAAAAAAGTTAATTCGTTAAAATAATTCATTTCAAAATACTAAAATAAATTTTAAATTCTATAATGGGATTTCAATACTCAAAATTTAAAATTATAGCATTAAAAATAGGTTGAGGAAATATTACTTTTACATGAAATATATAATATCATAAAAAGAGGGTATGGTAATAAAATTAATAACTTCAAAAAATATATGGATTAAATGACCAATACCATTGTTAAAAATCTTGGGTAAGCCCTTGGCCATTAATTTTCCACAATCTTGATTTCCTAAACCTATGTAAAAATAATAATAATGAATTCCCCCTCATTTTCATCAAATATCCGATCATTAACTCATTCTTCATCACATAATAATCATTAAGAAGAGTTTTCCTTATTATTTTCATGCTAAGAGTCCTATAAAGTAGTTTTTAAGGTTCTATGGAGTTCGTTCACATGATTACGAAAGATACATAAAAAGGTAAGAGTTCTTAATCTCTCCATTACATTTACCTTTCTAAATAATTTTTCAATACAAATATTTTCTTATAAAATGATATTATACTCTATTAGTACAGAGACCATATAATATTTTTAATGATATAACACTATTCCATCTAATAATACCATCATTTTTTGTTTTTATAATGGATTAATATTTCTATATTTGTTATCTAAATCCAATTTCATGTATATTATTTTTAATATTATGTATATATAATTTATTGATGGGGGGTTTTCTATGTTTTAATGATAGAGATATCCCTACTGGAAAATTTATTGGCTTTATATATTATAGAAGTTAATATTATTACAAGTTCTCCTTTTCCATAAATTTATTTCATCCTTGAAGTTTCTCGTTAATGAAATGTCTAATCCCTATTAAAAATAAAATATTTCTGTTATATAATCCTAATATTTATATATTATATTTCTATCAATAATTTGGTCTCCAAAAAATGCAAAATATCCTTATTTAAACACAATGAAGTTACCTAACCCTATAACTCCATTATGATTCCTTTAATAAACATATATTCTTTTCCTTGTGAATATCCTATTGTTTATAATTTTATAGATGGATGGCCGCCTATATTTTCAGATTATTCCTTTGATAGTAAAAACAATTACTATATGTTTACAATTTATTTTATAAATGTAGTTATTGATTTCATAACCATGATTATATATAAGGCCATTTAGGGAACATTATTTATTTTATGGAATAGTAACACTACTTATATTATATATTTATATGATTTATTATGTGATGGATATGTGATATAATTATATATCCACATAAATGAATTGTTTTGTCTCATAAGACAAAATATCTTGGCTATTTCGGGTATGTCTTCCCATTTACGTATGATTTATTTCCACATGGTATTAATGGTGTTTTTATCATCGTGTACATTCTGTATTCCATAAAAATGAGATTAATTTTTATTATCAAAATGATTACTTATTTATATTATTTTATAATCCTGTTATATGTTATCGTCATTTTATTTTTTTATGAAATCTTTTGATATCTATTCATTTCATTTATTGTATATGTTTTTTAGGCCATGATATCTTCGATTATATGATAACCCCATAAATGGACACCTTAGATCACCCTTTTTATTGTCTTCATATTTACACAATAAATGACGAATTTTATTACATTTCACATATTAATTTAAGTATAAGATTATAATAAAAATTCATGTTTTAATATGATATACTTCAAATTTTAAAAATAATCTATTTAAAATATATTTTTCTAGTCTCCAAACATAACTATATTTCATCTATAATTAAATTCTATCATAGGTATATTTATACTATTTAATAAAAGACCATTAAATTAATGATACTATAGTAAAAGTTGTAAATTTGGGTATCAAATAATATTTCATAGAAACCCAGATAATAAGATTTGGGAGAACATGGTTGGAAAATTAAACTTATTGATAAACAATTAGGATATTATTATTTCTCTAAATTAATTGAATGTAACTTTTAAAAAACTTATATTAAATATATTCTATAGTTCCTTATTTATATTGTTATATTTCACCCAATTAAGTATATGAGTTTTTATGAAATGGTTCCTAATGTATGAAATAAAAAATGAATCAGAAACCATAATTAGTGTATCAATTTACCTCTTGTTTACATAGGGTATGAAAAATAACCCTGATTTTAGGGAATAATATATTTCAACTAAAAATTTCTTCCCAAAATTAGATCATTTCAAGAGGTACAATCCTCTATGATTCTATTGAACCACTAATCTTGTAGTGGCTTATCAATGCATACAATATTAAGAGAATTTATTTTTAACATTAGGATGTTTTGGAAGGAAGAATATTAGAATATATCTATATCATTTCAGGGTAAATACTGCTCAATGATCATCATTGATTCAAAACAATAAAATTGTGAAGGACATTAAAATTAAGTAAAATTATACTTTTAGGTGCTATTTTTTGGAAAATATTTTCCTTTGGATCAATGATATGAAATAGAAAGAAAATTCCTAAAAATATCGAAAATGTGAGGGTAAAATATTTCCTATTATAAGGAAAAATTTAAAAGGTTAGTGAGACATACTAGTGATTATGTAAACAATCTAGAAATTTGGATTAACCTTCTCATTGATTGGCTAAATCCAATATTGAAACTTAAATGAGTTTCCCAAAAAATTCATCTTATGAGGATATAGTTATTAGTGAAAGTAAATATTATAATTAGTTATCTATGTATTATATTTCAAAAGGAATGAAATATATATAAATAGAAAATGATGAAAATATTGAATGAAATTTAATAAATTCTAATATGGGGAGCATAGAATTTTTGACATGCTATAATGTTTTAAGGAAAAAACATCTGTAATGATTGATGGGAATTTATTTTTATTTAATGTGTGGTGAATATGGACATAAATCACATGATTATAAAGAGGATTTTTATGCCTCTTTTGGAATGTTTTTTTATTTATTTTCTTTGATAATGAAAATATGTGTAATTGTCCATGGGTGATGAAGTTAAAATCCGACCAACCAAAAAATAACATGACTGTTTCCCATATTTATGGATGATTTTTATTAATATTTCATCCATTTTTTAGGTACATAAAGAAGATTCTTATATTGTAGTAATATATGTAAATATTTGGATTCTTGATGAGAAACTGCATAAACTAGACAATAGGTTGATATGGACTTCATGTAAATATGTCATATGATGATGGAATGATTTTAGTTATATCTATAACATTTATGTTAGGGGTAAATATTTATAAAGGTTCACCTATTGGACAATATGTTATTATTAGTGTTAAAAACTAGTTTAATGAAATTTTGAAGTGTGAATTTTATATTGAAAATACCCCAAGAGTTTTTAGATCACTAGATACTGGTTTTACTAAAGAATTCAATTGTACAAATTATTGTGAAGATATTGAAGGGAACCTAAAATGTTTAGTTTTTAGATTTCATATAAATACTATAACATGATTTTTCAATATGCTTTTAAACATGGGAATGATGTTGAAGTTGTAATGAACTAACCTGAATCACCCAATCTGGTTCAGAGATCCATATGAACTCATGTGTACCCCCATATGATAGAGGTTTCCAAGAAGCTTAGTGTGTCTAAATATCATTAGAGGGAAGAATATACCGTTTGTTTCCAATTTAAAATATCGTAGTCATGAAAAATTATTAATAAACAGCCCATAATAAATCCACCAAAACAAATAATAACAGTGTTATGATTGATGACATATAAAGTATCCCATGTCTTAAAATGAAATAAACCAAGGACCCCCAAAGTTAGAAGTTAAACTATTTTCAAAAAAAAGTATTCAATTAAATATAAAATCTATCACAATACTCCAAATCATTTATGAGGTTCATATTTAAATTTCATGCTCCAACTCAACAACTTCCTATCACTGGGCCCTTTCTGTTTCCTAGATCCTTGATCATAAAGTCTATATACACATTCAGATTCACATGTAGGGTGTGAGTAAAAACCCATAAGGTCAAAAAAAATGGATCCTTAATATATTTTCACATTCATAATATGTGTATATTATGATAATATTCACAATAAATGATCATTCAATCATGTGATCATAACTCATTCACTAACCGAACCACCACGAACCATGACCACACCTACTTCGACTCCATGCTGGAAGTACAGTTTTAGCGGGAGTCATAAATACTATTGGGAAAAATTCCAACACATATATCATGGTGTTGGGATAGGAAAATAGGTATTAGTTTGGACTATTATCCTATCATGTGTCATCTTGGTTAGGATTAATCTTATAAGGATATTTTACTTAGTCCTTGTCAAGGGTTAGGCCACCGGGTCATCATGTCCGACCACTGCCTTGGGCGAGGTCTGTTTCGTGGTACATCATCCTCATTTTCTCATATCACACATGTTATCCCTTTAAGGTATATCTAGTACATGATGTTATACAGATCATTTACTACCATAAGAAAAACCTCTATATGTAAAACATTTACACAGAATAGGGAATACCACATAGTAAAATTTTATAACATATCAACATGAGTATCAGTGCACACACATATGCACACATGGGGTCAAACTAAGACATGATTCTCATGATATATAGAGAAAAACACATGTGATTAATCACAAACATGGTTATAACTTCTACACACACATGAAGTCAATATAATGTATAGGTTAGTGCACACAATCACATACCATCACATAATTCCAAAACCCATATACAAGGTCTATATAAAGAAACAATCTTACTGACACTAATGTGTTGATGTAAAGTTCAATATTTTCAAGGATTATATCGCCAAATAATTCCTTCACACATCCCAAATAAAACACACCTTCCCAGGGTAACTATATAACTTAGGAAAAAACCCATCATCAACAATAAATCAACATCCAATTGAAGGATGTTAATACATCACCCTATATCATTTACTAGATAATAGATTCTAACATCCCCATAAGCCTAGATCAATATGAAAACCCCATGGAAGGAATAAATCATCCTATGTTTTCAGTCCACGATGAAATAATTCTTATATATTCATCCAATATTTTTTAAAAAAACTATCTAGATCTAAGAAACTAGAAACATGAGGTGAGAGAATTGATTAATAGAGGGTAAGACATTTTTTAAATGGAATTAATAATACTCCCTTGAAGACCTCACTCCTTTTTATTAATAATTAAAATCTCCATTGAGAGGCAAGTGGATAAATAATCTATTTTAAATAACTAAATAAAATATCACAATGCCATGGTGATTCCTATTGTAGTCATAGTGTCCTTGAACATGACCAACTCGGGTAACCAAATATGGTCACCCATTGGGGCATGGTTTTAATACCTTTCCCATATTGGACTCACCACACCCTATAATACAGTGTTGTGATACTAATCTAGCTATAGAAAACAGGAGGAATCGTAGTGCTATAATCAAAGAAAAAACCCTAATATGGTTTTTTCATCCAACCTGTTTCACATAGGTAGTCCCAAAGTATAAAACACCCCACACCATGTTGTTATCCTACACATATTAGACACTAAAATAACCAAAAGTAATTTTTAATCACTTAAAAACCTAAAAATCATAATAAACCAAGTTGACACATCACAAGGCTGAAAATTTCATATCATCAAAATTGATGTTATTAAAAATCTACCCCTATAATTATTTATCATTCAAAATAAGTTCCCCTAATGGTCATTCACAATTAACTTATTCCACTAAATTAAAATATCTGAATCCCACTCCCAAGTATCCTCATGGATCCATCTATGCAACTTTGATATTTAAAAAAGTGTTATTGTCTTCCACCACAAAAACATATCAAAAAGATATACAATCTACACCCGAATCTCCACAAATGATTCAATTAATACCAAATCAACATCCTCTGAGTCCATCACATGTGCTGGATCTAGGTTGTACCTATAAAGCTGAGAATCATAGACTACATTGTGTATACCCTAATATATTGGATATTTCTATTTTCTGTAATCCACAAAAAATATATGGTTTATGATCTCAAATGATCCAAAGACCATGGTTCTAGATCCCCTACATCCATATAAGAAGCTTCCCTAATTGAGGTGAAAACTACAAGAAAACTCGATCACCCATATAGAACACTGATGGTATTCTCCTCCAATAAAAATATGATCATTTTATACTCTGGGAGGTGACCACCCACTTCAACCACACACTCTCATTGTTTACTTAACATATAATCAACCCCCAAAATAATATCCTCACCCTCATCATGCCAATACAATGGTGAGTGAGAGGACCAACCAAAAATCCTAAAATGGTTCCATATAAATCCATGACTAAAAACTATTATTGTATATGAATTAAACTATGACAAAAAGATCATATCATTCTCCACTGAAGTATATTCCACAATTTTAAATTATATCCTATAATATCTGTATCATCCTCTCTAACTGAAAACTAATATGAAAATAATATTCCATACTCAGAATTAAATGATTCCCCTAAATACTTTTTAATCCATTCCTATGACATGATGTATAATTCACAACGCAATATAATATTCAATTGGAAGAAACACTATTAATTCATAAAATATCTTGGATTCAAGTAATTTTATTCTCATTATTAGAGTAAGTCTCTTGAATTATCATGAAATGGGAAACCTTAATTAGTTATTCGATTATAAACCAAGTCATATCTTGACTTCATGGGGTTATGGGAAACCCATTTATAAAATCCATTGTTATCTCATCCATATTAATCATAGTAATAGGAAGTGTCTGATGTAAACATCGTGGTCACTAGTTTGTTATTATGATCTTATGATAGGTCATTATATGAGAGATGGATCTTACGATTTCTCTATTAACTCTCGGCTATAAGAAGTGTCAATTGATATATATAAACATCATTATTGAACATGGTTATACTGATACATTGAGGAATGGGAGTACCACAATAAGTATTTCCATAGAGTGGTACCAACCAAAAGTTTCTCAAGGAAAAAAAATTATATTGTACCTATCCATCGAATATCCTAGAACTCGGTTGCCACCTACCAACAATTCCAATATTACTAAAATTTTTATCTAATTCATGGATGCTCCTTAATCGATCCACTGATGTTGACGTAGTAACAATGGTTTCATAATAAGTTACACCAAAATCATCACATATATACAAAAACCACTCATCTAATAATCTCATTAATCTTTATTCCTCCTCTGAATGTATCTATAAGAAGTATTATGTTTTAATGCTGATATAAATTTTAATGGAATTTTCTTTCTTAGGAGAATAAGACTATCATTGTCAAATTTTAGTAGAAAATCCACCCAATGGCTCTAAAGAAGATTAAACTCCCACTAAGTGTAAATATAACACAACTTATTATGGTCTTTTTATATGAAATATCTCTAACCAAAAAGATAATAGATCCAACACCTCTAGGAATGAACCACATCTACCAACTCCATATAATGTGAAGTGTAGTTTTTATCATGATATTGCAGTTTAAATTACCCATTTTAAACTAGTAGATCTTTAAAGAACCTTAATATCCATGTAATTGTTTTAATATCTTTAAATTTTACGAGTCCACGAAAATTAACATCGGGTGATTCCGAGGCCCATTGTGCCCTGAATGAATTTCTGAACATTTTTTTGGGTATGTTCTGTAAACATGCGATTGGGTTTTTGTTTTCTTTGAAATAGTGCTCAGAATTGAAATCTAAGGGCACCGTTGAAATCGTAGCACTTGTTTTCACATAGGGATACTTTCCCCTCGACGAAAGTTGGTCATGGGTGAAAGTTAATTTTTGGGTTTCTGTGAATGAATAAAATAAAATAAAATTGTGTAACATTTTATTATATTTTACTTTGGGACTCCCCATGTGGATTTTAATAGGTGGGGACCACGAAGAGTAAACCTCCCATGTGAGAATATGGTGGTGGGGACCACCCGAGCGTAACCTCCTAGGTGGGTTATGGTGTTCGGGACCACCCGAGACTTAAAACCCCTAGAACCCCTTTGATGACCCTCTTATTGGGGAGAAACCTCTTGATCTCCCCCACTTAATTATACCAACTCTCCCCATTAACTAATTAATCCAACCCGTAAATTAATTATTTAATATATTTTGAAATTATTCCAACAAACATAATAGATAACGTGGTATATTATGTGGGCTACCTTTCATTTGGGTGGAATTGGGGAGAGAATAACTATTGTGAGAAAGCTCTCCAATGAAAAACGAACTGATGATCAAGGAAATGCCGATGTCACCGATGTCCGTCTATTCCTAATGACATCATATCCTTCCTCGCGGCCTCCGTCAATGATCCTTTGAGGTTGGGGTTTATATATGATTGATTATCACTTCCCATGTTCTTCCCTTCTAAACTAAGATGCGGATCAACTCTCATAAAGGAGTTGATCCACAAATGATTTTATTCTGTGGGATTGGGAAAAGTGATTGAAAAATATGTGGGGATTATTGTTTTTAAATATCTTCCATACAAGTTCTTGTAACAAATTTGGGAACCACTTGATACCGCTCTAACGCAGAGGGTGCCAGCCAATCAAACATGGCCCGACCCCACCGTTGTTTTTATTTCGTGTGCTCCTTGTGATGGTGATAGTGACCAGTGCCAGCGTTTGGCACTAGAGGAACACAAGAATGGTGGATGGACCCTCCTCCAGCAGTGACAAAGAAACATAGCTGCAACGCAGCCTCCGTGCCGCCCTCGTCCCCATCACACCTTCTGCCACCCGCAGCGCCGCCTCGAGGCCATTGCTGCCCTGCGGCCATCACCGCCCTGCGGCCTCACCGTCTGTGACCCAACCGCGCTGCCTGTGGCACCATCGCGCCATCTGCTACCCCTCTGTGTGGCCCTGTGGCCATCGTCGCCATGTTCCCTCACCGCATGTTGCCCCACCGTGTCGCCCCGCTGTCTCGCCGGCCATGGCCATCCGCGCCGCCCCGCTGTCTCGCCGCCTGCGGCCATCCGCCCCGCCCCCGGAATCGCCACCCGTGCCACACCGCATCACCCAACAGCCTCGCCGCCCATGGCCATGTTGTGCTGCCCCGCAGCATCGCCTCCCTCACGGCCCTGCGGCCTCCATACTGCCATACCGGGATGCCCGACGCGGGCTGGGCTAGGCCCTACAGGCTGGACTGCCTAGCGGGTCGGGCCACAACTCGGGTTGAGCCAAACCCAGCGGGTCGGTCCAGGTCAACCCAAATCGGTTCAGGCCAGGTCGAGCCCACCAGGTCAGACCGGGCATGGACCCACTATGACCCATTTATACTATTTTGGCCATAACTCTGGCATCGAGAATTCGTTTGAAGAACAGTCAATGGATCTGGAAACCTTGGAGAAGGATAGTCCCTTTGGTATAACCCACATGTGATTGGGATAATGTAAGGATACATTGAAGTTTGATCTAGAACGAATCCAACCGGGCCTTGGGACTGAAAGGCCAATAACTTATAGACCAGTTGTCTGATTGATGCGTCGATTGTTGCACTGAGACCCCCTATGATGTGGCAGTCCTTTGAGATACTTCTTCATGGGGTTTCATGGAGATTAGAGTATCTAAAGGTGGATTGAGGATCGGACCCTCCCAGAGACGAGGAATCCTAGTGCGTGAAACCCGTATATGGCTGTGACTTGAGGAAGAGATCCTTTGTGGGTCTGTGATTGAGGGTCTGACAGGGAACTGATCTAGAAATACATGTGGTAATACCCAAGAAATCCTATGTGGGTCAGCACCTAGTGATCCTGTGTGGGTTAGCACCTAGAAATCATGTGTGGGTTATCACCGAGCAATCCTCTGTGGGTCAGCACCGACTGATCCTGTGTGGGTCAGCACTGAGCAATCCAGTGTGGGTGAGCACCTAGTGGTCTTATTTGGGTCTGATGATGATTAGCGATCCTTCATGAGACTTTCTCTTAATAGAGTAATATGATTCAGTAGTTACATCTAATCATCTCTACTACTGTACCTATGTTATACCTGGTGTGAGCTGAGTCTGTACCTATGTGGTACTTTCCATCGTGGTAATACCTTGGTGGTATTCTTCTATGTGTTGTACTTGTGTGGTACTTCCCTTCGTGGTATTTCATCCTTTGTGGAGCATTTGAGCTTGGGTCTTTGGAGTTGTACTCTATGTTTTTCCTCGTGATTGATATAGGATTTCTTGATAACATTGGTATATGTATGGGCATATACCTAAGTAGGGTTGTTAGTTGGTTCCATACTATATGGTTTATCCTTAGTTTATTTTGTGAGACCATGAGGGTCTTTGGGTCCCTTATGAGTATTGTTATACTCACACCAAAATAGGCCATACCCGCACCCTTTTGGGTTTGGAGCAGACAACGGACATCGCTGACGGAGGATGAGAGTACCGGGATAGGTGGTAGCTCAGAGTTGGACGTTAGACGAGGAGAACTGTAGAGATGTCATTAGTGAGCTATACCTACTCTTCAGGTAGGATTCATGGTGGATGATCCAAGAGATTCTTTTCACCTATCATCCATCTTGTAATTTTCGGTTTTACTTTTACCTTTACTGTTGGGCTTGTATTCTGACCCCTTTTACTTTCAGCACTCTTTTGTTATACAGTTTACTTATTTTTCGTCTCCTTCTTTGTGCTTGGTTGTGTGCGGTTAAGGGTTACAAAGGTAATTCCTTCCCAGTTTTAGGGAATACGCCTTTCGGTGCTATTCTTCGGCCGCTGTCCTATGGAAGGCAGGCTTGGGTTAGTCAAGACATGGGCCCCGGGGGATGGGTCATGACAAATTGGTATCAGAGGAGTCGATTCTACCATAGAACATCAAAATCTGATCTTTTTAACAGAAATAATGTTATTTGTAGTGAGTTTGGTTTTAAGTTTAGGGAATCCAGTGTTGGTGCGGTGGTCGATGTATCAATACACTAGGACCATGACTTTTTATTTCCCACTCAGTGCCAGAAAAAACTGATTGTGTTTGTTTTTTGAAGAGTTTTTTTTGTGGTTTCTTTGAATCAGATGTCCATATATAACTTTTTGACCATGGAACACCTGTTTCTTTTTAGGATGCCTCCATGCAGACAACCAACTTAGGTTTTGGATATAGTACGCACAGATATTTCACCGAGTGACTAGGCCTCGGTGCATGGCCCTCTTCTAATAGAGGCACCAGCGAAGGCACCAACGGTACAACTACCTGTTGGTCCAATGATGCCACCAGCCCTACCAGTAAAGGTTTCACTCCACTTGAGCGCATTTCACAGGTTCCAGTGACAGAGGAGACTCAGGTTCAGGGGAGATACTGATAAACAGGTGGCTGAGGATTGGTTGAAGGCTGTGGTGAGAGTATTCTGACAGGTAGGGACACCATCTGATATCATGGAAATCCTTACCACTATTCTCCAAAAGGCAGCAGCAGGATGATGGTGGAGCTTTATGCCCAATCTCCTGATGAGGTGAGGCTTCTATGGGAAAATTTCGAGAGCTTGTTTTAGGTAGAGTTTGTCACAATGACTCTCCGCGCAGTGCGCATTTATGAGCTACATCATCTATAGGAGGGCACTATAATTGTGGCTTAGTACTAAGTTAGGTTCATTGATCTCTCACGCTACTCCATAGATATGGTGCAATACCCATTCTTTAGGGCCCAAACCTTCGATTAGGGACTCAGGAGGGAGATCATGGCTTCGATGATCTCACATATCATCCCGACGTAGCCGGGGGAGTTAAAGAGATACCTCATAGTGGAGAGTTTCCTTGTTGAGCAGTCTCCAGCAGCAAGACCCACTACCAGTCATCACGTTGCGGAGTCTTCTGCAGCTGGAAGCAGAAAGATGACACATAGGTCCAAAAGGAACAATCCTTCAAGTGGACTATAACAAGATTCAGAGTCGGTTGTGTTGGGAACACGAGGCAAATCCAGTCATTCCAGGAGCGGGCAGTGTTACGCATGTGGCGGGCAGGGTCATATGGCTCATGATGGTCTAACCTTCCATATGGATGATCAGTAGGTGCTTGAAGGACTGCCCAGCGAAAGACAGAGATTCAGCCGAGGAGGTCCACAAGGAGTAGGCGGATGTGGTATAAGAGCTGGTGGTGTAGCAGGCGGTGGGCGACGATTTGATATGTTACCGCCACCACCACCAGGTGGTCCACCCCGACCACAGGTACTAGGAGGACAGGGGCGAGCTCAGCTCCTGATAGCCGAGGCCTACATTCACGGCACTCTAGAGATGATACGATGTATGATTTGTGTCTACTCCACCATAGCTGTAGTACTAATGAACATAGGTTCTAGTCATTAATCTTTTTCCACTTCCCTCATTCGGAGCTCGAAGATTATGAAAGAGTCTTTGGCTAGATCTTTACGGGAAGTGACTCCTATGGGAGTGGATTCGATGATTACTCACTGGTGTCGGTAGTGTGAGCTTACTCTAGGAGGGGAGATCTTCAGCTGGGATCTCTTAGTAGCGGCGTCGAGGCCTTATGACGTCATCCTGGGTGTGGACTTTTTATCTACAGTTCATGTTGAGATTGACTATTTTAGGTGGAAACTTTGGTTTGTCCGCACGGATGGGACCAGGTTTACCTTCACCGTTGAGAAGGGAGCCTTTTCAGCATAGGATGGACTTACTCGGAGGAAAATATAGTTGATCACTCATCATTTGGCTTTCGTTACCCTTCGAGCAGTTGATATGGAGAGTCTGAATTATCCTGTACTGGTGGATTCTTACGTGAATGTCTTCCCTATTGATGTTCTGGGTCTACCTCCTCATAGAGAGGTAGAATTTTACATTGAATTGTACCCCGGGACGACACCGATATCTACACTAGTGTATCGGATGGCTCTCGTGAAGCTTTGAGAGCTTCAGGTACAACTAGAAGACTTGCAAGGGAAGGGATTCATTCGGCTAAGTGTTTCACCTTGGGAAGCCCTGATTTTTTTTCACCAAGAAGGCGGGTGGGGGCTTGAGACTTTGTGTTGACTATCGGCGCAAGAATCAAGTGACCATGAAGAACATATACCCAATCCTGAGGATAGATGATCACTTTGATCAGCCTAAGGGTGCACGGTGGTTCTCGAAGATAGACCTCAGATCACGGTATCACCAGCTCAGAGTACGAGAGGAGGATGTGCAGAAGAAGGCCTTCAAATGTCAATACAGCCATTACGAGTTCTTGGTTATGTTGTTCAGCAATACCAACACACCAAAAGTGTTCATGGGACTCATGAACATGATCTTTCTGCCATACCTTCATTGCTTTGCAGTAGTCTTCATCGATGGCATTCTTATCTACTCGACTACTGAGGAGGATCAGGCCTATCATTTTCAAGTAGTACTGGACACACTCTGAGAGTACCAGCTTTATGGTATGCTCTCGAAGTTCCAATTCTAGATCCAAGAGGTTCACATTCGGAGACATTTCATATAGGAGGCTGGAGTTGCAGTAGATCTAGTGATGATTGAGGAGGTACTTGCTTGGGAGCCATCCAGGAGTGTGATAGAGATACAGACTTTCCTGGGATTGGACGGATACAACTGGAGGATTGTGCTAGTTTTATCCATAGTTGCAACACCTCTATCAGCATTGATGAAGAAGGGGAAACACTTCATGTGGTCGGAAAGATTCCAGTAGTGTTTTTAGGTGTTAAGGCAGAGGCTGACTAGTGCCACCTTCTTGAGGCTACCAGATGAGGGTGTAGGGTACGTAGTATACAAAAACATATCAAGGATTGGGCTCGGATGTGTCCTGATGTAGGAGCAAGAAGTGATCACTTATGGTTCTCGACAGCTGAGACAACATGAGCAGTACTATGATACCCATGAACTGGAGTTAACAGTAGTTGTCTTCACCTTGAATGTGTGGCTACATTACATTATGGGAAAGCATTTTAAAGTGTACTCTGATCACAAGAGTCTCAAGTATATATTCAATCAGAAGGAACTTAACCTAAAACATCGACATTGGATTGAGTTCCTCCGAGAATATGACTTCGAGGGAGTCTATACTCCTGGGAAGTGGAATGTTGTCGAATATGCACTCAGCATGAGGTTAGGTACACATCTGGTAGGTGAGGCAACAAAGCAGTTAGCCACTTTTCATATATCCTTTGTGAATCGGGAAGGAGAAGCTTTTCTTCAGTCTCTTACAGTCACTCTCCCACTCCTTTAGTGAGTCAGGGAGGTGTAACGTGGGGATGCTGACTGCGAGGCTTGATGTGCTTAGATATCCACAGGGCATGCGCCAGATGGATTTTATGAAGGTGGGGGTCACTCCATCCTCTTTAGAGGATGTACCATGGTACCCGTATCACTTCAGAAGGACGTTTTGATGGATTTAAACACATACCCTCTAGCGGTGCATCTAGGAGTGGCGAAGATGTACCAAGACCTCCGAAGATAGTACTAATGGCTGGTAATGAAGAAATTAGTTGCAGAGTTTGTCCCTCGGTGCCTTACTTGTTATCATGTGAAGGCAGAGCATCATGTACATGCAAGCTTGGTTTAGCCTATAGAGTTCCTAGAGTGGAATTGGGATGGGATATGAATGTACTTCATGATAGGACTTCCACATACATCCAGGTGTCATGACTCGATTTGGGTGATAGTCGACCAACTCAACATGTCGGCCCACTTCATACTGATCAGAGAGCAGGGATCAGTAGAGAGATTGGGATGCCTCTATGTGCAAGAGATTGTGTGATGTAACCTCGAAAATTGTCACTGATCGTGATACAAATTTTACTTCTCGACTATTAGAAGGGGTTGTAGGAGGATTTTGGGATGTAGCTTTTATTGAGTACCTCCTTCAATCTTCAGACGAATGGCTACACAGAGCGTACCATTCAGACCCTTGAGGACATGCTGCGTATTTGCATCCTCGACTTCAGTCGTAGCTGGGAGGATCACTTGCCTTTGGTGGAGTTTGCATAAAATAATAGACATCACCCCACCATTGGGATGGCACCTTTTTAGGCATTGTACTGGTGAACTTGAAGGTCACCTTTGTGCTGGACTGACCTAGGGGAGTCAGCACTAGTGGGTCCAGAGATGGTACGAGCTGCCGCAGAGAATATACAGATCATCCAATAGAAAATAATGACTGCACAAAGAAGGCATAAGTCTTATGCCAAAAAAAGGAAGAGACCTATAGTGTTCAAGGATGGAAACCACATCTTTATATGGGTCTCACATCGATGAGGTTTGTAGAGAATTGTGTGAGGCAGAAAGTTATCATTGTGTTTTATCGGACCCTTTCAGGTTCTCAGCAGAGTTGGCGAGGTGACTTACTTCTTAACTCTTCCACCTCAGTTGCATTGGTTTCATGACGTCTTCCACGTATCCCAACTGAGGAGATACGTGCACGATACATTCCACATCATCGACCATGGAGAGTTGGACATCGATGATGGGGAGAATTATACGGAGGTTCCAGTAGAGATTGAGGATCGACAAGAGTGGGTCCTTCATGGGTGGTCGATACATCTGGTGCACATTCGTTGGAAACACGAGGACCTACAGAAGAGCACATGGGTGTTGGAGGCTCAGATTTGTGCTCAGTAATCCCTCTTGTTTTCATATTTTTGTGTTGTGGATTATGGGGATGTAAAGCCCAAAGGTGTGGATAATGTAATGACCCGAAATTTCCATGTAATTTTTGTCAATATATGTGAATTTTAGGAGTACGAGAAAATTGACGGCCCTTGATTCCAAGTCACTGTGTGCTCATAATGAATTTCTGAACTTTTTTCACATACCTTTAGTAAATGTGTGAGCTGGTTTTGGTAACTTTTGAACCGGTGCTTGGAATGAAAATCTGAGGGCATCGTTGAATTCGCAGCACCGGTTTTCTCTTATGGAGACTTTCACCTCGATGGTAGTTGGTCGAGGGTGAAAGTTAATTTTTGGGTTTTTTAATGAAATAATAAAATAAAATAAAATTCTTTAACATTTCATTTTATTTTTATTTGGATCTCCCCATGTAGATTTTTAGAGGTGGGGACCACTAGAAGTGAAACTCCCTTGTGAGGATATGGTTGTGGGGATCACCTTTGCCTAACCTCCCATGTGGGTTATGGTGGGGGGACCACCTGAGACTTAAAACCCCTTGAACTCCTTTACCTCCCTCTTAATGGGGAGAAACCTCTTGAGCTCCCCCAATTAATTATGCCAACTACCCCCTTTAATTAATTTAGCCAACCCATCAATTAATTAATTAATCTATTTTGAAATTATGCCAACAAACATAATAGATAACTTGTTCTATTATGTGGGATACCTTTCATTTGGGTGGAATTGGGGAGAGAAGAACTATTGGGAGAAATTTCTCCAATGACGAATGAACCGACATTCGAGGAAACACTGGTGTCACCGATGTTCCTCTATTCCCAACGACATCTTTTCTTTCCTCGAGGCCTTCTTTAACGAACCCTCGATGTAGGGTATTATTTATGAGTGATTATCACATACCATGTTCTTCCCTTCTAAACTAAGAACGTGAATCAACTCTCGTAAACTGGTTGATCTGTGTATTTTTTCTTTTGTAGGATTGGGAATAGTGATTGATGAAGGTTGTGGGGATTATTGTTTTTAAATATCATCCATTCACATTCTTGATAGAAATTTGTGAACCACTTTCAACCACTCTATCGTGGAGGGTACGGGCCAAACAAACATGGACCGACCCCTCTGTTGTTCTTCTATTGTTTGTTCTTCATGATAGTGATGGCACCTAGTGCCTGCGTTTGGCACTGGTGGAACACGAGAACGGTGGCTAGCACCACCTCCAGCCTTGACAAACACAACAATTCCACCCTATATCTCCACCACCCCGTAGCCCCGCCGCAACGTCCGTGGCCCCGTCGCACCATCCAAGGCCCCACCGCACCACCCCACGTCCATCGTCGCCCCGTGGCATTGCCATCCGTGGTCCCACAGCTCCACCCACGGCCCCGTCGCACTGCCCGCGGCCCAGCCACACGGCCCGACACCCATCGCTACTCGTGGCCCCACTATGCCGCCCCGTGGCCTCGCCGCTCGTGGCCCCCTGCGCCGCCTCGTGGTCTCGCCGCCGATGGCTCCACAGTGCCGCCCCGCAGCTTCGCCGGCCTCAGGGCCCTGCAGTAGCACCCAGTCGGCCAAACCACCGAGTAGGCCAGGCCATACCCCGAGGGTCGGGCCGGGTCGGGCCGGGTCGGTCCTACTGAGTTGGATTGGACCTGGACCCACTACGTCCCATTTACACTATTTTGGCCCTAACATGGCATAAGGCGTCCGTTTGACGAACCCTCAGCAGCGCTGGAAACCATGGAGTGAGACGGTCCCTTTGGTATACCCCCCATGAGATTTTGATATAGTTGAGATATTGTCGGGTTGGATTGAGCACGAATCCAACTGGGTCCTCTGGACTAAAAGGCTAATAACTTACAGACCGGGAATCTGATTGGTGTACCGTCTATTCCGTTGAGACCCCCTATAATGCGGAGATTCATTGAGATAATTCTTTATGGGACATCGTTGAAGTTGGGGTGTCGACATGTGGCTTGAGTAGAAGACACTCCCGGAGAGAATCAAGCCTAGTGTGGGAACCCAGTAGTTTGCTATGACTTGAGGAAGAGATCCTTAATTGGTTTGTGATTGAGGGTCCCACAAGGAACCGCAATAGGATTCCATGTGGGACTACCCAGGAGATCCTGTGTGGGACACCACCTAGCAATCATGTGTGGGTCAGCACCTAGCAATCATGTGTGGGTCAATACCGAGCGATCCTATGTAGGTCAGCACCGAGTGATCATATGTGTGTCACTACCAAGCGATCCTGTTTGGGTCAGCACCTATAAATCCTATGCGGGTCTGATGATAATTAAAGATCCTTCATGGGTTTTCCTCTTAACAGAGTAAGATGATTCAGTAGTTACATATAATCATCTCTACTATTGTACCTATGTCATACCAGGTGTGAGATGAGTTTGTACTAGTGTGGTACTTTCCTTCGTGGTAATACCTTGGTGGTATTCTTCTGTGTGGCTTACCTATGTGGAACATGCCTTTGTGGTTTTTCATCCTTTGTGAAATAGTTGATCTTAGGGCTTGGGAGTTTGACTCCATTTTTTCTCTCATGATTGAGATGGTTTTACTTGATAACATAGGTATATGTATGAGCATATACCTATGTAGGGTTGTCAGTTGTTTCCATCATGTATGGTTTATCCTTAGTGGATTTTGTGAGACCTTGAGGGTCTTAGGGTACCTACAGAGAATTGTTATACTCACCCCTGCATGGTCTATGCCCGCACCCTGTTGTGTTTGGTGTAGACGACAGACAATGCTGAAGGAGGACGAGAGTACCAGGAATAGAGGTATCTAGGAGGTGGACGTTAGACGAGGCGAACCGAAGAGATGGTCGTTCATGGGCTATACCTAACCTTTGGGTAGGATTCGTGGTGGATGATCTTAGATCTTCTTTTCACCTATCAATTGTCTTGTGATTTCCAGTTTTACTTGTGCATTTACTGTTGGTCTTGTATTCTAGCCCCTTTTACATTTAGCACTCTTTTGATATACAGTTTACTTATTGTTCGTATCATTTTGTGTTATTGGTTGTGTGTGATTATAGGTTATAAAGGAAATGACATCCCAGTTTTAGTTAATACGCCTTTCAGTGCTCGTCGCAATCCCCTGGACTATGGAAGGAGGGCATGGGGTAGTCATGGCACGGTCCCTGGGGGACGAGTCGTGACAAGATCTCTTTCCATCAAAAAATCCACCAAACCAACACCTAATTAATTGTAGTATACTAAATTTCTGATACTAGTCTCTATAAATTATTTGATTGAATCTAATGTAATTATTATCATTAACTATATGAAGGAATCCTTTCAATGGTTTCTCCAAAAAAAGATTCACTCCCTTCTTGGTATGTCTTTTCATAGCTGTATTCATATCTGAGAAGTATTGAATGAACCATCTATAGTACCTATATTAACTGAGGATGCTCAAGATATCAAACACATTCAATTGGAATTCCAAATACATTGAAACCTATATATTCTCGTTTTCCATAAAAATTCACAGCCTAGAGATCACTAGACCAAGGAAATGTACATACTATATCCAAAATTGAAAATTTTAGATCCTAGATTATATTCTATATTCTCAAAGAATTCTAAAAACATTCTCCTTGTATCTTGAATGCATCTAAAAGGTTAATGAATTTATAAAGATATCACTAAAAAACCACAATGAAATAGTTTTTATATGACTATAAGATCCAATTCATCTGATCCATGAATATGAATAGATAATTTTTCAACCCAAAAGGTTTGAAATGATACTCATATAGTCTATATATACTCATGAATACCATATTTGTAATTTTATTCTCTTACACCCATAGATAGTGGTATCTTGATCATATGTCAATCTTGGAGAACCATCGGGATCCTCAAGACTAACTATAAAAGTAGCTGATCCTCAAAAATATGTATTTTTTATTCATAGTCACTATGTATAAATTCCTATAATCAAAAACTAACTAATGTCTACCATTCACCATCTTAGTGAACTACACTAGAGCTCCTCAGGGAGATGTGGTCAGTCCAATAAAACACTTTTCTCTAAATCCTCAAAGGTTATCTTAAGTTCCTTTAACCTAGAAAGTTCCATATGATATTGGGGAGTCAATATATATGGAATCAAAATATTGATATCTTTGTAAAAATTAACTCCTTAATCATTAGTATGTCTTGAAAATTTGTCCGGGAAGACATCCTAATAAAGGTATGTAACATGAAGCAAAAGGAAAAAAACTACTGTTGACTCTGCTAGTAGTTACAATCCTGCTTCCCTAGATAGAATTGCTACAATATGGTTTAGGTCTGGTCATAACCTAAGTAATCCAATATCTCATTCTCCGTAAATCATATATTTACCCACCATGGTATTTATATTGATAGCCATATTTGATAGTAGTTGATGAGCTCTTAATAACATGTTAGCTAGTCTATACTGAAGATCACATCAAATATTGTAATTAGTAAGATCATAAATTTCCACCAATTTCTATATCCAACATCTAAAATGTGACATACAGAGCATAACTAGAGAGGATACACTTTCATTGAAAAGTGTTCATGTGAAGAGAGTAACTCATATGATATGTTTACCAAAAAATCACAGCCAACAATAACATGGGTAGATAAGAAATAATTACTATTTATAGTATAAAAAAGTGTTTGAAGCAATAATATATGTAATCTGAATTGTACACTTAATAGTTAATGGAACCTCACCACCATTAGTAGCAACCAAGTCCCTTACATTACTCAAACCCACCTCAACTCCACTAGCACATCATTGAGGCCCAAAGCATAAATTGAATTCCAAATTTTTTAGAAACTAAATCTACAATTTAGGACCCCATCAAAATTCCTAGGTCACAACACACCTCTTCCCCAAACACCTATTAGTAAACTTCCACATTTCCATAAATAAAAAATTGGTAGATTCCCTATTGTGTCACAACTACAACACTTGATATGTGGTCTTATGAACATTTTTATAATTCTCACTATATCTATAGTTGAAAAACTAAGGGATAACTCCTTCCATCTAGGGGTTTGTAGAAAATATTCTCAATCCTGATAGCCTACCATCAATTTTCATAAAAGCCTACAAACATTCACTTCTTCTTACTAGATAAGGTACCTACTGTAGTACTAGAAAATATGTTATCTAATCCATTGATAGCTTGGAGAAGGTCTAATGCTATGTCCTCCTCTAGAAAATTCTCGACCATCAAGGCCTTACAAAGAACCCATGGATATTTATTTATTTCAAATATCATTACTTGGCTCCTCAACACCGATTAGAGGATGATTTGGGCATTTAGTAGATCATTTATAGACAAAAGAAATGTGATTTAATCCAACACCGTAAAATGAGCAATGTAAGAGGACACCATCATGTGTCCCTACTAAGGATTTATAAAATCTTTAGAAAGTAACAAATTCAATATATGTGGGAAGAACTCCATGAATAATAGGTATTTGTAGGTACCCAATATAAGACCCTCATATCATCATACATTTTTCAAGTCACTCCACCAACTCCTGGGGTGTACCTAAAACATGACTGTATCGAAAATTACACATAAATCTTCCAGGGTCATAAATATATCAAATATCCTCTAAATGGAACCCATCCAGTCCTCAACATTCTGAGGGAATGCAGTTCCCTAGAAGGTTATAAGAAACTGGACCTATAAGTCCCATTAATTATTTACCATTTTCATTTATATTCCTTCACATTGAACATGAATGTTTTAAAAGACTCTTTATTTTAGTGGTTTTTCCCACCTGAACCAATTGAATAGGAAAATTGTCATGGCCAACTATATCACTCTATCCCTCTAGGGGTAGAAACTAATTTCCCTCCTTAGTTAGAGTATCTTGAACTACATCAATTGTTGTTCCTCCCACACATTGCATATGTGTCATTTTCTATATTACCAATGTTTTATTAGACCATTTATATCATTTTGTTTTTATATAAACCTAAACAGATTATAGGACCATATAAGGGAATTATATGGAGAGACTATAATTGGATCCTATATTCAATGATAATTCATAAACCATGATGTTACTATACAAATCACAATCCAAGTTCATTATTCATATAGATTAGTCACTATCATATATATATATGTATAAAATTAAGAATGATCAGGTTTAAAAAATCTCAATGTAAGAATAATATATCATAGAATAAAAAAGAACCTATCATGAAATTTAATTGAATAAACTACCATGAATACAAAATAACTGATATATATGACATTTGATCTTATATGCCTAGTCATGATGCATGTATGTTCCCATATCCGATAAACAATGATATTAAAACATTCATAAGATTAGTATGAAACTGAAAACCCATTACAATAATAGTTTTCCAATCAATCGTAACTCAGAGTTCCATTGTATAAGAGTTCCCTAAGAAATAAAATGACCCAAAAAATAGAGTTCCATATAACCTAACTCCATGTACCATTCCACAAACATAATCAATAATAATGAAATTGAAAAAAAATACTTTGATACCACATTTTAACAACCCAATTCAAATCTCCTAGTCAGGGATGGAGTGCCACATGACCTTATGCATGCATCCTCACGTGCAATAGGTTTTTTACTAGTAGTGAGTGTGTGAATATCATTAAGGGGATACTATAACCACATCATATAAAGACAAATTTCATACTCAAGATCAAATATAAATAAATGTCACATTGTATAATAGATGAATTGAATAATATGATGGTATAGTAGATTACGTGAAAAGTGTCACAAAAAATTAAAGTAATAAAACATGGACCCCCAAACTGGTAGGTCAGAAGATTTCATGACAAGTAAAAGAAAATTAAATAGAAACAATATGATAACAAAGTAGAGTTTTTATTGGTACCACATCCAAACCATATGTTTTGTATCATTAGAAACCTATCAGTCTTTCCTTTCCCTTTCCTAGATTCTTGATCCAGAAACCCATACACACATCGAGATTTCCATGAAGGGTGTTAGTATAAACCTATTTCAGCACCACTAATTAATCCTCAATAAATGTTCACAAGCATATGAAGTGTATTTCATGATAATAATTAAATACACAAGTATGAAAAAATCAATCGTGAGTTGATCGGTTGTTCACAAACTAAGAACCAATAACCCTAACTATACTACCATCTTCTTAATTTTGGAAGAATACTCTTAATGGGAGTCATGAATATGGTCTTCCATAGAACAACCACAAATATATTTGAGCAGATACATGCCTAGAAGTCTCTGGTAAGGTCAAATGGCCATCATGCCCCATCTTAGTCAGGGGTAAAGCCACACTGATATCTTACCCCATCACTTTCATGTGTTAGGCTACATGGTTATCATATCAAGCCATTTCCTTAGGATTAGAATCAAGGTAGTCACACCAATTCCCTATGACTTTTTCTATCATAACCATCATCACATGATTCTCCAGTTACCCTATAAGGGGTAACCATTCAATGGTGTTCCACCAATAATTTACTACTTGAATAAAATCCTCTAATGGTCATATATTTAAACACATATGAGAAAAAAATAAAATATCTACTTGAGTATCATTAACCTCTCATACAAATATGTGTGATCAAACAAAACCATAGTTCTCAAGGGATACACATAAAAAAAAATGTGATCAGAGTTGAACATGGTTTTCCTAGTTTCAACTGCACACACACGTGATCAATATAAATAATTATTCAGCTTATATAAGAATAAAAAATAATTACATTCCAAAATTAAGACTAGAGAATAGATTCCAGATTACCCATAAACCTATATTAACCCCATGAATCCCTCTATAAGAATGAATTTCCCTTATATGTTGGTTATTAAAGAAAGAACACCCAAATATTCATAAGAGAATCATCTAAAAATTGTTTGTTTCTAACGAAATCACAAGAGTAAGAGGATAAAAAGATTAATATATGGATGAGAAGAGTATAAAGAGTATTAAACATCCTTTATATAGGACCAAACATGTTCCCATTAAGAATTGTAACCCCAACTGAGAGATTAGTAGTAGAATCATTCATTTCAAAAATTGAAACAGCAATTACCTTCGCAGGATGATGCCCACCATGTTTGTAGTGGCCTAAAACATACTCATTTCATGAAACTCAAAATAGAGACCCACCATGGCATAGTTTTAAGACAATTCATATTTTTAACCCACCATTCCTTCCCCCATAACGCAGTAAGGCCAAAATAATCATGGTCTATTGGAGGTCTAACAAAGCTACACACTCGAGACTGCATCTTACTATGCATGTTTTGGTCATCCCATTACACATAGGTGGTCCCAAAGTATAAAATAATTTAGTCCATGATCTGTTATTGTATATTGTGTATCTTATAATATCCAAAACTCTATTTAGGATATTAAAAGACTCTGAAAGATCCATGATCTAACATAACCTATCACATTTCTCAAAATGAGTTCATTGTGATTGAAAAAACACAAAAATTAACCTAAAACGATCATCATTAACTTTTTTCTAATGATTTTTCTAATAGAATATTAAAAAATATATTTATAATATAATTAAAACTTCTATAGTATCATTAAAAATATATATTAAAAAATATGTTCATTTATACATATTTTACAAGAATTTTAAATCATGTATATTGGTAAACAGATGGTGAAAACTGAGAAAACAAACACTCTAGAATGATGAAATTGAACTCAATTACTAATCAAAAATACCATAAATGAACTCAATAAAAACATAATGAATAATATTAAAGTTTAAATGAATTTTTATTTGTTATTTAATGAAATAAATGTGATTATATATAATATTAATGTGCATAATCCAGCCAGGCAGAAGTTAAAGGGAATTCTTGAACCCAACTCTCTTTCTTTGGGTCTTCCCACTCTCACCCCATTCTTAATATGGAGATTACATTAATATTCCTAATAAATTATTTCTTCATAATTATCATTACTTATCTAGGATATACGTGTTACAAATATGTATTTTAAAAAAAATTGATGATTTTTATAAAATAACTCTTTCTTCAAAAAATATATGTTTTTTCTCTTCATTTTGTTTTTTCTTCTCTAAAAATTAATGATTCTTGTACCAAGTATTGTATTCCATCTTTCTTTCGGGGACACCAATTTTTATTAATTAATTTATTCTTTATGAAATGAAACCCAATTATTTCCATGGTTTATTTTATGTCCAGGATTGATATATGTTTTATGTAGAAAACATGATAATGTAAATGTTATGATGTGATGGGTGTGCTTGGAGTAATATAACGCATGTGAATGAAATGATATGATGTGTGCACAAAAAATTATATTGCACTCCAATTAATTGGGTAATTTAATTTATCTCATTATAAAAAGGGAAATTTTTTTGAGCATGATGATAGCTTCCTTCATAACTATGTGTGGAAGTTTATGACTAAGTCATGATGTTTCATTTTTATCCATTTCCAAATTCCAAGACATTTATGAATTATTCCTCCATTTATTATAATCCTATTCATATGATATGATGATAATGATTATTCTCATCCCATAGTATATTAATTCATCCTCTTTCTAGAATTTTAGATCACCCATTTTTTTATGTATAACCATTGGGTATTACTTATACTATGAAGAACGCGATCGATAATAGGAAGAATGAAAAGAAGGAATTAAATTAATGTTAATGTTTTATTTGGTTAATGTTATATATGTTCAAAAAATTCCCAATACACTGAACCTTTGGATCGTTGTTGTGTAATGATTTTATGGTTTTTGTCTATAAAATTATGTAATATTCATGTAAGAAAAATCATGGTCTCTACAGTTGGTATCAGGGCATAGTTAAGTTAATTTTAGACTTATGATTAGAGAACCCCATTTTCAACCCTTTTTATGAGACTTAGAAAATGTAAGATCCCAAGAATATTTGTATTAGAAAAAATTTACACCTTGGTATCCCACAATATATGCCTTTAGACATCATTAAACAACAGAATAAATTATTTATTCTTCACATTTTGAATTATATTTTCATATAACCTTTTCTATTTTAGAAAATAGTGGGATTCAGGAGAAACCAAGCCAGCACCCTATGAAAGGGAAAGCACATAATTTTACAGAATGAAATCCTCAATGCCTTAAAAGGTGGAATTTAAAATTTGATAGTGATTTTTACACAACTGCCTATTGTTCGGAATAATAACATAAATAATGTGGACTGTCATCCTTTAAAAAATAGTGAGAAACTGCCTATCGAGTATTTTTAAGGGACAACCAACAAATTTTAGTGTATCTTCTGGTCCACTGCTCACATAATTGTGGGTCAACTCAATGTGGAGGATATTTTTTATGAATAACCATTCTGAGATAGACAATGTGCATCTAGACATTTATCATCAAGATACTGAGGCCAAAAAATGTTGGGCATTGATTAAGAACACGAAGCCGAATGAAGATATTAATGAGATGGAGTGGTAAGACATTAATATTATTTTTCATAAAAATAAATTCCCCTCAAATATTCATACAAATATGGGGAGATAATTCATAGAGATAAATAAAAAGGAAGAGAAATCTTCTTTGTCCTAAGAAGAATATTTATCATGGATTTCAAGGAACAATTATGTTTTTTAATCAACAATGATATCGTAATTGATATATTCTTTTGTAGATTTAAAAAATACCTTATAAATAATCTTAAAATTAAATACTTTTGGAGTTAAAAATATATTATTCAACATTCTCTAAAAGTGTATATGGTTCCTAGAGAATGGCCACATGGTTATGGTGATATGAAATGAATGATTGAGTTTTAATTAGGGGGTCTATGGAGAAAGGAGGAAAGAAAACACAACCACCCAGATTTCAAAAATATAGGAAGAAGCATCATGCAAACTATCACAAAGGGATGAATAAATGCTTCATGTGTTGGATAGAAGGGAGCCAAGCTCCTTATTTTCAAAAAGATTCGAGGAAGCATGGAAATGTGTTGGAGGAAAGGGGAGCACCACCCATCGTCCAATGTTACTACTGTAGGGACAAAGGACACTCTGCAAGATAATTTACTGAATCTCAAGACCCTCAAGGTAACCTATATCAGCTGTCACCAAATAAAAAGGAGCAAGGCAAGGATTATTTCATCCCTTTTGTTCAAGTGGAGCATGAAAATGATATCGTATATGGTACACTTACTATTAACTAATGAATAAAAAATTTCATACTAGATTACTATTCTACACATTATTTAATATCTTTTATATTTTCTAGAACTATTGAATCAAATAAGAAAAACCATGTAGTAGATATATCTATAAAAACACTAAGTGGTTAAATCATTGTTACCTTTGTGTAGGAATATTCTTTTGTTGGCATACGTGGGATTATATTTCAAGAAAATATCATGATAAATACCTTTGAGTAATTTGAAAATATGATGGAAATGGATTGGATATATTTTTAGAGATAACATATAAACAATTAGGAAAAGGAAACAAATTTAATATTCTAAACTATCCCACGATCCTGTACAAATGCAAGGAAGATCATGAATGTCCTTTGGAAAATACTTCAACGGATCGGGTGTTGATTCCCTGTGAAGAAGCATAACTCACTCAAATGGTTTTAGAAAAGGATGGTATCAACCTAGGGTAAATTTCCATTGTGAGGGAATATAATGATGTATTTACTAAAGAGTTACCTAGAAATACCTTAGATCAGGATGTAGATTTCTCAGTAGAAATCATACCCAGAGCTAATTATATCTCAATGTGCCCGAATATAATGGCTCATATAAAACTTGAGGTGTTAAAGAAGTTGCTACAACAACATTTGGAAAAAGGTTTCATATGCTTTAGTTCATCACCTTAGTGTCCTATCATTATGTTTTTCAAGAAGAAGTACGGATCAATGCAACTTTGTATTGATTATCGAGAACCTTACAAGATTACTATAATGACCAAGTATCCTCTTTCAATGATTAATGACTTGTTTTATCTACTATAAGGACCTCAGTAATTTTCAAAAGAGGATCTTATTTATGGATATCAATGGATAAAGGTTATAAATGGAGATATTCAAAAGACTATCATCCATACAAGTAATGAGTACTATGAGATTCAACGGATTCCTTTCAAACCAACTAATTTCCTAACAATATAACAACCATTATATTTATTACACACTTAAAGAATGATTTATTACATAAAAAATCACTTAATAAAAAGTAGAATATTGAAGGGTATATTGTCTTTGGGGCTTAGTAACATTACATTACAACTTAAGACATAAAATTTAATATCTTTATTGAAAACTTCTTTTACATGACCACAACATTACTTCATACTTAGCATTGCATGGGATAACATGATAGAATACATAAGAAAGGGTAAGAAATAAATCAGAGTGAGGTAGTAAACAAGTAATTACATGGAGGTAAAATACATGTTAGGTATTATACATATCAATGGAGCATAATAGAAACATGAACATAAAGACATGATATAGCATGATTATCATAACATGGAAATGTGCCAACAACATACAACATAATATTAGCATGATCCAAGGATAATTTCACATGGATTAGAATAATTAAAACATAATTGAACGTGAATTATAATCATTAAATCCTCATTTAACATGGAATATCATGATACTAAACATTATCGAATGCATTGGAGTTCTATTAAGGTGAACCTTTCAAAATCATTTTATCTTTATGCTTAATTGTGTCACATAGATCATATAACATGGATTCATTCATCATCATCATTTATTACATGATAAAGGAATGTGAAATTTATACAAGAATGTATATATATTAAATATGTACATGAGAATAAATTTTAATATCCTTTGTAGATAAATGGGTATGACATCACTACATGGTGATTTATGCATGGAAGATGGCGAAGCAATTTCGGCAGCATAACGACATCATATAAAATTAATAACTTGGTTTTATGAGAGATAAATGGGTAAATCATCATTTATAACTCATATATAATGTAATGGTATCATGGAACACAATATTAAAACATAAAAAATGGAATTTAGATACATAATATAGAATAGAGTCTTGAATGGAAATAAGAAGAGAGAAATCACATACGGAATTTAATCATGGTAATAGGTGTATACGGAAGGGATTAATGATAGATAAAGGGGTATATAATCACTAAAACATTGGTAGAGAAGTAAATGGGAGATTATAAATCATTAAATAACAATTTTAATTGAAAATAAAATGGTGTTACAATGTAAAGAATCCTTGATAAAAATGAGTAAGGAAAGAATGTAAGGTTCCCTCACAAGAGTGTGTGACTTAAAAAGTTTGGAGTGGAAATTCTTGAGAGCTTATGTCACCATGGGAGGATTATATAGAAGTTATGGAAGTGTAGGTACATCATAAAAGTATTTTTAGTGAATATAAGTGGGAGTTTGGTGGGTTTATATAGGAAATGAGTGGGAAATCTTTAATATTTCACAAGCTTAGGTTTTAGAATTTATTTAGTTAAATATATAAAACATCGGTCCTTCACATGGTTTTATCCAATGATTTATTAAAAAGTGGAGTTTAAAACATTATTTTATATGAAAAATTTCCTAACATAATAAAATATTTATCTTGATTATGTGGAGGAGAGTCACACTCTCATGGAAATTAATTTAAAATCATATAATAAATTATACATTTTAAAGGATTCACTAAGTATTTATAAAATAATTAAAATATTCAATAATCACATTATTTTAATGGGAAAAAATATATTGGTCTGATAATACCCATTATAGTATTTAAAACATCATTTTGGGGTCATTATGATGTCATAAAACACATATTTTATTTATACGGTATTTAATTTTTACCTAAATATTTGACTGTTACATATAATTATGAAAAATTAACCATTGGATAATTTCAAAATCCTGATTCCTAAAATAATATTCCTTTTATCTAAATAGTTTTTTAAATATTTGAATTTACACTATTAAAATGAAAACCTATATTTATTGAAAATTCATGGGTTTTGACAAAAACAATTTTCAAACCATAATAAAAATCACCTTGGACTTCATAAATGTTAAATAATAATTTATTATTCATAAAATTTATTTCAAAATAATATCTTATTAAATTATTCACTATTTATATAATTCACTTATTCCTTAAAATAAATTATTTAAAAGTACACATTTTGTTTTATTGTATAATGAATATAACTCTTATCAAAATGGTTATCTAATCATTTATAGATAAGGAAATGATATAATTATCATTTATAAGAAGTTTTTTATAATATTATTAATAAATTACTCTTTTTAATATAATAATGTATATATTTTTCAAAAGTACCATTTTTACTCAAAAAATCAATTTATCAAATTCAACATTTTTTAAGAAAGACTATTCCTATAATGGAATTGATAGAATTAGAATTTTTTTTATAAAAATTTTTTATACAGTTAGTAGCTAATACCTTATTAAATAACCCCTTATATCACCCGCATAAGACCTAATGGTAATTTTTTCTATGGTGACAGACTCTTGGGATGGCTCAGATAACATCTCTTGGGTGGTAATCGCTATAAACTTGATCTTCTCTCGTAATCTATTACGTTCAAGTATAATGACTTGAATCTCATCTAGGGATTGGACAAGAACAAATCCCAGGGATGATAACTCCTTTCACTGCTCTGAAAAATGAGATTCGTATTAACCATGTCTACTATATGAGGCTATCCTCTCCATTGTCGGTATCGAATGGATTCTATTTAGAAACCTTATATTTATATCATTTGTTTGATCACTATTAAACAACTATATTATCAACAGTTATGATACATAATGGTCATTTAATCCCCATAATAAAAAAAATTTATGTGTTTTCTATACCAACAAGAATGGTATTTTTATTAATAAATGATCGGTTTATTACAGCATCCCCCCATTATGAAATTTCACCCTCAAAATTTTCTTTTACAACACTATAATAGATTAGGGTAACTCTGCCTTCTCACTTCCCCAGGATCCCACATTACTTCTTCAAACATGTGGTTCCACCAGAACATCATGATGAGGGGAATCATCTTATTTCGTAGAATATTTCCCAATGATCTATGATATTAAATGGATTCTCTTTATAGGAGAGGTCATTCTTTAGTAGTACAACCTCTTGATTGAGTACATGTGATGGGTTATGGATGTAATTTCTCAAGAGTGATTCATGGAATACATCGTGTACTTGAGACAGGTTTGGTGGTTGTTCTTGTTGACATGCCCATATTTCTAGGTGATCAAAGATCTAAAAAGGGACAATGTACCTTGGACTAAGGATTACCTTCTTCCCAAATATCATCACTCTCTTCCATGGAGATATTTAGAGGAAAAAAATATCTCCAACATCAAACTCTTGGTCATGTCGATAGTTGTCAGAATTTCTCTTTTGTCGGCTCTAAGTAGCATTAGTATGTTTTTGGATAGCCTTAACCTTCTCCACCATTTCTTTAACAATTTTAGGACCTAGAAGTTTTTTCTTCCCAAATTCATCCCAACATGTCTATGTTCTGCACCTATTCCCATAAAGGGAGTCATAAGATGTGATTTGGATGCTTGAGTGGAAACTGTTGTTGTAAGAGAACTCAACCAGAGGAACATGTTGATCTCATCCTCTTTTTAAGTCCATTGATAATTCTCTCAGCATTTCCTCAAGTGTATGGATAGTCCGCTCAGTCTAGCCATCAGTTTTAGGATGATATTCTCTACTAAATCTCAGCTAATTATTTCGGGTGTGTTGGAGACTCTTCTAGAACAAAGAGGTGAATCTTGATTCTCGATCGGATACAATCGATAGTGGTTATCCATGCAGGCTTACCTCTTCTCAGATGTATACCCGTTCTAGTTAATCAAATGATAAATCCTCTCAAATTTCAATGAAGTGTGTAGTCTTTGTCAGATTATGCATAACAACCCATATAGAATTGTTTCCTTTGGGTTTCTTCCGAAGTCCAGTGACAAAGTCCCTGGTGATGTTCTACCATTTTCATATTGTCGTGGATAATGGTTGTATCATCCCCTTATACTTATAACTCTTATACTAAACTTGTTGACATACCATACACATTTATGTATACTCAGCGATCTACTTCTTCATGATATTACTCTAATAATTCTCTTGGAGATCATGATACATCTTTTTGTTTCTTAAGTGAATGGAGAAATTTGAACTATGTGAATCATCAAAAAGTTCATTATTTAATATTGGATTTGATGAAACACATATTCATAACCCAAATATAAAAATTCCTTCCTCATTAACATTGAACTCCTTGAAGTTACCATTTTTGATAGTTTCTATATTCTTATGAATTCCAACATCATTATTTTGAGCATCCTTTAAACATTCCAAAATATACAGCTGAGCAATAATTTGTGAAAGGGTTAATTATCTTCCATTATTTTTTATTCCCATTACCATCATCATAAAATTTATGAGGATTGGATCCTTTTAAATTCTCTTCAATGGTAGAATAACATGGCCCTTTATACTTAGAGAATCTTCCAACTTGTTCACTTTCCCATGGTGGTAATGGATCAAAAAGTAATCGACATTGATCATCTCTAACCATATTCATTGGTGCATATTTAACTCTTTCTCTGGGAATATATACATGTGGATTTTTGTGATCCTTATATAGTTCACACTTCTCCCCAATAGGGTAATGTCGCTAAATTTTCAAAGTGATGATTGTTGCAGCCAACTCTAGATCATTTGTTGGATAGTTCTACACATGAGGTTTTTGTTTCCTTGAAGAATATGCAATTACCTTTTCATCTTAAAATAACACACAACACAGTCCCTTATTCAAAGCATCACTAAATACCACAAAAAATTATCCACTTCTAGTTAGATTGATAATGGGCATAGTGATAAGTCTCCTTTTCAACTCCTTTAATATCTCTTTGCATTCATCATTACAAAAAATCTTGACTACCTTATGAGTGAGCATAGTAATAGGGTTTGATAATGGTGAAAATGTTCACACCAATCAAGGTTAATATCTATCTATCCCAAGGAAGCAACAGATATTCATCATAGATGTTGGCCTCAACCCTCCCTCAATTTCATTTTTATTTGATAGATCCATAGATATCCCATTTATTAGGATTATATGACAATATATTGAGACTTCCTTCAACTAAAACTCATTGTTGCTTTAGCTTTCATAAATATTCTCCTTTCGAAAGATCTCTAGTACAGTTCTTAGATTCTCCTTATACTCATTATTGGTTTTGTAGTATATAAGAATATCATCTATAAATACCACCAAAAATTTACCAATGTAATTTTTGAAGAAACGATTCATGAAGTCCATGATGATTGATGGAAAATTAGTGTGCCTAAAAGGAATTACTATGAATACATGGTGCATGTACCTAGAACAAAAAGTAGCCTTGTGGATATCCACCTTCTTCAACATTAGAGGGTAATATCTCTGCCACAGATCCACCTTAGAAAAGTATTGTGGTCCATGTAGCTAATTGAACAAGTTAGCAATTCATGATAGATGATACTTGTTCTTTATTATGATTTTGTTGAAATCATGATAATCAATGAAAACGTGCATTGACCTATCTTTCTTTTTGATGAACAGGACGGGTGCACCCTATAGTGAAGCACTTTGGCGTTTAAACACTTTAACTATATTCACCTATAGTTGTTTCTTTAGCTCCTAAATATCTAAAATATCCATTATATACATAGTCTTGGATATTGGTAACACCCCAGGTATAAGATCAATCAATAATTCAAAATATCTTCTAGGGGAAGGCCATGCAATTCATTGGGAAACACGTTAGTGAATTCCCTCATAATAGGAATGTCTTCGAGGATGGTTGATTCCTTAGACACAATCTCCTAAGAATGATATGTGTGATCATAGGGTAGTAATATCTATGACTCAGATGATGGTGCTAAATAAAATTCCTCCTCTTCCTTGGACTTGTACAGAATCTGGGGTCGATCTTCCATAGAGAGAGTGATATCCCTCTCACATCAATTAATGTTGTCTCTATATAAGTAAAGGCAATCCATGATAATAATTTCATGAAATTCCACCAGAGGGAGTATGATGATGTTCTCTTGGATGTTCAATCAGAAAATTGTGATAGGAGATGAGATAAATTCCTATGATGCAATTATTTCCCCATTTTTTGTTCTCTATGACATCTCAACATCCATGGTTTTTTCCTGGTGTTTTGATTGTTATATATAACATTATGGACGTAAAAGAATGCATAGAACCAGAATCAAAATGTATGGTTACTATTTTAGAATGAATAACTAGGTTATCTATCACCAATACATTGTTAATATTCACTATACCAGTAGTGATTAAAAAAATCTCCCCCTTTCTTCCTTGTAGGTACATGGTTTCCTCTAAAAACCCTCGAATTAGAAATTTGTTTCGAAAAGTACCCTAGTTTTTTGATGTTTTTGAAATGTAAAATTTTATGAGGGTTTAATGGAGTGTTCCCCTCCTCCATCGTAGTGATGGGATTTTCATTTCACAAACTATGAGCCAGGTTCCGTTATCTTCCACACCTAAAGAATTTCATCATCCCCTTTAGACAATTTTTGGGGTTCTTCATTATACACCTTTAGAAAGTGGTGATCTATAATTTCATAGCACAATTGGATTTATCCATTGGAATTATCGAATTAAATTATAATTTTAGCTTCTTATACTCATGATACGCTTAAGATTCATTGATCTCCATTTCAACATTGGGGGAAGCTCGGAAAATTTCAATATAGCTATCAATGTCATTGATCACTAGGCCTTTCCATTTGATAGCATTTAGCCCAAAAAAGAAGCGGTTAACCATACCTTTGGGGGTAATGACAATGAAGGAGGTATATCATGAAAGGATTGTGAAGTGTTCCTTGTAAACTTAGATTGATTCATTGTATTTTTTCTTGCGGGAAAGGAAGCCCCTTCCCATCTTATGTTGGAGCGTGTGAGGAAAATATTTATCAAAAAAAAATCTAGAAATCTTACCATTACAACACCTCCAAATCTTCCTCATACTATGTCTTTTTGATGAATGTCCATGATTGATCAGAATCTCCCTCTATGTGATAAGAAGCTATAAGAACCTTCTCTTGTTCGGAAAATTGAACGATGTAGAAGAGCTTTTCAATGGAGTTGATCCATTGTTCGATGATTGGGGGATCAGATTATCCATTTAACAGAGGAGGCCTTTATCTCATGAGCTCTTGATTATGGGTTATTATTTATTGGGGGGGGGGGTTTAAGTTCTTCTTGACCCATGTTTATATTCAAAACTTGAGTTAACATAGAGAGTATCGTGGCAATTTTTTCGATGCCCACACCCATCAGATTGGGCATCTTATTAGAATAGTCATCACATTGATCTTTACATCGGTTATTATCCTGAGTCCTCCAATTAATGACCATTGGATAGAATAAAAGAAAAGTTAAGGGTGTATATTTTAAACTATTATAAACATATATGGGTATCTAATAAAAAAGGGCAAAACATATACATTAAATTTATTTCATTAACATATGTATTTATAGGATTCAATATATGTTATCCATGACAACTTCGAAAAATATATTTGTAGGGCCATTTTTTATTGCATTAATAATGGTTCACACTAATATTATTAATTTACCAAAGAATATCCCCTTGGAGTGTCGAACCAATAGTGCATAAAAGCCTATTTTTATGAGCTAGTTCCAGTTTGAGTATAGCTTAAAGTGGTTTTTTCGTGTTTTACCCCTTGATTCATTTGTTCTAGAGCCACCTATACTTTTTTCCATCCATATGGGGATATATTTTCTTAATAAACCACTTCATATATACTCACTAAAATTTGGGAATTATTTTCTTATACTTAGTATTATTCATAAGGCTTTCACTATAGTTTTATAACCATAATCCCAAAGATAAATAAACCTATCCACTAATTCCAACTATAACAAACAACCTATTAATTACACATTTAAACTTGATTTATTACATAAATTTTAACTTAGTAAAACAAATAATATAAATATTTCTAGTGTCATTGGGGATTATAAACATTTCAAAATATTTAGTACAAAAAATACGACAACTTTATTGAAAACTTCTTTTACATGACCACAACATTCCATCATACTTAGCATTGTATTAGATAACCTGAGGAGATACATAAGAAAAATTTGATATATAAATCCTAGTAAGGGAGTTAAAAAGACATAACAAGAGGAATAAAAAACATTTTAGGAAATATACATATCAATGGAGCATAAGAGAAACAGGAACATTAAGGCATGATATAACATGATTATCATAACATCGAAATATAGCAAAAACATACAACATGATATTAGAATGCACCAAGGCTCATTGCACATAAATTATAATGAGTAAAACATTATTTTACATGAATTACAATTAATGAACCATAATTTCACATGGTGTATCATGATATTATAATTTACCCAATACATTGGATCACTATCAGGGTGAACCCTTCATAAACATTTTAATCTCATGTTTAAGTGTGCCACATAGATCATATAACATGGATTCATTAATAATCATCATGTATTCCATGATAATGTAATGTAGAATGCATACATGAATGTCTATAATCTATAATTACATGATCATAATGGTGAATACCCTTGATAGTGAAATGGGCATGGTAATCACTAAATGATAATTTTGGCTTGTAAAATCACAGAGCAATTTCGGGAGCATTATAGCGTCATATAGAAATTCATAAATTGGGATGATGAGAGAAAAGGGTGTCCCCCATAATTTATACATGTAATATAAATTAAGAGTATCATCAAACATAATATCAAACATATGAAATGGAATTTATATACATAATATAGAAGAAATTATTGATTGGAAATAAGAAGAGAGAAATCACTTATAGAGTTTCATCATGGTAATGAGTGTACATGGAAGGCCTTAATGAGGGGAAAGGGGTATAAAATCATTAAAACATAATTGGGGAATAATTGGGGGAGTTTGGAAATGATTCCCCAAAATTTTTAATTCAATATAAATGGGTATAAAAACATAAATAAACTTGGGAAAAAATTGGAAAAGAATGAAAGGATCTCTTACATGAGTGTGTGTCTTTACATGATTGAAGAGGTGTTTCTTGAGAGAATGGGGATCCTAGTGAGGACTATAGAGTGGGGAGGGATTAATGGGGAAGTTATAAAAGGATTTTGTGTGTATAGAAGTGGTATATTGGGTGGGTTGGTATAGGAAATTAGAGGGGGATACTTTAATATTTCACAGACATAGTTTTTGGAATCTGTATAATTAAATATTCAAATCCACAATTCATTATACTGTTTTTCCCATGGTGTATTCCAAATATGATTGAAAAACATTATGTTATATGTAAATTGGTATAACATAATAAAATATTTCACTTGCTTATGTGGATGTGAGTCACACCCTCCAAGAAATGAATTTAAAATCATAAAATATGCTATACATTTTGGAGGGTACACAATCGTTTTATAAAATTAGTAAAAAAATAACATTATATTAAATGGAAATCATATATTGGGAATAGAATACCCATTTTATAATTTAATTCATTATTTTGGGGTCATTATGATGTTATAAAACACAAATTTAATTTATACGGTATTTAATTTTTAACTAAAAATTAGAGTATCTCAAAAAATTCGGAAAAATGTACCATTGGATAATTTTTATTACATGGTTCCAAAAATAAAATACATTTTATATAAATAATTTTCTAAATATATTAATTTTCACTTATTAAATGAAAACTGGAATTTATTTAAAATTCATGGGTTTTGATAAAAACTGTTTTCAAACCTGAATAAAAAATTACATTTCAATTAATACAAATTATATACAAATTATTTATTTGTAAAAGTGAATAGATAATAATTTTTTATTGAAATAATAATTATTTTAAAAAAATTATCAATTCCTTAAAAGAAATTCAATAAAAATATACTTACAATTTTATTGTATAAAAAATGTAACTCTACTCAAACTAGTCACCTAACCAATTAGAGATATGGAACTGATAAAATATTCATTTATAAGAATTTTTATTATAATATTATTAATAAAAAAATTAATACAATAATGTATATATTTCTCAAAAGTTCCAATTTTACATAAGAAATCCATTTATCAAATTCATTATTTTATAAGAAATATTATTCCTATAATAGAATTAATGGAAAAATATGTTTATCTTTAAAAGTGGATCAGACAATAAGTATGTAATACCTTATGACATAACCCCTTATAACACCCGCATAAAACCTAAGGTTATGGTGTGCGACGGTGAATGGCTCTTGGGAGCGTCCTGGATAACATCCCTCATGTGGTAATATCTATTAACATAAACATCTCCCATAGGTGATTTGGTTGAAGCTTAACGTGTTGAAGCATGAATTGGTCTTGGTCAAGAGATAATCTTATAGACGCTACCACATTTTTGAGCTCTGAAAAATGAGATTCATATGGTCTGAGTTTACTAGATGAGGCCATCCTCTCCTCTGATTGTGTCGAAAGGATTGTTTTTAGAAACTATAAATATATATATATACATATATATCAGTCATGTGATCACTGTTCAATAACTATATTATCAATGATAATGATACTTAACCGTCATTTAAACCCAATAAAAAGAATGATTTTTTTTTCTATTTCTATAAGAAATGGAATTTTATTAATAAATTATCTAGTTGTTACATGAAATATTCATGGTTTTGACAAATATAGTCTTTATACATTATCTCAATATATTTCTCATATTATTTATCGATTATAATCTCATGTACTCCAATAGAAAGGAGGAACACGAAGAATATATAAGGTCTGTTTTCAAGATATTAAGGAAGGGTAATTTGTATACCATGTATAGAAAGTGTCACATTTGGATGCATAAAGTAACATTCATGGAGAATGTGATCACAAGTGAGAAATATTTTATGGAACCCTGAAAAAAATAAATTGGGGAATGGAATATACCATATACTGCCAAAAAAATCCAAAGATTTCTTGGATTATCTACGTACTACTGATGGTTTGTGGGAAATATATCCTAATTTTCAAGCCTTAAAATTATGTTAACATTTAATGGGGTAAATTATGTCTATATGGAAGAATGTGAGGAAATATTTGATGAGCTAATGAGGAGGATGATCATTGCACATATACTCACATTACCAAAAAGTGGAGAATTTTTTGTGATATAAAATGACGTTTCAGAGAATATCCTGTTTTTTTACTCATACACAATTATAATGTGATACCATACACCTCAATGCAATTGACTATCCACGAGAAAAACTACCCTATGCATGATTTATAGTTAGTAGAAGTGATTTTTTTCCATGAAAATCTAGCGGCACAACCTCTATGTAGTGAATTGTGACATATATATCGACCATAAGCACCAAAATTATATATTTACACAAAATTATCTCTACATGATAGAAATTAGTTTTTTTGATAAAATAAATGACTACAATTTCTCTATTCACTATCATCTTATAATGGAATGCAAGGTATCTGATGATCTTAGTAGAAAAGAACCTGTTACTCTATCCATGCGGTGGATTGTGAAAGACCATATCTTGATGGATATAAAAATTATAAATTTAGAAAGAATAAGGTTATGGAATAAATTATACATTGACCAAATTATTTCTCAACCATAAAACTAATAGAATATTAAGGATAAATAAAGCGTTAATTCAGAGTTATAAAAGATGTTGATTTCAACAGAAGAAGGGATGTTGTATGAGTTCCACGTCCATGATGATGGTGCGATTCAGTTAGTGAAAAGAAATTGTGTGCCTTTATAACCTTGTATAAATAAGTATCTCTTGAATAAATCATAATTATCAACCATCTCTACCCAAACTAGGAGTACCATGAGGTATCATGATTTTCGAGAACGCTTCGGGTGGAATAACACGAAGAAAGAGATTGCGGAATATATCACAAGGTGCTTGATATGTAAGTGAGTTAATGTAGAGTGAAATAAGTCAAAAGGGATTATGAAAAAATAATATATACCCATGTGGAAATGGGATAATGTCCCTATATACTATGTCACTGTTCTCTCAATGAAATCTTAAAGAAATAATTCGATATGGGTTGTGGTGTACCAACTCACCAAGATTTTCCACTTTATCAAATTTTGGGATGATCAACCTCCAGAACTAATTACAAAGATATATGTGATGGAATTGGTCATATTTCATGGGGTCCATTCTCAATAATCTTTAATTGTGATCCAAGGTTCACATCTAAACTATGTGGAAGTCTCCAACACGCCTTGAGTGCTTAATTGAATTTCAACATGGCCTATCTCCCCCAAACTGATAGCTAATATAAAATGACAATTGGGATGCTATAAGTTATACTATTTTCATTCTCAATGGAATTCAATAGTATATGGGATCACTATCATACATTAGTTTAGATCTTATACAATAATATCTTCTACTACAGTTTTCAGATTACTCTACATGAAGCTCTATATGGAAAGATATGTAAAACACAAACCTATTAGGATGATGTGGTTGAACAAAATCTATGTGGACCTGATATTTTACATGAAATGAAAATTAATTTTCAAGCCATCCATCATCATATTAATTATTCTCATAGTTGAAAAACGAGTTATATTGACAACTATAGAAGGGACATGGAGTTTGAAGTTGGATAAAAATTCTTCCATTGAATATCGCCATGGAAATGATCCATGATGTTTGGAAGCAAATGAAATCATAGCCCAAGATACATAATTCCATTTGAAATTCATTATTTCATAGGAGCAATGGTCTATCATCTTTCACTTCCACCATTTTTGGCTCAAATTCATTATGTGTTTCATGTATCTCTCTTGATGAAGTACCTTTTAAATCCCCAACATGTGCTGAACTCAGAGGTAGTACAATTAGGGGATCATCACTTATACGAGGATCAATCTGCAATTATTATGGGCCAAAGATCCACTGGTGAAAATGGAGACTTTCCCAACACCTTTATACCAATGATTTGAAAAAACCATTGGTATACTATTTTTACATCACCCTTTCCCAATGGTTTGAACAAAATATAGGTATACTATTTTTTGAATCAACCTTTCCGAAGAGTTTGAGTAAACAATTGTGAAAGATTTCATTTTTCTAATGTATAACAACAGGTTTTTTAAATATTTTAGTAAAGTCTACTTTTTCAAACGGGTATTTTAAAACCATTGGGGTGGTTTTCCAAAAAATACCATGAAGATCTAGTTCCCCCATCTATGTGATTGCTTCCCTAAACTGAAGCTCTCATAAATATCTCTCTTTACTCTAGGGTGTAACACTCCTTCCACCAAATAGGTCCATCTTAAATCAAGAAATTGTTTACGTATACACTTCAAATATCAATGTCATACCATTGTTTTAATGTTATGAATATATTTTTTTTGTTTTTTCTTTTGATCTGGCCCAAACCATAGGTCTGTGCGGTCTGTGGCATAATATTCTCAATAAGTGCACTTTGATTTGTTTTCTGTTTTTGTTCAAAATTTAATGTTTCGTGATTTTTTGAATCACGTTTATTTTGAGTCTTCGTATCCTCTCCTTCTATGTATATTTTCTGATCCATATGAACTAATGGAGGTGTTGGTGATATGTATCCCCACTCAAAGATGGTAAAGTGTTTGTTTGGTCAAATTGTCTTGAGGTGGGTATTGGATATAAGGATGGTTCATACAAAAAGATTGATGAAGGATGGGGTTTTGGTCTTGGTGGTTATCAATTTTTTTTGTGTGGTGATATGGTTGTTTCAATGGACATTAGTTTAGATGAAAATTGGATATGGATTATGAATTTATAGTTTTTGTTCATGGAATAATGTGAAGGGTAGTGATATGGAGGATGAACTTGCTGTTGTTTAGATGATGGATTGGAATCTTGATGTTGGATGTATTGGGTATAAGTAATTTTCACGGTATTATATGGTTATTTAATCCCCATAACACACCCACCCCAACCCCCTAGACACCCCCTAGATACCCCCCCCCCCATTGGACAACCCCCATCCCCCCCTTGGATAGCCCTCCCATGGAAAACCACACCCCCAAGAAACCCCCACACCCTTGGAAAACCCCAGCTAGACACTGCCACCCCCAGTTATAAGGCCCCATATTTAAACATTAAATAATATTTAATTATGTTAATAATTCCCCTTGATGATCATTTCAGGTTTAGTGTTTTAGAGAATTAGGACGTAACAATTACATTAAAATTCGAAAATTACAATGTAGACACTTCTACTATGCCCAAATTGTTTCACAAAATAAAAACTATTAAAAAGACATGTCTAGATCCCTTTATTAGATAAAATGACTTTACCTTGATATCATCCATGACCCTATTCATCTTTATATCCTGTGGAAAACATTTAAAAACATTGGATGACTATAAAAATCTCAGTAAGGGATATAAAATAAGGAAAGAAAACATTAGTCCATGAATATATACAAATCAATGAAATCATACTTTTCAATCTTAAAACATAATCTATTTAATATATCTCACAGAATCATAATATTTATGAATAACACATATAAATCATATATTATAAAGGTGAAATGTGGCATCCATAACATACTTACATTGTAGCGTTCACAGCTACATAGGGAGTTACACTTGGAATACCCATCATAGTATATTCCATAAATCTATTAGAAGAAACATTATCATTTACCTCTATCACGTTACTCAATGCAATGGAGAGCTATCTCCGGCTCACCCACCCTAGGTTTATTACGGAACCACCCGTATATGTAAAAAATTCCTAATAACCATAACATACTCATTACACATACAAAAAGCATAAAGGCAAGATAACATTTCCAATTTTCAATCACAATATATCAGTTCAAGGTATTGATGTAATCAATTCTTTATCAAACCAATTTCAACACCATCAAAAACATTTAATAAAGAGATTCTTGAATCGAAGTGTCCCATAAAACTTTGATGCTTTTAAAGAAATTAACACATTAAAAACATTAATTCCCATATAAATAAATCCTTAAAACCATTTTAAAAACATGTTCATTAATGAGAAATAATTATAAGAAAAAATATTTAAAATATTTATAACAATGTTTTAGTTAAAGAGTCCCTTATCACTTGATAAAGTAAATGAATAAGAATAAATACACACTAATATTAAACAAATCATATAATATCATGATAATTAGGATATTCATGATATAATATGTCAAAGGAAAGTATATACACCATATAAAAGCGAATTGTTGTTTAACAAAAAATAAGTCTTGATGGAATATAAATTGAGACAAAGTCCCTTACAATGATCGTATCCATATATTAAATATAAATCAATGGCATAATTATGTATGAAAATCAATAATACACCTAATATAAGTGGATTCTAAGTGTAAAACAATCAGAGTTCATTCACACATATTCAGAGAATGAAATTCTCTAAAAGTATAAGTTTAAACCAAATAATTGAAATTGGGTTAAGAATTTCCCTTAAAACAATTCGGCAGCCTAACATCGTCACTTAAAATTTCATAAAATGAGTGGATGAGATAGGAAAGGGTTTATCGTTACATGGACATAAAATTTATATAAATAAGTATATAGAAGAACATATCCCAACATAGGAAAATAGAAATTTAAAGGACATAATATAAAATAATCCATTAACGAAAATAGAAGGTTGAAAAGTTCCCTTATAAAGATAGTATAAATGGCATTAGAATTTATCATTTGGGAGATTATGTGTATAAACTATATATCCACACAACGGGTAGTGTAAATTTCAACATAAATAAATAAATAGTGATTCTAGACATAATCATAATCTGACATAATTAACAATTAGATAATTAACCCAAAGAATTGAAATTGGAATTAGAAATGCCCTTACCGATTTGGAAAATTAAGAAACATGCATTCCATGAAAAAAGGATCATAAAATGAAGATTAAAATACCCATAAATTAATGTATATTACACAAATAATATAATAATGGTCCACACATACATGACACGAAAGTAAATAGTGGAAAATATAGCATGAATCTCGAGGGAATAAAATGTGAGATGAAAACCCCTTACCTCATGTCTAAATTGTCTAGCATGTTCTTTGTTATTTATGAATAATAAACATAAGTTAATTTAAAATTGATTAAGAAACTTTTAAAAGTTTATTAATCCTTTTATATCTCTTATTATCATGTTATAAAAAATAAATAATTATTTAAGTTAATGTCAGTCAATTTTTCCATATTGGGTACTTGAGTCGAAAATGAACTTATTGTAATTCAAAATTGTCCATGTTGTAAAAATTCTATTGTCTCCAGAATGATATTCTCGATTTATATATTATATTTCTCTTATATATACAGTATATATATATATATATCTATATGTATTTATATTAGTACATAACATTTATATACAAGTAATGAAATTCCCCGTTCATGGAGATGGTAAGTCGTACGTACGCATGAACACTAATTTCAATTTAGTTGCATATTTAATAGAATGAATACATAATGATACATAGGTATATTATTATTACATTATAAAATCACAGTTTATATATGTTACATAAGTTCAGAAACACCATCCTTTATACATTCCACGTATGGCATGAACAAGAATTATCACTTTGAGGGGCGGTAGTCTATACATCCTCAAATGGTTTTTTCATATTTACCAATTATTGAAACCATAAAGTCTGATATAAATGAAAATACAGAATACTAGAGACAAAATAAATATAATATATATCATATATAAATATATTTCCATCATAATGGCCACCATGAGAGGTGGTATGAGATAATTGAAAATCATCGTTTCATGAGGCAGTTGTTTGCCGTCCAGAGAAACAGTATGTTCTAAATCTATTAGATGGAGGTGTGGGTAACTGTAGTTCGAATTATTATAATAATAAAAACCTAGTATATTAAGTATACTCATGTTATTTTGAAAATATTGAATAATAAGATCATAAGGAGTGAAGAAGTAAAATAAAACAAGAGACCTTGATGGAAGACATTACATCTAAATCAGGTAACTCCCATTGGATTAAAACAAAATGATTTATTGAAATTACTTATGCATAAGTTAAGGGTTCTATGAGTAATAGAGGTATTTTGAGAGATTATTTGGGTAGAGTATGGCTAAGACAACATGTTTGAGAGGTGTGAGTAATGGGTTATAGGGGGTGTCCTTTTATAAGAGGTAGGGGCTCTTTTGAAAAGTTTGAAGGTATTATATTATTATAAAATGATTTTCTATTTCAAAATGTCAAAACTCATTAATTTAAAATATCATATGAATATAAGTCGAAATAAATTCATCCAATAAGAATTGGATAGGTGTTGGATCTTTTTAATCTTTATCTTATTTATTTAACCCTTTGTTAACTTATTTAACTTTTACCTTGTCTTCTTGTATATTCATACTAAATGGTTAATATATTTACAATAAAATTCCAAGAAACCAAAAAATGGATCTTTAATGTCATTTTTAACAGCATAAATTTCATTTTACCTGTCACGACCCGTCCTCGGGGCCCGTTCCATGACTACCCCAAGCCCGCGTTCCATAGGCCAGGGGATGGCGACTAGCACCAAAGGCGTAATTCCCGATAACTGGGAAGGAATTGCCTTTATAAAAGTAACAAACGCCACAGAGTACAAGCGGAAGTAAAACACTAAGTACAAAGAGAAGTGATGAAGGGTAAATGGGCCAGAATACAAACCCAACTGAAAGTACAACTACAACTGAACAAAGTACAACAGAAAAATACAACAGCTGGAAGAACGGAAGCGGCTCCTGGGTCGTCCTCCTCAGATCCTACCTAAAGGGTAGGTACAGATGGCGCAGCTCCTGGATTGTCCAGCACGGATCCTACATGAAGGGTAGGTATAGATAGCGTAGCTCCTCAATGTTCTCGCCCGTCAACCTCCTCTGAGTGTCGTCTCGCTGCGAAGTCCACCTCCGGATATTGACTCGTCGTGTAGTCCACCTCCAGGTACCATCCAGTCCTCGAACACTCGGCCTCCGTCAGCACTACCCGTCGTCTGCAACCAACACAACGAGGTGTGGGCATAGCCCGTGTAGGGGTGAGTATAACGATACTCAGTAGGGACCCCGAGACCCTCATGGTCTCACTAAAACCAACATGGATAACCACAATGACGATCTCAACAGATAACCTCTACTTAGGTATATGCCCATACACATACCTAAGTTATCAAGTAACTCATCTCAATCATGAGGAAACACAAAGATTAAGAAATCAATGGATAAACACTACCCATGTATATGACCAAACATATACATAAGTTATCAAGTGACCCATCTCAATCTTGAGGTAAACACAAAGGTCATAGACTCAGCTCAAACCAGGATTTTCATTATCAAAACAGTAACTGCTGAAGAGCCCAGTCTTTGGAGTATACAGTGGTCCTATCACGACTCCGAGGTACTGCTCAGTAATCCAAGTCTCGGAGGTACTCCTCCTGTCGAGTACCATGGGTCTGCTGCCAAATACTGGGTGCTTCGTCCGCTGCGGGTCTGCCGCCAAATACCGTGTGCTACCCCTAATAGCCTACAGAGGTACTCCTCCGGTCGAGTATCGTGGGTCTGCTACCAACTACCAGGCGCTCCGTCCTCCGTGGGTCTGCCGCCAAATACCGGGCGCTCCGTCCACTGGGCTAGTCGACTCACTCCAAGTCGAGTCGATCAAGCAGTCGTCAGGTCTCAGTCGTCTACACGGTCTTCGTACTCCGTATGCCCATCTCCAGGAGGGACCGCTCCACGAGCTATTGTTCAATTCTCCATGTATCACAAATTCCCACTAAGATGTATCTCAATGGACGACCTCGTCATAAGGGTCTCAACACAACAGACGACGCGTCAATCGGACGCCCGGTCTGTGAGTTATTAGCCTTTTCGTTCCAGGGGCCCGGTTTGTTTCATGTGCGAACCAATCCGGCTGTATCTCAACTGTACCCCAAACTCCCATAGGGTATACTCATAGGGACCGTTTCACAAAGTGATCACCAACGCTGCTGACGGTTCGTCAAACAGACGTCCAGTTTGAAACATATCATCTTTTCCGTTCCAGGGGCCCGGTTGGATTTCGGGTACAATCCAACCCGGCCATACTTCAACATCATCCAATCCTCGGGCGAAGAATTCCAAAAGTTCTGTCTCATCAAGAGGAATTCAACAAAGTCAACGGCATGTCAATCGGACGTCCGGAGCTCAAGATATAAGCGTTTCCGCTCCGAGGGCCCGATTGGTTTCGTGTCCAAACCAACCCGGCCGAACCCAAAGTTCATCTAAACCTTGAATATAATATACCAAAATGACCGTCTCGGTCGAAGGGTCGCATCGTCGCTGATGGTGCGTCGATCGGAGGTCTACAACTCAAGATATGAGCGAAAAACCGTGAGGGGTCCAAAAACGGGGGGTCTGGGCTCGGACCGACCCGGCCCAACCCCACCTGGGTCGGCCCGGGACCGGGTCGACCCGTCCCGGGTCCGGGTCTGACCTGGCTGGGCACGAAACGGCTCGGGCAGCGCGGTCCGGCCCGGTCTGGGCGCGACCCGGCCTGGCGGTCCGGCCGGGTGGCTCGGCGCTGGCCGAGCGGCCGCGCCCAAGGAGCCGCGGCCCCCCGCGCGAGGGCCGCTCAATGTCACCGGACGTGACACAAGGCCACGTCCCTTGTTCCCCAGTTCCGCGCGGCCGCGAAACCTTGCTCTCCGCCGCGACTTCAGCCGCGGCGGATTCTTCCGGCGGCCCTCCGGGCGCCGCCGCCCCCGACCGCTGGTGCCGCCGCGCCGGCGTGGCACGCCGGCGGGGGCTTCCGCCGACCACAGGATGCGCTCCGGTGGTCTGATTCTCCTGCGGTCTTCGCCATAGATCATCCCGGGACCCGACAATCACTGCAAAGCCTTCAAAACACCTTCGCGGCCTTCCTCACCATCTATCGTCGATCCGAACTTCGACAGAAAACTGCGTGTTCTTCAAATCACCTCCGCAGCCCGCCTCACCATCGATCATCGATCCACACTTCGACAGTAAACCGCGGGGTCTTAAAATCGCATCTGCGGCCCCGACTCTGCCCGCGGTTTCGTTCGGCTCAACGGCACGGCGCGACGACGCCACACTTCTTCGATGCATTCTTTCTCGTGTCTGCACGGTGCCGTTGCACTCTGCCGCCTTTGTTCGTGCCGCAACAAATCAAACAAAAAAGAGGGAGGAGAGTCAGCCGTGTTCGTGCGGTCCGACCTCCTCCCGTAATGTTGGTAACAAGCAGCCCAAAAGATGAAGAACAACAAGGAAATTTCACGAACAAAATAGAAACAACCCAAACAGTTTTCTTTCCCACAACAGACTATTCCCAACTCGCAAGGAAAACGTTTGTGGATCAACTAGGTAATAAGTTGATCCGTGTTCTTTTTTGTTCTTTAGGAAGAAAGAAATCAAGGGATTAAAATCATTCTTAAAACATAATTCCCTAACTCAACAGTTGTCGTCAAACGTGATTTCGTCGCGGAAGAAGCGTCGTTGACGTCGCGGTATACGATGTCACGTCGTCGAACTCCGAGGGTTTGGCGTTCTTTGTCGGAGGTCAGAGCGGTCTTCGCGTTCTTCACGTTCTTCACGTTCTTCGTCGAAGAATAATGATTTCCTCCAAATATTCTCCATGCCACAAGTTCCAACAGAAATAAAATAAGAGTTATCTTATTTTATTAACGCACAAGACACGTTTGAAATTTATAGAAAAGAAACAAACAATTAATTAAATTAATTAATTGTAATGATTTAACTGCCCAATTAATGAGGCGTTTCTTATCCAGAAAAATGCACGGTTGAATTTCATTAAAGAGGGGTTTTCTCTTGTGCGTTACTTAGAGGAAAAGAAACGGTGGGGCTCGTGCGGGCCCCACATCACAAATATCCTACCAAGAGGGTAGGATATTTTGGATTTCACCCTATCCGCTTCAACTCATCTTAAGTAGCATTAAGTGGATTTAAGTGGATTTAATTGAAATAAAATAAAGTTATCACACCACTTTATTTTATTTTCTTCACTTAATCCCCAAAAATTAAAAACCACACCCGAGCAAACGAAACTCCGAAAAAGGCATTTCTAAGAAAATAATGGCGTTGTGATTCCATCAGTGCCCTCAGAATTCGATTCTGAGCACCGGTTCAGAAGTTAGAAAAACCCGTTTGTTCGTTCACTGAACGCACCTGAGCTAAACTTCAGAAAATGATTCCGGGAACACCGGGCCTTGGAATCAAGCGCCGTCAGAAACTGTGTTCTGGTAAAATCCCAAGGAAAATTTAGAAAAAAAAATTTCCTTTGAAAATTCTGGGTCTTTACATTACTCCCACCTCAGGGCTTTACATCCTCGTAAATCTTTAACACAAACTAGGGTCACAAAAGCGATACAGAGCATGCATCTGAGCCTCCCTCTCTAATGTGCTCACCTAGAGGTTCCCGTACTTCTAGTGAAAGCGCACCCGAGGAATAGACGATTCTCGTAGGATCCACCCCTGTCGATCCTCGATCCCCACTGGAACCTCTGTGAAAGTCACCCCATCGCCATCGTCCATCTCCCCATGGTCGATGATATGTGAAGGGTCGAGCACGTATCTCTTCAGTTGAGATACGTTGAAGTCTTCGTGCACCTGGTGCAACTGAGGTGGATGGGTCAAGCGGTAAACCACCTCGCCTACCCAGCCGAGGACCTAGAAAGGTCCATTGAACCTTAGAGATAACTTACCGCCTTGGCCACTTCTCCGTAAACCTCATCGAGGTGAGACCCGTATAAGGACGTGATCGTCATTCTCGAACTCAAGAGGCATCCAATTCCAGATAGAACTGAAACTCAAAACGACTGCTGCCACCAGGGTAAGGTTGACCGACTCAAGAGTGATCGGTCGCGCCCTCCTGTGCATGAGTTTATCCTGTGCTTCCTATGGTTTCCTTTTCACCGACCAAGGAAAACCCATTTCGACATCATAGTTAAACGATAACCTTATTTCCTAATACCATCAATCTGTGTATGAACTGTAATTTCCCAGTCCATACTCAAACCAACGTCGTATGTCCTCGATGCTGCCACCAAGAGATTCCAAACGAAACTATCACCTCGAGGGTATGACCACACCGTCAGCGTAAGTGTGATTATCGAGTCTCCTCCCAAGGTATCTCCAGACGTGAGGGTCAAGTCTGCGGCTTACCAGAAACTCTAGTTCTGGGACAAGATTCGTGAAAGCAAGGAATGATTCATATAATGTCTGTTACTACAGCAGCTAGTAGTAGATACCGACTTTCCCTTGAATCATTTTTAGAGCCATTGGGTCACACTCCTTGACCGCATGTAGTCACACTCTTCCTCTACCCTCCAGCTCCCTGAGCCTGGCGGGGATAACTAAGGCGGGTGGTTGTATCATGTTAAGATGTACACCACCTCACGCAGCTCTCCTAGCTCTGCCTCCACGTCTGCTACTTCGCAGACTCATCTCTCCTTAATGCTTCCTCTTCTTGAAACATTTAACACACTCGAGTCTCTAAGACTGGTGCCGGTTTCATGTTTCTTACTGCACTGTGCAGTCTTCATCCGCTCACGGATGATCTGCACCTGCTATGCCTACGATCTGGAAGAGCTTCTAAAATTTATCCTTTTCCGAAAAGAGAAACTCGGTCTCATCCCCATGGATGAACCACACCCATTGCCTAATACAGTCAATCCTGACATGAAGGATGCATTCATGCCATGGATGACGTCGTAAGGCCTCGACGTAACTACCAAGAGATCCAACTGTCACTCTCACCTCCAAGGGTCGAGTCACACTATCGGTATCAGTGTGAGGTCACTCAGTCTCCTCCAGTAGAAATCTTGAAGTTGAGGGTCAAGTCAACAGTTTTAACCGGGACCACTCAGTATCAACCAAACAAAAGGACAGGTAAGAAGACAAAGATAAGTGTATTTTTATTATTTCAGCTCATAGTACAAAGACACGAAGAAACTACAAACAAAAATCAACAAAACTAGAAGCAACATGATCAATAGCCTCCAGGTCTGGAGCTAGTCACGCTCCTTTCCATCTGCTTCTGGAGCTCCATGACAATAGGCCTCAGCTGCCTGATGCTGAGCTCTCCCAAGTCCTCATGTCCCCTGCGGTCGGGGTGGGCCTCCTAGTGGTGGTGGTGGAAACACCCCGAAGCGTCGTCCACCTCCAGCTGCACGGCCAGCTCCTCTTCCATGGCCGCCTGCTCCTTGCGGTCTGCCTTGATCGAACCTCTGCCTCTGGCTGGGAGGTTCTTCATTTAACTGCTGGTCATCTGAATGGCGGGACGGACAGTCACGCGCCAGGTGACCAATCCCGTCGCAAGAGTAACACTGTCCACTCTCAGCACGACTGGATCTGACTCCACCCTGGTCCCCCACACAACTGAACCTGATTCGTGCAGTCGGCCACCGGTAGGTCTGCTCCTCTTGGACCTCTGTGTCATCTGTCTACTGCCTACTGCAGAAGACTCTGCCACAAGCCGGCTAGTGGTGGGTCGTACTACTGGAGACTTCTCAGCAAGGAAACTCTCCAATAAGAGGGCTCTCTCCAACACCCCTTTCTGGGTTGGAATGCTGTGAGAAACAACAGAATCTCTAATCTCCCGCTTGAGCCTCTACTCGAAGGTTCGGGCCCTGAAGAACGGGTCTCGTACCATATCTGTGGAGAAGCGCGAGAGGTCTGTGAACCTCGCTGAAAACTGTGGCACTGTCATGATGCCATGCCGCAGCTGAAGTATCTCTTGTATATGCACTGCTCGAAGGGTGCCTGGTACAAACTATGCTCGGAACAGGCTCTCGAAGTCTGCCCATAGAAGTGTCACCTCGTCATGCATCTCAAGCATCAGGCTCCACCACCTTCCTGCTGCTGCCTGAAGAAGGCTGGCAGCAAGGATCAGCATGAAATCTGCCAGCGTCCCCACTAGCCTGAAGACTCTCACCACAGCCTCCAGCCAATCCTTAAACGCCTGCGGGTCCATCTCTCCCCGGAACCTGGGTGTCCTCTGGCACTGGAACTCGTATAGTGCGCTCAAGCGACATGCACCCTCTACTACTGGGGCTGGTGGCATCAGTTGCCCAACGGGTAGTAGTACCGCTGGTGCCCCCACTGGTGCCTCAACTAGGATAGGGCCATGTACTGAGGCCACGTTGCTCGGCAGGCTGTCAGTACGAACAACTCTCAGGGCTCTAGTTGGTCGTCCGCGGGGAGGCATCCTTAAAGAAACAAACATGACACGATCAAATGATTTATACATGGTGAGATGACCAGGTTTGAGCTGATATTTAAAAACTTATGGAAACACACACACACAATCATTGTTTTCGTGCACAAAGTCGGAAATCAGTTGTCAGGGTCCTGGTGTATGGATACGTCGGCCGCCCGCACCAACACTGGACTCCCTGAACTGAAAGCCACAATCGGTACTCTTAACACTATTGCATCACAAAATGAAAATATCAGAGTTATAAGTTCTGCGGTAGAACCGACTCCTCTAATACCAATTTGTCACGACCCGTCCTCGGGGCCCGTGCCGTGACTACCCCAAGCCCGCCTTCCATAGGCCAGGGGCTGGTGACTAGCACCAAAGGGGTAATTCCCAATAACTGGGAAGGCATTGCCTTTATAAAAGTAACAAACACCATAGAGTACAAGCGGAAGTAAAACAATAAGTACAAAGAGAAGTGATAAAAGGTAAATGGGCTAGAATACAAACCCAACTAAAAGTAAAACTACAACTGAGCAAAGAACAACAGAAAAGGACAACAGCTGGAAGAACGGAAGCGGCTCCTGGGTCGTCCTCCTCGGATCCTACCTGAAGGGTAGGTACAGATGGAGCAGCTCCTGGATCGTCCACCACGGATCCTACCTAAAACGTATGTATAGATTGCGCAGCTCCTCAATGTTCTCGCCCGTCAACCTCCTCCGAGTGTCGTCTCGCCGTGAAGTCCACCTCCGGATACTGACTCGTCGTGTAGTCCACCTCCGGGTACCGTCCAGTCCTCGAACACTCAGCCTCCGTCAGCACTGCCCGTCGTCTGCAACCAACACAACGAGGTGCGGGCATAGCCCGTGCAGGGGTGAGTATAACGATACTCAGTAGGGACCCTGAGACCCTCAAGGTCTCACTAAAACCAACAAGGATAACCACAAAAAAGATCGCAACAGATAACCTCTACTTAGGTATATGCCCATACATATACCTAAGTTATCATGTAACCCATCTCAATCATGAGGAAACACAAAGATTATGAAATCAACGGATAACCACTACCGAGGTATATGCCCAACCATATACCTAAGTTATCAAGAAACCCATCTCAATCGTGAGGTAAACACAAAGGTCCTAAAATCATCTCAAACGAGGATTTTCATTATCGAAAACATAACTGTTGAAGAACCCCGTCTTTGGAGTGTACAGTGGTCCTGTCATGACTCCGAGGTACTGCTCACTAATCCAAGTCTCCGAGGTACTCCTCCTGTCGAGTACTGCGTGTCTGCTGCCAAATATAGGGTGCTCTGTCCGCTGTGGGTCTACCGCCAAATACCGGGCGCTCCCCCTAATAGCCTACAGAGGTACTCCTCTGGTCGAGTACTGCGGGTCTGCTTCCAACTACCAGGCGCTTCTTCCACCGTGGGTCTGCCGCCAAATACCAGGCGCTCCGTCCAGTGGGCTAGTCGACTCACTCCAAGTTGAGTCGGTCAAGCAGTCGTCTACACGGTCTCCGTACTCGGTATGCTCGTCTCCGGGAGGGACCGCTCCACGAGCTACTGGTCAATACTCCAAGTATCACAAAGTCCCACGAATATGTATCTTAGAGTATGGCATCGTCATAAGGGTCTCCACACAATATACGGTGTGTCAATCGGACGCCCGGTCTGTGAGTTTTAGCCTTTTCGTCCCAGGGGCCCGGTTGGTTTCATGTGCGAACCAATCCGGCCGTATCTCAACTGTACCCCGAACTCCCATAGGGTATACTCATAGGGACCGCTTCACAATGTGATCACCAACGCCGCTGACGGTTTTTAACACCCCGAGCTTCCACGATACACCTCTCTTTCAATAATGCAATAGCTTGCATTGTACGCAAGTTCGAGTTCTAAAACACCGTGACTAATCAATGTAGCCGTTATGAATAGTAATAACCACTTTTTAAAATTATAGAAATCTTATATTTCAAAATGGAATTCATTTTTGTATTCGTAATATCGAAATTAGCCTATGTTGAATTTTTGGTATTTTTCTGAGAACTTCTAATTTTTTATGAATAGTGAAAAATACTTAAAAACAACTTTTTTAATCAAAATAATTTATAGTGATAAATTATACTATTTAGTGGTTTTAAAGTATAATTATAATATATTTTTACAATTTTATCCAATGGTGGTCATTAGAATTAATTTAACATTGAAATTGGACATAAACAATTGTTAATCTTTTGATATAAATTGTTTCTTAAAAACACGCTATTTGTTGTGACAGCGGGAATTAATTATAAAATTAATTAATGCAACTTATATGATTGGAATTTTTCAAAATAGACATCATTTTTTAATTCGTAATATCAATTATAGCTTTGTGTGAAATTTTGGCTTTGTTCTGAAAAACTTTAATTTTTGATGCATAGTGAAACCACTAAGTGGTAGTTAAATAACTGATTTTTCATTTAAATGAAATATTACCACTTTTGTGATTTGATTTTTAAAAATCTGACATACATGGTTTTCATTAAGAAGTAAAATGTGGTTCAATAAGATTAAAATAATTTTTTGGTGAATAGTAACTTTTAAGTTCTTAATCGCGATTAGAGGTAATTAGTGTAGTTTAAGGTAAAAATAATGTTTTTATAATATGAGATGAGCTTGACACTTGTCCTACTCCTATTAGATGAGACATGGCCGACCAAGACAACCCATGGGTCAACTTGGGGACCCCATGGAGCCACTTTAGTTAGAAAATGACATAAACACCTTTTATTTAATGTTAAAGTAAAAAATGACACAAACATAAAACGTTTTACTAAAACAATTTTTATGTGGGGTTAAACAAGTCCAAATTTTGATTATAAATATTCATTAGAAAGCTAAAAATATTTCCTACATCATAGTATTTTTTTTATAATTTTTATACATTAAATAAATAAATTATTTATGACATCATTATGATGCAGCGATGACCTCATTTTTTAACGATTTAAATAAAATGAGAAGATAATGCAAAATCCAAGGCTTACACTTGTCCAAAGCCTATTGGATGAAGAGGTTTAGAAACCTTATCACCTTATCCTCTAATTATATAAGTGTGGGACCTTTAGAATCCGAAAAGAATTGTGTAATAATGTAACATTTCAATCTTTCCAAAAGTGCCCCTCCTCTCCACTTATAAAAGGCCCCCACCTATCCCACCTCATTTACACTTTCAAGACATTTTTCTCGGCCCAAATCTGCCCAAATACTCTCCCAACATCCCCCTCTTACTCCTAGAAGCCTCACATTGGGAATAACTCTTCCCAAGGATGCCTTTGGCTCAAATCAAAAAGAGTTACCCGATTTTGAGGTAATGTCTTCTCTAATGTTTTTTTGTTTTATTTTTCTTCTCCAACCCCCTAAAATCTTTTTATTCATTTCTTTTGTAACAACACCAGTATCCTCAATATACTAGTATGTTGTTATAATATGGATTCGAGCTACACTTACACACACCTACATCTAATGGTTAATGAACATACAGTTTCTGTGGATGGAGAATTTCTGCCTCACGAAACGATGATTGTTCAAAACTCATATAACACCTTCAAAGGTGGCCATTAAGATGTCACTATTTTTATATATTATATATAATATGTTTATGTTTTACTTATGCTTCTGTATTTCTCGTTTATGGCATTCTTTATGATTTCCATTATGGTTAAAACGCGATAATTTCATTTTAGGAAGTGCGGACTACCGCCCCCTCAAAGTGATTTGAATCGTTAATGCCATATGTGGGATGTATAAAGGATGGAGTAAATGGTATTATACACTATATTATACTGGAATTATATTATACACTTACATCATTATGATTTAGTTCCATTAAATATGAAATTGAAATGAATGTAGCTTTCATGCGTACGTACGGCTTACCGTCTCCATGAACGGTGCATTTCATTTCTTACCTCTAAATGTTACATAATATTATAAATGAATGTATATACTGGATATATAAGATATATATGACATATAAATCATGAATATAATTCTGGATATAATGGATATTCTACCACATGAGCAACTTGTAATTATAAGAAGTTTATTGTTGACTCAAGTTACCAAAGATCGACAAAACGATCGTTATTAACTTGAATAATTACATAATATTCATAACATTGTAATAAGTGATATAAAAAGGATAATGAAATTGAAAATGGTTCTTAATAAGGTATATATTAACTCTAGTTTATTATTCAGGAGGTTAAAGAATGGTTGAGTCAAGTCGGACACAAGGTAAGGGAATTTCTTAACCCAACTTCCATTCTTTGGGTTAATCTCCAACTTTCCAATTATGTCATGATATTATTATGTATTATTTTGTATTTTTACTTTCTTTATGTGTAACTATAGTGAATACACATAATAGATCTATTTTATTTTAAAAATTATCTTTTTAATGACTTCGTCTCAATCTACTTTCATTGAGGCATATTTGGTTTTATACAAAACATTCTTGTATACGGTGTATAAACCCCTTTGACTTTTACGTTTATTCAAAAGGAATATTTTTTTATACGAAGCGTTTTACTAAACGACAAAAAGGGAATGTTTTTCTTTCCGTACTTATGCGGCGACAATGACTTCTCCGCCGCCGTGACCATTATTTGAGTTTCGGCTTCCTCTACAAGCCATCTTTTTTTTAATGAAAAATCAATACAAAGTTTTAACTTTCTTTTATTTTGGTATTGAAAATGGTTTTGAAAGCGTTTTTATTATATCAATGTGTTGTATTTATATCTTGTGATTGAAATGTGGAACTGTTATGTTTCATTTATGCATTTTTCATGTGATACGATTATGTTATGGTTTATGATATGTTTAAACCTATTTATATGAGGAATGAATTGGACTTAATAAGTGACGGGTGGAGCCCGCTATAGCTCCTCGATGCATCGGCAGGTCTCATGAGACAAACTAGTGTCTTGGCACGAGGCCTTGACAAAATCTTATTTGTGGTCTTGGCACGAGGCCTTGGCTACGTGGTTATGATAGTCTGGCATTATGCATTCCATCATTATGAAAGTGGTTATTGATATTGCATGTGATTATTCGACCAGTAGAATATCCATGTGAAGAAGTGAATGGCATTATCTCATTTTACTTTTGCCATATTATGTTGATGTTCAAGTTTAAAAGGCTTTTGTTTTAGTTATAAATTGCCTTAAATTTTTATGTTTATTTATGAAAGCTTCCGCATTATTGTTATCCTTACTGAGCATCTGAGCTCACCCCTTTCAATGTTTTAATATTTTCCAGGATGTGGAGAAGTATTTTATGAATGAACTGCAGGGATAGTCAGATGAGGATATGAGTGTGGACTATGAAGACTTTGTTATTAGTTTTTCACTTTATGATGTAATGTAACGTTTATGAATGTATCTAGTGATTCCAAGGCTACTAAACTAATCGGTCTTTCGAGACTTGATCTTTTGTGATCATGCCAATGTTATGAAGTAATGCACCGGCTCTGGGTAGCTGGGGTCGGGGCGTTACAGTTGGTATCAGAGGCAGTTTAGTACTAACCTTGGAAGCTAGATTTAGATAAACTCTGATTAGAGCACATAGACCTAAGATAGACTTTGAGGATTAGTATAGAAGAACTTCCTAGAATTATGGTATTGTAGAGATGTTATGAGTTTTCCGAGCAATACATCCCTGTCTGGATACGAGTAGGTAGAGGCGGCTCTGGCACAGATGTACCTAGGGGTAAAACCCAAAAACACCGCTTTGAGCTAGACTCGAACGGGAACTGGTGCACGACAACGGGCCTTGCTGCACTCTTGGTTACGACACTCCCGGGGGATATGCTTAGGATAATTCTCATTTTATTTACAAACCACTATGAAGGGTTATGAGTACATACTTCCTCAAAGAAAACATTTCTTTTTATCATTATGGATTATATCCATAAATAGTTCAATTTATGTAAAGTGTTTAACAAGTATGGAATTATGTATTTTGATTCATAAACTAATCTAGTTTATGCCATTGTTTAGAAATGGCGCCTAGTGGAAGGAATGAAAACCGTATCAATGCACGAACTCCGTGTAGGGATTTCCCTCCTGCTCAAGATAATTATTGTGGATCTGGAGATACAACTGGTGCTGATCAGCTTCTCACCATACTGGGACAACTCACGCAGGTTATGAATAATAACCTTACTCGTATGGAGCACCCTGATACGCAACGTGGAGGATCAATGCTAGACCGTTTCATGAGGCAACAACCGCCAACCTTCAATGGGAGTACAAATCCTATAGTAGCTGAGCAATGGATAAATTCCTTAGAGAAAATATTCCATGCCTTGGGGAGTAGTGAAAGGGAGAATGTTGTCATGGTAGTTTACCGCCTCACTGGAGATGCCGATCAATGGTGGTCACTAATTCAAAACACAAAGGAAGATGATGAATTAACAAACATGGAATGGCAGGAGTTCAAAGAGCTTTTCTTAGAAAAATATTTTCCTCGTGACCATCGAGCAGATATGGAAAGGCAATTTCTGAGTCTGAGGCAGAAGGAGGATGAGAATGTCGCAAAGTATGAGGCTAACTTTACAAGGTTAGCGAGGCATGCTTCCGATTATATACGTAACCCAAGGAGTAAGATTGATCGTTTCTTTGATGGGTTAAAACCATTTCTCCGTCGAGCTTTAGTATCACAATCCTTCTCATCATACGAAGATATTGTCTCGTGTGCTATCAAGACAGAAAAGGAATTCTCTAAGTCTTATGACAACAAAGTAAAGCAAGAGAAGAAGAGAACGGTGGAACAAGAGACAGATAAAGGGAAAAAGGGAAAGAAGGATTTTCCATTATGTGATAATTGTGGGAAGAATCACCCTGGTACTTGCCTAAAAGGAATGGGAGTTTGTTATAAATGTGGAGAAAAGGGTCACCAGGCTCGTGATTGCAAGGGAAAGAAAGAGGCTGTCAAAGTTGAATGCTACAATTGTAGAGAAACAGGGCATTATACAAATGAATGTCCTAAGCGTCAAGGAAACTTACCTCAGAAAAGGCCAAGGGATCAAGGCCAATCTTATGCTGTGACTACAGTTGAAGCAGAATAATTAATGTATTGGTGCTTTTGGACTCAAGGATTATATTCTGGCTATAAGAATAATGTGATATATATGGATTGTACTGCAGTACTTGTTGATTTCAGTAAGGTTTTAATATGATTAAGGTAATCATATTTTTAGTATGTGACAATAAGAGAAACTTTTCTTTGTTTGGGGAATCTGATGTTACAATTGATTTTGGAATTTAGAGACCTTTTAGAGAAAGTCTGGATGAAGGTATTTTGGATAACTATAAAGGTTGGAGTGGATTAAGTTGAACTTTGGATAGTATTGTTTAAGGTTAAAAAATTTATGAAGATTATTTTTGGAATAGTATAGTACTATATTTTTAGGAAAAGGACAACCTGCAGGGTGGGGAATAACCCATCGCGTCGGACAAAGCTGCAGGAATCGAACCCACAACCATAGTGCGACAAGCCTTTATTTCCTACCACTAGCCTACAGGAATTCCCTGGTTATTACAAAATAGTTTTACTAATCTAAATGGTATGTGTTAACATTTAGAACCTTATACAATTAGGATAAATAGAATATTTTTGAGTTCCGTTACCATTTGGAGTAAAAGTTGGGTTTGTGGTAAAAATATATTAACGAATGAAAGTATACATAACAAGTATGTATATTCCCTTACGTTCTTAGTAAATCTCCTAAATAAATTCCTCAACATTATAAAAGGTAACTTAAAACAAAAATGTTGTCGGTTAACTTTTCCAACTGGGGATTCAATGACCATTTAACCAATCACAAGTTTGTGATTTTCTTGTGGTTAAACTTTCTCCTAATCCTGTTTTCTATAACTCTCCATCAGACCTTGATGGTTTGTTTCTCCTCCATATCCATATTTTCATAGAATCCTATAATGGGCTATATCGGGTGACCTTTGTACTTATCATGCCTTCTTTTAATGTTATATATTTATTAACCTTATTTCCGATGTGGGTTTTCCTCAAAGGTATTTTCTCTTTTCAACCTTTTATTTTCAAAGAAAAATATCAAATTGCGAGGACGCAATTTATTGAAGGAGGGGAGAATGTAACACCCCGAGCTTCCACGATACACCTCTCTTTCAATAATGCAATAGCTTGCATTGTACGCAAGTTCGAGTTCTAAAACACCGTGACTAATCAAAGTAGCCGTTATGAATAGTAATAACCACTTTTTAAAATTATAGAAATCTTATATTTCAAAATGGACTTCATTTTTGTATTCGTAATATCGAAATTAGCCTATGTTGAGTTTTTGGTATTTTTCTGGGAACTTCTAATTTTTTATGAATAGTGAAAAATACTTAAAAACAACTTTTTTAATCAAAATAATTTATAGTGATAAATTATACTATTTAGTGGTTTTAAAGTATAATTAGAATATATTTTTACAATTTTATCCAATGGTGGTCATTAGAATTAATTTAACATTGAAATTGGACATAAACAATTGTTAATCTTTTGATATAAATTGTTTCTTAAAAACACGCTATTTGTTGTGACAGCGGGAATTAATTATAAAATTAATTAATGCAACTTATATGATTGGAATTTTGCAAAATAGACATCATTTTTGAATTCGGAATATCAATTATATCTTAGGGTGAAATTTTGGCTTTGTTCTGAAAAACATTAATTTTTGATGAATAGTGAAACCACTAAGTGGTAGTTAAATAACTGATTTTTCATTTAAATGAAATATTACCACTTCTGTGATCTTATTTTCAAAAATCCAACATACATGGTTGTCATTAAGAAGTAAAATGTGGTTCAATAATATTAAAATAATTTTTTGGTGAATAGTAACATTTAAGTTCTAAATCGCGATTAGAGGTAATTAGTTTAGTTTAAGGTAAAAATAATGTTTTAATAATATGAGATGAGCTTGAAAATTGTCCTACTCCTATTAGATGAGACATGGCCGACCAAGAAAACCCATGGGTCAACTTGGGGACCCCAGGGAGCCACTTTAGTTAGAAAATGACATAAACACCTTTTATTTAATGTTAAAGTAAAAAATGACACAAACATAAAATGTTTTACTAAAACAATTTTTATGTGGGGTTACACAAGTCCAAATTTTGATTATAAATATTCATTAGAAATCTAAAAAGAGTTCCTACATCATAGTATTTTATTTATAATTTTTAGACATTAAATAAATTAAATTATTTATGACATCATTATGATGCAGCGATGACCTCATTATTTAACGATTTAAATAAAATGAGAAGATAATGAAAAATCCAAGGCTTACACTTGTCCAAAGCCTATTGGATGAAGAGATTTCGAAACCTTATCACCTTATACTCGAAGTATATATGTTTGGGACCTTTAGAATCCGAAAAGCATTGTGTAATAATGTAACATTTCAATCTTTCCAAAAGTGCCCCTCCTCTCCACTTATAAAAGGCTCCCACCTCCCCCACCTCATTTACACTTTCAATCCATTTGGCTCGGCCAACCTCTGCACAAATACTCTCCCAACATCCCCCTATTACTCCTAGAAGCCTCACTTTGGGAATAACTCTTCCCAAGGAAGCCTTTGGCTCAAATCAAAAAGAGTTACCCGATTTTGAGGTAATGTCTTCTCTAATGTTGTTTTGTTTTATTTTTCTTCTCCAACCCCCTAAACTCTTTTTATTCAATTCTTTTGTAACAACACTATTATCCTCAATATACTAGTATGTTTTTATAAGAAGGATTAGATCTACACTTACACACACCTACATCTAATGGTTAATGAACATACGGTTTCTGTGGATGGCGAATTTCTGCCTCACGAAACGATGATTGTTCAACACTCATATAACACCTTCAAAGGTGGCCATTAAGATGTCACTATTTTTATATATGATATATAATATGTTTATGTTTTACTTATGCTTCTGTATTTCTCATTTATGGCATACTTTATGATTTCCATTATGGGTAAAACGCGATAATTTCATTTTAGGAAGTGCGGACTACCACCCCCTCAAAGTGATTTGAATCGTTAATGCCATATGTGGGATGTATAAAGGATGGATTAAATGGTATTATACAGTATATTATACTGGAATTATATTATACACTTATATCATTATGATTTAGTTCCATTAAATATGAAATTGAATTGAAAGTAGCGTTCATGCGTACGTACGGCTTACCGTCTCCATGAACGGTGCATTTCATTTCTTACCTCTAAATGTTACGTAATATTATAAATGAATGTATATACTGGATATATAAGATATATATGACATCTAAATCATGAATATAATTCTGGATATAATGGATATTCTACCACATGAACAACTTGTAATTATAAGAAGTTTATTGTTGACTCAAGTTACCAAAGATCGACAAAACGATCGTTATTAACTTGAATAATTACATAATATTCATAAAATTGTAATAAGTGATATAAAAAGGATAATGAAATTGAAAATGGTTCTTAATAAGGTAGATATTAAATCTAGTTTATTATTCAGGAGGTTAAAGAACGGTTGAGTCAAGTCGGACACAAGGTAAGGGAATTTCTTAACCCAACTTCCATTCTTTGGGTTAATCTCCTACTTTCCAATTATGTCATGATATTATTATGTATTATTTTGTATTTTTACTTTCTTTATGTGTACCTATAGTGAATACACATAATAGATATATTTTATTTTAAAAATGATCTTTTTAAGGACTTCGTCTCAATCTCCTTTCATTGAGGCATATTTGGTTTTATACAAAACATTCTTGTATATGGTGTATAAACCCCTTTGACTTTTACGTTTATTCAAAAGGAATCTTTTTTTATACGATGCGTTTTACTAAACGACAAAAAGGGAATGTTTTTCTTTCCGTACTTATGCGGCGACAATGATTCTCTGCCGCCGTGACCATTATTTGAGTTTCGGCTTCCTCTACAAGCCATCTTTTTTTTAATGAAAAATAAATACAATGTTTTAACTTTCTTTTATTTTGGTATTGAAAATGGTTTTGAAAGCGTTTTTATTATATCAATGTGTTGTATTTATATCTTGTGATTGAAATATGGAACTGTTATGTTTCCTTTATGCATGTTTCATGTGATACGATTATGTTATGGTTTATGATATGTTTAAACCTATTCATATGAGGAATGCATTGGACTTAATAAGTGACGGGTGGAGCCCGCTATAGCTCCTCGATGCATCGGCAGGTCTCATGAGACAAACTAGTGTCTTGGCACGAGGCCTTGACAAAATCTTATTTGTGGTCTTGGCACGAGGCCTTGGCTACGTGGTTATGATAGTCTGGCATTATGCATTCCATCATTATGAAAGTGGTTATTGATATTGCATGTGATTATTTGACCAGTAGAATATCCATGTGAAGAAGTGAATGGAATTATCTTATTTTACTTTTGCCATATTATGTTGATGTTCATGTTTAAAAGGCTTTTGTTTTAGTTATACATTGCCTTAAATTTTTATGTTTATTTATGAAAGCTTCCGCATTATTGTTATCCTTACTGAGCATCTGAGCTCACCCCTTTCAATGTTTTAATATTTTCCAGGATGTGAAGAATTATTTTATGAATGACCTGCAGGGATAGTCAGAAGAGGATATGAGTGTGGACTATGAAGACTTTGTTATTAGTTTTTCACTTTATGATGTAATGTAACGTTTATGAATGTATCTAGTGATTCCAAGGCTACTAAACTAATCGGTCTTTCGAGACTTGATCTTTTGTGATCATGCCAATGTTACGAAGTAATGCACCGGCTCTGTGTAGCTGGGGTTGGGGCGTTACACGGTTCGTCAAAAGGACGTCCAGTCTGAAAGATATCAGCTTTTCCGTTCTAGGGGACCGGTTGGTTTTCGGGTACAATCCAACTCGGCCATACATCAACAACATCCAATACTCGGGCGAAGAATGCCAAAAGTTCCGTCTCATCAATAGGAATTCAACAAAGTCAACGACACGTCAATCGGATGTCTGAAGCTCAAGATGTAAGCGTTTCCGCTCCGAGGGCCCGGTTGGTTTCATGTCCGAACCAACCCGGGCGAACCCAAAGTTCTCCAAAACCTTGATTATAATATACTAAAACGACCTTCTCGTTCCAAGGGTCGCATCTCCGCTGACGGTGTGTCAATACGAGGTCTACAGCTCAAGATATGAGAGAAAACCCGTGAGGGGTCTGAAAAAGGGGGGTATGGGCTCGGACCGACCCGACCCGGGTCCGGGTCCGACCCGGCTGGGCGCGACCCGGACCGGCCAGCCCGGTCTGGCCCGGTCTGGGCGCGACCTGGCCTGGGGGTCCGGCCGGGTGGCTCGGCGCAGGCCGAGCGGCCTCGCCAAAGGAGTCGTGGCCCCCTACTTGGGGGCCGCTCCGTGTCACCGGACGCGGCGCAAGGCTGCGTCCCTCGTTCCCCGGTTCCGCGCGGCCGCGGAACCCTGCTCTCCGCCGCGGCTGAAGTCGCGGAGTATTCTTCCAGCGGTGCTCCGAGCACCGCCGCCCCCGACCGCAGGTGCGGCCGCGCCGGCGCGGCGCTCCGGTGGTCCGATTCGCCTGCGGTCTTCGCCAGAGGTCATCCCGGGACCCGACCTTCACTGCAAAGCCTTCAAAACCCCTTTGCAGCCCGCCTCACCATCAATCGTCGATCCGCACTTCGACAGCAAACCGCGGGGTCTTCAAATCGCCTCTGCGGCCTGCCACACCATCGATCGTGGATCCGCACTTCGACAGCAAACCGTGGGGTCTTCAAATCGCCTCCGCAGCCCCGACTCTGCACGCGGTTTCGTTCGGCCTCAACGGCGTGGCGCGACGGTGCCACGCTTCTTCACCACGTTCTTTCTCATGTCAGCATGGTGTCATTGCACTATTCCTCCTTTGTTCGTGCCGCAACGAATAAAACAAAAAAGAGGGAAGAGAGTCGGTCGTGTTCGTGCGGTCCGACCTCCTCCCGTTATGTTGGTAACAAGTGGCCCAAAAGATGAAGAACAATAAGGAAATTTCACAAAAAAAAGAGAAACAACCCAAATAGTTTTCTTTCCTGTAACAGACTATTTCCAACCCGCAAGGAAAACGTTCGTGGATCAACTAGGTAATAAGTTGATCCGTGTTCTTTTTTTTCTTTAGGAAGAAATAAATCAAGGGAATAAAATCATTCTTAAAATATAATTCCCTACCTCAAGCGTTGTCATCGAACGTGAGTTCGTCACAGAAGAAGCGTCGTTGACGTCGCGGTATACGGCGTTGCATCGTCAAACTCCGAGGGTTTGGCATTCTTCGTCGGAGGTCGGAGCATTCTTCGCGTTCTTCACATTCTTCATTGAAGAAGAACGCTTTCCTTCAAATCCTCTCTATGCCACAAGTTCCAACAGAAATAAAATATGAGTTATCTTATTTTATTAATGCACATGACACATTTGAATTTCAAGGAAAAGAAACGAACAATTAATTCAATGAATTAATTGTAACGATTTAACTGCCCAATTAATGAGGCGTTTCTTATCCACAAAAATGCACGGTTGACTTTCATTAAAGAGGTGTTTTCGCGGGTGCGTTACATAGAGGAAAAGAAATGGTGGGGCTCATGCGGGCCCCGCCTCACAAATATCCTACCAATAGGGTAGGATATTTTGGATTGCACCCTATCCGCTTCAACTCAGCTTAAGTAGCTTTCAGTGGTTTTAAGTGGCTTTAAGTGAAATAAAATAAAGTTGTCGCACCACTTTATTTTATTTTTTTCACTTAATCCCCAAAAATTAAGAACCACACCTAAGCAAACGCAACTCCGGAAGAGGCGTTTCTAAGGAAATACCGGCGTTGCGATTCCATCGGTGCACTCAGAATTTGATTCCGAGAACCAGTTTAGAAGTTAGAAAAACCCGTTCGTTCGTTCACTGAACGAAACCGAGCTAAACTTTGAAAAATGATTCCGGGCACACCGGGCCTCGGAATCAGGCGCCGTCAGAAACTGCATTCTAGTAAGATCCCAAAGAAAATTTAGAAAAAAAAATTTCCCATGAAAATTCCATGTCTTTACATTACTGCATCTAATATTTTTAGGAATATTCTATCATTTAATAAAATATTAATTGATTTAAAACCTCATTTATGTCATTTTTTATACTATTCATATCATGACTTTTAAAAAAATTCAAACCAACTTGATTATATTGAAAAACCATAATTAATTAAAATATAACAAGTCATCCTCATCTCTAAAATTCATGGATGTTATAAAATGTTTCAAAATAAATTTATTTTAATATTTATAATCTCTTCTATTTAAGAAATTGTACAATGAGGTAAATATTACATCATCATTGTGTCCTAAAAAAAATATTTAATTGATGCCTAAAAATTATAAATAAAATAAAATGATGTAGGAAATCTTTTTATATTACTAATGACTATTTATTGACAAATATATCAAATATATAACCCTATATTAAATTTTTTTTCACAAAACAATATTTTTTTATGATATTTATATTTTTACATTAAATAAAACATTATTAATGTCATTATATTACCCAAGTGGCATCCAAAGGACAAATATTATACCCAAGGATTGTATTGGTCAGGAATGACTCATTCAATAAGGTTAGCAAAATTGTTAAGGTAATTTTATATTATTGTAATGAAAATTTAAATTGAATTACCCTATTTAACATTAATGGTGGTAAATAAATATCAATTTACTATTCAAAAAAAATTATTTTTATCCATTTGAACAATATAATACATATTTATGACAACCATGTATGTCTATTTTTGACATTCAATTCACAGATGCAGTAAAATTTCAGTAAAATGAAGAAGTCGGGTTTTACCTATTGGGTTGTGTTTTTCATTATTAATCAAAAATTGAATATATTCAGAAAAGTACCAAAAAATCACCCAAAGATAATTTTTAAATAATGAATTCAAAAGTGATTTCTATATTAACAAATTCAAAAAATATAAGTTTCATTAATTAATTTAAAAGTAATTTCTGTTGTCAAAACTAGAAAGCGTGTTTTTAAGAAGTAAAAAACTACAAAAGTATTGACATGTGTTTATTTCCAATTTCAAAGTGAAATTAATTTCAATGACCAAAATAGGATTTAATGGTAAAAATATAATCCAATTAAACAATAAAACCATTTAAAATTATATTCTATTCATATAAATAAATAGGAAGAAATGACAGTTTTGACTTAAAATACAGTATTTTTCACCATTCAATAACAAATGAACTTTTTTAGAAAAATACAACATGTTTATCCAATGTTAAATTTGATGCCCCAATTCTATAGAAGAAGTTTATTTTGTCAAATAGACCATATCAATGTGACAAAAACTAGACTGGAAAAGGGTTCTCCATAAGTATAAGGTAAATTGACCATTAAAAAAATTAGAGTATTTATGCTTAAAATTGGATTCCTTCTTATTTAAAGCCTCTAAAATTTAATGGATAAGTGTAAAGACATTCAATAGTCATATTTTATTTAGTTATGTTCACTCTTACAAAAAACCTTCTTGGATTTAACAATCATTTAATATAATAATAATATTATATTATTTTTTTGTAATAACTCAATGTTATGTGCAATGTAAGATTTAAAAGAAACCTGTTGTTGTGTGTTGAGTACGCTATCATTCATAGAATCCACTTTAAAGTAAAATTAATATGGAATTCAAAAATATTAATAAATATCAAAATTTCATATTCTTTATTTACTTGGGATGTTACATCCTTCCCCCCTTTTGGAAATTTCATCCTCACAATTTTAAAATTGGGCTTGAAAATATAATTGAAAGTCCCACATTGGAAAAAAAATCAATAAAACTTTGACTTTAAACGAAATAAAGAGAACTAAAAAAGGTCACTCGAGATAACCCATATTAGGATTCAATGAAAACAAGGATATGGAGGAGAAACTAAGAGACAAGTTATGATGGAGAGTTTTTAAAAATATGGTTAGGAGAAAGTTTACAATAAGAAAACCAAAAATTTGTGAAGGGTTGAACAGTCATTAGTTTCCCAGTAGGAAAAGTAAACAGACAAAATTTTTCTTTATTTTAATTTTCATAAATTTGAAGAATTTATTTTTATGATTGACTATGAAAATAATGAATCTTTCTTACGTAACATTTTGACTTTCATCCTTTACTAAATTTCTTCAACAAACTCATATTTTCTCCAATTGATGAGTATTCAAGATGACTTGGTCTCATAAAAAGCACTGGAATCAACTTCTAGAGAATCACAAAATCCATAAAAGATGAAATATATATTTCCCCTATTATTAGATATTAACTAAAACAAAAATGTATAGTAGAAGATAATATAATCCCCAAAAAGAATATTCCTTTATAAAAGGAAAAACTACTCTTAATCTCCATAATTCGACAAAAATACCAAAATATCATTAAATACCATTAAATAGAAAATTTTCCTCAAAATAACCCAACTAATTTTGAAAAACGAAATGTATATGGGTTTGATCACATATTTTTCCTCGAAAAATGACAACATTTATCACCAAATAACATTGACTACTCTTAAAGTCTCATACTAAAAAGTAATTAACTTAATCACATATTTTCAAAGATAGGTTAATAATTTATATAAATAAAAAATAGCCATATTCCCACAATAAAACAAAGATTCTTCCAAAATAAAATTTCATCCATTACTCCACAAATTATATACCATTGTATTTTATTTTCCATAGGCATAAAGTGTTCCCAAAAGAGTAAACATCTTCGAAAATAACATTTATCCTTTAATCACCAAATCATTTCATATACTAAGTCTATCAATTTGATAAAATAGATGTTCTAAAAATAAACTTATTCTTGATCCATAAAATCATTTAACTGAAAATAATCAGTCATACTATCCAGGGATTCACGTAGTCTAGTGATATGTGATGCACCCTTATTGCCATTCAATTTTCGGTTTGATTCTTGCTGCCTTTCTGGATGAGACAGGTTGTCACATGGTCTGCGTGTTGTAATTTTTAAAAAACTACATAATTTTATAACATTCCCAAAAATGAGATAAATTCCTCAACACTAACCATAACATTTTTTAACCACAAAATTTCCCATTACAGCTCCCATTTCATTCAGTTTCTCATTATGAAAACCACCACATTTATCCTTCACATCTATTATTCTATTAGTTCCTTCTAGATCCATCCATTTATTAAAACCAAAATGGTCTGTGTGAGTATATAATTAGAATCAATATATAATATATTATAGTAAGGGTAAACACTAAGATATACTTGTTCATGTTATCTTAAACCCATTAAATTTATTTAAAATAACTATTACTCTTTATAATATGTTATCCATTATGGCTATGTCAATTATACTAAAAGAACATTGTAACCTATAATGTTATCTAAACCGACCTTAGATACCAACTATAAGGCCCCATCCTTAAACATTACATAATCTTGAATTAAGTTAATAATTCACATTGAGAATATTTTTTGCTGTAGAGTTTACAGAATTAGGCTATAGCTGTTAATTTACATTTTAAATATTAAAAATTAGACTCTTCTACTCTATCCAATTTTTTTCAAAAAATAAAAACTAAAAAAAACATTTCTAGTTTCATGTTTTAGATAGAATTACTTTTCCATGATCCCATCCTCAACTGTATTCATCTTTATGTCATGTGGAAAGCATTTAAAAACATAGGATGAGCATAAAAAGATCAGTAATGGATATAAAATAAGGAATGAAAACATTAGTCCATTAATATATACAAATCAATGAAATCATAATTTTCAATCATAATACATATTCTCTTTAACATACCTTGCAAAATCATAAGATTTATGAATAAAACATAGAAATCATAAATCATAAATATAACTTATGTAATATCTAACAAACTTACATTGTATCTTTCTTAGCTACATAGGGATTTACACGTTGAATACCCATCATATTATATTCTCTAAATCTCTTAGTAGAAACATTAACATTTACCTCTATCACGTTACCCAATGTATTGTAGAATTATCGTGGGCTCACCCTCCCTAGTTTTATCATGGAACCACCTATATATGCAAAAATATTCCAATAACCATGACATACTCATAACTAATAAAATGAGAATAAAGGAAAAATAGCATTTCAAAATTTCAATCAGAATATATCATTTCAGGATATTTACATAATCAATGCTTTATCAAACCATTTACAAAACCATTTAAAACTTTTAATAAGGAGTTTTTTTAATAAATGTTTCACATACCACATTGATGATTTGAAAGAAACTAACACATTAAAAAATTAATTTACATATAAATAAATCCTTAAAAACATTTTGAAAACATGTTAATTAATGATAAATATTTAGAAGAATAAATATTTTAAAATTTCAAAATAATGTTTTAGTTAAAGATTCTCATACCACTTGAGGAAATACTTGAATAAGAATAATTACAGAATACCATTAAACAAAGCTTATAATATCATGATAATAAGGATATTCATGAAATAATATTTCAAAATGAAGTATATACACCATAAAAAAGTTAATTAGTGTATAACAAAAAATAAGTCTCAATTAAATGTTAATTTACACAATGTCCCTTCCAAAGATCGTATCGATAGACTAATGATATATCAATGATATAATATCATGTGAAAAATAATAATACACCCCATATAAGTGGATATTAAATGTAAAACAATAAGAGTTCATTCACACATATTCATAGCACGACATAATCAAGAATTATAAATATATCCCAAATAATTGAAATTGGGATAAGAAGTTCCTCTACAAAAATTCGGTTGCCTAACGACGTCACATAAAAATTCAGAAAATGAGTTGTTGAGAGAGAAAAGGGTCTCTCATCACATGGACGTAAAATTTACCGCAATAGAGATATATAAGAACATATCCCATCATAATAAAATGGGAGTTTAACTAACATAACCTAAAAGAAGTTTTTAACTAAAAGAGAATGGTGAAAAGTTCCCTTACAATGATCGTATAAATAATGTTAGAATTTATCAATTGGGAGATTATGTGTATAAATAATATATCAAAACAATTTCTAGTGGAAATTACAACATAAATAAATAAACATTGATTCTACACATAATCAAAGCAATATATAGTTATGAATTAGATGATTAACCCAACGAATTGAAATTGGAATTCGAAATTCCCTTAATGATTTTTTAACTTACGAAACATATGGCCCATGAAATTAGTATCAGAAAATTAAGATGTATATACCCATATATTAATTTATATTACCCAAAAAATACAATCATGTGTAGTACATACACCACATAAAAGGAAATAGTGGAAAATATATCACTAATCTCACAGGAATAAAAAGTGAGATGAAATCCCCATACCTCAAGTATGACTTGTCTTGTATGTTCCTTATTTTTGTGGAAAAATTAACATAAGTTAATTTATAATTTATTAATAACCTTTTTCATGTTTATTATTCCTTTTATATCACTTATTACAATGTTAAAAAAATTACATAATTATTTAAGTTAATATCGGTCGTTTTGTCGACATTATGTATTTGAGTCGAAAATAAACATGTTATAATTAAAAATTGTCTGTGTGGTAAAAATTACACTATCTACAAAATGATATTCATGATTTACATATCAAATATATAAATTATATAGTTGTATTTATAATAGTAAAAAACATTTTTAGATAAAAAATGTAAGGCACCGTTCACTGAGACGGTAAGCCGTACATACATATGAATGCCGCTTTCATTTATATTTCATATTTAATGGAATGAAAACATAATTATACATATGTATATTAGTATTAAAATATAAAATATTATTTTATATATGTTACATAATATCATTAACACCATTTTTATACGTTCCACCAATGGCATGATTGAGTCATATCACTTTGAGGGGGCGGTAGTCCGCACTTCCCCTAATGAAACTATCTTATTTACCCATTATGGAAACCATAAAGGAATGATATTAATAAAAAACAGAATGACAGTGACAAAATAAATGTAATATATATCACATATAATTACAGTTCCATCATAATGGCCACCATGAAAGGCGGTAGGAGACAATTGAACAATCATCGTTTCGTGAGGCAGTAGTTCATCGTCTATAGAATCAGTATGTACTAAATCCATTAGATGGACGTGTGTAAGTGTTTTAAGAATCTTTATCATAACAACAACCTAGTGTGATGAGGATTCTGGTTTTTAATTTAATCAATGAATAAGAAGATAATAGGGAGTGAAGAAGTAAAATAATAGAATGGAACTTGTGGGAAGACATTAGATTTACATTGGGTAACTCCCTTATGTTTGAACCAAAAAACATTCATTAAGTTCCTTATTCAAATTTTAGGCTTATAAGAAGAATAGAGTGATGTTGGGAACTTATTTTGTTAGAGTTTGGACAATCCAATGGGCTTTAGAGGTGTGAGTAATGGGTTAGAGGTGGTGCCATTTTATTAGATGAAGGAGGGGCTCTTTAGGAATGATTGAATGTGTTAATTTATTATAAAATGGTTTAAGGTTTCAAAATTCCCACAACTAGTTAAATTATAATATAAGATGAATATAAGTCGAAATAAATTCATCCAATAAGATTTGGACTAGTTTTGGATCTTTTGTAATCCTTTTCTTTTTTATTTGACCATTTCTTAACTTATTTAACTTTTATCATGTCTTCTATTATATTCATACTATATGGTTAATATATTTACTATAAAAATAAATGCGACCCAAAATGGATCATTAATGACATTTTTAACTTCATATGTGTCATTTGGAGGAATCATAGATTTTTAAGACTATTTTATCATTTAATAAAATATTAATATCATGACTTTTAAAAAAATCCAAACCAACTTGATTATATCAAAAAACCATAATTAATTAAAAGATAACAAGTCATCCTCATCTCTAAAATTCGTGTATGGCATAAAATGTTTTATAATAAATTTATTTTAATATTTATAATCTCGAATATTTAATACATTCATTAATGAGGTAATCATTACATCATCATTATGTCATAAATAATTTTTTTTAATTGATGTCTAAAGATTATAAATAAAATACCATGATGTAGGAAATATTTTTATCTTACTAATTACTATTTAAAGACAAATATATGAATTATATAACCCACATTAAAATTATTTTATCCAAAAAATTCATGTTTATGATATTTTTATTTTTACTTTATATAAAAATTTATTAATGACATTATCTTCCCCAAGTGGATTCCAAAGGCCAAATGTTCAACCCAATGATTTTATTTGTTGGGAATGACTCATAAAATAAGTTTAGGGCAAGTGTTAAGGAAATTTTATATTTTTATAAAATTATTTTTTCCTTGAATTACCCTATTTACCTTTAATCGTGGTAAATAAAAAAAAGTTACTATTCATCAAAAATTATTTACATCTTATTGAACCATATTTTAAAAACTGATGACAACCATGTATGTCGGATTTTGGAAATTCAATTCAAAGAAGTGGTGAAATTTCATTTGAATGAAAAAGTATGTTTCTTAACCAATATGTAGTGTTTTTCACTATTCCTTAAAAATTTGAATATTTTTAGAAAAATACCAAAAATCCACGCAAAGATAATTTTCATATTCAGAATTAAAAAATGATTTCTATTTTACCTAATAAAAAAAATATATGTTTCATTAATTAATTTAAAATTAATTTCCATTGTCAAAACTAGAAAGTGTGTTCTTAATAAGTAAAAACTACAAAAAGATTGACATGTGTTTATGTCCAATTTAAAAGTGAAATTACATAAAATGACCAAAATTGGATTAAATGGTAAAAATATAATCCAATTACACTTTAAAACCATTAAAAAAGATAATATAACAATATAACTAATTCAGATGAGAAGACAATTTTGACTTAAAATGTAGTATTTTTTCACTATTCATTAAAAATGAACTTTATCAGAAAAATAACAAAAAATTAAACAAAGAAAATTTTTATGTCCCGAATCTAAAGAATAATTTTTTTTCATCAAATGGAATATATAAAAGTTACAAAAACTATATTTAAAAAGGACTCTCCATCAAAAGGCGGTAATTCAGCCTTTAAAAAAATATTAGAGTATATATTCTTATAATTGGATTCATTCTTATTTTAAGGATCTAAATTTTTTTGGATAAGTGTAAATACATATAATAATAATATTTTAGTTATTTATATACATTCATTCCAATACAATGTCTTGGAATTAACTATAATTTAAAATAAATATTATATTACATTATTTTTTTGTTACAACTCAAAGTTGTGTGCAACGTAAGATTTAAAAGAAACCTTTTGTTGCTTGTTGGGTAATATAAAGAACATATAATCCCCTTTAATGTAAAAGTTAATATTAAATTCACAAATATTAATAAATATGAAATTTTCATTTTCATTATTTACATCATATTTAACACATGGACACCCTAACCCCCAAGGCAACCCCCTCATACACCCCACCCCCTGGACACCACCCCCACCCCCAGGACACCCCCATCCCTTAGATAGACCCCCCCCCACATGACACCCTCCTGGACACCCCTACCCTTGGACACCCCCACACCCCCGGACACCACACCCCCTTGGACAGCCCCCACCCCTGGACACCCCACCCCCAGAACAGCCCCCACCACATGTACTGCCAACATAGACCACCTCATGCCCTGGACACCCCCACTCCCTGGGACAGCCACCCTGAACACCACACCACCCCTAGACACCCCAACCCCCAACCCCCGAACACCCCCACCCCCTTGAATGGACCCCACCCCCCTAGACAACCCCCCTAAACACCACCACACACCTAGACACCCTGAACCCCCCTGGAAACCTCCACCCCCATGGACATCCCCCACCCCCTGAACGTCCCCCACCACCTGGACACCCCCACCCCCTGAACACCCCCACCCTCTACCACCTGGACACACCCACCCCCTTGGACATCCCCCCATGGACACCACCACACTCCCGGGACACCCCCACCACCTGGACACCCTACCCCTGGACACCCCCACCCCTTAGAAACCCCTCATGCACCCACAGAACACCCCCACCCCCTTGGACACATGCACACCCCTGGAAACCCCAACCCCCAAGACACCCCCCCACGTAGAAACCACCCCACCCTCTAGACACCCCCAACCCCTGAACACCCCCACCCCTGGGATAACCCCCAACCCCCGGATAGCCCCCACCCCCTAGACACCACCCCACCCCCTGGACACCCCCACCCCATTGGACAACATCCACACCCCCTAAAATATCCCCCCTTTGAAACCTACACCCCCTCGACAACCCCACCCCAATGGCCTCCCCCACCCCCTAGACACCCCACACAATGAATACATAGACTTTTGGGTATTGGGTGTTTTTAAATCTTTTAAATTTTAAAAAATATTTCTATTTTTTATCATCAAAAAATTATTTAAAAAACTCTCTTTACACATTCTGCATCATTGAGGAAAACAATTCACTTTTTAATATCTTGAAGAGGGCGAGGAGGAGGTCATGGAGGAGGAGGAGGATGACGAGTGGGGTGAGGAGGAGGAGGTGGGGAAGGAGGTGGATGAGGATGTGTGTGGGGAGGAGTCTGAGGAATAGGATGAGGGTGAGGAGGAGGTCGAGGCAGAGTACAAGGGTGAGGAGGAGGGAATTGTGGAGGGTGGGGATGATGATGGGGACAACGATGAGGAAGAGGATGAGGCTGATAATGACAACAACGATAGTGATCGTGATGAGGGAAAAATTGATCCATTACATTTTTACTGATATTACTGACATTTGATGTTTGATGATTTGTTGTGCCTGAATATATGTGTGATTAGGTAGGTAACATTTTATATATTTCATTATCTAAAAATAATAAAACATGACATAATGATTTGATGTGACTGAATATATATGTAACTGATTCACCAATCCACTGGAAACCCCCTACCCCTTTGACATCCCCCCACTAGAGAGCCCCCCCCCACCCCCTAGACACCCCAACATCTTGGACACCCCCAGCCCCTGGTCAACCCCCCTCCCCAGGACACCCCTACCCCCTAGACACCCCCACCACCTGGGCACCCCCACCCCACCTGGACACCTTCACCCCCAAGGACACCCCCATGGACAGCCCCCAACCCCATACCCTAGGACACCCACACTCGTAGACAACCCCCCCCCCCACCCATGGACACCCCCACCGCCTAAAAACCACCACCCCACACCATATACTCCCCTCAACAACCATGAACACCCCCAGAATCCCTACCAACCCCCATATACACCACCCCACCCCTGGACACCCCCACCCTCCAAGATAGCCCCACCCCCTGGACACCCCCACCCACTGGGACACCCCACCACCCCCACCCCTCTGGACACCCGCAAGATACCCCCACCCTGTGGACCACCCCATATACCACCCTAACCCACCATTAACACCCCCAGAATCCCTGCAAACCCCCATATACCCCACCCCACCCCTGGACACCCCCACCCCCTTGGACAACCCCCACCCTCCAAGATAGCCCCACCCCCTGGACACCCCCACCCACTGGGACACCCCACCACCCCCACCCCTCTGGACACCCGCAAGATACCCCCACCCTGTGGACCACCCCCTCAACCCCTAGAACCATCACCCACTTGGACACCCCCAACCCCCCATGGACACCCCCACCCCACGGACACCCCCGCCCCTAGAAACCACACCCCCACAGACAGACCCCACCCCTTGGATATCCCCCCATCCTCGTTGGACACCCACCCAAATGGAAGACTCCACCCACACCCCTGGACACTCCCACCCCATGGACACCCCCTAGACACCCCCACCGACTTGTAAATCCCCCCACCCCATTGACATCCCCAACCCCTTTGAACAGCCCCCCTAAAAACCACCCCCACCGCTAGAAACCCCACCCCATAGACACCCCACTCTTTGAAATCCCCCCTATACAACTCCCCGAACCCTGGACACTCCACCCCCTGGGATATCCCCCCACCCCCTAGACAACCCCCCCCCCCTAGACAACCACCCCCCCTCCCGCAGGACACCCCACCCCATTGGACAACCCTCCTCCCCCTGGACACCCCCACCACATTGGATAGCCCCCCCAACAACCCTGGACAACCCCAACCCCTAGACACCCCATCCCCAGGACACCCCCACCCCCTTGGAAAACCCCCACCCCCTGGACACCCCCTCCCCACACCCTTGGATAGCCCCCACCCCTAGACACCCCCAGACTCCACCCAACCCCTAGACACTACCACCCACCCAGACACCACCACCACATTGGACTGCCACCACCCCCTAGACACCATCATACCGCCTAGACACCCCCACCACCTTGGATAGTCCCCACTCTAGAACAGTCCCCCCTCCCCCACCCGTTGGACACCCCCACCCCCTTGGACAGCCCCACGGCCCCTGGACAGTCCCCCCCCCACCCCCTTAGACACCGCCATATTCTAAATTCAATTTTGTATGCCATATTATATTTGTGTTATATATAATTAAATTTGTAATGTAACAAATTATTAATTTAATACATGGATGATAATTTTGAATTATGTATGTAATTCATAATTCTTTTTTTATGTGTTATTCATTCATAATTTAGAATTCATTACATAATTAATTTTGTATGTATACAATTGAGAATTAAATTATGGATTCTGTATTGCATAGGGTAATTGGGTTCTAAGTTGAATTCGGAATTCTTAGGTGCATAGGTGACTACAGAGGGGAAGGTAGGTCGGCCTGCTGCTTCAATTACAGTAAGACTATACCAACAGTTTTAGACTATTGGTATATGTGTGAAAAGTATTAGTATACCAAAAATTTACATAAAACCATTTGTAAAACTATATGCCAATGGTTAGTAAATTGTGGGTATAAATCCTATAATCAGCCTTTGCCAATGGTTTTTTGTAAATCATTGGTAAAGGGTCATTCCAATGGTTTTGAAACAATTGGAATAGATCTTAAATTCCTTAATTTGCAATGGGTATCAATCGTTGGTATGATGATATACCAACGGTTTATATAAAACATTGGAATAATGTTCATTCTAGATACATATTCCAATGGTCATACTATAACAATTTGTTTATGTCTATCTGCACGACTAAATAGTCAGAGGATTGAGGAACTGTGGGTATAGTTTAAACCAACAGTCTTCAGGCCATTCCCAATAGTTTGAAACAGTTGGTATAAGTCATGTTTCAAGTAGTGAAGATAAGATTCTATGCATGAATCCATCCCACCTTGTGAAATTGTTTTGGAGGAACCATAATTAGGAAGAATCTACTTTGGAACCAGATTAGGCGATGAAGGAGAAGTACCCTCCCCTGTTTTGGTTAAATGGAATTTCAAGGGTCAAATTTCAAAAGGGGGGAATAATTTAATGACCCAAAATGATATAAAAAGAATATAACCCTTCTTATAATAATTTTATATATTATAAATTACATAAAATTAAATGTAAAACACAATAAAAACATTATAAATTATGAATGAATGAAATAAAGGATATTTCTAGAGAATAAGGAACCTATTCTGATGGAATAATAACATGACCTATAAAATAGAAAACTAGGAAAAGTAAACTGCCCAATAGAATAGAAACATAACCTTTGAATGTACAAATAAAATTCTGGTATCTTATGAGTTAAAATATTATATTATTATTTCATTCCATTAGTAAATAAAAGTTTACAAAATGATAAATTAAGTGTTGGTATTTTTTTTATTTCATTAATATATAATTAAAACATTATAAGTTAAAAGAAAATATAATTTCATAAAACATATTCATAAATTAATATTTTTCTATCTTATGATAATACTTTAATTTTTCATGAAATTAATTAATTTTTCAAAGTATTAGAAATGCAGATTTAATTTTAAAAGAATTATTTTTCGAGTAAATGATGATTTCAATTAAAATTTTAATTTATCATATTTAGAATTTTTTTTTCTAAAATGGAGTTATTTTTTAAATTCTAAATGTAAAAAATGGTTAGGGTGATTTTTTAGGATTTTTCTGAAATTATTGAATTTTGGTGAATAGTAAAATTTGATAATATATGATAAAAGATAAATACATGAATTATCGAGTCATAAATGATTTATGGATGCTTTAAGCCCAAAATCATTAACTATAATCCATTATTTTAGTATATTTACTGATAATACTCAAAATATTCATATTCATGAGCAAGAATAATAAATTAGTCTATAAAATATTGAGAAAACACCCCTCTCCTTCCACTATAAACACCATATCTCACAACCTCTTCTCCTCACACCTTCCAAGATTTTATACTTTTCAAAATAATTCAAATTAATCGTACATATCCCCATCCTCATGCCTAGGAGCTCTTGGTATCATCAAAATACCGAAACCTTTTCCCTACGGAGATTCTCAACGAGGAGAAATTCCAGAGATAAAATCACATTTCTTTTCCTTTAATTTCTTTTCATGTTATTTTCTATTTTTATTTTCTCCTACCCTTTCATCATTAAAATTTCATGATAACTCCAGTAACATACATATAATTTAATTATATCATATTAATGTAATTTTTATCCTCAAACTCTTTCTTCTCTCTCTCTCTCTCTCTTTTATTATAAAAAAGATATTATCATGAGTGATGTGTCAATTTTCCAAAATCGTCGGTGATGCACTTTCATTACCCATTAAATCCTTAAAGGTTGTTAATTAAAACACTGGTTGGAAAAAATTTTAAAATTTATTTTAAAAACATCTTTATGGTCTAGAACTAACATATATTTTTATAATACAAAATGATGAAACAAAATGAGTTCTTTGTAATCGAAAAACAACAAAGATTTATCTACAATTATCATCATTAATATTTATCTAATGATTCATCCTCATTCCATATAACCAAACTATTTATAATATAATTTAAAGTTCTATAATTTAATTTATAACATATTATAACAATTATGTATATTTCTTTCACATTTTACTGGAACTTCCATTCATTTATTCAAGTGAACCGATCATGAAAACTATGAAAATTGACACTTTTGGATGATGAAATTTGACTTTATAAATCATCTAAAAGACCATAAATTAAAATAATAAAACAATACTAAATAAAATTAATGTATAAATGTTATGGGTCTTTTAATTAATGAATTTTCTGTGATTATACACAATATTAATGTGAAGAAATAATTCAGACATAAGGTAAGAGGAATTCTTGAACCCAACTCTCTTTCTTTCATTTTTCGTTTTTCACCACATTTTCAGTATGATTATTCCTTAAATGTTTCATATAAATTTATTATTCAAAATTATATTTTCTTTCATGGGATATACATGTTAACAATCATGTTTAATGAATAATTAATTGATTTTTTCAATAGAACTCTTTCTTCTAGAAACATATGTTTTACTTCTCATGATTTTGTTTCTCCTTCCCTCAAAATTGATGATTCTTATATCAACTATGTTATTCCCTAGTTCATTTAGTAACCCCAATGTCTAATAATGAATTTAGGATTTATCCACTAAATCTAATTTATTTCCTTGGGTTATTTTATGTCCAAGAGAGATATACGTTTTATGTGGCAGGAATGGAAATGGAAATGTTTTGTTGTGATGGGTGCACGTGGAATTATATAGATGATGTGAATGATATGATATTATGGGTGTTCCAAAAATCATATATTTCTCCAATGAACTGGGTAATGTGATGTATCTCCTTAGAAAAAGTGAAATATTAATTATCATGATGCTATCTTTGTTCACAACTATGTCTCGCAGTTGACCAATAAGACATGCTGATTTATTTTGACGCATTGCCACATTCTATGAATTTTCTTAATTCATACTCTCATGATTATGATTCTATAAATATTTTATAATGATAATAGTTATGTTAACCCTATGTTATATTCATTCATCTTCTTACTAGGCTTTTAGATCACCCCTTTCTTTGTTGTATATCCTCATATTATTACATGTATGAAGGAGACCAAGAGGGATAATAAGAAGTAAGAGAAGAATGAATTATTTTAATTTATAGGTTTTATTTTTAAACTGTTATATATTTTCCTAATATTCCTAATACACTATGCCTTTTTATCCTAGTTGTGTAATGATATTTTGTTTTTTAAAGAAAATGATGTAATAGTCATATAATAAAAATTAGGGTTTCTATTGGTATGAATAATATTATAAAATTTTGAAATATATATATATATATAATTCCTTTTAAATAAACAAGTAGTTTAATTTCATTGATGAATTGGATATTTAAAATTTATCTGGATTATTTTGTGGGGGTGTTAATGGATGTTTTACTGGTTTATTCAAGGGAAATGGATGAGCTTGAACAACACTTAGAGATAGTGATAATAATTTTTAGTGATCATTATTTGTATTAACAATTATCAAAGTTTGATTTTTGGATAAAATTAGTACATTTACAAGGTTTTTTTCTCTGAGATAGGTTTTTCTATAGATCTATAAAAGATAGAATTTTTTATCCTTTGGAAACCATTAAATAATGTCGTTAAGATACACAGTTTCTTTGGTTTGTCAAGTAACTAAAATTGAACTAATACAGATTTTTTACATCTGGATTAACCAATGAATGCTTTGAAATGGAATAAATTTTCCACTATAATAGAATAAAGAACGTCATAAGTCCATTCTAGAGTTTAATTTTCTCCTTAAAACAACAAATGCCTTTATTTTTTTCGTAATCAGTACAATGGTACATGGTGTATTGTAATGATTCAAGATTGAGGTTGGTATGTGATCAAATACAAAGACATAATGCCATTTGTTTTGGCTCATAGTGGTTATGGTTTTAATTTATGATATACCAAACACATGATTTGGAGTTATATTTCTTTGTACATGATTTTAATACTTGGTTTAATTACCTCTTTTTTGAGAAATTTATAATGTTTATAGATCCTTATAGTTGGACATAAATTTTCCCACATAGTGATTTCGGTATAAGAAAAAGAATGTGTGAGGAGTATCTCAAAATGTTTGAATTAATCATCATATATACACTAGGTAATGAAAATTATATCATAGATGCATTCATAATAATTTCATATACTCATTTCGAAAAAGAGGGTTCAAATTAGGGGATGTTCATGTCAGTTTTAGCTGGCATTCCCTTGGATTGTGAAGACCTAACCAGTGTTACAGTTTTCTTCTCGGTTTCTTATATTCTAGATTTGGTTGAGATAGTTAAATAAGGAAACAAATCTATGTCTAAATTTGTCGATATAAATTCAAAAATCAATGGTGGAGGAACAATTGAGGGATGGAAATTGGATAAGTGTCCAGTATATCGGTTTTGAAATTGGAGGGTCTTACTTATGTATTTTCATGAACAACTTCTTCATGCATACCAATATTAGGGATGGAATGTTCATCCTGGACTATAAAAGTTGTATAAGTGATTAATAAAAAATTTTTGGTGTGTGGGAATGAAAATAAACGTGGTTGATTTTGTTTTGTGATACCTCACATGTCAGTAAGTTAAGGCCAAGCATTAGTGGTCTGCTGGTATTTTCCCTTATTTAACTATTTTTATTTAGAAATGGGAGTTTATAGACATGTATTTTGTTACAGGTATCCCATGAATAGTTTGGAGACATGATTCTATATGGGTTATAGAGGATCGTCTCACAAATTAGGCACATTTCATCCCTATTTTTGAATCAAATATGCTTGTGGACTAGTCTAAATCTATATCTGATAGTTGGTAAAGTGTCATGGAGTACCTATTTTGATAAAAATAGAAAGAGACATGATGTTTATGTATCATTTCTAGAAATATTTATTATAATCCATGGGACTCAGTTTACTACAAGTACTGTATATCGTCCTCATATGGATATGAAATATGAAAGGATTATACAAACATCAGGAGATATGCTTCAGGAATATGTAATGAATTTTGGTTTCTTGTGGTAGGATCACTTATCATTGGTAGAGTTATCATTTAAAAATTGTTATCAGGCCTCAATATATATGGATCCTTTTGAATCATTGAATGGTCATTCCTATAGTTATCCACTTTGTTGGATGGAAACTGGTGAGACATCACTGGTTAGGATGAGCCTTGTCTAGGAGAAAATGAATAATATTTAGTTGATCAATAAAATAATAGATAGATCAGAATCATAGGAAATAACATGAATATAATATTTTATAGTTGTTTCTATAAGAGGTGAGTGATCATTTGTTGTTGATAATATCTTCTAAATATCGGGCATCGTTGTCTTCAAAATAAGGTAAAATTATATCCTTGATAGATAAGCCCTTTTGAGATACGTGAATGGGATAATGAGGTGGCGCGTAGGTTTAATTTTCCACCATGGTCCAGTGCATAGAAAAATTTCTTTCACAAATGTAAATTGTAAAATCCTCAATCTGATCCTTACATTGTGATTCAATGGGATCACATTTACCTAGATCTGGATTCTTTGTTGGTTTGTATGAATATTCGAAATTTGGATAGGAAGAAATTGACTTTCATGGGAAATACATAGGTCTGGTGAGGTTTTTATAGAAACATAGGAACATTATGGAAGAAACTTCTTGAACATGAGAAACAAATTGTTGATAAATGGCCAAACCACTACCAATCAAATGTAATTTTACTACTTTTTAGGGATGCAAATGCCAATGGTGTGGAGAATGTATCACCCCATGATTCATGTAAATAGAACTATCTTTATATATTTTATGTATATAACATGTTTGTGTTATGTTTGGGAGGGTTATTAGTTATTTTGGAATGTTTTGGGGGATTTTCATTACGTTTATAGATTTAGCATTGCTAGTCGAAACAAAAAAACACCTTTAAGAAATCGTGGAAATGTAGAAAGTGGGCTCTAGGAAGGTTCACAGTTTGGTGCATGCTTTTTCAAAACTATGTGTACAACTAGGATTATCAATGAAAAAGTATAAAAAAGAGAAACAAATTGTGAATATATTGTTTGTCTAACTATGTGACTGAACCATCTAAAGTGCATTTAGAGTTATTGGGTGGCATAAGGTTTGTGCATCGTTTGACTAACCGTACACCCTAAACATTCAAAGGTTAAAAATTAGACACTAAAAAATTTATCTCAAAGATAATTTGTCCTAAACATGTTATTTCTCATTTAACTCGAACCTAACACAGTTTTCACTCTTCCCAATTGATTTTGGGACTCTTCACTTTGATTTGGGAGTGATATGTGGGAAAATCATTGTTTGTTGAAGGGAATATTGCTTGGTAAATCTCTATTCATGGTGGTTTTCTTTGATCAATTATTCTCCCCTTTATTTGATTCATAGATCTAGTTGTTTGGGGGTATATCTATTATTTTTTATTCTAATCATTATGTTTTTTTGGAAATGTTTATATTAGATAATGAGATATAAGTTATGTTTTTGGAGATTCATCCTAGTTTTTTTAAAATAATTTATATCGTTCTTTATTTTTCCCATAGTTTCCCTGGTAGGTGTCTTCACTCTAGAAACATCTTATGACACCTTAAATTATTAGATTCAAATTTTTTGAGTTAGTTGAAATTCATGTGAAAATCAATGCACAAACCCTCTTTCATGATGGTTTTTGGATTTATGAAAATTATAAGTTGTGAAAAGTTCATTGTGTATTTACATTAAAATGTGGGTTGTTTTATTTATGGAAATGGTTTGATGGTGATATTTTTAGTAAATTAATTAATTTATTAATGTTTCATGAAATTGTTGGTTTTTCAATTTTTTGAAATAAATATTCCAGTCTAACTTTATGTTTTCTATGTGAACCTAAATAAGGGGTCTGTACTGCTGGGGTATAAGATACATGACCATTGATAAGGGTTGTGTGCCATTGGGGAATAAAGATATTTTTCACTTAGTAATGTCTTAGTGGATAGAGGAGAGATCTCCCATGAATAATGAACTACCACCTAGGCATGGATGTGTGGATAGGTGGAGTGGAATGGGTCATGTGAAATGGATTTTTTGAATGGTTTAAAAGGGTTGTTTAGTTTATTTCCTTGGAAATGCTATGGTTTGGAAAATATTTTGGGTTGAAAAATTTTTATCCTAGAAAATGATTTTGAATTTGAGATAAACTATTCTCAATTTTTTTATAAATTATCTTATATAAATGATATAACATCTTCTATCCTAGTTTAGTGAGTTAGGATTCCATTTGGGGAAAACCTACAGAGTTTCATTACTCACCCCATGCTTTGGAATAATGGTGATTTGGAAAATATTATTTATCGGTGCATAAGTAATGGAAATTTATCTCTTTTCTATAGTGATGAATCATGATACTTTGGAATATATTATTGAGTTGGATCTTGGAGAATATTAGGAGTTGTGGAGTCTGTTTCTTTGGAGTCTTTGAGATTTGTGGGTTTATCTTCCTCTTTTTAAATCTTTTTATGTTTTATTCCACTTTGGTAATTTGGTATAGTTCAGTTTTAAAATCTATTGGTATTATATTGTGTTGTATTACATTGTTATCAAGAATCGTATAATGCTTTTGGTTTTGGAATTCATGATTTTTGTTGTTTTAATTTTATAATGGAAACTTTTCCCATAATTTTATTGAATCCCTTTGTATTTCTTGTTAGCCATTGGCATCAAGGGGATGTCTCCTAATGCCTTGTAGTAATTTTTCATCGACTCAAGCTAATGAGGAGGGGTGGAATGTTACATATATCATACTGTTTATTTATTTATATAAATTCCTATTTTCTTGAAGATATTTTTTGTAACCAATTTTTTCCATAGGTTAATAATTTTTCAAAGAGATTGTTATTGAACACCATTATTCCCCATGGGTTAATCATGTTTGAAATAGATTTTTATGGAAACCATTCTTTTCCATGATTTAAAAATATTTCAAAAATATTATTATGGAACCCATTTCATTTCCATGGGTTCATCATGTTTCAAAGTAATGTTTTGGTAACATTTTTCTTTTACACTGGATAATAATGTTTTGAAGATATTGTTTTGGAACCATTTTCTTTTGAATTGGTTAATCATGTTTAAAGGATATTGTTAGGGAATCAGTTTTTTTTTCAACAGGTTAATCATATTTCAAATATATTTTCATGGAACTCATTTATTTTTCATGGGTTAATCAAATTATGAAAGTAATATTGGTTTTTTTGTCCTATGATGAAATGAAGGCTATCTATACATTATTTATGGTTTTTATAAATTTTTATATGTTGTGTGTGATCAGATAGCATCAATTGAGCTTGATATAACTTATATAATGGGTGTGCCCATATAGGACTCCAATGAATTTTTTACTTATCAATTTATCTAGAGTATCATATTGGATGTTGTATGTATGGTTATTCCAATTTTAAGGGTTCTATTAAGATAATTTCTAAATATAACTACACTTTTTTGATTTTATGGGTTATAAATTATTAATTTGGTCAAGATTGTTATCACATGGCCCATGATTATTTATTATGATGAATATAACCATTAATAAATCCATATTCCTTGATTACATGTTTGATTATCCATTTATTTGTGGGTATGATCCATCTTATGTTATGATAATGCACTTGGAATCTATTATCATTCCCTTACAGTTTTCTTAATCTCAATGATGACCATAAATTGTTAATTCTTATGGTCAACCTTGTTGAGAGTTTCATAACACCCTTATTATGTTTGATTTTACCATGGTTATCAATAATTCTATTTAGTGATTTCTTTGTATAATGGTTTAACAACAATAATGATTATGGCCTAATGTGTAATTTTAAAATATGAGTATATTGGGAGATAATGTTCATCATTATGAACAAGTTGTTTGAGAATCCATGATGTTATGTTTTTTCCTAATCCTATAAAAATATAATCATAAATGTTTGTTTAGAAATTATGTGATCAATGATAATACTTATGATTTTATATGTTTTGGATGGTTGTAATTGGGTCACCTTCACTAATATCAAATCTTGAAATGTATTTTTATTGATTTCATCACCAGGTCCAAGAGTGCAGTTTCAGGGCTGGTATATCATAACAATTTGTTATAAAATTCCTAGAGATGGGAGGTTATGGATAGTTTTATATCAGTGAATAATTAGTTTGGTCTGAAAATTAATGGTAAGGATATTTAGTTTCATTTCTATAAACTGATCTGAGAATAGAGATTGAGTTTGAGGAATTTTATTAAATGTGTAAATGTGTTTTAATGAATCTACTAGGAATAAGGGGATCATATCTTGAGAATTTTGTGTAATACATGTGTTTATTATAAATAGCCTCCATAAGTGTTTATTAGAAACACTAGAAGGTACATGGTGTGATTTTTTATAAATAATGAGACTCTGGGTATACCAGGAACACATAGTGTGACTCTGTGAAATCAGTGAGAAATTGGTAGTTGGAAGTCAATGAGATTCTAGTAGTTATATGAATATTGAGATGAAATATTTGTGTAAGACACAAAAAACCATTATAATATAAAGTTATTATAGTTTATAATCCATCATTGGTTTAAATAACTGATCACAAAATGCAGTAGTTTTCCCATGATACGACCAAACATTGTTAAAATATTATGTTTTACTTGTTAATTTAAGTTTTACATTTCTTGTAGTTTTTTTCATATAGGGTAAGAGTTGAAATAGATAAATTTATAACTAAATATGAAATATAGGTTCATATAACAAGGGTTAAAAACCTAAATTATATATTACAAATTTTGAAACAATAATAATCATTTAATTGACCCCATATCCCTCTTAGGTGTCTACACTCTATAATGAAAATTCAATTTGTATTGGATAAATGTTTCATTTATATTAATATGAGTTCATATTCATATATATTTTTATCTAGATTTTATTAATTTCAAATATTTTATGTTTAAATAATCCCCTTAGATATTAAATTTATATTCCTTCCCTATCAATATAGAAGTGGTGGTTATAGTAAGGAACATGAAAAATTGGAAGAAAAATTAGCTAAAAAAGATAAAAAACAAGTTAAAAATAAGAAAGAGTAACTACCATTATCTATAGTTAATATTATTGCAATTTTTCATTCCAAATATATTGGTTATTATTAAACAAATTAATAAGGTTTGATAGGTGATAAAAGATGAGTGTAGTGATTAATTACATCCTGGTTTTTATTAGGAAAAAAAATTATCTAAAATTGTTTCCTAAGGATGTTTTTTCATACACACACACAGATATATATATATATATATATGTATTTATGTAAGCATGTATGTATATATTCTCATAATAATATAATATTTTATGTAAAATCATGGATTTAAGATAAAGATGATGAGAGGGGAGATGACTTTGATAAAATTTTGGCATATGAAACTATATTACAACACTTGTGAGGGAATAAAAAGATACTATTTTAGTTGGAAATGAACAATATTTTTAATATTTTTATTACATGAAATGTAAAATGTGTTATAATGCTGTTTTTAATGTTATTGGTTGAGATGTAATCCATGCGTTAGAGAATATACACAAAATCACAATGAATCTCAAGGACGCACAATTAGATTTGAATTTAAAATGGATGAATGATCATTAAAATTAACTACTAAAGGATATTTGATTTCAAGACATTTGAGTCCAAGAGATAAATAATTAAAGGGAAGAGTTATTTACCACAATTTTTTATAATAAAAAATTAATTTTATGTTGACATGAATTAGAATTATCACTAAAATGTTCATAATAAACCCAAAATATATCTTCCCAATATGATAAGAGAAAAATAGATTACATAATTATTTATAAAAGAAATATAATATATAGGAATAATTAAATTGGTGGTCAAAATATATTTCAATCATATCAAGATCCTTATACTTCAAGAACATGGAATCCGATTTCCCATTTTCAGTTAAATAAGTCAGCAAAAAATAAGTTTTATCTATAACTGAATGAAAAAAAATATTATCCTTAAAAATAAAAGTATAAAAATACTAATAAATCCACCGTTGAATAAATTGTTTATGTTATCCTCTTATATAAGATAATATCCCTAAATAAATCCGATAAATGGAGATTTAACCCAAAAATAGAAAGATAATAAAGTAAATATATCTGGAAAGACTGAGATTTTAATAAAAATAAGGAGGTTTGTGGGTCACTGCGGGTGCTTCATGAGTTTTCTGCATATATTTATTTTTTAATAAAATAATATATAAATATTTGGATGTATTCTAAATGTGAATAAAGGGGTAGTAGATACAAAAAAATGTAAGGGAATTAATGGAAATACAATTCTTAATACACAAATGAAGAAAACAAATTACAGTAATAATATATTTAATTATCTAGATAATTTATATGATTATTTTAAACATAAGTGTTCATATAATTTAGGAATTTTGGTATAAAATATACCATATAATTATTATATTTATTAAATATAAATTTTACAATATAATAATAAAAAAGGACAAAATTTATATCTTATATAGGGATAAAACAAAATAAGAAAGTTGAGAAATATACACACACAAAATATGTCAAGGGTCTCAAATCTATGAAAAAAAGTTTTCTCTTTCATTATTAGATATAAAACATCATAAAAAACTAAAAACGTTATATGAACACTACAAATAGTAGGAGAAATATTGAATGAAATATTTATTCAATTAAAGAAAAAGAAAATCTTATTGGATTACTTATTCACGCTCATGATGACTAGTATTAGAGGATACACAATATGGGTAAGTAGAATGTTAGGGAATATGTTTATCGAAGTTGAAAAAATATTGGTCATAGTTCATTCATATGTATGACATGGTTTCCTAGTAAAAAATGTTCTAATAAGAGTTAATGTAAAATCCTCAATTACTCCCAAAATAAAAAACGTGGTTATGAAAGGGATTACACAAAAAATGAGAATGTGGACCATATACACAATGAAATATTCTTCATATAGGTTTATAATCTAGAAGAGGATATGATGTTGGAATATGTATAAAATAATGAATGTTAATTAACTAAAAAACTCCATGAAAACCATTCTAGATATAAAAAATGTTCAAAATAAAAATAAACATATTAATTATAATGATATTAAAATATATATATTCAAAAAAAGGGTGGAATACATTTATATACATTAAATATACATGGAATGTATGATAAAAAAATGTTCTTGGGTTGAGGAAAAAATCTCATGTCGTCTCTAGCGACTATGGATCTGAAAAATGATAATATTTTTCAAATACATTTATGATTGTGAATCGGGTAAAATGATGTAATTGAAAGATAATATTGAAAGAAAAAAGCTAGTAAGGGAAGTTAATTATATAAAACCAAATAATAATCCATCATTGTCTGCAAGAATTTTAGTTTTTATATATTTTCAATTTGTATAAAGAATCAAAAGGTATCAAGATTTTTTGAAGCATATTTGTAGAATAACATTTCCATGTTTAATAAGTAATAGAATAATAATTTGAGGGGGATCTGTAAAGGAGTAGGCATCTAAAATAGAAAAATTTGATGTTATATATGGAGTTTGGATAGCACAGAAATAAGATACACTTTTTGGTTTGATATTCAAACTCATAGTACTATTATAGATTTCAATTTTACTAATTATTAAGGGAAGTGCATGTCTAAAAACATGAGGAACTAAAATAAAAATAACTTCACGGTTTTGATATGTTTATTGAGGTTTGGTTATGTTTTGATGAATATTATAAAAAAATTTATGACAACCCTAATAAGATTAATTTCTATTTCAAGGACATCGAGTATTATATATATATATATATATTTAATGATTTAGTAAAATAACTGTTGTTTTCAAAATTATGTTTCCTATATGTAATAAGAGTTTGCTTATGTAAGGATTATTATAATGAAATTCATTGTTCCACCATTCTCTATAGTAATTTACAAAATATAATGGAGGTGGAATGAAAATGGGCGAAGAAGGTCCTCATCTTTAGATAAGTTAGGGGATAAAATTTCCCCCTATATAGGCCTTCCCCTACACTTATAATATGAACAAGGAGAAGTGAATTTTTATACTCTTATATTTTTTTATTATAATTGGAGATTAAAATTGATCTTATAATCATATATTGGCCTAAAGTTTTTGTATTTGGAAGTAAAAACTATTGACATAAAATCCAATGCAAGTGATTAAAATTCCCATTTGATTATGTTTGTATTTTTTTCAATAATCATGTTAATATTTATCACAGGTCATGGGTGATGGATAAAGAATCCACACAAATAAAGGAATACATAATGTATACCCATGTCTATGGTTAATTTATATTCATTTTACTACCATTAAACATGCTACGAAGAAAGGTTCTTATATTATAAAAATATTTTATAATAGATTACTTACTGGTGAGAACCCCTATGAAAGTGAATATTTGTTGAGATGGTATTCATAGTATCATGATATATACCAGAGGAATATGTATAATTTTTTCTAAAATACTTAGAATATGTTTGTAGTTATGGAAGGTTGAATATATAAAGAATCCATTATAATGTGTGCTAAAAGCCAGCTGAATGGGTGATTGAAATGCAGAGTTATTTCTAAAACCATCCATAGAGTTTCTCGTATCATGGATTATCTTTTTAATGAATAACTAACATGGATGTAGGTTTTAGAAGTGGATGAACTGAAATAGAAATTTATTCGCAGTTTAGTTTCTAAAAACACACTAAATTGAGTATTTTATGCTCCATTAAATTTTTTGAATGGTGATGAAGTGTTATGTGGAAGACTTATAAATTTTTTATGTTTAGTTAGAAGATCTGAAGGGTTTTTGATTCCATGAATTGAATTGGAATATCTATGATTTAATTTAATAATATAATTATTTTTTAGTTTGGGAAAATTATATATACATGTCTTATTCCATAAGGTTTATCCAATTAGGAAGATTCTCACTCTTGTAAGGATCATTCAAAATTATGAACTAGTTTTTTTAGGATAATATATATGGATGAGAATATAAGGATATTTTAAGAATGAAATTTTTTTATAATGAATGATAAGAACTATAAGAAAGATTTCCCACATAGTAATCATTTAAATGTAAGGATGATCATTGTACAGATGAAATGGCATGGATGATTCTCGTGAGGGAAATCCAATTCCACAAAGGGTTGTACCTAGAAGGGTGATCCAAAAGGATAAATTGTATAGATGAGCTATAATAAAGTTTATGTAAGGTTAATTTTACACTTAAAAACATTTATGAGTATCAAGAATTTGATATTTCTATGGAAGTGAACCGTAATGATGAAAAACATCAATCTACATTTTAAAAAAAATCACATTTAATATGTGATTCAATTTTATTGATGTGTGAAATCAAAATGGGTAATCGAGGCTCAAAATGTGATATTTATAAAGTGATATTTATCAAAAAAAATATTGCACAATAAAATCATAATTTAATGTAGAATATGATCAAGAAAATATTTATAAAATTTTAGTTGGATGAATCTTTACTGATTTCATGTTCAAATAATTAATTACAATTTATTGTGTAGTGATTCAAGATGGGTTTTTGATTATGGATGTACAATATATGGAATTATTGATTTTTGGTTCCCGATGTAGTAGTTCATTACATGAACCAATTGAATAAGTTGAGAATTAATCTATTTGAATTAAATTAAGAAAATGAGTATTTATATAGTTCATAAAATTCATACTTGGATATTATATTCTAAATTTAAATACATTATGAGTTTTATTAAATCCACTAAAAAATAACTAGCATCTTTTTTTGAGATTTTTTTGATATTTTAGGAAAAATGAATTTTTTGTCACTATATAAAATGAAACACATTTTGAAAGACAGTGATATTTTACATTATATTTACTTTTGAAACAAAAATTGATTACTAGATTTCATTACACGCAACACTGAACTTAAATGAACTGTGGAACATTATATAATCATTAAAATGTTACTGCGATGTTGTAATGTAAAAAAAAGAATAAAAAAAATAAAAATATATTTAGAAATAAAAAATAAATGTAATTATTAATACTAAAGAATTGATAATATTCTATTGGTGTTGATAAATAAATAATTAAATTATTTTTTTACATTAAAATGTAATCTTTCTAAAAATGATGTTTTATGTGTTTTATATTAAAATACTAAATATATAATGGATAAAATATATTTTTGATAATAATAATATATTAATACAAATTTTATTAGAAATTAACACGTAATAATAGGTAAAATATTTTTTATTTTAATTTTTTTATTCCTATTAAAAATAACTTTACCTTCTATTTTATATTTCAATATAAAATTTAAATTACTAATAATAATATTTTTTTGAAAAATAAAATTATCTTTTAGATTTTAAAAAACTTGGTATTCATATTTGATTATTTTTTAGGAATTTTATAAAATGATTTTTAGGTGAATAGTTAAAAATAGTTTTCACTAAAACATTAGCATATATGACTATATCAATAATTCCTTATAAATAAAAAAATATTAAACACTTTTTATGATAAAAAATATTTACTAAGTAAAACAGTATCTTTTATAAATAACTTTTTTCATTTAAGGAACTGAATTCAAAATTTAAAGTAGTCAATTAATATTTTCAATGCAAAATATTTTTGGTATTTTCATTTAATTTTATATTATTTTGGTAAAATTATTTTTTTGATTTATCTTTATGACATATAACAAAAAAAATATAGTAAACCAATTTATCATATGAATATTATAATCATTGATAAATTTATCTTACAAATAAATTTTATGCTAAAAGATATACTTTTACTGAAAAATAGTTTTTTATGTTACATAAACTAATGATGAAATTATATGTTTTCTATTCCATATAGAAATATTATTTGATCAAATGGTCTTAGGATTTTTTATCAATATTTCCAAATTATGATATAGTGCCCATTTTATTTTCCTTAATTGAAAAAAAAATCACTTAGATTAAAATAAGTTATTATTATAAATAAATAAAAACCATAAATTTTTATTGTAATAGTCTCAGTAACATGATAAAAATGTTTGTAAATATTAATGGTGTAATATCTATTTTTTTATTATTGGATGAATTTGACCCTTGAATGGTGACTTTTAATTTTAAGTTGTTACAAAATTTTTGTCCCTCTAATATTAAAAGAATAATTTACTTTCCCACCTCTCCTCAAACCCAAAACCGCTTATTTATACAAACACTCCACTAAAATAAATCCAAAATATTTAAATGAACATTATTTTGGTTTTTTATTCCATCAATACCACTATTTAATGTCTTAATCCTTTTTTCAAATTATTTTTCCAAGTAGTAAGCTAAAAAATTTAAATAACTTCATTTCCATTTCATTTATATGTTATATATTAAACATCCAAAAGATCAAAATTTTAAAATAAATTATAACCATATAATTATTATTAATATTAAAAAAAAATTATTGTGATTATTTAATAAACATTAACTACCCTTTCTTATTTACATAAAAAAAATAAAACACTTTCAATCGTATGTGCAGATTATTTCCACTATGAATGTTGTATTTAAATTTTCATCACCTCATTTTATGTATTGTTATGAAGAATTATAGATTGGAATAATATGATATCTATAACATTATTAATAATTACAAATTTATCTACATTCTTTATCATTCCCCCATTCTATAGAAAATTAATGTGTCACTCGGGCAAACATGTGGACTACCACCACCATGAAATTGACGTATTTAATTTTTCATCTAGGTGTACATTATTTATCAATTTATTTTAAAATATTATTTCACACCATAAAATCGACTAAAATATATCACCAAACAAATATAATAATTCAATTATTCCAACAAAATACCTTTCTAAGCCATACTCACACATTGATAATATCTTGTTCATGTTTGGGTAAGTTTGGCCTCCTGTATGAACATTGATTTCATTTCAAGTCATGGATAACTATGGAAACATAAATACTAATTTAATTAGAAACTAGTGAGAAATTATTTTAAATTTATTGTTTTTGAATGTTTATGTTTATTTTTATATTTTTATTTTGGAACAACCTTTTTTATCATAAAAATTATCCATGCAAGATCATTACTAAATTCATAATCAAGAATCATAAATAAAATACTTATGAAATGTAATTATAACATTAGAAATCATTATAAAAAAAGTTTTCTAGTACCTATATTGTTTTATAAATGAATAACTTTTTATCAATATATAATAACAAGTACCACCATTGCAAAACCATAACTAGGTATATAATAAAAACTAATAGCATCCTATGATGAAAATAAAATCAAAATATCTAATATATTTAAAATATATGATTATAAATTTTTTTAATAAAATTTCATATGTTTGAAGGGGTTTATTAAATAGGTTATAAAGCTAGTTATTTTTTTATATATGAGGGTAGATAATGTTTGACTAAGAATGACTAAATTTATGGGTTCATGTGTCAATTTTAATTACATAGGACAAGATTTTAATATAAAAATATTTTATTTTACAGGAGGTATATACTACATCATTGATATATTATATCATGATTTCCTTTATGTTCATGGTATTTTTTGTTCAATTTCGAGATCATTCCTTCTAGATAATTTAATTTAAAATGTTACCAAATTATTAATAGTTTTTCATAACCAAACACCTTTTTCTTTAAGTAATAATGATTATTTTTAAACCCATATTCTTCAAAGATTAATTATCTTATCCAAGGACTGTATAAACCATTATTTAAAAAAAATTATTATATAGATTTATAATTTATTCCCATTTTAAATTTTATTTCCAATGTGATATTCCTTTAATAAATATTTATATTAATAAGGGATTTTGTTACTAAATTTTTTTTCATTGGGGTTTGTTGTTAATTCATTGACATTATTCTTATAAGAGTCATATATTCAACCATTACCATATTTCATAACATATCCACTATTATCACTCTAAGTAATGTAAAATTTTTAATTCAAAACACTTTCCCTGTGGAATTTCTTACTCAAATTAGTATATAATTTTTTAGAATGATTCATATTCATTTTAATTGTTATTTCACTTTCATGTTTGTATTATATATTCCCAATAATGATCTCCTTTATATATGGAGATCTAATTATATATTTTCTCATGTGAAATTCATTTTTCTGCATTCATATCCTAAATATTAAGATAATGTATACTCTTTCAATATGGGTTTTATATATGGTATTTTCAAAATATTATAAATAATTTTCCATTCCCGTTATTTTTTTTATCATCCCCTCTAAATTTCCTCAAGATAACATATATGAAGTTTTCAATGATCAATTATTGAAGATTAATTATAAAATTATTTTTTTTCAAGTGTGTTCACTTCATATTTTTGAAAATGACTTTCCAATGTGACAAGTATCTGCATCAATTTTTACTATAGTAATTTTTTTTATAGAAACTCTATTAAGATTAAGAATTTTTTTTATCATTAAAATATATATCATCATTGGAGTAATGATACATGAATCACCCTCTAAATTACTTTTTGAAAAATTCCTTTAGGTGATTTAATTTTTTTGTATCAAATGATATAGTTCATCACATTTCTCATGTGATATCATTTGAACTGTTCTTCTTTGGAAGTTGTAGGCATTAATGTCAAAATCCTTAATTTTTTTTGTTATACTTGTTAAATGCCTTAATAATTTTAGAACCCATCATTGTATAGATTTATTATGACCATAAAATTACATTTATTGATTGGGGTATTATTTACATTACCATACACCAATTACTCTATGAAGTGCTAGACTGAGGAATTATTACATGAGAACTATTCTATTTATTGATTGTTAAAATATTGACAGTCTACGTACTATACATTTAAATATCTATATTTATTCATTAATAGGATTTTATGGTTATTTATTTTATTTTTCATTAAATCCATCATATTATGAATTCAATGGACTTGATATATGATTAGTGGTTCCAAAATAGTCCCTGAATGCATTTTTCGGTGTTACAAGAATATTATTATTGGGTATTTAGTGTAAAAAACCCATTTATTTAGATTTATTTTTCATTATGTTGTCAATAAGTAGTTATCTTGTAAATAAATCCTTGATGGCATGTAAATTATTTTAAAAATCCATAATAATTCTGTTATTCTACATTCTATCACCCCGAAATCAGTAATTATTGTCCCTATGAAAAATTATACTGTTATCTCAGGATTTATTTCATGTTCATTTGATCTATTATTTTGAATTATTTGTTTTTAATTTATTTCTAAAAATATTATTCATTCTAGGTTTATTTAATGACAGCTTATGGTATGTTATTTCCCTTACCGATCGTTGGAGATTACCCTTATTATGTTTCAATTTCTTTAGGTAATTGAGAAAATTATCACATATGATGTGAATAAAAGAATAGAATATATGGATAATTTGTGAGATTTTTTTAAGAAATATTATGGATTCAGTTTTTTCATTTATAGTGTGGAAATATCCATTTAATGACAAATAAAAGGACATTATTAGTTAATGATGTGTTCTAAATCTCTAAAACACTAAATATAAGAGGTTGGGTGAATGTATGTAATGAGATATTTCATATAAAACTTGTAATTATGGTATAGTTTTTTATGAGAAATATTAGTTTCTATCATACCATGGTTAAAATTCCAGTATAGGTTATTATTTCAACAGTTAATGATAATCAATGTATTATAGTTACCATAACAGGTTAGTATGATTAAGGATAATAATAATTTCAAACTTAAAATTAACATTTTAGGTCTGATGAGGTAATATTACATATTTTTTGTTGTTTGAGAATTAAAATGATATTACTCTAGTTAAAGGACTAAAAATATGTCTATGTTTAGAGAAACCACAAATGAATTTGGTAAACTAGATATTGTGTTGTTCTCATAGTAATTGAATCCATTTTGTGACACTATAATGATGATGTAGTAGTGGAGCTGATGAAACTATATGTAATCACACTAAAAAATGTTGTTCAATTATAGTCCCAATCTTCACTCGGTGTAGGATGAGTGGTGTTAAGGCTTCACACTTTGATAGATACTCTTGAGGGATATGATTTAGTTAATCACATTTTCTTCATAATCTACTATGAAGGACATAATATTCTATAGATTTAGGTAAAAGTGAACAAGTGAACCCAACCAAAATAATCCAATATTAAACTGAGTGTGATTTAGATTGAATTGAAAGATATCGTTTTGGATCCACAATGTTATAAAAATTGATTTTATGCTTTTAATGATGTTATTTATGTTAATTATATTGTGTTTTGAATTAGACATACCTCATGTTAAACCCTTTGTGGATATAAAAAGTTCATGCCTAAAAGTTCCTAGTTAAAAATGGATGTAAGTGATAATTTGATGAATTTCACATTGAGAAACCCAACATGGTAAGAATTAGAGTGATAATCCGTGTGGTTATCCCAAATAAAAAAATCATGAATTATGATTAACAATGAGAACATAGTTAAATTTCCAAACACAACAAAGAATAAAAATGATATATTCTCATGGAAGATCAGTTGATAATGATATTGTGTGATAAATGATTTAATTTCTTTTGTGTAAATAATGTGTCATTAATCACCCTGAGAAATATATCCTATCAACCAGAAGATGATTTATTTGTGTTAATGGATGTAATAAAACAACAAAATGTTGAGTAAAAAAGACTAATTCAGTTAACAATTGTGGGTAAATATTATATTCTTCCAATGGATCTAGATTATCACATATGTTTTAGAAGTGGGTAATTTGGTAATTATGCGAAAAAGTACACTAATCCAATGGATTAAGCTAAAAATTGACACTAAAATATCATATTCCATGTGAACAATAAAAAGCCTATTTAATAACTACTATTTATGTGGATACTGACAATTAATTGGTGCTATGTATACATATTATTTATTTAATGTTTTTATAATTCTTATGTAAATTATAAATGAAAAAATTGTTTCTTAGTCATGCCAAATATATTAATCTTTACTACACAATAAAAATTATTTCGTGAGTTATTCCTATCTCTTAGATACACATAACCAATTTTATTAGTTAGTGATAATAAAAATTGTTAAACATTATTTAATTAATGGGGGAGAATGGGAAACCATGTGATTTTAAAATATATTTTACGTTTAAACCAAATGTCTCCAATTTTTGTCTTTTCACAAATTTTCAAACCCAAATGAACCAAAAAATGTAACACCATTAGATTTCACAGTACATTACTTCTTTAAAGTAAATCGATAACATGCACTACACGCAACACCGGGTTCGAGCGCACCACTAGATTACTAAACTAGCAGTTCAAACGCGGTTATGAATAGTATTTACTGAATACTGAACAATATATAATCCTTATAATATTATAATCCACATTATTAGTTGTTTAGACATAATATAAGAACAAATTCATTTTTCAGATAAAAGAAGTATTTATTTCAAAAAATGAACTTTTACCGCCTTTTAATGATGAAACCTTATCAAATCCAATATTTGAAACTTTTATATATAATATTTGAAAAAATAAACTTCTTTTTTAGAATCAGGAAAGAAGAGTTTAGTTTCAATAAATTTTTTGTTTTTTTCTAAGAACTTTCACATTTGGGTGAATAGTGAAAAATTCTATATTTTAAGTGAAAACAACATTTTTAGTCAAAATAATTTATTGTGTTAAATTATAAATTTTATGGCTTGGAAGTATAAATAAGTTATATTTTTACCATTTAATCCAATGCTGGTCATTTTCTGTAATTTCACTTTGAGATTGGACATAAACAATTGTCAATCTTTTGATAGATAATGTTTCTTAAAAATATTCCTTTTGGTTTTGAGAACAGAAATTAATTTTAAATTAATAGATGAAACTTTTGTGTTTTGAATTTGGTAAAATAGACTTTATTTTTGAATTTGTAATTTCAAAATTAGCTTAGGGATAATTTTTTATATTTTTCTGAAAACTTTCAATTTTTGATGAATAGTGAGAAACACTGAGTTATTGTGTAAAACAGACTTTTATTTAAATATTTATTTATTTTCATTTATTTTTTTAGGTCATAATAGATACATAATAACTAAATATGTTCAATTCAATTCATTGGATCCCTTTTTTAATAATTTTATACATGTAAAAATTTTATTGAACTTTTCACTGCATTTTACCCATTTCATAGGAAATTTTCCAAATTAACATAAAACATAATTTTAACACTTCTGTTAGTAGAATTTAGAAAATCCAAGAGAAATAGTTAATATCAAGAAGTAAAATTTGGTTCAATAAGATAAAAATAATTTTTTTGTGAATAGTAACTTTTTACTTTTATTTACCACGGGTAAAAGTAAATAGGGTAATTAAGGATAACAATGATAATATTATTACCCTAACACATTTCTTAATTGTATTGGATATATATAATTACACCAAAAACAACCTTAGAAATAAAATATGAACCTCTTTGGTCCACTTGGATTAGATTATAACATTTATTATTATTTAATTCATAGAAGAGTTAAAAGTGTTAATGTCAAAGTTTAATAACTAAAACATTTTCAATATAGGGTTACACATAAGATAAATTCGATTATAAATATTAACTTGAAAGATAAAATTATTTCCTATATAATGTTATTTTATTTATAGTTTTTATACATTAAATAATTTATTTTATTTTTGATACAATGGTGGTGCAGTAATTAACTTATTAAAGAAATATTAAAATAATTGACATTTTAAATACCAAAATAAATGTAATTTTAAACTCTTAATGAGTTCCACTAATTTTATAGGATAATATCACATATTAAGGATAGTTAGATGAATTTCTTACGAAGTAATAATGTTGTTATGAATTTTGTAAAAACAAAATACCAAACAGTGTCAAAATTGACATAAAAGAAATTTTAACACAAATATTATATTATTAATTGATATTCTATTCCTAAAAATATATGGGTCGGAAAAAAACCTATATAATGATATTTTTATCATTAATTAACCACTTGGGGTTCACTTGGAATTATATAGTATGTTTATTAACCATATATTATAATAATACAAAGATCCATGGTAAATGTCAACTATTTAACTAAGAGTTAAATCTATAAGATAAAGTTAATATACTGACCCAAACCTATCTAAAACCTATTTTTTGAGTGTTTTCAGACCCATCCCCACCTTATCCTTTAAATAATCCCTTTTTTTATCCATTACAAATTGAAAACTATTTTATTATAAAATAATATTTCTAGCTTTTCCTAAGGTGCCCCTCACCCCTCTTACAAAAGGGCACTCCCCCTTATCTCTATTTAACACCTTCAAAGCCATTTGGCTCGCCCTAACACTGCCTAAATACGCTCTCACATATACTAATTTCATTCTATAGGCCTTATTTTAGTCATAAAGCCATCTTAAGGATCCCTTTTGATCAAATCAAAAGGAAGAACCCGAAGAAGAGGTAATAATTTCACCACCCCTTATCAAGTTCTTTTATTCTTCCACTTCTTTATTATTTGTTATTTTCATTCTAAAATAATAACTCTAGTATCTTCTATATAATTTGATTATTTTATAAATATGGTACATACATATTCATTATTCTATCCATCCTTTGAATGTCATGTCACCATAGGTGCGTACGTACGGATTACCGTATCCACGTCGTGGTGTAATTGTTATTCAATATATTTTTTTTGATGGGTATAATAATGATGTGTAATTAATTTAAATAATAAATATAACATTATAATGATTCTCTATATATGATATAACATCCAATTATATATTATTTTGATAACAAAATAATGATATTGTCGCTCGTGCGTACTTACGGATTACCGTCTACATGAACGCAATGAGATTCATTCCCCATCGTATCCATTCAAGATTAATTTTCATTAGATGGTTAAAAATAATTTTTAATGACATGATATCATTCTGGGTATGAATAGGATACATCCCATCCACAACAAATATGACTCACATAACAATGAATATAAATGAAAACGAATCCGTTAACACTCGAAACGACAATAATACTTAGATATTATTACTAAAACAATGTTAAAAGACCATATGTGATATCATATTAATGTTTATGAATATTATATAATTTAATAACAATTATTTCACCATTATAAAATAGGTTAACCTACCCTCGACCAAGGAAAAGTACATGGTAAGGTTTAATTTCACAATCTCTTTATTATCCGATGTTGTTTTTACCTAAGTATCTACTGGGACCTCTTTTCTTCCACATCCTTGTTTCTTAAAAATGTATTTCAAAGAATTATTACAATTTTATATAATATTGGGTAAAGTCATTTATACCCCTGTTTGAATTTTATAAGATGTTTAGAAAAGATTATTTCCGTCATTTTCTAAACAAATTCCTTTTTAACCTTTTCGACAAAATTAAGCTAGGAATGTCTTTTTTTTAACTTATAGGGCGGGTGCGGCTATTTTCTGCCGTTAAAAAATCGTTGAAGCTTACCTTAAAATGTTATAAGAATATTTTCAAATTAAATGTTTTCTTTTATAATTATGTGGATTTTTAATGATCTCAAAAAATGATATATTTCTCTCAAATAATTTTTATTTCATCTATGCCAACATCCTTTGATGGATTTTAAGATTATTTGAAGTTGATTTATTATAATACCAAACTTTCATATTGTATTGAATGTTCTGTGATATGTTTGATTGTGTATGTGTTAATTTTATACCATTCATTGTTTATGGAAAAAGTATTGACATTTAGTATCCTAGTTTTAGTACGAATGTTTATGTTTTGTTTAAACCTACTAATATGAGTAATGAATTGGATTTAGTTAGTGACGGGTGGAGCCCGCTATATCTCCTCTATGCATCGGTAAGTATCATGAGACAAACTAGTGTCTTGGCATAAGGCCTTGACAAAATCTTATTTTTAGTCTTCACACAAAGCCTTGACTATGTGGTTATGATAGTCTGGCATTATGCATTCCATCATTATGAAAGTGGTTATTGGTATTACATGTGATTATTCGACTAGTTTAATATCCCAGTGAATAAGTAAATGGAATTATTTCATTTTGTTTTTGCCATGTTATTCTGAAGTTAATGTTTAAAAGTCTTTTGTTTTAGTTATACATTTCCTTAAATGTTTATTCTTAATTGTTAATGTTTCCTTTATATTCTTATCCTTACTGATCATCTGAGATCACCCCTTTCTATGTTTTGTTTTTTCCCAAGATGTGAAGAAGTATTTTATGACTGACCTACATGGATAGTCTGAGGGGATATGAGTGTGGACTATGGAGACTATTATGTTGTATTTTTAAATTTTATCATGTAATGTAAGACTTATTAACGTATCTAGTGTTTCTAAGGCTACTATGCTAATTGGACTTTCGAGACTTGATCTTTTGTGATCATGCCATTGTTATGAAATAATGAACCGACTCTGGGTAACTGGGGTCAGGGCGTTATAGTTGGTATTAGAGGAAGTTTAGTACAAAAATTGAAATATATATTTAGATAAAATTTTATTAGATCACATAGACCTAAGATGGACTTTGAGGATTAGTAGAGAAGAACTTCAATGAATTTTGGTATTGTAGAGATTTTTGAGTCTTCTGAGCAATACATCCCTATCTGGATACGAGTAGGTAGAGGCGGCTCTGGCACAGATGTACCTAGGGGAAAAACCCAAAAATACCTCTTTGATCTATACTCGAACGGGAACTGGTGCATGACAATGGGCCTTGCTGCACTCTTGGTTACGACACTCCCTGTGGATAGGCTTGGGATAAATCTCATTTTCATTACAAACCATTATGAAGGGTTTATGAGTATATACATCCTCAAAGAAAAAAAATTTATGATTATGGATTATATCCATAAATTGTTCTATTTATGTTAGGTATTTTCCATGTTTGGAATTATTCATTGCAATTCATAAAATCGCCTAGTGTATTCCATTATATAGTAATGGCTCCTAGTAGAAGGAATGTGAACTCTAGCAATACGTATGATCCAACTAGTAAGAAGGATCATATCATCCACGGTATGATGCCAACATTTAGAAGGGAAATAGTCTCTCTTGTTTTCTCAACACATGAAGAAATAGTATCATGTGTTAATAAGATAAGTAAAGAATTCTATGAGTCCTATGGCTTTGAAGGGAAGAAACAGAAGAAAAGGATGGAAGAGAGAATGATGGATAAATGGGGGAGGGAAAAGAATAATTTTCCCATATGTGATAATTATGGGAAGAAACACCCTGGAACTTTCCTGAAGGGAATGGGAGTTTGTTATAAGTGTGTAGAAAAAGGACACCAAGTACGTGACTGCAAGGGTAAGAAGAAGGTTTCAAATGTACAATTCTTCATCTGCTAGGAGTTGAGACACTATGCGGACCAATGTCCACATCATTAGAGTATGCCCCAAATTATGCTATTGGATAATAATCATGTTATGATACTACCACATATTAGGATGAATGATTAGAGTTCTTATGTTGTTATTAAAGAATTATGACATTTGAGTGTTGTATCAACGATGTACTGGTTATAATAATTATGAAGTATATAAGGATTGTATTGCAGTACTATTTCATTAAAGTCTTGATATTGTGTGGAACCAAGAAATGTGACTCAATAGTAGGTTAAATTTTTATAAAATATATGGTTGAGAGATAGATAATCCATAATATGGTTCTGATACTATGGTAGTGATTTTGGAATAATACATGTTTGATTTGGATAAATTATATTGGATATTCTTGACTACCTTGAAACTGATTAATGATTTGTATATTCCATCATTGTTCAACTTTACTACATTTTTGGATAGAAAGAGCTTATCCAGTATTCTATAATGAATAAGTGATCGTGAATGTAATGAATAAGGATTTTTGATAATTCAGGATGTTCTAGTGTTTTAAAAGAATACAAGAAGAAGGTGTTAAAATGGTATTAGGAGGAAAAAGGATCTTCATGGTGTTTACCATACCTATAAATTTGGTACATTGAGTTTGGGAAGAAGTATTTTGGAAAAGTCTACTTTGAGATTATTTTTTGATTTCCATAAAAAGGGCAACCCGGAGGTCGGGCGGCAACCCGTCGCATCCAGAAAGGCCACGAGACTTGAACGCGCAACTGATGGGCGACAAGGGTGTATCACCTACCACTGATCCACATGATGTACGGGATAGAATAATGTATTTTTATAAATGGTCTGGTAGATGAATTATAAATTCATTTTTCAAAACCCTATACAAATATAATAAATATTATAATTTTTTATGTTCTATTATCATTTAGAGTGAAAGATGAGTTTGTGGTAGAAATTTGTTAAAGGATGGAACTCTACATTTCAAGTATATATATTTTTATTCTCTTATTCTATGGAGAAATTAATTCTTAAACTTTAGGTAGGGGTTCTTAAAACTAAATGTTTTTATCCTAATACCTTATGTTTTGTGGAACTGATGATATTTTAAATCATTATAGATTGATGTCTTTGGGGCCCTCAAATCTACAATTGTTTTTGACTGATGACCTCAATAACTCCCTATAAATATTTACATTTTTCATCCAATTATGTGTCTCTAGTTTCCACCAATGTTCTCATAATTGAGATCATAACATGGTGGTTACTTTTTCATTACCCTTTTCCTCTTATTAAGACAAAATTTTATTAACCCAATTACCGATGTGGGTTTTCCCACAAAGGTATTTTCTATTTTCAGCCATTTATTTTCAATGAAAAATTTCATATTGTAAGGACTCAATTTATTTATGGATGGAATAATGTAACATCCTTTTATTTCATAGTATGTTACTTCTTGAAAATAATTCAATAACTTACACTACACGCAACACCGGGTTCAAGCGCACCACAATATTACCAAACATACCGTTCAAAAGCAGTTATGAATAGTATTAACTGAATACTGAACTATATATAATCATTATTATTTTAGAATCCATATTATGAGTTTTATATACATAATGTAATAAAAAATTCCTTTTTTCAGATAAAAGAACTATTTATTTAAAAAATTGATCTTTTACCGCCTTTTAATGATGAAACCTTTTCAAATTCAATATTTGAAACTTTTATATATTCTATTTGAAAAAATAAACTTCTTCTTTAGAATCGGGACATAATAATTTAGTTTCAATAATTTTTTGGTGTTTTTTGATAACTTTCACATTTGGGCGAATAGTGAAAAATACTATATTTTAACTGAAAACAACTTTTTTAATCAAAGAAATTTATAGTGTCAAATTATACAATTTAATGGTTTGGAAGTATAAATAGATTATATTTTTAGATTTTAATCCAATGCTGGTCATTGTAAGTAATTTCACATTGAGATTGGACATGAACAAGTGACAATCTTTTGATAGATATTGTTTCTTAAAAATACACCTTTTGGTTTGGACAACGGGAATTATTTTTAAATTAATAAATTCAACTTCGAAGTTTTGAATTTGGTAAAATACACTTCATTTTTGAATTAGGAATATCAAAATTATCTTATGGTGAATTTTTTATATTTTTTTGAAAACATTCAATTTTTGATGAATAATGAAAACACTGATTTTTTGTTTAAAAACTGACTTTTATTTAAAAAATTATTTATTTAATTTAATTTAAATTTAGGTCAGAATAGATACATAATACCTATATATGTTCAATTAAATTCATTGGAGCCATTTTGTAATAATATTAGATATATAAAAATTTTATTGAACTTTTCACTGTCTTTTACACATCTCCTATGAGAATTTGCAAATTCACATAAAACATAATTTTACCACTTCTGTGAGTGTAATTTAGAAAATCATAGAGACATGGATAACATCAATAAGAAAAATTTGGTTCACTAAGAAAAAAAATAATTTTTGGTGAATAGTAATTTTTACTTTTATTTACCACGGTTAAAAGTAATTAGGGTAATTAGGGATAAAAATGATATTATAATTATCCTAAAACATGTCCTAATTCTATTGGATAAGTATAAGTAGACCAAAAACAACCTTAGAAATAAAATATGAACCTCTTTTGTCCACTTGGATTAGATTAGGACATTTATTATTATTTAATTCAAAGAAGAGTTAAAAGAGATAAAATCAATGTTTGATAACTAAAATATTTTTAATATAGGGTTAATCATAAGATAAATTCTATTTTAAATATTCATTAGAAAGATAAAAATATTTCATACATAATTTAATTTTATTTATAATTTTTAGACATTAAATAATTTAATTTATCTATGACACAATGGTGATGCACTAATTACCTTATTAAAGAAATATTAAAATAAATGATATTTTAAAAAACCAAATAAAAATAATTTGAAACTTTTTATGAATTAAAATAATTTTATAGGTTAATATCACATATTATGTTTGGTTATATGAATTTTTTTGAAGTAATAATGCTGTTATGAATTTTGAAAAAACAAAATACCTAATAGTGTCAAAATTGAAATAAAAGAGTTTTTAAAACAAATATTATATTATTAATTGATATTCTATTCATAAAAATCTAATGTTCATCCATAGGACTAATATAATAATATTTGTATCATTAACTAACCACATGTGGTATTTTTGGAAGTATATAGTATGTTTATTAACCATATAATATAATAATACAATGAGACATGGTAAATGTCAAACTATTTAACTAATAGTTAAATCTAAAAGATAATGTTAATATAGTGACCCAAACCTGTCTAAAACCTATTTTTGAGTGTTTTGCGACCCATACCCACATTATCCTTGAAATAATCTATTTTTGAGCCATTTTAAACCGAAAAGTATTTTATTATAAAATAATATTAATAGCTTTTCTTAAGGTTCCCCTCAACCCTCTTATAAAAGGGCACTCCCCCTTCAAGACTAATTTTCCTTATATGATTAAAAATAATTTTAATGACTTGATATAATTTGGGATATGAATATGATACATGCCATTTATAACAAATATGACCCACATAACAAAGAATATAAATGAAAAAAAATCTGTTAACACCCGAAACAATGATAATACTAAGATATTATTACCAAAACAATGTTAAAAGATCATATATGAAATCATATTAAGGTATATAATTATTTTATAATTTAATAAAAATTATTTCACCACTATAAATTAGTTTAACCTACCCTTGACCAAGGATATGTACAAGGTAAGGGTTAATTTCACAATCGGTTTATTATCTGAGGTTGTTTTTACGTAAGTATCTACAGGGACCTCGTTTCATCCACATCCATTATTCTTAAAAATGTATTTCAAAACATTTTTACTATTTTATAGAGTATGGGTTAATGTCATTTATACACTTTTTTTACTTTTATAAGATCTTTATAAATTAATCTTTCTGTCTTTTTCAAACAAGGTCCTTTTTAACCTTTTCGACAAAATTAAGGTAAGAAAGTTTTTTTAACTTATACGGTGGGTGCGGATATTTTCTACCGTTATAAAATCATCAAAGCTTCCCATACAATCGTATAAGAATATTTTCAAAGTAAATGATTTCTTTTATAATTATGTGACCATTAAATGATTTCAAAAAAGAGATATTTCTGTAAAATAGTTTTTATTTCATCTATGTCAACATCCTTTGATGGATTTTATGATTATTTAAAGTTGATTTATTATGATACAAAACATAAATATTGTATTGAATGTTTTGTGATATGTTTGAATGTGGATGTGTTATTTTTATACAATACTTGGTTTATGGAGAATGTATTGAAATTTGGTATGCTAGTTTTAATACTAATGTTTATGTTATGTTTAAACATTTTCATATGAGTAATGCAATGGACTTAGTAAGCGATGGGTGGAGCCAACTATTTCTCCTCTATGCATCGGTAGGTCTCAGGAGACAAGCTAGTGTCTTAGAACAAGGCCTTGAAAAAATCTTATTTGTAGTCTTGGCACAAGGCCTTGACTATGTGGTTATGATAGTATGGTATTATGCATTCCATCATTTGAAAGTGGTTATTGATATTTCATGTGTTTATTCGAGTAGTAGAATATCCATGAGAATAGGTAAATGGCATTATTTCATTTTATTTTTTCCATGTTATGATGAAGTTCATGTTTAAAAGGCTTTTGTTTTAGTTATTCGTTGCCTTAAATATTTATTCTTACTTATGAATGTTTCTGCTATATTGTTATCCTCATTGAGCATCTGAGCTCACCCCTTTCTATGTTTTATTTTTTCCAAGGATGTGAAGAAGTAATTTATGACTGACTTGCAGGGATAGTATGAGGGGATATGAGTGTGGACTATGGAGACTATGTTGTTGTAGTTTTCCATTTTATCATATAATGCAAGACTTATGAATGTATCTAGTGTTTCTAAGGATACTGAAATAATCGGTCTTTCAAGACGTGGCCTTTTGTGATCATGCCAATGTTATGTAATAAGGCACCGACTCTGGGTAACAAGGGTTGGGGCATTACAAAATAATTCACAAAACTTCTTAAATGTAGCTATATACTTTTTAGGTAAAAAAGAAAACATAATTACTAAAATTATATTCAAATAAAAAATGTTATTATTTATACTAATTAATAGATAAAATTATATTAATGTAGTTATATAACATATAAGACTAATATATGCTTTAAATGTGACTATTCATAAAATTATCTTTCCATGAACATTATATTTAGAAACTATATATCTTATCAACAAAATATTTTTGTGATATGGATAATATGATGACTAAAATCATCTTAGTAATTGATAATAATTATCAATAGGAATAGTTAATATTTTAAAAATTAATTTCCTATTTAAAAATAAATTTTCATTATATTTTATATTTAGTTGGGATTATTAAATTTTAAAACTCTATAATTAATATTTGAAAAAGTGAAATTATTTTTGGATTTATCATTCTAGTATTTTCTTAATATGAATTTTTGGGAATTTTCTTAAATAATTGATTTTTAGGTGAATACTCTAAAGTGTAGATGTCACTAAAACCACAGAATTTATAACTATATCCAAAAATTAAGTATTTATTAAAAAATTCTAAAGAAATTAAATTTAAAAAATTTATTTATGGAGTAAAAATTTAAATTTTACAAACTATATTTTGAATTTAAGAAACCTATTATTAATATTTTAATGACTTGAGTAATAATTTCTAATACGTAAACATTATTTGTACATTTATTTTAATTAAATATTATTTGTAAAATTTTTGTTTTCTCCCCATTATAAAGACATGTAATGGTAAATCCTGTTGCAATAAACCATATTTTTAAATTAAAATCATAAAAACTTATAATTTTATCATACACATAATCTTTTAGCATGAATATAAACTTTTTCCAAATAATTTTATTTACACTTAATAGACTATAATAATAAATTAAATTTTTACTTAACATAGATATTTTGTTTTATAATATGTATTTTATATTTTTAAATACGTGTCTAAATTATGTAACATGACCCATTTTTTAGGCTTTAAATTTAAATCACTTAAGAAAAAATTATTTTCCACAAAAAGTTACAATAATAGGTAAAGTGACATTTTTTATTGAACACAAATATAAAATGATAAGTACAAATGTAATAATATATAGTTTGGAATTTATAGCTCATAACCCTTATATAATGCATTATTTTATATTATTGGATCAATTTGTTCCTTGAATATTGAATTTACCTTTTATTCTTTTACACAATGCCACTTGCACCGCATATAAATGGATCCTTCACCAGCCCTGTTATTCTTACACCAAAGAAATATCGTTTTTCCAAAAATATATTTGAATCCATCCCAAGCATTTATATCCCCATCCTAGTGGTTTTGGTCTTCTTAAAAGACCACCCTCAATTTCTTAATCATTTTTTGAAAATTATTTCTCGACGAAGTAAAGAAAATATTCCTAATTATTCCTTTTCCATTTCTATTATTTTCATTCTTAATAAACCTCCACAAGAAATATTTTCTATATTATATTATTGAAATATATGAATTATTAATATACCTAAATTTTATTATAATTATTTAGTAATAATTATCTACCCTTTACATTTCAATTTTAAAAACAAAAGTGTTTTCTAGCATATATGCATACTATCTCCTCCATTAATGACAAGATTGATTTTTCCTAGACGCATTATTAAATATTTTGAAAGGGTTATTTAATTTATTAATATTTCTTTTGTAACCTTATAAATATTTATAAATTAAAAGCATATCCAATATTCCTCTCATTCTATGGAAAATGTATGTGTACTTATCCTTATGTGCGCACTACCAACCCCATAAATTTAATATATTTTTTCCTCATTATGGTTTTTATTATCTATTAAATGTATATTATAATATAATTGACCACATAAAAACATAAAAATTATATCATTATGTTTTATTAATAATGATATTATGCCTAAAATAATAACTCTCATAACCATACTCAAGAATAGATTATGGATTGTTCTTATTCTGATCAGTTAAACCAGCTAAATAGAAAATGTTACAAATTTATATCATGGATGAATATGAAAAAATAAATAAATATGTAATTATAAATTATTCACAAACTAATAATTTTTATGGAGTTTTAATGGTTATATTAATATTTTCATCATTATTATTGAATTGTGCATTTACTTATTAAAAACTATTGAAATAAGATCTTCACAAGCATTGTCTTCAAAAATAAGAAATGAAATAATTATGACATGAAAATTAAAATAGTTTAAATAAATATAAGAAATATTTTAAAGTAAATATAATTTTACCATAATGAAGATATTTTTATCTATAAATAATAATCGACACTAACATTATAAAACTAGTAAAAAAAGAATTTGAAAGTAGTAATGATCGATGAGAAAAATAAAATATAACTAACTAATATATTGGGAAAAATTATTATAAATGGTCTTTATAAAAGGTTATATGTATGAATAAGTTTTAAAAATATTTTATTAATATGTTTATTTTTTTAATGCAAGGGGTTACACCACATTCAACTAAATGGTATTAAATGTAGGGGTTTTTGGTCTCAAATTGAACTACTTGTGTAAAGATTATATTATGAACCAATTTTATATTACCAAGAATATATACTGACCCTTTAATATGTTATATCATTATTCATATTTTTCATTGTATTATATGTTCAATTTCACAATATATATTTTTGGAGAATTTGATTTCAATTTTTAAAAAATTTGTAAGGGTTTTTTATATATCAATTTCCAATATTTGAATTATAATGATCATTTTGAAACCCCTTTTTTCTAATATTAATTATTTTATCAAATTATGATATAAAAAATTATTTTCACTTTCATTTATTTTTATTTATAATTCATTCTCATGATCTTGTTTCTAAGGTATTATTACTGCATTTATTATGATATTCGTGAGGGATCTTGTTAATTAAAACCTTCTTTCATCAAGTGATAGCGTTACATTATGAAAATAATTATTATAGGTCTCAAATGTTCTTCCATTTTTTATTTTATATTCTAATCCCCTTCTATATCTATTTAATAAGAAATTTTAAATAGAAAATTCATTCCCTGTTGAATTTATTTGACATAAAAGTAAAACATTTTTAAGAATAATTTTTATTTTTGTTGAATATTCTATCACTTCCATGTCAATATTTTATTTTCCCACCAATACATAACTTTATATTTGTAATTATAATTATATGTTATCTCATGTAACCTTCATTATTCTCCATTCCTCCTTTAAAAATAAAATTTATTTATCCTTTTTATTATTTGGGTTTCAAAAAGGGTATTTACAATATAATACAAATGATTTCCCTTTCTGGTTTATATTATTATATTTCACTTCATATTTAGTAAAGATATCATTTGTATATTTTTATCAAGAATATTTTTCTTAATATTATTCATAAAATAAAATTTTAATATGTTTACACTTCATTTGTTTAAAAATACTTATGAATGTTTCTCATAACTTTTTCTTTTATGAATATTATTAAAACATTTTATAAAACTATATTATTATTTAAAATCCATTTTCCTCTTACTATATAATATATCTCTATCCAACATAATAATTTTCCATTAATCACCCACTAAATGACCACATGAAGTATTACTTTGGGTGATTGAATTTTGGGTATCAGTTGATCCAATTATAGGTCCTTTCAAATGTGATAACATTTGAATTGTTACTCTTTGGATGGTGTTTTCATATATTTCAAAATCATTCAATTTTATTATGTTAAATATTGTAAATTACTGATTATTACCATAAACCATATTTATCTCAATTTCATATGATCATATAATTCTTTTTATTGATTTTTTGAAATTATTTGCTAATATTTTGACATGTTACTCTATATGGTATCAGTTTTATGGGTTCAAAAGCTAATCGTTATTATATTAACTAATCTAAGAAATATTGATGATATATATAATTTTAATTTAAATAAAGATATTTATTGATAAAAAATTAATGTTAGTTATGTGATTTAATTTTTTATTCCATTTTATTATGAAAGTATACGAATTAATTGAGGATGTATTGGGCCTGAAATAGCCCATCGATGCATCAGTAGGTTTAATGAGGATTTTTTTTTCATATTTGGTGTATGTGTGCCCATTAATTTTAATTAATTTTTTATTTTATTGACATAAAGTAAATGTCTTATTTCAATTCCATGAGGTAATATAATTTCTCAAAAAAAAATCTTTCAGAAGTCTAGAAACATCTGTTCCATCACCCTCAAATATGTTATTTTTTTAAATGTGTTTACTTATATTATTAACCATGGATTTTATTCAACATCATGTAATCTGTTATATGTAATTATATTGTTATCATTAATTTCATATAATATTATTTATTCCATTTTATTCTTTTATATCTTTTGGTATACTATTTCCCTTATTAAGGGTTTTACCTCACCCTTATTATGTTTTCATTTCCCTAATTTATAAAGAAATGTATTACACATGATATGTATAGAGGAATAGAATGTTATAGGAATCAATGAGAGATTTTAAGTAATTATTATGTATGAATTTATTCTACCCTTCCTTCATTTATTCCATTATTGTCAGCTCCTCCCACCATCTTTCTGCTCTACAACCTGGTATTCAATTGTGACAATGACAATTTATCTCATATTCATGGTGGTACAACTTTCTTGGTGTCAGTATATCATGGTGGATTTATTATTGCTAATGAAGGTAGTTATTGTTAAATCCTCTTGTAAATATAACCATGTTCTATCCACATATTCCACCACACCTCTCTTGGTTAAATCAGAGGTGATGGTTACTTTGTGGGTTTGTGATATGTGTTTTACCAGTCAATGGTTTTTTAGGAACTTTTGTGTTGGCTCAATATTATTTTGGTTTCTGTTTTCAATCATGCTGTGATATCATCATTTAGATCCCTCAGTTGTTCAAATACCTTACCTGGACTCAATTCTCTATGCTTCTCTCCCAGTTGGATCTTGAGTAGTGGTTCCACAGAGGTTCAGAGATGTTGGATTTGGCAGCTAATGGTGCACCATGCGTGGCCTGATTGGTTTACTAATGATATGTTTTCTCTATTTATAGATTGGTTCTATTCTATTTTTTATGTTGTTATCCTTTGATTATTTCCACGACAGTGTCATGTCAATGATGTGAGTTCACTCTAATTTAGTGGTCTTTCTTTTTATGGTTTGCAATTACATGGTTCTGATGATTTAAAATAGCTACATCGGACACGGATGGTCTCTTGGGACTGGTGTGGTGTTTATTTAGTGATGATAATGGTGATGATAGTGTTCTTTAAAAAGTTGGTATGATGATTATTTGATTTCTTTTGATGATATTAAAGTTGTTATATGATGGTTTATGAATCAGTGATGGGATAAGGTCTGGTGGGTCCTCATCGGTGTTCTGGTGACATTGGAGAAGAATCGAGGAGGTTCATGACTCAATATGTGAGTAGTTATTTCATGAAAAGATATATTGTGGATTGAGTTAGTGATGAGGTATTTTTGTTTAAATTTAATTTTTTAATAACTAAAATTGTGTTTCGTTCGTTTACCATTGATTCAACAATTGGATATTTGAAAATAAAATTAATAGAATTTTTAGTCTAGGCGTTCTCATTTTTACACGAAAATAATATTCATATAATAGAGACCTTGACCCTAATATCCTAGATACAGTTCTAAATTAATTAAATTTTAATTAGATATAAGTAGTAAATTCCATACGGAACAAATATTTGTTGTAGTTTTAGTAAACTATATACTTAAATTAGCCTCACATTACAATGAAATACAAAAATTAAAAAATAATTTTTTATTTATATCTATAATTACATTATTCTATCAAGAATATCCTTAGATCATAGTAATAGTATACTTTATGGAATCATAGGGAAAGGAAAAAAAATATGGTTGAGCTCAAACACCTAGTAAGGGTTAATCATAATAGATTCAATCATTAATAAATGAATCATCATCCATAAGGAATGAACAATATGGTGTGCTAAATACCTGAAGACATATTCTATTTAAAAAATAGATTAGAATAATCAATGTAGTGGTAAATAACTAAGAAAAAGTTCTATGTAATCAATAAAATAACCATAATAACTCTACATGGAATAATCAATATGGACACATATATAACTGGAAGAACATTCCATTTAATAAATAATTAATTATTATATTAATCCAGGTAAAACATCATAAGGAACATTTCTTAGACAACAATAACTGAATATTGAAAAAATTAAAAGTTTAATTTTTTGAATCCATTTTTCTTAAGTACAATATACATTTACCATCAAAACCTTTCAGAAGTGATTTTTAAACATAATGGGTAAAAACCCATATAAATATGGTTATGCAACTAATTTTTTTCCAAGAGACTACTTATGTATCAAGGGGTTATCTATAATAGAATCCCACCCATGTCATACCTACACATATAATTTCTCAAATATCTAATAATAAATATAATTCACAAAAAAAATTCATTATTGAATATCTAAATTGAGTAAATGATATGGATTTATCAATATTCCCCCATTTATTCAAATAACATTCTAATTACATACTGTATGTAAAAACGGGTACCTGATATAGGATATAATCATATCCATGATAAAAGATATGGTTATTTTTGGGGAATTCAATGTCCAATGATCATAATAAAGTGAACATTTCAAGGTAAATTTATTGACTCCAAAAATGAATCATAGGTGTTAATTATGGAAAATTCCTTAGTCAATTTGATCAAAACCTGTCCACATGAAATATAAGGATATAATAAATACAAAATATAACTAGTGTAGTATATGAAAAATGAGGTTTGTGTTCCTTGATGGAAATGAATTCCATAACAATATCGTTAATAACATTCTTGAAGAAATCATCCCTTCCATTTTGAAAAACATAATATAAATCCTTATATTTCAAAATAACATAAATAATAATAACTTCTATAATAATAAGAAAACAATTTTCTTAAAAATATACTTGATTAATTTTAATGTAAGATTCAAATAAATTACACTCAATTTTGTAGGTAATTATTTACATTCCGTAAAGAACATTCCTTTTTCATAGTAAAAATAATAGAAAAGTGTTCAATTCAAAAAGTTAAAAGAACATTTACATGAAAACATTTTCTATGAATGATAAATGGGTAAAAAAATTCTATTTAAATTTTTTTAAATAGTTATTAAAAAAATTTAAAATATTTCTAGAAAACATGGTTTTGTAAGAAAATGAATTTCCGACTGAATAGAGATATGAAGGAAGATTTTATTAAAATAATTTTTCTATAAATTTATGTACCAAAGAGAAAAAAAATTGAATTATATCTTTTAAAATATCACTAATAACTAATGTAGAATAAAAATACAAGGGTTTTTAATCATTGATAATAAAATTTCATTTAATGTAAATTCAATAATAAAAAATCACTATTGAATGACATTATTAAATAAACAATTAAAATGATCCTAATGATGAAGTGATAATTAGTCAATGAATTGATTATCTATATCATATATAAATCTAAATAAAAAAATTAATCTATAAATATTCAGTAAAAACAATTATTTACATCATCATATAATATTAATGATAGTAATGAATTAATATAACCTAATAAAAATAAATTTAGTAATGAAATTTCTTTACCAATTGGTATCTTTAAGTGCAAACCCCGTAGATGAAATAATTAAAATTAAAATATAAGTTACCATAAATAATGAATTATTTCGGATATTACCTGTCAAATAAGAAGTATATACACTATAATAAATAAATTATGTTCATAACAATACAATATACCTCAAGAAAATGAAATTGAGGTGAAAATTCATACCTTATGCTTCCTTTTGGTTAAATGGTATGTAAAATGTTGTATAATTGTTTTCAAAATGTTATTAAACTAAAATAAAACCATAATCAAATTTATAATATCTTATCACGTGTTCATTAATGATCTTTCATTATTTTCATTGTTTTAGGTGTCAGTTTCCATGGTTTATCGTGTGTGTTTCCCAATGAAAGATTTTTTTCTTGCATATTATATATAATTACATAATATAACGAATAATAATAATCCTAAAATTATTATCACAAATGAGCATAACTTGTAATTTTAAAACCAATCAAGAATGATTATTATGATAAATGAATTAAGTTACGATCATGGTGACGGTATTCCATACGTACACGTGATTAATGTTTCAATTTTTCATTCTTATTATAGAAAGGAGGTAAGTACTATATTATATTTAAATAATTATTACAATAACATTATTATCTTCTTATATACTTATATATATCATTTATGTGGGGTGGTTATGAAAACAGAGTCGCATCGCTTTGTGAAGGCGGTAGTCCATACGTACACGAACGATGTTATCATCTTTACATGATTGAAAAAGAATGAAAGAAAATGATTTATATTATATTCATAGAGTGTTAAATATGAAATTACTAAAACAATTCATTAATTATTATCACATATTATAATTAAATTTATCTTTATCACCTTTAATGTGATGTGTTACTGAAAGACAAATCAAATCGCATCACAAGGCAACAGTCTACTATACACAAAATAAGTGTTTTTGCAACTCCAACAGAATGGAAGGAAAAAATGTATATTATATAGTGATTTATATTTTAAATATTTTATAATTATCATAATAAAATATATACTTTATATCCATCTTCATTCCCAACCTTAAGAGTAAGAAAGGAAAAATTAACCACATAGGTTCGCGAGGCGGAAGTCCACTGAACACACGAACGGTGATTATGTAACCCATTTGAAAAAAGATGAGATGGCTATATATAATTAAAATTTTAAAAAAACATCACAATATATGTAATATTATGAGGTTATTATATTATAATTTATTAAAAAAAATTTATAGATTTGGAGAAAGATGTAATGTAATGCTTCTCCTTTGAGAATGTTACATCTCCTTTGGGTATCCTCCCCAGGTTTACTCTAAATCCTATAAAGGATTTATTTAAAAATAAATAATGATTCTAGGATGAGTGTAGTAATGTTGGGAAATTATATTTGTAGTGCTTGGCCAAAAAGTGGTTTAAATATGTGATTAGGAGAAGATATGTGTTTCCTTTTTTAAGTGGGGTGAGTTAAAAACTTTTAATTTTTTGAAATGGAGAATTAAAACAATGTTTTCTCATGTCACCAGGGTCAAATAATAGTCAATTATAGATAATTGGAGGAATAAGGTCTAAATATGGTTATTAAATGTGTTTTTTACAAGATGCCATACATTTTTTCACATTATATTTAAAATTTAACCACTAATTAAGCATGTTTTTACCTTTATCAATGTAATTAATGTTTATTGTTTTCCTCAAAAAAAATTCATAAATTAATTTGAACAAATAATAAAATATAAATTACTCATATTTCAAATATGTAACATTTTTTTAACTATAAATCACAGATGTGGAATAATTTAATTTAAAATTAATCTGACATATAGGAAAAGAAAGCGGGGTTTTAAGGTGACAATTTTCCACATCTTATAATGTTTTTATGTCAAAATAAATACGTAAATCATTAAAATGTCCTAAATTTTATTAATAGATTTATAAATGATCTATTTTTTATTTAAAATAATTTTAAAAATAATTTTACGTAAATTATAATTTAGATGAAAATATTGTTTCAATTAAAATCAAGCATTTCTTTATTATTCATCAAAAAATGAAATATAATTCCCCGTCCCAAGAAGCCCAGAGTCGGTGCATTATTACATATCATTACAATGATAAAAAATGATGAATTCTATAAATATAGATTAATTTAGTAGCCTTTGAAGTACTAGATACATTCATAAGATTTACATTACATCATAAAATGGAAAACTAAAACAACATTGTTTCCATAGAAAACACTGAGATCCCATAGAATATCCCTACAGGTCAGTCATAATATACTTCTTCGCATCCTAGGAAAAATAAAAGATAGAATGGTTTGAGCTCAGATGTTTAGTAAGGATAACAATATAGCGTAAACTTTCATAACTCAGCATAAACATTTAAGGCAACATATAAAACTAAATCAAAAGCCATTTAAACATGAACTTCGGCATAATATGGAAAATATAAAATAAAATAATTATATTTAATTATTCAAATGGATATTCTAATAATAAAATAATCACATACAATATCAATAGCCACTTTCATAATGATGGAATGCATAATGCTAGACTTTAATAACCACATAGTCAAGGCCTTGTGCCTAGACTACGAAGAAGATTTTGTCAAGGCCTTGTCCAAGAAACTAGTTTCTCTCATGAGACCTACTTATGCATCGAGAATCTATAGTGGGATCCACCTATCACTTACTAAGTCCAATTCATTCCTCATATGAAAAGGTTGAAACATAATCTGAACATTCGTATTAAAACTAGCATACAAAATGTCAATATTTTAACCACAAATAATGAATGGTATAAAAATAGCACATCCATAGTCAAAAATAACTCATTCAATACAATATACAATATTTTATTATAATAGATAAAACTCAATAGATAATAATTAATGATATTGACATTGATTAAAATAATCATTAAAACTATTTTAGAGAAATATACCACTTTTTCTTGAAAACATTTAAAAGTCTCACTATTTATCAAGAAGCTATTTAAAATAGATTTTTGAATCAAAGTGTCCCATACGAATTTGATACTATAAAAAGAAATTTCAATTTTAAAACTTTAATTTCCATATAAATAAATCCTTAAAACATTTTTTAAAACATGGACATTAATGAGAACGATTTAGAATAATAGATCTTTAAAACATTTTTAAATTATATTTAAGTTAGAGTTCCTAACCAAAAGAGAGACACTTAAATACAAATAATTGAGGTAATAAAAACTTTATAATATCACGGTAATAATGGGATTCATGATATACTATGTCAAAGTAAATTATATACACCATATAAAAGTGAATTGGTGTATAACAACAAAGAAGTCTTAATGGAATGTAAATTGAGATGAAATATCTTATAAAGACCGTATCATTAGGTTATGGATAAATAAATTAAATAATTGTGTGTGAAAAATATAAATACACTCTATATTATTTTATATTCAGTGTAAATAAATCAGAGTACATTAACACATATTCCGGTAAAAAAACACCAATGAATTGGATGTTTAACTCAATAAATAAAGATTGAGTTAAAATTACTCTTATCAAGTTCATATCGATGAATTGAGAATTTATCAATGGAGTGATTATGTGTATCAAAAGTTTATCCACAGAATGGGTAGTGTAAATTAATACACAAATAATAAATAGTGATTCCGCACATTATCAGGGAGTAAAATAGTCAATAAAGTATGCATAAAGCTGAATGAGTGGAAATTGAAATTTGAAATTCCCTTACCAATTTGGTAACTTACGAAACATAGATCCCATGAAAGATGGATCATAAAATGAATATGTAATTAATCATTAATTAAAGTATATTACCCAAATAATAAGTTCATTGGGCATTACATGCACCACACAAAAGAAAATAGTGGCAATATGGCATGAATCTCATTGAAATAGAAAGTGAGATGAAAACCCTTTCTTCGTTGTAATCAATCGAGTCGTATGGCCAAAAGTAAAAAGTTAAAAACAACCAAATTAATCATATAATACCAGGAATATAAAGATAATAATTATAATATATATTAAATGACATTATACAATACACCACCTTTAATAAATAAGTGGCAAACAATGGAAATCTCACAGAATTAAAAGTGAGATAAGAAACCACATACTTTGTTATTTTCCTTGGTTGAGGGTAGTTTAAAATCTTTTATAATGGTGAAATAATTCTTATTAAATTATAAAATAATCATATAAATTAATATGATATCATATATGATCTTTTAATATTGCTTTGTTAATAATATTTTAGTATTATCGTCGTTTCAGGTGTTAATTAAATCGTTTTCCTTTATATTATTTGGTTCGTAAGTATTTTTTTTGTTATGAATAGGATGTATATTATTCATCTTCATAATGATATTAAGTATTTAAATATTATTTTCAATCATCTAATGAAAAATAGTCTTGAATTGATTACGATGGGGAATGAATCTCATCAGGTTCTTGGAGACAGTAATCTGTACGTACGCACAAGCGACAATATCATTCTTTTAATATTAAAATAATATATAATTTGATGTTATATAATATATAAATAATAATTTTCATTTTATATTTATTATTTACATAAATTTAAAATCATTATTATACCCATCCAAATAATAATTTGTTGAATAACAATTACACCACGACGTGGAGACGATAAGTCGTACGTACGCATATATGGTGACATGTCATTCAAATGATGGATAGAATAATTAATATGGTTGTACCATATTTATAATAATTTCATAATATATAAGGGATATTGGATTTATTATTTTAGAATGGAAACAAAAAATAAAGAGTAAGTGGAAGAAGAAAGGAACTTGAAAGAGGTGATGAAATATTTACCTCTTTTTCGGGTTCTTCGTTTTGATTTGATCAAAAGGGCTCTTTAGGTTGGCTTTCAGACTAATGTAAGGCCTCTAGGATGAATTGAGGATAGTTTACTGGGTATTTGGGTAGATGATTTCTAATAAAAAAGGATTTTAAGGTGTGAATTTGAGGGAAGGGGGAGTTCCCTTTAATAACAGGGGGCGGGGGGCACCTTAGGAAAACCCAGAAATATCATTTTATAAAAAAATAATTTTCGGTTTCTAAAGGGTCAAAAATGAATAATTTAAAGGGTAAGGTTGATATGGGTCTAAAAGAACTCAAAAAATAGTTTTTATACAGGTTTGGTTCACTATATTAACCATATCGTTTATATTTAACTCTTAGTTAAATAGTTTCACATTTACCATGTCTCTTTGTATTTTTATATTATATGGTAAATAAACTTACTATATAATTCCATAAGATCCCAAAGTGGTTTATTAATGATTCAAATATCATTATATAAGTATTTCAGATGAACTTTAAGAACTTTAGGGAAATAATATCAATTAATAATATAATATTTTTTTAAAAAACTCTTTTATGTCAATTTTGACACTATTTGGTATTTTGTTTTTGCTAAATTCATAAAAGCATTATTACTTCGAAAAAAATTCATCTAACCAACCCTAAATGTTATATTAACCTAGAAAATTGGTGGAATTCATAAAAAGTTTCAAATTATATTATTTGGATATTTATAATATCAAATATTTTAATATTTCATCTATTAGGCAATTACTATCTCATCATTGTGTCATAAATAAAATAAACTATTTAATGTCTAAAAAATATAAATAAAAAACAATTATGTATTAAATATATTCATATTTATAATAAATATTTATAATCGAATTTATCTTATGTATAACACTATATTAAGAATGGTTTAGTTGTTAAGCTTTGAATTTAACAGTTCTCTTTATTGAATTGAATAATATTAAATGTCCTAATCTAATACAAGTGGACCTAATGGATCATATTTTATTCCTAAGGTTGTTTTTGGTCGAATTAAACTTATATAATATAATTATGAAATGTGTTAGGGTAATAATAATATCATTTTTACCCTAATTACCGTATTTACTTTTAACCATGGTAAATAAAAGTCAAAAGTTACTATTCACCACAAATTATTTTTATCTTATTGAACCACATTTTACTTACTGATATCAACCATGTCTCTAGGATTTTTGAAATTAAATTCACATAAGCGGTAAAATAATGTTTTATTCAAATTTTCAAATGCTGCTAAGAGGTGGTTAAAAGACGGTTAAAAAGTTCCATAAATATTTTATATATTCAATATTATTATTATTGAATCCTTGAATTACATTGAAATTATATAGGTATTATATATCTATTTTGACCTAAAATAAATTTAAATATAAATAAATAATTATTTAAATAAACATTCGGTTCTAAACTATAACTCAGTGTCTTTCAATATTCATAAAAAATTGAATGTTTTGAGAAAAATAACAAAAATTTACCCTAAGCTAATTTCGATATTCCAAATCCAAAAAAGAAGTCCATTTTTAATGATAAAATATATAAAATTTCGAAAAGTGGTATTACTATTTATAACATCTAATTTAATTGGTCGCGGTGTGTTAGAATCTTGAAGTTGCGTACAAAGCAAGCTATTACATTATTCAAAGGGAAATGTACTATAAAAGCTTGGGGTGTTACATTCTTCCCCCCTTTTGGTAATTGCATCATCACAATTTTTAAATTTGGTCGTGGGAACATAATTGAAAGTACCACATTGGAAAAAGAGTCAATAAAACTATAAAATTAAAGGAAACAAAGATAAGCACAAAGGTCACCCAAGATAACCCATACTAGGATTCCATTTAAGAAGACATGGATATGGAAGATAAACTATGTGTGATGTTCGGATGGAGAAGGATAGAAAACATGTTCAGGAGAAAGTTAACAACAAGAAAACCACAAACTTTTTATGGGAAAAATGGTCATTTGTTTCTTATTATTAAAAGTAAATGGAAAATGTTTTTTTGTTTTAAGTTACATTTCATAAATATGAGAATTTATTTATGAGATTTACTAAGAACATAAAGTGATATACTTACTTTTTAAGTAGAGTTTCATTCTTTAATAAATTTCTACCACTAAATCAATTTTTCTAAATGATGAATATTCAAGATGACTAGGTCACACCAGAAGAGAAATAATCAACTTCAATAGAATCACCTGATCCACAAAGGATAAACTATATATTTACCATGTCTTTAGAGATTAATCAAAACCGAAACAGTTATTACAAGATTAGATGATCCCCTAAAAGGATATTACGTTAGAGAAAGAAACACAAATCTTAATTTCTAGAATTTAACCACAATACCCCAAAGATAAATAAATAATATTCAATAAATAATTTTTCCCTAAAATTCTTCAATAAAATCCAAACTAATATTGAAACCCAAAACATAGAATAATTTTGTTATTTATTCTTCCACTTTAAATTGTATCTCCAAATGACATCAACTACTCTTAAAGTCGCATACTTAAAATTAATTCACCTAATCACATATTCTCTATTATAGGTTAATCATTTCCATAAATAACCCAAATCACTATAATTCCACAATAAAAACTTAGATAAAAATCCACCATTACTCCTCAAATTAAATCCCATGGTATTCTATTTTCCTTAGGCATATAGTGTTCCGAATAGAGAAAACGTCTTCAAAAATAACATTTATCACTTAATCACCAAATCATTTTACAATACTATGGGTATTTAGTTTAAAAGACATAAGAAACCAAATCAAATTATTATTGATCAATAAAATCATTTAACTAAAATTAATTAGTCGCACTAACCAGGGACTTCACGTAGTCCAGTGGTAGGTGATACATCCCAATCACACTCTAGTTGTGGGTTCCATTCCCACAACTTTTTCCGACGCGATGGGTTGTCACATGGTCTGTGTGTTGTCCTTTTCCAAAAAATATTTTATTACATTAACAAAATGAGATAAATTCCTCAAAATAACCATGAAATAATTTAACCACAAATGTTATCTCATAACTAGTATTTTCATCCCAAAATATAATAACATGTAATTTCCTCAAACCCAATAATCATATAAAACCAAATGGTTATTTATAACTATATCATCAAGAGAAATGATAATTCTTCCTCAAATATCATTTTCACATGAAAAACTACAGGGTTAAAAATACAAGAGAAATTTTTTCCAATGTAATACCATCAACAAAGAGCACTAATATTTTTAAACATTTCTCCAACCATTTATTTCCACATAGCTTCTTCTTTGACCATGAAAATATCCTATATAATAGGGCATTCACTCGGGTAATGGCCAGGTCCCCTACATTTATGGTAAATGACTGTAAATGGATTCTTGGGACCATTTTTATTTTCTTCCATAGTACTCTTCATTTCTCCTCGGTAATTCTTTACTTTATGTCCTTCTTTCCCACATGTAAATCATTTCTTCGTTCCATTGAGACACTTTCCTAGGTGTCTCCTTCCACATTTACTATATAATGGAAATTGAGGATTCTTTTCTCTATGGTCTCCACTACTGGAGCTCTTATCATTCATCACATTTCTCTACTTTTTTGAGTCTGGGAGTCGGTTAATATATATATTGTTGATCATATTTTTGGAAAAAATAATTGGCATTAATACGATATCTTTTACACCTATCAACATTCCATTCTTTTACTCATTTCCACCATTGTTCCAAACTTGTACATCATGCTCATAGTTTCTATAACTTCCTTGAAATCCATCCATTGACTAAACCCATAAATCATTGTGTGAGTAAGAGTTGTCATAAAATCATTTTGGGAATATCATGACACCATATTTTTAATTTGAAACACCATAGGATTAACCAAGTTAATTTATTCTCATCTTAAATGAAAATCCTTCAAATTAGTTTGTAAAGAAAATGTAAATTACCCAAAGAATATCCCTTGGGAGTATCCTAACCAAGAGTGCAGGAAGGCCCATTGTCGTGCACCATTTCCAGTTCGAGTCTAGCACAAAGCTGTGTTTTCAGGTTTTACCCCTAGGTACATCTGTGCCAGAGACGCCTCTACCTTATTGTTTCTAGAGAACGATATATTCCTTGGAAAAATTACAAAATATATACAATACCACAATTTTAGGAATTTCTTCTATAATAATCCTCAAATTCTATCTTAGAGCTATGTGATCTAATAAGAGTTTATCTAAATATAGTTTACAAGGTTTGTACTAAACTTCCTCTGATACCAACGGTAATGCCCCAAACCCAGCAACTCAATATCGGTGCATTATTACGTATCATTGGCATGATCACAAAAGATCAAGTCTTGAAAGACCTATTAGTTTAGTACCCTTGTAAGTACTAGATACATTCATAAGGTTTACATTACATCATAAAATAGAAAACCATAACAACATTGTTTCCATAGACAACACTGAGATCCCATAGACTATCCCTACAGGTCAGTCATAATATAATTCTTCACATCCTGGGGAAAATAAATGATAGAAAGGGGTGAGCTTAGATGCTCAATAAGGATAACAATATAGCGGAAACTTTCATAACTAATCATAAACAATTAAGGCAATGTATAAGACTAAAACAAAATCCTTTTAAACTTGAAATTTAGCATAATATGACAAAGATAAAATCAAATAATGACATTTAATTATTCACATGGATATTTTACTAGTCTAATAATTACATGAAATATCAATAGCCACTTTCATAATGATGTAATTAATAATGCCAGACATTCATAACCACATAGTCAAGGCCTTGTTCCAAGAGTACAAATAAGATTTTTTCAAGGCCTTGTGCCAAGACACGATTTTTTCTCATGAGACCTATTGATGAATCAAGGATCTATAGCTGGCTCCTCCCATCACTTACTATGTCCAATTCATTATTTATATGAAACGGTTGAAACATATTCAGAACATTCGTATTAAAACTAGCATACGAAATGTCAATATTTTAACCAAAAACCTTGAATGGCATAAAAATAGCACATCCACATTCAGACATAACACATTCAATACAATTTGGAATATTGTATTATAATAGATCAAACCCAATAGAGAATAATGAATGGTATTAATATATAAGAAAATAATCATCAAAACTATTTGAGAGAAATATCCCCCTTTTCTTGAAAAAATTTAAAAGACTCACTATTTATCAAGAATCCATTTAAAATATATTTTTGAATAAAATTGTTCCATACCACATTGAAGCTTTTAAAATGAATTTTAATTTTAAAACATTAATATCCATATAAATAAATCCTTAAACCCATTTTTACCACATAGACATAAATGAGAATGATTTAGAATAATAAATCTTCAATACATTTTAAAATGATAGTTTAGTTAGAGTTCCTAACCAAAATAGAGACACTTGAATACAAATAATGGAGGTAATAAAAAAATAATAATATCAAGGGAATAAAGGGATTCAAGATATACTATTTCAGAGTACATTAAATACACCAGATAAAAGTGAATTGGAGTATAACAAAAAAAAGTTTCAATGGAATGTAAATTGTGATGAAATCTCTTATAAATACAGTATCATTAGGTTAAGGATAATTCAATGACATAATTATGTGTGAAAAATATAAATACACTCAATATTATTGGATATTCAGTGTAAATAAATCAGAGTACATTAACACATATTATTTTAAAAAAAATAACAATGAATTGGATGTTTAACTCAATAAATGGAGATTGAGTGAAATTTACTGTTATCAAGTTCATATAGATGACTTGAGAAAATATCAATGGAGTGATTATGTGAATAAAAATCATATTCACAGAAAGGGGAGTGGAAATTACTACAAAAATAAAAAATAGTTATTCCATACATAATCATGGATTAAAATATTCAATGAAGGATGCGTAATTCTGAATGAGTGGAAATTGAAATTTGCAATTCCCATAACAATTTAGTAACCTACGAAACATAAATCCCATGAAAGATGGATCATAAAATGAATACTTAATTACTAATAAATTAAATTATATTACAAAAGGAATACTTTCATTGGGCAGTACATACATGACACAAAAGGAAATAGTGGCAGTATGTCATGAATCTCCTGGAAATAGGAAGGGAGATGAAAACCCTTAAATCGTTGTAATCAATCAAGTCATTTGGCCAAATTTCAAAAGTTAATAACAAAAAAAATGGATCATATAATAACATAAATATAATAGAAACAAGATAATATGTATCAAATGACAGTTTATAATACACCACATTTAATTAATAAGTGGCGAACAAAGGAAACCTCATGGAATTAAAAGTGAGATAAGAAACCCCTTACTTTGTAATTTTCCCTGGTTGAGGGTAGGTTAACCTCTTATGTAATTGTGAAATAATTTTTATTAAATTATAAAATAATAATATACATTAATATGATATCATATATGATCTTTTAATATTTCTTTGTTAATAATATTTTAGTATTATCGGCATTTCGGGTGTTAACTGATTTGTTTTCCTTTATATGCTTTGTTCCGTAAGTAGTGTTAATTATGAATAGTATGTATCTTATTCATATTCAGAATTATATTAAGTCTTTAAACATTATTTTTAATCATCTAATGAATATTATTATTGAATGGATTACGATGGGGAATGAATCTCATCACATTCTTGGAGACGGTAATCTGTACGTACACACGAGCAATAATATCATTCTTTTGATATTAAAATAATATATAATTGGATGTTATATCATATATAAATAATAATTATCATGTTTTATTTATTATTTATTTCAATTAAATTTCATTATTATACCCATCCAAATAATAATGTATTGAATAACAATTACACCACAACGTGGAAACGGTAAGCCATACGTATGCACGTATGGTGACATGTCATTCAACTGATGGATTCAATAATGAATATGGTTGTACCATATTTATATAAATATCACAGTATATAGAAGATACTGGAGTTATTATTTTAGAATTTAAACAACAAAGAAACAGGAAGTGCTAGAAGAAAGGAACATGAAAGAGGTGATGAAATATTTACAACTTCATCGGGTTATTCCTTTCCATTTGATCAAAAGGGCTCCATAAGTTGGATTTCATACTAAATTAAGGCCTATATTATTAAGGGAGGACAATGTAGTGGGTATTTGGTCATATTATGGCCGATACAAAAGGCTTTTAGGGTGTGAATTTGAGGGAAGGGGGAGTGCCCTTTTATAAGAGGGGTGAGGAGCACCTTAGGAAAATCTAGAAATATTATTTTATAATAAAACCATTTTAGGTTTCTGATGGATCCAAAATGAATTATTTAAAATTTAAGGTAGATATGGGTCAAACAAACACAACCAATAGGTTTTAGACAGGTTTAGTTCACTATATTAACCTTATCTTTTAGATTTAACTCTTAGTTAAATAGTTTGACCTTTACCATGTCTCTTCGTATTTTTATATTTTATGGTTAACAAACATACTATATAACATCAAACGAACCCGAAGTGGTTAATTAATGATACCAATATCATTATATAAGTATTTTGGCCTAATATTAATATTTTTTGGAAAATAATATCAATTAATAATTTAATATTTGTTTTAAAAACTCTTTTATGTTAATTTTGACACTATTTGGTATTTTGTTTTTTCTAAATTCCTAACAGTATTATTACTTCGAAAAAAACTCATCTAACCAATCCTAACACTTCATATTAACAAATAAAATAATTTTAATTCATAAAAAGTCTCAAATCCTATATATTTAGCTATTTATAATATCAAATATTTTAATATTTTATTAATTACGTAACTACTATATCATAAATGTGTCATATGTAAATTAAATTATTTAATGTCTAAAAAATATAAATAAAATACCATTATGTAGGAAATCTTTTAATATTTCTAATGAATATTTATAATCGAATTTATATTATGTATGACACTATATAAAAAATGGTTTAGTTATTAATCTTTGAATTTAACACTTATCTTCTTTGACTTAAATAATATTAAATGTCCTAATATAATCCAAGTGGACCTAAAGGATCATATTTTATTTCTAAGGTAGTTTTTTAGTCTAATTAAACATATCCAATAGAATTAGGACATGTTTTAGGGTAATAATAATATCATATTTAGCCTTAAATTCCCTATTTACTTTTCACCGTGGTAAATAAAAGGCAAAAGATACTATTCACCAAAAATTATTTTTATCTTATTGAACCACATTTTACTTACTGATATCAACTGTGTCTCTCGGATTTTTTGAATTCAATTCATAGAAGCTGTAAAATTATGTTTTATTCAAATTTTCAAATGCTTCGAAGAGGTGGGTAAAAGAGGGTTAAAAAGTTCAATAAAATTTTTATATATCTAAAATTTTTATAACTGACTCCAGTGAATTACATTGAACTTATATAGGTACTATTTATCTATTTTGACCTAAAATATATTTAAATAAAATAAATAATTATTTAAATAAAAAATTTGGTTTTAAACTATAACTTAGCGTTTTTCACTATACATCAAAAATTGAATGTTTTCAAAAAAATACCAAAAATTCACCCTAAGCTAATTTCGATATTCTGATTCCAAAACTGATGTCCATTTTGAAATAAAAAATATATAAATTTCAAAAAGTTTTATTACTATTTGTAATGGTTAGTTTGATTGGTCGCGGTGTGTTATAATCTTGAAGTTGCATACAATGCAAGCTAATACATTATTCAAAGGGAAATGCACTGTGGAATCTTGAGGTGTTAAATGAAACATCTCAAAAAATCATAAATAAACAAAAATGGATTATTTTTGTCTTATTATTTCATAAATAAAGTTTGTTTTCTGAAATAAGATTACAAATTCGTTAAAAATTAATTTTAAGATATGTTCTTCAAGGGGGACTATATTGTCTTTAAGGAAAATACAATTTTCCAAAAAAACATTACTTTTTCATTTAAATAATCACAATTATTATTGATAATCAATAGATTAAGAATTAATTGGTGTAAAATTTAAACATTAATTTGTTATTTAATTTTATTAATACCCACAATTAGAATATATAGGTGGCAACTATCATATTAAATAATAACGTTAGTAATATATTGTTTTTAAGAAAATATTTGTCCTGCATGTAATGAAAGTTATCAAAGAAACTATATGTTTCTTGTAAGCTATAATAACTCAATATTTCATGAATTTCAAGCTATAAAATATAATAAATTTCATTCAAATATTTAAAATATATCATATAGTCTCAGGACTTTATTTTTATTTCGACCTTTGGGGTTACATTTCACGAAAGTTATATAATATGATGTTGTTGTTGCTTTCAAATTTTATGGTGTTACATTTTACCCAACATAAATAAATTGTGTTTGTGAAATTTACTCTTGATATTGGTAATCAGGGGTCTGAAATTTGGAAATAAATTTATTTAAAATACCACATCATTATAAAGGCTGGAACAACATCTTCTTAATAAAAGATCATGTGAATTACTAGAGTCCAATGGAATAACATATATCTAGGTTTCTAATTACATGAACATTTTTTGAAAGAAAATATATGGACATAGTGGAAAAGCATTAATATTAATATTATGTGATTGAGGAGATTAATCTCAATAAAGATAATTATCAATGGAAAGTTGAGGTCCTTAAGGCTATACATCCAATAGGTGTGAAAAGTTCATTCATATCATCAGAAATTAAGGCAATATGATAGGATTTTCTTTCAGGTTCCTTTTTCTAAATATGAGGAATTATTTTACAATCTAATAATAAAAGGAAATATACGTAATTGATACATTTCTATTTTATATGATTAATTTCAACTTTTTTTTTATTTGATCATGTTCTTCATCCCAGTTTCTTCCTACAACTAAATTTAAAAAATTGAGTTTTATATTCATGAATCAGTAAAATGAAATTTCAACAATTCATATGATCCATGAATGAGTGAAATGTATTTTCATATTTCTATAAATATTTTTCAAAACTAATATGGTTAGAACAATTTATCTAAAATAATAAATTAATCTCTAAACCTTAAAATTAATTGCACATGTTCATTATTAATTTTTATTATTTAAATCGTTTAACATATGCCATAATAACCAAACATCACGTAGGAATGTGGTAGACACCAAACACCTATAGTAATTCAATCTTGGATTAAAGACCCATTTCCTTACCAGATGTGAAGGGTATTCATTCTTCATCTGGGGTTTCCTTTTTATAAACTGTAGTAATATAATTCGTACAAATTTCTCAAACAATTATGGAAATAATAGTAATTAAATTGCCTTCTTACTAAATTTGTCATAACAATTTTTTTACAAAGTTTTATAATATTATTTTACTCTTTTTAACATTTCAGTAACGATCTTATCATCCCTAATAGTTTTCAAGGCATTTAAACTTATTCATTTAAAAATTAATCGCATTATTACTAAAATTACCCTTCATCTAGAACATATAGATTCCATAAATTTATCCAAAAATTCCAGTCTTGGTATATTCCTAAAATTTTATAAGTTATATAAACATTGATCAAGACTTGACTCACAATCTCATGATGGTATCCATAATTCTTATGTTAATGAATACATATATCATCTTAAATTTCAATGAAATACATAAATGATTCATGATTCTTATAACCAATATACCATTGGTAAAAAACATCAACAATTTATTTCTTTAATCGCAATACATAAATACCTCATATATTTTATTTCCATATATTTATATCCTTTTTCTAGGGTGTATCCATTTTAAGAGGTCATTGAATTGAATAATTTCTAGGTTCCCAACATTTAAGACAATGAACAATAAATAGATTATTTTGGTGATATTTGATTCCTTCTATTATAAAATTTATTTTTTCCTTGAAAATTATTTGGTTTATATATTTCTTTTAGAAACATATATCATTCAACTATTCTATTTAGTAGGTATCCTAGGTTTCTCCCTCCATATTTCTTATATGATGTGTAACACCCCAGGATTTCAGAGTGTGTTATTTCTTAAAAATAATTCAATAACTTGCACTACACGCAACACCGAGTTCAATCACACCATTAAAAGAGGTCATGAATAGTATTAACTACATTTTGAACTTTATATAATCCTTATAATTTTAGAATCCCTATTATGAGTTTCTTAGTCATAATGCAAGAACAGATTCTTTTTCAGTATTTCACTTTTATCAACTTCTAATAGTGAAACCTTTTTAAATACAATATTTTAAACTTTTTGACTAAATGGAGACATCAAAAATTTAAAATGAAACACCCCAAGCTTCCACGGTACGTTTCCCTTCGAATAATGCGATAGCGTGTGTTGTACGCAACCTCGAGTTCTAACACACACCACAACTAATTAAACTAGCCGTTGTGAATAGTAATACCTAATTTTTAAAATTATATATATTTTATATTTCAAAATGGACTTCATTTTTGGATTCGGAATATCTAATTTAGCCTAAGGTGAAATTTTGGTACTTTTCGGATAACTTTCATATTTTGATGAATAGTGAAAATTACTAAATTTTAATTAAAAACAACTTTTTTAATCAGAATAATTAATAGTGATAAATTATGAATTTTAGTAGTTTTAAAGTATATTTAGAATATATTTTTACCATTTAATATAATTTTGGTCATTGGACATAATTTTACAATTAAACCGAACATAAACAAGTGTCAATCTTTTGATAGTTATTATCTCTTAAAAACACGCTTTTTGTTTTGACAGCGGGAATTAATTTTAAATTAATTTCTGCCACTTCTGTGTTTTGAATTTAGAAAAATGGATTCCATATTTGGAATCAGGATGTTCAAATTGTGTAAATAGGTAACTTTTATTTTTAGACATTTTGAATAATTACTGCGGTAAATATTTTATTTACCATGGTTAAGGGTAAATCCGGTAAATAAGGGTTAAACAAATAATATTATAATAATACTAAATTACCCTAAAACGTGTCTTAACCCTATTGGTTGATACATGGTCGGCCATGGGCATCTTTGGGTCTATTTTGGGACCCCATGGATCCACTTGTAAATTATAATGACACTTTATTTTAATTAAGTCAAAATGAATACAAAAATGACACAAGCATATATCTTTTAGCAAAACAATTGTTACATAGGGTTATATATGTTGGATTTTAGATTATAAATATTCATTAGAAAGATAAAATGATTTCCTACATAATGATATTTTATTTATAATTTTTAGACATTAAATAATTTATTTTATTTATGACACAATAATGATGCAGTAATTACTATAATAGTGAAAAATTAAAATAATTGATATTATAAATACCGAAATAAATATAATATGAAACTTTTAATGAATTAAACTAATTTTATAGGATAATATGATATATTAGGATTGATTTAATTGACTTTTTTCGAAGTAATCAATCTGATATAAGTTTCACAAAAATCAACTATTGAATAGTGTCAAAATTGACATAAAAGAGTTCTTAAAACAAATATTATATTATTAATTGATATTAAATTCCTAAAAATCTATGGTTCGGCCAAGAGACTTATATCATGATATTTTCATCATTAATGGACCACTTGGGGGTCGTTTGGATGTATATAGTAAGTTTATTAACCATATTATATAAAAATACAAAGAGACATTGTAAAAGTGAAACTAATTAACTTAGAGTTAATATTTAAAGATAAGGTTAATATAAGTACCCAAACCTGTCTAAATTCTATTGGTTGAGTTGTTTTCGACCCATCCCCACCTTAACCTATGAATAGTCAACTTTGGATCCATTTGAAACCGAATATAAATTTATTATAAACTAATATTTCTAGCTTTTCCAAAGATTCCCCTCACCCCTCTTATAAAAGGGCACTCCTCCTTCCCATTTCTTCACACCTTCAAAGCCTTTTGGTTCGGCCAAACTCTGCCCAAATACTCTCCCAACATCCCTCAATACAACCTAGAGGCCTTAGTTTGATCAGAAAGCCATCTTAAGGAGCCCTTTTGATCAAATCAAAAGGAAGAACCCGAAGAAGAGGAGGTTAACCTACCCCAACCAAGGAAAAGTACAAGGTAAGGATTTATTTCGCAATCTCTTCATTATCTGAGATTGTTTATACATAATTATCTACTGGGATCTTGTTATCATCCACATCCATGTTTCTTCAAAATGTATTTCAAAACATTTCTAATATTTAAAAGAATATGGGTTAAAGTCATTTATACCCTTGTTTGACTTTTTATAAGAGGTTTATAAGGGAATCTTTCCGTCGCTTTCCAAGCAAGGTGCTTTTAACCTTTTCGACAGAATTAAGATAAGAATGTTTTTTTAACTTATACGGCGGGTGCGGTTATTTTCCGCCGTTATAAAATCGTCGAAGCTTCCCTTACAAGATTATAAGAACATTTTCAAGCAAATGTTTTATTAAATGATTTCAAAAAAAGAAAGAGATATTTCTCTAAAAAGTGTTTTGATTTCATCTATGTCAACATCCTTGGACGGATTTTACGCTTATTTGAAGTTGATTTATTATTATACAAAACTTCCATATTGTATTGAAAGTTTTGTGATATGTTTGATTGTGGATGTGCCATTTATATAGCATTCATGGTTTATGAGTAAAGTATTGACATTACGTATGCTAGTTCCAATAAGAATGTTTATGTTATATTTCAACCTTTACTTCATATGAATGTGTTGGACAAGTATGTTCCAGGTTGGGGACTGGTTAATGTAAGCCCTCCAGGTTGGGGACTGGTAAAAGTAAGCCCTCCAGGTTAGGGACTAGTAAAAGTAAGCCCTCCGGTTTGGTCTCCGGTTATTAGAAGGACTCCGGGTTGGTGTCCGGTAATTAGAGGCACTCCGGGTTGGTGTCCGGTTATTAGAGGAACTCCGGGTTGGTGTCCGGTTATTAGAGGCACTCCGGGTTGGGTTCCGGTTACAGTTAGCCCCAAGGTCTTGGGATGAGGCCTTGACAAAGAAATTAAAGTTCAGTATTATGCATTCCAACATTATGAAAGTGGTTATTGATTTTTGCATGTGATAATTAGATTAGTAGAATATCCATGTGAATAAGTAAATGGCATTATTTCATTTTACTTTTGCCATACTATGTTGAAGTTCAAGTTTAAAAGGCTTTTGTTTTAGTAATTCATTGCCGTAAATGTTTATGCTTATTTTTGAATGTTCCGCTCTATTGTTATCCTTACTGGGCATTTGAGCTCACCCCTTTTCTATGTTTTATTTTTCCCAGGATGTGATGATGTAAGTTATGAATGACCTGCAGGGATATTATGAGGGGATTATAGTGTGGACTGTGGAAACATTATGTTGTTGTAGTAGTTTTTCATTTTATGATGTAATGTAAAACTTATGAATATATCTAGTGTTTCCAAGGCTACTAAACCAATCGGTCTTTCGAGATTTGATCTTTCTTGTGATCATGCCAATGTTATGTAATAATGCACCGACTCTGGGTAACTAGGGTCGGGGCGTTACAGTTGGTATCAGAGGATGTTTAGTACAAACCTTGGAAACTAGATTTAGATAAACTCTGATTAGAGCACGTAGACCTAAGATGAACTTTGAGGATTAGTATAGAAGAACTTCCTAGAATTTTGGTATTGTAGAGATTTTGTGATTTTTCTGAGCAATACATCCCTGTCTGGATACGAGCAGGTTGAGGCTGCTCTGGCACAGATGTGCCTAGGGGTAAAACCCGAAAACACCGCTTTGAGATAGACTCGAACAGGAACTGGTGCACGACAACGGGCCTTGCTGCACTCTTGGTTACGACACTCCCGGGGGATATGCTTAGGATAACTATCATTTTCTTTACAAATCATTATGAAGGGTTTATGAGTATATACTTCCTCAAAGAAAATATTTTTTATGATTATGGATTATATCTATAAATAGTTCAATTTATGTTAAGTTTTTTATAAGTATGGGATTATGTATTTTGATTCATAAACTAATCTAGTGTATGCCATTGTTTAGAAATGGTGCCTAGTAGAAGGAATGAGAAATCCAGCAATGCACATGATCCAAAGAGAAGGAAGGATCATATATTTCATGGTCTTAAGCTAGAATTTATAAGAGAAATAGTCTCCCATGTATTATCATCATATGAAGAAATAATATCATGTGTTGATAAGATAAGTAAAGAGTTTACTGAGTCCTATGGCTTTGAGGGGAAGAAAGAGAAGAAAAGGATGGAAGAGAGAAAGATAGATAAAGGGATGAGGGAAAAGAAGAATTTTCTAATATGTGGTAACTGTGGAAAGAAACACCCTGGAACTTGCCTGAAAGGAATGGGAGTTTGTTATAAGTGTGGAGGAAAAGGGCACAAAGTACTTGACTGCAAGGGTAATAAAATGGTTTCAAATGTACAACGCTTCATTTGCAAGGAGTTTGGACACTACGTGAACCTATGTCCCAGTCATTAGACTATGCCACAAATGATGTTATTGGATAATAATCAAGTTATGATACTACCACAGATGAAGAGGAATGATTAGAGTTCTTATGTTGATTATGTCAATTGAGTGTTGTATCAACAATGTACTTGTTATAATAATTATGGAGTATATAAGGATTGTACTGCAGTACTATTTCATTAAGGACTTGAGATTGTGTGGAACAAAGAAAAGTGACTCAATAGTAGGATAAATTTTTGAAAAATATATGGTTGAGAGAATGATAAATCATAATATAGTTCTGATACTGAGGTAGTGATTTTGGTATAATATGTGATTGTTTTGGGTAAATTATATTGGATATTCTTGACTACCTTGGAACTGATTAATGATTTGTATATTCCATCATTGTTGGGGTTTAAAACATTTTTGGATTAATGAAGTATATCCAGCATTCTATATGGAATAAGGGAGCATGAATGTAATCAATAAGGAATATGGTAATACATGAGGAAGGTATTCATATTATATTACGGGGTAAAAAGGATCTATATTATGTTTACCTTCCTTATAAATGTTGGACTGTGAGTTTAGACAGAAGTATTTTGGATAGTTCTATTTTGGATTATTTTGGATTGCCATAAAAGGACAACCTGAAGGTCGAGCGGCAACCTGTCACGTCCGACAAGGCTGCGAGACTTGAACCCGCAACCGAAGGGCGACAAGGGTGTATCACCTACCACTGTCCCACGAGATGTCCTGAATTAAATAATGTAGTTTTTTTAAAAGATCTGGTAGATGAATTATAAATTCATTTATTTTGGAACCCTGTACGAATAGTATAAATAGAAAAAAAAATTACGTTCTAGAGTGAAAGATGAGTTTGTGGTAGAAATTTATTAATGGGTAAAATTCTAATTATAAAGTTAGTATATCTCCTTATTATCTTATCCAATCTCATAAATAAATTCCTCAACATTAATAATAGAAACTTAGAACAAAAATGTTGTCCTAGATGGTACCTTAAATCATCACAAATTTATGGCTTTGGGATTGTTGGCCTTTTCATAGCCATGTTCTCTACCACTCTCCATCAGATAATTGATGGTTAGATTTCTCTTCCATATCCATATTTTCCTACATGGAACCGTAGTATGTGATATTTTCGGTAATCTTCATACTTTCCACTCTTTATTTTAAATAGAGGCCTCATTAATTCATTTTTCGATTTGGGATTTCAACTAAGATATTTTGAAATGTCAAAAATGTGTTGTCCCAATACCCTATATTTTGTTGAACCGATGGTACTACAAATCATAATAGATTGATGAGTTTAAGGACCTCAATTTTATACTTGTTTGTGATTGATGACCTCAATCACTACCTATAAATATTTACATTTTTCCTCCAATTATATGTCTCTAATTGCCACCAATGTTCTCCTAATCGAGATCATAATTTGGTGGTGACCCTTTCATTTCTCTTTTCCTCATATTAAGACTAAATTTTAGTAACCCAATTTCCGATGTGGGTTTTCCCACAAATATATTTTCTACTTTCACCTTTTATTTTCGAAGAACAATTTCAAATTGCAAGGACGCAATTTATTGAAGGAGGGGAGAATGTAACACCCCATGATTTCAGAGTGTGTTATTTCTTAAAAATAATTCAATAACTTGCACTACACGCAACACCGAGTTCAATCACACCATTAAAAGAGGTCATGAATAGTATTAACTACATTTGGAACTTTATATAATCTTTATAATTTTAGAATCCCTATTATGAGTTTCTTAGTCATAATGCAAGAACAGATTCATTTTCAGTATTTCACTTTTATCAACTTCTAATACTGAAACCTTTTTAAATACAATATTTTAAACTTTTTGACTAAATGGTGACATCAAAAATTTAAAATGAAACACCCCAAGCATCCACGGTACGTTTCCCTTCGAATAATGCGATAGCGTGTGTTGTACGCAACCTCGAGTTCTAACACACACCACAACTAATTAAACTAGCCGTTGTGAATAGTAATACCTACTTTTTAAAATTATATATATTTTATATTTCAAAATGGACTTCATTTTTGGATTCGGAATATCTAATTTAGCCTAAGGTGAAATTTTGGTACTTTTCGGATAACGTTCATATTTTGATGAATAGTGAAAATTAATAAATTTTAATTAAAAACAACTTTTTTAATCAGAATAATTAATAGTGATAAATTATGAATTTTAGTAGTTTTAAAGTATATTTAGAATATAGTTTTACCATTTAATATAATTTTGGTAATTGGACATAATTTTACAATTAAACCGAACATAAACAAGTGTCAATCTTTTGATAGTTATTATCTCTTAAAAACACGCTTTTTGTTTTGACAGCGGGAATTAATTTTAAATTAATTTCTGCCACTTCTGTGTTTTGAATTTATAAAAATGGATTCCATATTTGGAATCAGGATGTTCAGATTGTGTAAATAGGTAACTTTTATTTTTAGACATTTTGAATAATTACGGCGGTAAATATTTTATTTACCATGGTTAAGGGTAAATCCGGTAAATAAGGGTTAAACAAATAATATTATAATAATACTAAATTACCCTATATAGTGTCTTAACCCTATTGGTTGATACATGGTCGACCATGGGCATCTTTGAGTCTATTTTGGGACCCCATGGATCCACTTGTAAGTGATAATGACACATTATTTTAATTAAGTCAAAATGAATACAAAAATGACACAAGCATATATCTTTTAGAAAAACAATTGTTACATAGGGTTATATATGTTGGATTTTAGATTATAAATATTAATTGGAAATATAAAAAGATTTCCTACATAATTATATTTTATTTATAATTTTTAGACATTAAATAATTTATTTTATTTATGACATAATGATGATGCAGTAATTACTATAATAGTGAAAAATTAAAATAATTGATATTATAAATACCCAAATAAATATAATATGAAACTTTTAATGAATTAAACTAGTTTTCTAGGATACTATGATATATTAGGATTGATTTAATTGACTTTATTCGAAGTAATCAATCTGTTATAAGTTTCACAAAAATCAACTATTGAATAGTGTCAAAATTGACATAAAAGAGTTCTTAAAACAAATATTATATTATTAATTGATATTAAATTCCTAAAAATCTAAGGTTCGGCCAAGAGACTTATATCATGATAGGTTCATCATTAATGGACCACTTGGGTTTCTTTTGGATTTATATAGTAGGTTTATTAACCATATTATATAAAAATACAAAGAGACATTGTAAAAGTGAAACTAATTAACTTAGAGTTAATACTTAAAGATAAGGTTAATATAAGTACCCAAACCTGTCTAAATTCTATTGGTTGAGTTGTGTTCGACCCATCCCCACCTTAACCTTTGAATAGTCAACTTTGGAGCCATTGGAAACCGAATATGAATTTATTATAAACTAATATTTCTAGCTTTTCCAAAGATTCCCCTCACCCCTCTTATAAAAGGGCACTCCTCCTTCCCATTTCTTCACACCTTCAAAGCCTTTTGGTTCGGCTAAAATCTGCCCAAATACTCTCCCAACATCCCTCACTACAACCTAGAGGCCTTAGTTTGATCAGGAAGCCATCTTAAGGATACCTTTTGATCAAATCAAAAGGAAGAACCCGAAGAAGAGGAGGTTAACCTACCCCAACCAAGGAAAAGTACAAGGTAAGGATTTATTTCGCAATCTCTTCATTATCTGAGATTTTTTATACATAATTATCTAATGGGATCTTGTTATCATCCACGTCCATGTTTCTTCAAAATGTATTTCAAAACATTTCTAATATTTAAAAGAATATGGTTTAAAGTCATTTATACCCTTGTTTGACTTTTTATAAGAGGTTTATAAGGGAATCATTCCGTCGTTTTCCAAGCATGGTGCTTTTAACCTTTTCGACAGAATTAAGATAAGAATGTTTTTTTTAACTTATACGGCGGGTGCGGTTATTTTCCGCCGTTATAAAATCGTCAAAGCTTCCCTTACATGCTTATAAGAACATTTTCAAGAAAATGTTTTATTAAATGATTTCAAAAATAGAAAGAGATATTTCTCTAATAAGTGTTTTGATTTCATCTATGTCAACATCCTTTGATGGATTTTACGCTTATTTGAAGTTGATTTATTATGATACAAAACTTCCATATTTTATTGAAAGTTTTTTGATATGTTTGACTGTGGATGTGCCATTTATATAGCATTCATGGTTTATGAGTAAAGTATTTTACATTTCGTATGCTAGTTCCAATAAGAATGTTTATGTTATATTTCAACCTTTACTTCATATGAATGTGTTGGACAAGTATGTTCCAGGTTGGGGAATGGTTAAAGTAAGCCCTCCAGGTTGGGGACTGGTAAAAGTAAGCCCTCCAGGTTAGGGACTGGTAAAAGTAAGCCCTCCGGTTTGGTCTCCGGTTATTAGAAGGACTCCGGGTTGGTGTCCGGTTATTAGAGGCACTCCGGGTTGGTGTCCGGTTATTAGAGGCACTCCGGGTTGGTGTCCGGTTATTAGAGGCACTCCGGGTTGGGTTCCGGTTACAGTTAGCCCCAAGGTCTTGGGATGAGGCCTTGACAAAGAAATTAATGTTTAGCATTATGCATTCCAACATTATGAAAGTGGTTATTGATTTTTGCATGTGATTATTCGATTAGTAGAATATCGATGTGAATAAGTAAATGGCATTATTTCATTTTACTTTTTCCATACTATGTTGAAGTTCAAGTTTAAAAGGCTTTTGTTTTAGTAATTCATTGCCTTAAATGTTTATGCTTTTTTTTTAATGTTCCGCTATATTGTTATCCTTACTGGGAATTTGAGATCACCCCTTTTCTATGTTTTATTTTTCCCAGGATGTGAAGATGTAAGTTATGAATGACCTGCAGGGATATTATGAGGGGATTATAGTGTGGACTATGGAAACATTATGTTTTTGTAGTAGTTTTTCATTTTATGATGTAATGTAAAACTTATGAATATATCTAGTGTTTCCAAGGCTACTAAACCAATCGATCTTTCGAGATTTGATCTTTCTTGTGATCATTCCAATGTTATGTAATAATGCACCAACTCTGGGTAACTAGGGTCGGGGCATTACATGATGGAAATAAAGCCTTATTTCCTTTACTTAATCGATCAATCGAGCTCTTAGAAAACTCAATCATTCTCATCTTTGGTGAGTCTGGGAGTTAGGTTGTTTTATGTTGTTAAGAATATTTCAAAAAAACTAATTAGGAACAATCAAAAAATGTTTCAATCTAATATTAATCTCATTTGGTTGCTCAAAATCACCCCTTATTCTTCATAATCAACTTTAACACGATTCCTTTAAATTTCTTTGTAGACTAATACAAAAAACTGTACTGCGAGTAATAATATTCATAGTGTACATATTATCATTATTAGGATGCCTAAATTTAGAAAAATTATTTTCAATATAAGACACCCTAGGTTTAACCAAGGTTATTAATTTTCATCATGAAATTAGTCCATCATAATGGTTTGTAAAAAATGTGCTTTTTTCGTAAGTATATCCCACTGGAATGTCAAAATAGGTTCATATATAGGAACATTTTTATATAGAGGTAATGCTCGAGTCATTACTAAAACACTTTTTTAGAGTTATTACCCCATATATATGTTTATGATATAGTTTTTTCCACTTTTAGTACCCCTATAGGGATTATTATATAAGAGAAACCATAAAATCTCTACCTTAAAAAATCATTAGGATGCTATAATATATTTATCTTCAAATTATGTCATGGATTTATATTATATATTCTATTTTTTCCCAAATCTAGTTCCCAAGATTCCAAATAAACTTCTTCTAATTCCAGTAGTAGTGACCCATCCCTAGTAGCTCAGATCTGGTACCTTCATTCTTACATTATTCTAAAATACCTGGAATCACATCCTAAAAGACCAAATATTTTTATCATATTGGAAAACATGACACCAAGAGGAGTCTAAAATTACATAGGAACAGAGAAATTACAAAATAAATTTTTTCATTGAATAATTACTTTATTACATGTAGTGAATCACTACATATCAGTAATAGTAAACTTAATAGAATCTTGGGGAAAACAAACAAAATAACAGTGAGGGAAAATACATGGTAAGGGTTAAGTATAACAAGAGAAATCACGAATTAATGAATAATCATCAATAAGAAATCTAAAATATGGAAAGTTTAATATTTAAACACACATTGCATTTAAATAATTATCTATCATAATTAATTGAAAGTTAAATAACTCTAAACACATTCCATTTAATCAATAAACTTACCATAAAAACTGGTTATGTTATAATCAATATGGAAATGTAAATAACTAAAAAATTATTCAATATAATTCGTAACTGAGAATGAAGTAAAACCTATGATAATTTCGTAGACATAGTCTTTTGGATAGTAAAAACAGAATAATGGATAAAGGAAATAATTAATTTTTTGATTCCATTTTTTCCAAGTATGTGACACTTTTATCATTAAGTCCATTTACAAGACAGTTTAAAACATAATGGGTAATAACTGACATAATTAAAGATAACTAACTAATTGGTCCCACGAGACTGAAACTGTATCATGAGGTTATCTATAACTGGGAGCCATCCATGTTACAATTATCAAATTCATTCCTATTATATCAGATAATTGATTTATTTCATTAACTTTTTTTTTGAATATCTTTATTCAGTAAAGAAGATAGATTATCAATATTCCATTGAGTTATTGAAATAACAATCATATCCAACACCATATATAAAATGGTACATGTTAAATAAAATAATAATATACATGAAAAATTTTATTTATAATACAGGAAAAATAAATTTACAATGATCCTATGAATGTGAAAATTTCATGGGAATGATGTTGAAAAAAAATGAATCATATGAGTAAATATCAATATGTTCCGTAGAAAAAATGAACATAAACTATCTAGAGGAAGAATAAAGATGGTATCAATAAAATATCTCCCAAGTAGATTATATATAAAATTAGGATTTTTCTTTTTGATGAATAGAAATACAATAAAAGATCTTTTAAAAAATTAATGAGGAAAATATCTATTTCATTTAAGAAAATATTTTGAAAATCCACTTCTTTTAAAATCAATTCAAAAAAATAAGAAGAATATGAATATTTTTTTCTATATATATAACCTTATAAACATTCAATGTAAGCTTAAAGTAAATCTTTTTCATTTTAGTGGGTAATTTCATACATGTTATAAAGAATATTCCTTTTTCAAAGTCAAAAGTTTAGAAAAGTGTGCTTTTTAATAAGTGGTAACAAAATTTCCTTGAAAAATATTTTGTACAAAAAAAGGTAAAAAATAATTTTCAAAAATGATTTTTAAAATTTTTATTAAATCCTTTTTTGAAAATTTTTTATAGGAAAACTAATTTGCATCCAAAGATATAAATGAAGTCTTATTTTATTAAATCATTTTCTCAATAATGTTAAGTAACGATTATTCTAGAAATGGTATTATCAATTGAAAACAATCTTTAATAACCATATTAGAATAAAATTAAATGGTTTATTATAATATTATCATATTATTTCCTTTAATGAAAATTCAATAATAAAAATATCGATTAGGATGAGATTGTGAAATAAACCCAAACAATGATGATAACATCAAAGTGGTAATTAATCAATTAAAATTTTATGTGAATTAACTCTAATTTTTTTTAAAAAAAATTGGATATAAAAAATAGATAGTTAAAAAACATTTTACACATAATCATTGAATATCAATGATATTGAATAAGTAATGTAATCCAATGAAGAGAAATTGGGAAATGAATTTTTTTACCACTATGTAACATTAATTTAAAATCTCCTAATATGAAATAGTTCATATTGACATAAAATATACCAGGAAAAATAAATTATTTGTGATGTTAAATGTTTAAGTAGAAGTATATACACCCTATAATATAAATTGGGTGGACCAAAAAATAATATTCCTCAATGAAAAGAAATTGAGATGAAGACCCTTAATTTTTTCTTAATTTTTGTTGAACATGATTTAACCTCCTGTATAAAGGATTCAAGAATTTTATAAACATTAAAAATAATCATATTAATATTTATAATATCATATATTATCCTTTTACAATATCTTAAGTCCCATTCATTAATATTATTTCATTATTTTCATCATTTTGGATGTTAATTTCCTTTCTTTCTCATGTATGTTTTTTTAATAAAACAATGGTTTCATTCACATATTAGATAGATATATCATATCATAAAAAATAATTTTGAAATAATTATAATATTTTTATATAAATTATAATTTTAAAACCAATCATTAGTTTTGATTATGTAAAGTTAAGTATTTTATGATCATATAAACAGTAGGTCAACACTTCCAATTTCACCTATCATTATGGAAGGGAAATAAGTAATATTTTATCTTTGAATACATATTATAATATAAATAATATCATATTATATAATTATGTAAATATTATTAATCCATGTGGTTTTGTTATGAAAATCACATCACATAACATTACAAAGTCGTATCCCACGCGTACAAGAACGATGTTATCATCATTATATGAGTGAAAATGAAAGAAATAAAATGATATATATTGTATTTCTATAATTGTTAATATATAATGAATATCATATTTATTTCATGTATGTCACATATATTCATTAAATTTATCTTTATCACTTTCCCTATGATACATTATTGAAATTTGAATAAAATCACTTTGTGAGGCTGTAGTCCATTGTACAGATGAGAAAGGGTATCACATATCCTACCGAGTCAATGTTCAAAAATATGTATAATATATAGTAAAAAAGGTATAAATAAAAAATAAAAAATATATATCCTTTATTTCTAACATCATACCCAACCTAGATAGTTGGGAATGGAAAAATGAACGAAATCGGTTCGCAAGGTAGTACTCTATTGTACACACGAATGATTATTCCATAACCCATTTAACGGAAGATTTGATTTTTTTAGTTAATTATATTTTTATAAGAAATATTTTTATATTTTATGTAATATGTTTATTATATCATATTTTTTATAAAAAATGATGGATATAGAGAAATAATCAAAATAATAACGGTTTTTGGAGAAAGTAACATCTTTTTTAGGTAAACAGCTTATCTTTGAACTAATGAATTAAAATGTTGGATTTAGAAAAAATAAGGATCCTAATATTATGGGAAGTAATTTGGGAAGTTAATTTCATTGGTATTTTCCCAAAAATTTTGGTTTTATTGTGTGATGTAAAGAAGAGATAGGGTGTCCTCTTATAAGTGGGGTGAGTGGGACACTTGTAATTTGTTCTTCAATGATTTATTTCCACCCACATATATCTCATGTACCAAGTACCCAATAATGATACATTATAAATAATATAATTTATAAGGCCTAAATATTTTTATATAATGGTTTTGGATTTTTTTTGGGTAATTTTCAACATTTATTTGAAGTTTAACCACTAAGTAAACGAAATTTTACATTAATTGCTATTATTAATATTCACAATTTTCACTAATTATTATTGTAAAAAATAAATCTGAAATTATTATAAAATAAACATTATTATTATTCCATATATGGAATTAATGTTATAAAATTCAGCACACATAACTATCGAATTTTACTTTAAAATTAATCCCACAGACATGAAGAGAAAGAGGGATTTGAAAGTGAAAATGCTCAAAAACATTCCATGATTTTATATCAAAATTCAATATAATAATTATTCAAATTTGAAAATTTTCATTAATATATTAATAAATGAACTATTTTTTTGTTAAAACCAATTTAATAAATAATTTATCATTATAATTTTTTGAGAAGAAAATGAAATATTCAATTGAAATCCAACATCTTTTACTATTCACCAAAAAATGAACCATCTAAAAAATATAGAAAAATTTAACCCAAAGATGATATTTCTATTAAAATTTAAAAAATGGATTTTATTTTTTCAATTAAATATTATAAATGTTTTAAATATTAATTTTAAATTATGTGTTCCAAGCGTGACTCATCCATCTTTTAGGAAAATAATTTTTCGCAAAAAAAAAATTCACTTTCTTTTAAATAATAATTATTATTATTTATAAACAATATATAACCAATAAATGACCATAAAATATTTATTTTCACATGTTAATTAATAATTTTCATAACTTCCATTCAAATAGATAGGTGATAACTATAATATTAAATAATAATATTAATTTTTTATTATTGTTCAATAATCTCGACGTTGCGTGTAACGTACGATGTTGAAGAACTTTTTTATTTTTTGTAATACAATATAAATAAATATTTTGTGAATTTAAATATATAGAATTGATTTACTTTATTTTAAATATTAAATATATTATAATGTATTAGGATTTTATATTCTTTTCTATGCTTAGTGTTGTGTGTTATACATGATATCGAATATTATGTTCATATTTTAAAATTTCAATGTGTTAAAGGTGTCATAGGGGATACCAATGTAATATAAATTTAAAAATAAAAATTATCATGGAAATAATTTTATAATATTTTCTATATTAAAATAATATTGAAAACCCATTTAAATTTACCTATATTAAATAGAGAAAATGATAGAGAATGATAGTGGTCCTTCTGAATGCTATGATCTTGAGATGAGTGTGTCAAACATATAACTATGAATTTTAAAGGAATATCTTCTTGATACATGGAATAATAATATTAAATAACAATGTAGATAATATAAAATAACTAAAATATGTTGTGAAACACTTTTTTGAAATGGAATTTGAGGAAGAAAGAAGATAAAGATGAGAAAGACTGAACATGTGGATGATAATCATATCTGTGTGTCATTCCTTTTTATGATTAAGAAGATTTTGTAAATATGAATATCAAATATGATCATTTTTAAGAATATAAACCTCAATAATAAAATTTTGGGTAACTATTTAATGATATTCTAGGGATAAATACTGATTAGCAGTGGGTTTTGTTGTTAATTATAATGAATTCAAAGACTCTACAGTGGAGATGGAGAAAAAATATTAATTATGAAGTGACATCCTGTACAAATCATATATCAAAATTAGAAGGGTTGGGAGGAAACACATGTAAATACATGATAAAACTCTATGGAAACAGTGAGACTCTAGGTATACCTATAATGTTCCAGGTTACATTGTCACATCAGTGAGAAGCTGATACTATGAAGTACAATTGGTTGTTGAGAGTTTTATTCAATTATAGATACCTTATTGGTGTGGGATGCATCAAATGATAATAATATGAGATTTTGTTATAGTGATGAATTTATGATTGGTGTCCACAACCAAACATAGAAAGGAGTATATTTCCTTCAATGGGGAAAACATTTAAAAAAGACCATGATTTGTTATTTTTTTTTCATTGAATGTTATTGTTTTATGTTGTGTAAGAGTTAAAAAATTTACATTCAAAACCCAATAGATACAAAGGGGTTATTTGAATTTTGATATAAATGATTCAATCACCCAACCTTTTTTGTCTCCATAATTATTCCTTAATGAAATTTCAGTACATTATGTTAATTTCATTAATATGGTACACTATTCTAATCAATTCCCCAAGAACTCATGGATTCTACCTAAAAAGGGGATAATAAATCTTATATGGGAATATGAAATTACTATATAAGCATTCAATGTTCAAAATTTAATGATAAAATATGCATTTATCATATACTCAATATTAGGTAACACATTAATTGTTTTAAGATTTACACACTCTATTATATCCTGCATTTTTTCTATGAACGTATAGTTGTTTACCGATACATTAAAGATATGGTTGTGGGTAAAAAAACATAATGGAATTAATATTTTTATGAAAATATATTTTAATTTATCTATTTGATGGTATGTGGATTTACAATTTTGAAGATCCTTATTATGATAATGGTTTACGATGGCATAATTATTAGAAATAATTATCTCTATAAGATTAATCAAATAATTTTATAATAAGAGAAACTAGATTTTAATTTTAGGGAAGAGTAAGATAAAATAAAATATATCATTGATAAGGGAATCCTATGAATATAATATATATATATATATGTATATGATTATATTTAGTTAATCAATATGGAGCTACCAAGTTATGCACTTGATCATGAAGAAGTCTTCTTTGCTGACCATTTACTAGATGCACAAAAACTATATATATAAATCATTATAGAATGTATGTGACGTAATTAGTGGAATTAAAGACGAAATTAAAATTTTTTTTTGTGATAAATGACTGATATTCCTGAGTATATCACCCAATGGAGAACCCATACTTTTAAAAACCATAAAGACAGGTCTATGCATTTGTGTAATGATTATATAGAATTCATTTCCATTGATATTAAGAAATAGAAACCTTTAACACAAATTAATTATCCATTTTATCATCTTCAAGATGCTCAATACATCTTACATACTGATGTTTGTTCTAGTTTTTGTCAATTATAAATCATGAATAATGATTTATTAAGGATATATTTTTATACGATTTATGTGAATCATTATTTCAAAATAATGAATTTTGATTTAAAAAATGCACCAACTTGTTTATAGATTTGGTGAATACAGTATTAGAGGATTATCTTGAAAATGTATTCATCATATTTAATGATGATTTCATTATTGACACAATAATATATGGAGGTATTGAGGACCATTTTTATATTGATCATGTGACCCATTTGGAGAATGATTATTATAATAAATTTAGTTAGTGTGATTTTTTTCTTAAACATTTAACATTTCATGGTTATTTTTTCTCTTAGGATTTAATATATTTTTATCCATCAAAGGCCAATGTGGCCAAAGAATGTCCCATAATAAAAAATTTATCTTTTTATGTATTTTTCTTTGATTAGTTGGTTACAATCTCTAATTTTTGTAAACATTTCCTTGGTTATCTAACCCATTGGCAATGATTGAAAATAAAGGGGTCAAATTCATCTAGACCATGGAATTTGAATATATTTTATATAATTGAGGAATTGATTAATCAATGAACTTGTACTAACATTACAAATACTGAAGGTAGTATTTGTTATATATATTGATGCACCATATAAAGTTTTTTTATGTGGAATTATATAAATTGATAGAGTTGTTACTTATTTTTATGTAAATTCAAGGGTCCTGACCAAAATTATCCAACTCATGATCATGATTTAGAGGATATAATATATTCTTTGATGAAATAAAGAATATATAATAATGGTAAAATATATGAATTATATACACATTGTAATAGTTATATATATATATATTCCCATAAAAAGAACTCAATATATGAGAATGTAAAATTTAGATCTACCCATGGACTGTGACTGTAAAATTCCCAACTGCCATAGGAAAGAAAACATAGTGGAAAATTTATTGAGTGGGAATAATGATAAACTTGTATCAGTAATTATGATGAAAAATTACCCATTACTCATGATTGAATTAATGTTAAAAATTAAAATTATTATGAAATGGGATTGTTATTCCTTTTTTAAATAATCTTGAAACCAATAATTATTTAGAGATAATATGATAGAGGCCTACCAAATAATATTAATATAATAGAATATGGGATATTTTGGAAAATAAAAAATTGATTATGGGGTTTTGAATTTTTCAATGTGACTATGTGTATAATTAGTTATTGATTTCTATAGTGAATAACTAGATAAAGCTAATATCGAGACTTTATATTTAAAAATTGTAGTTTGATGATGCAAATGGATTTAAATAAAAGTTATTTATTGGATAAAATTAAGTGGGGGTATTTCACTCATTGTGTTAAAATTATTGGTATGAAAATATGTACTGTTTTTATGAGAACATCCAATGGGTTTCAGAGAAACTCTTCATATACCAAAATAATGATGGGAAAATATTGAAATACACTTGGTTGGATGGATTCCTAATAATACAAATATGAATAATTCAATATAAATCAATGTGGATAAACATAAAAAGATAAAAAATATCCTATTATTACTACAGGTTATACCACTAGAGTATCATATGTTAATAAATATTAATTAATTATACAGAATTTATGGTGAATAATTATAAGTTGTACCGAATCAAAACCCTTGTTTCACAGTGAAAATTTAATAGAGACTTTAAAATATTAGTTTCACTAATGTAAAATTGTGAATAACCTATCATCCACAATTTTATGATCCATAAAAAAAGATTAGACAAATATTATAGGTTCTGTTATGGTTATTCTCACTTGATATCCATGTAATATGTGATAGATACATAAATATTGTGGAGTTTTTGTACAATAATAGCATTTATTTGAGTATATAAGTGTCGTTATATATTCTTTCCATGGGAATAGATATCATAATCCAATTTTATGGTGGTTAAGTTGGGGATAGAAGGGTTGTTATTCCAGATTTCAATAATAAGTATTCTAAGAAAGTATGTTCTTTATATAATTGTATCAAGACAGATCAATAATGGAAACACATCAATGATAATAAACATAGTATTATCATAATGTTTGAATTATGTGATAACAAAATTTTTATGGAATCACTTATTATGTCAATGATAAGGACTGGTTATAAGGGGTAGTTAAGTTCATGTTATATTATTCCTTTTATTATTTAAGATGAAATTGATGTCACATATTATAAATCGGCTCTATCAACCAACATATCTAAAGATATTGATGACTTCTGTGAGTCATTATTGGGTATGTTCATACAAGACACAACAAATATATTGACCACTAATGAAGTATATATATAACACAAATTATCCAATAATGATGATCCAATCAAGATTCCTAATGTTATAAGGAATGATTTTATGAATCAACAAACATGAGTAGTGATGGGTAAATAATGGTATCACAATATAGTGTATGTAGTGTGAGAACCTATGGAAAAAATGATGAATAATTGCCTATATTTATTAATGTATTTATGTATACCCAATGTTTTGATGATAATGTTATTTTATTTTGTGGATGTATGACTCAAGATTATACTATTATAAATAAATGTTTAATTATAGATTCCATCAAACAATACTATCACTTTCTTTCATAATTGTAATATTTAACAAAACTAGAGAACTATATTCAATATAATAGCTATAACTATGCTACTATGCACGTAACACTATGATATAACACCATAATGACAAATTATGGAGACTGAAATTCTAAAATGAATAACCAAATTAAGAGATACATTTTTTTAAACAATTATGAAAATGAATAGATATTATACAAACGAATTTTTAAATAGAGTAATTTTATTAATAAGGGGAAATAAAACTATTTTTAGGATAAAGTGACCATTTGAATAATGACATGGAAATATAACCACTATAATAGTAATGTGACTATTTTTTATAGCATAAAATTTTCAATAAGATACATAACTTATCATAGTAATAGATTAATAAATAATAAACCATAATGTATATTCATAAATGAATAATAATATTATCAAATAAGTTATTCTTATAATAAAAATAAATTTTATTAAAACAGTATTATAATTTTTTCCATCAAACAAATGATTTGGAAATATATCAAATTTTTTATTTAATAAATACTTTAATCATTAATATAAACTTATTTTCATAAAAATGAATCCAACATTATAATTATCACATTGAAATTATAAATTGTTTAATTTAAGAAAATTTTATAAAATACTGTATTTTTCATTGAATTTTAAAATATGGTATATATATAAGATTACTTTATGACTACATTTTTTGTAAAAAATATATAATAATTAATATAAATGGGTCAATGAACCAAAAGTATTAAATAATTACAATAATTTATTTAATTGAATTGAGGTCAATATTCCATTATATAATGTATTTTCTCATGTCTAAAATGAAAATTATTTTTTAGAAAAAAATCAATTTAAAAAAGGAAATTTATATAGAAACTTTAATAATAAAAAGAATAGTTTTGATCTAAAATGAATAATTTTCAAAATATATGTCTTAGAGGTCAAATATTAATTGTTTATAAACATATATATGGTCATGGAATTTAATTTCTCAAATCTATATATCCAAATCTTATGAATAATTATATATAAAATTCCAATCCATCTACTCATTCCACTTTACATAAAAATTAGAGTGCATTGAATTCATCTCAATTTCCCTCCAAAGAGTCCCTTTAATGAGTTCTAAAAGGTCTAAATAGTTATTTGTTAACATCTATAATGCTACTAAGTTATATGAGAGTTATTCATCTATTATTTTAATTTCTATATTTAATACTTTATTATTACTTATGTTTCATTATCCAATGTTTTCAACATTTGTTATTATACATCCCATATTGAATTATTAAAGTGATATTACTATTCCCTTTCATATAACCTCCTTCCTATATCTTAATAATGTGAAATTATTTCCACATCCATTTCTATAATCCTAATGTAGGTCGTGTAATTTTGGTTTTATGGATGTTTTATTTTTGAAATGGTAACATTAACTAATGAATGATTATATTTATTTAAATGGTAGATCCTATATTGGGTATATAATAACTAAGAAATGATTTAGGAAAAACTATACATTATATATAAAATTGTACCAACTTGGAATCTTCTGTTTCTTGACATTTCTATCTCTAATGAAAAAAATATATATGTTACATGATCTAATTTTTTTGAGGGGTTTTTTTCCATCATTGATTTTTTTATCATTCTAATAAAAAAATTAATCATTAATTAATACTCATTGATATACATTTAATATACAATATTAAATATCCCCATTAGTATTTCATTGATAAATGTAATGTCCTTATCATTTATAATATCCTATATTTATTCATTTTTTTGATGGATAACAACATAAATAATCATATTATTCGATTTACTAAAGAAACATTATTAATAAATATATCATTTATTTATATATAGATAATTATTTATTACAATGTTTTTTTATTTTTGTGGTTCCTTAGGGATATTATGAATGGTATTGATTAGATTTTCAATTCATTTGATCAATAAAATGGACATATTAAGTAATAGGTGGGTCTCATAAATATATTACCCTTTAACGTATTAATAGTTCTCATGACATAAACTAGCTTATGTACTTACTGTATTCCTAAACTTATATATATTAAGTCTTGGAATGGGGCTTTCAATATAAGGTTATAAAATCTAAAATTTTCTATTCCATATATATAATATTATTTATTAATTTTCATGTGATTAATTATTTATATCATTATTATATCAAATGATATATTATGGCCATCATATAGTTCATATCATAGTCAATTATTATATAATCCTTTTATATAATTTTTTTATTCCACGTTTTCTTCCATGGTATGCTACCCTCTTTCGGAGCATCTAAAATCACCCTTTATATTATTTCACTGTTTCACTAAGAAACCATAAAGACTACGACATGTGATATAGGGATAAACAATGAAGTAACTAATTAATATATACGTGTTACTATAAGGATATTTATATTTCAAATATAATTTAATGAATTTATAGTCTCCCATGAAAAAGAAACTACTGGATTTTTAAAACAGAATTCTAATATTTTTTAATATTAAATTAAATAACTATTTTAATTGGGTTGGAATAAGCATTTATAGAGTTATATTTTAAGGTAACCATTCACCATTATTGACAAAAAATATTTCCTAATAAACCAATTTTTATTTGCAAATAACCATAAAGTTCAACATAAACCTTAGGTATTAAAGGAACATATTATAATTATGAACACCCATAAATGTTTCTATTTGTGGTTAAAAATCATCATAATCCCATTTTTCTTCCTAGATAGCAATAAACATCATTTTAAAAAAATAAATATTCTTATAAAATAAAAATTTTCCATGAAATGAATCTTTTTGACTTGATGGTAATTCATCATCTGTATAAACACATTTTATTCCTTCATTTCAAGATTTAGTCTATTTTATATATTTTATTTCTTCCATTCAGAATTTCAATTATAGAATAACCATTCATATAACATGTAATGAAACAGATTTTCCCTTTAAATTTTTGGATTCTGTATGGATTATTTTTTAGACGAGATGTATAGAAAACATGAGATTTTGATCCCTGTGTGGAAAAAATAAAATTTTAGAATATATTAAAATGCACATGTGCATAGTTTTCCTAAAAAAGTGGAATAAAATATAAATGGAGGATTGAATTCTAAATCTAAGGGAACAGTTGAGTTCAAAATATGAGTTTTACCCTATGTGTTACTCAACCATAGTCGGCATGGGTTGTTTGTAGAAAAGTTATCATGCACACAAAAATAAATAAATTTATTTCAATTTCATTGATCTAGTGATGAAAAAGTAATTAAATAGGATTTAATATTAGAATTTTAGGGTTAGAAATATAAGCCTGGAACCATTAGTGAATCAATAAAGAGTGATTAAGAGGATTTAACTAGGATAAACTGTGATAGGATCATGGATCGATGACCGACGCACACCAAATTAAAAGGATCTCACCAATGATCACAGTGTATCCTTGTTCGTCATCAGTGATTGATCTGAATTTCGGTAGGGAGGTTTTTTGATTTTTATTATTTACCATTCTTAATTTCTATGATGAACACAAATATATGGGAAAATTGATTGATTTTCAAATCGATCATTTTTTCGGGATGGGATAATTTAATCGGGTTTTATATATTTTCTTCATGATTTAAATTTTTGATTATTTGAATATCATTCAAATAGTAATGAACCGAGAAAAACATAAACATCAATCAATTTATATTTCTATGGATTGTTCTTATTCATTTATCCCCTGATTATTCATTCTATATGGGGGTAATTTATTAGGTCTACGGTTCGATGTAATACCTGTCAATCGATCATTAAACACTTGTATCGTATTACAGGGATATGATAAAATGGATACAAGATTTTAACCACCCAATAATGATGCAATAATGTAAGTGGAAATGATTTTTTTGGATATGGTTACACGAATCCTTGTTATTTTGCACACAATGAGGAATAATGACTGATTCCTCTTTCTAGATGGATTTTATAGTTGAAACTTTTTATTCTTCAACAGTGAGGCTCTAATGAGGAGAATCCTCGATTTATTTGGTGAGGTGTGGCTGGATCGGTTTTCGTAGATCCAGTAAAGATGATCATATTCCAGATATGTAATTTTGGGAGAATTTTTACTACACAGTGTGTAACTCGGAGCAACACATGGTGTGGTCCCTACCATCGATGGCTAGGATTTCATAAAAAGTTAAGTGTCATAGGGTGTGTGGCCCATGTATCATGGTGTATGGTCTCTCTATGGTTAAATGGCATATACCTCAATGGGTACATGTACATGGGTTGCTGTACATGGGTTTGTGCAAGACCTGAACTCCCTTACATGGACACATCCTACACTATAATACATGGGAAAATCCATGTAATGGTACACATGCACAGGTACACTAGTTGATTTGTTTACTGGCACACAATTATAGTACCCAAGAATCCTATATTCCTTGTACACTGCGTGGAAATGGACATTACGTGAGACAAAATATGTTCACATAGGAATGAATTGGGATCAAGAGACACGGAATGTAACCCTACGACACACATTGTGCACCTTATATGTTGACTTGAATCTCTTTTACTCTATATCATTGAAATTTTTCATTAGGGTATGTTACCCAAATCCTTTTTCATGAGGGTTAGTATGGAATCATCTCTGACATTAAGGAAAATGATCCCCTCAATAGGAATTATTGGATAAATTCATTAAAATCCCTCAGTGAGGCTTGGAGTGAGATACACTACTCTTCTTTGTTACCTATGTGGAGTTCTTGGTATTTTCATGACCAACACTACATAGAATTTGATACTTTTCAAGTTAATACAAATTAAGTTTTTGGTATATCCCCATGGCCTTATGACTGATCCTCATCTTTAGATCATATCTCTTCAAACATCACCATTTACTTTTAATTGTTATACCCAAGGAGTATTATGTCTTGTAAATATGTAGTTGTGCTGTCAGACTTAGGAGTGTATTCTCCAAAAAGAGTTCTTTATGGAATCATTGAGATAGTATCATAGGCTAGCATACTACATTTGTGACTTACCATAATATTGTGTGTCATTATTGAGTATATCTAAATATTCTTGTTATATTTTGTTTAGAAATATACATGTGTATAGATGTTTTTATTTTCCTTTGATTTAAGATTATTTATTTCAGGGTGTCCCACTGGTTATTGTTATACTAACCCATGCATAGGATTTTCTCACTCGTGTCTTATCTTTTATAGAAGACCAACCTTTTGACATAGTCATAAATCGAATAGGACCTGATGGTGCTTAGTGAGACTGGATAGACTAAGGTGTGTTCATGTGGTATTCGGATACATGTCCTAGTTTTACTTTCTAGTTGGACTTCTTTTCAGACTATTTGTGTTGGACATCTATTTTTCTCTATTTACAATACATTACTTCCAGTCATACACTAGTTTTGGGATTTAGATGTATGCAGGAAAATTTATTCAATTATTTTTCAATTTCATCATTTTATAGGCATGGAGATGTGTGTATGTGTATAGGTACTATTGATAAGTCTCCCCATGTTAGCGATATACCTATTCAATGCTATTATCTAGCCCCTACCCAATTGAAGGTGGGCTTGGGGAGTCATGGAATCATCCCCATTTGGAAAGGTTATAAAAGAGTTCTATCAGGGAAGTTAGAGGATATGGAAGGGAAAAAATGTAGGCGGTTGAAGTCTTTGACTCAGAGAAGTGAGGAATTATTCAAGGTATGACCTCATTCCTTTCCACTATATCTATTGAACTAACATACATGGGTGCTAGTCATTCATTTCATTTAACATATCTTGTTCAACACTTATAGATCTTGGTTGAGCCCTTGAAAAAACCTTTACACATGGAGAATCCTATAAGAGTTTGCTCAGTGATCACACACCTATGAGGATTGTGTGACCATACTCTAGGAGGTGTGGGTTTCTACTAGGATCTCATTGTTGCAGTAATGAGGCCTTACGACATCATCTTATGTATGGACTAGTTATCTCTATTTCATTACCATATTTACTATCTTAAGTTATGTATGCAATGTGTCTTCATTGAGGGAACTAGGTTTTCCTTTATCAATGAAAACAATACCAGTCATTGTAGGATAGAATCATTCATAGTATTTTAGAGGCGATTAATCATCAGTTTTCTAGCCTTAACCTTACTGTAATGATCACATAGTGATTCACTATTCAATTCTACCCTTACATTGCTATTTTAAAATGGATTTTTAATGAATATTCCAAATATAATAATAAAATAAAATTAATTTTGATTCCATTAATTAATTTTTATCACTGTTTAATATTTCAATTTTACTTGTTTCAGTGTTTACATTGTTGGAGGAGGTGATTTGGAGAGCTCGAGATGGAATTCAAGCAAAATGGGTCAAACTTCATAATAGCCCATTCATATATGATAACATTAATATGTACTGTGGATAATACCAGAATTTACCTGGGCTAAAAATGGGTATATGAATGAAAAAAATGTGTTCTAAATTTCTCTAGAATATCATGGTTCACAATTCTTCCATTTGGAGTGCCACAATAGGCCCTCAATGTCACGAAATTATGGGTGGCCCATGTTGGAACACCCTTCTATATTTGGGACACAACTCGGGCCCCAGAGATCTAATTTGGATGATTCTACCACCCATGGAAATATAAATCAATGTGTCAACTCTCCACCAAATTTCATGACAATTGAACATGTTTTTTTCAATCATCCACCCAGATAAAAAGGATTAAAAAGTCTTCCCTGAATAATGACTTAGTCCCTTAGGCACTTGCCTTCTTTGGTGGAAGAGTGATGTTTTTTTCCATAAAATCATTCACCCCATTCCCTATTTCAATTTAAACAACAAGTGGTGATGGTTAGTCAAATTTGAGAGCCCTCTCCATCCATTTTAGTTCTCTTCTCCCTTAGGTACTTGGAAGCCTCTTAGTGATCAATTTCGGTGGTGTTCCTTGTTGTAATCCCAATCTCCACACTTGTAATCATTGTAATTTAATTGATTTCCAGGTTTTTTTTCATATTTTATTCATTTATACCTCCTAAATTTTTGTTTATTCTTGTTTGATCAAATAAAAATAAATGGAAAAATAATTACCATGCTTCCATGCATAACTCGGATCTTATGATGATTTGAATGTGGTTGCCTCTACTCTCACCCCTTCCCTTTTGTGAGTGTGCAAATAGATTACGTCTGTTGATAAAATCCCGAAGCATGAACTAATTATTAGGAATGTTTTTTAATTTTGTAATATTTTATCATTGACACAAATATGGTAATATCATAACTTTGTTTATGTGATTCCAAGATTGAGTTCTATTTTTACATCGATTCATGTTTGTTTATTTTGAGCAGTCACTAATAATAATTACTGTTGATAGATCAAATCCATAGTGGTAACCTAGTAAGAACTCACATAACATTACTTGTTTCATTATGTATAAAATCAAGTGATCAATTATCCATACCTTTCCATTGTGAGCGATGAATGACTAATTATCAAGGGATACATACACGAGTTGATCACGATTTCTCTAAGCAGTTTCTTCTCACTTACTAATATAGTTTCAATTTAATTTTTTAATAATAAAAAACAATGTTTTATAAAACCCCTTTTCCCAATAACATTCATAATAATAACATCATTTTGTATTGAATTATATAAGGCTTGATCGAGAGACAACCTAGGGTTGCTGCTATACTACATAAATTCTATTAAAAATTAACATATAATTTGATGTGCTCGAAAACACGATAAAATTTTGGGGCTGTTTCCGGGGATCCAATATCATTTTTTCTTCATTTTTTACTTTTATTTATTTATTTTAATTCATAATTAGTACTCCTTTCAATATCCCATCCCCTATTTGACTGGTTTTTGTTTTGGGTTCATGACAATATTTCTATTTGTTTTTGTGTGTTTTCTCCAGCTCTCTCTCAATTCTTTCATCACTCTCTCTATTGATAGTATAAAATTATATTTTATTTGCACCATTAATTTATTAATTGTTTCTATTTCATTAATATTCCTAAAAAATTGAAAAAATCATAAAATAATCAATCAATCAAACTAGACCTCATTGTTTCTTGATAAGATCTCATAAAGGAACACTACATGAATTTGACCCTGAAATTGAAAAATAATTTCACTCAAAAATCAATTCTTCTAGAAAATGTCAATCAATTAACACTGACAAAACCCTTTTAGAACCTTATGTTTTTCTAAATCAATCAAAAATTGAACCCAATCAAACCATAGAAATGATGGCTGGAAATAACCGATCATTAAAAGAACACACCACCACAGATGTGGAGTACCAACCTGCGTACATACAATATACAATGGAAGCATCCAAATTTGAGCTGAGATATGGCCTCATGAACCTACATCCCAAATTTCATGGTCTTCCTAGTAATGACCCTAAAAAATATCTTAATAAGTTTCATATAGTCTGTTCTACCATGAAACCCCAAAATCTATCTGAGGACCTAATTCTGTTTAGGGCCTTCCCTTTCTCCCTTGATGGTGTAGCTAATGACTGGTTATACTATCTGTCTACTACAATTTGGGTATGGAATTTCTTGAGAAGACTCTTTTTAGAGTTTTTCTTCCCGGCCTCCTAAACTGCATCAATTTGGAAAGAAATTTTTAGCATCATGCAATCACAAGGAGAGTCCCTTCATGAATACTGGGAGAGATTCAAAAGACATTGATCAATCTGTCCCCGCCACCATATTAGTGAAAAACTATTAATCCAATAATTTTATGAGGGTCTTATCTCCATGGATTGTGGAATTATTGTTGATGTAGCTGGTAGTTCCTTGGTTGAAAAAACTCTTTCTGCCGCTCCTGAAAGAATAGCCAACACAACTCAAAACACACAATAATTTGGTACACGAGCTACTAAACCAAACCAACTAGTTCATGAGTTATGTAATTCATCCCTAGAAAAAAGGTATATAATAAACATGATGAGATGTATACCCTTTTAAGTCAATTAGATAAATAATAAGGTAACTCACACTCTTCTTTGGTTCCATTACATTTTGGTATTTGTTCAAACCATAATCATTTTTATAATGTGTTCCCACAAAATCAAGATTCATGTGAGTCTTGTGAAGCTATGTTCCCAGGGAAAGAATTCTGAAAAGAACCTCCCTTAAATCAAGAAAAATTCTGACCAAATCCAAACCCTATGTGTAATGCACAACCCCAATTCCAACAAGGTGGAAACAAAAGCGACCCCATATGAAATTGGTATCCACATGGCCAATATATGAAACCTTCTTATCTTTCAAATTCTTGAAAAAACAATCTTCCTCCTTTCAAATATGAACCAAGACTCAAGGATATGGTGAAGAAAATGGAAACCCATAACCAACAGTCAAACAAACTACCCAATCACCTATTCAAGAACTATGAACTCAGGTGGGTAAATGGGAAAACACTTTCGATGAGGTTAAGATGCAAGGTTCTGGACAACTATCATCCCAACCCATTCCCAATATAAGGTACAAAGTAATGTATTTGAATTTACTCTTCGTAGTGGTAAAGAAATCTCTCCTTATACTAATTCTAAAAAGCATTTATGTCCCCCTCTTTAAAAAACTCTTTTCCAAGCCTCGGAAATTTCATTTAAAGAAAAATAAGAGAGAAAGTGTAATTGAATTATCATTGAGGATTCCCATGAACAATCCCTTCCTCTTTCATTCCCACATAGAATCTCTAAATCTAATAATAATTTATGAAAGTACATTGATAAAGAAATAATAGATACATTTAAAAATGTTCAAGTTAAAATTCTATTATTAGATGCAGTTAAACCAAATCCCCAATATGCAAAATTTCATAAAGATATTTTTACCCATAGAAAGAGGATGAAGGGGAATGAGAGATTCAACATAAGATGGAATGTATCAAAAATGATTCAACCATTAGTGAAAACCAAATGCAAGGATCTAGACACATTCATGATGTTGTGTACCATAGGGGAGACATTATTCTCTATTTCTATGAATGATTTAGGTGCCTCCATTAATGTAATGCCTCACTCTATGTATACTTTTCAGTAGGTTGGGGAGCATCAACCAATAGGTATTATTGTGAAACAGGCCAATCAGAGTACTATGCATCCAATAGGAGTGATTGAGGGTTTCCTTGTAAGTGTTAAGAATACCATCTTCCCACCAACTTTTACTTTCCTAATATGGAGGATAATTGAACCCAATGACATCTCCCTCTCATACATGGGAGACCATTCCTCAAAACAGCAATGATGATCATCAATGTTCACAATGGTATGCTTTTTGGGTAGTTCGGTGGAGAAAAGGAATGTTTTAACATCCTTGATTCTATGAAACTTTTGGTTGAAGAGTACTCCACTCTTTTTATCTATTCAATGGAAGTTCTCCCAAATGACACACATAAACACACACACAATTCCCTCCTTGAACCATACTCTGATTCATTTTCCTATTCTTAACCTTTGGATTATTTCAGAATTGAATCATATTTTTCATGTGGTGTGGGTTCTGATAAGTGTCAATTTAGTTCTTTAATTGATGATTGTTTTAATTCTGAGGTGACCATGACCGTCGATGATTCAGAAAATCTAATTTCAATAAATTATCTATCTTTAGAGAATAAAAATGAGTATATATAAATTTTAATTTACTTCACTCCCCCAAAATCCCCTCCCTCAATCCAAAAATCCCCAGTGTTGGAATTAAAACCACTTCCATAATATTTAAAATATGCTTATCTTGAGGGTATTGACAATTTTTCCATCATTATTGCTGACAACCTCTCTGAATAGAAGAAATGAAAACTGCTTGGTCATTTGAGAGAGTGTAAAATGGAAATAATATGGACATTGGGTTATATTTATGGGATTAGCCTACCTATTTTAATGCCCCATATACATTTGGATAACAAGGCTAAGGCAGTAAGGTAGTCTCAATGTATAACGAACCATATTTTACATACATGGTTATTACTTCAAAATTGAAGCATACTTATTACAACATATAACAAAACCATGAAAGGAGCGTATAGATATAGTGCCTTTAGATACTGGGAAACATAAACAACTGGTTCATAAATCATCTACGTTGTCTCCCATTTATTTCATCATATCTAGAGTTCCTTTTTGGAATATCATACTTAATATACTTCTTCCTGACTTGGGGAAAAGAAAACATACAAAAGGGTGAGCTCAAATGCTCAGTAAGGGTAAACAAAAGAAATATCAAAAATATCATATTCATAAGAACATAACATTTTGAAAATATTATCCTGCAAAAGAGATCATAACATGGGATAAATCATAGAAGTGAAATATAATACCAATAATCATAAATTAAAACACGAAGCTTTGTGTCATAAACACATAATCATATAAAATCATTTCATAGTAGTCAAGACTCATTGCCAAGACTATCTTAGTGGACAAAGTCCATTTCTGAACCGATTTCACTCCTCGTTTCAGTCCTGTTTCACTGAATAGGTTTAACCTGCAATTCCAGGCATGTCTATCTCATGAGATATAAAATATTTACCCAATGCATTGGAGGGAGATATAGGTCTCACCCATCTCATAATGATATCATTCTTATGTGTGCCACAAAATCATAAACCGTACATCATATCATAACCCATGTAATAAAATTGGGAATCATAAACATCGTGACATCATAAAAATATTTTTGTCACAACATAATAAAATAAATGTAATAATAGGGATATAAACATAACCCTATATTATCTTAGATGGAAAATAATTTTGATAAAACTCTTGAACTCCATTCATGAGGAAAATATCCTTTCTACTTCAAAAACATTTTTCCTTTATTAACATGTCATACAATCTTAAACTAAAATAAGTTGATTAAAAATAAACATTAAAACTTGTAAAGGAAGCTTCTTGGAAATAATTTTTTAAAATTCCATTCATGTCGTATAAGTTAAAAAAAACTTTATTCTTGTACTTTTGTCGGATAAGTCAAAAAGTACCTCGTACGAAAAATGACAAAAGATTCCTTTAATATCTATTACTAAAAACTCACCAAAGGGTAAAATTGGACAAATAATATTGTAGAAGGATATAAATATTACATATTTAGGAAACATGGATGTGGATGATAAATATTCCCCAGTAAATTCTGAAGTATAAACAATCTCGGATAAAAATGAGATTGCGAGATTTTCCTTTACCTTAGATCTGATTTGCTTCGTAAGTGTCTAATCCTCTTGTATAATGATTTAAATAATGTTATTGACTTATTCCAGAATCATAATTATTGTTATGATATCATATATGGTCATATTCTTAGCTTCTAATTAGTAATATTTCATTACTACTTGTTATTTGGGTGTTTCTTACTTTTTGGTCTTATGCGTGTTTTGTCGAATAAATTCTTATTCTTCTCCTTCGGTTATAGATACCTAATTTCCATAATGGTATTAGTGTACTATATATCATATTTATTCATTCAATTTAGTTATATAATCATTATGCAATGATGATCATGTAGAACGAATCACATCACATCGTGGAGACGGTATTCCGTACGTACGCATGAGCGATAATATCGTTTCCATGATCGTGGAATTGTATTGGAGTGTATGTATACTATTTAAGAATCAATACCACTTTACAATAATCACATATAGTTATTTATTTTCACCATTATACCCATTCAAGTAAGGTGGGGATGGAAAATAGATTACACCATGGCGTAGAGACGGTATTCTGTACGTACGCATGCTCGGTGATTTCGTTTTCCGTAGGATGGATAGATGGTGAAATAGGGATGTTTCATACTTATAATAACATTTCATTATATGAGTGATACTGATGTTATTAATTTATAATGAAACAACTAAAGAAGAAGAAGTGGAAGAAGAAATAAAGTTGAAAGAATCGGTAACAGACATTACCTCTTCTTTGAAGCGCCTCTTTGAGACCTCCTCTAAGGGCACTAAAATTGGTCTTTTAAGAAGAAAAGGAACTATAGGATGTTTCTAGGGAAGTGGGTAAGTGAAATGGGTAGGTATTGGCCGAGCGTGAAGGCTCAAATTGGTGTGAGGAGGAGAGGGAGGAGGTGCCCTTTTATAAGGGAGGAGAGGGGCACCGTTGGAAGTATAAGAAATATTAGTTTATATTAAATCCCAACCCCACATAAAAACTTCCAAAATGACTCATATCCGAAGATTAGATGCGATAGGATTGTAATGTCATTAACCAATAAAATTTAGACATGTTAGGAACTTATTTTAAACATTATCAACTTGATTTATCCTTATTTATCAATTTAATTTTCTTTGTGGTAAAAATATTCTAAATTTTAAATTATTATAAATAATTACATATGTGTTGTGAATTTTCCATAATTTGCCACTTTATGAAATTTTAGACCATAAAAATTTTAATTTATAATTTTTAAATATTTTTGTGATTTTTAAACAATTTTATAATATGTTATTTTTATAAACTACAATAGCGTCAATTTTGACACTGTTCATTTATTTGAATTTATATAAAATATATACAGAAGATATGTTCAAACTAAAAGAATTAATAGATTCATAAAATGTCATATGTGTCTAAAAAATTATTGTAGAACATTAAATAGTTCATATAATATTTATATTAATATTTTTAAAACCATTTATTTGATATTTTAATTAATAAAATAATTTCAACATCACTATTGTGGCATAATTAATGATAATTATTTAATCCCTAAAAATTATAAATCAATTCCTATGATGTATATAATTGTATTAGTTTTCTAGAGACTATTCATGTTTGAAGTTTCATTACGTTTATCACTAAATTAAAATTATTATACCTATAAGATTTCAGAAAGTGACATGTTGTCACATTCTTTGGTTTTAATAATAATTAAATTATTTTCAGGGACAAAAGTCCATTAAATGAATCTAATCCGACCCTTAGGTGATATGGGTCGAATTTTAGTTATCAAATATAATTTTGGTAGGTGTTAGAGTAATTTTATAATCTTATATTTACCCTTAATTACCCGATTGACCTTTAACTATGATAAATAAAATTTATAGTAGTTACTATTCATAATGCCCAAAAACAAAAAGTATCATATTAACATAATTTGGACCCACTGATTCCAAATATGGAATCCATTTTTCAAAATTTGAAACATATAAGTTGCAGTAATTAATTTAAAATAAATCCTGTTGTTAAGAAAACTGTTTTTAGAAGTCAAAACATTGCCAAAGATTGAAATGTTTTTCCCTATGAATTCAATGTGAAATTAGTGATAATAACATACATTATATTAAATGGTAAAAATATATTCTATTTATACTTTAAAACCATTAAATATTATAATTTAACCATATAAATTATCTCAATGAAAAAAGTTGTTTTTTATTAAAAATTAGCGTATTTTATTATTCATCAAAATATGAATGTTATCAGAAAAATATCAAAAATTTATCCAAAGTAAATTTTTATACCCTGATTCAAAAGAAGATTTTGATTTTGTCAAATTGAACTTATAAACATGTCAAAAACTAGATTTAATGTGGGTGCGCCATCAAAAGGCGGCAAAACTGCATTTTTTGAAAAATATTTATTTTACCCGAAAAATTTATTTTGTTCTCTTACCATGTTCTATAAAATGTGTAAGATGAATAATAATGTTATAAAATTCAAAATTATTTAATACTATTCATAATGGCTAGTCCATAACAATGCATCGTTTTTTAGTGAAACCCGGTATTGCGTACTACACACGCTATCGAGGAAGGTCGTGATTGCGTGTAATGTAAGCCAAGTCCGTATTTTGTGCTGTGAAAGATTCCTTTGGTGTTGCGTATAAAATAAGTCATAAAAAATATTTCTCATAAAATCTTAGGGTGTTACATTCTACCCCCCTTAAAATGAATTTCACCCTCGAAATTCATTACTTCATTACAAACAGACGAGGATACCTCTCCCTCATCATATCCTCAAGTTCCCATGTAGCTTCTTCTAATTGGTGGTTCCTCTATAAAACATTTACCAAGCGATTGGTCTTGTTCCATAGGAATTTTTCACTACGATCCAGAATCTCTATTGGTTGTTCTTCATAAGAAAGATCTTGCTCCAGTGGTACAACATCTGAGCTGAGTACATGTGAGAGATCAGGTATTTACTTTCTCAGGAGAGATACATGGAACACATCATGAACTTGAGAGAGATTCGGTGGAAGCGCCAATCAGTAAGCTACCTTCCCAACATGATCCATAATTTCAAAAGGACTGATATATCTAGGGATCAACTTTCCCTTCTTTCCAAATCTCATGACCCTCTTTGAGGGAGATATTCGTAAGAACACTTTATCACCAACTTCAAACTCTAGGTCTTTTTTTCGGTTGTCGATATAACCTTTTTGTCGACTCTGAGCTACTCTTATGTGTGGTTGAATAGATCTGACCTTTTCTGCCATTTCATCAACAAGATTCGGTCCTAATAGCTTTCTTTCCCCAACTTCATCCCATCAAGTTGGAGTCCTGCATTTCTTTCCATAGAGAGCGTCATAAGGAGCCATCTGAATACTGGAGTGAAAGCTATTATTATAAGAAAATTCTACCAAAGGTAGGTGTTGATCCCAACCAACTTTGAAATCTATAGAGAAAGCTCTCAACATATATTCTAGAGTTTTAATTTTCCTCTCATACTGACCGTCTGTCTGAGGATGATAAGCAGTGTCGAAACTCAACTCTGTATCCAGAGTATGCTGAAGACTTCACCAGAACTTTGAGGTAAACCTCAGATCCCGATCAGATATAATAGAAAGTGGTACTCCATGAAATCTTACCACTTCCTTTACATATATCCTGGCAAGATGATCTATATAGAAATCCTCTCTAATAGCAATGAAGTGTGTAGACTTTGTAAGACGATCAACTATAACCCAGATAGAATTATTGCCTTTGGATATTTTAGGAAGTCCAGGGACAAATTCCATAGTGATGTTTTCCCATTTCCATTCAGGTATGGGTAATGGTTGTAACATCCCCTTAGTCTTGTGTCTCTCAGCTTTAACTTGCTGACAAACCAAGCATCGGGAGACATACTCAGCAACATCTCTTTTCATGCCATCCCACCAGAAGTACTCTTTCAGATCCCTATACAAATTCGTGCTTCTAGGATGAATAGAGAATGAAGAACTATGAGCCTCATCCAGAAGCTCCTTCTTTAATTCTGAGATGGGAGGAACACAAACCCGATTCCTGAACTTTATTATCCCATCACGATCAAGGTTGAATTCATGAACATTTCTCACCTTATTTTGTAACTCTACATATTCTTTTTGTGCCTCTTTAATCTTTACATGTATAGATGGTTGAACATTTATTTGAGAAAGATACGATTTTTCCCCTTCCATTATAATTCCATGATCCATCCTTTGTAAATCCATAAATATTGGATCTTTTGTGATCCTCGTCATGGATAAGCTAGAATGGTCTTGTCGACTCAATGCATCTTCCACCTTGTTTGCTTTCCCAGGGTGGTAATGAATTGAACAGTCGTAATCCTTAATCACCTCCAACCATATTCTTCGGTGCATATTCAGCTCCTTTTTTGTGAAAATATACTTTAAACTTTTATAATCAGTATAAATATCACACATTTTTTCATTAAGATAATGCCTCCAAATATTTAATGCAATGATTACCGCAGCTAACTCCAAATCATGAGTTGGGTAATTTTGCTCATGGATTTTCAACTGTCTTGAGGCATAAGCTATCACCATATCATTTTGCATAATAACACACCCCAATCCCTTCTTGGATGCATCACTGTAGATCACAAACCATTCTCCACTACAAGGTAGTGTGAGCATAGGTGCACTGGATAAACTTCTTTTAAACTCCTTGAAATTCTCTTCACATTCCTCCATCCAAACAAACTTAATTCCTTTCTGAGTCAACTTGGTGAGTGGATTAGATAATCGTGAAAAATCATTCACAAAACGTCGATAATATCCAGCCACACCAAGAAAACTTCGGATCTCAGTTACTGTTGTTGGTCTCGACTATCTTTCGATAACCTCTGTTTTTGCTGGATCCACATATATCCCCTCTTTTGAGATTATGTGACCCAAAAATGTATCTTTCTGAAGCCAAAATTCACACTTGGTAATTTTGGCATAAAGATTATCCTTTCTCAGGGTCTTCAATATAATTCTCAAATGATATTCATGTTCTTCCTTTCTCTTTGAATAGACAAGAATATCGTCTATAAAGACTACCACAAAGTGATCAAGATAGTCTCTAAAGACTCTATTCATCAGATCCATGAAGATAGTAGGGGATTTAGTAAGACCAAATGGAATCACTGTAAATTCATAGTGTCCATACCTTGTATGGAAATCCGTATTTGGTATATCCTCCCTTTTTACCCTTAATTGATGATACCCTGAATGAAGATCAATCTTGGAAAAGTCTTGAGCTCCGCGTAGTTGGTCAAATAGGTCATCAATGCATGGGAGAGGATATTTTTTATTGATAGTGATCTTGTTAAGTTCTCGATAATCAGTGCAGAGTCTCATTGATCCATCTTTCTTCTTAACAAACAGAACAGGTGCTCCCCAAGGTGACACACTAGGGCGTATTAATCCTTTATCAAGATTCTATTGGAGTTTCTTCTTCAATTCATGCAACTCAATTGGGGCCATTCTATAAGGTGTCTTTGAAATAGGCAAAGCACCCGGTACGAGTTCTATTGAAAACTCAACTTCACGATTTGGTGGAATACTCGACAATTCCTTTGGAAGGACATCATAAAACTCCCGTAAAATGGGAATATTCTTAATCATGAATTTCTCTCCAACCATTTGAGATAAATAGCCCTCATTTAGTGGAATCAAGACCCATAATATGGAAGAAATTTCCACTGGAAGGTTATGTTCATCCTTGCATCGATAGACGATCATAGATTGATCTGGAATATGAAATGTGACTTCCCTTCTTTGGAAATTGATATGAGTTCTATATAGAGAAATCCAATCCATGCCAAAAATCACATCAAATTCCACTATATGAAGGATCACAAGATTTTCTGGAAGCACTTTCCCACAAACTTCAATCGGAGAAGAATTGTAAACTTTTGATGCGCCTGTTGTTCCATTAGGATTTGTCACAGCCAACTCAACATCTAATTGTTGAGGTAATAAGATGATACCCTTAGAAAATTCTTCAGAAATAAAAGAGTGGGTGGATCCAGAATCAAATAAAACATTTTCTACTTTAGAGTGGATGGTAAGTGTACCTCTCACCACTTCGTTGTCGTACTCCACATCGCTGATAGTAATTGCATGTGACTTTCCTTTGTCTTTGGCCTTAAGAGTTTTTTGAAGTCGATCATCATCATCAACCCTTGGATTTGGGCATTGATTGGCATAATGTCCCATCTCCTTACACATGAAACAATGAAGTGTAGTAGGTTCATTCTGTGTATCCCTTCCTTTGTTTGCATCATTAGACATCTTTTTTCCATTATTTCAACATTCAATTTCCCGATGACCTTCTTTTCCACACATATAACATTTTCTTGTCCCCTTAAGACAATTTCCTCCATGTTTCTTTCCACACTTTGAGCATAATGGAAAGATCATCTTCTTTTCAGTGTGCTCTTTAGATTTTCCTTTGAATTCCATTTTCCTCTTCTTATCAAACCCATATGACTGATGGGTTACTCTAATCACCATCTCATCCTTGAGAGAACTTCGAACGATTTCCTCATAGCTATTGAAGTCCCTTATGGCTAACACACTTCGAAGACATGGTTTTAAGACACTAAATAATCAATCGATTTTACTCTCAGGTTGGATAGTAATACTAGAAGCGTACCTTGCAAGTCTTGTAAAATTTGCTTCGTACGTACCAACAGATTCATCATCCTTTTGCATCATTTCAAGAAACTCCTTCTCCATCTTTGTTCGAAGAATACAAGGGAAATACCTATTGAAAAATAAGTTCTTGAACTCTTCCCATTCCATGGACTCAATTTCGTCCCTTTTCCTCATATTCTTAATAAGATTCCACCATTGATAAGAATAACCTTCCAAACGATACACTACTAAGATGACTTTATCATGTTCAGAACATTGAAGAACTGAAAATATCTTTTTAGTGGTACAAATCCATTGTTTAGCCACTAATGGATCAGAAGACCCGCTGAATGAAGGTGGACGCTGCCTCATGAATGATTCAACAGAATGTTGCTCCTTCCTTTTCTCATTTGGAAGTCCTGCATGATTCATAGCATGAGAAAGTTGTGTGATCATGGATAAAAGATTTTGCATTCCCGCTGCCATAATGTTTGGTTTCTCAGGGGGACAATCATTGCATTTCTCATCGCATTCCGCATTAACACGGTTCCTTCGGGTTCTAGCCATTGACTAAAACCCAGAAGAATTGTGTGAGAAAAACTAATTATAATAGGAAAACCACATAATCAAGAATAAAATTCCACACTTAAGGTCTTATCATAGGTTGTTCATGGCCATTTATAAAACACTAAGATTGTGTTCTATGCTTAGACATATCCTTAGGTTTCTTACTAAGGCTTTCACATCCTAGTTTCCAAAGGTTGACTATACCTTTCCTCTGATACCAACTATAACAACCCATACTTTACATACATGGTTATTACATAAAAATTGTAGCATACTCATTAAAACATATATCAAAACCATGAAAGGATCGTATAGATATATTGTCTTTAGAAACTGGGAAACATAAAAAACTGGTTCATAAATCATCTACGTTGTCTCCCATTTATTTCCTCATATCTAGAGTTACTTTTTGGAATATCCTACTTAATATCCTTCTTCCTGACCTGGGGAAAATAAAACATACAAAATGGTGAGCTCAAATGCTCAGTAAGGGTAAACAAAATAAATATCAAACATATCATATTCATAAGAACATAACATTTTGAAAATATTATCCTGCAAAAGAGATCATAACATGGGATAAATCCTAGAGTTGAAATGTAATCCGAATAATCATAACTTAAAACATGATGCTTTGTGGCATACACACATAATAATAGAAAATCATTTCTTAGTAGTCAAGACCCATTTCCAAGACTATCTTAGTGGACAAAGTCCATTTCTGAACCGAGTTCACTCCTCGTTTTAGTCCTGTTTCATTGAACCGGTTTAACCTGCCATTCCAGCAATGTCTATCTCATGAGATATAAAATCTTTACCGAATGAATTGGAGGGAGATATAGGTCCCACCCATCTCATAATGATATCATTCTTATGTGTGCCACAAAATCATAAACCGTACATCATAGCATAACCCATGTAATAAAAATGGGAATCTTAAACATCGTGACATCATAAAAATATTTCCATCACAACATAATCAAATCAATGTAATAATAGGGATATAAACAGAACCCTATATTATCTTAGATGGAAAATAATTTTGATAAAACTCTTGAACTCAATTCTTGAGGAAAATATCCTTTCTACTTTAAAAACATTTTTCCTTTCATAACATGTCATACAATCTTAAACATAAAGAAGATGATTAAAACCTGAAAACATGTAAAGGAAGCTTCTTGGAAATAATGTTTTAAAAATCCATTCATGTCATATAAGTTAAAAAAACATTATTCTCGTACTTTTGTCGGATATGTCAAAAAGTACTTCGTACGAAAAATGACAAAAGATTCATTTCATATCTTTTACTAAAAACTCACCGAAGGGTAAAATTGGACATATACTATTGTTGAAGGATATAAATATTATATATTGAGGAAACATGGATGTGGATTATAAATATTCCCCAGTAAATTTTGAAGTATAAACAATCTCGGATAAAAATGAGACTGCGAGATTTTCCCTTACCTTAGGTCCGATTTGCTTTGTAAGTGTCCGAACCTCCTGTATAATGATTTAAATAATGTTATTGACTTATTCCAGAATTATACTAATTGTTATGATATCATATATGGTCATATTCTTAGCTTTATATTAATAATATTTCATTACTACTTGTTATTTGGGTGTTTATTACTTTTTGTTCTTATGCGTGTTTTGTCGAATAAATTGTTATTCTTCTCTTTAGGTTATAGATGCCTCATTTCCAGAATGGTATTAGTGTATTATATAACACATTTATTCATTCAATTCATTTATATAATCATTATGCAATGAAGATTATGTAGAACGAATTACATCACATCATGGAGACGGTATTCCGTACGTACGCAAGAGCGATGATATCGTTCCCATGATAGGGGAATTGTATTGGAGTGTATATATACTATTTCAGAATCAATACCACTTTACAATAATCACATATAGTTATTTATTTTCACCATTATACCCATCCAAGTAAGGTGTTGATTCAAAATAGATTACACCACGGCGTGGAGACGATATTCTGTTCGTACGCACGTGCGGTGATTTCGTTTTCCGTAGGATGGATAGATGGTGAAATAGGGTTGTTTCATACTTATAATAACATATCAGTATATGAGTGATAGATGGTGAAATAGGGGAACCTTTTGGTTATAGATGCCTCATTTCCAGAATGGTATTAGTGTACTATATATCATATTTATTCATTCAATTCATTTATATAGTCATTATTCAATTGAGATCATGTAGAACGAATCACATCACATCGTGGAGACGGTATTCCGTACGTACGCACGAGTGATGATATCGTTCCCATGATCGTGGAATTGTATTAGAGTGTATGTATACAATTTCAGAATTAATTCCTCTAACAGCCCAAGATTTTATGAAAAATATTCTTTTTAATTTCACTAATGTCTTGTGTTGTACGCTACACCAAAAGGATCTTGCACAACACACATCCTTGACTTTCCTTGCATTACACGCAATCACGACCTTCCTCGATAGCGTGTGTAGTACACAATACCAAGTTTCACTAAACAACGATATGCTATTAAAATATTATTATAACTAGCCGTTATGAATAATAATAACCAGTTTTTGAAATTTTATAAATTTTATTTTTCAAAATGGACTTCATTTTTGGATTCGGAATACCGAAATTAGCCTAGGGTGAAATTTTGGTATTTTTCTGAAAACTTTGAATTTTTGATGAATAGTGAAACCACTAAGTGGTAGGTTAAAAACTAAATTTTGCATAAAACTTAATTTTACCGCTTCTGTGAATGGAATTTCAAAAATTCGACAGACACGGTTGATATCAGTAAGTAAAATGTGGTTCAATGAGATAAAAATAATTTTTTGGTGAATAGTAACTTTTTACTTTTTTTACCGCGGTTAATAGTAAATAGGGTAACTAAGGGTAAATATGATATTACTATTACCCTAACACATGTCCTAATTCTATTGGATAAGTGTAATTCGACCAAAAACAACCTTATGAATAAAATATGACCATTTAGGCCTACTTGGATTAGATTAGGACATTTATTATTAATTTATTTAAAGAAGGGTTAAAATAGTTAAAATCAAAGTTTAATAAGTAAATAATTTTTAATATGGGGTTATACATAAGATAAATTCGACTATAAATATTCATTAGAAAGCTAAAAGGATTTCCTATATAATGGAATTTTATTTGTAATTTTTAGACATTATATAATTTAATTTATTTATGACACAATGATGATGTAGTAATTATCTTATTTATGAAATATTGACCTAATTGATGTTATAAACACCAAAATAAATGTAATTTGAGACTTTTTATGAATTACACAAATTTTATAGGTTACTATGATATATTAGTGTTGATTTAATCAACTTGGTTCGAACATATAATTCTGTTATGACTTTCAGAAAAATCATATATCAAATAGTGTCAAAAGTGACACAAAATAGTTTTTAAATCAAATATTATATTATTAATTGTTATTTTATTCCTAAAAATCTATGGTTCGTCCAAATGACTTAGATACGGATTTATATATTAATAATAAACAATTTGGGGTTCGTTTGGCATGTTATAGTAAGTGTATTAACCATATAGTAAAAGAAAACAAAAAGACACGGTAAAAGTTAAATTATTTAACTTAGAGTTAAATCAAATTGATAAGGTTAAAATAATATCCTAAACTTGTCTAAATCCTATTGGTTGATAGGATTTCTACCCTTCCCCACTTTAGCTTCGAAATAATACCCTTTGGAACCATTATAAATCGATTTTGACTTTAATATAAAATAATATTTTGAGATATTCCAAAGGTGCCCCTCTCCTCCCTTATAAAAGGGCACCTCCTCCCCCTCCTACTCACACCAAATTGAGCACTCAAGCTCGGCCAAACCCTGCCATTTTCTCCTCTCCACTTCCCTAGAATAATCCTAGAGGTCCTGGTATTCTTCAAAGACCAATCTTAGTTCCCTAAGTGGAGGATTCAAAGAGGCGTTCCAAAGAAGAGGTAATATCCATTACCGATCTTTTCAATTTCTTTCTTCTTCAACTTTTTCTTCTTTAGTTTTTTCATGATAAAGTAATAACATAAGTATTACTTACATACTGATATGTTATTATAAATATGAAACATCCCTAATTCACCTTCTATCCATCCCATGGAAAAAATGAAATCACCGCACGTGCGTACGTACGGAATACCGTCTCCACGCCGTGGTGTAATCTATTTTCCACCATCACTTTACAAGGTTGGGTATAATGGTGTAATCAGTAAATATTTATGATTATTATAAAGTAATATTGATACTGAAATAATATATATATATACTCCAATACAATTCCACGATCATAGGAACGATATCATCACTCGTGCGTACGTACGGAATACCGTCTCCACGATGTGAAGCGACTCGTTCTACATGATCATCATTACATAATAATTATATAAATGAATTGAATGAATAAATATGATATATGTTACACTAATACCATTCTGGATATAAGGTATCTATAACCTTAAAAGAAGAATAAGAATTTATTCGGCAAAACACGCATAAGAACAAAAGGCAATAAAGACCCGAGTAACAAGTAACAATGAAATATTACTAACAAGAAGCTAAGAATATGACCATATATGATATCATATCAATATTTATGATTCTTTAATAAGTCAATAACATTATTTAAACCATTATACAGGAGCTTCGGACACGTACAAAGCAAATCGGACCTAAGGTAAGGGAAATATCACAATCTCATTTTTATCCGAGATTGTTTATTCGTAAGTATTTACTGGGGTGTATTTTATCATCCACATCCATGTTTCATCAATATGTAATATTATTTCCATCCACCTAAAATTGTTTAAATCCATTTTTACCCTTCGGTGAGTTTTTAGTAATATGTATGAAAGGAATCATTTGTCGTTTTTCGTACGAGGTACTTTTTGACTTTTCCGACAAAAGTACGAAGAATGTTTTTTTAACTTATACGGCATGAATGGATTTTTAAAAAATTATTTACAAGAATCTTCCTTTATATGTTTTAAAGTTTATTTTTAATCAACTTCTTTTAGTTTATAATTTTATGACATGTTAATAAAAGAAAAGTGTTTTTGAAGTAGAAAGGATATTTTCCTCAAGAATGGAGTTCAAATGTTTTATCAAAATTATTTTCCATCTAAGATAATATAGGGTTCTGTTTTTATCCCTATTACTATATTTATTTGATTATGTTTTGGGGAAATTATTTTTATGAAGTCATTTACCTTATATGATTTGTTTTATGATGTCATGATGTTTCAAGAATCCCATTTTTGTTACATGTGTTATGCGATGATGTATGATTTATGATTATGTGGCACACATAAGAAATGATTCATTATAAGATGGGTGGGACCTATATCTCCCTCCAATGCATTGGGTAAAGATTTTATATCTCATGAGATAGATAGGGCTGGAATGGTAGGTTATACCAGTTCAGTGAAACAGGACTGAAACGAGGGTTACTTGATTTAGAAAGGGACTTTGTCCACTAAGATAGTCTTGGAAATGAGTCTTGACTAAAAAGAAATGATTCTCTATGATTATGTGTGAATGCCACAAAGTTTCATGTTTTAAGTTATGATTATTGTGATTACATTTCACTACCATGATTTATCCCATTATGCTCTCTTTTGCAGGTTATGATTTCCAAAATGTTATGTTCTTATGAATACGATGTGATTGATATTTCTTTTGTTTACCCTTACTGAGCATTTGAGCTCACCCTTTTATGTTTTCTTTTCCCCAGGATATAAAGAACGGTTTTAGGTAAAAAAAAGGAAGATCTTTATGGGAGATGTTGAAGATATTTCACCACGATTAGAATATTTTATTCCAAGTTTCCAAAGACACTAAACTATTACGATCCTTGTGTGTGTGTTTTTGTTATGTATTAAGTATTCCGCAAATGTAATGTAATGTCAATGTACGTCAAGTTTCGGGTCTCTACAGTTGGTATCAGAGGAAAGGTTAGTCAACCTTTGGAAACTAGGATGCGAAAACGTTAGTGAGATCCCTAGAGATATTTCTAATGTATGTCTAGGGATGTCCCTATGGTTAAGTATACGTATAGGTTATAGTACTAGAATTACGCTAACGATCATAGAATTAAACCTAAGATGTTAGATATTGAAGGTACTCCCCCTTTATTATGTTGTTTTCCCTAGCATGATTTTTGCCACTCACACTATTCTTTTTGGGTTTTAGACGATGGCTAGAACCCGAAGGAACCATGTTGATCAATGCAATGGACAATGCAATGATTGTCCTCCTGAACAAACAAATGTTATGGGAGATGGAGTGAAAAATCTTATTGCTATACTTACACAAGCTATGAATCATTCTGGACTTCCAAATGTGAAGAGAAGGGAACAATATTCTATTGAGTCCTTCATGAGGCAACGTCCACCTTCTTTCAGTGGGTCTTCTGATCCACTTGTTGCTGAACAATGGATCAGTACCACTGAAAAGATATTTTCAGTTCTTCAATGTTCTGAACATGATAAAGTCATCTTAGCAGTATATCGTTTGGAAGGTGAAGCTGATCAATGGTGGAATCTTATCAAGAATACAAGGCAAAGAGATGAAATTGAGTCCATGGAATGGGACGAGTTCAAGAACTTATTTTTCAATAAGTACTTCCCTCGTATTCTTCGAACAAAGATGGAGAAGGAGTTTCTTGAACTAAAGCAAAAGGATGATGAATCTGTTGGTATATACGAAGCGAATTTTACAAGACTTTCAAGGTATGCATCTGGCATTATCATCCAACCTGAAAGTAAAGTTGATCGATCTTTCAGTGGCTTAAAACCAAGTCTTCGAAGGGCATTAACTATAAGAGACTTCAGTAGCTATGAAGAAATTGTGTGTTGTGCTATCAAGGTAGAAATGGAAGTTGGTGTTACATATCCATCTCATGGTTTTGACAAAAAATGAAAGATGGAGTTCAAGGAGAAATCTCAGAATAATGGTGAAAAGAAGATGAATGTTTCCTTATGCACAAAGTGTGGAAAGAACCATGGTGGAGATTGTCTTAAAGGGACTAGAAAATGTTTTAAGTGTGGAAAAGAAGGCCATCGAGCAGCTGAGTGTCGAAGTAATGGAAAAAGGATTTCTAATGATGTGAATAAATCAAACACTTCAGAGAACGCACTACCAACACTTCAATGCTTCAAGGGAAAGGAAATGGGGCATTATGCTAATAAATGTCCTAATCCAAGGGTTAGGGATGATCAACATGAGCAACCACTGAAGGCAAAGGACAAAGGGAAGTCACATGCGATCACTATTGGCAATGTTGAATATGACAACGATGTGGTGGAATGATTAAGTGTTTATGGGATTTCGAAATAATGTTGTATCATTAAGTATTGCAATATTTATTGATGTGGTATTCAAAGTGATTGATATATTTTGGAAATAAGATGATATGCGCTTAATGAAGGGAAAACGAGAAAATGAAATGTTTAATAGTATTCATGAGCTCATGATTGATATAAGGACTAAGTGATATCATGGTTTGAGAATATAGAATTTTGAGGATTTTGGTATGTGGAAAGTGTTAACTTTTAACTGTATTCATGTTTTCACTAAGTTTCAATGGGTATTCAAAAGGATACATGATTAAGGACTTTGAATGTTTGGAATGTGACCAAAAAAACATATCTTATGATATATGGGGATCAACGATGGTATTAAATCTCTGGTAATCATTTTCACTATGTTATAAGAGTGGACTGTAGTATTATGGATAAGCCTAAAGATTGAAATGGATTATGTTGGACATAAGTGAGTATTGTTTAAGGATAGAAGTTTTTTTCGATATTATTGATGGGATGTTATAGTAATGTAGTTTTAGAAAAAGGACAACCTGCAGGACGGGCGACAACCCATCGCTTCGGACAAGGCTGTGGGAATCGAACCCACAACCGAAGTGCGACTGGCCTTTATCGCCTACCACTGGCCTACAGGAAGTCCCTGTTTAGTAGAAACTAGTTTTATTATATTAATCAGTATGATATATGAAGTATAAGTCCATTTTAGGAACCATATGTGATTAATCTCACTATAGATTGACTTATGTATATAATTTTTTCTAACCTTTTGTTTGAGACAGATGGAATGACCCGTCATTTTATCACATGATCTGCTAACACTTCACGAATAACAAATTCAACTTCATTTATTTAAGAGATGAAGTGGAAATTGTTCAAGGCATGAACAACAGTGAGATTGTACCAAAATAAAGAAAGTATTTATTCTAATTCAAATTTTCAACTTTAGGGAAATGATCTTGAAAACCAAAAATGTTGTCCTAGTGATCATAAACCTGATGAATCGGATGGTACCTTAGATCATCACAAATTTATGGATTTGTGATTGTTTGATTTTCCATAGCCATGTTCTCTACCACTCTCCATCAGAACATGATGGTTAGATTTTTCTTCCATATCCATATTTTCACCTATGTGGAAACCCAGTGATTAGTTTATTTGGGTAATCGTTGCATTTCATACTTTAGTTTTTAAAGACAAGTTTTGGTATTCCTTTTTACGATGTGGGTTTCTATTAAAGAAACTTTCGAATAGTAAACTATTTATAACCCCGACGAATTTCGAGGGAGAAATTCATTTTAAGGGGGGTAGAATGTAACAGCCCAAGATTTTATGAAAAATATTCTTTTTAATTTCACTAATGTCTTGTGTTGTACGCTACACCAAAAGGAGCTTGCACAACACGCATCCTTGACTTTCCTTGCATTACACGCAATCGCGACCTTCCTCGATAGCATGTGTAGTACACAATACCAAGTTTCACTAAACAACGATATGCTATTAAAATATTATTATAACTAGCCGTTATGAATAATAATAACCACTTTTTGAAATTTTATAAATTTTATTTTTCAAAATGGACTTCATTTTTGGATTCGGAATACCGAAATTAGCCTAGGGTGAAATTTTTGTATTTTTCTGAAAACTTTCAATTTTTGATTAATAGTGAAACCACTAAGTGGTAGGTTAAAAACTGAATTTTGCATAAAACATAATTTTACCGCTTCTGTGAATGGAATTTCAAAAATCCGACAGACACGGTTGATATCAGTAAGTAAAATGTGGTTCAATGAGATAAAAAATGATTTTTTGGTGAATAGTAACTTTTTACTTTTTTTACCACGGTTAATAGTAAATTGGGTAACTAAGGGTAAATATGATATTAATATTACCCTAACACATGTCCTAATTATATTGGATAAGTGTAATTAGACCAAGAACAACCTTATGAATAAAATATGACCATTTAAGCCCACTTGGATTAGATTAGGACATTTATTATTAATTTATTTAAAGAAGGGTTAAAATAGTTAAAATCAAAGATTAATAAGTAAATCATTTTTAATATGGGCTTATACATAAGATAAATTCGACTATAAATATTCATTAGAAAGATAAAAATATTTCCTACATAATGGTATTTTATTTGTAATTTTTAGACATTAAATAATTTAATTTATTTATGACACAATGATGATGCAGTAATTATCTTATTTATGAAATATTGACATAATTGATGTTATAAACACCAAAATAAATGAAATGTGAGACTTTTTATGAATTACACAAATTTTCTAGGTTACTATGATATATTAGTGTTGATTTAATCAACTTGTTTCGAACATATAATTCTGTTATGACTTTCAGAAAAATCATATTTCAAATAGTGTCAAAATTGACACAAAATGGTTTTTAAATCAAATATTATATTATTAATTGTTATTTTATTCCTAAAAATCAAAGGTTCGGCCAAATGACTTAGATAAGGATATATATATATTAATCATAAACAATTTGGGGTTCGTTTGGCATGTTATAGTAAGTGTATTAACCATATAGTGAAAGAAAACAAAAAGACACGGTAAAAGTTAAATTATTTAACTTAGAGTTAAATCTAATTGATAAGGTTAAAATAATATCCTAAACTTGTCTAAATCCTATTGGTTTATAGGATTTCGACCCTTCCCCACTTTAACTTCGAAATAAGACCCTTTGGAATCATTATAAATCGATTTTGACTTTAATATAAAATAATATTTTGAGATATTCCTAAGGTGCCCCTCTCCTCCCTTATAAAAGGGCACCTCCTCCCCCTCCTCCTCACACCAAATTGAGCACTCAAGATCGGACAACCCCTGCCATTTTCTCCTCTCCACTTCCCTAGAATAATCCTAGAGGTCCTGGTCTTCTTCAAAGACCAATCTTAGTTCCCTAAGTGGAGGATTCAAAGAGGCGTTCCAAAGAAGAGGTAATATCCATTACCGATCTTTTCAATTTCTTTCTTCTTCAACTTCTTATTATTTAGTTGTTTCATGATAAAGTAATAATATCAGTATTACTTACATACTGATATGTTATTATAAATATGAAACAACCCTAATTCACCTTCTATCCATCCCACGGAAAAATGAAATCACCGCGCGTGCGTACGTACGGAATACCGTCTCCACGCCGTGGTGTAATCTATTTTCCACCATCACTTTACAAGGATGGGTATAATGGTGTAATGAGTAACTATTTATGATTATTATAAAGTAATATTGATACTGAAATAATATATATATATACTCCAATACAATTCCACGATCATAGGAACGATATCATCACTCGTGCGTACGTACGGAATACCGTCTCCACGATGTGAAGCGACTCGTTCTACATGATCATCATTACATAATAATTATATAAATTAATTGAATGAATAAATATGATATATGTTACACTAATACCATTATGTATATAAGGTATCTATAACCTTAAAAGAAGAATAAGAATTTATTCGGCAAAACACGCATAAGAACAAAAGGCAATAAAGACCCGAGTAACAAGTAACAATGAAATATTACTAACAAGAAGCTAAGAATATGACCATATATGATATCATATCAATATGTATGATTATGGAATAAGTCAATAACATTATTTAAACCATTATATAGGATCTTCAGACACGTACAAAGCAAATCGGACCTAAGGTAAGGGAAATATCACAATCTCATTTTTATCCGAGATTGTTTATTCGTAAGTATTTACTGGGATGTATTTTATCATCCACATCCATGTTTCATCAATATGTATTATTATTTCCATCCACCTACAATTGTTTAAATCCATTTTTACCCTTCGGTGAGTTTTTAGTAATATGTATGAAAGGAATCTTTTGTCGTTTTTCGTAGGAGGTACTTTTTGACTTTTCTGACAAAAGTACGAAGAATGTTTTTTTAACTTATATGGCATGAATGGATTTGTAAAACATTATTTCCAAGAATCTTACTTTATAAGTTTTAATGTTTATTTTTAATCAACTTCTTTTAGTTTATTATGACATGTTAAGAAAAGAAAAGTGTTTTTGAAGTAAAAAGGATATTTTCCTCAAGAATGGAGTTCAAATGTTTTATCAAAATTATTTTCCATCTAAGATAATATAGGGTTCTGTTTTTATCCCTATTATTAGATTTATTTTATTATGTTTTGAGGAAATTATTTTTATGAAGTCATTTACCTTATATGATTTGTTTTATGATGTCATGATGTTTCAAGAATCCCATTTTTGTTACATGTGTTATGCGATGATGTATGATTTATGATTATGTGGTACACATAAGAAAGGATTAATTATAAGATGGGTGGGACCTATATCTCCCTTCAATGCATTGGGTAAAGATTTTATATCTCAAGAGATAGACAGGGCTGGAACGGTAGGTTATACCAGTTCAGTGAAACAGGACTAAAACGAGGGTTACACGATTCAGAAAGGGACTTTGTCCACTAAGATAGTCTTGGCAATGAGTCTTGACTAACAAGAAATGATTCTCTATGATTATTTGTGAATGCCACAATGTTTCATGTTTTATGTTATGATTATTGTGATTACATTTCACTACCATGATTTATCCCATTATGCTCTCTTTTGCAGGTTATGATTTCCAAAATGTTATGTTCTTATGAATACGATGTGATTGATATTTCTTTTGTTTACCCTTACTGAGCATTTGATCTCACCATTTTATGTTTTCTTTTCCCCAGGATATAAAGAAAGGTTTTAGGTTAAAAAAAGGAAGATCTTTATGGGATATGTTGAAGATCTTTCACCACGATTAGAAGATTTTATTCCGAGTTTCCAAAGACACTAAACTATTACGATCCTTGTGTGTGTGTTTTTGTTATGTATTAAGTATTCCGCAAATGTAATGTAATGTCAATGTACGTCAAGTTTCGGGTCTCTACAATTCCACTTTACAATAATCCCATATAGTTATTTATTTGCACCAGTATACCCATCCAAGTAAGGTGGTAATGGAAAATAGATTACACCACGGCATGGAGACGGTATTCCGTACGTACGCACGCGCGGTGATTTAGTTTTCCTTAGGATGGATAGATGGTGAAATAGGGTTGTTTCATACTTATAATAACATAATAGCATATGAATGATACTGATGTTATTAATTAATATTGAAACTACTATAGAAGAAGTAGTGGAAGAAAAAATAATGTTCAATGAATCGGTAACAGACATTACCTCTTCTTTGAAGCGCCACTTTCAGACCTCCTCTTAGGGCACTAAAATTGGTCTATGAAGAAGACCAGGACCTCTAGGATGTTTCTAGGGAAGTGGGTAAGTGAAATGGTCAGGTATTGGCCGATCTTGAAGGCACAGATTGGTGTGAGGAGGAGAGGGAAGAGATTCCCTTTTATAAGGGAGGAGAGGGGCACCTTTGGAAATATAAGAAATATTAGTTTATAATAAATCTCAACCCCACGTAAAAACTTCCAAAATGACTCATATCCAAATATTAAATGACATAAGGTTGTAATCTCATCAACCAATAAAATTTAGACATGTTAGGAATTTATTTTAAACATTATCAACTTGATTTATCCTTATTTATCAATTAAATTTAATTTGTGGTAAAAATATTCTAAATTTTAAATTATTATAAATAATTACATATGTGTTTTTAATTTTCCATAATTTGACACTTAATAAAATTTTAGACCATATAAATTTTAATTTATAATTTTTAAATATTTTTGTGATTTTTAAACAATTTTATAATATGTTATTTTTATAAACTACAATAGTGTCAATTTCGACACTATTCATTTATTTGAATTTAAATAAACTATATACAGAGGATATGTTCGAAATAAAAGCTTTAATAGATTCATAAGATGTCATATGTATCGATAAAATTAGTGGAGCACATTAAATAGTTCATATAATATTTATTTTAATATTTTTAAAACGATTTATTTTATATTTTAAATAATAAAATAATTTCGACATCACTATTGTGACATAATTAATGATAATTATTTAATCCCTAAAAATACTAAATAAATTCCTATGATGTAGATAATTGTATTATAATTCTGGAGACTATTCATGTTCTAATTTTCATAAAGTTTATCACTAAATTAAAATTATTATACTTATAATATTTAAGAAAGTGACATGTTGTCACATTCTTTGGTTTTAATATTAATTAAATTATTTTCATGTAAAAAAGTCCATTAAATGAATCTAATCCGACCCTTATGTGATATGGGTCGACCTTTAGTTATACAATAGAATTTTTGCAGGTGTTAGGGTAATTTTATAATCTTATGTTTACCCTTAATTACCTGATTTACCTTTAACTATGGTAAATAAAATTTACCGTAGTTACTATTCATGATGCCCAAAAAATAAAAATTAGCCTATTAACATAATTTGGACCCACTAATTCCAAATATGTAATCCATTTTTCAAAATTCAAAACATATAAGTTGCGGTAATTAATTTAAAATAAATCCCGTTGTTATGAAAACTGGTTTTAGAAGTTAAAACATTGCCAATGATTGAAATGTTTTTACCTATGAATTCAATGTGAAAATAGTGATAATGACATAAATTATATTAAATGGTAAAAATATATTCTATTTATACTTTCAAACCATTAAATATTATAATATAACCATATAAATTATCTCAATGAAAAAAGTTGTTTTTAATTAAAAATTATCGTATTTTTATTATTTATCAAAATATGAATGTTATCAGAAAAATATCACAAATTTATCCAAAGTAAATTTTTATACCCTGATTCAAAAGAAGAATTTTATTTTGTCAAATTTAACTTATAAACATGTCAGAAACTAGATTTAATGTGGGTGCGCCATCAAAAGGCGGCAAAACTGCATTTTTTTAAAAATACATATTTTACCCGAAAAAATTATTTTGTTCTCTTGACATGTTATAGAAAATGTGTAAGATGAATAATAATGTTATAAAATTCAAAATGTAGTTAATAATATTCATAACGGCTAGTCTATAACAATATATCTTTGTTTAGTGAAACCTGGTATTGCGTACTACACACGCTATCGAGGAAGGTCGCGATTGTGTGTAACGTAAGCCAAGTCCGTATTGTGTGCTATGAAAGATTCCTTTGCTGTTGCATATAAGATAAGACATAAAAAAAAATTTCTCATAAAATCTCATGGTGTTACACAATCCTAGTTTAATCCCACACTCCTTGAGTTAATAAAATTGGAAGTAAGTAAATTACATCCTTCTGGGATCATTTATCCTTTATAGAATAGTAAATAGGTTAGGAGAGTTCAAATTATATGTAAAAACTAGAATAACAATAGTGTCTAATGAAAGGAATGAATTGGTTCCAACACATGTGGAAAACAGTTGTCGAGCCTGTATGGACTACCATCGACTGAATCAATCAATGAGAAAGGACCACATTCCTCTATCGTTCATTGTACAAATGTTAGAATGATTGGATGGTATGTCCCATTGTTGATTCCATAATGGATATTCAGGTATTTCAAAATCCATATATCCCATGTGGATCAATAAAATACAACATTTACCTGTCTATTCAGCTCATTTTCATACAGCAGAATTTTTTTTGGTCTATATAATGCTCTAGGTACTTTTAAGAGATTTGTGTTGAGTATTTTTTAAGAGTACCTTGAGAGATGTATATAAGTCTTTGTGGATGATTTAACAGTATATTGTTATTCTTTTGATGATTGTTTGGAACACCTCGGGTTTTCCTCCACTGCTGCATTGCAAAATATCTTGTTTTAAATTATGAGAAATATCATTTCATGGTTGAGAGAGGGATAGTTCTTGGGATTGTAAGTAAAAATAAGAGAATTAGAGTTGATAAATATAAAATTTATTTTATTTCATCCCTTCCATAGCTAAAATTTGTTCATGTGGAGAAATCTTTCTTGGATCATTCTGGTTTTTTACTTTCAATTCATTAATGATCTTATTAAGATCGCACATCAATTGTTCTGATTATTACAAAATTATTCTAAGTTTTTTATCAATAAAAATTGTGATGATGCATTCATTTCACTACGAAGGAGTCTCACATCACCTCCCATCATCCAACCACCAATGTTGGATATCCCCTCCTACTTATGTGTGATGCCTCTAACTTTTTAGTTGGGGAAGTTTTATCACAAAGGGTTGAGAAAGATCTTCATGTCATTGTGTATGCCTCACATAACCTTGACCTTGTCAAGGTAAAATACACAACCAATGATAAAAACTCCATTATATTGTGTTTTCCTATGAATTTTTTTTCATATATTCTTGGGTCAAAATTCATTGTCTTTTTTGATCATGCAGCCCTTTGTTTTCTACTAATGAAACATGAAGCTAAGCCCTGCCTCATATGGTGGATGCCCTTCCTCCAACAGTTTGACCTTGAGATTAGAGAAAAGAGCAGAGTAGAAAATGTGGTCATTGACCACATTAGAAGGATTTATCCACAACTAGACCCCATGTTGACTCATCCCTACCCATTTGATAATTATTCCTTAGTGAGAACCATTGTCATGTTGGGGACCTTACCCCATGGTATGCAGACATTATGAATTTTCTAGCAACATCTAGGGTCCCCACTGATTTCAGCACATCCCAATCCCCGATATAGAAACATGATTCTCAGTTGTACATTTGGGATGACATATTTTTTTTTAAAATTTGTGATGACTTGGTAGTTCATTGGTGTGTCCCTGACTATGAGTTTCCTTCTATTTTGATCTTCTGCCACACTTTGTCTTGTAGGGGCCACTTTGTCTCTCAATGTGTAGAACTAAATTTTCTTGAATTAGGACTCTATTAGCCAAAATTGTATAGGTATTTTCATATATTTTTCAATCCATGTAGTTATTGTCAATTTTTAGGGAATATCTCCAAGTGGAATGAAATTCCCCAACTACCCATGTTGTTCTGGGAAATTTTTGATGCATTGGGAATCGACGTTGTTGGGAGTTTTCCAAATTCCGTTGGCTTTGCATAGATATTTTTTTCTATGAAATATGTTTCTAAATGGGTGGAACCAAAGGCTACTAGGACTGATGACTCTTGAGCTGTTTTTGGTTTTGAAAGGTCCCAGATTTTCAGTAGGTTGGGCTTGCCATAATTCATCATTAATGATCTGGATTCGCATTTTTTAAATTGCAACATTAAATCTTTTCTTCATAGTTGTAGGATTGATCAGAAATTCTCCACTGCATATAACCCCCCAAAATACTGGACAAGAAGAAATCTAAAATCATGAAGTTAATAGAATCTTGTAAAAGTGGTATAACTTAACATGAATGCTCGGAGTTTTCACTTGGATGATTCCCATTGGAAGTATCATACTACTTTTAAAACCCCGATAGGAATGTCGCCAAATAGAATTTTGTTCGGAAAGGCTTGTCACCTACAGGTGGAGGAAGAACACCATGGATATTGGGATGTTAAACAATGTAATATGAAACTTTCAGATGTAGGTAAGAATAGGAAGATACAGATTATAGAGTTAGAATAAATTATATGTGACGAAAATGAGAACTCCTGAATCTATAAAGAGAACACAAAGGCTATCCATGATTGCATGATTCATTAGTTGAGGTTCCATATTGGTGAGGAGGTCCCCATGCACAATTCAAGTCTTACGCTTCAGCAAGGTATGATTAGTTCCCAATGGCATAATCCTTCTACAATTAATAATGTTCACCCTTTGGGTACAATATAGATTTTACATGAGAAGAGTGCAAGAATACATATCATCAATGGTTAGTGACTTAACCAGTTCTAGGTGGATTTTCAAAAGAATCTAGTCTAATAAATCCACCTTCCAGAAGAATCATACTACTGAAATACTCCAGCTTTTATACTCCCTTCTCAAATACTAAATTATTTCTATGAGGACACCACGCATTCTAGGTTTGGGGGTGTATACATTCATGGGTTCATTTGGAATTTCATCAACATTATTATTTATTATATTGTTCTCCATATTTATGGTATTTTCACTTTTCCCCATATTGTTGAGTTCATGAAGATATTCATTGGATATCTTCTTTCTTTTTTTTTCCACCTCCTTTATGATATTTTTACTTCCCCCCTTTGGGTAACCAAATCATGGAAATTTATGAAAATGAATATTTAAAATATTGGTCCCATACAGTTTTAAAATATTATGGAAACCTGTCTCTATTATGAAAAGAATATTTGTATGAATTTAACACCAGGGAGTGATTTTATGTGAATTGATTATTTTTCAATGATATAAATTTTTGTATCTCTATGAAACATTCAAGATGATTGAATCTCCTTGTGTTAGTAGTCTTTTGGGAAAATGGTGTCACTAATATCTCCACACTTTTTTCTCCAAACCAAAAAATGTGAATATTTATTACTTAATATAAGTTAAATATATGATAGTTTAATATTTTTCAGCTTAAAATTAAATTTCCATATGTTTTTTCTTTATTTGATATATTTTATTACAGTACTAGATTGACCTTTAAGCGTGTACCTAATATTTATCTATTGTATGCCCTTATGAAAATTGGGTTGTGTCTTGGGCATGTCAAAAATCACTCTTCCTCAACCTATGATCTTATTTTAACTATTACAATTAGAGTCATGAGGAGATAAAATAAGGGATGAGAGATGAGTTTGAGATTTGATTCTAATGGAACTTCTAAAAAATTATAAATAAAGGGAGTTATGAAATTTTCAACATATGGGGATATCTAGGTCAATAGATTATGGTTTGTCATCTGGGAATACTTAAGTGAGTGGGTCATGAAATATGACTCCAAAGGTTGTTGGGATGGTTTGGTGGAAAAAATCATTTAAGCTAAAAAATGTTAAAATAACATATATTTATTGTATAGAAAGTGGAAACAACAGCATAGAATGGTTTTGAAACACACATAAAGAGATTTAGTGGCATGGTTTACTTTTTGATTCCATAACCAAATTTGTATCATGAATCTCATTAAATTTCATTGCGATACGATTTAGGAGACATCATTTTCAATTTCCATTTGGAAGAACTCCTTGGTGTGGTTTCTGCATTGATCACATTACATTAATGAATTTTCATTTCCAAAAATTTTAAATCTTCATGATGTTAGAAATATATACATGCGTCATTTTTTAGATATGTTACTTTTCCCAGGAGTGAAAATGTTTAGGTGTGGGGTGCTAATTTCATAGCGATTCACTATTCAATTCCACCCTTACACCGCTATTTTAAAATTGTTTTGTAATGAATATTAAAAATATAATAATAAATTGAACATCATTTTGATTCAATTAATTAATATTTATCACTATTTAACTGGGAAATGTTTCTTATTTCTTTGTTTACATTAAAATAGGAGGTCATTTGGACAGCTCGTAATGGAATTCAATCAAAATAGGCCAAATTACGAAAGATCCCAGGAGTAAATATGGACATTAATATGTATTGTGGATAATATGTGAATAAAATTAGTCTAACAATGGGTGTATGAATGAAAACCAATGTGGGATACATTTTTTTAGAAGATCATAGAATCCAATACATCTATTTTGAGCGCCAAAATAGGTTCACAATGTGATGAAATTCTAGACTGACCAGTTTGGAACACCCTTATATATTTGGTCCATAACTCGGGCCTCAATGATACCATTGGGATGATTCTACATCCCATGGACATCTAAATCAAACACACACCTCTCCACTGAATTTCATGACCATTGAACGGGTTTTGATTAGTCATCCATCTGAACAAAAAAGGATTAAAAACTCTGCCCTAAATAGTGAACTACTCCCTTCGAAACATGACTTATTTTTTGGAATGTGTGATTATTTTGTCCATAAAATAATTTATCCCATTTTTTATCCCATATGTAATTACTATTTATGAATTTTAGTCTAATTTTAGATATCTCTTCATCCATTTTAGTTCTCTTCTCCCTCATGTACTTATAATCCTCTTAGTGATCAATTGGGGGGTGTTCCATGTTGTAAGACATAGATCTATGCTTGTAATCAATGTAAGGAAATATATTTCCAAGTGTGTTATCAATTTTTCATCATTTATACCTTATAAATTTTGTGTTTACTTGGGTATGATCGAACACAAATCAAGGGAATCAGAATCCCCATGCTTCCATGCATAACTCAGATCTTCTGAGGATTTGATGTGGTTGCCTCTTTTTTCACCCCTACCCTTCCGTGACTATGAAAATGGATTGAATCAGCTAATAAAATCAAGGATATTGAACCTATTCATGGTGTTTTCTTTTTGAATATTTAATAATTGACATAGATAATTTCATCTCATCATGTTGTTTATGTGATGCCTTGATTTGGTTCCGTTTTTTCTTCGATTCATCTTTGTTGATTTTGAGTGGTCGCTGATAATCAATACTATTCATTGATCAAATACTAGATGGTAACCTAGTGAGAACTCACATAACATTACTAGTTTCAGTATGTATAAAATATTTTAATCAATGATCTTTACGTTTTCCTTTAGAGGGATGAAGGATTGAGCATCATGGGACACTTACCCCGGTTGATCACGATTTCTCCAAGCAGTTTCTCTCTCTTAGTAACATAGTTCAAATTTTATTTTTAACAATAAAAAACCTTGTTTTCGAAAACCCCATTCCCCTTTTTTTCTTTCTTTATCAGAACCTAATTTTTTAATGAATGATCAATGTCTATGTCGATAGATGACCTGGGGTTTGTGCCTTACTGCAGAAGTTCTAGATAAAATAAACATCTAATTTGATGTTCTCGACAATGATATCAAATTTTTGCACCATTTTCGGGGATCCAATATCATTTTTTCTTCATTATTTACTTTTATTTATTTTTTTAACTTCTTAATTATGAAACTTTTCAATATCCCACCCCCATTTTATTGTTTTGTTGTTTTGGGTTTTTTTCATTATTTTTTATTGTTTTTCTGTGTATTCTCCCACCCTCTCTCTATTTTTTTCTTCTCTCTCTCGTTGTTGTATAAAATTATCTTTTCATTACTCAATTAGTTTCAATAGTGTTTTTAATCCATTAATCTTCCATAAATAATGAAAAAAACCCCAAAAAAACAACAAATAATCAATCAATCAAATTGGACATCATTGTTGCATGACTATATCTCGTAATGAAACACTATATGAATTTGACCTCGGAATTGAAGAATAAATTCACTCAGAAATTAAGGAATATAGAGAATTTCAATCAAGTAAAACTAACGAACCTCTTCTTGACCCTCAAGTGGTTCTAAACCAATCAAAAACTGAACCCAATCATACCCTAGAAATCGTGGCTGATAATAACCGAACATTAAAAAAACTGACCACCACAGATGTGGAGTACCAACCTAAAAACATCTAATATCCTATGTAAGCATCCAACTATGAGTTGAGATCTATCCTCATCCACCTAGTTCACAAATTTCATGGTCTTCCTGGTGAGTACCCTCAAAAACATCTCAAAGATATTTACATAGTGTGTCGCACCATAAAACCCCAAAATGTGTTTGATGACCTAATTAAGTTTAAGTCCTTACCTTACATACTTGATGGTGTTGCTAAAGACTAGATATAGTATCTTCCTACCACAATTAGGGGATACAATGACCTATAAATACTATTTTTTGATATGTTATTCTCGAACTCCTGAACTGCATCAATTCAGAATGAAATTTGTGGCATTAGGAAATCACAATAAGAGACCCTTCATGAATACTAGGAGAGATTCAAATGTATTTTCCCATGCATCCCCCAAAACAAGATTAGTTAAAAACTATTAATCCTATAAATCTATGAAAAAATTATCCCCATGGTTCTTGGAATGATGGATGCTACAGCTGGTGGTGCCTTGTTTGAGAAAACTCTATCTTCCGCTCGTGAATTAATAGAAAACATGGCTAAAAATGAACAACAATTTAGTACATGAGCTATTAAAACAACCCAAGGAGTTAATGAGGAAAGTCATTCATCCGTAGAACAAATGTTAGATAATAAACATGATTAGATGCATACCCTACTAAGGTAATTATCTCAAGCACAAGTTAACTCACACTCTTCTTCAGTTTCATTATATTGTGGTATTTTTTTGACCATACTCATTTTTCTGACCAGTTTCCGCAACATCAAGATTCATGTGAGTCTTGTGCAGCCATGTTCCTAGGGGGTCAATTCCAGAAATAAATTTCCTTTCAAGAGGGAGCAATTTAGGGAAAATACTAACCTTGGGTGGCAAGAACAACACCAGTTCCAACAAGGACGAAACTCAAGCTACCCCAAGAAGAATTAGTATCAACAAGTCCATGTTATGATTCCTTCTTATCCTTCACCATATAAAAATCATCTTGCTCCTACAAAATATGAAGCATGCCTTGAGGATATGGCGAAAAAATGAAATCCCAAAACCTACAGTTCAAATAAACCACACAATCAATTATTCTAGTCTAGATAACTCAAGTGGGGAAATTGGAAAACACCATTGGTGAGATTAAGATGCATGGTTCTGGAAAACTACCATCCGAAACCATTTCCAATTTGATGGACAAATTAATGTATGTGAAGTTACACTTCTTAGTTGTAAAGAAGTCTCTCATTCTATAGATTTTTCACAATAGGTATGTCCCCATATTGAAAACTTGAATTCCCAACCCTAAAAAATTTCTTATAAAGAAAAAAAAGACATAAAGTGTTATCAAATTATCATTTATAATTCCCATGAACTATCAATTCCTCATACTTTCCCCCAAAGACTCTCAAAATCTATTAATTATTTTAAAAATGAAATGGATAAAGAAAAAATGGATACATTTAAAAATGTTCAACTTCATATTACTTTATTGGATGCACATAAACAAATTCATCAATATGCCAAATTTCATTAAAATATTAGTACCCATAGAAGGATTCTGAAGGGGAAAAAGAGTGTCCACTTAGGAAAGAATGTATTGGTCATGATTCAACCATAAATTCCAACCAAATGAAAGGATCCTAGAACATTCACATTTCCAAGTAACATTGGAGAGACATTATTTTCTGATCCTATGTTTAATTTAGTTTCTTCCATTAATGTAATGTCGCACTCAGTGCATAATTATCTACAGGTTGGAGAGCTTCAATGAACAGACATTGTCGTAAAACCTTCCAACTTAAGTACAATGCATCAAACATGAGTTATTGAGTATTTCCTTGTAAGAGTGAATAATCTCATCTCCCCCACTGACTTTTACATTCTTGAGATGGAGGGTACTCAATACCAAGGGCATGTCCCTCTCATACTTGGGAGGTCATTCCATAAAATAGTAATGATGGTCATCAATGTTCACAATGGTATGTTGTCTATAGAGTTTAGTGGAGAAAAGGTTTATTTAACATCCTTGAGGATATGGAACATGCCATTAATGTGAACTACACTCTTCCTATATATTCAATGGATGGTCTCCCTAATAACCCACAAACACACAATTATCTCCTTTACCCATACTCGGATTCATTTTCTTATTCTTCAACTTCAGATGATTTGAGCATTGATTCAGGTTTTTAGTGTTGTGTGGGTTCTTAAAAGTGTAAATTTTGTTCTTTAATTGATGAGTGTGTTCATCTAAGGTACCCATGTCCATATATGATTTTACAAATCATATTTCAATAGATTCACTATCTTTATGGAATAAACAGAGGTAGGTAGATAGTTTAATGAACCTTAGTCCCCCTAAATCCCATCCCTCAATCTAGAAACCCCATGTGTTTGAATTAAAACCACTTCCATCTAATTTAAAATATTCCTATCCTGTTGGTATTGAACAACTACCCATCATTGTTTCCAATAACCTGTCTCAACAACAGGAATAAAAACTACTTGATCTTTAGAGAGAGTGTATAATGGAAATAGGATGTACATTGGTTGATATTAACAGGATTTTCCCTTATATTTCTATTCACCATATACTTTTGGATGATGAGGCTACGCTCATAAGGAGGGCTCAATGCCGGTTGAATCTCACTCTCGTTAAAGTGGTAAAATTGGAAGTCATTAAACAACATACTGTTGGGATCATTTATCCTATATATGGTAGTAAATGGGTAAGTCCAGTTCAAATTGTGCCTTAAAAACAAGAATTACATTAGTGTCTAATGGAAGGAATGAATTTGTTCTAACATGTGTGTAAAACAGTTGATCAGTCTGTATTGACAACTATCAACTGAGTCAATACACAAGAAAGGACCAATTTTCACAATGTTTCATTGACCAAATGTTGGAACAATTGGCTGGTAAGTCCCATTATAGTTTCCTTGATATCTATTCGTGTTATTTACAAATCCATATTGCCCCTAAGGATCATGAAAAGACAATATTTACCTATCCATTCCGACCATTTTCTTACAGAAGAATGAATTTTGGTATATTTAATGCTAAATGTACTTTTCTGCAATCTATATTGAGAATTTTTTTAAGTATATTGAGAGTTGTATAGAAGTCTAAATGAATTATTTCATGGTATAATTTTCTAATTTTTATGACTTTTTAGAACACCTAGGTACTTTCCTCTGCCACAACATTAAAAGAGATCTTATTTCAATTTATGAGAAATGGAATTTCATGGTTGAGAAGGGGATAGTTCATGGGGCTGTGATTTCAAATAAATAAATTCATGTTGATAAATAAAAATTGAATTAATTTCATTCCTTTCATATCCAAAATGTGATTTTGATGTGTGATATTTCATGGGTCATTATGGTTTTTACCGTCGATTCATTATATACTTTGGTATGATAACACATCCATTGTCCTTGTTATTATAAAATATTTTGAGTCTTTGTTTGATTAAAATTGTGAGGAAGTATTCAATTTACTATAAATGAATATCACTTCACCACCCTTCACACAACCACTAATATGGGATCTCCCATTAGAACTTATGCATGGTGCCTCTAACTTTTCATTTGGGACAGTTTTATCAAAAAGTGGTGAGAAGGCTCCTCAAGTCTTTGTGTATGCCTCACATACCATTGATCCTACCCAGGTGAACTAAAGTACCAGTAAACAAAGATCTAGTTTCTATTGTGTTTTCCGTGGAATTTTTTTTCATATCTTCTTAGGTCAAAAGTCATTGTATTTTATGATCATGTTTCCCTTTGTTTTCTCCTAATGAAACATAAAACCATTCCTTATATCATATGGTGGATGCTTCTTCTCCACATTTTTGACCATAATATTAGAGATATGAGGGGAGTAGAAAATTTTTTAGTTGACCACATTAGAAGGATTTCTCCACCACTGGAACAGTATGTTGACTCACCCCCCCCATTGGATAATTCTTCACTCAGGAGAACCTTTGTGATGTTGTGGACCATACCCCCTAGTGTGCAGGAATTGAGAATTTTCTAGCAATATATAGGGTCTCCACTGATTTTAGTACTTCCTAATCCTAGATAGATACAAGAGATTTTCAGTGGTTCATTTGGGATGAACCATATTTGTGGATAATTTTTGTGACCTTGTAGATCACTGGCATGTCCTTACCCATGAGTTCACTTCTATTTTGGCCTTCTTATATACACTGGCATGTGAGGGACACATTGGCTCTAAATTTATAACTTGAAAGGTCCTTGAATCAAAAATTTATTGCCAAAAATTGTATTGGTATTCCCATATATTTTTATATCCATGTAGTAGTTTTCAATTCACAAAGATTATCTCCAAGGGGATTGAAATTCCCCAACAACACATGTTGTTCTATGAAATTTTTGATGCATGGGGAATTGAGTTTTTGGGTCCCTTTTAAAATTAATTTGGATTTTTTACACATTTTTGGATGTGGAATGTGTTTAAAAATTGGTGGAATCAAAGGATACTAGGGATGTTGACTATTGAGTTGTTGTTGATTTTGTATGGTCTTAGATTTTCTATAGGTTTGGCTTGTCGAGATTCATCAATAGTGATCAAGGTTCCCATTTTTGAAATCTCAACATAAAAAATTTGCTTCTTTGGTATGGGATTGATCATAAATCATCAACTACATATCACCCCAAAACTAAAAAACATGATGAAATGTCAAATCAAGAATTTAAGAGAATATTGTAAAAAATGGTACAACCCAACATGAATGACTAGAGTTTGTGCTTGGATGATGCACTTTGGGTGTACCATACAACTTTTAAAACCCCAATTGAAATGTCACCATATAGAATTGTGATCAAAAAGGCTTGTCACCTCCAGGTGGAGGTAAACACTATGAATATTGGGATATTAAAAATGTAATATGAGCCTTTTAGATGCGTGTGATCATAGTAAGCTACAGATTGAAGATTCGGATGAAATTCGGCATGATTCATAGAAGAACTCCCTGATTTATAAATGGAGGAAAAAGGCTATCCATGATAGCATGATTCATTATCGAATGTTCCATATTGGTGATAGGGTCCTCATGTACAATTCAAGGATTAAGCTTCACCCATGTAAGCTTTGTTACCTATAGCTTAGTCCTTATATTGTTATTAATGATTAACCATTTTGTGAAAAAAAAACTATTTTACATAAGGAGAGTGGATGAAGTCGTAACATCAATGGGTAGTGACTTAAAGGCTTCTTGTAAGAACCCGGATCATCATATTCGGGAATGTCTTAACTTTTTCTGAAGTTTTCGAGAAGAGAGGAATTTCTGGAAAAATTTTGAAGTACATGCCATGTAATTTCTGAGTACAAATCGAGTACTCCCTTGCCATGCCAGGCTGTGTGCTGGCCGTGTCTGGGACACACACACGATGTGTAGGGATGGAGTGGAGGCCGTTTAAAGTGAAGCATGGAGAAATAGAGTACATGCCATGTACTCAAGAAGTACACGCCATGTATTTTCTTTATTTTCAATAAACGGACCGGGGTCATGACTAATTGACCGAAACATCTTCTTCTAGGTCTTGTTCGACCGAGAGAAGTCATATGGATGCTGGTCTTTTCAGAGCCTCTGAGCCTCCGTCTATTCTCCGATTTGATCGTCGTCGATTTCATTTGAACCGCAGCGGTGATTCCTTCCTTCTCCTAGAGACTTGTTTTTTAATTCCTTGTATTTCTCAAGATATCTTCGATTAAATGTTGTGGACATTTTCTCAGATATTCGACATTTATGGAGAATCAATCTTTGTGTCTCAAGTATATTTAGCTCCTAGAATCGAGGTAGGTGGTTTCTGCCTTACCTTTCGATATCTTTGAGTTTTATGTGCAAATTACACCAATACCCATGAACGGGGTATTGCGTGTTTTCTGTTTTTCACTTGTGGTTATTCCTGACATGCTTTCATGCTTGTGTAGTGGTAAATTGATCATATTTGTGGATAATTGTTGTGCTTGGATAGTTTTTCCCATGATTTGTCTTGTTTACGACCTTTGGGTCTTTGTTAGCCTTGGCCGTTTTTCCTGTATCCATGCCTAGTGATCGTAGGATAGAGTAATGATGATAACATGATTGTTTGTTGTAGACTATTTAGACAAGTAGCTCTATAGGTGTACTTTGGTTATCCAAGTAGCTCTATAGGTGTAGTTTTTCCTTATAGCATTATTATCCACTGACTGGCACGGGGATGTGAGAACCTGGTGTTATAGAATATAAGGGATACACCGAATGAGCTTCCCAGAGATTCTTTGACATTATAGGATATAGGGGACAGACCGAGTGAGAATCCCATAGTGCCTTTGGACATTATAGTGTATTTGGGGATAGACCGAGTGAGCTTCCCAGAGTGCCTTGGATCTTATAGACTACATGAGGGTAGACCAAGTGAGCTTCCTCAGAGATTCTTTACTTGTTGAATTGCTTTAAAACCTTTTACAGGCTAGAGAAGGTATTGATTGAGTGAGCTTCCTTAGAGAGTCTATGATAGACCTGAAATTATACGATGAATTGACCGAGTGAGCTTCCTTAGAGAGTTTCTAGACCTTGGTGCCACGAGGGTTAGACCATGTGATCTACCTCAGAGAGTCCCAGACTACCCTAGAATATAAGTGGAATTGACTGAGTGAGCTTCCCCAGAGATTCTTATAAATTCGTGCGACCAAACTAGAGGGGCTAGGCTGAGTGGACTGCCCAGGGGGTTATGGTACTTCTCGGTCAGGACCAGAGGGGATGGCTGTGAGTACTCCCTAGAGGGTTTCTTATTGTGGTTAGCTATTTTCGTATTGTTACTTGTTGTTGTTCTGTGGATTGATTATTGTTGTGCATCATCCTATTTACTGCTTACTGATTACTGCCTTCTGTTTCTACTACTGTTTGCTTCTTACTATACTATTTCTGTCCATATACTCACTGACTGTTAGGAACATATATTTGGGAGGTTTCGTACTGTGATTTAGTCTCACACCCTATTTGGACCATGCTTTTGGGCCCAAGTAGACTTTGTTGTTGCAGGTATAGACAAGGGAAAGCGCCCTTCAACTTCTGGTACTTGATTTCTTGGAGCAGGAGAGCATGGGACCTTGCTTTGGCTTGCGATGCTGAGGAGCTGTTTACTTTCTTTTGTACTTTTTTTGGTACTGTATGTGTTTGCAATCATTGTGACTTGTTTGGCTGTTTTCCTATATTTGTAACATGCATCATTTTATATATACGTGTGTGCTTCATTTTTTTGTTGTAGTCTTCCATTATTTACAACTGTTGGTTATTTACTGCTTCTGCTATTGCATGTTTATTTACATCTGCTGTGTACTCTACCAATGAGGGCATAGTTTCCTCACAATAACACCCAAGGCCCTTGCTGCTAGTCGGCAGCCTCTGGTGTTTGGGGAAATGTGTTTGAGTCCATGTGACCAACCGGGTACGGGGCGCCTCTGGGTGGCTTCCGGAACTGGGATGTTACAAAGTTTTATCAGAGGAGTTCTTTTCTCTTAAAATACTATTTACAACCTTATCCAAAGATAGGATGGATTCGGTAATTGGTATTAATCTGTGCTCGGTAGTAGCTAACCCGTGTATAGGGAAAATCCAATCTACCTCTCTTATTGCAATTTTATGGTTTTTCTATGTTACAGTTGATATGATTTCACCTAGAGTGATTCACATGACTTGGGTTGTTATTGGTGTTTCTATTATGGTTCTATTTTAGTCACAACCTGATGAGATGAGGGTATTCCATCTCATGCATCATATAGGTACTTGTTAGAAATCACATGTCATGCATTCTTGCCAAGCCATCTAGGGAGCATCAGTGATTGCATTTTGTTGTGATAGACTTTGTGTAGATTATGCATGTTGTTGTGATAGAGGCTTAATATAATCCTTGCGGTTTGATAGAGGACTGTTTGTATTGAACTTTCTTAGATGAATGCCAATTTTTGGTTCTTGAGGTGTTATAGGCCCTCTTTAGTCAGAAATTGGTGGATCATTGACCTGTTTTTCCTTTTATATGACTATATTGGATGCCAAGCTTTGATTCATGAGGAGTATGGGCCCTCACGGATCAGAATTCGGCACCTTCATGCCTTGTTTCTGTGTTTTTTGGACTTCGGTGTAGTTTCGGTGCTACTACCCAGAATAACCCAGAATACCCTGCAAGTACTCTATATATACACGTTGTGTATTTTTTAAAACGTGTCACTGACTACGTGACCAGGAACACGGTGTTGTGGAAAATCTTCTAGAACACGACGTGTATGGTAGGTACACGCCATGTAGTGGCGAGCCATGTACCCGATAGTGTCACTAACAACACGGGCCATGGAAGCTCGAGTAGAATATGTCGTGTTTGGTAAAAACACACAGTGTAGTTATTTTCCAGGTACCCGATCATGTCGCGAACAACACGGGTCAGTGTTATCTTATTTTATACACGCTGTGTTTGTTTGGAACATGCCATGTATGGTTTAGCCGTGTAGCCAGATGTGTAACTAACAACCCGGGTTTCCAAAACCATCTTTAGTACAGACTGCGTCCATAGAGAACAAGTCGTGTAGTCTATGATTAAGTGGACCGTGTGGGTTAGCCGTGTAAGAAGACCCAGGCATGAGAGTAGAGTTCAAGTACACGTCATGTGTGGGGACAACATTTCATGTAGTTTGAGTTGTTACATGACATGTGTGGCAGGAATACACGCCCATGTAAATGGTTTAAGAGAACACGCTGTGTAGTTTTTATACATGTCGTGTAGTCGTGTTTCGTAAAACATGAATGTTTCCTTCTCCTATTCTTGTTTTGTACTCTTGTGTTCTATGCCTTTATAATCCTGATTTGAGGTGTGCTTTTGATCTTTCAGATCTATGCCTATGAGACGTCCTCTAGTTGTACGTCAGTTTCCAGACAGTGATCACACACCAGATATGATCAATCAGGATCCTCCTACAGATCCTCCTATTGTGCCAGCCTTGGCACCAGCAATTATAACAACGGTGGGAGCTGATATGCTATTCAGGGAGGACTTCTTTAGGATGATATAGACTTTTCAGGGAGCATCACCTCCTACCCCGTCGATGGATTAATTGACGCGGGTATTTCAGTAGAAGCATCCTCCTACTTTCTCAGGGGATGGAGGACCCCAGGCTGTCGAGTCGTGGTTATAGGCCATGCTGACTATCTTCGAGCATCTCGAGATACCCCCAGAGAAGAGGGTAAATCTGGCCACCTATATGCTCTGAGACACCGCCAAGAGGTGGTGGGAGGTGATCTCACAGTCAGGGCTCCAGCAGGGTATGTCTTGGGACGAGTTTCGATGTACCTTTTATGACTACTTCTATCCGGAGACCCTGAGGGCCGATTGGGCCTGGGAGATTATGAGTCTATTGCAGGGTACTTTTTCTGTTATGTATTTCTCGTCTCACTTTACTGAGCTACAGCATTTCACACAGATCCCATCAGGTGATGAGTTGTTCATTGCTAGGAAGTTTGAGGATGGTCTTAGGTAGGAGACCCATTCCCAAGTGAATATCTTTAGGTTGACTTTGATATCCTCTATCGCCAACCAGTAACATATCACTAAGAGCAGTCTGAGGGATTCTGGAGTAGTGAGCCAGGGCAGTTTTGACATCCAGATCTCGTGTTCCTCCTATGGATAGTAGGAAGCATTGCAGAGAGACTTCTTGTGGATATCTAGGTTCACATGATGTATCTTCTGGCATCCAGGTTGTATGATAGCAGTGCGGTAGGTGTGGGCATACTAGGCCTCAGTGCCAGAGAGATCTGATGGAGTGCCGATCTTGTGGCAAGATGGACCATCTTCAGTGCTTTTGTCAGATCTTTTCACCTTCAGCCAGTGGTAGGGGTTATTCTTCACTCCGCGTTTTGGAGATGCTTTTCTAGTTTCTCATCAGTCTAGGAACTGGAATTCTTACGGCCGTTCGGGCAGAGGTGGAGGTCGCGGCCATGGTGGTCAGTCGCCTGGTCATCATCTATAGTAGAGTGGATCAGCTTAGAGTGGTCAGGTAGGGTCATTGGGCTACGGGGAAGGTCATACTTTTGATGTGGAGCATACCTATCAAGAGCATGATCTCGGACCTTCTACAGTTCTAGGTATGATATTAGTAGCCTCTGTTTTATCTTTAGCTCTTTTCGATACTGGTGCTTCGCATAGTTTTATCTCTGTAGATGTTGGGAGATTCTTGGGCTCGATATCTTTTTTTCTTCCGACATGTTGACTCTTGATGCATCGTTGGGATAAAGGAATTATAGAGTATGTTAGTGCAGAGAGTGCCCTATCGAGGTTGCAGGGTATCGTTTCATATGGGATCTCTATTTCCTAGAGATGATAGTCAATGATGTCATTCTCAGGATGGACTGGTTGGTTCCCATCTAGGCAGCCGTCGACTGCTATCGCCGCAGGGTGAGTTTCGTATCACCAGAGGGTGAATCCTTTTTTTATAGAGGTGAGTGGGTTGTTCAGGAGAGTCGAGAAGGACTCAAGCATCATGGGATAGGAGGAGTTACAACCCAGATTTCTAGTCTTTATCTGGATGACCAAGGGACTGAACAGTTAGACGTTCTCCCAGTGGTGGATTGTTTCAAGGATGTATTTCCAGAGGACTTTTCAGGTTTACCTCCAGAGCATAAGGTAGACTTCTCGATTGAGCTCGTGCCTGGAGCGGCACCGATGTCCATTCCTCCCTATAGAATGGCTACACCTGAGTTGCAGGAGCTCAAAAAGCAGTTGGAGGAGTTGCAGGCAAAGGGTTTCATCCGACCCAGTACTTCTCTTTGGGGTTCGCATGTCCTTTTTGTGAAAAAGGCAGATGGTACCCTTAGTCTTTGCATGGATTACCGGAAGTTGGACCAGTTGATGGTCAAGAACCGATATCCCTTTCTGAGGATCGATGATCTCTCTGATCAGATTCAAGGAGCCATAGTGTTCTCGAAGATTAACCTGAGATCTGGTTATCATCAGTTGCATGTTAGACCATCAGATATACCTCTTACAACCTTCAGGAGTAGGTATGGTTTATACAATTATATAGTTATGTCATTCAGTCTCACGAAATCACTAACAGTTTTCACGGTGCTAATGAACTGAGTGTTCCCTCCATACTAGGATTCCTTCATCGTGGTCTTCATGGATGATATCTTGTTGTACGCTCACACTCGACATGACCATGCTACCCATCATGAGATAGTTTTGAGTACACTGAGAGAGCATCGTCTTTATGCTAAACTGTCAAAGTACCACTTTTGGATGGATCATATTCAATTCTTGGTTCACATCATCTTAGAGGTAGGAGTATCTATGGACCCAGAGAATGTGAGAGCTGTAGTTTCTTGGGAGCATCCGAAGAATGTTTTTGAGGTACGGAGTTTCCTAGGGCGGGATGGATACTCCAGACGCCTCATACAAGACTTCTCGCACCTAGCAGTGACGTTGACAGGTCTGACCTAGAAGGGGGAGAAGTTCTTATGGTCGTATTTTTGTAAGTCAACCTTTCAAGAGCTAAAGGGAAGGTTGACGTTAGCACCAATACTAGTCTTTCCATATCCAGGCAAGAGCTATACTATTTATTGTGATTCTTCAGGTATCGGACTGGGCGCCGTGATTATGCAGGGAGATGTAGTCATCACGTACGAGTCTCGGTAGTTGAGGCCACATGAGAGGAATTACTCGACGCATGATCTGGATATGGAAACTATTGTTCATGCCTTGCGCTTTTTAAGACACTACCTTCTGGGAGAGAACTTTATGGTTTTCACAAACCAAAAGAGTCTCAATTTTATCTTCACTCAGCGTGATCTGAATCTGAGACAACACAGTTGGGTCAAGTACCTTCAGTCTTTCGACATCGAGCTCACCTATACACCAGTAAAGGGAAACACAGTGGCAGATGCGTTGAGCAGGAGAACTCATATTTAGGAAGTTCAGGAGGCCATCAGTGAGTGGCATCTTATGGCTCTATTCTCTGAGATGAACTTGGAGATGCACGACAGACATGGATATACTTTCCTTTCTTCTGTAGTTGTTACCTATACTCTTCTTGATCGGGTATGGATGAGGCAGCTATCAGATTCAGAAGGATTAGTCTTGTGGGAGAGTGTGTCAGGAGAGGACCCTCTTCCTGGATGGACAGTGGGTGAGGATGAGATCCTGTGTTTCTAGAAACGCGTATGGGTGCGAGCAGACATACGTGAGGAGCTGTTGCGGGATTTTCATTCCTAAGTTTGGGCAGTTCATCCTGGCATCACTAAGATGTATCGTGATCTACACAGCCAGTACAGGTGGCCAGGGATGAAGAGATATGTTGCTGGTTTTGTCATGATATGTTCTACTTGTTAGCAGGTGAAAGTTGAGCATTAGAGACCAGCAGGCCTTTTACAACAGTTACCCATTCCAAAATGGAAGTGGAATGATGTCACGATGGACTTTGTGACCGGGTTTCCGAGGTCACCCCGAGGGAACGATCCTGTTTGTGATGTTTTCTATAGGTTTACGAAGGTTGCTCACTTATTGCGGATTAAGGATACCTTCAACGTTGATGAGTTTGGGCGGTTGTACAACTGAGAGATTGTACGTCTATATAGAGTTCCACAAACCATTTTTTCAGACAGGGATGCGCACTTTACTTATCGGTTCTGGTAGGGACTTCAAAAGGCATTGGGTACACAGGTGCTTTTGAGTACAGCATACCATCCCCAGACTGATGGCCAGTCCGAGTGCACGATCCAGGTGCTTGAGGATATGCTCCACGGTTGCATTCTAGAATTTTTCGGTTCTTGGGAGAAGAATATTACTCTTGTTGAGTTTGGCTAAAACAACAGTTTCCAGGCGACTATTCAGATGGAAACTTATGAGGCTTTGTACGGTAAGACATGCTGATCACCCTTATACTGGTTGGAGGCAGGAGAGGCAGATTTTCTAGGACCTCATCTTGTTCAAGAGACCTCAGAGCAGTTATAGTTGATTCAGAAGAGGATGGCTACAGCACAGTCTCAGAAGAATTGTTATGCTGATCAGCAGAGATAAACTCTGGAGTTCATGGTCAGGGATCAGGTCTTCCTATGTGTCCTACTGAGGTTGGGACACAAGAGGATTTGGAGACAGGCTAAGCTTTCACCATGGTATGTCGGGCCGTTTGAGGTGTTGGAGAGAGTTGGGCCAGTTTCCTATCGGTTGCAGCTACCTCAGAAGTATGGGGCCATGCACGACGTCTCTCAACTCCGACGTTACTTCTCAGACCCATCTCACGTCTTTCATCCCGAGGAGGTTGAGCGCGAAGCATATGCATCATTTGAGGAGCATCCTATCCGGATTTTCAATCATAATATGAAGGTTCTTCGAGGCCAGTCTTTTCCTCTGGTGTGGGTGTTATGGCAGCATGGGCAAGTACAAGACGAGACTTGGGAGAGGGAGGCTGAGGTACGATCGTAGTGGCCTGAGCTATTCGGGGTTTCTTCTTCTACGCCTCACTGGGGAAATTCGGCGATGAATTTCATTAAGGGGGGAAGTTTTTAAGAACCCGGATCGTCATTTTCAGGAATTTCATAACTTTTTCTGAAGTTTTTGAGAAAAGAGGAATTTCTGGAAATTTTTTAAATTACATGCCATGTACATTCTGAGTACACGTCGTGTACTCCCTTGTCGCGCCAGGCCATGTGTTGGCCGTGTCCGGGCCACACACACGGATTGTAGGGATTAAGTGGAGGCTGCTTAAAGAGGAGTATGGAAAAATAGAGTACATGTCGTGTACTCAATAAGTACACGCCATGTATTTTATTTTTTTCATTAAACAGCCCAGGGTCGCACATAATCAACAGAAAAGACTTCTTCTAGGTCTTGTTCAACCAAGGGAATCTGTATGACCGTGGATATTTTCTGAGACTCCGAGCCTCCATCTGTTCTCTGATTAGATCGTCATCAATTGCGTTGGAACCGCAGCGATGAGCCCTTCCTTCTGCTATAGCCTTGATTTCCAATTCCTCTTCTTTATCAAGATATCGTCGATTGATCATTTTTGACATTTTCTCAGATCTTCGATGTTCTAAGGAGAATCAATCTTCATGGCTCAAGTATATTGATCTCCTATAATCTAGGTAGGTGGTTTGTGCCTTACCTTTCGATTTCTTAGAGTTTTATGTGCATATTCCACCAATACTCGTGAACAGGGTATTGCGTGTTTACCGTTTTTTCCTTGTGGTTATGCCTGCTTTTCTTGCATGCTTGTATAGAGGTAAATTGATCGTTTTTGTGGATAATTGTTGTTATTGGATGTTTTTCCCATGATTTTTCCTGTTTATGAACATTGGGTCTTTGTTAGCCTTTGTCGTTTTGATTGTTTCCATGCCTAGTGACCGTAGGATGGAGTAATGACGATAACATGCTTTTTATCAGTAGAATGTTTAGTCAAGTAGCTCTATAGGTTTACTTTGGTTATCCATGTAGCTCTACAAGTGTACTTTGGACTTATATCCTTATTATGCACTGACTGGCACAGGTATGTGAGAACCTGGTGCTATTGACTATAAGGGATAGACCGAGTGAGCTTCCCAGAGAGTCTTTGAAATTATAGGCTACAAGGGATGGACCGGGTGAGCTTCCCATAGTGCCTTTGGACATTATAGTCTAGAGGGGACAGATCTAGTGATCTTCCCAGAGTGCCTTAGATCTTATAGACTACAGGAGGGTAGACTGAGTGAGCTTCCTCAGAGAGTCTTTATATGTTGAATTGCTTTAAAACCTTTTCTAGGCTAGAGAAAGAATTGAATGAGTGAGCATCCTTAGAGAGTCTGTGATAGACCTAAAACTATAGGAGGAATTGACCGAGGGAAATTCCTCAGAGAGTTTCTATACATTGGGGCCACGAGGTTTAGACCACGTGATCTACCTTATAGAGTCCTTGACTACCCTAGACTATAAAGGGAATTGACCGAATGAGCTTCCCTAGAGATTCTTATAAATTCATACGAACAGACCAGAGGGGTTAGGCTGAGAGCACTGCCCAGGGGGTTGTGGTAATTCTTGGTTTGGACCAGATGGGATGGCTGTGAGTACTCCCTAGAGGGTTTCCTATTGTGGTTAGTTGTTTTATTACTGCTTCTTGTTGTTGTTCTGTGGATTGATTACTGTTGTGAATCATCATGTTTACTGCTTACTGATTACTACCTGATGTTGCTGCTTCTGTTTACTGCTTACTGTACTATTACATTCCATATAATCACTGACCGTTAGGCTTAGATCTTCGAGTGGTTTCTTATTGGGATTTAGTCCCACACCCAGTTTTGGCCATGCTTTCAGGCCCATGTAGACTTTTTTTTTGCAGGTATAGACAAGGGCATGTGCCCTTCGACTTCTGGTGCTTGATTTCTTGGAGTAGAGGAGCATGGGACCAAGCTTTGGCTTCTGATGCTGAGGAGTTGTTTACTTTATTTTGTACTTGTTTTGGTACTGTGGTGTTTTCCAGCATTGTGACTTGTTTGGCTGTTTTCCTAGATATGTAACATTCATCATTTTATATATACATATGTGATTCAATTTGTTGATTTAGTCTTCAACTGTTTACTACTATTGGTTATTTACTGCTTCCGCTATTGAATGTTTATTTACTTCCGTTGTGTACTCTGCAAAAGAGGGCATAGTTCCCCCACTATGACACCCAAGGCCCTTGGTGCTAGTCGGTAGCCTCTAAAATTTGGGGAAATGCGCTTGAGGCCATGTGACCAACCGGGTACGGGGCGCCTCTTAGTGTCTTCCAGAACCGGGACGTTACAAAGTTGTATCAGAGGAGTTCTTTTCTCTTAACATACTATTTAGAGCCTTAGCCAGGGATAGGACGTATTTGGTACTTGGTGTTAAGCTATGCTCGGGAGTAGCTAACCTGTGTACATGGAAATTCCAATCTACCTCTCTTATTGAATTTTTCTGGTTTTGCAATGCTAAAGTTGATATGATTTTACCTAGAGTGATTCACATGACTTGTGTTGTTATTGTTGTTGCTATTATTGTTCTATTTCAGTCGCAACCTGATGAGATGAGGGTATTACATCTCATGCATCATATAGGTAATTGTTATAAATCACATTTCATGCATTCTTTCCAATACATTTAGGGATCATTAGCGATTGCATGTTGTTGTGATAGACTTTGTATAGATTATGCATACTGGTGTGATTGTGTCTTGATATAATCTCTATTGTTTAATAGAGTACTATTTGTGTTGTACTCTCTTAGATGAACACCAAATTTTGGTTCTTGAGGTGTTATGGGCCCTCTTGAATCAGAAATTGGTGGATCATTGACCTGTTTTTCTTTTTATATGATTGTATTGGATGCCAAGCTTTGATTCGCGAGGTGTATGGGCCCTCACGAATCAGAATTTGGAACATTCATACCTTGTTTCTGTGTTTTATGGTCTTCAGTGTAGTTTCTGAGCTACTTCCTAGAAAAACCCAGAATACACGACAAGTACTTTATATATACATGCCATGTAGTTTTTAAAATGTGTCACTGACTACGTGAGTAGGAATACGGTGTTGTGGAAAATCTTCTGGAACACGCCGTGTACGGTAGGTACATGCCGTGTAGTGGCGAGCTATTTACCCGGTTGTGTCACTAACAACACGGGCCGGGGATGCTGGATTAGAAAACGCCGTGTATGGTAGGAACACACCATGTATTTATTTTCCAGGTACCCGACTGTGTCGCGTACAACACGGGTCGGTATTATCTTCTCCTATACATGCTGTGTTTGGTCGGAACATGCCGTGTAATGTTTAGCTGTGTAGCCAGTCGTGTAACTAACAACACGGGTTTCCAAAACCTTCTTTAGTACACGCCGCATCCATAGGGAACACGCCGTGTAGTATATGTTTAAGTGGACCATGTGAGTAAGTCGTGTAAGAAGACTCGGGCAGGGGAGTAGAGTTCAAGTACACACCATGTGTGGGGACAACACGTCACATAGTTTGGCTAGTTACACGACTAGTGTGGCAGGAATACACACCCATGTAAATGGTTTTAGAGAACACACAGTGTAGTTTTTATACACGCCGTGTAGTCATGTTTTGTAAAACATGATTGTTTCCTTATCATGTTCATGTTTTGTACTCTTGTGTTCTCAATCTTTATAATCCTGATCTGAGGTATGCTTTTTATCTTTTAGAGCTATGCCACCAAGACGTCCTCCGGTTGTATGTCAGTTTCCAGACGGTGATTAGACACATGATATTATCGATCAGGATCCTCCTACAGATCCTCCTGTTGTGCCAGCCTTGGCACCAGTAGTTATATCCACTGTGGGAGCTGATATGTAGTTCCGGGAGGACTTCCTGAGGATGATGTATACTTTTCAGGGAGCACCGCCTCCTTCCCCGTCGATGGCCGAATTGACGCGGGTCTTTCAGCAGTATCATCCTCTTACTTTCTTAGGGGATGGAGGGCCCCAGGCTACCGAGTCATGGTTATAGGCCACACTGACTATCTTCAAGCATCTCGAGATACCCCTAGAGAAGAGGGTAATGTTGTCCACCTATATGCTCTGAGACACTGCCAAGAGGTGGTGGGAGGTGATCTCACAGTCAGGGCGCCAGCAGGGTATGTCATGGGATGAGTTTTGACATACCTTCTATGACTACGTCTATCCGGAGAACCTGAGGGCCGATCGGGCCTTGGAGTTTATGAGTCTGCAGTAGGGTATTCTTTCTATTATGGAGTACTCGTCTCGCTTTACTGAGCTACAGCGTTTCACACTCATCCCAAAAGGTGATTAGTTGTTCCTTTCTAGGAAGTTTGAGGACAGTATCAGGAAGGAGATATGTTCCTTGGTGAATATATTTAGGTTTACTTTGATATCATCTATCGTTAACCAGGCTCTTATCACTAAGCGCAATCTGAGGGATTCTGGAGTAGTGAGCCGGGGTGGTTCGATATCCGGAGCTAGTGTTCCTCCAAAGGATAGTTGGAAGCATCGCAGAGAGTCTTCTCAAGGAGATCGAGGTTCACAGGGTGTATCTTCTGGCATCTAGGTTGTATGATACCAGTGCGGTAGGAGTGGGCATACTAGGCCTCAGTTTCAGAGAGATCTGATGGAGTGTCGATCTTGCGGCTAGATGGGACATCTTCAGTGCTTTTGTCAGAACTTTTCACCTTCAGCCAGTGGTAGGGGTTCTTCTATCACTCCGCGTTCTGGATATGGTTTTCTAGTTTCTCACCAGTCCGGGAACTAGAGTTCTTTCGGACGTTCTGGCCGAGGTGGAGGTCGCGGCCTTGGTGGTCAGTCAACCAGTCATTAGTGGCAGCAGAGTGGATCAGCTCAGAGTGGTCATGCAGGGTGACAAGGCCGTGGGGCAGGCCAGACATATTCTGCAGAGCAGACCTTTCAGGTGTAGGATCCCAGACCTTATACAGTTCTAGGTACGGTCTTAGAAGCCTCATTTTTTCTTCATCTCTTTTTGATACTTGTCCTTCACATTGTTTTATCTCTGTCACTGTTTTGGAGAGTCTTGGGCTCTGTATATTTTTGACTTCTGACATGTTGACTCTTGACACGCCGTTGGGAGCAAGGACTTCTAGCGTACGTTAGTGTAGAGAGAGCCCTCTCGAGGTTGCAGGGTATCGTTTCTTATGGGATATCTATGTCCTAGAGATGGTAGGCTATGATGTTATTCTCAGGATGGACATGTTGGTTCTCTTCTAGGCACTCGTCGACTGCTATCGCCGCAGGGTGAGTTTTGTATCACCACAGGGTGAATCCTTTATTTATAGAGGTGAGTGGGATGTTCAGGCGAGTCGAGCAGGACACGAGCTGCATGGGCTAGGAGGAGTTACATCCAAGATTTCTAGTATTTATCTGGATGACCAGGGGACTGAACAGTTAGACTTACCCCCAATGGTGGATCGTTTCAAGTATTTATTTCCAGAGGAATTTCCAGGTTTACCTCCAGAGAATGTGGTAGACTTCTCGATTGAGCTCATGCCTGGATCGGCGCTGGTGTCCTTTCCTCCCTATAGGATTGCTACACTTGATTTGCAGGATCTTAAGAAGCTGTTGGAGGAGTTCCAGGAAAAGGGTTTCATCCGACCCAGTACATCTCCTTGGGGTTCACCTATCCTTTTTGCAAAAAAGGTAGACAGTACCCTTAGTCTTTGTGTGGATTATCGGAAGTTGAACTAGTTGACAGTCAAGAACCGATATCCCTTGCTGAGGATCGATGATCTCTTTGATCAGCTTCGAGGAGACAGAGTGTTCTCAAAGATTGAAATGAGATCCGGTTATCATGAGTTACATGTTAGACCATCAGATATACCTCTTACAACATTCATGAGAAGGTATGGTCTGTACGATTATACAGTTATGCCGTTTGGTCTCACGAACGCGCCAGCAGTTTTCATGGTGCTGATGAACCGTGTGTTCCCTCCGTACTTGGATTCCTTCATCATTGTCTTCATGGACGATATCTTGGTGTACTCTCACACTCGACACGGCCATGCTACCTCTCTATAGATTGTATTGAATACACTGAGAGAGCATCATCTTTATGTTAAACTCTCAAAGTGCCACTTTTGGATGGATCAGATTCCCTTCTTGGGTCACGTCACCTTAGAGGTAGGAGTATCTGTGGACCCAGAGAATGTGAGAGCTGTAATTTCCTAGGAGAATCCAAAGAATGTTTTTGAGGTACAGAGTTCCCTAGGGCTAGCTGGATACTACAGACGCTTCATACAGGACTTATCTCTCCTACCAGCGTCATTGACAGGTCTGACCCAGAAGGGGGAGAAGTTCTTATGGTCGGATTCTTGTGAGTCATCCTTTTAGGAGGTGAAGGGAAGGTTGGCGTCATCACCAATACTAGTCTTTCAAGAGCCAGGAAAAAGTTATACTATTTATTGGTATGCTTGAGGTATCGGACTAGGTGTCGTGATTATGCAGGGAGATGTAGTGGTCGCATACGGGTCTCGGTAGTTGAGGTCAGATGAGAGGAATTACCCGACACACGATCTGGAGTTGGCAGCTGTTGTTCATGCCTTGCGCTGTTTAAGACACTACCTTCTGGGAGAGCACTTTCTGGTATTCACTGACCAAAAGAGTCTCAAGTATATCTTCACTCTGCTTGATCTGAATCTGAGACAGCGCAGGTGGGTCGAGTATCTTCAGTCTTTCGACTTCGAGCTCGCCTATACACCAGGAAAGGGAAATGCAGTGGCAGATGCATTGAGTTGGAGAACTTATATTTAAGAAGTTCAAGAGGCCAGCAGTGAGTGGCAGCTTATGGCTCTGTTCTCTGAGATCCACTTGGAGATGCATGACAGACAGGGATAGACTTTCCTTTTTTATGTAGTTGTTACCTCAACTCTTCTTGACCGGGTATGGATGTGGAAGATATCGGACTCAGAAGGCTTAGTCCTGTGGGAGAGTGTGTTATGATATGACACTCTTCCTAGATCGACAGTGGGAAAGGATGAGATCCTATGTTTCCAGGGACGTGTATGGGTGCCAGTAGACATACGCGAGGAGCTGTTACATGATTTTCATTACTCAGTTTTGGTAGTTCATCCTACATCACCAAGATGTATCGTGATTTACACTGCCAGTACTGGTGGCCTAGTATAAAGAATGATTTTTCTGGTTTTTTCATGAGATTTTATACTAGTCAGCAGGGGAAATTATAGAATTTGAGACCACCAGGCCTTTTATAGCAGTTACCCTTTCCTGAGTGGAAGTGGAACGATGTAACAATGGACTATGTGACCAGGTTGTTGCGGTCACCCCGAGGGAACTATGTTGTTTGGGTTGTCATCAACAGTCTTAGGAAGGTTTCTCACTTCTTGATGATTAAGGAGACCATCAATGTTAATTAGTTGGGGCGGTTGTACATCCAAGAGATTGTACATCTACATGGAGTTCCACACTCCATTGTTTCAGACAGGTATGTGTGCTTTACTTCTCGGTTCTGGCAGGGACTTCAGAAGTCTTTGGGTACACAGCTGCTTTTGAGTACAACATACAATCCCCAGACTGATGGCCAGTCCGAGCGCATGATCCAGGTGCTTGTGGATACGCTCCGAGCTTGCATTCTAGAATTTGGTGATTCTTGGGAGAAAAATATTCCTCTTTTATAGTTTGGCTACAACAACAGTTTCCTGGCGACTATTCAGATGGAACCTTACAAGGTTTTGTACGGTAGGCCATGCCGATCACCCTTATACTGGCTGGAGGCAGGAGAGGAAGCTTTTTTAGGATCTTGTCTTGGTTAGGAGACCTCAGATCAATTAGAGTTGATTCAGAAGAGGATGGCTACAACACAGTCTCGACAGAAGTCTTATGCTGATCAGTGGAGACGACCTCTAGAGTTCGAGGTCAGGGATCATGTCGTCCTACGTGCCACACCGAGGATGGGACACAAGAGGATTTAGAGACAGGGTAAGATTTCACCATGGTAAGTCGGGCCATTTAAGGTGTTGGTGAGAGTTGGGCCAGTTTCCTATAGGTTGCAGCTACCTCAGATGTACTGGGCCATGCACGACATCTTCCACGTCTCTCAGCTCCGACGTTACTTTATAGACCCATCTCACGTCTTTCAACCCGATGAGGTTGAGCTCGAAGCGGCTACATCATTTGAGGAGAATCCTATCCTGATTCTCGATCAAAGTATGAAGGTTCTCTCAGGCTGGTCTGTTAGTCTGGTACGGGTGATATGGAAGCACGGGTGAGTACAGGATGAGAGTTGAGAGAGGGAGGTCGAGGTACGATCATAGTGGCCAGAGCTGTTTGAGGTTTCTTCTTCTATACCTCGCTAAGGAAATTTTTAGTCAAATTTATTTAAGTGGGGATGTTTTTAAGAACCCGGATCTTTGTTTTCAGGAATGTCTTAACTTTTTCTGATGTTTTTGAGAAAAGAGGAATTTCTAGAGATTTTTTGAAGTACATGCCGTGTAATTTCTGAGTCCATGCCGTGTACTCCCTTTCCGCACCAGGCCATGTGTGGGCCATGTCCGGGCCACACACATGATGTGTAGGGATGAAGTGGAGGCCGCTTAAAGTGGAGTACGGAAAAATAGATTACACGTTGTGTACTCGAGAAGTACACGCCGTGTATTTTATTTTATTTATTAAATAGACCAGGGTCGCGCCTAATTGACAGAAATGACTTCTTCTATGACTCGTTCGACCGAGAGAAGCCGTACGGTCGTGGATATTTTCCAAGCCTCTGAGCCTCCGTTCGTTCTCCGATTCTATTGTCATCGATTGCGTTGGAACCGCAGTGGTGAGTCCTTCCTATTTCTAGAGCCTTGTTTTCCAATTCCTCTTCATTCTCAAGACATCATTGGTTGAATGTTTTGAACATTTTCTCGGATCTTCAACATTATAAGGAGAATAAATCTTAGTGGATCACGTATATTTATCTCATATAATCTAGGTAGGTGGTTTGTGCATTACCATTCGATGTCTTTGTGTTTTATGTGCATATTCCACCAATACCCGTGAACAGGGTATTGCATGTTTACCGTTTCTCCCTTGTGGTTATTCCTGCATTTCTTGCATGATTTTGTAAAGTTAAATTGATCATATTTGTGGATAGTTATTTTTCTTGAATGTTTTTCCCATGATTTTTCTAGTTTATGACCTTTGGGTCTTTGTTATCCTTGGTTGTTTTGCCGGTTTCCATGCCTACTGACCGTAGGATAGAGTAATGATGATAACATGCTTGTTTGTTGTAGCCTATTTAGCCATGTATCTTGGTAGGTGTACTTTGGTTAGCCAACTAGCTCTATAGGTGTACTTTGGCCTTATATCATTATTATGCACTGACTGGAACGAGGCTGTGAGAACCTAGTTCTATAGACTATAAGGGATGGACCAAGTGAGCTTCCCAGAGAGTCTTTGACATTATAGGCTACAGGGGATAGGCCGAGTGAGCTTCCCAGAGTGCCTTTGGACATTATAGGCTACAGGGGACATATCGAGTGAGATTCCCAGAGTGCCTTGGATCTTATAGACTACAGGAGGGTAGACCGAGTGAGATTCCTCAAAGAGCCTTTACTTGTTGAATTGCTTTAAAACCATTTCCAGGCTAGATAAAGTATTGACTGAGTGAGCTTCCATAGAGAGTCTGTGATAGACCTGAAAATATAGGAGGAATTGACCGAGGGATCTTCCTGAGAGAGTTTTTAGACCTTGGGGCCATGAGGGTTAGGCCGCCCGATCTTCAGAGAGTCCCTGACTACCATAGACTATAAGGGGAATTGACCCAGTGAGCTTCCCAGAGAGTCTTATAAATTCATACGACCAAACCAGAGGGGTTAGGATGAGTGCACTGCCCTGGGGGTTGTGGTACTTCTCAGTTTGGACCAGAGGGGATGGCTGCGAGTACTCCCTAGAGGGTTTCCTATTGTGGTTAGCTGTTTTCTTAATGCTACTTGTTGTTGTTCTGTGGATTGATTACTATTGTGCATCATCCTGTTTACTGCTTACTGATTATTGCCTGCTGTTACTGCTACTGTTTACTGCTTGTTTTACTATTACCTGCCATATACTCACTGACTGTTAGGCACAGATCTTCGGGTGGTTTCCTACTGGGATTTAGTCTCACACCCTATTTGGGCCATGCTTTTGGGCCCAAGAATACTTTGTTGTTGTAGGTATAGACTAGGTCATGCACCCTTCGACTTCTGGTACTTGATTTCTTGGAGAAGGAGAGCATGGGACCAAGCTTTGGCTTGCGATGATGAGGAGCTGTTTAATTTATTTTGTAATTTTCTGGTACTGTGGTGTTTTCCAGCATTGTGACTTGTTTGGCTATTTTCATAGATATGTAACATGCATCATTTTATATATAAATGTGTTCTCCAGTTTGTTGATTTATCCTTCTACTGTTTACTACTGTTGGTTTTTTACTGATTCCACTATTGCGTGTTTATTTACTTCCGATGTGTACTCTGCCAATGAGAGCATAGTTTCCCCACTATCACACCCAAGTCCCTCGCTGCTAGTCGACAGCCTCTAGCATTTTTGGAAATATGCTTCAGGCCATGTGACCAACCAGTTATGGGGCACCTCTGGGTTGCTTCCGGAACTAGGACGTTACTCTTCTATGATGATTTTCCAAACTATCTAGCAGAGGAAACCCACCCTGTAGAAGTAATATACTTGTGAAAAACACCAGTTTTTATCCTTCCTTCTCACATTCTCAATTATTTCTATGGAGAAATTGCACATTCTAGGTATGGGGGTGGATACATTCTTGGGTTCATTATGATTTTCATCATCATTCTTCTTCCTTCTCATTTTCACCTTATTTATGGTATTTTAACATTTCCATATCTTGTTGTGTTCATTAGGGTTTTCATTTTCTATCTTCTTTCTTATATTTCTCTCCTTATTTGTGGTATTTTTACTCACATTTTTATGCTCACCAAATTAATGAACAATCTTAAAATTCTTGTTTAAATTTTTTATTCCCTGTTGTTTTTACATTTGATGAAAACCTATCTCTATTATGGATTTAATATTTGTATAACTTTAACACCATGGAGTGATTTTTAGTGAATTGGTTTTATTACAATGATATAAATGGTTGTATCTATGTGAAACATTAGGTATGATTTATTCCCCTCGTGTGAGATGTTTTTGGGAAAATTGTGTCTCTAGTATCCCCACACATTTTTCACAAAATAACAAATTTTGAATATTTCTTACTTAATAGAAGGTAAATATATGTTTGGATAATACTTTTCAGATTAAAATGATATTTCCATATGTTATTTCCTTATGTGATCTGTTTTATTACTATACCGGATTGACCTATGTGTGTGTACCTTATATATGACTGTTGTATGCCCTAAAAAACCTAAAAAAATTGGGTTGTGTCTAGGGATGGCCAAAAACAACACCTCCTCAGCCTTTGACCAGGTTATAAATTTTATAATTAGTGTCGTGATTAGATCAAGCAAGTGTTAAGAGATGAATGCGAGATTTGTTACAAATGAATCTTCTAAAAAACAAAAATAATAAATGATGGAATTGAGGAAATGTGTAACATATGGGTATATATAGGTTGGGAGCTTATGGTTTTACTTTTGAAAATTCTTAAGTTACTAGTTCTTGAAATACTATTGCAAAGGATGTTGGGAAGGTTCAGTGGATAATATAATTTAAGATGAAAAATGTTAAAATAACCTAAATTTATTGGATTGAAAGTGGAAGGAATATCATGGAATGGTTTTCACACACACACATGAAGAGTTTGTGAAATTGTTGACTTCGGAATTATTTTTCCAATATTGTATCCTGAATCTCTTTGAGTTTCATTGTGATATTATTTATGAGACTCTTGTTTCCATTTTCATGAGGATTAACTGCTTGGTGTGGTTTGTACCTTGATAAAATTACTTTAATGAATTTAAAACTCCACAAATGTCAAATATTCATGATTTTTGGAATATATACATGCATCAATTTTTTGTATATGTGAATTTTCCCCGGAGTGTAAATGTTTAAGTGCGGGGATGTGATCGCATAGTGAAATTTTGTGATGGGGAGACGATGATGGAGACGGACGCCGGCGAAGCTCACCAGCATTGCTGTGATGGGAAAGAGGGGAGGGAACCCATAGGCAACTCCATGGATGAAATTTTGTTGAACCCCCAGTGGTTTTATGGGGAGGCGATGTGACGACGGATGCCAGCGACGCTCACCGGCGATCCGGTGATGTGGATATGGATGAAGTTCATTCCACAGGGCATGTCAGATCTGATGGCGGCTCGGCGCTCGAGGTAGTGCAGGCTCACGGCTCGAGGTGATAAGGCGGTGGTTTGAATTTTGAAATTTAAGTTTGAATTATGTTATGGTGTCTGGGTTTCAGCTGTATGGGTACCGGAAACCCAGAATCTGGCTTTCCATAAAATGAAAAAAAATGATTTCCGACCGATAGTGATTCACTATTCAATTCCACCCATACACCTCTATTTTAAAATTGTATTGTAATTAATACACAAAATATAATAATAAATTGAACTTATTGTTTATTAAATGAATTAATTTTTATTACTATTTAATAGGGACATTTTACTCTCTTCGGTTATTACGTTGTCGGAGGAGTTGATTTGGAGAGCTCGTGATGGAATTCAAGCAAAATGGGTGAAACTGCACGTGATCCTAGGCATGCATGAGAACATTTATATGTAGTGTTGATAATATGTGTATCCAATTAGGCTAAATTTTTTTGTCTTAATCAAAAACATGGGTTTTACATTTCACTAGAAGATCGTGGTGCCCAATTTGTCCATTTTTATGGCAAAAAATTATCCACATTGTGAATAAATATTGGGCGGGCCAGATTAGAACTATATTCTATATTTCGGCCATAACTCAGGCCTCGAAGATCAAATTGGGCTTATTGCACATCTCATGGACATATAATGAAAATAATCATGTACCCACATAATTTAATGACAATTGAATTTGTTTTTTCAGACAACCAACTGGAAAAATAATGATTAAAAAATATGCCCTGAATAGTGAACTTGTCCCAGAGGCACTTGACTTATTTTGTGGAATGTGTGATGTCTTTGTCCCTAAAATCTTTCCACTCTCTCTTTATCTCATTTTTCATGACCAAGGATAAAATTTAGTCGAATTAGAGATCTCTCGTAATCCATTTTAGATCTTTTCTCCCTTATACACTTCTAACCCTCTTACTGATCAATTTGGGGGGTGTTCCTTATTGTAATCACGAGCTCCATGCTTGTACTCTTTAAAGGAAATTCATTTCCATGTTTATTGTTAATTGTTCTTCATTTATACCTTCTACATTTTTTTTAATTTTGTCATGATGAAATAAAAATCAATGGAATAGGATTCCCCATGCTTTTATGCATGACCCGAATCTTGTGATGATTTAAATGCAATTGCCTCTTTTCTCACACCTTCCCTTTCATGAGTGTGCAAATGTATTACGTCAGTTGATAAAACATAGGAGCATTAACCTATGAATATGTATGTTCCTTTCTTATAGAATATTATATCATTGAAAAAAATCTGTTAATGTCAACACGTTGTTGATGTGATGCCTTGATTGAGTTCCGTTTTTTACTTCGATTCTTGTTTGTTGATTTTGAGAAGTCACCGATAATAAATTCCGTTTATTGAACAAATATTATGTTGTAACCTAGTATGAACTCATATACAATTACTATTTTCCATATTTATAAAATCAGGGAATCATATATTTTTACCTTTTCCTTGAGAGTAATGATAGATTGATCCTCAAGGGACACATACCCAGGTAGATTACAATTTCCCCAACCAGTTTCTCTGACATGGTAATATAGTTTCAATTTATTTTTTTAATAATAAAATCCCATGTTATATAAAACCCCATTCACCATTTTTATATTCATAATCAGAACCTCATTTTTGAATTAATGATATAAGGCCCCATCTAGAGACGACCCAGGGTTGTTGCTATCCTATAGAAATTCTAGTTAAAATAAACATCACTTTTGATGTGCTCAACAAAGCGATCATATAGTGGATTTTATAACGTCAAAGTTTCCTATAGTGGTGGTGAATTATGAGTATGTCTTCCTTGAGGATGTTTCATTCTTACCTCCCCATTTATGAAAAGACTTCAGCATTGATCTACATTCCTGGATGGAAGCTATATCTATGCCCACATATTAGATGGATCTCATAGGGCATTGTATGATAAGGGTAAAGATGAAGGACTTGCAGAGGAAGAGATATTTTAGACACCAAGTTTAACCCAAGGTATCAATAGTGTTGATTCTCCAGAAGGAAGTTGGGATCTTGAGGTTCTTTGTGGAATACTGATGCTTGAACTTAGTGACTGTGAAGAATAAGTATCCTCTACCAAGGATCGTTGACTTCTTTAATCAGTTAACAGGGTCTCAATAATTCTCAATGGTTGTACTCATGTTAGGATATCACTAGTTATGGGTATGGGATGTGGATATAAAAAAATATGACCTTCAAATTCCAATATGGTCACCATGATTACTTGGTGATGCACTTTGGCATGATGAAGGCCCTAGCAGTGCTCGTGGGACTCATGAACTGGGTCTTTCGACCATTCTCGTTCTAGTTCATTGTAGTCTTCGTTGATTGTATCCTTTTTTTACTTAGAATTTGATGAGGAGAACACGTGATACATGAGGATAGTTATGAACATACTTCAAGAGAACCATCATAACGAACGTTTATCATTGATTCTATTATGGATTCTGGTTGTCTACTTCGGGGGACACATTTTCTCAGTGGATGGAGCATTAGTGGACCAAGCCAAGGTCGAGGAAGTTCCTGCTTGGGATCCACCAAAGAGCATGATGTTGGTACAAAGTTTCCATAGTTTTTCAGGCTATTACTAGATATTCATACGTAATTTCTATAGGATATAATAACCCATAACATCTTTGACCCAAAATGGGATGTCGATTGTGGGAATGGAGAGGTTCCAATAGGATTTTTAAAAGTTGAGGTGGAGTTTGATGATCTCTCACATAATTAGATTTTTGATGGATATTTTTGAGTACGTAATGATCTTTGATGAATTAGGAACTGTTCTTGGTTATTCTATCATGTAGAGAAATTCCATGATTGCATATGGTTCACAAAAATTGAGACCACATTAGCAAATCAATATGACCCATGATCTTCAGTCAGTATTGGTATTCTTTACACTAAAGATGTGGTGAAACTACTTGATAATCAAGTGGTTTATCATCAATTCTAATCATAAGAGTCTCAAGTTCCTCTAATCTCATATTGATTATAACTTGAGAAAGAGGTGTTAGATAGAGTTCCTCATGGATTATGAATTTGAAATTGACTATATTATTGGGAAGGGGAACAAAGTTGAAAATAATCTTAGTAGGAGATCTGGTTTGTTGTTTTTGAACAAGGCATCAAAGTAGTTTTCTTTGTTGCAGTTATCCATTGTAGATGGAGACTGAGAAGCTTACCTCATGTAGAAGTTTGTTACCCCTCCTATATTGTAGAGATTAATAGAGTCACATATCAAGGATATTGAATGTGAGACCATGAATACTCATATATCTACCATAAATGACCTTGATAGATTTTCTAAAGGTGGGGACCATAATGTTTTATTCCAAGGATGCACGATGGTACTAATAAATTTGCGAGAGGATGTTCTAAGAGAGATTAAAAATTTTCTTTTAGTGGTTCATATAGGTATGGAAAATATATATTAGGACCAGTAAATTCAATTTCGGTGGTCATGTGTAATGGAATGAGTTGTAGATTTTGTTTCTTGTTTCCTTAATAGTTTGAAAGTGAAGGTTGAGCAACATGTCCGGACGGGTATAACTCAACCCCTTTACGTGCTAGAATGGATGTGGGATTGGATATCCATGGAATTTTCGATGAGAAGACTACAAAGTTCTAGGGGACACAATTCTATTTGGGTGATTATAGAAAGACACACCAATTCAACCCACATTTCATCTATTTGATAGAAGAGTTTATTATAGATATCGGGATGCCTCTAGGTATGGGAGATAATATGACTCCATATATTTCCATCGATGTTCATTTCAGATCATGGTGACTGCTTCACATACCAATTCTGGATGGGATTATAGGAGGCATTTTAGACTTAGTTATGCTTGAGTACAACTTTTCACCCCCAAAATGATTTTCAAACTGAGTATACCATATAGGTTTTGGAGGACATGATGCAAACATTCATGTTCTACGTTGTATTTAGTTGGTATGATCACCTTACACTAGTGGTGTTTTATTAAAAATAAATAAAAAATTCCACCAGCAGTAAGGAACCATTGGAGGCTTTATACATGTGACCCTTCATGTCACCACATTGAGGGACTGATCCTAGATAGTTGTAACTCATGGGACCAGTGTTGGTGTGAGAAGCATCTGGGAATGTTCAATTCATCCAGGAGTGGATGAAGACTATATATAGACTAGAAATGTTTTATTTGTGTAGAAAATATATGCCTTTGAGTCCAAGGATGGAGACCATGTGTTCCTATGGGTTTCACTTTGATGTGGGTTACCGATATTTGGTCAATGTTGCAAGCTATCTACATTATCCATTTTCCTTTCCTACATACTACATAGAGTTGGAGAGGTATATTAACGCTTAGATCTACCTTAGAATCTCGATTGGGTATGCATTTTATTCAATGTGTCACAACTGAGGAGGTTAATTCATGACCCATCTACCGTTATCGATTAGGGTGAGATAAATATTGAGGATGTAGATACCTTTTGTTGAGTACTCGGTAGAGATCAAGGATCAGAAATAAATGATACTTCATGGGAGATTTATTTCATTAGTGTGTGCTCGGTGGGAGTAAGGGAATCTCTTTGATACCCCTTCAGATCCGACAGCTCAGATTCATGCTTAGTACCCATATCCCATTGTGTAGCCCTTGTTTTGGATTTTCTGGGATGTAAAGCCCCAAAGTGGGGAGAATTTAATGAATTATATTTTCCATGAATTGTTTTTATATACTGTATTGATTATTTTAGGCAACTAGAATAGGAGGAAATGTGATTTTCAGGCTCGATGTTCCGATAATAAATGTTTTAAATATATTATTTATATTAAATAGAACATGCAAACATTTTTCATAAAAATGATAATAACTTCTACATGGGGGACAAGAACCAAAATTTGAGTGCACTGTTGAGTTCAGAAAATAGGTTTTACCCTACGTGTGACATAACTATTATCAGAGTAGGTTGTTTGTATAAAATTCATTACAGGCCCAAAAATTAATAAAATGAATAAAATAATTAAATAAATTATTTTCTTTCAATTTCACTGACACCTTGATTGATGTGTAATTTAATATACTGTTATTTTAGATTTCTAGTATTACTCGCATATCCCTAGAACTATTGGAGAGTTGTTGGAAAGCTCTTTGAATGAATTATCTCGAACAAAAAATGAATGAATTTTGGATTGACATCGAAACATAATGGATTAAAAGGATCTATCCAATGATCAGGATGCATCCTCATTTTTCATTAGCAGTAGATCAGAATCATGGTAGGGTAGTTTTTTAATTTGGTTTTTTATAGTTATTAATTTCTATATGAAGGATAATCAATCAATGAAAAGATTATTTTTTCGATTTGTCTTTCTGCGGGATGGGTTAGATTAATATAGTTTTGGTTATTTTTTCATGATTTAAATTTTTGATTCTTTGATTTTAATTATAATGGAAATGAACTGAGATCTACACGAACATCAATAAAAGGTCTTTTCCTCTCTATTTTTCTTGTACTCTCTCCCCTGTATTATTCATCAATCATGTTGTTATTTGTTTGGCCTGTGGTTCTATGTATTAGAATAAAATTTATCATTGTGCGCTGAATGGATTTGATTATCAAAACTTTTCTTTCTTAAATGGAAAGGCTCAGATAACATGACTCCTTGATTTCTTGGGTGAGGAATGGCCAGATCCATGGCCACAGTGTCTGAAAGGATGAAAAGATTACAGATCTGTAATTTTGGGATACCCTACACTACACAATGTGTAACTCAAAGCCACAGACTATGTGGTCCCTCATTTGTTGTAGCTAGGGTTTCATGGAAAGATAAGTATCACCAAACTTATTAACCCTATCACATGGTGTGTGTTATCTAACTAGGGAATCAATGTGTGCTTAAGTGGGTTCACATACATAGGTTGAGGTACAGATGCTGGAGAAAACTATATACTCCCTTACACATACATGGCCTAGAACAGAGTTCATGGGATAACCCATGTACTAGTACATTGGGAAAGTTATATAAATAGAGCTACGTACTGGCATATAGATATAGTATACAAGCATCCTACAAGCATTGAACATCTACATGGACACATACATAGCTTGAGACACTACATGCATACATGGGAAGGACCCAGGGTCATGGGACACATTGTGTAACTATAATACACACCTTATACACTATAAATGTTGGCTTGGATCTCTTTTCCTCTATATCATGGACATTTTTCATTTGGTTTTGATTCCAATAACCTTTTCTATGAGGTGTAGAATGTAATTGTATCTTACAACAAGGATAAGGATCCCTTCAGTCGGACTTCGTTAATAGATTCTTTGGAATCCCTCCATGAGGCCAGGAGTGAGATCCAATATTCATCTTCCTAACCTATATGGATTTCATGGGATCTTTGTGACTAAGACTATGCGGCCATGGATCCTCCATGTAGTTGGTTAATCCGGATTGTGTTTTTGGTATCGCCTCATGGACTTGTGAGTGATCATCATATTTTTATTGTATCTCTACGAACATTAGTTTATACTTCTAATGGGGAGAACCGATGAGCAGAACCACTTGGATAGATGTCATCGGTGCAATCAGACTCTTGGGTTTGTTCTCTCAAACAAGTGCATTGTGCAATCTTCTATCGAGAACCCTAGATAAGAATACTAAGGTTGTGACATACCTTAAGAATGTGTATATATGGATATTCGTGTGATGTTGTTAATATTTTGATGACTTATTATATACCCCCTTTACTGATTTTATATGAAATGTGCAAAATTTGTGTGAAATATTAATGTTTTAATACTAAGTATAATTTTTTAGCATTTTTAGAAGTAGTCCAATTGATTCAGTTTACTATTTTTTTATAAATCTCACCCTACTAGTTCAAATTGTGTGGTTCTTGTTTTTTAGGATTCTTAATTCAATTTAAAACATTTAATTATAAGGGATCATGGGCCAATTCTTCCATTTGAAGGATCACATGGACCACAGAAGATGACCCAAAGAATTTGTTAAGAAACTGGACCAGCCATGATGATTAAGATACAAGTCTAACTCCCAAAGCCCATATTTTTTGAAACTCCACCATGTGTTCTTGACTATCCGAGATAATCATGGGTAAAAATTTCAGGGCCCAACTCTAAGAAAAAGAGTCCCAACTTATGCATTTATGTCCATCCCACCATTCTAGATGATAAATAAAACCAGTACAATATTCATGACATATCTCTTGATGTAGGCCTCCAATCAAGATAAGTTTTTGTATTGTGAAATAGTATATATTGGTGGCCGACTTTTTTGAAGAAAAAATTATTCTTTGAAGGCATATTCCCATTCAAAAACTCTTTCACATTTTAGACTTCAAAAATACTGGATTGAAATGGATAGATTAAAATTGTTTAATCAACCGGCCATAACTTTGGCTCCTTAAGTCCAAATGACTCCATATTTTTAGAGAGGTCATAAAAATTATTATATTAAACATTTAAGAAGGAGATATCTCTAGATTAGGTAGTCTGGATATATAAATCTTCGATCCATTTGGAGGGACAGATTGGGAATGCAAACAGTCCACTTCCTTGGGCTATAAATACATCCCCCTCCTCTCCTTGCAAGGGGTTGGAATTTCAGAAGATAGGATATCATATTGTCATGAGAAAAGCCATTACAAAGGCATGGTAGGACCTTACATACTCATGTTTTTACTTGATATACCCTTCCTCCTCTATTTGTTTCCTATCACTTTTGTGTTGTTCTTCATTTGAAATATTGTAAGTCCTTTCTTTTGTAATTCTGTTTTAATGAAAGTTTCTTCTTAAATATATCTTATTCTCATCAAACTTCTATAGATTAATATTAATGTTCTTAAAATAGTTTAAATACACTTTAATCCCATTACCTTATTTTTATTTCCAATTCAATCTAAAGTTTATTTTTAATTCTCATCATCGTTTGTGTGTGTGTGTTCAACGCACAAATCTTTTCTTATCCCTTTATTTATATTATCTTCTTAATTTATCATCATAATAATTATAACCTGATTAGAAATAATTTTAATGGCTGAGTAAATCTTTAATTGGGGTGAGTTATAATTTAGTTATGTTAAGTTATTGAGTGCTTTTTCTCAATGAATATTCATTAAATTAACATTGTGTATGTTGGACTTAACATGTCATGGATTAATGACTTGTTTTCATTAAAATATTGATTCAATGGATTATTGGAACCATAAATACACTACCACACTTAAATAATGATTTATATTAGAATCCTAGTTATGTTAAGGATTGGATTAAAGCCTTAACACTTAATAATTCCAATCAACGTCAACTTGTGACATGGGTGTTAATTCAATGCAATATAAATCAAAGATCAAGGATATCACAAGCTTAACTACATAATGATGAACTCATCCCAATATTTATCAAATTATTAAATCAATATTAATCAATCAATCAGTTCAATTAATCTCTACAAACAAACCCCACCAATAAAAATAAAATAAATGAAAAACAAATGACTATTACAAAGTATCATCGTCGAAGATTTGACCTGAGTGCTGATGTACACATTAGCAGCGCACTGAAACTTTGACTGGTCGATAGGCGATAATAGGTCATGCGTTACAAATGGTACCACTTCCAGGGATGGTTCTTTAATTATTCATTAGTTTCTGGTTATTTTAAAAAATGAAAAAAAAACAAAATTAAAAAAAAAATTAAAAAAACACAAGGAAAAAGCCATCTTCTCATAAAAATCTTATACTGAAAAGATACAAATAAAAATCCATCTTCCTATTTCTTCCAAGATCTATCTGAATTTCCCATAGCCTTCCAAACAATCTCTTGGATTTTTTTGACCCTGAAATTGAGCGAACACTTCACCAACATAGGAGGAACATAAGAGATAATCAAATAATTCAAGAATCAGTCCTTGTCCAACCAATTCAAGTAGATATGGCCAATCCTAGGGAAAAAACACTTAAAGAACATGCTGCCCCTGATATGAATTAGAAACCTCTTGGTAATTAACATAAAAACAAAGATACTGATTTCGAACTCAAATCGGGTTTGATTCATCTGCTCCCTCATTTCCACGAGCTAGCCGGTGAGGATCCACATCTCCACCTTAAAGAGTTCCAAGTGTCCTGCTCTACCATGAATCGTCAAGGGATTTTTGAGGAAAAAATAAAACTTCTAGCTTTCCCTTTCTCCCTAGATGTCACTGCTATTTCATGGATTTACTACATCCCTCCTGGTTCCATAACCACAAGTAATGACATGAAGCGACTCTTCTTAGAGAAAATCCTTCCAACTTCTCGTACTGCTTCTATCCGAAAGAAAATATATGGTATCCAACAGTTCCCAAGTGAATCGCTCCATGAATACTAGGAGTGGTTCAAAAAGATTGTTGCAACCTATCCACACCATGAAATCCCTGACCAAATATTGATCCAATACTACTATGAGGGGTTATTGGCTATGGAGATAACTCTCATAGATGACGCAAGTGGCGGTGCTCTTGTTGATAAAAATCTGGTAGTTGCAAGAGATCTCATAAGTAACATGGCTGCAAACACACAAAACATCCATACTCCAGCACATGCTCAATCCAAACAAGCCACAGATAATAAATCAATTGAGCCAAACAAGATGTCCGAGTGGATGAGTGAAATTACAGGACTTGTGCGACAACTAGCTGTGGCTAATAATTCCCCAACCTCATCTTCTTCGCAATCAATGTTTCCTGGACCTATCAAAAACTATGGAATCTGCAACTCTTCATCTCATCCAACAGAAACATGTCCACAACTTCAAGAGTATCAACTTGATTCATCTGGACCAATGGGGCTCAATGCACCATATACTCAGCGGAACACCAACCCTCAACTATCAGGTTAGTTTGTTAGAAATGTGAACCAACCTCACTCTGAGCCTTTCACTTCTTACTATAACCAAGGACTGAGGTATGGTAATCCCATCTCTCATCCCCCTCAATTCCCTCCTCAAAACCCATTCCAGTATCAATATGGTCAAGGTGTTGGTAACTTCCAACAACCTTGTCCTTTTATTCCTCAACCTCAAAGGAACAATCCTCCTCCTGGATTCCACTATCCCAGCGAGTCTTCCCAATTCCCAAACCAATACATTTTCTTTCCCAAGAACCAATATCAAGGTAATCCCAATCCGGGATAGTCCTCTTCTTCCATGCAACCATGGTAATGTGTCGTTGATGATCTTTCCTCTTTCACCCATTCCAACCTAAAAAACATTGAAACCCAAATTGGTTAACTATCATCCCACCTTAGTCAACAGCAACCATCCAATTCTTCCCAACTTCTAGCTCAACCATTACCCAACACCAAGGGTAATGTAAGTGAAATTTCACTTAGATCGGGAAAGAAAATTTCTATGCATCAAGAAAAGTCCTGCAAACCTCCTTTGAATGTTGACCATGAAAATGAAAAGAAAATGAAACTTGAAAAAGAACATGAATCCATTCCCTCATCTCCTTCAATTCCACTTAAGAACCGAATACCTTTTCCTCAAGCCGTTTCTAAGCCAAATAAGTCCTTTGAACCTGATCCCGAAATGATCGACATGTTTATACGTGCTAAAGTCAACATTCATCTCTTAGATGCCATAAAACAAATTCCTAAGTATGCCTTGTTTCTCAAGGAATTGTGCTCCCACAAGAGGAAACTTAGAACTTTCAAAAATGTTTCCACCAAGATGTCTATTCCCATAAAGTGAAAAGATCCAGGGACCTTTACAGTCCCATGCAAAATTGGAAGTTCCAACTTTGATGATGAACTCATAGACCTAGGAGCCTCAATTAATGTCATGCCCAAATACATCTTCTCCAAAATTATTCTAGGTCCTTTACATTCAACATGTGTTTTCATTTAGTTAGCCAATCGAAGCACAACCAGTCCTGTGGGAATAATTGAGGATGTCATTGTCCGAGTCAATGATCTTATCTTCCATTCTGATTTCTATGTCCTTGACATGGAAGGTGAGACAAACTCTTCTCGATCTCCCCTAATTCTAGAAAGACCATTCCTCATGACTATGACAACCAAGATTGATGTCCATTCAGGCATCTTATCCATGGAATTCGGTGACCAACTGGTCAAGTTCAACATTTTCCAAGCCATGCGATACACATCTGAGGATCACTCTACATTCTCAATCCATGCTTCTAAGGTCACTTCTAAAAGTCAATCGAAACCTAATCCACCATGTTCGTAATGTTCTAATGACAAAGGATCTTGTGAAATCTTCATCATGATTAACCATGTCATAAATGGTGAAGTTGATGTTGACCTCTCATTCATAGACACCACCAATCTAGAGGAACTTGAAAACTCTCTTGAATCCCACATCAACTATGATATCTACTGCTCCACCTTGGAAAGTATTAAGGAGAATGAATCTGAAGCAACTGAAGTCTCTTCCTCCATTCCTGAGTTTTCTATCCCACAAATAAAAGATCAGACTGATCTGAAACCACTTACTAAACACCTGAAATTTGTATTCCTTTTCCATGATTACTCTTATCCTGTCATTATCTCTTCTTCACTTACCGAAACCGAGGAGTCAAAACTTGTTCAAGTGTTAGAGAAAAAAAATGCATTATGGTGGACCCTAGATGACATACCAAGAATAAACCCTGATTTTTGCATGCATCACATCCATCTTGAGGAATCATCCAAACCAATTAGACAACCACTAAGAAGACTCAATCCACTCATCCTTGAGTTAGTCAGGGAAAAGATTACCAAGCTTCTTCAAGCTGGTATTATCTACCAAATTTCTGATATTGAATGGGTTAGTCCAATTAAATTTGTACCTAAGAAGGGTGGGATAACTATTGTCATAGATGAACTTGGATAGGTAGTCACAACTCGAGTGAAAAACAAATGGCGTGTGTGAATCGACTATAGGATATTGAATGTTGTAACAAGAAAAGTCCACAACCCTCTTCCATTCCTTGATCAAATGCTGGACCAATTACCTAGAAAGTCACAATATTTCTTTCTTGATGGATACACCGGACACTTCCATAATTCAATCGCACCTCAGGACCAAGAAGAGTCTACTATCACATGCCCCTTTCAAACATATTCATATAGAAGAATTCCTTTTTGCCTTTGTAATGCTCCTGCAACATTCTAGAGGTGTATGGTGAGTATATTTTCCGAATTCATTGGACACTGCATAGAAGTCTTCATGGATGACTTCACCATTTATCTGGATTCATTTGAATCATGTTTCAATTCACTATCTCTAGTCCTCCAAAAGTGTGTCAAGTGAAACCTTGTGTTAAATTTTGAAAAATGTCACTTCATGGTTGCAAATGGGATTGTTCTAGGGAACAAAGTTTCAAACGATGGTATTGAAGTTGATCCTACAAAATTGAAGTGATCCAATCACTTCCTCAACCCAAATCTGTTCGAGACATCTGTTCATTTATTGGTCATGCCGGTTTCTAACAGAGATTCATCCATAACATCATAAAAATTTCACTCCCACTCACTCGGTTGCTCCAAAATGATGTCACTTTCCATTTTGATGAGGTTTTAAAGAGAGCCTTCATTGAATTCAAAACTTCTCTTACATATTCCCCGATAATCCAACCCCCATATTGGTCCTTACCCTTTGAGTTGATGTGTGATGCTTCTGATAGAGATGTCGGGGCTGTTCTTGGTCAAAGAATAGAAAAAAATCTTCATTTCATCTATTATTCCTCAAAAACATTGGATAAAACTCAATCTCACTACACTGTCACTAAAAATGAACATTTAGCATTTGTTTTTGCCTTAGATAAATTCCGGCACTGTCTCTTAGGTGCCGAAATCATCATCTTCACAGACTATTCTGCTATAAAGATATTTCTCAAGAAAAGTGATTCTAAACCGAGGCTAATAAGATGAATCCTAATGATCATAGAGTTTGACCTTGAAATAAAAGATAGATCAGGAAAATAAAACCCTATGGCTGATCACTTGATTAGAATTTCTAATTCTTCTCACTCTGAAATCGTCAATCCTGAATTCCCCACTGAGCACCTTTCATCTCTCACTCAAAAAATACCAGGGTATACCCCAATTGTAAATTACATGGTATCTAGTGATTTTCCTGAAAAGTTTTCAAAAGAAAAGAAAATGAAGTTGAAAAGTGATTCAAAACACAATTTTTGGGAAGAAAATAAACTTTGGAAAACAGGGGTAGACATGGTAATTACGAGATGTGTTGATAAAGATGAACATTCTTCTATCGTAGAATTATGTCACTCAATGCCTAGTGGTGGACAATTTGGACCACAAAGGACCTCCCGAAAGTTCCCAGACTCTGTATTCTTATATCCTTCACTCTTCAAGGACTCACATGAGTTCTGACAATCATGTCCGACTTGCAAAAAGTTTGGAACAATTTCCAAGAGAAATGAAATGCCCCAAAATACATTAATTTTCTATGAGATCTTCTATATTTGGGGTATAGATTTCATGGGACCATTTCCCTCTTCTAATGGATTTTCATACATTATTATTACGGTTGATTATGTTTCTAGGTGGTTCGAGGCCAAACCCACTAGAAAAGATGATTCACATACAGTTAGTGGGTTTCTAAAGACACACATCTTCCACAGATTTGGCATGCCTCGTGCCTTGATCAGTGACTTAAGAACCCATTTTTGTAATAAAACCATGGAATATCTGTTGAAAAATAATGGGGTTGTACAAAAAACTTCCACTGTATATCACCGCCCAAAAAATGGTATGGATGAACTTTCTAATAGAGAAGTGAAAATAGTTCTTGAGAGAATTGTAAAACCCACCAGATAAGACTGGCCTAAAAGACTTGGTGAAGCACTTTGGGCTTATCGAACTGCCTATAAAACGCCCATTGGGATTTCTCCTTTTAGGCTAGTTTTTGGTAAATCATATCATTTGCCGGTTGAAATACAACATAAATCATTTTGGGTAGTGAAAACTTGTTATTTTGATCTTGAAAAATCCGGTGAAGAAATATTGATGCATTTGGCTAAACTGGAGAAGCTTCGACTTGATTATTATGAGAATTTTAATCTCTAGAAAGAAAAATAAAAGTCACTTCATGATAAACACAACCAGAGAAAGGTATTTCATGAAGGTGAAAAGGTAATTCTCTTAAATTCTAGATTTTCGCTTAACCCATGTAAGCTTAATTCTCGTTGGGAAGGTCCTTTTGTTATTACTAATGTTTACCCATTTAGTGCAGTGCAAGTCCAAGACCCATATTCCAAAAGGACATTCACGGTTAATGGACATCGGTTAAAGCATCACCATGAGAGGATGCACAATCCTAGATCAACATCGACTTCCACTGGATCCCCAACTTCTCCAGTCAACCTACCACTAATTAGAGATGGAAACCTGCCAAATCCAAACTAGGGGGCACCTCTTTCCCTTTAACTCTCTCTCTATCTCTTCCTATCTCTACCTCTTTCTTCTTATTCTTCTCTCTTTCATTTTTTTTACCACTTTATTTTTCAAACACTTTCTTTTTCTCTTTCACTTTTGTGTGGGTGTGTATTTTAAATAACACAAAAAAATGTAAAAAAAACAAAAGAGTCATACTTACTCACCATCAATTTTCAAATTTTGTCTTACCATTTTGGGGAGTCCAAAGACATGGATTCATCGTAAAAAGTTTTTGTTTTCATCAAATATTTGGATAAATAATTTTTTGTCACGAATAATACATTTTAAATGCTCAATTTTTTATTGGGAAAATGATCTTCCCAAACCGCAAGGAACAACATTTGCTTTCATGCCAAGGCCACCAATGGCCATCTTTTCAAAATGTGTGTTTTCACACCCATTTGTGAGTCTTGAGTTTGTGGACCTTCGAGATGAATTTTATACTTTAGTTTGTATTAATATGATAAAGGATTTTTCTGAAGCACATGAGAATCACAATAGCCAAATAGCCTCTCATTTCCCTTACATTAATCATCCTTTTGAAATCCCCTTTGAGCCTATGAAAACATTTCCTTTGATAGCCACATTACAATCCCAATACCTTTTCCCACCCAATATCAACATTGATTTTCATTGCATAATTTTTTGAAATTTAAGTGTGGGGGGAATGGATTTAGTTGTTTGGGTAACCTATTATTGATTTTCAAAGAGTTATCATCTAATTGAGGGAAAGAATCCATTTATATGTGGGGAGAGGTTTTCATTTAGTGTGTTTTGGGGAATGTAATGTACCTCCATTTATGTAATTTTGTAAGTGTTATTGATAAGTGTTCAAAAAAACTGATGAAAAAAGTATCCAATTTTTTTTTTAAAATGTGTTGTGTCTTGCGTAGGTCAAAAATAACTATTTCTCAACCTTTTATCTTGTTGTAACTATAAAAATTAGTGTCATGAGGAGATTATACATGGGTTGGGATATGAGTGTGAGATCTGTTTCAAGGTCAACTTTAGAAAAAAACAAAGAATGAAAAAGGAAAATAAAAAAAAGATCACTTGCATTATATTCTTATTGGGAGAAGTTTTGTCTTTTTTAAATATTCCATCTTCTCATTACCTACATATTTTCTTCCTATATTTTGTATTTCTTCAAACAATCATTCCCTTGTAAATATTTTTTTTCATTTCCTTCCATGTTTTATTTCAAAAAAATGTGCATTGCTTTTTCTATGTGGTGTTTTAACCATATTCTTCTCTCTCTTGGACATTATATTCCTACCATCACATAGCCACATAAAAACCCCTTAAAAATAACTCTTGATTCTTGTGCACTCTAGAGAGGTATTGGAAGCTAAGAGCTCATTCAAACTCTAATATTTTCACTTTTTCTTGGTGAAAGAGTGAACCTCCACAAATGAATTTCATCATCTTGACAGGTGTGAGTTTAGAGCGTCCACATTTTCCATTTCTAAATTTTATCATGAAAAAATTAATTAGTTTTGGAACATTATTTCTATGAAAACTTGTGGTGGAATTCAAAATGTATGAGTGAAATAGTCTAAACCTCCCCTTATTGGAGAAAATAAAATTTTTATATCTGTTGGTGAATGAAAATGAATTTTTTATGTTTTTATATTTGTTGCACATGAGGACATGCACAAGACTAATTGTGGGGGATTTGATGTTATTAATATTTTTATGAATTATTATATACCCCCTTTACTGATTTTATATGAAATGTGCATAATTTGTGTGAAATATTAATGTTTTAATACTAAGTATAATTTTTGAGCATTTCTAGAAGTAGTCCAATTGAGTCAGTTTACTATTTTATTTATACCTCTCACCCTACTGACTCAAATTATGTATTTATTGTTTTTTAGGATTTCTAATTCAATATATAACATTTCATTAGAAGGGATCATGGGCCAATTCTTCCATTTGAAGGACCACATGGACCACACAAGATGACCCAAAGAATTTGTGAAGAAAACGGACCAGCCATTATGATTGAGTTAATGGACTCACTCCCAAAGCCCATATTTTTTGAAACTCCACCTTTTTTTAGTGATTATTCAAAAGAATCATTGGTAAAAATTTCAGGGCACAACTCTAATAACAAGGGTCCCAACTTATGCATTATAGTCCATCCCACTATTCTGGACGATAAATAAAACCTGTATAGTATTCATGACATATCTCCTGATGTAGGAATACAATCAAGATGAGATTTTGTAGTGTCAAAGAGGATATATTTTTTGTATAATTTGTTGAGTAAATATTTCGGCTTTGAAGGAATCTCCCTACTCCAAAATCCGTTCACATTTTGGACTTTATAAATACTGAATTGAAATGGACAGATTAAAATTATTTACTCACCCGGCCATAAGTTTGGATCCTTAAGTCCAAATGACTCCATATTTTTATAGAGGTCTGAAAACGGTATTATATTCATCTTCTAGAAATAAATATCACGAGATTCAGCTGTATGGATGTCCAAATCGTCGAGCCAAGTGGAGGGACAGATTGCGAATCCAAACAGTCTACTTCCTTGGGCTATAAATACATCCCCCTCCTCTCCTTGAAAGGGGTTGGTATTTCAGAATAGGGAAGATCATATTGGCACAACCAAAGGCTTGGAAAAGTCTTTGGAGGACCTTCCATAATCATGTTTTTACATGAGATACCCTTCCTCTTCTGTTTGTTTCCTTTCACTTTTGTGTTGTTCTTCATTTGAAATCTTGTAAGTCCTTTCTTCTGTAGTTCTGTTTTAATGAAACTTTATTCTTCAATATATCTTATTCTCATCCAACTTCTGTATATTAATATTAATGTTATTAAAATTTTTTAAATATAGTTTAATCCCCTTCCCTTATTTTTATTTCCAATTCAATCTAAAGTTTTTTTTAATTCTCATCATCGTTTGTGTGTGTGTGTTCGACGCACAAATCTTTTCTTATACCTTTATTTATATTATCTTCTTAATTTATCAACATAATCACTATAACGAGATTATTAATCATTTTAATGAATTATTAAATCTTTATTTGGGGTGAGTTATAATTTATGTAGGTTAAGTGATTGAGAGATTTTTCTCGACGAATATTCTTTAAATTAACATTGTGTATGTTGGACTTAAAATGTCATGGATTAATGACTTGTTTTGTTTAACATATGGATTACATGGATTGTTGGAACCATAAATACACTACCACAATAAATTACTGATTGATATTATAATCCTAGTTATTTTAAGGCTTGGATTAAAGCCTTAATACTTCGGAATTCCAATCAACGTCAACTTGTGACATGGGTGTTAATTCAATGCAATATAAAGTAAAGCTCAAGGATATCACAAGCTTAACTACCTAATGATGAACTCATCACAATATTTATCAAATTATTAAATCAATATTAATAAATCAATCATTTAAATTACTCTCTACAAACAAACCCCCCAATCAAAATATAATCAACCAAAAACAAACGACTATTACAATGTATCATCGCCGAGGATTAGACCCGAGTGATACTATACACATTAGCAGAGCAACAGAACATTGACCGGTCGATATGAGACAATCATCTATGTGTTTCATCTTTTTGTATGTAATATAGAAATATACCAATGTTTAGATGACTGTATTTTCTATTATTTTATGCTTTTTGATATTAAGGTTTCCTATTAGGTATTGCCATGATCACCCATGCATGGGTTTGGTCCGCACATGTCGTGTCTTGTAAGTATGACTGACATTTTGATTGTTTTAATGACGGTCAAAGACCATATAGTTCTTAGTGTGACAAGACAGACAGAGGTGTGTTCTTATAGTATTCTGACAGCAGTCCCAGTTTCACATTCAGGTTTGAATTGTTTTCATACACTTAGTACTGGATTTATATGTGGAACAGTTTAATATAAATTACTACCTTTCGACTCTAGTTCTGGGATATATATGTATGAATGCATCATTGTTCAGTTATTTTTACATTTCATCATTTGATAGTCTCATATAAATATGTGTGTGTGTGTGTGTGCGGGTACTTAGGGTAAGGCCTCCCATGCGAGTGATATTCCTACTCGGTGTTAGTTTAAAACCTCTGGCGTATTAGAGGTGGGCTTGGGGAGATGTAGCATGGACCCCAACTAGGACAGTCCATGACATAAAATCTTAATATATTATAGATACTTCCCTTAAAATAAACAAAAAGGTATTAGATAACTTTTTTACATACAACCATGAGTCTAAATTAGCATGTGATATAATATACCTTTATTACCAAGCAACTAGATTGAATGGTATGGATAGTATTAACTACACTATGAAATATATGTATAATGTAATAAATATATTGATAATAGCTCAATAATATTATATTAATTTTATGATTAAAATAACCATTTACAAGACTATATTTTCATAGAAAATATTGACATTTTTTTGACGGTTTTTACTAGTCAAGAAATGAATGTAAATTTTTTTAAACTTAAAAATGTATTTTTTAAAATGGATTCCCATTGTGTTTTTTCAATTTATATTAAAATAAATTTATTTAAATTAATGAAACTGAATATGATAAAATAGATTCAATATTTATAATAATCACATCTATTATTGTTAATGATTCAATGTTTATTCTTTTCTAAAATAAATATAAAAACTATAAATATTTATTACCATGGGGTTAAACTAAGATATAAGGGTCTAATTTCCATGTAAACATGTCGTATTATTATTTAATTAAGATATTTTGACCCCATATTATATATACCCTAAACATTTAAAAATATTATTACATGATTTTAAGAAAAATTAGCTTTAAAATTATAAGCCATGGATCGTAAAGTCTACTGTATTTGGATGATCTTGTACATAACACAGAAAACCTGGGAAAAAATAAAAAATGTTTATTTTAATCATCTATAAATTTATCCTAAAATTAATTTATATCCTACATATGAAAATGATAACCAGGGGAATACATGAACAAAATGGATGAGCTTAAAAGACCAGTAAGGGTATAAACATAGGAATAAATCAATTAAAATGGGTTAGAAGGTCTAAGATGATGACAAAAAATGGAATAGAATGTAAACATAAAGCAACATAATATGATGAGAATGGGTAAATTTAATAAAGACATCATATGAATTTAAAAACAGAACATAAAATGACATAATAATTAGTCATGGATAACATCCAACACAATTGCACATGGCTGACAAATTCCCATAAAAGGAATCAGGTTCACTCCATATCCAAAAATGATGTCTCATGAGACTAGAAATTACCCAACGTATTGGAGAACTATCTACACACACCCATCATAATAATTTCATTAATATGTGTTCCACATGAAAAGGCATATATATTTAATCAAACATAAACATAAGGGTTACCCATGGAATGAAATGGGTATAATAACCATGTCATGAAGAAAAAATTGGGTGTATCATAAATATGCCCATGAAAGAATGTATTAAATTCATAAATTCACATTCATTAAGGAAACTGGTCTAGAAACATGATAATTGATTTAAAACATAAGTGAAATTATATAAAAATAATGTTTAGGATACTTCAGAAATGAGCCACTTTAGTGTGGTTTAATGGAAACTTTTAATGATTATTTTAAATCGGACAAAGAATAATTGTTTGTATACAACATGAAATGAAACAATATTGTTTTTCAATATAAAATGATTTATTTATTGAAAATAATGGTGGATTAAAATATATCATGGAGTGTACTTGAAAGCGGGTGAGAAATCACGAAGATCTCTTTATTTAGGATTTCTTATCGAGGAGAATTTAGAAGGGGACCTTATTAAAATATGTATTGCACCATCGATGGAGAATGTAAAGAAGTGGATACATGATTTTGGAACAAATAAATTGATTTTACAATAATATTATAATAATAATTAAGAGTTTCATTGGTTTAAATAGAGAGAAATAATTACATAAAGGGAAAATGAGGGTTCGGGGGAAATACATTACCTTATATCGGAATGTGTTTTGCACATGATCATAATGTCATGGATAAAGAAATTAAATTAATAAATTAATTACATAAGATAAATTTCAACAAATATTTTATTTATTTAAATATTATTATGTTCATTTATGACTTTTTAATGAGTTATAGGAATCATGTTTATCATTTGAGGGATTATATCTTTGGTTTCATGATTGGTTCAATTGTATAAAAGTATGAAAGACAATGTAAAATGGGAATAGATATCCATAATTTAATTTAATTTTTATTAAGGAAAATAAATAATAGTATATGGTTATATAAGTCATTTGGTTATTTTTAGTGAGTTGTAATGATTTTACAAGACCTTAGTGATAATCGTTTAGATTTTTTTGTTGTTCTTTTATCACCACCAACTAGTTTTGTTTCATTATTCATTATCGTGTATAAATTTTTTTAGAGCATATAATGGTTATAAAATAAAATTAGAAAATTTAGGAACCATTATAATATTTTTATTTCCATCATTTATGGTGTTAAATTAAAATGTAATCTTTTCAAACATCAAAGGTGACAAATCAACATCTCACAAAGAGTATTTTCATTTTTAGAATATAATGAAGTGAAGAGACATTATGGTGGATTTAAAATTAACATAATAAAATTAAAGTATGAAAAATTTATTTTATTTATCAATAATTTTTGGATAGATGAGGTGAGGAGAGTATAATAAAATAAATTAAAGCGAAAAAAAACAAAGAAAGTGAAAGAGGATTTTACCTATAAAATTATTCACCAAAAGATCCTTCTTAGGGAATTTAGTTTTGGTATTTTTTTGAGACCATAACCATATGGATTTGGTGAAGAGACTAGGGAAGAATATTGGGAATAAATTCTACATTCTTCAAGGCATAAGAGGTGTGAGTATAATAGGTGGAGAGAGGTGGTATTTATAGAGGATAAGTGGGGTGTTTTCTCATTATTTTATTCATTTGTTTATTATTTTGGCTCAAGACTAGGAATAGTATGGATTCACATAACTATTTATAGTAAATAGTATATGGTGGTTTTAACCAATGGTTCTTAGATCATTCAAACATCATCCATGACGAAATAATTCTTGCATTTATTTTATACAAAAAATTATCGTATTTCACTATTCACCAAAGAATCAACTATTTTAGAAAAATACCAGATGTTAATCCTAACCATATTTTTATGTGCAGAATTAAAAAATGAGCACCATTTTATGAAAATAATAATAAAAAATTGGTAAATTTATTTTTTAATTTAAATCATCATATACTTGGAAAATGTGGATTTTAAAATTATAACAGATTTCATAACAATTTGAGAAATTAATTAAGATCACATAAAATTATTGTGAAATCATAATAAACTAAAATACTAATTTTTTAATCTATTTTATGATAATAAATTTTTATTTAAATCATTATATTGATTATAATATTTAAAATAAAAATTTCTGTTTTATAAAAAATCCAACACTTAATCTATCATTTCTAAAACATGTATTTACATATATAACGATATAAATATATCATATTTTAATTTATAAGATACCTAATTTTTTTTATACTTTAATAGGTGAGGTTACTATTCTATGTGCTAGATTACTATTCCTAATGTTCATACTACTATTTTAAATGACATATTACTATTCTATTTGTATAGGTTTCATTACTAATAGAAATACCACTCATTCAATTCCTTCTTCATTTAAAAATCTTGTATTGTGTTCTCTATTATATTTTTATGTGATTTATACTGTATTGAATAATTAATAAAAGAGTGTAAGAATTAATAAAATAATGGGTTTTTACACATATTATCTTAACATTTAATCATTTTCCATTTGGTTCCACTTTCACCAAAAAATGAATTTATTTAATTTAAATCATTTTTGTAATTCCATGTGTATCATCTTCCTCACTTATAAAAGAAATCCTCATCTATTCTATTATTCAAAAAAAATTATCCTTATAACTAATCCAAGGCCAAAAATTAATTCCTTTTATCATATTTCCCTTCTTCCTAGATCAATATTTATTTTATTAAGTCCAATATTTCAATTCATAAAGTGTAATCCAAAGGAGGTCTCTCAAAGAAGAGGTATTAATATAAACTAAGATTTATCAATTATATTTCTTATTCCATATTATCTAAACCTAATATATCCTTGAAAAAATGATGAATCAAGTAAACTAAATATAAATATATTTTATAATGATTATGGATCAACCATTTTCCACATTTTTCAGTGAAATGGTAAAGTATGATAATGCTTGTGTGTGTATGAAGAATATCACCTCCACATAGAAACATGATTAGTTTTCTATAAAAAATCTCATGGATGATTATGATTATGAATAAAATTATTATATATGATATTTATTGTATATTTATTATTTGGAACTAACATAATATTATTTATATTTATGTTCTTTTTATTAGAAAATTAAAACAACATTCATGTGTACATAGGGACTGTGATCTCCAAGGACAGTATAATTAATTTCTCTATATAAAAATTTTATGTATGGTTATAAATAATTATGTAATGAATACATATGATATAAATTATATTATTAACATTTCTTAGATTATTTCTCCACAATATCATCTAAATGAACTAAACTACTAAACTGAAACATTTATGAAAAATGAAACGGTTAACACCAAAAAATAACAATTTTATTAAAGAAATTTTTTTAAATGTCAGATAAAATATTATAAGTGTTTTATAAATTTTATTATAATTATTTATAAGGTTATATTATAGAATTATGATAAATTTTAATTTATAATATGGGAGGTTAGAGGGATTATAATGAATATCAGACTTGTGGTAAGTGTTTTAAATTACAATATTATTATCATCATGATTTCTTAGTCTTAAATTCCCAATGATAAAATTATATATATATATCTTAAATAATTTATGAATTTATTCCATCTATATTTATTTTTTTATATCATATATTTTCATTTCATTTTACTAAATCAAGTTACTCAAAATTATGAAAAAAAATTCAAGAAAAACTGGTCTTGTTTTTCAATTTATTCATGAATATTTTGTTTTAGGTCTGTATTTTCCTTAAAATTATTTGAATATTTTTGTAATACACCAAAATGATTTTTTAATTACATTTTATCATATTTTTATATTTTTTTAGAAAGTATCAAAATTAATCTACTCTTTATTTTATGAACAAAGTAGTATTTACCAATGTTGTGGATGAAATATAAGTTATAGTGTATACTGCATGAATGCAATTTACTTTAGAGATGTTTACTATTTTACTTGATCATTCCCTTATAAGTTTCCATGGTTAATTTCAAATAAAATTATTTTCTTAATATTATAAAATAATTATATTTTATATTTGAGTTTTCAAAATGAGAAAGTTATTTCTCTTAGGAAATGTTTTTGTGATACTTTAATGAAATTTCAGACCTTAAAGACATCCATTAATGTTACATATGAAGAACATAGTGGAAGATCATGTAGATATTTTTTGTAGAAATTATTTATATATCTTAGTTTATAACAAAACTATAGTATTATTATTATAGTATGGGTCCTAATGATATGTAATTGATATTCATCTAATAATATGTGATATTTATTTATGTGGTATTAGGGTTTCCTCAATTGGTATTGGGAAAGGTTTAGTTCATTTTCATACTACGATTTGAAAACTTTAGTGACAACCCTTTTTATGAGCCTAATTAATGGTGATCAAATTAATTTATGTTAACTAAAGGAATATGTTCTTTCTATAAAATACATCTATATTTGGATATTAGAAAATGTATTCGGGTTTGGAATATCTGTATTTTGCGGTAAAAAATCATTAATGGGTTTATTTTCTATTAAATAAATCCCAATAAGTACATGATTAATGATCTTAAGATTATAGAGCAAGATATACAACCTTGTGAGATATTTTTGGTCGGATTTAAATTTTCATTAAGAACCATTATTAAATATTTGAATATATGATTATTATTGATGAACTAGGTTATAAATAAGGTGTCATATATTGAAAATAATGAACAAATATTTAGACATAATTTTATTTATTTTCATAAATATATTATTTTACACTATGATTGTTGTTTCTCAAACAATTATTTTTCATTTTAGATGATAGATAGATCTATAAGGAACCATGTTAATGTTAAATATGATAGAGAATATAACAATTGTCCTCTAGATAAACTTAATTATATAAGAGATGGAATAAAAAAATTTATTACTACTATTACACATGTTTCTCAATCCATGAATCATTTTGAGCTTCAAAAAAAGAAATTATGGAAAAACCTTCTATTGATTCCATCACGTTGAAACATCCAACTTCTCTTAGTCACTTTTTCGATCCACAAATTTCTGAGTAATGGATCTTTAACAATGATAATATATTTTATATTATCTAATTCATAGATCAAGAATAAGTTATTTTCATTTATTATCACTTATATTGTTATAATATCAATGGTATAATGTTATTAAGATTATGAGGAAATTTATTTAATTGACAGTATAGAGTGAGATGAGTTTAGATTACTATTTTTCAACAAATACAATCCTGGAATTATTTCTATGAAAATGAGTAAGAAATTATTTAATCTAAAGTAGGAGGATTAATAATCCATTATAACCTATGAGGAAAATTTAAAAATGCATGTGAGGTATTCTTATGGTAATATCATTAACCTGAAAAAATGATGTATAAATTTTATTATATAATAAAAAAAATTCTGTAAAGGGTGTTTTTGCGTAAGAAACATTAGTAGATATGAAAAAATCATTTGATTTTATCTCAAGGTATAAATGGAGATCAGATCCATAAAAAAATTTCGTTGTTTTTATATTAAATTAAGTATGAAATATAGTTGAAATTATTATGATTAAAAACATGGTAGGAAGACGATGATTCTTGCTTTATTAAATATGCGTGGAATGTAACAACGATGAAATTATCCTAAGGGTAATTTTAAATGATTTATGTGTAAAAAAAAAAGTTCATCGGCCCATCAAATGTCAAATTAATGGTATAAAATTATCCAATGATTTTAATATAGATAAATATCCACTAAATGGAAAAAAACACTAAATTGATTCAAATTCAAGGTGTATTGGAATTATTCTAAATAGTGTTGATATTCGTAGGATGTTGATCATCATCATCATCAGTAACTTCTTCTTCTGAAATAGAAATGGAATTTCATGTTTTATTTATTGTTGATATGGGTTATGATATTGAAGTGGTGAAAGGTACACCTACCATCCACATTAAAAATTATAATGTCTTATTTGATTCTATATCTACCCAATATTTTATATCTAAACAATTTACGAAGTATTACACATTAAAACCTAAGAATTAGATGTTTAATTATCCATGAAAACTACAACTGGTAAGATGATCATATCTCATGTTTATTATTCTTTAATGAACGAAATTTATTGGAATGTGCATCCTAAATATGTCATTATTCTCTCTCTATTATAATTTGTTTTTTGGAATGTATTTCATTTTTTATATAGAGACAATATAAATTTCTAATGAAGATAAGTTACAAATAATATTATTAATCATCCTTTGATTATTTATCAGTGAGATGATGAATAAAAGATTCCAATTAAAATTACCTCCTTGTATTGGTATGGTTTCTTATTCATTAGGTGTACATATCTCAAATGGTTTGGAAGAAAGTCAACATAAAATATTAACATATTATATGGTAGATTGTTGATTTCTTTCTAGAGGAGTTTTCTGGTCTTCAAAAATCTCAGGTGGTTTAATTTTTAATAGTACTCATTCATGGTACTATAACTATTTCAGATAATACATATAAAATATCCATAATTTTCTTCATGAATTAAAGAATAAAATTGTGAAGAATCATGAAAATGGATTCATTAATCCAAATTTGACTCAATGGGGTAATACTATTTCTTTTTCATAGGAAGAAATATAGCTCCAAATAAATTTTCATTTAATGTTTTGAACGTGATTATATCATGATAAATAAAAAATATTATACACTTGTATTAATGATTTTTTTGATCAATTATTAGGAGATAAATATTTTATGAGGATTTATCTACGACATGGATACATTCATTTTGGGGTTAGTAGTGAATAAATAATAAATACATCCCCCATCTTGAGGTATGGACACTATGAATTTATTGCGATTTAGTTTGTTCTTTCTAATTCCCATACTATCCCTGTGGATTTATTTAATATAGTCCTTAATGATTAAGTTTATTAGTATTTTGGGGACATTATAAATGATATTATTATATATTCCATGATCATGTAAGATCAATAATATCACTTGATTATTGTACAGATGACCCTATAGAAGGATAAGCTATATGTAAGATTTTCAATTTTTGAATTTTGGCAATATAAATTTTTATTTTTGGGTCATATAATCCCAATTAAGGGTATATTAGTGGATCCTTCAATGAAATTAGTAATTAAAAATTATACTAGACCAATAATTATTACTAGGATCCATTGTTTTTTTGTGTTACGTATATTTCATTGATGATTTTATTAATAATTTATCATGAATATATTATCCACTCACCAAGTATACTAGGAAGGGAAATGTGTTCCTTTAGATATATGAATGTGAAGAACATTTCATATAACATAAGATATAGCTCTTTAGTGAACCTATTCTTACACTATACTATAATAGATAAGGGTTTTTGATTTTAAGGGATGAGTTAAAAAAGGGGATGGGGTGTGGTGTTATGAAAAATGATAGAGTGATGACTTATACCTCTCCTCAATTATGTGTTCAGGGGTTGAATTAACCAACCCAAGAAATGGATTTAGTTGTGGTAATATTAGAATTTATGATATGGAGGAATTGTCTTTATAATGAATGTTGTGACATATATAATTATCATAAAATATTAAAGTATATAATCTTCTAGAAAGAGTTGAATATGTGTCAGAGAAAATGGATGGAGTTTATCAACGATTATGATTTCTCAATACATTAGTGCCATGGGAATGTGAACAAGGTGGATGATTCTTTGAGTAAAAAAGATCGTTCTAGATTATCTATGATGAGGACCACAAAAGATTCAATATTTGTGTATTTGAAAAAGGATAGATCTGGTAATATCTAATGAATTAGAGAAATATTATCATCCCCGAAAGTGTCTTCAATCATCCATCCACGTGAAGATTAAATAGGAATAGGAAGAAGATGTATAGCTGGAAAAGTAGGTGACAAATATTCATGAGTAAAACATTGATTATTAGGAAATGATAAGGTTTAAAAACTAGCCATGTGTCCCATAAATACAAGAATTGAAGAAAGAGATATTAGAATATGTTCATAGCTCATAATGTTTTATTAATACTGGAAGTATGAATATGTAATGAGATTTGAATGAATATTTATAGTGGGATAATATTATGATATATATTAAAATGTATGAATCTTAATTTTGGTGTGGTATCATGTTATGTAAGAGAGATATAAGTATAAGGGCATTCTAAAACTGTAAACCATAACATAACAAATACTGGGAAAAAATAACCATTTTTTCATCACTAGACACCATAAAAAATCTAATGGACATAATTTTAATTGGGTTTTTGTTTATTTCCTTCAGAATTTAGTGCATTACATTTATACAATAGAATAATACTATATTTATAAACATTTATGATATATATTAATTATATGGTAAGGTTTAATGGAGGAAAAAATTATATTGTATATGATAGAGATATGAGGTTTACATAAAAGATATAGAGAAGTCTTTAGTTAGCACTATATAAAGTATTTTGTTTCAGTACTTACCATATTCCTCAGAGAAATGGATATTCCATTGGAACAGTTCAAACATGTAATTATATGCAATGATCTTTTTCTTGTTATTTTAAAGGTATTTAGGATCCAAACTCACCTCTTGTTGAATTCTATTATAACATTAGATTTCAATCAATCGATAATATGGATCATTTTGAAGCCATGTGAAGATGTACGTGATGGAATAAAAATATTGGGAATAATCTATAGAAATAAAAATATTGATACCTATGCTAGATAAGGAAATTAAAAATATTGTTAGACCAATTCAATATTACATCAAGGATTCTTGGATTAAATAGAAGATATATTTTTAAAATCATCGAAAAGATCTAGAATTCAATGTTGGCGAGAAGAAATTCCTATTAATTTTTCATTAATGAAGGAAAATAAATTTAATGTTGAGATTTATATATATGGTCCCTTTTTAGATCCTTTATTTGACTATGTTGGTTTCTTATTTCATGGTTTATCTATCGAACCTCTCTCATGTCCATGATGTGTTCCTTGTATGACATTTGAGGAAATTCATATCTGATAGTTTAGATGTACTGAACATAGAGGTTATTCATTTAGGTAATTATCATTCTCATAATGAAAAACTACTGAAAATCCTATATCTTTGTGATAAATTTCTACAAAATAAGACAACTCAAATGGTTAAATTTCACTAGAGGAATCAGAAATTCAAAGTGTCTATATATGAACCCATGGATGTAACAAACTAGGATATCCTCATTTATTTATATCAAATTGATATAATTTTATTAGTTAAACTCAATTTAATGATTTTATATTGTATCCAAATTATTTTATATGTTTTTCCTTTGAAGTAAAAAATTAGTTTTTTTATAGCGTGTCATACACGCGACCTCGAGTCTAATTGCACCCATGATAAAATATACCTTTATCACCAAGATATTGGATTAAAGGATATTAATATGAATAACCAAATTTTGAAATATATATATATATATATATATAATGGAAAACATTTATTGATAGTATCCCAATTTTAATAAAATAATTTAATGATAAAAAATACTATTTTTTTGAAGAAATTCATTTAACAGCCTCTTATGTTTTACTTATTTGTAAGAGTATATGGATTGATATTGATAATTTATTTTATTGAAATACATTGATAAATTATTTTAATAAATGAATGATAATCCATACATTATTTATCTAATGGTTTTGAATGATGATAAAATAATTTAGAGGTAAAAAGGAGTTGTTATTCAATTTTTTTATATGATCAAAGTTCTTTTGTCTTAAAAATTAAAATTAAAAATTTTAATTTAATAGTTTTAAAGAAAAATATTAATTATATATTAAATAAAATATTTAAAAATTAATTTTATCATTTTACTTGAACATGAATCAAATTAAATTTCATTTTATCCATAAAAATACATTTATCAAAAAAATTTATTTTTTGGCATTCTGCATCATTGTTTTAAAATGAATTTATACAACTAATAAAAATGTAATTTGATAAAATAGATTAAATATTTGTAATATCCCTTGTAATTATAGAATAATATTTTTTTACATTTATTAATATTTATTAATTAGATATTTATTTTACCTTAATAGGGATGTTATGTCTGATAGTGTACTCAACACACAACAAATGGCTTCTATGAAATCCTACATTGCACAAAAGACAGAGTTATACTGAAAATTAATATATTATTAATATTATTTTTTAAAATGGTAGTTATAGCCAAGTAATTTTGTTTTAAAGAATCAAAAGTAACAACTACATTATGTTTACAAATTTTTATTAATTTTTTTTTACTTTCTCCCATTAAATTTAGGTGCTTAAAACAAGAATAAATCTAATTTCAAGCATAAAACAATCTAATGTTTTTAAAGATTATTTTACCACTATCTGATTTGGAACCCTAATAAAATATATTTTTTAAAAAATAATAATAATTTATATTTCAAAAAAAAACGTATTCTTAGTAATCGAGATATCAAAAATTAGTTTGGAAAATGTTTTGGGATTTTCGGAAAGAACTCTGATTTTAATGAATAGTGAAAAATGGTGCATTGTAATTAAAAACTTCTTTTTCATCTATTTTATTTTTATTATTATACTACCTTTTTAATTTGTTTTAATGTATAATTATAATAATTTTTATCATTTAATAAAATTTTGTTCATTGGAAGTAATTTCATAATGAATTAGATATATATACATGTCAATCATTAGGTGGTTTTTAATTTTTAACACAATTTTCTTATTTTGAAAACGTGGTTGAATTTTAAATTAATTACTTCAACTTATGTGTTTTAAATTTTAGAAAATGGATTCCATATTTGGAATAATTGTTTCCAAATTATGTAAAAATCTTCATTTTATTATTTTGAATTTATAAATAGTAACTTTTGTAATTTTTCTTTTCCATGATTGACGGTAAATTAGGTAAACTATGGTAATAAATAATATAATATGGATAATGAAATTCAACTAACACCTAAAAAATCACACTGGTTGAATAAAAGTCAAAAATTAGCACTTACGGATTACAGTTGGCTCATTTAATGGTTTTTTCCAGTAAAGTGATATAAATATTATTAAAAAAATAGAAAGTGAAAACATGTCACCCTATTATTTCTTATAAGTATAATAATTTTTGTATAGGAATGAACCTCATAAAAGATAAATAACAAATAGTCTTTATAAGTATAATTTAATTATCTACATCATCGTAATAGATTATTAATTTTTATAGATTATATAATTACCATAAATACTGACACAGAATGTGATACAATAATTATTTTATTAATTTAAATATAAAATAAAAAAGAGGAAATAATAAAATAAATATAGTCATAATTAATTAGGATACTACATGATGTTTATATATGAATATTACATGTTATAACTCTATTAAATGGATTTTTGCAAAGATATCTCAATGTTTATATTTTATTTTATTTCAATGAAATAAATAGTGTCAAAATTGAAGCTATTGAATATTATTTCATTAAAGTATTTAAAAATCAGTAAAATCTTTTAAAATTAATAATTTCCTATTATAAGACCTAAATTTTAATAAAGTGTTAATTTATTTCAAATTTACCCTATATAAGTGAACTCTATAGCCTCCTAATATTTAAAATGTTGTAACCATAATTAAATTTAAAATAGAATAAAAAAGGGTAAAATGTAATGATAAGGTTTTAAATTAAATCAAAACATTTCTAAAAATAATTGATTGAGAGGATTTAGAAATACACTCATATTATAATATAAATAACTCATGTTGGATTCATTTGGATTTAAGAATTAATTTATACATATTTAATATTTTAAGGGTTGGAGGGATTCCACATCGATCTCTTATAAAAGGTTCCCACTCTTCTCTATTACTCACACTTCATGATCAATTTATTTTTGAATATATCCACCCAATACCCTTCCTAAAATACCTCTTCATATTCTTTAGGCCTTATTTTCGGTATAACACCCTCTTTATATGTTTTAATGTGTTCTTTAAAGGTGTTCAACCAAAGAAGATATATCATTTTATTGAAGTACATCTTTTTTATTTCTTCTTGAACATCCTTAAAATATCCTACAACCATTATGAAATAATAAATCCAATATAATAAATATAATGAGATTTTATAATGTTAATTTCATGACCTAAATCAATCTCTAGTTTCATTATATTTGAAATGAACATTCTATTTCTGTGAACGATGGACTTCCGCCTCGCGAACCGATATAGTTCATTTTTTATTATTGTCTCAAGAGATTTGATATAATGACTTAATTAATGTTTATATGTGATATTAATTCCGTATTAATCATTATAAGATAATAATATATCAATAATTTTTATATTTTCAATGCATAAAAAATGATATCATCATTCGTGTGTTTGTTTGAAATATCACCACCCCAAAGCGATGTGATTAATTTTTATTCACTACATCACTTGTATGTTATATATAATTATATTTAAATGATCAAAATGATATTAATTATGTTATGATAAGTATATAAACATAAAAAATTACTTAACTTCTATCCATAGTGATCAATGAAAAATGAAAAACATTTCTCATGTGTACGTACGACTTACCGTCTACATGAATATAACATTGTTATTTTTTCATAACCATACACAATGGTTTAATTTAAAAAAATAATTTAAATATAAAATATATTATAATTTAATTATTATTATTCTGTAGGTGATGTAATTATTCCTAAATGTACTAACGACATCATACCATGTTTCTTTTTTGACTGAAGTACTTGATACCGACAAAACGTACGACATGAACTCAAATAATTTAATACATATTGTAACATGGTGATTAATAGTTTAAAATGAATAATAAACATTAAAAGGCTTTGAAAATTTATAAATTAACATATATTTATTTTTTAGGAAGATAAGGAACTTATGAGACAATTCAGACTCAAGGTAATGGGTCATTTCTTCAATCTCCTTTAATTGAGGCATATTTTGATGTTATACACCACCTTCTTTTATACGGTGTACAATAAACCTCTTTTAATTAAAATTAATTCAATGGTTTTAATTATATTAAATGTTTTACATGGTTATTAAAACAACAAAAGGAATGTTTTTTTAACGTATGTGGAGACAAAAACTTTTCCACCATCTTAACTATTATTTTATATTGGGATTCTTCTATATGCCTTAATTTTATAAAAGGAAAAGAAATACCTTATTCCTTTTTTGGTATTTATATTATGGAAAGGATTTTTAAAATGTATTGAATATTTATAAAGCTAGAAATTATTTGTGGTGATTGAAAATTAAATTTTATGAGTGAAATGTTGATAAATGTAGTCCTTTATTTGATATGATTATATAATGATAATTGGACATTTGGCCGGTGTTAATGTGATAAAAAAATATGGGTTGTTATGTGATAACAAAATATGGTTGGTTCCATGATAAACCAAGTATTAGTAGTTTCAATATGACATCCAATTCATTGGGTATGGAAGTCGGCCATATGGTTATTCCATTTATAAAAGTGATATGAGTTGAAGGAAATCGTATGGTTATTACATTTAAGTATTATTTTGTCCAATGTTACCTTTTTATGTTATGTGTGATTTTATGGGTTTTATGGTAGTTTTTTTATTATGAAAATGGTAAGCAATGAGCATATATTCAATGAAGAGTATTTATTACTTTATAAAGTTGAAAAGAATTAATTTATGATAACGTATTCATGGTTTACATGTTTTCTCAAGGATAAAAATTTTCCTTCACTATGTATCCCTTACTAAGATTTTTTTACCCATCCTAAGTTTGGAATTATTTTTTATAATATTTAAAAGTTAATAGTTTCATGGATGGTATAAAGTAAATGTTATGATGATTAAAGTTGAAATGAAACCATGTTCCATTTTAAAAGTTTTTGTTTTATGAAAAACATTTATATTGAGTAGAAGTGTTTAAATTGTATTATTAATATTTTTGTGTATGATTTATGTCCTAATTATCTATATTTCTAAGACATAATGATCCTTAATGTGAATTATTCACAAAACTATATATTATATAATGTATAATTCTTGGACCTTATTGTTGGTATCAGAGGTCATTTTAGAAAATTTATGTGTTAATATAATGTGAATATAATATTCATAAATGGTTTTTACATAATGTAAAAATTTAAATGAGATAGAATTCGATGGATACCTTGTTTCTTCTTCTTAGATAAGTCTCTTTAGAATGGTTTTCCATAGAAGAAACTGGGTTATTGTGCAGGGAAGGCATACTGAAGAAAACAACCTTCCAAATCAGTATCTTGAGATTTTCAAAATTATAACAGAACCATTTTTTACCATGATGGACCATTTGAATAAACCAATAAATGGTGGGGGTGTCCATCAATGCGGTACGTTAGATAAAATATAGTTTAATATGTTTTAATTTAATGATTTCATGAGGAAAATTCCATGATAATTTAAAGGATCATTTAAACCTATGCAAGATAAATGTTGGATTAATTCACTATAAAAGATATTCAATGTAATGGGGTGGTCAGAAAATCAAAAGGTTAGTCATTCTATTTATCATTTTGAAGGTGAAACCGATCAGCGGTTGTTGCTGATTAAAAATATTAGAGGAAGTGAATAAATTAATTCAATGGCTTAGGATGAATTTAATAATATCTTCCCAGAGAATTCTTTTCCAATGGCTGTAAGACATGGGATAGAAAAGAAATTCATGGAATTGAGATAAAGGGAGGAATATTCTGTGTCTACATGTGAAGAAAATCCCCCAATTTATCACGGTGAATCCCAATTATTATCAGTGATATTAATTGTATGATAAATTTGTTTTACTCATTATTGATGCTAATATATCAAAGGGAATAAGCATTTAAATAGTTATAATGTTATGAGATACATGTCTGATAAACTAAGAAGGTAGACATAGAGTTTTCTGATGATTATATTTTCCATGTGATAATGAAAAATAAGTGATCCAGTTGGAAGGAAATAAGAAAGAATTCATCAAAGAATTTTGGAGGTAAGAAATCTAAATTTGTATCTTGTGAGATGTGTGGTAAAAATAATCCTAGAGAATGAATCTCAAAAGATTTAAAGTTCTTATAATGTGGTATGAATGGTCATATTGACCGTGAATACAAAGAATATGATCATGGAAGCAATGTAATGTAGGCCGAAATATGTTTTAATTGTATTGATTTTGGGCATTAAGCCAATGTGTGTCCAAAATTTATTACACTGAGTGGAAACCAGTGTGATAAAATGTTTAAGGAAATGTCAAAACCATTTTATACTACTATGGTTTACACGAGACCATCAATTGAAGTGGTGAAAGGTGTATACCAGGTTTTTTCAAAATATTCCAATACTCTATTTGACTCTATATCTTCACATTCATTCTTTTATAAGAGCATTGCACGTAAATTGGAAATTTAACCTTATTATTTTTATATAGAAATTATGTTAAATAATTCAAGTGGAAGTATTAATGAATCCGAGATTTATAGTAATTTTCTAACAATCATCATTTGGATGTTCTTTCGAGAAAATCTTGTTGAACATCCCATAGTGGAAGTTGATATCATTTTGGGTATGGATTAGATTTCTTTTTATAATGCTAAAATAGATTAAAAATCCAAGAATGTTATATTCAATGAATTTATACCTTTGATAAAAAACTAAGAAGCTTTGAGATAGATTAAATATGGTAGTGAAAATTTTCAATCTCATATTGTTTAAAAAAAACAATTTTGATTATTGACATTTCGTCCATGAATGAATTTATAGATGTTTTTTCTAATGTGTTTCCTTGTATTGTTCCTAATAGAGAGGTTGAATTTACTATTTATTTTGATCCTAATGGAAATCCTATTTCTAAACCCCCTTTTTAAATGGATCAAGTATAAATGGTGGAATTGCATAAATATTTCAAGAATTACTTGATAAGGGATTCATTCGAAGTAGTACTTTACGATCAGGTGCTCCTGTTTTATTTGTAATAATCAAGGATTGTTCAGCGAGACATTATATTGATTTAAAAGCCTTGAATAAACCCATTTTTAAGAAAAATAATCTTTTTCGTCATATTGATTATTTTCTTGATTAGATCTAGAGAGACCAAAATTTTTCAATGATTGATTTGAATTTTGGTACTATCTGCGGAAGGAGAAAGAGGATGACATTCCAAATATAGAATTCCAATTGAGATATGGGCATTATGAGTTCATGGATATTCCCTATGAGCTATCTAGTGCACCTCCTTTATTTATAAAACTCATAAATGGAGTCTTTCATCGGTTTTGGGATCTGTTTTGTTGTTGTCTTTATAGATGATTTTTTGGTCTATTCTAAAATATATAAAGAACGTGAAAGTCAATTAAGGATTGTTTTTCAAAACATAAAAGAAAAGAAACTATATGAAATTTTTAGTAAGAGTGGAATAATGTTGCAATAAATTTCCTTCCTTGGTCATATTGTTTCTAAACATGGCATAATTATTGATCCTTCTAAAACAAAAGTTATTGAAGAGTGGCCAAGACCTACCAATATCATAGTGATTCTTAGTTTTTTTGGATTATTGAGTTATTACTAATGGTTTGGGTGATAATTTTTCTCAGTTTTCTTTACCACTAATTAAGTTAACACATCAGGGAGATAAATTTATATAGAAAAAATAATGTGATGATTGTTTTCTGAAACTAAATATAAGATTGGAAAATTCTCTAGATTTAGAACTACATTACTAGAGTGGAAATTTTGTTATCTATAGTGATTATTCACTCAGAGAACATGGTTCCTTACTAATGTATAAATATCATGTAATTGTTTTTTCTTCACTTCACTTGAATCCTCATGAGTTAATTAAAATGAATTGCTTGTTTATTTTAGTAGAAAATGTAATGCTACATTAACCATGCAATTTTTGGACTAAGATACTTTTGTTAATGATGTGATGAATTTTTTATTAGATGTTATTTGTACAGGAAATTCCTCTGTTTTGTTTCAGGTGTCAGTGAAATCATCTCTATTAGATAGAATTAACCAAGCGTAGACAGAAGACAATGAGTTTTAGAAAAAAGAATAATTAGTTCAAAAGGGTATTTTATATCCATTTAAAATTGATAAAAATTGGGTTTTAAAGTTTGGAAATAGGTTGTGTTTTTTTATTCACAATTGAAGAAACTTTTATTAAGAGAATCTCATAGTTCTCAACTTTCAATTCATTTAGGTAGCAGTAGGATGTATGAGGACCTTCGAGAGTGTTATTGGTGGGATGGAATGAAAAGAGATATTGTTGAATTTACCCTCAAGTGTTTTATTTGTAAATAGGTCAAAGAATATAGGTAGTTATAATGAAGTCTTCTTTAACATTTTCAAGTACCAGAGTGGAAATAGGAAAATAAATCCATGGATTTCATAGAGGTATTAACAAATATATCTTGAGGAAATAATCTGATTAGGGTTATTGTTGATCTATTGACTAAATATTCTTATTTTCTTCTTATTTGAGATACTCTGTCTCCAAATAAACATTCCCAATTTTATATTAAATAAATAGTCTAATCATATGGGTTCCCCTCTCCATTGTATCTGATCGGGATCAGTAGTTTACTTCAAACATTTGTAAAGTCTTTTATAGGTCATTGAGAACTTAATTAAATTTTAGTACATATTTTCATCCTCCATCAGATAGGTAGTAGGAAGGAACAATTCAGACCACAGATGATATGCTACTACATATTGAATGGATTACCAGGAATTTGGGATCCACATTTTTCTTTTGATGAGTTTTCATATAATAATATTGTTTATTCCAGTATTTAGATGGATCCATTTGAGTATTATTTGTGTAGTGGTGTGGAAGAGCATATTTTGCAATGAAGTAGGTGAATGGAAGTTGAAATGACCATAATTGGTAGAGGAAGTGGTAGAGAAATTTATGTTGATTTCGAGACATATAAAAGAAGAACAGAGTAAGTTGAAAATTTATGTAGATAACTGGATAAAGGACCTTTCGTTCAAAGAAAGTGATCATGTTTTTCTCAACGTTTCACCATTGAAAAGTGTGATTCATTTTAGTAAGAAATGGAAGATTCGTCTATGGTTTATTAGACCATTTAAATTCTTGGAGAAAGATGGATCAATTGCCTAACAAGTGGCTTTACCTCCAATACTATTCTAGGTACACAATATATTTCATGTTTCAATGTTAAGGATGTATATGCTGCATTCATCTCACATTCTAAGTCCAGAAGTAGTTTAGCTAAAATAGAATATTTCATATGAGGAACAACCAGTCCATATTACTAACCACAGAGAGAAGGCGTTTCAAAATAAAATGATTCTTCATGTTAATGTTTTTTGAAAATCCATACAGTTGAAAAGGAAACATGGGAATCTTAAAATTATATAAGGGATAAATAAATCTACTTTTTTATAGATGAATAATATTGTGAGGACACAATTTACAAAATGGGGAAGGATATAACATCCCATGTTATTATAGAAAAATTATTATTCATATTTATTAATTTTTATGAATTAGATAGTGGTTTTACCTTATTAGGGACACTATATCAGATAGCATACTCAAAACACAACAATGGGTTTCTCTAAAATCCTATGTTTCACACAAGACATAGCTATACCGAAAAATAATATGTTGTTAATATTAATACTTTAAAATGGTTGTCATCACCTTGATAATGTATTAGTAGGAATAAACATAACTAATTACATTATATTTACACATGATCATAAAATATTTTTTCTTTCTCCTAAAAAATTTTAGATTCTTAAAATTAGAATAAATCTATTTTTAAGCATAAAATACTCTTACATTTTTAGAGGTGCTTTTACTGCCTTCTAAGAGAGATCCATATTTAAATCTAGTTTTGACACATTATTAAGTGTTTTTTACAATATAATCTTCTTATTTTTAAGTGGGGAATAAAAACTCATTCTAAATTTAGTTTTGGTATTTTTTTATAAAATTAAAATTTTAATGAATAATGTATACTATTGTATTTAAATTCAAAACATCGTTTTATTATAATTTACCTATATTAATAGATTATATTTTTAATTGGTTTAAATATATATTTTGATTATATTTTTATCATATAATCTAATTTTTTATATTTTATTTAATTTCACATTGAAATTGGATATAAACGTTTGTCAATCAATTAATGGTTTTTGCTTTTAAAGGCTCGTTTTCTCATTTTGAATAAATGGAATAATTTTAAATTAATTAATCATAATAATGTGTTTTTTATTTTGAAAAAACAATTTCATATTTTGAATAATTGGGTCCAAATTATTTAAATAAGATCATTTTATTTTTCAGATTTTAAGAATAGTTACTTTGTTAATGTTTATTTACACAGTTAAAGATAATTCAGGTAAACTAGGGTAATAATGTATAGATTAAGGATAATGAAATTTCCCTAACATATGAAAAAATACTATTGGATGAATAAGAGTGTACCTTTAACACCTATGTACAATAATTGACTCATTCAATGGACTTTTTTCCATGAAATTGATATAAATATTATTGAAACAAATGAAAGTGACAACATGTCACCTGCTTATTTCTAATAAGTAAAATAATTTTAATATATGAATGAAAATGATAAATATTCCATAATAAATTGCCTTTATAAATCTAATCAAATTATCTACTACATGGTATTTTATTTAAAAATATTATAGATTAAATAATTACCATATATACTAACACATATAATGACACTATAATTATTTTATTAATAATAATATTAAATGAATGATATTAAAAATATTGAAATAAATATAATTAAATTAGTTAGAAAAATACATGAATATTATAAGTGAATATGAAAAATTATAAGTCTATTAAATGGTTTTTATCGATGTTGTCTCTCTATTTTTATTTTATTTAAATTCAAGGAAATGAATAGTGTAAAAATTTACACTATTGTTAAATTCTAAAAATAATATTTCATTAAAATATTTAGAAATAAAAAAATATTTTAAAATTAAAATGTGTCTATTATATGGCCTAAATCTTAATTAAGTTTCCATTTATGAGAAATTTACCCCATATAAGTAATCTTTATAGCCTTATAATATTTAAAACGTTTTTACCACAATTAAAATTAAAATATAATTATAATGGGTAAAAAATAATACTAAGGTATTTAGTGAAAAAAACTAGTCTAAAAATTATTTAATGAGAGTATGTATAAATATACTCATATTATAATTGACATTACTCAATTTCGAATCATTTTTTACTAAAAATTTATTTATATTAATTTAATATTTTAATGGTTTCCAAGGGTTCCCCTCCGCTCTCCTATAAAACGTTTACCGCTCTTCCCTATTACTCAAACTTCATGAACCATTTGGTTCAAAAAAATAGCTTCCAAAACACCTTCTTAAAATCCTTCTACACTTTCTTAAGTCCATATTTTATGTATAACAACCTTTTATAAAGGTGTTAATATGTTCTTCAACGGTGATAAATTGAAGAAAAAGTATTATTTTCATTATATATTTCTATTTAATTTCATCTCATAATTCTATCAAATTTCATCTAGACATGAAGAAATAATAAATACAGTATCCTAAATATAAAAATATTTTATTATTTTAATATAATCATCTATATCCATATTTAATATAATCAAATGGGTAATTAACAAGTCGTTTAGGTATACAGCAGACTAGCACCTCGCGAACCGATATAGATCATTTTTCATTACGATATCTCAAGACAGGTTATAATGATGGAATTAATGTTCATATGTGATATTAATGACATATTAGATATTATAATATAATAATATATCAACAATGTTCTTAATTTCCATGCACATTAATATGATAACGTCATTCATGCATACATGTGACCTTTCACCTCCACAAAGCGATGTGATACATTTTTTTACTACATAAATTGTATGATATAAATAAGTATATTTAAATTATTAACATGGTATTAATGATTTAATTATAATTATGGAGAGATAAAACATTACTTACCTTATTTCCATAATGATCAATGGAAACTAAAAGGTGTTACTCATGCATACGTACAACATACCATCTTCTTGAATATAACATTGTTCATTTTTCATAACCATATATCATAGTTTGATTTAAAAGTATAATTTATGCATAAAAATCATAATAATTTCATGGATATAATTTTGTTGTCGATGAAATTATGAACATATGTACTACTGATATCATAGAATGTTCATTTTTCAAATCAAGTACCAAAAATGAAATAACATACGACATGAACTCTAATAAGGAATTTTTTTTAATATGGTAATTAATGATATAAAAGGGAAAAAATTAGTATGTTATTAATCTAGTATTAATTAATCTATATATATTATTTAGGAAGATAAGGAACATACAAAGCATGCTGAAATTAAGGTTAGGGAATTCATCTCATTATCCTTTTATTGAGTCATATTTTAATATTTTACATCAAATTATTTTATAAGGTCCATAATAAATTCCTTTTAAATTTATTTCATTAAAAGCTTTTAAATATTAATATTTTAATATAATTAATTTTAGTTTCATAAAAAATGACAAATGGAATGTTATTTAACATATGTAATGACAAGGTCTTCTCTGCCTCCCAAACCAGTACATTATATTTATCTTCCTCTATAACCCTTAATCTTTTTAAAAGGAAAAGAATTTCATTATTCCATTTTGTGGTTTTTTTGTATTAAAAATTGTTTCTAAAAAGGATTGACTATTTCAATATCTTGAAGTGATTTCTTGTGATTGAAAATGAAATTTAATGAGTGAAATGTTGATATTTTTAATATTTTATGTATTATGATTATATAATTGTAATTGGACATTTGATGGGTGGTTAATTGATAAATCAATGATGTGTGGTTATGTGATAATCCAATGATAGGTGGTTCCATGGTAAACAATTTACAGGTGGTTACATTATTACCAGAAATGCATTGGGTATGGATTTCTATCGTATGTTTATTCCATTTGTAAGACTAATATGTGTGGTAGTCGTCGATAAGGTTATTCCATTTATATATGATTATGTCACAGTTTACATTAATGTATTATGTGTGATTTTTAGTGGTTTTTTGGTAATATTTTTATTAATAAAGGGTATGAAATTATCTTCTATTTAGTGAAGAGTATTTATTAATTATTAAAGTTGAAATGTATTACTTTGTGATAAAATATTCATGGTATACATGTATTCTTATATTTAATAGTTTTACTACTTCATTTATCCATTACTAATATTTTTATGCTCATACCAAGTTTTTTAATGTATTTCATAGGATTTAATGGAGAATAGATTCAAGGATGGGATTAAGTAGAAGTTATGATTTCTAAACAAGAAATAAAACCATATATCATTTAATTTTTTTATGAAAAAAATGGATAGTGAGTATAAGTGTCTACTTTTTAATATTTATGTTTTTATGTATGAGTTATGGCATAATTCCCTAAATCACTAATCCTAGAAATATCTCCAATGTGTATTCATGAAATAACTGAAGATTATATAATTTTTTAGGCCGAGTCATCATAATATTATTAATCATACAGTTAAAATTATTTCAATAATACAATTTCATATTTTTTCATAATGATAAGTAAAATGACTACAAATTTGTTACAATGGTTATTGTTAAACTGGGTTTATTGGGGTTGTAAAAACGAGATAAAGGCATAATTTCTATATTAATTTCTATAATCATTATTAATTGAAGATATTTCTCCTATATAATATATAAACTCCAAATCCTTGAAATTTTCATTCCACCTTTCCATGAAAATGACTTTATTTTATTTAAATCATTTAAGTAATTCCCAGTGTGGAATCTCCCTCACTTATAATTGGGCACCTCATATATTCACTTTTCCAAAAAAATTAATAATTTTTTCTCAAACAATACCTATCCCAAAACCATATTACCTTCCCTACATTCATATTACAGACCTTTTTATTCTCTTGAGAATAATCTTTCATGTCAAATGGTTTAAACAAAATGATATCTCTCAAATAAGAGGTATAAATATTAACTGAGATCTTTCAATTTATATTTGGATTAAAAAGACTCTAAAATTATATTACCCAATTATAACATGATATAAAATGTATCATAAATATATTTTGATGTTATTTTTATGGTGTAACGTACATTTTCTACATCATTTCCATGAAATGGGAAATGGATTTATCACTCGTGCGTACGTACGAACTACCATCTCACTGTAGTGATATGATTCATCTTTCATAACCACCTCACATTAACATTAATAATTTTATATATAATAATTATATATTATATTTATGATATAAATATTATTATATAATTATAATATATTTTTTATCCTTCCATATTTATTTTTGATTAAAAATGAAAGAAGTGTTTACGCATCCACACATACTACCATCTCCATAAACTATGTAATTAATTTATCTATATATAACTTATAGAGATGGTTATAAATATTTAAATATATCTATAATAAATATTTATTATATACATAAAATTATTATCATTTTTTATATGATTGTATAATAACCAACCTGTATGTATTGGAATGTCCGGACCAAAACATGTATAAAAAATGAAATGGTTAACACCCAAAAAAGATGATATTAATAATAAATTATTAAATAATTAGTGTTGATCTTATATAATTGTATCATATAAGATAATATATGTATTTTAAATATAAATTTATTGAATTATAATAAATTTAAATTTAATATATGGGTGGTTTGATGGATTACAATTGACGTCAAACTTGAGGTAGAAGTTTTACGTTACAAAATAATTTTTATAAGGATTATTTATGAATAATTTTTTGTTGATAAAACTATATGATCTATCTCTCATAAATCCAATAATATGTCTTATCCTCTATATAATTTTGGATATTACAATTTTCCTTTCATTTCCTCTGTTTAAGTACTCAATAGACCGAACAAAATGATTTTGAAATGAAAACAATAATTGTTTTTCAATTTGGTCGGGAATATTTTCTTCCATGTACATATTTTTATCCTAATATTTTAAATAATTTTTCAATATAAAATAATGGGTTTTTGATGTTATTAATACCTATTTTTAACTTTCTATAAAAAGGATTAATAATTTTCTCTCATCATTTTCTAAACTAGGTACTTTTTACAAATATGTGAATAAAAGTTTTGTTTTAACACATATAGACCGAAATTATTTTACCTCCATCATGAATACATTTTTATTTATTGTTTACATTTAAATATTCCATTATCCATTCAAATAAATTTTAATACCTATTTTTTATACATTTTTATATTTTAAATATGTTTTTTCAAAACCAAAATTATATTTTCCACATGAAATGTTCTCGTGATATTTTAATGGTATTTTCAACTATAAAAACATCCATTGGAGTTACTTGTTATTTAATATGGATATTATCTATTGATATTAAAATTATTATTTATTCATATGATTATTTATTATGATAATAAGATCGTGATGAAATAAATTTTTCCCATGGGTTAAGCTATGATGAAATGCTAATATTATTCAAGAACTTTTTTCCAAAATATGAATTAATTCTGATTCTTTTATTGGTGGTTATATTATATTCCACCAATTAATTTGTTAAAAATTTATGTTTTCTGATCTCAAATAGTAAACTTGTGGATAGACCAAGACCAAGAAAGGTGCAAGTGGAATTATAGCCAGCCCAATACAGGTATACAAGTCATTGTCCCATGCCAAATTGATGATGACTATCATGGTCGGTAGCCTTGACATAAAATTTCTATGATTATTATTTTGATAAAAATTATTCCAACATATTATGATACTATTTTATGAAAATGCTATGGACTCATGGATCATGTTAAATTATTTCTTTATGGTTATTGTCTTATGAATTTCAAAGCATTATTCCACAACTCATGATTATGATTTATGATTTTTTGGGTATGATTTTCAAATTCTATGCTCATATAATCATACTCTTATTCTGATGTTGTGATTAAAAAATAATCACTAATTGACATCTTCCTTGTTTACCCTTAATGAGCATATAGAAAAACAATTTATTGTGTTTTTTTTGCTAGAAATTTGAGAAACATTTGATGTACGATATTTAAAATAAGAGTTCTAAATTTGAAGAACTTATTGGAAAATATTGTAGATCATTTATGTACCAATTTTTATGTATCCATGTTTAAAAATAAACTAAAACATTATATATTTTTCGTGGATCATAATGGAATATAATGAATATTACCCTAATAGAATAAAATATTAAGGTATATAATGTAGGGTTCTACTTATTCAATTCCTTTCCAAAAAACATGATGTAACCCTTTAACCTTCTTGGATAGTGTTAAACTCTAATGTGACTTCCTGTATATATTTAATATGTATCAGACAACCCGTCCTCCTATAATAAACCTTAGATAACCCATTCCCTCAAAATAATTTGATTTAATATTTTTTTATTTTTCTATGAATGTATGAATAATAATTAATAATTTTCAACATCGATTATTACCATTATACTGTCAAAAGTTATGTAATTAACTATAATTTCTACAAGGAAGTATTTTATGATCATATATTAAATAAACAATAGAATTTCTGTATGTATATAATGCCAATATTCTCAAAAAATAATATTATATGAGTGATTTCAATACATTAACATTAAATCTAATTCAATAATATGAAAGCCTATATTTTACCAACAATATGGGTTTCTGTAACTTGTTTGTACATATGTCATTAAATGAATACAAAACATTATTGATGATGATTCCCCCCATGTGTGTAGTAGGTGTTGGTGGAGGTATGAAAAATAATACATTAGTAACTCATAGATATTTTAAAAGAAAAAGTTTGTGTTGGATTTAATATGTGATACCCAACACTGAGCTTGAATGATCTGAAAAAATTATATCATTTTAAATAAAATTAATCTCTTAAAAAGCATGTGGCATACGCAACCCTGAGTCTATATAAACTATAATGTAGTATACTATTATAATACATTAATTAATTTGGTGAGTATGAATAGGAATAAAATTATGAAAATTATCTGGCCTAAATGGGTATAAAATAAATTCAATGGTTAGACTTTAATGAAAAATAAAATGAAAATCATTTCAATGAAAAAGAAATGTTTTTAAAAAATTGTATTTTTTAAAGGATGTTTCATCGTTCGTTCATCACATATATTAAAATTAATTTTTACATTTTTAGTAATATTATTTTAAAAAATTAACTTAGTTTTGGAAATCAGTTTGTAAAAATTATCTTATATTGAATTTTTTATAATTTTAATAAAATATTAATTTTTTGATAAATAGTGAAAAATACTGGTTTTTATTGAAAACATTTTTTTTGTTTAATGAATTAAAAAGATTTATTCTGGTTTAAAATTGTTTTAAATGTAAAATTTTTCAAATTATAATATTATAAATATAGTTTAGTATAATTAAATAAATTTTATATTGAATACTAACATTAAAACATTCTATATTTAAGAAATATTTTCATTGGAAACCCTCTTTTTAATCACAATTTCAAAATTATTTTTAAATTAAATTCATCCCCATATTTGAAAGGAATTTTTGAAATTTTATTACATATTCATAATTATAATAATTAATATTATATAATATGGTAATCATAATTATTTTAGTAAAAATTAATTATTGTGGTTATGGTTAAAAAAGGTTTATTGGGGGTTAACCTAAAAAGATAAAGAAAAATATTACATATAAATTTTTCCAAATTCTATTGGATGGCCATATTTTTCCATCATCTCATAATATATTTAATAATTATCCATTTTTATCCATGTTTCATGTGAAAAACATTATTTTCAATTTTTCTTTTAAAACAATTCCATTTGTATCTTCTCTCCCACATATAAAATGTCACCTGATATATTATCCTCTTTACACTACTGAAACATTTTGTTTTAGTACAAAACAAAGCTAATATATTCTTTAGATATCTTCATTTATCCTAGATTCTGTTTTTTGATCATTAATAAAATCATTTATGTTTATAGATATAAACAAAAAGAGGTTGTTCGGAGAAGAGGTAAAGTTCTTAATCATGCATTTTTATTTTTATTCTTCTTATAACTCTTTCAAATATTCTCCAAATATTATTAAATAATACCAAAAGTACATACTATATACTAATATGTTATTATGTTTATGTAATGAAATATATCCATCTCCTCTTCGATGAAATGATAAACAAAAATTTTTACTGTGTGCACGATGGACTACCGACTTGCGAACCAAAATAATTCGTTTTAAATAATCTTTTATAAATGATATATCTAATTTTTGATTTAAGTTTTTTTATCTTATATCTTTGAAATTTAAATACTTATGTAATTATATTATCTCATATACCTACTTACCATCCTTTCCTTTTCCAAGTATTAATGTAACTTGTGCATATGTTTGCACTACCGCCTCCACGTAGAGATGTGAAATGTTTTTTATTTCCTTCTCAAATGGATGGTAGTATGGATATATTAAATAAATATATATGACATATATTATATAATACTTCTTAATTAATTGTAAAATATTAAATACATTTATTATATTCCATATATTTTAAAAATAGAAACAACATTCATGCGTACATACGACTTATCGTATTCATGAAATGTGTAACTCATTTTCCTAAGCATAAATTTTCTAGTATATTATAAATAATTATATAGTGAATATATATATATTTATATAATTCTAAAAATCCTTTATATTTTGGATCCATAATCAATTAATATGTACTAAAATTAGCGAACAAAAACAAACATGAAAAATGATGCAATTCTCACCCGAAATAGTCATTTTAACAATGAATTGTTAATAAAGTGGTCATAAAATAATATACGTAAATAATACATGGTATAAAATATATTATTATAGTTATATAATATATTTAAAAAAAAATTATATTTATTTTTTATTATTTATGGACATGTACGAACTAAATACTAACCAATGTAATGGTTTCTTATCTCACATTTAGTTCGTAAGACATATTCCATATTCACTACTGATTTATTTTTTGTGGTATAAATAACACCCCTTTGATATTCTATTTTATTAATGTCATTATGTTCATGGTTTTTTTTTGTTTCAATTAAATTTATTTCTACCATGGTCCTTACAATTTAAAAGTTACCAAAGCGGTAAGTGTTTATTTTGCAATCTCATTGTTATTCGAGATTATTTATGTTTAAGTATCTATGTGTAGAATTATGTGATATATCTATATTAAAACTAGTATATTTTATTATCCCCTAGTTATTAATTGACATTATAAGTAAAAATTCCATTTGTTTTCTATTTGGTTGTTTACATTATTTGTATTTTTTAGAAATGTGTACTTTATCTGTCTCTTTGGTCAAAACCATTTTTATCAATATCCTGGTTTTCTATAATAGTTTTCAAGTTCTTTTGAAGTCTAAAAATTATTTATTAAAGTAAACATTACCCATGTTTTTCTATTTATAAGTTATTTAAAACAAATATTCTTGTCATTTTTTGTGTACGTACTTTTATCTATTTTAAAACACGGTGAAAAGAACTTTTTATAAATTATATGACATGTTCATAGTTACACAACATTATGTACACTCAATCTTGTTACTATTATTTTAAAAAATTACTAGGTTTTTTTAATGTAAAAAATTTCCAAATATTATGTATATCTCTTGTCTTTAATTTTTTTTCACATTGAAATGATATTCTCCTAGAAAATATTTTAATTGGATTTTACGATATTTCTATTCATACATGAAAACAACACCCATTATACATTCTAATCAATTAGGAATATGTTTTAATTATATCATCTGTATTATTTATCTAGATGGTTTATGATCTATTTCACTGGGACATGATATTCTTATACCGTTCACTATAGAACTCTAGATGGTTTATGACTATTTTTATAGATTTTGGATAGTATAATCATTGGTATGCTAGTTTTCTATTACGAATTTTAGTGTTTATTATGTTTATAAATTTTGGAAATAATATATATTTCATACGATAGTTTTTCAATATGAATTTTTACATTGATAATGTTTCTCCCCTTTTATATGAGGACTGAATTAGACTTAGTACATGATGTCCAAGGCCTGATGTAGCACCTCGATTCACTGGTAGGACTCATGAAATAAATGTTCCTGGGTATTTGGAAGAGGCCTTACCCATTTATAAAAGATGTATTATCATAAGGCTCTGATGGTATGGTTATTATATTTATCATTATGCATGAAAAATGTATAAGATTAGTTATTGATGTCCATGTGATGATTCTATTAGTCAGGATTTTCATGGATATGTTTCAGGGTCATGTGATTATTTATATGGATGTATCTTGATCACCTATTATATTTTACAAATATTTTCATGTTCAAGTTACCGATTAAATGAAATGTGTTTCATTTATTTACCATGTCATATTTATTATTCTTTTTTTTCTTATTATTTCTTATGTTGTTCACATACCCTTTCTTAGCATTATAGATCACCAATTTTTTATGTTTCCTTTTCCCGTGATTACAAGATGTTTTTTATGATTGATATGTAGGAATATTAAAAAGATAATAATTTTATTCCCAATTAAAATTATATGTTATATTTTATGTTTTAAAATAAAATTTAAATTTCAAGTATGTATCTAGTTTTCCATGAATATTAACCTATTATGTTCATTGTTAATTGATATCTTGTATCTAGGACCAATGTAACAGATTACCCACTAACCCTAAAATAATAGGGGTTGTGTATTTATAGTTTTTATAATATAACATTTAGTATAATCATTTGAAACATGATTGAGGAAAACATAAACTATAGAACATAACCATGTGGTAGACATTGAGGAATTGTATAAAATATCATGATAATGTTTTTTTGAGCACGGGATTGTGTTTTTTTACTATAAATACATAAAAATATATATACTACAAGGGGAAATGGTTTTGGAATAGTTGTACCTAGGGGTAATAACTCTAAAAGGGTTCATTTTGTGTTGGGTTGATCATAACATCATGATCCACAAAGGGACTTATTTTTCCCCTAGTTTGACACTCTATGGGGATATGCTTAGGATAGTTCACATTTTTGATGAACCTTCATTATTTATTTTAATAGATGATGAAAATTAATAACCTAGGATAAAATAATAGTTTCTTATATGGAAAACTGTGTTCCATGATTTGGACATCCAATAAATGAACACAAGGTGTTCACACCATTAATATTATTACTAAATCCTAATCTATTGTTTTTTAATGAATATAACCAAAAGAAATCATGTTTACATTGAATATAATGGATAATTTGTTAATTATGTGAAACCAAATGGGATGGTGACTAGGGTAAAATATATCACGTTTGTTCCTAACTAGTTATCAAAATATATGAATAAAAACCTACACATTTACCAACTCATAAACTCACTAGAAAATAGATTCATGGAATCTACTAAGATTAGTAATGGTAGAGACAATGGAGAAAATATGGATTGATTTACATCATGTGAGAATGGTGGGGAAGATACCCTAAGATAATGACATAAAGGAATATGAAAATGTACTATATGTTGAAATGATGTTAATTGAGTTATGAGTTTCTAAGGAAAGTGATGAGTCTGATAGAGGGAAATAAATTTAATCCTATAAATCAATTTGTAGTTCATTTATTAAATGTAGGGAACCATGGATTTATCTATGTCAATTATATCTTTTAATGATTAAATCCTTGACCGTGGAAGGACATATGTTAAAAATTGTTGTAGTCATTTTTCATTTCTCAATCCTTCGTTTGTTGTTATTTGATGATCATCACTCATCAAAGCAATTCCACAAAAGGTTTGGAGTAGTCCAAGATTGTGCCAATGTTACATCCTCAGTATAATAATTAAAAGGTGAAAACATGTTTTAGAGTTTCTTTTGCGCTACATTGCAGCATCGTTACACTGATTCATTTATGAAACAACATTTACATTACACTATAATGATATTTAAAATTCAAATAAAAAAATTAATAGTTTATTTTATTTTATTTTTTTAAGAAATTAATTTTTATTAAATTTCATTAAAAATATGAAAATTAACTTTTTCACTCGACCTGCGCTGGTTGCTATTATGTCATTCCATAGGTAAAGTCATTGTTCCTGATGCAATGGTGACCTCAAATTTTAAATCCAGAAACCCATTTAGAAGATTCCAAAACCTATCACGTGTGCTATTTTAGATAAACAAAATTAAAGTTCAAAAACTAGTTCCGGGTTCACCGAGCCTCAGAATAAATTATCGTATGAATTCCTAGTCTCGAAATAATACCATATAATTAAAAAAAATTACATGTAATTTCCATGTAATTAATCCCTGAGTAGCATCGACATTCCGTGTAGCCTCCCTACACCCCGTGTAGTGTTACATGGGTTGGTAAGACAAGTACCTCCATGTAAATGGACACGAAATAAAGTAGGACCACACATTAATTGGGTCTCCTAACACATCATGTACCCCTTGTTTTCATTTTAGGATACTTAAAACTCTCTTATCTCCTTTTTTGCAATTAATTTTTTTCCAATGAGTCAGCATCCTATTTTTTTATATAAAAAGTGATGTATCCCTTTTTTGGGGATATTTTAGAACACTGTGTGATGTTCTAGGAATGACTCTTATTTAGGTGGCACATGATGATGGTCATGATTAATCATAGGATCATGAGTGACCAATTGAGTGCCCCCCCACATCTGCTTGGGAATAAATCTTCTATTAACCGAGTGGATCCCCCTTATCAGATAGTTATAAAGTCATAGAGACTTTTAAGCGAACACCCCCCCCCCCTCGACAGTCACATCCAGGCACGGGTCCTCAAGCTATAGAGTGGAACACCCCCCCCCCCCTCATTAAAATAGGCATGGATCCTCTACTTACTATGTATAACTCCTCTATCAAATAGGGAAATTGTCCACGATGACCTGATTAGAACCCCTATTTCATTATAGAATGTTTCCTCATCTAATGGAGTGTAAAAACCCATCATCTTGGGTGAGGATCCTCTATCTAATGAGTTTAACCCCTATCATATAAGGCATGGGTCCTCATGAGACCTGTGTGGAACCCCCAAGACGGATCGGGGCGTTGGTCCTCAATGAATACTTATTTAGTGCAACCCAGTTGACACACTAGAGAGCGAGTCCTTTACTTGTAGATAGTTCCTCCTCAACTGTGAGACACAATGGTGAGGCATGGGCCTCTACACAGTTACTTTTGGGAAGACACATGAGATGTCGGGCATCGTTGATGGATTTTCAGAACTGATGTACTATCTTTTTCTAGGGTTGTGCTATTAGATGAATGTGTGTGTGTATGTATATCCATGCCTTTTATTTCAGTTAATATTCTACCATGGGTTGCGATGATGCACGAGGTATGCCCACTTTATTTTTAAGTTTATCTCTTCATAGTTGGTTGAGGATACTCTACTATTGTGGCTGTAAAAGACTCGATGTGTAGTCTATCTACCCAACGTGTTTATCCCCTTTCGTTTGGATGAAGTTTATCATTATATTTCTTTAGGATGAGCTATATCCTATTTACTATATACTATATTTATATTCATATTTTATCTCTTAATTATCTCCCTTGAAATTTTGGGGAAACCTAATTGGTATTTATATACTTAATCATGCAGGGGAATTCCCCGCACGTGTTTTTTCATTTTAGGATGACCTAAATCTCAGTTGTAACATTATAAAATGTTAGGGATACTTGGTTTTTGGGACAAAGTATAGTAGTCATTGTTGGGAGATCATAATTTAGGATCCCCAAACATTTTACATTCATGTTTTTCTGGTAGTTAGATATTTTTTGTGAGTATGTGTTTTTTCCTTTTACTTTTTAGTTTTCTCTCTCGTACCTATGTACATCCTTGAAATTTTTCAGGCCTAATTTACTTTCTAGCTGTTGCAAATTCTTATTATTTTTTCACTACACTTATGGATTGAGATTGTAAATTTGGGTGTAAAGGTACATTAGGAAATGGCCTCCCATTTTGGATATTTCAATTGGTTCTTGTCATCACCCCCAACCTATGGAGGCAGGTGAACGCTTGACCAATTTCCGCCTATTGACTAATCAAGGTTGTGGGGCTCTACTAATGTGAATAGCAGCACTCGGGTCGAATCCTCAGCGATGATACTTTTTAATAGTCTATTTTTTTGTTGATTTTATTCTGATTGGGGGGGTTTGTTTGCAGAGTATATTAAATGATTTATTTATTCCTATTGGTTTAAAAAATTGATAAATATCGGGTTGAATTCATTATTATGGACTTTAGCTTGTGATATCCTTGATCTTTGATTTATATTTCATTTAAATTAACACCCATTTCACTAGATAATGTTTATTGGAATTCCTATGTTTAAGGCTTTAATCCAAGCCTTAACTTATCTTAGAGTTATAATATCAATAATATCTTTTTGATGGTAGTGTGTTTGTGGTTCCAATAATCCATGGAAACTACACATTAAACTAATCATTTCATTAATACTTTACATTCTAATTTTAACATACACAATGTTAAGTTAAATAATATCCATCGATAAAAAGATCTCAATCACTTAACATCACCAAATTATAACTCACCCCAACGGTAGATTTATTCCACCATTAAGGTGGTTATTATTCTTGTAATATATGATAATGGTGATGAATTATAAATAGAAAAAAATAACTGGATAAAAAAAGAGTTTTTTATCAATCAAAGACACACAAATGATGATGATAATGAAAAACGAACATTATATTAAATGAGAAAACAAAATAAGGGAAGAGGGTTTAAATGTATTTAATCAATTTTAAGAACATTAATGTTAATCTAAATATGTTTGATGAGAATAAGAGATATTGAAGAAGAAACATTCATTAAAACAGAATTACAAAAAAAGAATCACAAGATTACAAAAATGAAAAACGAATAATTAAATAAAAACAAATAGATAAGGAAATTCATCACAAGTTAAAACATGAGTATGGAAGGTCCTCCCAAGACACATTAAATGCTTTGATCATGTCAATTGATTCTACTATCTTTTGACATTCCAAACATATGTAAGGAGAAGAGGGGGTTGAATTTATTGCCGAAGGAGGTGGACTATTTTCATTCCAAATCTATCCATACACTTTCATCGCCAATTTGGATATTCAGACAGCCCACTCTCAAGAAATACTCTCATACAAAATTGTAGATAATAAAGTTGTGAGACTTCTCTAAAAATATGGAATCATTTTTACTGACATAGCCATTGTTATGGATGTTTTATTAAAAAAATGAAAAAATTTCTATTTCTATACAAACTTTTTGAAGGCCAAAATGTTAATGGGTTCTTGAATATGAAGATGCCTTCAAATACAAATTATTTATTAAAAAAAAATAAGGAAAACTAAATATCCTCTTTAAAAATAAAAAATATCATCTTGATTTTTTGATTACATCATGATCTATGTCATTAATAGTGTACTGATTTTAATTTTCAGCCAGAATGGTGGGTTTCGTTTTAATGAATCACTTGGGCCCTTGTGTTTGGAGTTGGGCCTTTACATTTTTATCCAATACTCCTAACATTCTCCAAATAAATTTTGAAGAAAAAGAATGAATTTTCACTTCTAGATTGATCCCGGTAATTCAATCTTCATGCCGGAATGGCCTGAAGGCCTTCATTTTTTATTGATTTTCGATAACCCCCCTTTCAATGGATGAGGGGGAACCCTTACAAGTCCCACAGGCTCAGAGATTACATGGCCCGTAGGCTTAGGATATTACATGTCCCGAAGGTCTTAAGAAATTCAACCAGACTATCTACAAGGAACTGCCCTTCCCCAACATCTGCATCTTGATAGTAGCTCTCCCCTTTTGCATGACCGTTTGGCAAGGATTCTCGTGCAAGAATAGGCTGGTACTGATGGCATATCCATACCCTCTCATTCTGACAATCCATTTGTCTCTTCTCTGGTGAGTGCACCTGCTTTGAATCCTCTTCTAGGGCTGATCCTTTTTTTAGTGTGTCTGGGGCCTGTATTCATATGGCCCGAAGGCCTTGGAGTGGCCCTAAGGCCATGATAATCAACTGGCCTGAAGGCCTTGGGTGGCCTGAAATCCTTGCAGGACCCGAGGACCAAACTGGTGGCCCGAAGGCCCAGATGGATGAATAGTCCCGGCTGCTACAGTACCAAACAGTGACTGCTACAGTGCTGCTACAGTCCCATAGACATATGTCTCCACCCGGATTTGATCTCAGGTTTCTTGGATGCACCTACTGAGTCCTCACCAACTGGGCTGTGACTCTTGTGCATAATTCAATCTTCATGGATGGTTCGGTTTTTCCCAGATTCTGTGAGCCTTCTTGTGTTGTCCATATGGCCCTTCAAATTGCATAATTGTCCCAAAATTCTTTCTAATGAAATGTTTTATATTGTAGTTTAAATCCAAAAAACCTAGTATCACACAATTTGGATAATTATTGAGATAATTAAAAATAAAATATTAAACTGACACAATTGGACTACTTCTAAAAATGTACAAAAATTATATTTTGTATTAAAACATTAATATTTCACAAAACTTATGCACATTTCATATAAAATCACTAAAATGAGTATATAAAAAGTTATGAAAATATTAATAAGATAAACCCCTCTACACTTAGTCTTGTGTATGTCCTCATTTACAATAAATATAAAAAACATAACAACATCATATTTACTCACCAACAAATATTAAAATTATATTTTCCCAAATCAGGGGAGGTTTAGACAATTTTTCTCATCCATATTTAATTCCACCACACGTTGTTATAGAAATAATGTTCCAAAACCAATTTATTTTTTCCTGCTCCAATTTACAAATGGAAAATGGTGGCACACAAAACTTACTCCTCTCAATATGTTAAATTTAAATTATAGAGCTTCACTCATTCACCAAAAAAAAGTGAAAATATTAGAGTTATTAATAGCTCTCAACATTCAATACCTATCCTAAACTGAACAAGAATGAAGAGGTCTTTTAAGGGGTTTTTCTATGGCTATGGTATGGTAGTAATTTTATTTCCAAGAGAGAGAAGAAGAGGGGTAAAACACCAACATGGGTAAAACAATGCACAATTTTTTTGAAATGAAACATGGAATAAAATAAACACACAAATTTACAATGGAATCATTGTTTGAAGAAAGAAACAGGAGAGGAAGAAAATTTTAAGTAGATTAGAAGATGAAATATTTACAAAACAAAAAACTTCATCCAATGACATATGAGTTCTTGTTTTTAGTTTATTTTCTTTTTTTTCTAAAATTAAACTTGAAAAAGATATCACACTTATATCCTAACCCATTATTTACCTCCTCATGACATAAACTATAATAGTTATAACAAGATCAAAGGTTGAAGAAGAGTGATTTTTGACCTACCAACGAAACAACCCAATTTTTTTATCTTTTTTTTTGATTTATTTTTTTTTGAATTTTATTTTGAACACATTTAGATAACATTTAAACAATTACATAAATGAAAGTACATTACATTCCTCAAAACACAATGAATTACATCCTCTCCCCCATACAAGAATGGATTCTTGCAATCAAGCATATAATAACGTGGTGAAATCAACAAAGGGTGCCCAAAATGAAATATATTCCCCCCTACACATAAATTTCAAAACATTATGCATTGAAAATACATGTTGATATTGGGTGTGAAAATTTATTGGGCTTATAATGTGGCTATCAAAGAAAAGGGTTTCAGAGGCTCGAATGGGATTTCAAAAGGGGATATAATGTAAGGGAAATAGGAGGCTATTTTGCTATTTTGATTTTCATGTAGTTTAGAAAATGCCTCTGTCATGTTAATTCAAACTAATGTAGGAAATTAATCTCTAAGGTCCACAAACTCAAGACTCACAATTGGGGGTTAAAACACACATTTTGAAAAGATGGTCATAGGTGGCCTTGGCATGATAGAAAATGGTGTTCCTCACGGGTTGGGAAAATCAGTTTCCAAATCAATAATTGAGCATTAAAAATTTTTTGGGTTTGACACAATATTATTTATCCAAATATATGATGAAAACACAAGATTTATGAGATGAAAATTTGTCTTTTGACTCCCCAAAATGGAAAGACAAAATGTCAAAACTGGATTGTGAGTAAGTATAACTCATTTTATTTTTTTACATATTTTTATTTAGTTTTCTCTAGAATTTTTAAAATACACACCCACAGAAAAGTGAAGTGAAAAAGAAAGAAAATATTTTTTGATGAAATTGGTAAAAGAATGCAAAAGAGGGGAAGATTAAAAAAATGGTAGAGAGATAGAATGGGAAGAATAGTTAAATGGAAAGAGGTGCCCCCTTTTTTTGGATTTGGTAGGTCGCTCTCTCCGTAAAGAGGTGTGTTTACAATAGAAGTTGTGAATCTGAGGGAAGTCAATGTGGTTCCAATTGTAACACCCCAGGATTTCATAGTATGTTATTTCTTCAAAATAATTCAATAACTTGCACAACACGCAACACCGAGTTCAAGCGCACCATGACTTACCAAACAAGTTGTTCAAAAGAGGCTATGAACAGTATTAACTAAATTTTAAAATTTATATAATACTTATAATTTTATAATCCATATTATGAGTTTCTTAGACATAATGTAAGAACAAATTCCTTTTTTTTCAGATAAAATAAGTATTTTTCAAAAATGCACTTTTACCAACTTTAATAGTGAACCCTTTTTAAATCCAATATTTTAAACTTTTATATATTCACTTTGACTAAATAAATTTATTCATTAGAATGGGGACATAAAAAATTTACAATGAAACACCCCATTCTTCCATGGTACGCTTCTCTTTGAATAATACAGTAGTGTGTGTTGTACGCAACTTCGAGTTCTAACACACACCATAACCAAATCAAACGAGCCGTTATGAATAGTAATACCTACTTTTAGAAATTTTATAAATTTTATCTCTCAAAATGGAATTCATTTTTGGATTCGGAGTATCTAATTTATCCTAAGGTGAAATTTTGGAACTTTTCGGATAGCTTTAATATTTTGATGAATAGTGAAAATTACTAAATTTTAATTAAAAACAAATTTTTTAATCAAAATAATTAATAGTGATAAATTATGAATTTGAGTGGTTTTAAAGTATATTTATAATATATTTTTACCATTTAATAAAATTTTGGTCATTGGACATAATTTCACAATTAAACCGAACATAAACAAGTATCAATCTTTTGATAGTTATTATATCTTAAAAACACGATTTTTATTATGACAGCGAGAATTAATTTTAAATTAATTTCATCCACTTCTGTGTTTTGAATTTGGAAAAATTTATTCCATATTTTTAATCAGTATTTCCAAATTGTGTAAATAGGTAACTTTTATTTTTATTCATTTTGAATAATTACTTCGGTAAATATTTTATTTACTATGGTTAAAAGGTAAATCTGGTAAATAAGGGTTAAACAATAATATTATAATAATACTAAATTACCCTAAAACGTGTCCTAACATTATTTTTGGATACATGGCCGACCATGGGCAACTTTGGGTCGATTGTGGGACCCCATGAAGGTGATAGGGACACTTTATTTTAATTAAGTTAAAATATATACAAAAATGACATAAGCATATATCTTTTAGAAAAACAATTTTCACATAAGGTTATATATGTTAGATGTTCAACTATAAATATTCCATAGAAATATAAAAATCATTCCCACATAATGATATTTTATTTATAATTTTTAAACATTAAATAATTTAATTTATTTATGACACAATGATGATGAAGTAATTACCATAATAGTGAAAAATTAACATAATTGATATTATATATACCCAAATAAATATAATTTGAGACTTTTAATGAATTAAAATAATTTTATAGGATAATATTACATACTAGGATTGATTTAATTAACTTTTTTCGAAGTAATAATTATGTTATGAGTTTTAAAAAAGCCAATTATTGAATAGTATCAAAATTGACATAAAAGAGTTTTTAAAACAAATATTATATTATTAATTGATATTAAATTCCTAAAAATCTGAGGTTCGTCCAAGAGACTTATATCATTATAGTTGTATCATTAATAGACCACTTGGGGTTCTATTGGATGTATATAGTTTGTTTATTAACTATATAATATAAAAATACAAAGTGACATCAGAAGTGTCAAACTAATTAACTAAGAGTTAATACTTAAAGATAAGGTTAATATAGTAACCCAAACCAATCTAAATTCTATTGGTTGAGTGGTTTTCGACCCATACCCACCTTAACCTTTAAATAATAAACTTTTGAGCCATTATAAACCGAATATGAATTTATTATAAATTAATATTTCTATCTTTTCCAAAGGTGCCCCTCACCCCTCTTATAAAAGGGAACTCCCCCTTATCACTAATTCACACATTCAAAGACTTTTTTTCTTCCAACACCTACCCAAATACTCTTTAAACATCCCACACTACAACCTAGAAGCCTTAATTGGATCGGAAAGCCAACCTAAGGATCCCTTTTGATCAAATCAAACGGAAGAACCCGAAGAAGAGGTAATGATTTCACCACCCATTTTCAAGTTCTTTTCTTCTTCCACTTATTATTTCTTTGTTATTACCATTCTAAAATAATAAATCCAGTATATTATATATACTTATATGTTGTTATAAACATGGTACAACCATATTTCAGTATTCTATCCATCCTTTTAATGACATGTCACCATACGTGCGTACGTACGGCTTACAGTCTCCACGTCGTGGTGTAATTGTTATTCAAAACATTATTATTTGGATGGGTATAATAATGATGTGTAATTCGTGTAAATAATGAATATAACATGATAATTATTCTTTATATATTATATACCATCCAATTATATATTATTTTAATATAAGAAGAATGATATTATCGCTCGTGCATACGTACGGACTACCGTCTCCACGAACTTGATGAGATTCATTCTCCATCGTATCCATTCAAGTCTAAATCTCATTTGATGATTTATAATAGTATCTAAGGACTTGATATCATTTTGGATATGAATAAGATACAAAATACCCATGAAAAACATGGATTACGTAAAAAAACATATAAAAGAAACTGAGTAAGTTAACACCCGAAACAACGATAATACTAAGATAATATTATCAAATAAATGTTAAAAGATCATATATGATATAATATTGATGTTTATGATTCTTTTATAATTTAATAGAAACTATTTTACCATTATACAGAAGGTTAACCTACCCCCAACCACGGAAAAGTATAAGGTAAGGGTTTATTTCGCGATCTCTTCATTATCTGAGGTTTTTTATACGTAATAATCTACTAGGACTTCTTTATCATCCTCATCCATGTTTCTTAAAAATGTATTTTAAAACATTTTTTACAATTTAATGGAATATGGGTTAAAGTCATTTAAACCCTTGTTGACTTTTATAAGTGGTTTATAAAGGAATCTTTCTGTCGCCTTCCAAACAAGGTCTTTTTTAACCTTTTTCACAGAATTATGGTAAGAATGTTTTATTTAACTTATACGGCGGGTATGACTATTTTCCCTCGAAACTTACCTTACAAAATAATAAGAATATTTTCAAAGTAAATGTTTTATTTCATAAATATGTTACTTTTAAATGATTTCAAAATGACTATTTTAAGAATTTGTGAAAGGTACTCTTTATCAAGATCATAATTTTAAATGTTTTAAAGATTTATATTTCTAAATCTTTTTAATTAATTTCCATGTTTTCAAAATTATTTTAAGGATTTATTTATATGGACATGAAATTTTTGAAATGATATTTCTTTTCAAAAGTTTCAAAGTGGTATGGGAAACTTTGATTCAAAAATCTCTTTTAAATTACTTCCTTTATAAATGTGTGACTTTTCAATAATTTCGAGAAAAGAGATATTTCTCTCAAATCGTTTTTATTTCATCTATGTCAATATCCTTTGATGGATTTTAATCTTATTTGATGTTTATTTATTATGATACAAAAATTTTTTATGGTATTGAAGGTTTTGTGATATGTTTTACTTTTTATGTGTTATTTTTATACCATTCATGGTTTATGGGGAACGTATTGACATTTCGTATTCTTGTTTTAATACGAATGATTATGTTATGTTTAAAACTTTTCATATGGGAATGCATTGGACTTAATATGTGATGGGTGGAGCCCGTTATAGCTCCTCGATGCATCGGTAGGTCTCATGAGACAAACTAGTGTCTTGGCCTAAGGCCTTGACAAAATCTTATTTGTAGTATTGGCACGAGGCCTTGGCTATGTGGTTATGATAGTCTGGCATTATGCATTCCATCATTATGAAAGTGGTTATTGATATTGAATTTGATTATTCGATTAGTATAATATCCATGTGAATAAGTAAATGGAATTCTTTCATTTTACTTTTTCCATATTATGTTGAAGTTCAAGTTTAAAAGCCTTTTGTTTTAGTTATACATTTCCTTAAATGTTTGTGCTTATTTATGAAAGTTTCTACTGTATTTCTTACCCTTACGGAGCGTTTGAGCTCACCCCTTTCTATGTTTTAATTTTCCCAGGATTCCAAGAAGTATATTTTGATTGATAAGAAGGGTTAAGACAAGGGAATAATGTCATTCATAAAGGATTATTTATGTTTTTTTATGTTATGAAGTGTAATGTAACATTCATGTATGAAATCTATTTTCCAAGACTGCTAAACCAATCGGTCTTTCGAGATTTGATCTTTCTCATGATCATGCCAATGTATTAAAATAATGCACCGACTCTGGGTAACTTGGTTCATGGTGTTACACTAAGACTGTGTTTCCTCCCATGATGATTCTTTAACTGATGTCCATTAACTGTGAATTTCCTTTTGGAAGAGAGGTCTTGGACTTGCACTCCACCAAATGGGTATACATGAGAAATAATAAAAGGACCTTCCCAACGAGAATTAAGATTTCCTGGGTGAATCCAAAATTGAGAGTTGAAAAGATATACCTTTTAAACTTTGTGGAATACCATTCTCAGGATGTGTTTTTCATGGATTAATTTATCCTTTTCTTTATACAGATTGGAATTATCATAGGATTCAAGTCGAAGCTCCTCCAGTTCAGCAAATTGCAACAATCTTTCTTCACTAGATTTTTCACAATCAAAATTAAAAGATTCATTGCCCAAAATAACTTATGTTGGATTTCAACTAGAAAATGACAAGCTTTACCAAAAACTAGCCTAAAAGAAGACTTCTCAATGCGTGTTTTATAGGCAGTTCGATAAGCCCAATGTGTTTCACCAACTCTTTCAAGATATTCATTTCTGGTGGGTTTTACAATTCTATCAAGCACTATTTTTTACCTATCTATTATAAATTTCAGCCATTAAATTTTTTTGGGTGTGATATGAAGATGAGGTTTTATGTACAACACCATTCTTTTTCAAAAGAGATTCCATGGTTTTATTGTAAAAATGGGTTCTTAAGTCCCATATCATGGAATGTGGGGTGCCAAATCGGTGGAAGATGGGTGTCTTTAGGAACTCAATAATAGTATGTGAGTCATCCTTTTTAGTGGGTTTGGCCTCCACCCACCTAGAAACATAATCTACCACAAGAAGAATATATGAAAATCCACTGGAAGGGAGGAATGGTCCCATGATATCAATGCCCCAAACATCGAAGATCTTAGAAAAAATTAAAGGCTTTTGGGGAATTTCATTTCTCATTGAAATTGTTCCAATGTTTTTTCAATTGAGACATGATTAAAAGAACTCATGTGAGTCCTTGAAGAGTGAATGATAGAAGAATCCATAGTCTAGGAACTTTTAGGAGGTCCATGGTTGTCCAAAACAGCCACCACCATGCATTGAGTGATAGAATTATAAGATGGAATAATGTTCATTATCATCAATAAATCTCCTAATTACCAAGTCTTCCCAAATTTTCCAATTTATATTTTCTTCCCAAAAAAATATTTTGAATCAATTTTGAACATCATTTTTTGTTCTTTTGAAAAAAATTGCAGAACAACACTAGAAACCTTGTAATTTACAATTTGGGAATACCATGGTATTTTTGTAGTGAGAGATGATAGGTTCTCAGTTGGAAATTCTGGATCCATTATTTTAGAATGAGAAGAATTACAAATTCTAATAAAGTGATCAGAAACAGGGTTTTCTTTTCCTCGTCTATCTTTTATTTCAAGGTCAAACTCTTAGAGCATTAGGATCTGTCTTATTAGCCTTGGTTTGGAATCACTTTTCTTAAGCAATAATATTATAGTAGAATGGATGTGATGCAAGAAACTAGTAGGGTTAATTCCTGGTCTATCATCTAAGGTCAAACCTATGGCCTTTTTGTTTTCATCTAACACCTAAACAAGTTTTGACTCCTCACTTTTGGTAATTTAAGTATAAATAATTAAAGGATAATAGTGATGAAGGAAAATGTATGCATATTTCAGGTGTTCAAGAAGAGGTTTCAGATTAGTGTCATCTTTAATTTGTGGGATAAAAAACATAGTAATTAAGGAAGGGACTTCAGTTACTTCAGATTCATTTTCCATAGTACTGTCCAAGGTAGACCACTAGATATCCGAGTTGATGTGGTATTAAAGATATTTTTCAAGATCCTCAAGATTAATGGAGTCTATGAATGAGTGGTCCACATCAACATCACCATTTATGACTTGGATAATCATGGTGAAGATCTCACAAGATCATCTCTCATTGAAACAAAATGAACATGATGGAATGGGGTTCAATTGATTCTTAGAATTGTCTTCAAAAGCATGGATTGAGAATGTAGAGAGATCCTTAAATTGGTATCGAATGGCTTGGAAAATGTTGAAATTAACTAGTTGGTCCCCAAATTCCATGGATAAGATGCCTGAATAGACATCAATCATTGTTATCGCTTTCATTAGGAAAGTTATTCATAGAATTAAATGAGATCATGAAGATTTATTCTCACATTCATTGTCAAGGACATAGAAACAATATTGAAAGATAAGATCATTAACCCGGACAAGAAAATTATTAATTATTCCCTCAAGACTGGATATGATTCGATTGGGTAACTACCTGAAAACACCCTTTGGGTTCAAGGGACCTAGAACAAGGTTGGAGAATTTGGGTTTCGGCATTACATTTATTAAGGATCCTAGGTCTATGTGTGCATCATCGAAGTTGGAACTTCCAATTTGGCATGAAACCATAAAGGTCCCTGGATCATTGTAATTAATGGGAATAGACTATTGGGTGGAAGCATTTTCAAACGTCCTAATTTTCCTCTTGTGGGAGAAAAATTCCTTTAGAAACTTCACATACATTGGGATATGTTTTATATAATCATAGAGGGGAATGTAGACTTCAACCCATCTAAACATGTCAAGCATTTCAGGATCAAGCTCAAATGAATTCTTTGGCATAGAAATGGCTTGAGGAAAAGGAATTGGGTTCCTATGTAGAATGGAAGGAGTTAAGGTAATGGCTTCAGATTCTTTTTCATGTTTCTTTTTCATTTCATTTTCTAGGTCTCATTTGAAAGGGGGTGGAGTGTTTATCTTGAGGGATATAAATTTTCTTCCCTAATCTAAGTGAAATTTCACTTACATTACCCTTTGGGTTGGGTAATGGTTGATCTGGGAGTTGGGACGTATTTGATTGTTGTTTCTACCTCAAGTGGGATGCACGTTTACCAATTTGGGTATCATTGTTTTTAATGCTGGAATTGGTGAAGGAGGCTAGATCTTCCACTGCACTTTCCGATGGTTTCTTGGAAAAAGAGGCTTCTCCCAAATTGGGATTTCCTTGATTTTGGTTCTTCAGAAAGAGATTTTATTGGTTTTGGAATTGGGAAGGCTCTTGATGATAGTGGAATCTAAGAGAAGGAAGACGAGGATTGATCATTTGAGGTTGGGGAACAAAGTGGTATGGTTGTTGGAAGTTACCAAAATATTGACCATATTGGAATTGGTTTGGGTTTTGTGGAGGGAATTTAGGGGGATAAGAAATGGGATTCCAATATCTCATCTTAGGGTTATATGTATAATAGAGGGGCTCAGAGTAGGATTGGTTGATGTTTCTAACAAACTGGCCTGATTATTGAGGGTTGGGGTAACTCTGAGCATATGCGGCATTAATCTCCATTGGTCCGGATGAATCAGAATAATCATGTTGAAGTTGTAGACATGTGTCAGTTGGATGAGATGGATAGCTATAGATTCAATAGTTCTTGATAGGTCTAGGGAATAGATATTGTCATAAAGATGAGGTTGGGGCATTGGATACCACATCTAGTTGTTGACAAGACCTATAAGTTCACTCATCCACTCGGTCATCTTGTTGGGCTCTATCGATTGTATATCTTGGGCTTGTTTGAATTAAGGATGTGCTTGAGTATGGAATTGTTGTGTGTTTGTAGCCATGTTTATTTTGAGAACTCTTACAGCTTCATGAGTTTTATCGACAAAAGCACCATCACTTGTGGCATCGATGTGAGTTATCTCCATAGAAAATAACCCCTCATAGAAGTATTGGTTCAAGGTTTGGTCAGGGATATGGTGATGTGGGTAGGTTGACACAATATTTTTGAACCTATCCCAATACTCATGGAGTGATTCATTTGGGAATTGACGAATACCACTTATTTCCTTTCAAATTGAAGTAGTACGAGAAGCAGAAAAGAATTTCTCTAAGAAGAGTTGCTTCATGTAATTCCATATGGTTATGGAACTAGGAGGAAGTTAGTATAGCCACGACATAGCAGCGTCATCTAGGGAAAAAGGGAATGCTCTAATTTTGATTTGATCCTCATAAACTCCTTGAGAATTAATGGTAGAGCGCACCACTTTTAACTCTTTAAGGTGGAGATGTGGATCCTCACCAGATAGCCCAGGGAAATGAGGAAGAAGATGAATCAAACCTGATTTGAGATCGAAGTCAGCCAATATGTTTGGATATTGAATACCATGAGATTGGTAATTCATATTAGGGTCAGTGAGTTTTCTAAGATTTTTTCCCTAGGATTGGCCATTTCTAATTCAACTGGATGGACAATGACTGGTTCTTTAATTATTTGATTGTCCCTAAGGTTCCTCCTATGTTGGTGAAGAGTTTTCTCAATTTTAGGGTAAAAAAACCTGAGGTATTGTTTGGGAGGATAAATGGAATTGAGAGAGTTTTTGGAAGAAATATAAATATAGGGTTTTCTTTGTGTTTTTTTAGTTTTGATTTTTATGAGAAGACTGGTTTTTCTTTGTGTTTTTTTCATTTTTTTTTTATTTTTTGTTTTTTTAAAATAACCAGAAACTAATTACTTCATAAATAACCATCCCAGGAAACATCACCATTTGAAAGTGCAGCTGATTGTCTCCAATCTACCGGTCAGGGTTCCGGTGCTCTGCTAATGTTTCTAGTATCACTCGCGTCTAATCCTTAGCAATGATACTTTTTAATAGTCATTAGTTTTTAGTTGATTTTCTTCTGATTGGGGGGATTGATTGTAGTGCATATAAAATAATTGATTGATTAATATTGGTTTAAAAATTTATAAAGACTGGGGTGAGTTCATTATTAAGGAGTTAATCTTGGGATATCCTTCAGCGTTTCTTTATATTTCATTTAAATTAACACCCAAGATAACGTTGATTGAAATTCCTAAGTGTAAAGGCTTTAATCCAAGCTTTAACATATCTTAGGGATCTATTATTAATCATAGATTTTTTATGGTAGTTTCTTTATTGTTCAAATAATCCATGGAAACCACCCGTTAAACAAATCATGTCATCAATCCATGACATTCTAAGTTTAACATACACAATGTTAATTAAATGAATATAAATCGAGTAAATTCTCTCAATCACTTAGCATCCCCAAATTATAACTCACCCCAATAGTAGATTTACCCATACATTAAAATGGTTATTAATCTGGTAATATATGATTATAGTGATTAATTATAAAAAGAACAAAAAGAATGGGATAAGAAAAGAGTTTTGCGTCGAACACACACATACGAATGATGATGAGAATTAAAAACGATCATTTGATTGAATGGGAAAAAAATAAGGGAAGGGGATTTGACAGTATTTAAATAATTTTAATAATATTAATTTTAATCTACATAAGGTGGATGAGAATAAGAGATATTGAAGAATAAACTAGCATTCAAACTGAATTACAAAAAAAATAATTACAAGATTACAACAATGACGAACACAAAAGTAAATGAACACAATGATAGGAGTAAAGGTATCACAAGTTAAAATGTGAGAATGGAAGGTCCTACCTATCCATTTTCAAGGCATTGTTCATTCCAATTGATGCTCCTATCTTCTAAAATTCCAACCATATGCAAGGAGAAGAGGGGGTGGTATTTATAGCCCAAGTAGGTGGACTGTTTTCATTCTAAACCCGTCCCTCCATTTACATCACCAATTTGGATATTCATATAGCCTCCTATCGATATATCCTCTTCTATAAAGTTTTAGATAATATTTTGGGAATAATTCTCTCAAAATTTTCATTCATTTGTATTTATGGAGCCCAGGTTAGGGCGGATAGATTAAACAATGTTAAACTATCCATTTTTTCCAAAATATTTGAAGGACAAAATTTTATTGGGTTTTGGAATAAGAAGATGCCTTAAAATCCGAATTATTTCTTCAAAAATGTAGGCCAAGTAAATATAATATTTCACACTATAAAATCTGTACTTGATTTAATGATTACATCATGTGACATGTGATAAATATTGTATTGATTTCAATTCTAAAAATGAAAGTTGGGCTGAGTTTAAATGAATTAGCTGGTCCCCTTGTATTTATAGTTGGTCCATGAATGTTTTATCCAATCCTCCTTACATTATCCCACGAAAGGTTGAGGAGAATTATGGAATTTTTATTTCTGGATTGAGCCTAGTAATTCAATGTTCATGGATGGTCTAGTTTTATCACAGATTATGTGGGCCATCTTGTGTGGTCCATATGGCCCTTCAAATGGTAGAATTGACCCAAGATTCCTTGTAATTAAATTTTTTATATTGAATAATGAATCCTAAAAAACAAGAATAACACAATTTTCATCAGTAGGATGATAATGAAAAGTAACATAGTAAACTGACTCAATTGGACTATATCTAAAAATGCTAAAAAATTATATTTAGTATTAAAACATTAATATTTCACACTAATTATGCACATTTCGTACAAAATCAGTAAAGAGAGTATATGAAAATATTAATAACATCAACTCCTAACACTTTTTCTAGTACATGTCCTCATGTAAAAAAATATATAAAATATAACAAAAACAATTTTACTCAACAAAAAATATTAAAATTTTGTTTTCCCCAATCAGGGGATGGTTATAAAATTTCACTCATACATATTAAATTTCACCACAAGTTGTTATAGAAATAATGTTCCAAAAACAATTTATTTTTTCATGCTCAAATTTAGAAATGTAAAATGGTGGCACACAAAACATACTCCTCTCATGATGATAAAATTAATTTATGGAGCTTCACTCATTAACCAACCAAAACTGAAAATCCTCGAGTTTGTAAGAGCTATCATCTTCCAATAAATATCCAAAATAGAACAAGAATCAAGGGTTATTTTTAAGGGGTTTTCTATGGCTACGGGATGGAATGAATTTCATGTCCAAGAGAGAGAAGAAGATGGGTAAAATACCAAAAAGGGTAAAACAATGCAGAATTTTATTGAAATGAAACATGGAAATGAAATGAAAACACATATTTTAAATGGAATGATTATTTGAAGAAAGACACAAGATAAGAAGAAAATTCTAAGGGGATGAGAAGATGAAAATTTTAAGAAACACAAAACTTCTTCCAATGACATAAGTGTTCTTGTTTTTATTTTATTTTATATTTTTTCAAAAGTTGAACTTGAAAATGATCTCACCCTCATATCCCAACCCATGATTTATCTCTTCGTAACACTAATTGTAATAGTTAAATCAAGATCAATGTTTGATGAAGATTGATTTTTGACCTACTTAAGAAACATCCCAATTTTTTTGTTCTTTTTTTAATGATTTTATTGATTTTTTAAAAAAAATTATAACACCTGTCAATAACATTTACAAAATTACATAAATGAAAGTACATTACATTCCCTAAAACACACTGAATAACAACCTCTCCCCAACAGTGAAACGGATTATTTCCCTCAAGAATATGATAACATGGTGAAATCAACAATGGGTACCAAAAATGAAATCCATTCTACCCCACACATAAATTTAAAAAAATTATGCAATGAAAATACATGTTTTTATTGTGTGGGAAATAGTATTGGGCTTGTAATGTGTCTATAAAAGAAACTTTTTTCATATGCTCATAGGGGATTTCAAAAGAAGGATTAATATAAGGGAAATAGGATGTTATTTGGCTGTTCTGACTCCCATGTGGTTCAGAAAAATGGATCTATCTTATTAATACACATTAAAGTATAAAATTCATCTCGAAGGTCCACAAACTCAAGACTCGCAATTGGGGGTGAAAAACACACATGTTGAAAAAATGGCCATAGGTGGCCTTAACATGAAAGAAAATGGTGTTTCTCATAGGTGGGGAATATGCGTTCCCAAATAAAAAATTGAGCATCCAATTTTTTTTTGGGATTGAAAAAATATTATTTATCCAAATATATGATGAAAAAAAATTTGAGATGAAAACATGTATTTTGACTCCCTAAAATGGTTAGACAAAATTTCAAATCCGGATAGTGAGTAAGTATGACTCGTTTATTCTTTATACATTTTTTTATTTTGTCTTTTAGTGTTTTTAGAATACACATCCACACAAAAGATAAATAGAAAAAGAAAGCAAAATTTTGATGATGAAAGTGGTAAAAAATTAAAAATAGAGGAAGAAGAATATAAGAGAGAGGGAGAGAGGAGTAAGAAGAGTTAAAGGGAAGGAGGTGCCCCCTGGTTTGAATTTGGTGGGATGTTGTCTCCATCTAGTGGTTTGTTTACTATAGAATTTTTGGATCTTATGGAATTCTATGTGGTTTTAATATTGGGTTATCTATCATGATGATTCTTTAACCTATGTCCATTAACTGTGAATGACCTTTTGGAAGAGGGTTCTTGGACTTACACTGCACCAAATGGGTTAACATGAGAAACAATAAAAGGACCTTCCTAATGTGAATTAATCTTACATGGGTAAAGCCAAAATTGACAGTTAGAAAGATATACCTTTTAACATTCATGGATTACCTTTATCAGGATGTGTTTTTCAGGGAGTACCTTAGACATTTCTTTATACAGATAGGAATTCTCATATGATTCAAGTCAAAGCTCCTCTAGTTCAGCTAATTACAATAATATTTCTTCTCCAGACTTTTCACAATCATGATTACAGGTTTCACATCCCAAAATGACTTATGTTGGATTTCAACTAGAAAATTACATGATTTACCAAAAACTAGCCTAAAAGGAGACATCCTAATGGGTGTTTTATAGATAGTTTAATAAGCCCTAAGTGCTTCACCAAGTCTTTTAAGTCAGTCTTTTCTGGTGAGTTTTACAATTCTCTCGAGCACACTTTTCACATCTCTATTAGAAAGTTCAGCCATGCCATTATGTTTGGGGGTGACATGCAGTTGATGTTTTATGTACAACACTATTATTTTTTAAAAGAGATTCCATGGTTTTATTACAAAAATAGGTTCCTAAGTCCCATATCAAGGAACATGTTATGCCAAATTGGTGGAAGATGTGTGTCTTTAGGGACTCATTAACAGTATGTGAATCATCCTTTCTAGTGGTTTTGGCCTTGACCCACCTCAAAACATAATCAACTACAAGATTAATGTATGAGAATCCATTGGAAGGGGGAATAGTCCCATGAAATTGATGCCCGAGACCTATAAGATCTTAGAAAAAATTAAAGTCTTTTGGGTCATTTCATTTCTCTTTGAAATTGTTCCAACATTGGGCATATGGGACATGATTGACAGAACTCATGTAAATCCTTGAAGAGTTAAGGCCTGAAGAATCCAGAGTCTAGGACCTTTTGGGAGGTCCTTTGTGGGCCAAAATGACCACCAGCAGGCATTGAGTGACAGAATTATAATATGGAAGAATGTTCACCTACATCAACACATCTACTAATTACAATGTATGCCCTAGTTTTCCAAAGTTTATTTTCTTCCCTAAATAGTATTTTGATTCACTTTTTAACTTCATTTTTTGTTCTCTTGATAAATTTTCTAAAAAAAACTCAAGAAACCAATTAAATTACAATTGGGGCATACCGTGGTATTATTTGAGTGATAGATGAAATGTGCTCAGTTGGATATTCTGAATCAATTATTTTAAAATAATAAGAATTACAAATTGCACTCAAGTGATTAGCCATAGGGTTTTTTCCGTGGTCTATCTTGTCTTTCAAGTTCAAACTCTTAGAGGATTATGATCCATTTTATTAGCCTTGGTATGGAATCACTTTCCTTAAGTAAGGATTTTATAGAAGAATGTTCTATGAAGACGATGATTTTGGAACCTAAGAGAAAGGGCCTAAATTTATCTAAGGAAAAAACCACTACTAAAATCTCATTTTCATTCACAGTGTAGTAAGATAGAGTTTCATCAAAAAAACATTTAGGCATAAAAGATGACATGGGTAATTTTTTTCTCTTCTTTGACAAAGAACATCCCCAGCGGCTCTATCAGAAGAATCACACATCAATTCAAAGGGTAATGACCAATCTAGGGGTTGGATTATTGGGGCAGATGTAAGAGAAATTTGGAGTTCAATGAAGGCTCTCTTGAAAACCTCATAGAAATGGAAAGTGACATCATTTTGGAGAAACTGAGTGAGTGGGAGGGAAATCCTACTGAATTAGTGGATGAATCGCTAATAGAAACCAGCATAACCAAGGAATGAATGGATTTCTCAAACAGAAGTGGGTTCAAGAAGTGATTTGTTCACTTCAATTTTGGAAGGATCAACTTCAATACCAATTTGTGAAACTATATTCCCTAGAAAAATCCCATTTTCAACCATTAAGTTACATTTTTCAAACTTTAACACAAGGTTACACTTGAAAAACTTTTGGAGGACTAGAGAGAGTGAATTAAAGAAACATTCAAATGACTCACTCTAAATGGTAAAGTCATCCATGAATACATCCATACAGTGTTCAATGAATTCTGAAAAGAATCTCATCATACACCTCTAGAATGTTCCTAGAGCATTACAAAGGCCAAAAGGCATTCTCTTATATGCATATGTTCCAAAGGGTCATGTGGAAGTTTTCTTTTCTTTGTCCTATGGTGCGATCAAGATTTGGAAGTAGCTGATGTATATATCAAGAAACCAATAGTTTGACTTTCCATCTAATTGATCTAGCATCTTATCAAGGAATGGAAGAGGGTGGTGATCTTTTCTGTTTTCAACATTCAATTTCCTATAGTCGATGCAGACATGAAATTTTTTCATCACTCAAGTTGTGACTACCTCACCATGTTCATTTGTGACAACAGTTATTCCACCTTTCATAGGTACAACTTGAATTGGACTAACCCATTCACTACCAGAAATTGGGTAGATAATACTAGCTTGAGGAAGATTGGTGATCTCTTCCCTAACTACCTCATGTATGAGAAGATTGAGAATATTTTGTGGTTGTTTAATTTGTTTAGATGATTACCCAAGATGGATAAGACATATGCAAAGAGAAGGGTTGATTCCTTATAACGACCCACACTTTACATACATTGTTAATACTTCAAAATTGAAGCACACTTATTACAACATATGACAAAACCACAAAGGACCGTATAGGTATAGTGTCTTTAGAAACTGGGAAACATAAACAACTGGTTCATAAATCTTCTACAGTGTCTCCCATTTATTTCATCCTATCTAGGGTCCCTTTTAGCATATTCTACTTAATATCCATCTTCCTGACCTGGGGAAAAGAAAACATAAAAGGGTGAGCTCAAATGCTCAGCAAGGGCAAATAAAGGAAATAAAAATCATATCATATCTTTTTGAAAATCAAAACCTGCAAAAGAGATCATAATATCTTAACATGGAATAAATCATAGAAGTGAAAATGAGATCCCCATAATCATAACATAAAACTTGAAACTTTGTGGCATGCACACATAATCATGGAAAATCATTTCTTGTTAGTCATGACTCATTGCCAAGACTATCTTAGTGGACAAAGTCCCTTTCTGAACCGAGTTCACTTCTCGTTTCAGTCCTGTATCACTGAACCGAAATAACCTTCCGTTCCAGCCATGTCTATCTCATGAGATATAAAATCTTTACCCAATGCATTGGAGGGAGATATAGGTCCCACCCATCTTATAATGAATCCTTTCTTATGTGTGCCACATAATCATACATCATCGCATAACACATGTAACAAAAATGGGATTCTTGAAACATCATGACATCATAAATCAATTCATATATGATAAAGGAATTCATAAACATAATTCCATCACAACATAGTCAAACCAATGTAAAAATATGGATAGAAACAGAACCCTTTATTATCTTAGATGGAAAATAATTTTGATAAAACACTTGAATTGAATTCTTGAGGAAAATATCCTTTCTTCTTCAAAAACATTTTTCCTTTCATAACATGTCATACAACTTTAAAATAAAAGAAGTTGATTAAAAATAAACTTGAAAACTTGTAAAGGAAGCTTCTTGGAAATAATGTTTTAAAAATCCATTCATGCCGTATAAGTTAAAAAAACATTCTTCGTACTTTTGTCGGAAAAGTCAAAAAGTACCTCGTACGAAAAACGACAAAAGATTCCTTTCATACATATTACTAAAAACTCACCGAAGGGTAAAAATGGATTTAAACAATTTTAGGTGGATGTAAATAATATTACATATTGATGAAACATGGATGTGGATGATAAAATACACCCCAGTAAATACTTACGAATAAACAATCTCGGATAAAAATGAGATTGTGATATTTCCCTTACCTTAGGTCCGATTTGCTTTGTTCGTGTCCGAAGCTCCTGTATAATGGTTTAAATACTGTTATTGACTTATTCCAGAATCATACATATTGATATGAGATCATATATGGTCATATTATTAGCTTCTTTTTAGTAATATTTCATTGTTACTTGTTACTCGGGTCTTTATAACTTTTTGTTCTTATGCGTGTTTTGTCGAATAAATTCTTATTCTTATCTTTAGGTTATAGATAATTCATTTCCAGAATGGTATTAGTGTAGTATATACCATATTCATTCATTCAATTCATTTATATAATCATTATGAAATGAAGATCATGTAGAACGAGTCGCATCACATCGTGGAGACGGTATTCCGTACGTACGCACGAGTGATGATATCGTTCCTATGATCGTGGAATTGTATTGGAGTATATATATATATATTATTTCAGTATCAATATTACTTAATAATAATCATATATAGTTACTTATTACACCATTATACCCATCCTTGTAAGGTGATGGTGGAAAATAGATTACACCACGGCGTGGAGACGGTATTCCGTACGTACGCACGCGCGGTGATTTCATTTTTCCGTAGGATGGATAGAAGGTGAATTAGGGTTGTTTCATATTTATAATAACATATCAGTATGTAAGTAATACTGATGTTATTACTTTATCATGAAACAACTAAAGAAGAAGAAGTTGAAGAAGAAAGAAATTGAAAAGATCGGTAATGGATATTACCTCTTCTTTGGAACGCCTCTTTGAATCCTCCACTTAAGGAACTAAGAGTGGTCTCTGGAGAAGACCAGGACCTCTAGGACTATTCTAGGGAAGTGGAGAGGAGAAAATGGCAGGGGTTGGCCGAGATTGAGTGCTCAATTTGGTGTGAGGAGGAGGGGGAGGAGGTGCCCTTTTATAAGGGAGGAGAGGGGCACCTTAGGAATATCTCAAAATATTATTTTATATTAAAGTCAAAATCGGTTTATAATGGTTCCAAAGGGTCTTATTTCGAAGATAAAGTGGGGAAGGGTCGAAATCCTATCAACCAATAGGATTTAGACAAGTTTAGGTTATTATTTTAACCTTATCAATTAGATTTAACTCTAAGTTAAATAATTTAACTTTTACCGTGTCTTTTTGTTTTCTTTCACTATATGGTTAATACACTTACTATAACATGCCAAACGAACCCCAAATTGTTTATTATTAATATATATATCCTTATCTAAGTCATTTGGCCGAACCTTAGATTTTTAGGAATAAAATAACAATTAATAATATAATATTTGATTTAAAAACTATTTTGTGTCAATTTTGACACTATTTGATATATGATTTTTGTGAAAGTTATAACAGAATTATATGTTCGAACCAAGTTGATTAAATCAATACTAATATATCATAGTAACCTAGAAAATTAGTGTAATTCATAAAAAGTCTCAAATTACATTTATTTTGGTATTTATATTATCAATTTTGTCAATATTTCATTAATAAGATAATTACTACATCATCTTTGTGTCATAAATAAATTAAATTATTTGATGTCTAAAAATTACAAATAAAATACCATCATGTAGGAAATTTTTTTAGCTTTCTAATAAATATTTAAAATTGAATTTATCTTATGTATAACCCCATATTAAAAATGATTTACTTATTAAACATTGATTTTAACTATTTTAACCCTTCTTTAAATAAATTAATAATAAATGTCCAAATCTAATCCAAGTGGGCCTAAATGGTCATATTTTATTCCTAAGTTTGTTTTTGGTCGAATTTCACTTGTCCAATAGAATTAGGACATGTGTTAGGGTAATATTAATATCATATTTACCCTTAGTTACCCTATTTACTATTAACCGCGGTAAAAAAAGTAAAAAGTTACTATTCACCAAAAAATTATTTTCATCTCATTGAACCACATTTTAGTCCTTGATATTAACCGTGTCTCTCGGATTTTCTAAATTCCATTCACAGAAGCGGTAAAATTAAGTTTTATGCAAAATTCAATTTTTAACCTACCACTTAGTGGTTTCACTATTCATCAAAAATTGAAAGTTTTCAGAAAAATACCAAAATTTCACCCTAGGCTAATTTCGATATTCTGAGTCCAAAAATGAAGTCCATTTTGAAAAATAAAATTTATAAAATTTCAAAAAGTGGTTATTACTATTCATAACGGCTAGTTTTAATAGCATATTGTTGTTTAGTGAAACTCGGTATTGCGTACGACGCAAGCTATCGAGGAAGGTCGCGATTGCGTGTAAAGCAAGCCAAGCAAGTGTTGTGTAGAAAAATATTCCTTTGATGATTTATATAACATAAAAGTCTCGGGTGTTACATTCTACCCCCCTTAAAAAGAATTTCGCCCTCGAAATTCGTCACTTTGCAACAAACAAATGAGGATACTTCTCCCTCATCATATCCTCAAGCTCCCATGTAGCTTCTTCAAGTTGGTGGTTTCTCCATAAAACTTTCACCAAGCGAGTGGTCTTGTTTCGTAGGACTTTTTCGCTACGATCCAGAATCTCTATCGGCTGTTCTTCATAAGAAAGATCTTGCTCCAGCGGTACAACTTCTGAGCTGAGTACATGTGAAGGATCTGGTATGTACTTTCTCAGGAGAGATACATGGAACACATCGTGAACTTGAGAGAGATTCGGTGGAAGCGCCAATCGGTAAGCTACCTTCCCAACACGATCCAGTATTTCAAAAGGACCGATATATCTAGGGCTCAACTTCCCCTTCTTTCCAAATCTCATAACCCTCTTCCAGGGAGATATTCGTAAGAACACTTTATCACCCACTTCAAACTCTAGGTCTTTTCTTCGGTTGTCGGCATAACTTTTCTGTCGACTCTGAGCTGCTCTTATGTGTTGTTGAATAGATCTAACCTTTTCTGCCATTTCATCAACGAGATCAGGTCCTAATAGCTTTCTTTCCCCAACTTCATCCCAGCAAGTTGGAGTCCTGCATTTCTTTCCATAGAGAGCTTCATAAGGAGCCATCTGAATACTGGAGTGAAAGCTATTATTATAAGAAAATTCCACCAAAGGTAGGTGTTGATCCCAACCTCCTTTGAAATCCATAGAGCAAGCTCTCAACATATCTTCTAGGGTTTGAATTGTTCTCTCAGACTGACCGTCTGTCTGGGGATGATAAGCAGTGCTGAAACTCAACTCTGTATCCAGAGTATGCTGAAGACTTCGCCAGAACTTCGAGGTAAATCTCGGATCTCGATCAGATATAATAGAAAGTGGTACTCCATGCAATCTTACCACTTCCTTTACATATATCCTGGCAAGCTGATCTAGAGAGAAATCCTCTCTAATAGGAATGAAGTGTGCAGACTTTGTAAGACGATCAACTATGACCCAAATAGCATTATTGCCTTTGGATGTTTTAGGAAGTCCTGTGACAAAGTCCATAGTGATGTTTTCCCATTTCCATTCGGGTATGGGTAATGGTTGTAACATCCCCTTAGACTTCTATCTCTCAGCTTTAACTTGTTGACAAACCAAGCATCGAGAGACATATTCAGCAACATCTCTTTTCATGCCATCCCACCAGAAGTACTCTTTCAGGTCCCTATACATCTTCGTGCTTCCAGGATGAATAGAGAATGAAGAACTATGAGCCTCATCCAGCAGCTCTTTCTTTAATTCGGGGATGGGAGGAACACAAACCCGATTCCTGAACTTTATTATCCCATCACAATCAAGGTTGAATTCAGGAACATTTCTCACCTTCTTTTGTAACTCGACATCTTCTTTCTGTGCCTCTTTAATCTTCACATGTATAGATGGTTGAACATTCATTTGAGAAAGATAAGATTTTTCCCCTTCCATTATAATTCCAAGATCCATCCTTTGTAAATCCATAAATATTGGATCTTTTTTGATCCTCATCATGGATAAACTAGCATGGTCTTGTCGACTTAATGCATCTGCCACCTTGTTTGCTTTCCCAGGGTGGTAATGGATTGAGCAGTCATAATCCTTAATCAGCTCCAACCATCTTCTTTGACGCATATTCAACTCCTTTTGTGTGAAAATATACTTTAAACTTTTATGATCAGTATAAATATCACACCTTTCACCATAAAGGTAATGCCTCCAAATCTTTAATGCAAAGATTACCGCAGCCAACTCCAAATCATGTGTTGGGTAATTTTGCTCATGGATTTTCAACTGTCGTGAGGCATAAGCTATCACCATATCATTTTGCATAAGAACACACCCCAATCCCTTCTTGGATGCATCACTGTAGATCACAAACCTTTCTCCACTACAAGGCAGTGTGAGCACAGGTGCACTGGATAACCTTCTTTTCAACTCCTTGAAATTCTCTTCACATTCCTCTGTCCAGACAAACTTAACTCCTTTCCGAGTCAACTTGGTGAGTGGATTAGATAATCGTGAAAAATCTTTTACAAAACGTCGATAATATCCAGCCAAACCAAGAAAACTTCGGATCTCAGTTACTGTTGTTGGTCTTGACCATCTTTCGATAACCTCTGTTTTTGCTGGATCCACAGATATCCCCTCTTTTGAGATTATATGACCCAAAAATGCAACTTTTTGAAGCCAAAATTCACACTTGGTAAATTTGGCATAAAGCTTCTCTTTTCTCAGGGTCTTCAATATAATTCTCAAGTGATCTTCATGCTCTTCCTTGCTCTTTGAATAGACAAGAATATCGTCTATAAAGACTACCACAAATTGATCAAGATAGTCTCTAAAGAATCTATTCATTAGATCCATGAAGATAGCAGGGGCATTAGTAAGACCAAATGGCATCACTATAAATTCATAGTGTCCATACCTTGTACGGAAAGCCGTCTTTGGTATATCCTCCCTTTTGACCCTTAATTGATGATACCCTGAACGAAGATCAATCTTGGAAAAGTATTGAGCTCCGCGTAGTTGGTCAAATAAGTCATCAATGCGTGGGAGAGGATATTTGTTCTTGATAGTGATCTTGTTAAGTTCTCGATAATCAATGCAGAGTCTCATTGATCCATCTTTCTTCTTAACAAATAGAACAGGTGCTCCCCAAGGTGACGCACTAGGGCGTATGAATCCCTTATCAAGATTCTCTTGGAGTTGCTTCTTCAATTCCTGCAACTCAATTGGGGCCATTCTATAAGGTGTCTTTGAAATAGGCAAAGCACCCGGTACGAGTTATATTGAAAACTCAACTTCACGATTTGGTGGAAGACCCGGCAATTCCTCCGGAAAGACATCATCAAACTCCCGTACAATGGGCATATTCTTAATCGTGAGTTTCTCACCAACCATTTGAGATAAATAACCTTCATTTAGTGGAATCAATACCCATAAGATGGATGAAATTTCCACTGGAAGGTTATGTTCATCCTTGCATTGATAGACGATCGTAGATTGATCTGGAATATGAAATGTGACTTCCCTTCTTTGGCAATTGATATGAGCTCCATGTAGAGAAAGCCAATCCATGCCAAGAATCACATCAAATTCCACTAAAGGAAGGATCACAAGATTTGCAGGAAGCACTTTCCCACAAACTTCGATCGGAGAAGAATTATAAACTTTTGATGCGATTGATGTGCCATTAGGTGTTGTCACGGCTAACTCAACATCTAATTGTTGAGGTAATACGGTGATACCCTTAGAAAAGTCTTCAGAAATAAAAGAGTGGGTGGATCCAGAATCAAATAAAACATTTGCTACTTTAGAATGGATGGTAAGTGTACCTTTCACCACATCGTTATCGTACTCCACATCGCTGATAGAAATTGCATGTGACTTTCCTTTGTCTTTAGCCTTAAGATTTTGTTGACGTCGACCATCATCATCAACCCTTGGATTTGGGCATTGATTGGCATAATGCCCCATCTCCTTGCACTTGAAACATTGAAGTGTAGTAGGTTCATTCTGTGTATCCCTTCCTTTGTTTGCATCATTAGACATCTTCTTCCCATTATCACGGCATTCAAATGCCCGATGACCTTCCTTTCCACATTTAAAACATTTACTTGTCCCTTTAAGACAACTCCCTCCATGTTTCTTTCCACACTTTGAGCATAAGGGAAAGTTCATCTTCTTTTCCGTGTGCTCTTTAGATTTTTTCTTTGAATTCCATCTTCCTCTTCTTATCAAACCCATGTGACTGATGGGTTACTCCAATCTCCATCTCGACATTGAGAGCACATCGAACGATTTCCTCGTAGCTATTGAAGTCCCTTATGGCTAACGCCCTTCGAAGACTTGGTTTTAAGCCACTAAAGAATCGATCGATCTTACTCTCAGGTTGGATAATAATACCAGAAGCGTACCTTGCAAGTCTTGTAAAATTTGCTTCATAGGTACTAACAAATTCATCATCCCTTTGCTTCAGTTCAAGGAACTCTTTCTCCATCTTTGTTCAGAGAATACGAGGGAAGTACTTATTGAAAAATAAGTTCTTGAACTCGTCCCATTCCATAGACTCAATTTCATCCCTTTGCCTCGTATTCTTAACAAGATTCCACCATTGATCCGCATCTCCTTCCAAACGATACACTGCTAGGATGACTTTATCATGCTCAGAACATTGAAGAACTGAAAATATCTTTTCAGTAGTACTAATCCATTGTTCAGCAACTAATGGATCAGTAGACCCGCTGAAAGATGGTGGACGCTGCCTCATGAAGGATTCAACAGAATGTTGCTCCCTCCTTTGTTCGTTTGGAAATCCTGCATGATTCATAGCTTGAGAAAGTTGCGTGAGCATGGCTACAAGATTTTGCATTCCAGCTCCCATATCGTTTGGTTGCTCAGGGGGACAATCATTGCATTGCCCATCGCATTCCGCATTAACACGGTTCCTTCGGGTTCCAGCCATTGACTAAAACCAAGAAGAATAGTGTGAGCAACACTAATTATAATAGGAAACCACATAATTCAAGAATAAAATTTTCATGCTTATGGTCTTATCCTAGGTTATTCATGGCCATTTCTAAAATTGTGTTCTATGCTTAGACTTATTCTTAGGGTTCTTACTAAGGCTTTCACATCCTAGTTTCCAAAGGTTGACTATACCTTTCCTCTGATACCAACTATAACGACCCACACTTTACATACATTGTTAATACTTCAAAATTGAAGCACACTTATTACAACATATGACAAAACCACAAAGGACCGTATAGGTATAGTGTCTTTAGAAACTGGGAAACATAAACAACTGGTTCATAAATCTTCTACAGTGTCTCCCATTTATTTCATCCTATCTAGGGTCCCTTTTAGCATATTCTACTTAATATCCATCTTCCTGACCTGGGGAAAAGAAAACATAAAAGGGTGAGCTCAAATGCTCAGCAAGGGCAAATAAAGGAAATAAAAATCATATCATATCTTTTTGAAAATCAAAACCTGCAAAAGAGATCATAATATCTTAACATGGAATAAATCATAGAAGTGAAAATGAGATCCCCATAATTATAACATAAAACTTGAAACTTTGTGGCATGCACACATAATCATGGAAAATCATTTCTTGTTAGTCATGACTCATTGCCAAGACTATCTTAGTGGACAAAGTCCCTTTCTGAACCGAGTTCACTCCTCGTTTCAGTCCTGTATCACTGAACCGAAATAACCTTCCGTTCCAGCCATGTCTATCTCATGAGATATAAAATCTTTACCCAATGCATTGGAGGGAGATATAGGTCCCACCCATCTTATAATGAATCCTTTCTTATGTGTGCCACATAATCATACATCATCGCATAACACATGTAACAAAAATGGGATTCTTGAAACATCATGACATCATAAATCATTTCATATATGATAAAGGAATTCATAAACATAATTCCATCACAACATAGTCAAACCAATGTAAAAATATGGATAGAAATAGAACCCTTTATTATCTTAGATGGAAAATAATTTTGATAAAACACTTGAATTGAATTCTTGAGGAAAATATCCTTTCTTCTTTAAAAACATTTTTCCTTTCATAACATGTCATAAAACTTTAAAATAAAAGAAGTTGATTAAAAATAAACTTGAAAACTTGTAAAGGAAGCTTCTTGGAAATAATGTTTTAAAAATCCATTCATGCCGTATAAGTTAAAAAAAACATTCTTCGTACTTTTGTCGGAAAAGTCAAAAAGTACCTCGTACGAAAAACGACAAAAGATTCCTTTCATACATATTACTAAAAACTCACCGAAGGGTAAAAATGGATTTAAACAATTTTAGGTGGATGTAAATAATATTACATATTGATGAAACATGGATGTGGATGATAAAATACACCCCAGTAAATACTTACGAATAAACAATCTCGGATAAAAATGAGATTGTGATATTTCCCTTACCTTAGGTCCGATTTGCTTTGTTCGTGTCCGAAGCTCCTGTATAATGGTTTAAATACTGTTATTGACTTATTCCAGAATCATACATATTGATATGAGATCATATATGGTCATATTATTAGCTTCTTTTTAGTAATATTTCATTGTTACTTGTTACTCGGGTCTTTATAACTTTTTGTTCTTATGCGTGTTTTGTCGAATAAATTCTTATTCTTATCTTTAGGTTATAGATAATTCATTTCCAGAATGGTATTAGTGTAGTATATACCATATTCATTCATTCAATTCATTTATATAATCATTATGAAATGAAGATCATGTAGAACGAGTCGCATCACATCGTGGAGACGGTATTCCGTACGTACGCACGAGTGATGATATCGTTCCTATGATCGTGGAATTGTATTGGAGTATATATATATATATTATTTCAGTATCAATATTACTTAATAATAATCATATATAGTTACTTATTACACCATTATACCCATCCTTGTAAGGTGATGGTGGAAAATAGATTACACCACGGCGTGGAGACGGTATTCCGTACGTACGCACGCGCGGTGATTTCATTTTTCCGTAGGATGGATAGAAGGTGAATTAGGGTTGTTTCATATTTATAATAACATATCAGTATGTAAGTAATACTGATGTTATTACTTTATCATGAAACAACTAAAGAAGAAGAAGTTGAAGAAGAATGAAATTGAAAAGATCGGTAATGGATATTACCTCTTCTTTGGAACGCCTCTTTGAATCCTCCACTTAAGGAACTAAGAGTGGTCTCTGGAGAAGACCAGGACCTCTAGGACTATTCTAGGGAAGTGGAGAGGAGAAAATGGCAGGGGTTGGCCGAGATTGAGTGCTCAATTTGGTGTGAGGAGGAGGGGGAGGAGGTGCCCTTTTATAAGGGAGGAGAGGGGCACCTTAGGAATATCTCAAAATATTATTTTATATTAAAGTCAAAATCGGTTTATAATGGTTCCAAAGGGTCTTATTTCGAAGATAAAGTGGGGAAGGGTCGAAATCCTATCAACCAATAGGATTTAGACAAGTTTAGGTTATTATTTTAACCTTAACAATTAGATTTAACTCTAAGTTAAATAATTTAACTTTTACCGTGTCTTTTTGTTTTCTTTCACTATATGGTTAATACACTTACTATAACATGCCAAACGAACCCCAAATTGTTTATTATTAATATATATATCCTTATCTAAGTCAGTTGGCCGAACCTTAGATTTTTAGGAATAAAATAACAATTAATAATATAACATTTGATTTAAAAACTATTTTGTGTCAATTTTGACACTATTTGATATATGATTTTTGTGAAAGTTATAACAGAATTATATGTTCGAACCAAGTTGATTAAATCAATAATAATATATCATAGTAACCTAGAAAATTAGTGGAATTCATAAAAAGTCTCAAATTACATTTATTTTGGTATTTATATTATCAATTTTGTCAATATTTCATTAATAAGATAATTACTACATCATCTTTGTGTCATAAATAAATTAAATTATTTGATGTCTAAAAATTACAAATAAAATACCATCATGTAGGAAATCTTTTTAGATTTCTAATGAATATTTAAAATTGAATTTATCTTATGTATAACCCCATATTAAAAATGATTTACTTATTAAACATTGATTTTAACTATTTTAACCCTTCTTTAAATAAATTAATAATAAATGTCCAAATCTAATCCAAGTGGGCCTAAATGGTCATATTTTATTCCTAAGTTTGTTTTTGGTCGAATTTCACTTGTCCAATCGAATTAGGACATGTGTTAGGGTAATATTAATATCATATTTACCCTTAGTTACCCTATTTACTATTAACCGCGGTAAAAAAAGTAAAAAGTTACTATTCACCAAAAAATTATTTTCATCTCATTGAACCACATTTTAGTCCTTGATATTAACCGTGTCTCTCGGATTTTCGAAATTCCATTCACAGAAGCGGTAAAATTAAGTTTTATGCAAAATTCAATTTTTAACCTACCACTTAGTGGTTTCACTATTCATCAAAAATTGATAGTTTTCAGAAAAATACCAAAATTTCACCCTAGGCTAATTTCGATATTCTGAGTCCAAAAATGAAGTCCATTTTGAAAAATAAAATTTATAAAATTTCAAAAAGTGGTTATTACTATTCATAACGGCTAGTTTTAATAGCATATTGTTGTTTAGTGAAACTCGGTATTGCGTACGACGCAAGCTATCGAGGAAGGTCGCGATTGCGTGTAAAGCAAGCCAAGCAAGTGTTGTGTAGAAAAATATTCCTTTGATGATTTATATAACATAAAAGTCTCGGGTGTTACATTCCTGGTATTTTATCTAGTATACAACCTAAGGCCATTTTGTTTTCCTATAACACCCGGACAAGTTTGGACTGCTCAGTCTCAGTAAGTGAAGTAGAGATAATAACAGGATAAGACTAATCGTGGAAAAGGAATGCATATTTCCAGTGTTTAGGATGATTTTTCAGATCATTATCATATTTCATTTGCGGGTTAGAAAACTCAAGATTGGAGGAAGGGACATCAGTTGCTTTAGATTAATTTTCCTTAATACTATCCAAGGTGGAACATTAGAGATCAGAGTTGATGTGGTATTTAATAGAGTTTTCAAGATCCCCTAGATTTATGGAGTCTATGAATGAGAGGTCCACATCAACTTCACTATTTATGACTTGGTTAATCATGGTACATATTTCATAAGTTCCTATCCTATTAGAACATTATGAATATGTAGGAATGGGGTTCAATTTATTCTTATATGTGTCGTCAGAATCATAGATTGAGAATGTATAGTAATCCTCAAATGAGTATCGCATGGATTGGAAAATGTTGTAATAGACCGGTTGGTTACCGAATTCCATGGATAAGAAACCTTAATCGACATCAATATTGGTTCTCACTGTCATTAGGAATGGTCCTCCTAGAATTATAGGAGATTCAGAAGATTTCCACTCACCTACCATGTCAAGGACATAAAAATCAGATGGTAAGATGATATAATTAACTCGGTCAAGAAAATCCTCAATTCTTCTCTCGGGAATGGTTGTTCTTTGATTGGCTAACTAAATGACCACACCTGTTGGGTGTAAGGGACCTAGACCATGGTTGGAGAATATGGATTTAATCATGACATTTATTGAGTATCCTTGGTCTATGAGTGCGTCATCAAAGTTCGAACTTCCAATTTGGCATGGAACCATAAAGGTTTGTGGATCTTTTTGCTTTATAGGAATAGACTGTTGGGTGGAAAAAACTTCGAAGGTACTTATTTGACTATTGTGGGTGCACAATTTCTTTAGAAACTTGCAATACATAGGTATTTTTTATGGAATCTAAGATGGGAATGTTGACTTCAACACGTCTAAACATATTAATCATTTCAGGGTCGAGTTCAAATGACTTCTTTGGCATATAAATTGCTTGAGGAAATGGAATTTGGTTCCTAAGAAGAAATGAAGGATTTGAGGGAATGGTTTTATATTCCTTTTCATGTTTCTTTTTCTTTTCATTTTCTAGGTCAAAATTCAAAGGGGGTTGGAGTTATTATCTTGAGGAATAGAAATTTTCTTCCCCGATCTAAGTGAAAATTCACTAACATCACCCTTGGGGTTGGTTAATGGTTGAGTTAGGAGTTGGGAAGAATTTTATTGTTGTTTATATCTCAGGAAGGATGAGAGTTGACCAATTGCGGTTTAAATGTACTTATGGCTATAACGAGTGAAGGATGAAGGATCTTCCACTACACATTCCCATGGTTTCTTTGAAGTAGAGGCTTGTCCTGAATTGGGATTTCCTTGATTATGATTCTGGGGAAAGAGATTTTATTTGATTGGGAAGTGGGAAGGCTCATTAGGATAGTGTAATCCAAGAGGAGAAAGAGGGTGATTTTTCATTTGTTTTTGAAGAAGAAAAGGGTATGGTTTTTGGAGGTTACCAACACTTTGACCATAAAGTAATTGGTTTGGGTTTTGATGAGGGATTGAGGGAGATGAGAAATGGGATTCCCATATCTGAATTTAGGGTTATAGGTAGAAGATAAGGGCTCAGAGTGAGGTTGGTTGAAGTTTCTAACAAAATGACCTGATTGTTGAGGGTTGGGGTGTTTCTGAAAAAATGATTCATTAACCTCCATTGGTTCGGATAAATCAGATTGATCCTCTTGAAGTTGAAGACATGTGTTAGTTGGAAGAGATGTGGAGCTGCAAATTCCATACTTCATGATAGGTATAGGGAAAATGATTAGGGAGAATATGAGAATGGGGTTTTGGTCATCACATGTGGTTGTCTTACATGACCTTTAAGTTCCCTCGTCCACTCGTTCATCTTTTTGGGCTCTATCGGTTGAGTATATTAGGCTTGTTTGACTTGGGCATGTGCTCTATTATGGAATTGTTTTGTGTTTGCAGCCATATTCCTTGTGAGATCTCTTGCAAATCTAGGTGTTTTATGAACAATATCATGGCCACTTGCAGCATAAATGATAGTTCACACCATATCCAATAGCCCCTCATAGAAGTATTGGATTTAGAGTTGGTTAGGGATTTGGTGATTTGGTTAGGTTTCCACAGGCTTTTGTAACTTCTACCATTACTCATGGAGTGATTAAATTGGTAATTGATGAATACCCCATATTTCCTTTCAGATAAAAGTAGTAAGAGAATCTGCAAAGAATTTCTCTACGAAGATTCACTTCATGTCATTCCATGTGGTTATGAAACCAAGAAGAAGGTAGTATATCCATGAATTAGTAGTGTCAACTTGGGAGAAAGGGAATGCTCCGAGTTTGATTTTTTCCTTAGAAATCCCTTGAGGCTTCATGGTAGAGCACACCACTTCGAACTCTTTAAGGTAGAGATATGGATCCTCACCGGCTATCCAAAGTAACTGAGGAATAAGAAGAATCAAACACTATTTGAGTTCGAAGTCAGCCTCTATGTTTGGATATTGAATACCAAGGGGTTGGTAATTCATATTAGGTGCATCATGTTTTTTAAGTGTTTGTTCCCTAGTATTGGAAATTTATAATACAACTGGTTAGACGAGGACTGGTTCTTGAATTATTTGATTATCCATAATGTTTATCCAAAGTTGGGGAAGATTTCGCTCAATTTCAGGGTCAAAAAATATGAAGGATTATTTAGGAGCCTACAAGGCATTCAGAGAGATTTTGGGAGGAAGATGGTTTTTTCTTTGTATTTTTTATGTTTATTATTTTTATGAGAAAATGGGTTTTTCATTTTGTTTTTTCCGTTTGTTGATATTTTGTTTTTTATGGTATTTTTACAATAACCAGAAACTAATGACCACATAAAACCCCATCCCTGGCAATGATGCCTTTTGAAAGCACTACCAATTGCACCTATCAACTGATCAAGGTTTTAGTTCTCTGCTAATGTGTATAGTAGAATTCATGTCGAATCCTTGGTGATGATACTTTTTAATAGTCCGTTGTTTTAAGTTGATTGTATTCAGATTCTGGAGTTTGTTTTCAGAGCATATGAAATGATTGATTGATTAATATTAGTTTAACAAATTGATAAATATTCGGGATAGTTCATTATTAGGGAGTTAAGTTTGTGATATATTGGAGCTTTTCTTTATATTTCATTTAAATTTACACCCACATCACAAGAGAATGTTGGTTGGACTTCCTAAGTGTAAATGCTTAAATCCAAGCCTTAACTTATTTTCGGGTTGTAATCTCAATAAGATATTGTTGATGGTAGTGTATTTATCAATCCAATAATCCCTAGAAACCACATGTTAAACAAATCATGTCATTAATCAACAACATTCTATGTGTAACATTCACAATGTTAATTTAATGAATATCCATCGAGCAAATGATCTCAATCATTTAAAATCCCCAAAATATTAACTCACACAAATGGTAGATTTAATCATCCATTAACATGGTTATTAATCTTGTAATATATTTTTATGATGATAAATTATAAATAGAACAAAAAATAATGAGATAAGAAAAGTGTTTTGCATTGAACACACGCATGCGAACAATAACGAGAATTAAAAATGAACAATAGATTGAATGAGAAAACAAAATAAGGGAAGGGTATTCAACTATATTTAAAATATTTTTAGAACATTAATATTAATCTAAATAAGGTGGATAAAAATAAGATATATTGAAGAAGAAACTTTAAAACATAACTAAAAAAAGTCTTACAAGATTACAATAATGAAGAAAAAAAAGTAAATGAAAAAAATAAGAGGAAAGGTATCACAAGTAAAAACTTCAGTATGGTAGGTCCTTACAAGCCTCTATAAAGGATTTGTTAATTCCAATTTAAGCTCCTACCTTCTGAAATTCCAACCATATGCAAGGAGAAGAGGGGGTTTTATTAATAACCCAAGGGGGTGGACTATTTTCATTCCAAATCTATCCCTCCACGTGCATCTACACATTGGCTATTCATAAAAGAGACTATCGAGGTATCATCTTATACAAAGTTGTAGATAATAATTTTGGACGACTTCGCTCAAAATTTTGAGTCATTTGTACTTGTGGAGCCAAAGTGATGGTAGTTTTATTAAACAATGTTAAATAGTCCATTTCTATCCAAACATTTGGAAGGCCAAAATGTGAATGAGTTCTGGAATAGGAATATGCCTTCAAATCCAATTTTTTTTCAAAAATGTAGGCTGGCTAAATATTCTCTTTCACACTTCTAAATATCATTTTTATTTGAGGATTACATCATTAGATATGTCATTAATAGTGAACAAATTTTAATTCCAGTCCAGAATGGTGGGCTGAGTTTAATTAATCATTTGGGCCACTTGTCATTGGATTTGGGACATAAAAGTTTTATCCAAGACTCCTTAAATTGTTCCTCGAAAATTTAAGTATAATGAATTAATTTTCACTTCTAGATTGAGCCGATAAATTCAATCTTCAGGGATGTTCTAGTTTATTAACAGATTCCATGGGCCTTCTTGTAGGGTCAATATGACCCTTCAAATGGAATAATTGGCCCAAGATTCCTTCCAATGAAATGTTGTATATTTAATTAGGAATCCGAAAAATAAGAATAACACATATTGGATTAGTAGGGTTAAAATTATAAATAAAATGTTAAAATGACTAAATTGGACTACTTCTAAAAATGCTTAAAAATTGTATTTAGTATTTAAACATTAATATTTCACCCAAATTATTCCCATTTCATATAAAATAATTAAACAGAGTATAAAAAAATTTGTGAAAATATTAATAACATTAGCTAGCTTGGGGTATTTAGAGCTCCATACCTAGATTGGGATGGGTTATAAAAGATTGGAATCAGACCAGTTCTTTCCATGGGATGGGGTTTGGTGTAGTCCCATTAGAATATTAGGTTTCTATTTTGATAAATAGTTTAAAAGTGTCTTGAGTGTGGCTATCAGGCTAGGGAATCGAATGACGGTATGGGTGGTCGATTTATGAATTCATCAGGAACATTAATACATGCTTCTTGACTCAGTATACCATGACATTGGTTGCAAATATCAATGCTAGATGAATCATATATGATTGATTATTTGACTATAATTATTGATTCATATCCCCATATGTGTGTGTGTGTGTGTTCATCTGATCATGATTTATCTTGATTAATTTTTTTGGATGCATCTACGATGACAGTCTTCCAGGATATTAGTTCCAGATCATGATGGAAATTTGATTGTACAATGACGCCTTAGTTCATAGTCCATACCAGATGATTTTTCCTCTATGTTTACAGGTAACATCACCCCCACCTATTGAGAATCAGATCATCCTAGTAGACCATACTAAGTATATTTATAATCTTACCTTACTCCTGAAGTTATAGCACCAGATGCTACTAAGGTTTCTTGAGAGGCTAACTCCCGAGGTAGTGGAGGATTAGATAGAGTGAGTGGTATGTATCATTATAATAATTTGAACAATAAGGGATTAGTTGGAAATTTTTTGTGACAAGATTTTTCCATGTAGTATTTGTGTGTTGTTGGAGTCTGGATACACTTATTCATGATGTGTCAACACTTTCATGGTCCGACTTCCATGAGTTTTTCCTTGAGAAGTACTACACCCCCTGTTTGTAGTCAATATGGATTCAAGATATTTTTTACTACAACAAGAAGGGATTAAAGTGTATTAGTAAATAGTGATGTATTAATACAATAAACTATAATCCCTTGACATTATCTTGGATGAATACTTCAAAGCATGAATGATTGAGTAGAGACTCCACAGATAGATCATTGTCAGTGTGGTGTCGCTGTGCATACCCACCTATTTCGGGGTTTTAGGTAAGGGAATATTGATAGATATGTTCTTATAATATGGATACAAAGTAGATGGATCTTTTAATGTACATCACATGGTTGATTCATCAGTAGTAGATAGCATGTTCCAGATGAAAGGATCTCGACAAAGGAGACCTCCTAGTGATCATACTCGAGCACTTAGTTTGGGGAAGCGTAGAGGATCAAGGTATCCTAGAGGCGGGTGATTCAATTATTGTAATTGGTGAGGTCATATATTGCAAGACTACTCAACCAAAGGTGCCAAGGATCATAGAAATATAGTTGATGGACCACCACGGTAGAGGAGGTTCCATGATCAAGGATATCCCAAGTAGGGGAAGGGTGGTCTATAGGGAGGAAGAGTTGGTAGAGGAGTTCTAAAATCTTTGGGTGGTGGAAGAAACTATGAAATCATTTCACCAAAACCACCTATAATTCCATATCAGGATCAGTGAGATGGAGGTTGATGTTTCAGAATGCTTTAGATCTCGAGGCATGTTACCTCGCGACATATGATATGATTAGAGGTATAATTTGTTTTTTCTACACCCTCGAATCATTATTAGTAAAAACATGTTATTTTCATTCATATATATATATATACTTGTGATGAGTGAACTGGAGCTCCCAGTTGAGTTGTTATCCTAGTTTCATCGTCATGAGGCTCCTATAGGGAATGATTCTTCAGTATCATTTAATTTCCTGAAGTGAAAGCTATCACTTTGTAAAGAGAGGTTCAGATAGGACATTATGATATAATCCTATGAAATAATAATGGGTATCGATTGGTTTTACATGTTACATTCCTAGATTAACTTCCACTACAAATGATTCATATTGTTTCACACTGATGGGACAGGATTCATCTTTATGGGTGAGAGAGATCTCATGGTTGGGAAAGTAAGTGTTATTAGAAGGAGGCCAAATCCCATCACCCATTAGTTGGTGACTATAGACCATGGTACAATAGGCTCTCCAAGAATCTTGATTCCCCTTGTAATTGAGGATTATATAAGCATCCACCCTAAGGACATTCTGGTACTACCTCTATGGTGGGAGATGGATTTTTGTGTCAACTTTCATCCAAAGACCGCTCTGATATATTATTAAATATTTCATATGGGCCCTACTGAGCTCCATGAGTTGTGGGGAATGATTCAAGATCTTTGAGTGAAGGGCATTATTAGGAGAAATGTGTCCCCCAAGTCATCACTACTATTTTTTGTGGAAAAGGTAGGTGAGATGTTACATCTTTTCACGGATTATCATTTCTTGATCAAGGGACAGATAAAAAATTAGTACCCCTTGTTCAGGATTGATGAACTCTTTCACTAGTTTTGAGGAGAAAAGTGGTTCTAGAATATTTATCTAAGTTTATTCGTTCACTAGTAGAGGGTTTATAGGGATTTTATTCTGAAGATGGAATTCTAATATCAGAAGGCACTATGTGTTCCTGGTGATTCCCTTTCATGTGACTAATTCCCTCTCAACGTTTATGTATTTGATGAATATGTCATTAAATTAGTATGTTGGATAGATTTTGTTAGTCTTCATCAACAAAATACTCATCTACTTTGTGTTAGGGGAGGATCATGAAGAGAAATTGAAGATGGATCTTGATTCTCTTTAAGAGAAAAAAAATTATGGAAAAATCACAAATATCCAATTTTGGATTTATGAGGTTGAATTTATAGGGCTTGTCACTAAGCATAGTTTAGCTATAAATCCAATAATAATCACTGCATTTATTCCTTAGTGTGCACCCAAAAGCATGTTAGAGGTGTGATGTTTTCTTATCTTTGTAATGTACTACACAATTTTTTTGTTAGTATTTCAGTGATTACACTCTCTTTGACCACCTGATGTGGAAAGGGAATCCTTTTCACTGGATTGAGTAGTGCTAGTGGGCCTTCGAGGAGTTGGGGCTTGGGATGACAAGTGCTCCCATGTTGACAATATTATCGGAGGGAGTGAAGTACATAGTGTGTTTTTATGCCTCAAGAGCTGGGCTTGGCTATGTGTTGATGCAGTAGTAGGCAGTAATCGCATAATGGACGAGGTAGTTATGACCCCATGAGAAAAACTACATTACTCAAAACCTAGAGCATGAAGTGGTGAAACATTCTTTGAGGATACAATGGAACTACCTTATGGGGGAGTGCTTTGTGGTTAACTAAGACTATCAAAGTAGTAGTAACATCTTTGAATAAAGAGACATGAACTTGACATAGTTGTTTAGATCAGAGTTCCTTCAAGACTGTGACATTGAGATAGTATATACCCCAAGGAAGGTCAATGTAGTATTATATTCCCTACGTAGAATATCATAGGCTCACATGGTGTAGGTAGCTTTAGAGTATTTTGATTCATTACTGCTGACCCTAGTGGAATAGGAGGGTAAATATATTCTTCATTCCATGGTGTTGAATCCTCCCTTCCCATGAGTCAAAATTGAGAGATATCAACTATATGGTTTTGTGTGACACTACTACAAAACTGGCCTTCAACCGAAGTAGAAATGGATCATATCAGCACTAGAATATCACTGACTACATGAGTGAGGTTAAAATCCCTTATATTTTATCAGAACCAAAAAATATCTGCTAAAGAGGTCCTTTATCGGTGCTAAAAAAGTTTTTATAAATGGGACCATTATGGGTTCTGTAATTTAGTGCTTTTAAAGGAACCATTTGTCAACACGCATAAAATCCCGAATAAATGGTCATTTATTAGAGCTGATAGAAGTGCCCATAAGGGGCATTTTACCAGCACTTTTATGAGCACTAATAAAATATAATTTTATCAGTGCCTCTATAAGCACTAATAAAGGGCCATACTACAGTGTGCTATAATAGCATAGTGTAGCACCACTACATTGTGCTCTAACAGCAGGCTACAACACCCCTACAATGTGCTATAACAGCACACCGTAACACTAGAAACACACCAGATATCAATAAAAACCTTTCCCATCATAGGATTTAAATGAAATGATATTTACAACACAATCAATCAAAAATAATTATATAATAGATATATAAAATATCAGTTCATATAATTACGTAATTAAAAATTATTACATACATTCAAAAAAATCAATGATTTTTTTAATCATGAACCGACTCATGCTATTTCAGAACAAATAACCAATGTTTGAGAAAATTAATGCACCTGTTTAAGAAAAAAAATATTATTTTAGAAATAATATAATAATTTAAATCTAAAAAAATTGTTAATATTATTAAAATTGATGTCTATTTTAAATAAAAAGACGCAATTGGAGTCATATAGGTGACACCTTGTATCAGATTGGGTTGATTCTAATTCCTACACCTCAAAAAAGTCATATTGATCATTGTCCTAAATTCATTAGTTAACTTTAATGGGTTTTATAATTTTTTGAGTCGGTCAGTTTGCTTTTTTACTAAAATTAATGCCAATGTTAAATAAAAACATGAACTTGGAGTCATATCAGTCACACCATTCAACGGATTGAGGATTGGCTGATCCATTCATATCTCAAATCAATTATATATCGTTGTCCAAAGGTATAAAAACAATATGAATGTGTTTGCCTGGTTTTTGTGTAGGTTAATTTTTTTAATAAATTAGATGCCAATTTTAAATAAAGATGAACTTATTATCATACCGGTCCCACCTTACATAAAATTAAGGTTCAGCTGATTCCTACACATTCAAAATCACTTATGGTTTGTTTCCCTAATGTATCAAAACAATCTAATTGTGTTTTATTTTTTTTGAGTATGCCACTTGTCATTTTTAATAAAATTTAATTTTAAACATAAAACATGCACATTGAAATATACAGATAACTTTATGTATTATTTTTACTAGAGACATTTTTTCACATGTCACAAATGATTTAGGAATTGACACCCTAGATTATCAATTAACATCGAGTGTGTTTTCATGGTATTCAGTAAGTGAAAAAATTTATTGTCAAATATTGATTTTAAACTCATTATAGACACATTGAGTTAGTTGTTCTTTTTACTAAAATTAATGGAAATTTAAAATAGAATGAATTACTTTGAGTCATATCGATCACATCATGTGTCAGATTGTGGTGTGGCTGATTCCTACACATCCCAAAGTCTCAAAAAAATCCTAACTATCAGTTTTACCATAATTTCCATTGAACTTATTTGTCGAACTACCAAAACTACATGGAAAGCTTCAAACAAGCCACATAAACTCAAAAAAAAGAATCCACCGGTATAATAAAATAAATATTATTTGAAAAATAATAAAAAGAAATAAATTAAACATAAATATGAATCAATACATTAATTCTATGGAGAATGATTTTACTATGAAAAAACAAAGATTACTAATGTAATTGAGTAGAGGTAGTGTTGTTTATATTCCTACAAAGATAGTGGATTTAACCTAAAATAAAGTGCTAAATTCACCAATATAGGGGTGAATTTGTTTTAAGGTAGAAGAATCATGAATATTGGACAGAGTTCCCTGACTCAAAAAAAAAGAATGCCCCAACCTAAGAAAAAAATTATTTTGTGAGTAATAATAAAAAAATTAATTAAACCTAAATATGAAACCATACATTAATTGTATGAAAAATGATTTTACTATGAAAATATCAAAATTACCTCTGTAATTGAGTAGAGGCAGTGTCATTTCTTTTTTTACAATGGTATTGGTGGAAACTTGAAAGAATGTGATAAATGCACCACTGAAGGGTTGAAAATGTTTTAAGGTGGAAGATGAATAAAAGTTGGAAAAAGCACACCAAATTGAACAAAATAATACACCTATATAAGAAAACATTTATTATGAAATTAATACTAAATATAAATAAATTGAATATAAATATGAAAAATAGATTAATTCTATGGAAAGTGATTTTACTGTGCAAACATCAAGATAACCACTATGATTGAGCAGAGGTAGAATAATCTCTCTTCCAATAAAGGTAGTGGAGGTAACATGAAAGATAGTGATAAATGCACCACTATAGGGGTGAAATGGTTTTTAGGGAGAAAAATCATGAATGTTTGATAGAGCATCCCAAATCGAAGAAAAATAATCCACCTACATAAGAAAACATATATTATGTGAGTAAAAATAAAAATAAATTAATTAAAATTAAATATGAAACAGTAAATTAATTCTATGGAAAATGATTTTACAATGAAGACACCAATATTTCATGTTTGAATGAACTGAGACAACATCATTTCTCTTCTTTAAATGTCATGACATATGGACAGAAATATTTTAAAATAAACTAACTTTACAAGGAATAATGAAAATTAAATCAATGTTTCATTATATATATTTTTTGGAAAATATAGGAATTTTATCGTAACATTTCCTTTATATCTTTCTAAAGGTTTCCCTTAATTATAGTTTGTTATTCCATTATGTGTTGAATAATTTTCAACATGAGCATTAAATCATTTAATTTTTATTAAGTTAATGTAGTGGAGAACATATAATATTTTGAGAAAAAATATAATATACTAAAAAACTCTTCTCCCTTCTCACTAAACCCCTTTTATTTTTTCAAAAGTTTTAGGGATTTGGTTCCACTATTGAAAACTGAAATCCCATAATTTTGGTCCCCTATAATATAGAATAGATTTTCTACAATGGGACCAACATGAACTGATTATGATGCCCCAAAAAAAGGGTCATCCTCGATTGAATTTTCATCTAACTCGAAATTTATTTTAGTGCCAGAAGGAAAATCATAATATTCCTCTTTGTTGGATTAGAGACATAAAATACTTTCACTTATTGTAAAGCCATTATGAATGGCTCATATTTTTCCTCTTCCACAATAAAATTCACCTTCACAAATCCCATTTCCTCAACTTTCACTACATTGATATTGTAAACCCATCTGAAATGGAAAAGTGTCACTTGAAATGTTGTATAATCCAACTCATATATCTATTCAGTAATACAAAAATATGAAATATTTTCCAAAATTTGATTTTTATCCTTGGAACAACATATGTGCATAGCTTCTACCAAAATTGTAACACCATTTCTTTTCATTATATTGAAGTCATCATGTTCTTTTTTATAGAATGTATAACCATTGATTAAAAAAAACTACATGATATAACATTTTTATTCAGTCCTCTGGATATCCATTGAATTTGTTTGAAAATTGAATTAGGATTTAAATATAACTCATTTTCAATTTGATATATAAACCATTCAATAAACTGTTGATTATGGGTTTTTGATAACAATTATTCAGGTATGAATGGATATAAATCTCTATGAATTTCACTATGGGATTCAATGTATGGATAAAAATATTCACTATTATATAATAGGTAATGATGTGGTTACTCCTGCTCTGCCAAGGTAATTATAACAACATATCTTTCAAAAATCCTTTCACCCATAAGGCATTCACAATGAAGAGACTTTGGGAGACTAATCTTTTCTACATATGATAGGTAATAGGTATAGAATTCAGTATCTTCTTCACCATTATATCATTCTACAAATAAACCTTCTAGATGACTTCGATTCGTGATATACCCTTTACAAATCATCATATATAATTCAATGGTGTACATTCATCTATAATGTATAGAACTGTATAGTTAAACCTCTCTGTCCAAGTAAACCATCAGGTGGACCATCATAACAATGAATTATGGTAGGAATAACATATATAATTCACATAATATGACTGAAATCTTCTTATTCATGATGGGAAAAATTGTCAAGTCTAAAACATTACTAAATATATATTTGAAATAGATGAAGATTATGGTTAATGTATGTAATAAATCCTAAGGAAGACTGAAATGGAATGAAATTTTCATTGAATCATGCATTAAAACATGACAGTTGTGTTATTTTTTTTCATGTTAATTAAAATTAGTAATTGACTCACCATTATTGATATTTGATGAATACACCTTGTGGAACATTTACGCAATAAAGGAAAAGTAAAAAATTGAAAATTTTCCTGTCTAGATACGGTGTAAGATGCTAGAGGGAGAAAATTCAACCATTTACCCTTAACTGGTTCCAAATATTCCATTATCCCCATTTCAATCAAGTCCAACCTATCCATGATTCCATATTCCATTTTTCTAGGAACATTTAGTAACATTCCAATAACCCAATCAATTACATGTTTTTCTATATGTACAATATTAATAAAATGTATGACATACAAACAATTGACATACGTTAATTCAAAGAAAATTGATATTTTCATCCAACCTGATTTTCTGTGGTTTTTCGAAATTTGTAAACTGAAAAAAAATTCAAAATTTGTTACTTTTTTGTACATTTGATCCCATATTGTTGGACACATTGTTGTATCATTTTCGACATTCCCATCGAATGATATTATCTAGGATTCATATTTTTGTCATCGAGGTGAAAAATTTGGATGTCCTAAAAACAAATTTTATCAAAAATGATTCAACGGAATTACGTTTGTGAATTTTTCACATATGGGGCAACCCAACATTCCTTTAATCCTATTGCCTAATAAATTTCCATAAAAGGAGAAGTAATTTCTCATTCCATACAACATGGCCCTCAATTTGAATTATTCACTTCTATGAGAATCATACGTTATAATAACTATATCCCACATCAATTTCAAATCTTCAGTCAATGGATCAAAATAGACATCGATATCATTAACGAGTTTCTTTGTTCTAGATACAACCATAGACAACATAATGTATTTTCTACCCATTCATAAACATGGAGTAAAATAAAACAATTTACCAACATGAATGGCCATGTAATATTATTACTACTCTGTAAACCAAAATTATTTATACCATCTAAATATAACCTAAGATAAAATTTTCACAACTCAAATCCAAATTTGGGAAACTCATAAACCATTTTATTCCACTGAGGAGAATCTGTTCGATGATGTATGTTCTGATCTTTAATTATTGTATCTGTATTACATGTTAACAATCTTTAAGTTTTCTAACATCCATATAGTTTAATAAACCAAGGAATGTAAGTAAATTACCACACATATTTTGAAGGAATTGATTCATGTTTTGTGTATTCATCTATGCCACACTTAGGGAATTTTATGAGTGATTCAGGGTCCTTGCGAAACAATATAAAATCATTTGGAAAAGCATGTATTTTTTAGAGATCCTATCCATTGAACTCAAAATTCGTTTACCATTATATTTTCATCTTGTTTGATCATTTTCTTCTGGTATCATATCTTTCATAAGTCCAAGTAGTTCTGTAAAGCTGGTTTTACTCCATTTGCTTCCAGCTTTCTGATTATATAATTTCCGTACAATTGAAAATATTTTGTATTTAGTGCAACCAGTATACAATGGATTCATGGAAATTATATTTGACTCCTCAAATAGCTTTGGAAAATCACAAATTACGTATTCAATTTCCATTTTCATTTCTTCTATGTGATCGCCATCATTTTTACAATGATATTCCAATAAAATGATTCACAAATCATAGTATCATCCCAATAGATGTCCACATTAATTTTTACCTATTTTTTTCAAACATTTATAGATTTTAACAACTTTGAGAAAAATCAAATGTAATCACAACCCTTCTAGACAAATTTGTCTCGAATAAAAACAATTTAAACACGAACATTGATTTTTAGATGGGTCATCTGAATTCTCTCTTGAAAACATGATGAACTCTTTTGATCTATCATAATATTCATTTGTCAAAAATTAGTATAAATCCATTTTCATCCTATATACATTGTATTGGGTTCATAAAAGATTAATTTTATACAATATATAAATAAATACAAATAAGATATTCATTATAAAAAGTGAAAGTTATTGAAAAGTATTATAACGGAAACTGAACATTGGATTATTTCAAAGAACATCAGTATATTGAGGAAAATGGGTAACTAAATTTAAGAAAATAGTTACTCCATAAAAAAACATTCTTAAATCCTCTAAAAAAATTAAAAAAAAGGTAATTAACGAATCATAATAAACACAAATATGACAAACAAGAATAATAAACTCACATTCAATTTACTAGAAGAAAAAAACTATACTATAACAAGTGATAAAGAGTCCTAACGAATTATCACATTTAAAATTAGTGGTATATAAATATTTAAAACATATCAACACTCATAGAATTTCATATCTCCACACTAACATATCCCGATGATAATTCAAGGTACTCCAACTAGATATAAAATTAGCATTTATAAATGTATTTCCTGAATATGAAGTTTACATCAAACAAACAGAAATTCTTCAAATTATTTAATATAATAATAATTTTTTTAATCAAAAAATTTGATTTATGAATTAAAACAAGAACTAGGATCTTGGTGTTGAATGTTTGATGAAGTATTAATGTAATTTATTTTAAAAAATAATGTAATGATCTTAATAAGTACATAAAAATATTATCATGGATAGATTTAAAGTGTTTACCAATGTGTATGAAATAATATTTTGAGGTGTAAGAGATGAATAATGATAATAATCTTCTACCTTAACAATGACTAATGTTTAAATGTTTATTATTGGTGAGTTGAAATTTTCCTTAATTTATAGGCGAGACAAGAATTCATGGTATATTTATTTCCCAATACATGTATAATAGGGAAGTGTTTTATATATTTCAAAAGGAAGATTTGAAAGCCCATGGTGACACTCTTTTAAAATTGAATAAAATTTTCCATTTTAGTTGATGGAATATCAATCTACATCATGGTGTGTGGGATATTAGTTATACACCAACTTGTTTTATACTAAAAGGGTTTGACATGATATTTTTCAACATTTCATATAGCTAGGTATCAAAGTGATTACATATAAATACAATTGTTATTAGTGAAATAAATTCTCAAAGGGGGGAAGGGGTGAAAGTCTTGCAAATCTATATTTTTGAGTAGGAAATTATAATGTATTATAGAGGTATATTTGTCTAAAAAAGTGTGAATAACAATAAAGGGTTAATTTCAATGGGATATTTTTTTAAAATTTTTGAGAGAGTGGAGTAGGATGTTGAGGAAAAATTATAAAGTAGTTGGAAAACAATACATATCACAAGGTATAATATTTCATATATTATTATTGAAAGGATTTATAAATAAATTTGGATTAATTTTAGGAAGGATAAAATTAAAATATATTTTTTTAAAAGTTTAGAGATGTAGGGAGTTAGATTATTGAGAGAAGGTATAACACATTTAACAATGGATATAGCTTCCAAGAAAACCCTATAAAACCTTATATCAAAGACCTAAGATATGCCATGATAATGTAAAAAAGGAAAATATAGATCCTCCTTGTACTATAAATATGCTCTATTGTATGAAAAACAACACAATGGGAATTATTTGGCCCAAAAAATAAATAAAACTAGTCGAAGAAAATTTATATAAAAAAATACATGATGCATACACACATTGGACACCCCCACCAACCCATATATGTAGAAAAAAGAATATATGAATCGGTATAATATTAAAAAAATTACATAAACTACCTTAAACTCCCTCACAAAAAAATCCCCATTTTAAATTTCTAAAAAATCACTTATATGGACTACCATTGATAAAAAAATGAAAAATATGTTCGGTAGATTTGGGAGATAAATTTGGGAAATGTTAGAAAAATAAAACAACCAACTAAACTCTATGTGAATCAATGTGTCACCATGGTGTCCAGTAATAATTACCTCTCTATTAACGATCAAGAGTTGAATCAAAATTGGAAACTGTGAAAATCGGAAGGTCTTCCTCACTAGAATATGATCACCAGACCAAATATAAATACAAATTTTAATAAGAAATTAAAAATGAATGAAAAAATACACAAATAACATCGAATGTCCTACCACTCTAGGTTGAATAAAATTCAAAACCCTCTTTGTAAACCCTAACATAAATTAAACACTAGATGTTGGATGAGATGTTTGAGGCAGTCAAATGTTGTGATTTGAGGTTCGATTCACCAAGGAGGAGTTTCGGTAGTTAGTGGCTTCCTCATAATGCTTTTGATATCATCATGGGTTCGATGATGCATAGAGTTTTCTAAGTAGATTAAGAAAATTTTATCATCCCATACAAATAAGCACTGATAAAGAGGCCTTTTATCTTATCTTATTACTGATGCACTGAAAAAAGGAATCTTTATCAATACTTTTTTAGCGCTGATAATGGTAGGTCATTATTAGCACCAGAAAAGCAATGAAAAAATCAATTATTATCAGTGTTATAATTATATCTTTGATCAATGTTAATTTTATGAGGGATCTTTTTAGCACTGATAAGGCTCATCTTTATCAATGTAAAAGAAGTGCTGGTAAAGGATTTTTAATTATAATTATAAATAAGAAAAATATAAATATTTATATATACTTAATAAATATATATAAATATAAATATATTAAATATATTCCTTTTTAAATATATTTGGTGTAATTTTATAATTATTTATTTTTATTTATAGAAATATTTTTAAAAAATAATATTTATATGATTATATAGATTTATATAATTATATATATATTTATTTATTTATTTATTTAACAAATATATATAAATATAGTAAATATATTCGTTATTTATGTAAATTTATTATATATTATAATAGTTATTTCAATATATATATATATATATTTATAATTATATAAATAATTTTAAAAAAAATTATTTATTTATTTATAATTATAAATATATAATTGTATAAAGTTATAAAATTTTCATTTATAAATATATTTATTTATAATTATTTTTTTTAAAATATATTTTTAACATTATTAATGAATATCAAATTTTAAGAGTATGCATATAAGTTAAAAATAAGTGAAATTGAATAAATTAAGAATAAGTACACTAACAATATTGAAAAATGGATATGCTTTATGTGTGAGCGTGGTATATAAAAATGAATTAGTTACGTATATGTGAAACACATATAACAAAAATTTGATCCATATATGTTAAATTGAAGAATCAAACGACATTCAATTATATGTCAAGTACTATGCAATTATTCCAAATTTTTAATTCATATTAATATTTAATTATAAACCATTATTCAATAGATATATGTCTATTTAATGTGAAGTCTATAAATATTTTTTAATATAAAAATAATATTGATATATATATATATATATATTTAATATATACAATTTAATAACATTAATTTTCATAACAATCTAATTAATAAAATGTTTAATATTTAATAATGTATAATCAATTCATCCATTCTTATCAAAAATTAATTAACTTAAAAAATTTGTAGTATTTTTTTCAATAAACTCTTTTTTATTGATTATTTATTTAATTCTTTCAATTTATTTATTCAGACATTTATCAGTGCAAGAAAAGCACTAATGAAATAATTATTTATCATTGTTAAAAATAAATCCATCATAAAGTGTACCCTTTATCAGCACGAAAAATGAAGTGTTGATAATGAATACCATTTATTAGATATGAAAATAAAGTGCTGATAATGTTTTCATTTATCATCACTAAAAATGCGCAGATACAAGGTTAAATTTATCATCTTTTTCCTTAGTGGATAAGAATATTCAATTTCTCAAAGTTTATTACTCGTATTGAAAAATAACAGCACTATTAAACACTTGTTTTTTAGTAGTGTGAATAGATATCCACAGGGGATTCACTAGATAGATTTTATGAATGTGGTAATGACATCATACTTTTCCCGGGATGGATGGGGGTCCCAATTACGATGAGGGAGGACGTGATTCATGAGTTCTACAACACTCCCCATGCTATATATACTTGTTTTGGGAGTATTTATAGACCCCGTTTGTTGTAATATTTGTTGTCCAGCATGATATAGAACATGGATGAGTTCATATCACAGTGCCTCATTTGTGAGCAGGTGAATATTGGGAACCAGGTTTCGATAGGGTTGTTGAAAACCCTTGTTATTAAAGAGTGGTAGTGGGATGGCATATCAATGGGCTTTGTGAGAGGGATTCCATAGACAAAAAAGGTCTTTGAAAACATATGGGTGATAGTTGACTCACTAAAAATTTCGTAATGTTTCCTTTCTATCAAGGAGAAAAGTTCGAAGGAGATTTTGGTAGTTATATGTATTGGATATTGTTCACCTTCATGGGGTTCCACTAATTATTTTATCCAATCAGGGCACAAGGTATATGGAGCTGTTATAGAGACTACTAAATGAGGCATTCAGGACCATGATGAGGATAACTACAACCCATCACATCCAGATGAATGGGAAGACTGAGTGCACTATCCAAGCGTTAGAGGATAAACTGAGGTCTTGATGTTAGACATTTTCTTGAGTTGGGAGGATCACTATCCCTTTGTAGTGTTTTCATACAACAACATCAACCACCACTCTATTATATTCACGGATATTTTTGAGGCCCTATACAGGAGACCCCATTGGTCACACTTGTGATAGATAGAGATCGGTGGGACTTCTATTTTTGGGATAGAGATGGTTCATGTGATGATGGAGAAGGTCTATGTCATCCACCAATGGATTTGGATGGGTTAGAGTAGGAATAAATCTTACACAGATCTTTGTCATTGGCCCATGGAGTTCGAGCAAGGAGAAATTTGTTTTCTATGATTCTCCCTATTATGAGGATTTTTAATGAATATGTGGTGATGATGTCAATACACATAGTTTTAGGGCCATTCAAGATCCTGCATAGGCTTGGTTTGGTGGCTTACAACCTTGCATAACCCCATAGTTATAGAGGGAGTAATGCATCTTCCATGTGTCGTATCTGAGGAGATACAAGCATGGACCAATGAATGTCATTAACTAGGGAAAGATGGACATTGAGGATTTATTAACTATTATAGAGAACCCAATGGTGATTGAGAATAAATTGAAGATGTCCCTACATGGATGGACCATCCCATTGATTCGAATGTTGTGCCACCACTAGAACTTTCAGGGGAGATCCTAGTAGTGGGATAGCCATATGTGGGCTTCATATCCCATGTTTTTTGTTTAGTATTTATTTTTATGGAAAACATCATGAAGGAAGGATTATGTAGGGTCCAAGTTTTTCCTTGTAATTAATTAAAAAAAATTCTATCTATATTTTTAGAGCCTCAGAATGAGACACTGTGTAATTATGAGACCCAGTGTGCTTGAAATTAAAAATAAAATAATATTAAATATATTTTATTTTATTTATGATTAGTTTCTTAAAATTTTTTGTTATAATTATTAAATAGGATGATGGATCATGAATCTGAAACCACAGTTGTGTCCTAAATGCGATGTTTACCCTACATGTAACCCAAAATAGTTTGCTTCGGGGAATTCAAATAACCCACCCAATAGAGGGTTGTTCAGTTAATTAGTTAATTAATTTAATTTAATTTAATTGTTAAATTTAGACACCTAAAATTTCTATAAATCTACTACTATAGAGAATCCTCTAGGTTTATCCCCATAAACTATGGGAGGTTTCTAGATCATTCTTCCTCATTCTCTTGGAGAATCGATATCCATGACAATGAGTCTCTAGTTCGGTGAATATCAAGACACAATGGACATAATGACTTCATCCATTAATTATTGATTGAATTATTTGATGAATAATGATCCAATATCTAGTTAGGAATCTCTAAATGTTTTATTTCTCACTTTTTGATTAAATCAAATGGGTAAAATCCATTTTTATTTGATTTTTTATAATTACAGGACCATTGAATACCCTTATATACAGGTTTATTTTATTATTAAATTTATATATAACCACAAATATCCATTTTATTGATATTTTTCCTAGGAACCTTTTCAAATATTTTTTAAACCATCTATGTGGTTCTTTTCACCATTAGTTCATCACATTATTCACCAATTGGACCCTTCTGTCTCGATTAAACATTTTCAGATGGTGAAAAGATAGATCAGACCCCAGGATTCACGATAGATTCATGTGTGAGAGATGGATTTAGAAATCAGAGATGTTTTTGGTTATATTTCTAGTTTTGGTTGCTATTTTGAATGATTTGTATCAAAATATTTAACTTTGGAAGGCAATGGGGTGTGCAGTGTGTGTAGAGAAACCCCAAGGGTTGATAGAACCAATTTTTGACCGCCTGATGGATGAAATAAATGAACAATGACTAGATCCACCATTTCAAGAACAAAAAAGGATGAAATCATAGCTGTAAAGGCTCAATCTAGCTCTAAAGTTTAGAATTGAAATTTTGTTTAAGTCTCAACTAAAGGTCATATATCACAATTAACATACGACGTATAGCCCCAGTGATGCAACGAATAGGGTTTTTGAAGTTTATATGGATGAAAGAACATGTAGACTCTCTACAACCATTGTACCTCTTCTTCAAGTGCACGATTCATGTGGAATATCACACATCCAGTCACATTCCATGTGCCCATGTACACAGGTATGGCCAGAGACATTAGCGACACCCTATATGAAGATACATGTCATGTACCAAAGTACACGGGCATGGCTTTAGTACACAGACATGGCCAAGGAACATGCGAAGGGACACTGAGTGGCTTGGACACACCATGTAGAATCCCTACACACCCAATAGCGCTACATGGGTTGGAAATATGTGTACCTCAAGTGATATGACCAGGAAAAGAATCTGGACCACATGTCATGTGGCCCCCTACACACGTCGTGTACACCTTAGGTCCTTTTTAGGAAACTATAAACTCACATATCTCTTTGGTATGGAATCAATTTTTTTAAGTGAGTGTCATATTTGGATTTTGTTCATGTAATAGGAGATTTTCCATCTATTATGGATTTTAGGATATGATGTGAGAGGTTCCATGTGTGACATGTATTTAGGTGGCACATGATGATGGTATGATCATGTAGAGAATCACCTATGACTGGTTGAGTGGACCACACCCCCCCACATCAACATGTGAATGGGTACTCTATCTACTGGGTGGAACCTCCCCCATCAAATTGGGATTGGTTCCTTGAAAATTCAATGTGAAACCTAGTTGTCAAACCACATTGAGGGTCATTAACCTATATATTTTAGCCACCCCCCCACATCATCTTGAGTGCAATTCCACTAATTGTCGAGTGGAAACCCACTATCAGATAGGACACTAGTTCTCAATGACTCAAGTGGGACACCAATTTCACACCAGGTCATCGGTCAAAGACTAAAATTATGGAACCCCCATAATCTTATGTTCAAGTCCTCTATCTATTGAGTGGAACCACCTATAATTATAGGGTGTTTGTTTATATTAAATTAGAGATGAACCCCCTAACGGGTCAAAGAGTGGGTCCTCAATGGATACATATTGATTGGAACCCCCTATCACAATTGGTTACATGTACTCTACATTGAGATTGTTCCCCCTAGGATATGTCTCATAGTGATGAGGAATGGGTATCCACATGGTCTGTTCTGTGTAGACACATGATGTGCTTGTTATTTTTGATGAATTTAAGGAACTTAAGGTGACAAATTTTCTTGGGTTGGGTGATGAGATAGAGATCCACTTATTCTCTCATTTGGAATTATTTTATCTGAGAATATATATATATATATATATATATCCATGTATTTAGATTTAGTTACTCTCCTTCCATTGGTTTAAAAATGAACGGGGTATTACACATGATTTCAATGTTTAGATTTTCATGGTCTTATGAGGTTACTCACCAATTATGGGTACAAAAGGCTTGATGTGTAGTACATCTACACTATGTGTGTATCCCCTTGTACTTGGATGAGATTTATAATTATATTCAATTAGGTTTTGCTAGATACTGTTTACTATCTACTGTATATCTATTAAAATTATATCTCTTACTTATACCACTTTTAGCTTTTGGGGAATCCCGATGGGTATGTATATAGTCACTCGTACATGGTATTTACCTGCACATGTTGTGTATCATTCAGACGATGGACATTTCAGTGGTGAATTCAAAGGATCTTAGTGATACATGGTGATTTAGACCACATATGGTGGTCATAAACTAGAGATCCGGAGATGGGCTCTATCGGTGTTTTACATTTTAGTTTTTCAGGATGGGATATATTTCTTTTTGGGCATGTGTTTTGACCCTTTCTTTTCAATTTTCACTATCATACTCTATTACTCCCTATATATTTTTAATTCATGTTTTACTTTATAGCTATTATATATTTTTATTATTTTCCATCTCCAGATGTATATTAAGACAGTTGAGCGTGTTCATATAAGAATGTTATGAAATGGCCTCCCATTTAGGATATGCCTTCTGATGCTTGTTCCATCCCTTGGCCTATTGATGCAGGCTTGCATTGGATACAGATCAATCCCATATTAGTGTCTTTTCATGAAAATTTTCACATATTCCATGATATCTCTATGGGTGAGATGGTCATTTATGATGGTTTTCTAATTTTTCCCTCCTTTCCCTGAGTGGTGTAGGATCCAAAATTATTTTTAGTACAAAAGATCATTTTTATTCTTCGAGAGCTATGGGATCACATTCTTCTAGACAGTGTGGTAAGATATAATTTTCTTTATGGGAAAATTTTCCAATGTTAGAGACACATGTCGGTAGTATAACCCAGTACTATTCATAAATGATTCATTTCATGATATATACTAGGACATGAAAGAATATAATGTTGTCCATGAAATATTTCAAGGTACTAATCTTTTTTGAAACATCTATAGTAACTTTTTATTTGATATATATTCTTCTTACATGTTCACATCACCATTCCATGCGGGTTTGTAGAAACTCTTGGTCGAGGTTATATCGTTTGTCATTAAGCTAGTTACACCTCCCGAAATATGGAAGGAGTGGGGTTTCTGAGTCCCATATTTTGTTATCTCGTTATCACAGGTTAATCCAAAATTAGATCATCATGTCATTGAAATTGAACTTATAACTCCTCAAAATTTTGAAATATGAATATCGTATTTTATATCATGTGTGGCACATAACACAAAAATAGTAGGGAATATAATATCCAAATAATTTATGATATATTTAAAATATAAAATAAATTAAATCTATTACTTATATTTCATTGATTTTAATAATAATTTGGTTTGTGTTACATGCACCAACGAAATTCTTCGATAGCTTCCATTACACGCAAAACCATGTTTTACTGAAAAATAATATAATAATAATATATTATTATTTCATATAATAAGATAAAAATTAGCTGTTAAATTTTTGGATATGAAAAATACTTAATATCTTATGAAAATATTTGGTCTAATTCATTTGTTTCCAAATTAATTATAAAATGAACATAAGAACAAATTTAAAATAAAGAAATGTTTTATATAAAAACAATTTATACACCAAAATAATTTTATCATAGTAAATTAAATAAAATAAAATTATGGAATTATATTAATGAAATTTGTTTATTATATATTCAGAAAAAAAAAATTATTACATTAATCCAATAGATTTTATGGGCATAAGTTATGAACAAGCCTATTTTTATACTTAAAAAAGCTGTTTTTTAGAGGTAGTTTTTGTACCTTTTAACCGCTCACTTATTTTAAAACCAAATTTTAACTCTTTTATAAATTTTATTTGAAAAAATATTTTTTTAATAATAATTTCAAAATTATCATGTGGTGATTTTTTGTATTTTTCATAATAGATTCATTTTTTATGAATAGTGAGAAATATTGATTTTTAATTGAAAAGTGTCCTTTCATATAAATATTGTATAATGTTAAATTATATTTCAAATTGGTTTTAAAGAAAAATTAGATTTATTATATGAATATTAATCCAATTTGGTTCATTTTAATCATTTTTATATTGAAATTATTAATAAAAAATAGAGTATCATTTTGAACGTTTTCACCATCAAAAGAAGCTTTCTCGTTCAGTTTATGGGATTATTTTAAATTAAGATTTTCCTATTATGCGAATTGATTTTCAAAAAATATATTCCATATTTTGAGTCATAATAATATATAATGAATAATAAGGAATACATAATTTTTTTACCAATGTTATTACTGAAATAGAATAAAATTAATCAATGCAATTAACAGAAAAATGAGCTTACCAAGGGACTAACCTTTAAAAATTAGGGTTAAACTAACCAATAAACTAGTTTAAAACACATTTTTTAGAAATATAGACCTTATAAAATATATAATCTAGTTTCATTAATTATTATATCTTTTTGGTATGTAAAAAAGTGGGTTCACCGAACATTATTATCAAAATTCCAAGTATTTCCTCTCCCCTACTTATAAAAGGCCACCCCCTATCCTTTACTATTACCACCTAGAAACCACAAAATTTCATTAATTACCTACCCAAATCATTACCTGAATTACATTCAATAATACTATAATCCTTATTAGGGGATGAAATCCAACTTATAAATGAATTAGTTCAATCCTATATAGGGTACCCAAAAAAGAGGTAATGTTTTCCTAAAAGAATTTTTATTTTATAAAGTTCTCCACCTCATTTAATTCATATTATATAATTCTTATATAAAAATATCATTATATTAAATATAAATAATTTTTCTTATTTTATGTCTATTACCTACATCTGTACACATGTCCTTCCAATGGGTTAATAAATTATCATTTCTGTGTAAGAAAGACTACCGCCTCGTGAACCTAAGTGGTTAATTTTTCCATTACCACCATTAATGATTGTGAAAAATTAGTTAAATAAAATATATATATTATATTTATTGTATTTATGATGTTTTAATCATTATTTAATTATTATATATCACATAACATCATGCTTTCTACTTTTTTGGGATATGATCTTGTCGTTCATCTGTACGACTGACAGCCGCCTCGCAAAGTGATGTGATTTGGTCATTATTTACATATAATGAATTGAGTATGGGTTTAATAAAAATATTTGATATATATGATAAAAAAATTATAATTGAATTATATTATTCATACATACAATTAACTTTTCTTACTTTCAATACGAAATGAAAATGGAAACAATGTTCATGAAAACGTATGACTTATCTTCTCCTTGAACAGAGTTTTACATTTCTTTTCACTAAATCATATGGATTAATATAAATATGAATATAATAAGTGAATATTATATTTAAGTCATGTTTTATATTCTAGATATTATGAAATCATGATCATCGTAATAGGGACAAAAACTAGCAAGTAAAAATATACTCAAAAAACAAGGAAATTAATAGCCAAAAAAATAAAAATAGTGAAATATTATTAACAAACAGATGATATGATGTTATAAAAAGATTATATATGATATATTTTTCTAAATATTTTTCTTTTATGAGTTAATAAAATGTTTAAAAACACTATACAAGATAATAAATCAGGTATAACCAAAAGGAAAATGTGAGGTAAGGGATTTCGTCTCAATTTACTTTCAATTGAGACATAATTGTTATTATACAACAAAACACTTTTATGTGATGTATATACTTCTAGTTTGACATGTAATATCATGACTACATAATTATCCATGGTATATTAATTTTAAATTTTAATTATTTCATCCATCTGGATTTTATTTTAATTTTACAAACTGATATAGGTTTCTGTGAAATCTTGCTTGCTTATGTGATTGTTAACTTTGTATTGAAAAAATAAAATTACTATAATAATTTTTGATTAGAAATTAAATTTTTCTTTAATATCTATATACTTTTGTTATGGATATGACTATTTCCTAACATTTATAACTTTTTACATATGGTGTTTACTTTGAATGTTATTTGATTAATTAGGAAAATATTGATAAATATATATTCTTTAATCAATATGAATATTTTATGATACAGAAAATTGTTAAAAAAATTAATTGATATATAATGAATTACCTGGATCTTAAGAAACTAGTGGATATTGGTTAGTGATGTCTCCTCAATGCATCAATAGTATTTTGATATGAATCAGTTGGTCAAATCAAATGTGTTTTACTTAATAGTATTAAACCGTGAGGAGAATAAATCCTGACGGTTTTGGGATCACATTCCTGGGAAACATGATATCCAATGATTAATATTTTTTCAAATATAGAATTCAGTTATTATTATCCATGATATTTTTACTTTGAAAAAATATATGGATGCATTTTATTCTCATCTTATTGATTAAGTGGAATGTGTGTTCAATTAATCACACTATCATTTTGATAATTCCTCGTCCAGTTATTTAAATGGAATGTTTGATTAGTTATTTAACTTTTTGTAATGATTCTTCTTTATTGATTCATGATATATTACATTTTATGTAACCATTACTAAGAATTTCATATCACCCTTATTCGTTTCACTCCCTAAGTTATGAAGAAGATATATTTGAATGCGTTTCAAGGATGAATTATATTATATTTTCATATGTATTATGATTTTTTCCAATGTAATAAGGGTACCATATATCTAATATAATTTTACAAAACTTGTAAATTATTTGGTCCTTTGGGATTTTAATCATTAATATATGCTTCTGAAATAATTTAAGGAACCAACTATAAGCTTCTGGGTTCAGGATTGTTATAATTGAAATAATAGAATGTTTTTTTGAATCCTTGGGAACTGAAATAAAAAAATATAGACTAGGGAACATAATAATACGATAAAATTTGAGGTTAATTATAGAAGAACATCCTAGAATTTTGTTATGGTAGGGATTATATGGGTCTTCCTAGAAATAAATCACTGATTGGATACTAAAATTTGTAGCAGTTTTTCCATAGATGCACCTAGGTGTTATAAATCTAAAATGGGAGTGTCGATCCTGACACAAGCATGACCTGGTACATGAAAACGAGCATTACTTCACACCTATTCTGACACTCCTAGGGGTTATTATTAGATTAATTCTGAATTCTTTTACAAACCATTTTTATGAATTTAAGGGTAATGATACTTCCAAATAAACCATGATTATGATTACGAAATTATCTATTCCCATGTTTCTAAATTTATGTTAAGTGTTACAATATATTTAGAATTATTTGATATTAATAATTATGTGATCTAATCTAGTATATGACATTGTTTAGAGATTGAAACTAGAAGGAATAATGATATCAATACTATTGTCCAATGAAAATGTTTTCTTATTGAGGAAGTTGATATGGTTGGTATTAAAATGGACTGAGTCAATGATATATTATTTTAGCATAATCACGTTATGAAAAATAAACTTTCCCACATTGAGCAACCAATTCAACAAATAACATTTGATGTTTGGTTTCTTTATGAAATAGAGACCCACATCATTTAGTGGTACTACGTATCCAATGGAAGATATGAAATTAATCAATTCTATAGAGAAGATATTTATGGCATTAAGATGTGGGGAAAAGGGAAATGTTACAATTTTAGTGTATTTTATCAATGGAAAATCTAGACAATGAGGGTCATTGATCTAAAATACTAGAGAGTAAGAGGATATAAAACATAGGGAATGGAATTAGATTAAGGACACATTATTTGAAAAATAATTCCCTCATGGGAAAAACTGAGATAAAGAGAGACTTCCTTATCTTAAAACTAAATGGATAAAAAAATATTGGACACAATGAAGCTAGAAAGATATAGATTATATATGAAATAGAGAGTACAAGATTAATTAATTATTTCAAGGGATTATTCCATGTCTCTAAATGGAATTGGTCTTGAAATCTTTTTATTCATTTGATGAAATAGTTTTATATGCCATAATGATAGGGAAATTATTCTGCATGTCTTATGGATTCAAAGGTACGGAGGAGAATAATATGATCAGATATAAAATAATGTGTAATTGGATGATAGGAAATAAGGATTTTCCCATATGTGATAACTGTGGAAGAAATCACCATGGGAAATTCTTGAAGGAATTCCGAGTTTGTTATAAGTGTCGAGAAAAGGGTAAATAGGAAATACAATACAAAGGGATGAAATAAAACACTGCTATTGTGTGTTTTATTTGTAAAAAGAAGAGGCATTATGAAAATTATTTCCCAAATCATCGAAGGAATATACCTCAGAAGAAGCCAAGGGACCATGGTACAGATTTTGATATTGATACAAATGAAGTAAAATTATTAATATGCTTGTTTATTTGGATCCATGATATATGATGTAAAAGTATTTTATTGAAGATATTCTCATCTAAGAATTGTTATATATATATTTATTATACTACATTGTTATTTTTTAAAGTATTTGATAGAATATATTAAATGGTGCCAAGAAAAATGATTCAGTGGAAACATGAACTTCTTTTAAAACACATGATTGAGGACCCTATTATGTCATTGATGTTGACCTAATTTTGTTTGGATAAAAATGTGATTGATAAGGGTAAATTGGATAGTACTAACTTCCTTGGTAATGATTAATACTTTTTTGAAAAAGTGCATTATCCCATTATTAATCGATTTTATATTATTTTTGGATTTAGTGTTATATTGAATAATATATGTTGTACTTATTTAATAATGAAACATGAATTTTTTCAATAAATATTTATTCTAATTTAGATTATTATCAAGTTTTAATAGAATACATGATGAAGGTATTCACATGTTTGGTGTGTGACGATTTAGAGCTACTTCATGTTGTTCGGATTAACGATAAGTTCATTTGGAAAACTCAGTTACCTTATAAGGATTTGGATCATGATATTTTAGAAGGTATATATGGTTAAAAATTTATGAAATCGTTTTTTTATCATTTGATATGGTTTTAGATATTAATGTTTTACTTCACTATATGATGCAATCTATGAAAGGGGATGGTGTAGAAATAATTCAAGGTCCAAACAAAGTATAAGAAGGTATTTTTGAAATATAAATCTATCTAGTATTAATATTTAATTTTATTATTATAGATTAAAATAATTCCTCAACTCTTGGAAAATGGTATTGAAAGAAAAATGTTGACATGGGATAATCATTTTGGATGATATCAATGAACTTTTTCACTCCTCTAGTAAATGGATTTGTGTTCATTAACTTTCTCTTGAACATGTTATCTATCAATCTCCCTTCGTATTTGAGTGTTAGTTTCTCTTCCATATACATTTTTTCATTTTTCAACTGTGTTCTCCTATCTAGAAACCCTTTAATGTGATTTTTTATAATGACTTTTTTAATTTCCGTTCACCCTTTTAAATGAGATATTTTATTAATTATTTTATGATGTGGGTATTTCAATAATGGTATTTTCAAACGTAAAAACATTTATTGTTGATATGATGATTAAATTACTAAGACATATTTTATTTATGGTGGTTTAAAAATAAGACTGTGAAATTCCAAAATATGATATCATATTCGATAGCATGTGTGACATGAAACAATAGGAAAAGAAGGAAATATAATAACTGAGAAATTAAAATAGATTTACTATTTTAAATAAATTCAATATATTATTTAGCTTGCAATTCAAACAACAAAGAGTAATCTTATGTTACTTGCAAAAATTACTCACTTCGATAACTTGCATTACCAGCAATACCAAGTTTACCGAACATTAAATATTATTAAAATATTAATATTTAATAGAGACATGTATAACTAAGATGTTAAATTGGATGGTATGAATAATACATACTATCTTATGAAAATATATGGATGAATTCAATGGTTATGTATTATTTAGAAATTAATATGATAACTAATTGTATATAAATGAAATGTTTATATAACAAATAATTTTTTCCCCAAAGGTGTTTTATCATCATAAATTAAATTAATTATAATTAGTGAATGATCATAATGAAATTTATATATTATATTTTGAGCCATATTTCTTTACATTAATCCACTACATTTTATGGGAATAAGATAATAAAAAACACAATTTACATGTAAACTGAAGTATAATTCTAAAGGCAGTTTTGTTGCATGTTAATGAAACAGTTGATTTAAAACAAAAAAATTTAACTTTTAGAAATTTTACATCAAATAAAAAAAATCATTTTTTAAATAATAATGTATAAAATATCTTAAGCTGAAATATTTTTCTAAGAAGTGTTATTTTAGGATGAAGAGTAAAATTATTGATTTTTAATTGAAAACTAGATTTTCATAAGAATAATTTATATTTTAAATTGGTTTTAATGAAAAATTATTTCAATTATACGTATATTAATATAATTTATTACATTATTATCATTTTTATATTAATATTATAAACAAAAACATAGTATACTTCTGAACATTTTCAGTTTTAAAACTCACTTTCTCGTTCCGTCTGTGGATTTGATTTTAAATTAATTATTTCAGCTTATACAAAACCATTTTGGGAAAATAGATTCCATATTTGGTATAATAGTCATTAAAAATTAAATATAATGAAAATATTATTTTTTTTGAAAAATTATTACTGAAAGATATTAAAATAAATCATGGTGATTAAGAGAAAAATGAGCATACAAGGGGACTAAAGTTTAAAATTCACGGGCTGAATGATCTTGAAACTTTTCATAAATCCATATTCCAGATATATTTTAACCTTATAATTTCTAGGAATGAGTTTTATAAATTATTTTATACTTTGGTTTGAAAAAATAAGGGTTCACATAACATTCATTTCAAAATACCATGTATAACTTATCCCCCACTTATAAAATGCCACCTCTTCTAATCTATTACAACTATAAAACAACTTATTTTCAGCCATTAATTTCCAAAATCACTCTTCTACTTCACTTCCATAATCCTATAATCCTATTATTTGTAATAAATAAAACTCTTTAAGGAATTATTGTAAACGTAAGGAGGACACCCGAAGAAAAGATAAAGGCATTCCAAAAGTGTATTTATATTATTTCATTTCCCACCTAATTAGGTTCTTATAATATCATGTTTATATAATAACATAAGTATCTTAAATATACTAATGTTTTTTATGTTATTTTTATATCCTAAATACATAGAGTTCCATCAAATGGTTTTCCAAAGTGACATTCGTAAGTATGACCGACTACCACTTTGCAAATCTATGTCGTTTGTTTTTCCATTATCACAATTTTTGGTTACGAATAATGATGAAAATAATATTTATATGAGATATTTATGATATATAATATGTAATTATTCTTTTTTATTTATTATATAATTCATACCATCATGCTTTCAAATTTGTGGGAATATGATAAAGTTGTTTGTGTGTACGACAGACTATCACCTCACGAAGAGATGTGATTCATTCACACTTTAGATAGAATATATTAAAGGTGGATTTAGGAAAAAAATGTGATATATTTGAATAAAAACATGATTTATTAATTATGATATACATATATGTAATTTACATTCATTTTTAAAATTCAACAAGAAAATGGAAATATCATCCATGCATACGTAGAGCCTACCATCTCCATGAATTGTGTATTTAATTTCCTATCATAATTTTTTTTGGATTATTATAAATACATATACACTAAATATTTTTTTTTAAATCATGTTTTATATTCTAAATATGATTAAACCATGATCTACAAATGATGAACAAGATATAATCAGTTGAAACATACTAAAAAACCAGGCAATTAACACTAGAAAGAATAAAAATAAGGAAATATGATTCACATGTTAGTTATATGATGTTATAAAAGGATCATATATGATTTTATAAACATTAATATGATTATGGTATTAATTAACAACATTTTTAAAACCAGTATACCTAAATTTGATAATATTTCAAAAAAAATACAAATGTGAACTGAGAGATTTCATCTCTATTTACATTCCATTGAAACTTATTATTTATTATGCACCAAATAACTTTTATATGGTGTATATACTACCACCTTGACATTTAATATCATGACTAATTAATTTTTATTGGTATTTTATGTTTCAATTTTATGTATTTCATCCAAGGGGATTTCCTTCGAAAATTACCAAGTGGTACAGAGGATTGTGAAATCTAATTTCTTTTGTGATTGTTAAAAATTTCTTCAAACAATAAATTTATTATTATATAATTTCCTTGATAATTATATTTTTCTATTAAATATAAATATTTTTTCATTAAGTATATGATTATTTCCTAAACCATATACCATTTTACATATGACGTTTACTTCAAATGTTATAAGATTTACTGGAAAAATATTGATAAATTTGTATTCTTTACTAAACACATGTATTTAATTGGAATGAAAATTATTAAATATATCATTAAATGTATGGGGAATTATTTAAACTTAAATAAATGGGTGGGGCCTAGTTGATGGTTTCCCCTAGATGCATTAGTAGTTTAAGAATACAAATCAATTGGCCAAATCAGATGGCTTTTTACCCAGCAGTTTTAAACTATCTTGAGAATAGATATTGATTGTAATGATATCATGTGCCTAGGAAACCTGAATTACAATAATTAAAAATTTAGTACATTCAAGATTTAGTTACTATTATCTATAATATTTTCAATATCCAAAAAATATATGGATGCATTTCATTCTATTCTTATTTTTTAAATGGTGTGTCTGTTCAGTTAATTACCATTCTATATTGATAATTCATTACCCAGTAATTTAAATTTCATTTGTGTTTAGTTATTTACCTTTCCATATTGATTATTGATTATCGATTCCTGATACCAAAAATTTTACAAAACCTTTTCTAAGAATTTGAGATCACCCTTGTTTTTTTCCTTTCCCCATATTATAAAGAATAGTTTTTAATGAGATTCAAGGATATAATTTATTATATTTTGTTATGAATTATGTATTATTTTCTTTTCCCATTGCAATATGAGTACCATGAATTCAATATGGTTTTCCAAAACTTCTAAATTATTTAGTATTTTTTTTATTTCAATATTTTGTCTCTGTAAATGTAATAAAGGCATTGGTTATGGGATTCTATGGTTGGGGTTGTTAAAAACCACTTTGATGTGATCTTAGCGATGGACTGGATGATTTTATTCAATGTCCATATCAATTTTTATTATCTTTGGGTGACATCTATTGTCTATGATTTAAGAAAACATGTTTTTCAGGGAGAATGGGATCCACATTCTGGACGAGTTGGACATAAACTTCTGTTGCTAGGGAATTTTTTTAGGTGTCTTCCATTTTAGTGGAAAATTATGGGGAAGGATTGGAGATTGGATTGATTTTAAATTTTAGTGAGTTTCCTGATGTATTACTAGATGATTTGTCATGTTTAATTATAAAACTGAATGTGGATTTCACAATATTTTTCTATTAGGGACAAATATTATAGTTCTTCTTTTATATCATGTGGCCCTCTCAAAATTGAAGGAATTAAAGATAGAGTTTCATGATTTTGAATCGAAATAGTTCATTCACACCCGTATCTCTTATTTGGATTCTCCATTTTTCTCTAATAATTGCATATGATCCCTTTAACATGTATTGATTATCGGTAGATGAATCTATTTTCTATAAAGAATATCTTCTCCTTGACCTACATCAATGACCTCTTTAGCCATTTTAAATGAGAAATATGGTCTTAAAATATTGAACACCATTTGGGGTACCTCAATGTGAGGGTAACAGATTATGTAGTTCCCAAGATCTCCATATGGTAGAAGTATGAAAATTTAGAGTATTTGTTAATTCCTTTTAGATAGATGAATGATCCAATGGTTTTTATGTATTTGATGAACCGACCATTCTAAAGAGACCATGAATTCTTTTTGTGTAACTTATGGATGAAATCCTCATTTACTTAAGGTAGGAATAGGAGAATAGGCAACATATAAGGATTTATCTGAGGATTATGTGAGGTCATCGTCTTTATTTTAAATAACAGAATACAATTTCCTGATCCTAGAAGTTTTGTTTTAGTGACATATTAGATCAGAACAAGGGCTTTTAGGTTACCTGGAGGTCTTCTAGAATGTGATTTCATTGGAGATATAAGGAATTTCTTCTTGATCATAAGTTTTAGGGGCCTGGTATGGTATTATAGGTAGTTTGGTAGGGACTACTATTTAATTTTCTCAATGATTGTAACACCCCATGATTTTATGAGATAGATTATTTTTAATTTCATTCATGTCTTGTGTTGACACTACACCAAGATTAGGTTGTGTTGTATGTAACACCGTATTTTCTTGCAATATATGCAATAATATTCTTGGCTTTTGTTACACTCAATTTGAATTTCTTTTGACAGAATTCATTTCATGTAACCCAGAGTATAGATTTTGTTTAGTGTAAAAATGAACTATGTTTGGATTATGTTATACACAACACCGAAAAAATATTTCACTACACACAACACTGACTTGGATTGTGTTATACACAAGAGAGACCTTCCTCAATAGCTTTCATTGTATGCGATAATGAGTTTCACTAAAATTGATATTTTGTTAAAATATTATTATTTAATGAGATATAAACTAGCCGTTATGAAATTTATAAACCAAATCTTTAATTTTATTACATTATCATTCATCTTACACATATTATAGAACATGATATGGTAACAAAATCTATTTTTCGGGTAGAAGAAGTATTTTTTTTAAAATGCAGTTCTACCACCTTTTGATGGTGCGCCCATTTTAATTCTAGTTTATGACACTTTTATTGGTTAAATATGAGAAAATTAATTTCTTCTTTAGAAGGACAAAAAACATTTCTTTTTTTTGAATTTTTTGTATTTTTCAAATTAAATTGAACTTTTAATGAATAGTGAAAAATACTACTTTTCAATTCATAACTACCTTTTATCTAATTTATTTACATAGTTAGATTATATTTTCAATTCGTATAAATTTTTAATGGTATTATATAATTATCATTTAATCCAATTTTGTTCATTGGATGTAATTTCACCTTTAAATTGGACATAAATACATGTCAATATTTAAGTAGTTATTATTTCTTAAAAACCCACCTTTTGTTTTTAACACTAAGAATTGATTTGAAATTAATTGCTAAAAATTATATGTTTTTAATTTGGAAAATTGGATTCCATATTAGGAATCAAAAGGTTCAGATTGTGTAAATAGGCACCTTTTATTTTTAGACATTATGAATAGTAACTTCAATATTTATTTTATTTAACATGGTTAAAGTGTAAATCTGGTATATAAGGGTAAAAAAATATTATAATAATATTAAAAAACCCTAACACGTGTCTTAATACTATTCAATTAGATAAGTCCAACCATGGCCATCCCTGGTTCTATTTTGGGACCCCATGGATTCACATGGATGTGAAAATGACATTTTATAAGAATTAATTTAATGTAAAGATAATTATAACCAAAACATATTTTATTTACTCAATTGATTTTAATATAGGGTTATATAACTGATAACTATGTCTATAAATATTCATTATAAAGTTAAAAATATTTCCTACATCATTGTATTTTATTTATAATTTTTAGACACCATATAAATAAATTTATTTATCACACAATGATGATGTAGTTATTACCTTATTACTGAATAATATAAATAAATGGGAAAAAAATATAAAAATTTAATTATTCTGAAAATTTTTAGGCAATCCAAAAATTTTATGGATGATTATGACTTGTTATTTTTCAATTAATGATATTTTTTCGAAATAATAAATTTATTATTTATTTTTAATAAGTCAGGATATGAATAGTAAAAAAAATTACCGAGATGGGATTTTAAAACAAATAATATTTTATTAAATGATATAATAGTATTAAAAATTTAGGATTTTGAAAAATTAATTATATAATGTGGAAAATTTTATTAATGAACCAATTTAGGTTCTATTTACATTTTATTGTAACTATATTAACAATATATTATAAATATACATGAATACATAAGAAGAGTTAAATTAGTTAACTAAGGGTTAAAGTTAAAAGATAAGGTTAAATTTGAGACCTAAACATTTCTAAAGCCTATTGGTGTATAGAATTTAAAAAAATAATCATCTAACCTTCTAATTAAATTATTTTTAGACCATTTGAAACCCAAAATAATTTTGTAATAAATTAATATTTTGAGAGTTTCTTAAAGATCCCCTCTCCTCTCTGATAAAAGGGAACCTCTTCCATCTCTTAATAACTACATTTTTGAGCCTTCATGCTCAGAAAACCCAAGACTATTTCTCTTCTAAACATAACTAGTTATAATCTTTATGTTTTGGTCATCTCAATAGGCCAACTCTATTTCCCTAAGAGGAAATTTAAAAGAAGCATGTCAGGGAAGAGTTAATCTCATCTACTAATTCATTCCAATTTATTTCTTCTTATAATTTCTCTTAAATATTTTTTTCATTATAATGTAATAAAATAAGTATCAATTTTATACTAATATTTTATTATAAATATGAAAAAACACTATTTCATCTTATATCCATCATACAAAAAATGAAATCACAGCTCTTGCGTGCGAATGGCTTACCGTCTCCGTGCGGCAGTGTAATATATTTTTCACCACCACCTAACTGGGATGGGTATACTGGTGTAAATAATAACTATATAATATTATTATTAAATGATACTAATTCTGAGATATTATACACCATCTAATTAAATACCATTAAACAATTATGGGAACAATATCATCACTCAAGCGTACATACGGTTTACCATCTCCACGATGTGATGAGATTCATTCACCACATTAACAATTCAAGAATGATTATAAAGTATATATAATAAATAATAATTAAATATAAAACATAATAATTCTGTTGGATTTATTTATATAAATTTATTTCATTTAAGAACATCCATTCAATTTGATAAGGAAACAAAAATAGCGTTCATGTGTACGTGAGGCCTATCATCTCTTTGAAGGGTGTATTTAATTTCTTTTATCTATCTATTATATATATATATATATACATGTTGGACTCCTCATGTATTAATCATGTTTTAATGATCCCAAATCTCTTTACTATTTGCAAATCTCCTTGATATTAACAAATATTATTACTGATCACAAATCTCACATATCTTATTACTCATGTGTATCTATGTTTCAAGTTATCTTATAATGGTTAAGTTCAATCCATTTTATGAATATTTCTTTTTAAGTCTAAATACAGTTATTTTCTCAAGTATAAGACACCGTGAAGCTTGACACAATAAGTAGACACTGTGAGCTAGAAATAGACACCATGAACAGAAACACTGAAGCAGACACCGTGAAGCCCAAGTCTCAGAAACCGTGACCAATGAGACACCGTGACCACAAGACACCGTGACGCTGTAAGCCGAACATAGTAAATATGACACCGTGAAGCATGTCACTAAGAATATAAATCATAAGCCGAACCCTTAGTTTGTCTAAGTGCCAAACATAGTTAGCAAAACACATTCTTCAAGGCACCAAGAGTCAGACACCGTGACACAGACACTGTAAAGGACAAACCGTGAGCAAGATACCATGAAGGACATACCATGAAGGACATACCGTGAAGGACATGCCGTGAAGGACATACCATGAAGGACATACCGTGAAGAAGACACTGTTTGCAAAACTACTGTGACACCGTTTCATAACCTTTTTTCTATATTATTTAAATATTGTTAACGGTCATATTTTATGTTATTAAGGAAATTAATGATATTTAATGACAGTTGTTGGCCTGCCAGGAAAACGTACCTCGTACCTATGAAAAGTAAACCATTATATTTCCAGAGCTTGTAGAATATAAGGAATATTTAGCTGTCATAGAGAAAGATAGGAACATAAGCATGAGAGCAAGAAACAAGAGTGCACTGTACTGAAGAGAACACCAATCTTGAGCATGACCACAAAGAATAGATTGCAAGATCTTCAAATAGAGCATTGTCTCAAAAATGCAATCCGACATTACTGAAGAACACACGAAGTACATAACATCTTTACTTGTGAATAACACCAAGATGAACCACGACACTCTATTTTTTACCAACAACACCATAGAAGGAATCTGACGCATTTCTGCTAAATCCAAGGATTCTAGAGCTGCACTAGTAATCACTAGAGTATTCTAAAATCTTATCTAATCCCTCTAAGTGATTCATTATTTACTTTTAGAGTAGTGTGTGTACTTTTTATATTTTACACACACACTGTCTCCTATGCAGAACTAAAGGATTTCTAAATCCTCACTCACATTTGGTTTATCTCTTGTGTTTCCCACTGTGGATAGTGGTAGAGTTCAAGTGAGACATGGACATCCTGTGTGTTGTTGAGTTGTTTTCTGATGAATAACTATGGTAGAGGTCTGAGTGCCTGGACAGTTTGTAAACTTTTGTTAACCCCGATCTAGGGTGTGGATCAAATTTATATATAAATTTGAGAGGAATAAGTCTCGGCTTGAGACTGAACCTCTTGGTTATATCTGTTGTGCATTCTTAGATTAAGTTTAAAGTATAATATATATTCCATTGCTAATTACTTTGAAATACAAAACCATTTTCACGTTACTTTGATAGTAAATCTAACAAGTGTTTGTAACTATTGTATATCAGTATATTAGTTTCAAAATATATTTTAATCTTCTGATTAAATTAACTGAGACCTAATCAATCTTTGAGAACCTAATTGAACTTTAACTATTATACAAATTCAATACATTTTAACTTGTTTTATAAATTGGTGATTTTAATAGAAATATTTTTAACATAAATTTTAATAGGAACTCAATTCACCCCCCCCCCCTCTTGAGTGTCCACTCGGACCAACATTTGGTATCAGAGGTGGTTTTTTCTAAAGAATTTCAAATCCTTCTGTTTTTTTCAACTGTGATTTTAGTTTCCTCCTTAAAGATCTTAAATTTTTGTTAGTTCTAATTTTTTTCTCTTTAAATATATTTTCTAAAATCTAGCTCTGGAAAATAGACTAGAAGGTGTTGCTACCAAAAGGCTGCCTTTCATTAATGGCACAAACTATGGCCAGTAGAAACTAAAAATGAAAATTCATTTAGATAGTATGGGATTTGATGTCTAGACTACTATAGAAAATCAATATAACATTCCAGAAACTGAAATAACTTCTTGGTATGAACCTACTAAAGTAGTTTAAAATAATAACTATAAAGAAATGAATGCCCTATATTGTTCTTTAGGATAAGAAGAGTTTAACAGAATATCTGCATGAAAAAATTCTTTTGAAATATGGGATACTTTGGGTGTTTCTCATGAAGGAACGACCAATGTTAAAGAAATGAGATTGAACACTTATACTATTAAATATGATAATTTTAAAATGAAGACTGATGAACCTATCTCTGACATGTATCTCAGGTTGAACGAGAGTTTCAACACTATGAGATCCCTTGGAAAGGTTATTCCAACAAAGGAACAAATTATGAGAATATTGTGATGTTTTCTAGACCGATGGAGTGGCACATCTGTTTCAATAAGAGAGTCATGTGACGTTGGTTCTATGCCTGTCAAAGAGCTAATTGGTAATATTATGATGTATGAGGAAGAACTCAAGGTGAATAAGGAAGAATATGATGAACCTAAATGGAAGTCAGTGGCATTTAATTCTACTGCTTCAAAAATCAAGGACAAGGAGAAAGATCACATACTTACTGAAAGCTCAACAAGTGAATGTTCTGAATCTGATAGTGATGATGAGATGGCTGAAATAGCTCAAATATTTAAAAAATTATATAGGTAGAAGAAATTATTCAGAAAATACAACTACAAAGGTAAATATGACAACAAATTTCATTGGAAGAAGGATTGGAAGAAAGATGATAAGAGTGATGAATTTTTTTGCTATGAATGTAAAAGAAAAGGCCACATAAAAGCTGACTATCCAAAACTAAAGTTCAAGAAGAAACATGACTACAAGGATAGTAATTATAAGAAATAAATGAAAGTAACTTGGAGTGATTCAAAAGAAAACACAAGTGAATTTTAAGTTTCTGATTCTGAAAAGAATCGTGCCAACATGTGTTTCATGACCAATACTTCTGAGGTACTTGTTTCCCCTATGCTGAATGATTATTATTCTGATTATGAATCTAAAAACATGTCTATTGAGGAACTTTTTGAATATTGTAATATTCTAGACGAAACATGTAATTAACTTAAGGACAAGTACAATACTTCAAAGAAACAACATTCTTTATCTAGCACTGTTAAATCTGCCCTTGAGATTGAAAAGGAAAAGGAAGCTCAACTATTAAAAGAAAATAATGAACTGAAAATTTCTAATGAGCAACTGAGAAAGGACTTAGAAAAGTTCACAAATGGAAGGAAAACTCTAACTCAAATTCTAGCTAAACAAGTGGCACCAAAGTATACTACTGGTTTAGGATACCAACCTAGATAATGACAGTTTACCAAAAATAGATTTATACCTAAATCAGGACAAAATTCTGCTAGTTCATGTTCTGGAAATTCATATGAATCAACTAGTTACTCACAAATTTATAGATAAAATAGAGTATATTTGTCAAAATATGTTGAATCCATAAATAATATGATACCAATAAGACAAATTTGGATACTTAAAGCTTTGATTTCTAACCTTTCTGGACCTAAGAAAATATGGGTACCAAAATCATTCTCTATCAAAACCTGTTTTATATGAGACCTACTTAAAGAGATCCTGTAGGAAAACATGGTACTTGGATAGTGGATGTTCAAGGCACATGTCTGGAGATTACTCATTCTTTAAAAGCTTAATAAAGGTTGATAAAGGTTATGTCACCTTTTATGATAATTCTAAAGGAAAGATCATCGGCCTAGGCGAAATTGGTAACACTAACTCTGTTTTAATTTCTAACATTTTACTTGTTGGTTGATTGAAATACAACTTGTTAAGTATTTCTCAGTTATGTGATGATGGATTTAATGTTAAGTTTGAAAATTATTCTTAAAATGTTTTTAATTCTAAAAATGTTTTAGTATTTTCTGCTTTGAGAAATGAAAATGTATATGCAGTTGATTTAAATTATTTGGGTAAACAAAATATTACATGTTTAAATGATTTTCATAAAGAATCATGGATTTGGCATAGAATATTAGGACACTGCAATATACATTCAGTTAGAAAACTGACTCGGAAAAACATTGTTCGAGACTTACCCAAACTGTAGTTTCCAAATGACAAAGTTTGTAATCCCTGTAAAAAGGAAAAGCAACATAAAGTTTCTTTTAAATCAAAGAAAGAAGTTTCAACTTCTCAACCTCTCGAGTTGGTTCACATGGACTTGTTTGGACCTTTTAGATTTTCTAGTTTAAATGGGAATCCCTATTTCTATGTCTTAGTAGATTACTTTTCTAGATATACTTGTGTATACTTCTTAGTTCACAAAAGTGAATCTTTTTCGTACTTTATTAAATAATCCAAGTCTGTAGAGAACCTTAGTGGACATAAGATTAAGACCTTGAGAAGTGATCATGGCCGTGATTTTGAAAATCAGGAGTTTGAATCTTATTGCTCTCACAATGGCTATAGTCATAACTTTTATACCCATAGGAAACCTCAGCAAAATGGTGTAGTAGAAAGAAGAATTAGAACCCTGCAAGAAATTTCATGGACTATGCTCAATGAGTATGACCTGGCTATTTACTTTTGGGCTGACGCTGTAAATACAACTTGTTATATCATCAATAGTGTCTTTATAAGACCAGAGAAGACCCCTTATGAGTTGGGGAACAATAGGAAACCTAAAGTTAGTTACTTTAGAGTCATTGGATGCAATGTCTTTATTATAAATACCAAGGATAATCTTCACAAATTTTCATCCAAAAGTGACGAAGGAATATTTTTAGGATATTCTATAACTAGAAATGCCTATAGAGTTTTTAATAAAAGAACCAAGTGTGTTGAAGAATCTGTTCACTTCAAATTTGATGAAACTGATCCATATGACCCAAGCCTTCTCTTGAAAATCTTGAAGAAGATTTGTCTATTCTGAACCCTATTGATAGAATCAATGAACCTATTGTAAAGGCTAACAGTTCTGGAAATATTTTAGAATCTACTCCTAATGAACCTGAACCTAGAGAAGAACCTAAAATTTTCAGTCCTACCATTAATAGATCAACTAGAATTCTATAGAATCATCCTTTAGTTGTTGTTATTTGTAATCTTGATAGAGGGACACAGAATAGGGCTTCTCTTAGAAATCAGGATGAAGATCAAGACTTATTGTCACAGCTTGAACCTAAAAACATTGATGATTCTATCAATGATGAATTTTGGGTAATGGATATGCAAGAAGAACTTAATAAATTTGAAAGAAACAATTTTTGGGAAATTGTGGAAAGACCTAAGGACTCTTTCACCATAGGCACTAAATGGGTGTTTAGAAATAAAGTAAATGAAGATGGAAATATAATCAGAAACAAGGCTAGATTAGTTGCACAAGTCTATAGTCAAGAATAAGGAATTGACTATGAGGAGACTTTTTCTCCAGTAGCAAGACATTAAGACATTAGAATTATACTTACTTATGTTGCACATCTAAATTTCAAACTATATCAATTGGATGTCAAGAGTGCATTCTTAAATGGGTATATAGATGAGGATGTTTTTGTTGAACAACCCCTTGGATTTACAAACCCTCAATTTACATATCATATTTTCAAATTATCAAAATCTTTATATGGTTTAAAGAAAGCTCTAAGATATTGGTATGATAGATTAATTTCATTTATTATTTCTAAAGGTTTTACAAAAAGAATAGCTGATCCTACTCTTTTTATAAAAATAATTTCTAATGATGTTTTAGTTGTTCAAATCTATGTAGATGATATTATTTTTGGATCTTCAGAAACATCATTATGTACTGATTTTTCTAAAATGATGCAAAATGAATTTTAAATGAGTTTAATGGGTGAACTAAAATTAATTCTTGGATTTAAAATATTTCAAAATAATGATGGAATTTTTTTGACTCAAATTAAGTACACTAGAGATATTTTAAAACGTTTTGGATTGGATAACACTAAATGTAGTGACACTCCCATGAGTACCACATGTAAGTTGGATCTTGATGAGGATGGCAAATCTGTTGACCAAACCACTTATAGAGGAATGATTGGATGTCTAATCTACTTAACTACTAGCCGTCCTAACAATATGTTTAGTCTGTGTATGTGTGCTTGATTTCAAGCAAACACTAAATAATCACAGTTGAATGTTGTAAAAAGAATTTTCAAATACCTCAAGAATACACCCAATCTATGAATGTTATATCCAAAAGGACAATCATTTGAACTAATTAGTTATTCTGATGCATATTTTGCTGGCTGTAAGTTACATAGAAAAAGCTCCTCTAGAACATGTCACCTTCTAGGCAAGTCACTAGTATCATGGTGTAGTAAGAAACATAATTATGTTGCATTATCTACGGCAGAAGCTGAATACATAGCTGCTGGAAGTTTTTGTGCAAAAATTTTGAGTATGAAACACACTTTAATAGACTATGGATATCAATTCAGATATGTACCAATAAATTGTGACAACACAAGTGCTATTAACATTTCAAAAAAATCATGTTTCACATTCTAGGTGAAAAAATATTGAAGTAAGAGATTACTTTTTGGGGGATCATTATCAAAAAGGAGATATCACTTTGAAATTCATTGCTACTGAATATCAACTTGCTGATATATTCACTAAATCATTAAATTCTGAGAGATTAGATTATGTCATACATGATCTTGGCATGATCAATCATAAATAGATATCTTATTGGCCTTACTGTTTATTACTTTTCTAAATTACTTTACTGTTTCATGCTCACTATTTCTCGGTTACTGTCTCATGCTTACGGTCTCACAGTTAACACTTAGTTCTCATGGTTTGTCACTGTCTCACTATGATGGAACAGTTCATTCACTATCTCACCATGACGACATTCACTGTCTCACCGTGAAGACATTGACTATCTCACTGTGACGAGATTTTTCAATCGCACTGTAACAACTACTCATGGTCTCACCGTGAAAATTATTTATGCATTTATCTTAACCTGTATCGCGATAATTTTTATTTCACTGCTATTTCATATACCGTGTTTTTTATTTTTATGAATTTTGACACTCCCAAATGATAAAACAAAAGGGTTTCACTCGATTCTTCACTTGTACCTTCTCTCGAACCCTCTCTACCTTGCCAACCTTCTCTCCTTATCTCTCACCCGAAACTTTAGTGAATTCCATGGATGAAGCATCCGTCTTCGTCTACCCCTGAGAAGCGAATCTCATAGAAGAAAAAGATAGCACCAAAGCTTGCACCTAAAGGACCCCTAAATCAAATCCTAGTAAGCCATACTATTGTACCTGAGAATGAAGTCTGCACTAAGTGGCTTTTATCCAGCAAGTCTTTAGTCCTGAAACTATTAAGAGAACAAGGATGGATTGAATTGTTCTCTAGAAAATATAGACCTATTTACCCAAGGTTGGAATCTCAGTTCTATCAGTATGTAAGGTTCTCTTTTGAGGCCGGAGAAAGCTATATGGTAACAAGTTGGATCAATGGTCAAGAATGCTCATTCTCTTCGAGGTTATGGGTTGCATGCCTAAGGATTCCTCATGAAGGGATTTGTGATGATTACCAGAGAGACCCTCCTCATAAATCCGACATCTTTGACCAAGATAATTCTCTATAAATCTTAATTGAAAATGGAACCAAGAGAAGGGACATAGTAGCAGAACTGGATGGTGATACTAGGTTGATGTTCATGTTTTTTCAAAATTTAATCAATCAAATTAAAGGTGATTTTGTTGTCTTAAAGTATCAGGATGTCTTTATGATTCATCTGATGAAGAATGGCCAAAAGATAAATCTATGAAAATATATCATTCACCATATGTGTGAATTCATTAAGGTCACATCCATGTCTACTTCCCTGTTTTACTCAAGGATGATTTCAACTATGCTAGCTACAAAAGGATTAGTTAGACCAAATGATGAAGTTCTTATGGATTTTGAGTTCTGCTTATCCAAACCTATCATCAGAAGGATGAAGATAAATTGGAACCCCTGGAAGAAGCAGTGGGTTGAAGATAATGTTAAGCTGTATGAGAAGTATAATCCTGTTGATTATCCAACAAGGTCGAACGGTATTACTGATCCTGGTTTGGAACCAGATGAAGTGACTGAGTACTCAATGGATGAAGAAGAAGAGGAAGAGGTAGATGAATTACCTAATAAGGAAGCAGCTCCTATTGATAAAGACATGAATGTTGTCCCTGCTGTTTTTTCTGCTGATGTATTAAGGGAAGAAGTTGTTGTTGAAAAGTAAAGGATTTTTGTTCCTTCTTTTGTGCTTGAAGAAGAAGCACCACATGCCCCAAGAGATGATGTTAACCAAGAATCCCAACCTGAGGCTGTAAGAGAATCTGTAGTAACAGAATCAAAGTAGCAAGCCATGACAGAGCCTGTAGTAGAAAAACTCCCTCCTGTGCAAGAAGAAACTCAAAAAGTACTCCATGTTATCCAATAAGCTACTTTGGAAGACCTTACTGTGGAATTGTTTGTTCTTGAGTACATACCCTCTAATGAAGAGAGGATTGAAATTGACTTTCAATTGGCAAGGCAGGAAATGTATGAGGAGATTAGAGATGATCCTATGAATCTTAACCGAGATCCTGATCCTCAATAATCTGAAATGGAGCACATTTTGAGGGGGAGGAACCTCAAAATATTGAGATTGATGAAGCTGATCCTGGTGATGCATCTCCACCAATTGAGTCATACTCTGTGTATACTCGATATGAATTCCCCATCTTCTATGAGGTGAGTGAATCACAGCAAGTGAATGCATCTGGGATTGAACTTTCTTCTTTGTTTTTATTGAAGTCAGTCACACAACCTAAACCTCAACCTGAAACTAAATATGAACCTCAACCAGAACCAGAACCAACACCTGTACCTCCACCTTCACCTGAACCCTTACCTGATCAGGAATCTTTTGTCAGTAAAGAATATTTGAATGTTGTGGAGAGACTATCTTAGACGGAGTTGAGAAAATTATGTCTTCTCAACCTCGTCATGTGACTCAACTACTTCAGGAAGATGCCACGATTCCTTTGGAAAATATTATTATTTATTTTCAACCCATGATGATCCATGAAATTCAAGAAGTAAGAGTGGAAAATAAACATCTTAGTGCTAATGTTGCAACTTTGAAACGTATGGTTGAAAACCTCGAGAAAGAACTGCATTCCAGATCAGAGCCTGGTCCAACTCTTTCACCTATTGCTACTTCTCATGAACCTACTATTTCCAAAATTTCTCTAGTCATTGTTTCCCAAATGCATCCATTTCTGTTATCTTTTGATGAAAATATTGGTGAAAGGAACACAGAGATGTTGCAACGAATGAGAGAACTTGTGGAGAACCTGAATAAGCTGACAGATGAATACACTGGCTATCTTCAAAAGGTATGAAACAACTCAAAGCCATAACCATAGCTGTAAAGGATTATCCTCCCTCCAGTCAATCATCTACTCCTTCTTTGGATGATTCTCTACTCAGATCTTTAATCAAGGAAGAAATTTAGAATGCCTTCAGTGGTTTTGATTTAGCTCCTTTTTATGAAGTTTTAAAGAATAGTGATAAAGTTCTTGACCTGGTTCGAATTCATTCTAAAATTGAAAATGATTCTCAACAGGAGACAACCATGATGATAGATTTCTATCTCACCCGAATTTTCTCCAAATATGATATGACAAATCACTTTAGGTATCTTGTGGAAAATTTGAAGGTACCTCCTGTAACTCAGGCCTTCAAAACACATGTTCATAAGCTTACTAAGTTCACCAGACTATTGGACAAATTCATGGAGAATAAAGATGATTTGAAAAGGCAATGCAGTATAGGGGAGAAATTATTATAGATTTCATCAATCTCTTGAAGCCCTACCTTCATGTCTAGACCACGACTATTATTGCTCCTACAGCTACTCCACTCAGACCTGGACTGCCTGCCTTAGCCTCCACTGCAATGTTAGTTAGCCAAGTTCTTTCTTAGATCAGGCCAATCATTATTGATCAACCACGGACTCGATCTACTACTTCTCCCTCCTTGGCTCCCTATATATTTGAAGGTCTCCCTTTGTCTTCCTTGTCTACCACTTCTATGCCTTCATCCTCGGCTGCTGATGAAGGCAACGAGATGACCAATCCCTGAACAAGACCAGTGCCTACTCTTTTGTTTGATGGGGATGTCTTTGATTTTTCTATTTCTACTGTATGTTGTATTTTGAACACTTTTAATGACATATTCACTGCCTTCCCTCCATTTTGTTTACTTTTTTATAATCCAAAAAGAAGGAGAAAAAGTTATGTGTTATTCTATAATACGTTTTTCTATATGTTATATTATCTATAGTTTCATCTCACTTATACTTTACCTGTACATCATTTTTGATCATCAAAAGGGGGAGATTGTTGGACTCCTCATGTATTAATCATGATTTAATGATCAAAAATCTCCTTACTGTTTACAAATCTCCTTGATATTCACAAATATTATTACTGATCACAAATCTCACATATCTTATTTCTCATGTGTATTTATGTTTCATGTTATCTTATAAAGGTAATGATCAATCCATTTTATGCATATTATTATTTAAGTCTAAATATATTTATTTTTCCAAGAACAAGACCCCATGAAGCTTGACAGAGTAAGTCAGACACTGTGAGCAAGAAACAGACACTGTGAACAGAAACACTAAAGGAGACACTGTGAAGACCAAGTCTCAGCCACTGTGACCAATGAGACACGGTGACCACGAGACACCATGACGATGTAAGCTGGACACAGTAAGTCTGGCACCGTGAATAAATTCACTAAGAATAGAAATCATAAGGCGGACCCTCAGTTTGTCTAAGTGCTAAACATAGTTAGCAAGACACAGTCTTCAAGGCACCGAGAGTCAGACACTATGACGCAGACACCGTGAAGGACACACCATGAGCAAGATACCGTGAAGGACATACCATGAAGTACATACTGTGAAGGACATACCGTGAAGGACATACCGTGAAAGACATACCATGAAGGATACACCGTTTTCATTACTACTATGACGCTGTTTCTTAACCTTTTTGTCTATATTATTTAAATATTGATAATGGTCATATTTGATGTTTTTAATGTAATTAATGATATTTAATGATAGTTTTTGGCCTATCAGGAAACCATACCTCATACCTATGAAAAGAAAATAATTCTATTGCCAGAGCTCATGGAATATAAGGAAGATTGGGCTTCAGTAGAGAAAGAGAAGAACATACTCACACAAGCAAGAAACATGAGTGAACTGTACTGAACATAACACCAATCTTGAGCATGACCACAATGAAGAGATTGCAAGATCTTCAAAGAGAGCATTGAATTATACATGCAATCTGACACTACTGAAGAACACAATAAGTACAGAACATATTCACTTGAGAAGAACACCAAACTGAACCATGACACTCTATTTTTTAAAAAAACCAGAGTAGGACTCAGAGGCATTTCTGCTGAATCCAAGGAGTCCATAGCTGCACTGCTAGTCATTAAATCATTATAAACTCCTATATACTCACTCTAAGTGATTCATTATTTACTTTTTGAGTAGTGTGTGTACTCTGTATATTTTACTCACACACTTTATCTTGTGAAGAACTAGAGGATTTATAAATCCTCACTCACATTTGTTTTATCTCTTGTGTTTCCCACTATGGATAGTGGTAGAGGTCAACTGAGACATGGAAAACCTATGTGCTATTGAGTTGTTTTCCTACTAATAACTATGATAGAGGTCTGAGTACCTAGACAGTTTGTAAACTGTTGTTAACCCTGATCCAGGGTGTGGATCCAATTTATATATAAATTTGAGAGGACAGAGTCATGGCTTGAGACTGAACCTCTTTGTTATATCTACTGTGAATTCTTAGATTAAGTCTAATGTATACTATATATTCCTATGCTAATTACTTTTAAATACAAAACTATTTTCAAGTTTCATTGATAGTTAATCTAGCAAGTGTTTGTAACTATTGTAAATCATTAGATTAGTTTCAAAAGATAATTTAATCTTATAATTAAAATAACAAATACCTAATCAATCATTAAGAACCTAATTGATCTTTAACAGTTTTACAAATTCACTACATTTTAACTTGTTTTATAAATTGGGAATTTTAATAGAAATATTTTTAACATAAATTTTTATTGGAACTCAATTCACCCCCCCCCCCCTCTTGAGTGTCCACTACGACCAATAATACATAATATATATAATATATAAATCATCTTTTACTTTCTGTATGTAATTAAGTCCTGATATAAGTAATAATATCATGAATAACAATTCAAAACACATACGATAAATAAAACGATTATTACCCAAAATGTTTCTTTAATATTGAATTGAAAAATTCATGAATAATATAAAGTCGTAAGTGAATCATATATCATATAATTAATATTATTATGGTTCTATAAATACTTAATAATATGTTTAAACCCAATATAAAAGAGTTTCGGACACATATGAAAGAAATTGGACCTAAGCCAAGGGATAACTTCGCCAGTCTTATTTTTAAGTAAGATTATTTATTCTTACGTATTTACTAGGGATATATTTAACATTCATGTCCATGGTTTCTGAATATATTTTACTAAAATGTTTTATATTATTTTATGTATATTTAAAGTCATTTGTATTCCTTTTTTACTTTTACAATGTGGTATGGAAGGAATCTTTCTTCTTTTTACCATACATGGTATTTTTTGACAGTTGTGGAAAAAGTACGAGGAGAATATTTTTTAACATATACTTCATGAACATATTTTTACATAGTCATAATGTATCATTTCCAAAAATCTTCTTCTAAACATTTTCAGTTTTATTTTCAACAAAAATCTTTTCTTATGAAATTGTGTGGCATTTTGAGAAGAGAAAACATTTTTGAAAAATAAAGGATATTTTGCTTAGGAATTAAGTTCAGGTTTTTTATCAAAATTATTTTCCATCTAAGATAACATATGGTTATGTTTAGATCCCTATTATTATTTTTATTTGATTTATTTTATTATGGAATTATTTTTATGAAGTCCATTTATCTTACATGTATTATGTTATGGGGACATGATGGTTAAGAATCCCATTTTATTTCATGGGTTATGCTATGATGAGTGATTTGTGTTTTTTGGGAACTTGAAAGAATGTTTTAATTATGAGATGTGTGGGACCGATATATCCATCCAATGCACTAGGTAATGACTTTTATCTCATGGGATAGACATGACTGGAATGAAAAGAAAATCGGTTCCAGTAATACATGGTTGGAATGACAGGTAAACCCAGTTCAAAAATAGAGTTTTTCCACTATGATCATCTTGGAAACAATGGCTTGGAAAATATGTAAATAATATTTTTTTTATTGGTTTTCCCCAATTACATGTTTTATTCCAATGATATTCTATCATGGTTAACGTTTTTTCATTATCCATTACTTACGTACTACCAAGATTTATTTCATGACTCAATATTTTTTTGTATAAGCTTTATATTCTTGTTTATACATTCAAATGTTCATGGTTTCTTTTATGTTCTACATATTTACCCATAATGGGAATTTTAGATAACACTTTTTTGTTTTATTTTCCCCATGATATATAGAAATGTTTTAGCAAGGAAAACAAAAGGGTAAGACTTTTGTGGGAGATATTGAAGATATTTCCCCTATAGTTGGTATCAAAGAGAAGGTTTAGTCACCATTTGGCATCTAGGATCCAAAAACTCTAGTGAGATCCCTTGAGATATTTCTAAGGTATGTCTAAGGATGTCCCTAAGGGTATGTCTTACTATATATTACAGTCCTAGAATTATGGTAATGATCATTAATAACCTCATATTAATCTTAAGATGTTAGATATTGAAAGTACTCCCATGTGATAATTTTTTTTACCAAATATGATTTTTTCCACTCACACTATTCTTTTTGGGTTTTAGAAAATGGATGGAACCCAGAATAATCCTTTTAATGGTAAATGAAATAGTAAATTCAATGAAATTCCTCCAGAACTAAAAAATCTGGGATATGAAATGAAATATTTTATTTATATACATACACAAGCTATAAATCATTCTGGACTTCCCAATGATAAGGGAAGGGAACAACATTAACTACAAAATATTTGACTTTTTCCAATATAAATTTAATGACAGATAATATATCTGTTGGTAAAAAAAATTAATTCCAACAGATATTAAGTTTAATCAGTATTAATTTTTTCTACCAACACTTGTTTTTACCAACAGATATATCTGTTTATATTGATGGTTCAATACCAAAGAATATTTTACTAATAGTGATATGTATTGAATTTTCATACTAATACCCACATTTTTAATAACACATTAATCAATTATTAATAATAACTATTACCAAAAAAAGTCTATTACCATCAATAAAAATTTTCACAACAACCAATTAAATAAAAACAAATATTTTATCAATAAACAATTATGTGAAAACAATTTTTTATACAAATTATGATTTTTATGACCAAAGTCAATATCAATTTACAGGGTTTATATTAAAAATATATCATTACATTCTTTCAATTTTATATTTTATCCAAATACTAATAGTGTTTATATTTTTCAATGTTGTTCAATTAATAATCATTTAAATATACTTTATAGAAACACAAATTTAAATCATTACGTTATTTGATATATTTACATATATCCTTAATAAAATCTCTATACAATCTAATTTAATTTTATATTTTAATTTTGTAAACATAAATAAATATCATCAAAATAATAGAAAATGCACTTTTTCCAACAGATATGTACCAATTGGAAAAAGTGAGATATTTTTTCATTGATTCTATTGAGACCTTCATCAGGTAACGTACACATTCATTTAGTGGGTCTTCTAATCCACTTGTTTCTTAACAATGGATTAGTACCATTGAAAAGTTATTTTCCATCCTTCGCTGTACAGAACATGAAAAATTCATTTTGGTTGTCTACCATTTAGAAGGTGAAGTAGACTAGAGGTGGAATCTAATTAATAATACAAGGAATCAAGATGAAATTGAATCCATGGAATGCAACGAGTTTAAGGCATTGTTTTTCAATAAGTACATCCCTTGTATTCTTCGAACAAAGATGTAAATAGAGTTTTCTGATCTTAACCAAATGGATGATTCATATGTGGGTACAGATGTGGAGAATTTTACAAGGCTTGAAAGGTATGCTTCTAGTTTTATCTTCCAACAAGAAACTAAAGTTGATAGATTATTACATGGATTAAAACCATGTCTTTGAAGGGAATTAGCTAGAAGAGACTTCAGTAACTATGAAGAGATTGTGTGTTTTTCTATCAAGGTTGAAATCGAAGTGGGTGTTACATATCCATCTCATGGTTTTGATAAGAAATTTATGATGGAGTTGAAGGAAAAATCTCAAAAAATAGTGCAAACATTATGAATGTTTCATTATTCTAAAAGTGTGGAAATAATAATGGTGGATATTGTCATAAAGGGACTAGAAAATATTTCACGTGTGTAATAGAAGGTCATTGAGAATTTCACTGCTGAAGTAATGGGAATAAACATAAATCTCAAAATAGTGCACCTCCCACAAATCAGGGTTAAAAGTGCAAGGATATGGGGAATTATGCTAACCAATTCCCAAATTCAAGGGTTATGGATGATTATCGATGTTAACAACCTCTTAAGGCCAAATACAAAGGAAAATCATATGTGATCACTATTGGTAATGTTGAGTATGACAACAAAGTGGGGGAATGATTAAGTGCTTATATAATGGGATTCCAAATTATTGTTGTCGAATCTCTTTTATTGTATTATGTAATATTGGAATATCTATTTATTGGTAAATTGTGGTTTTCCATATGTATATGGTACTATTTACAATGAAACTTTATTGAACTATTTTTGGATAGAACATTATATGCACATAATGAGGGATAAGGATATTATGAGATGTTTGATAGTATTAATGAGCTCATGGCTGATATAAGGAGAAAGTGATTTCATGGTCTGATTATATATAGTTTTTCAGATTTTGGCATGCGGAAAGAGTTAACATTTGGTAGAATTCATGTTTTCACTAACGTTTTTTGGTAATTCATGTCTCAAGAGAAAACATGATTAAGGTATTCACATGTTTTTAACATGAGAACCAAGAACAACCTAATAACATATGTGAGGGAAATGTTTTGTAGAATTATTTAAACTCTTTCTAAAGTTTTATGTTTTTAGTTTTTGGAAGGATTGTAATGTTATCCATTTAGGGATTGTATAAGTTATATTTTTATTGAAGTTTGTACTATCTCACTGTAGGTGGACTTATGCATATTTTATTACCTGTTCAAACCTTTTTGTTGAGACTGATGAAATGACCCATCCTTATGTTGTGGGATCTTCTAAAACTTCAATAATGAAAAATTCAACTTCATTTATTTAAATAAGCGATGTTGTGGAAATTGTTCAAGGCAAGAACAATGGTGATATTGTACCAAAATCATGTAAGTTTTTATTCTAATAAAAAATTATTCAGCTTTAGTAAAAGGATCTTGAAAACCACAAATGTTATCCTAGTACCTTCTTACATAATTAATCGGATGTTCCCTTAAATTATCACAAATTTCGGGGTTTCTGGAAGTTATCTTTCTCCAAACCTTATTCTATATCACTATCTAGAAGAACATGATGGTTAGATTTTTCTTCCATATCAATGTTTTCACTTTGCACTGATGTTATCTTATGTGGAAACCCAGTGATGAGTTACTTTGGGTAACCATTATGTTTATAATTTTTTTTAAAATTATGTTTTATCACCACTTTTTACAATGTGGATTTCCAAGAAATAATATTTGATTTAGTAATCCATTTATAATCCCAACGAATTTCGATGGAGAAATTCATTTTAAAGGGGTAGTTTCTTACACCCATAGATTTTAAGAGATATTTTATTTTTAATTTATTTGTTTTATTGGGTTTAATGTTACACCAAGATTATTTAGCACAATATGCAACACTATATTATCCTGTAGTACTACAACACTATTATTATCATGTGTAACACTCAATTTCATGTTCTTTTGATAGAATTAATATCACGAAACACTGAGTATAGTTTTTTTTCAATGTATAAATGAACTATGTTTGGATTATTTTATACCAAACACCAAAGGATTATTTCACTATAAACAACATTAACTTTTCTTGTGTTACATGCAAGAGATACCTTCCTTGATAGCTTGCGTTGTATGCGATACCGATTTTCACTAAACAACAATATATTTTTAAAATGTTATAATTTAATGGGATATAAACTTTTTGTTATAAATATTATTAACAAAATTTTGAAATATATAACATTATAATTCATCATACAAATTTTTTATAACAAGATATGAGAACAAAAAGAATTTTTTTGATAAAAGAAGCATTTTCAGAAAAATGCAGTTTTACTGACTTCTAATGGTGCAACCATTTTATATCTAGTTTTTGACACTTTTATAAGATAAATTTGGAAAAATAAAAATCTTATTTGTATGAGGGACATAAAAATTTCTCTTTTTATGAATTTTTGGTAATTTTCAAATAAAATTGAAATTTTAATGAATAATGAAAAATACTACATTTTAATTCAAAATTTCCTTTTTATCTAATATATTTTTATAGTTATATTATCTTTTCAATTGGTTTAAAAGGTTAATTGGATTGTATTTTTTCATTTAATCCAATTTTGGACATTTTATGTAATTTAACTTTAAAATTTGACCTAAACCCAAGTAAATATTTTGATAGTTATTATTTCATAAAAACCCGCTTTTTTGCATTGGAAAATGAGAATTAATATTTAAATTAAATACTGAAACTTACATGTTTTTGAATTTGGAAAAATGGATACCATATTTATAATCAAGAGGTTCAAATTTTTGTAAATTGGTACCTCTTCTTTTTAGATATTATGAATAGTAACTTCTGTAATTATTTTATTTACCATGGTTTAAGTGTAAGTCTGGTAAATAAGTGTAAACAATATTATTATATTAATGTTAAACTTCCCTAAAATATTCCCTAATCCTATTGGATGATATATGTCAAACCATGGGCATCAGTGGGTCTATTTTGTGACCAAATGGATTCACATGGATTTGAAAATGACATTTTATAAGAATTAATTAAAAGTAATGATAATTATAACATAACATATATCTTTTACTAAATCTATTTTAATATAGGGGTCAATAACTGATATATATCTCTATAAATAGAAGTTAGAATGAAAAAAAATATTTCTTACATCATGGTATTCTATTTATATGTTTTATACACAAAATAAATGTATTTATTTATGTCACAGTGATGATGTGGTGATTACCTTTTTAATGAATGATTTATATAAATGACATTATAAATATTAAAATAAAGTTAAATTACACTTCTTCATGCCATACACGATTTTTATGGATGATTATGACTTATTATCTTTTAATTAATGATTTGTTTTTTCAAATAATCATGTTGTTATGGATTTTTAAAAATTGATGATATGAATAGTATAAAAACTGGCATAAAAGAGTTTTTTAAATAAATACAATTTTATTAAATGATATAACGGTCCTAAAAATATAGGATTTATTCAAATTACTTATAAAATGTTTAAAATATCATTAAATAGCTACTTTGGGATCTCTTTTCATTTTATAGTAATAATATTAATAGTATAGTATGAATATACAAGAAGACATGGTAAGTGTAAAATTAGTTCACTAAGGGTTAAAGCTAAAAAATAAGGCTATATATGAGAACTAAACTTGTCTAAAACCCATTTTTTGAGGTGATTTTAAAAACTTATCATCTTAAATTTGAATTAAATGAGTTTTCAACTTTTGAAATAAAATGTATTTTGAAATAATTTAATATTTTAAGAGTTTATTAATGTGCCCCCTCTCTCCTCTTAGAAACGGGAACCTACTACCTATCCTATTAACTCCATTTTTAGACTTCAAGATATACAAAACCCTAACAATTTATCTTATAAACTACTCTAGTTACACTCTATAGGTTCTGGTCTTCTTAAAAGGCCATCTCTAGTGCCCTACGAAGAATGTTTGAGGTGGCACCTTGAGGAAGAGGTAATCTCTTCTACCGATTCATTCCAATTTATTTCTTCTTCTACATCATCTTAGTTATTTTTTTCATAATCAAGTAATAAAATAATTATCACACATATTTTTATATTATTTTATAAATATTAAAAAACACTATTTCTCCATCTATCCATCCTATGAAAATAAAATCATCGTGCGTGCATACACACAACTTACTATCTCCACGCCGTGGTGTAATCTTTTTTTCAGCACTGCATTACTTAGAGGGGTATAATGGTGGAAATAATAACTACATATGATTGTTATAACATGATACTAATTATGATATATCATACACCATACACTTAAATACAATTCAACAATTATGAGAATGATATCGTTGCTCATGCGTACATACGACTTACCATATCCATGACACAATGGGATTCATTCTCCACATTTACCATTGAAGAATGATTATAATTTATAAATAATAATTAATAATTAAATATAAAAAAATAATTTTACTATATATATATATGTCATTTACATACTACAATTCGATTTGATAAGGAAACGAAATCACCGTTCATGTGTATGTATGGCCTACCATCTCCAGGAATAGTGTATTCCATTTTATTTATATATTATATATATATTTATATTTATTTATATGCTAAATATATATAATATATAAATAATTTTTTACATTACATAAGTAATTAAATAATGATATATTTAATAATATCAATAATAACAATTCAAAATGTGTCAATAAATAAAATAATTATTACCCAAAACGTTTCATTAACATTGAATTGACAAAGGAGAAAGTAATATAAAGTCACAAGTGAATCATATATTATATAACAAATATTATTATGGTTCTGTTACCTGTTAATAATATTTTTAAATCCACTTTACAGGTGTTTTTGACACATATGGATGAAATACCACATAAGGTAAGGGATAACATCGCCAATCTCTTTTTTATCCGAGATTGTTTATTGGTAAGTATTTATTGGGTATATATTTATCATCCATATCAAGGTTTTATAAAAATGTTTTCATAAAATGTTTAATATTATTCTATGTATATTTATATTCATTTTTACACCTTTTTTACTTTTACAAAATTGATTGGAAGGAATTATTCTTTTGTTTACCATACAAGGTACTTTGTGATTTTTCTGAAAAAAGTAGAAGGTGAATGATTTTTAACTTATACAACATGAATGAACATTTACATATTCCCTATTCCTTATTTTAATAATTCTTCCTCTACACATTTTCATGTTAATTTCCATAAATAAACATTTCTTATAAAATTGTGTGGCATTTAGAGAAGAGAAAACGTTTTTTAAGAAGAAAGGATATTTTCCTTGGGAATTAAGATCAAGTGTTTTATCATATTTATTTTCCATATAAGATAACATATGGTTATGTTTCTATCCCTAATATTATTTTTATTTGATTTAGTTTAGTATGGAATTATTTTTATGAAGTCCATTTATCTTTTATGTATTATGTTATGATGACATGTTATTTAAGAATCTCATTTTATTTCCTTGGTTATTCTATGATGAATGATTTATGTTTTTGTTGAACATGTAAGAATGATTTCCTTGTGAGATGTGTGGGACCTAAATCCCCTTCCAATGCATTGGGTAAAGATTTATATCTCATTATATAGAAATGACATGAACGTTATATAAATCTAGTTCAGTAATACATGGTTGGAATGGCATGTAAACCTTGTTTAGTAATAGAATTTTTCTACTATGATGGTCATGTTAGCAATGCCTTGTCTACTATAGATATCATATTATGTGATTATTAGTTTTCCACAGTCACATGTTTTATGCCAATGTTATTCTATCATGGTTAATATTTCTTCATTATCCATTCATTGCGTACTACAATATTTTATTTCATGACTCAAGATTTTGATTATTAAATTTTATGTTCATGTTTTTAGATTCAAATGTTTATGGTTCTTTTATTTTCTCCATATTTACCATTATTGATCATTTTAGCCGACCCTATTTATGTTTTATTTTTCCTAGGATATAATGAAATGTTTTATATATGAAGAAAAAGGGGAAGATCATTATGGGAGATGTTAAGGATCTTTCACCATGATTAGAAGATAATTTTCTGAGTTTCAAAAGACACTAAACTAATACGATCATTGGGTGTCTATTTGTGTCATCAATTAAGTATTCCATAAAAGAAATTTAATTTCCATGCATTTCAAGCTATGGTCTCTACACACATGACACCCCTCACCCAGAAAGGGTTGATGTTATTTTGGACTCCATAATTCTAAACATATATTGATGAGATTATTTGGTAGGTTACAACTACATATATCTTCATTTTACCTAATACTTGAAAAGGTTATGTGGTCTATTGTGATGTTTTAGACATGGGTTTGGTATGCGTTCTTGTGTTGGGAGACCATGTGGTGGCATGTGGATCTCACCAACATTTAGCATAAGAGATGAATTACCCAATCCAAAACCTCAAACAAGTGGTTGTGATGAATGAACATATATTCTAGAATCATTACCTTTTAGGGATAATTTTATACAATACTCGGACCATAAAATATTAAGCTATATCTTTCCCAGGAAGGTTGAGAACCAGAGGTAGTGATGATTGTTCAAGTACCATCAAGGGATCGACTTTGACATCATCTTCACCCCATGTAATGAAATTGTGGTTAGTAGATCCTTATGTATTATACTTCAAACCCATCTACTAATGGAATCCAATTTTTAGTGGAATCTAATGGAACATTTTCCTCAAAAGCACTTGGAAGCCATAGAAGAGAGAGGTTGTATGTTTCTAGATACCTTTCAAATAAAACCCTCCCTTATGGATCATATTCATGATGATTATCTAATATATGAGTTATTTTATAAATCTACATAGTTTCTAATTGTTGGGGAGTTTCGTAGTGGATGATTATTTACTCTCAAATGATCTCTCTAAATCAAGAGACACTCTATGGTGTTATTATATCGAAGGAAGGTAGTAATATAGGATTTTCATTAGACTTAGTGGATTTTCGATCTAAGTACCACCAATATGTTTTATGAGGTGAAACATCAATTATGGTGGCTTGATACAAGATACAATATAGCTGACGTTCTATCTTGATGTTATACTTTCATAGGGTCAAAGATGATCACCAAAATCACTAAAGGTGCTTCATCATCTTCTCATATCTACCTGAAATTAGGAGGAGTAATCCACATATTTCATCATTGGGTTTCCCAATATTCCCTAATAAAGTAATGTAATTTTTATAGTTATCGATTATCCTAAAATATATACCCATTTCATCCTGATCAATGATGGAACTAAAGTTGAAGTGTTGCTAAGGTAATATGTTTATGAGATCATGAGGTTGTATGTTGTGTCATATGATATCATATCAAAGATATACCCCTTTTTATAATGCTACAAAATAGGTGTTTAATAGTGCTGGTATCATCACTAGAAAAAAGCACTAGTAAATGGAATCTTAATAGGCACTAAAGAAAGCACTAATAAATTTAATCCTTTATTAGTACTTTTTTGTTAGCAATGATAAAGGGTTCATTTAATAGTGCTATTTGTTTAGTGCTGATAACGGTCTGAATTAATAAAATGAAATGATTAAATAAATAAAAATTAAAAAATTTGTTTACTAAAATATATATTAAAAATTTTATTAATTAAATAATTATTAATAAAAATGAATAAATTGATTATACTATATATAAATTATAAATACTAATAAAGAGTATGTATTAAATATATAGATATATGAAAAATGAAAATTAAAAAAACTAAAATTAATATCATGTAAATTGATAAAATTATAATAATTTTTTTAATTATATGATTATTGATAATTTTAATAAAATGTATATATTAAATATATAGTTATATATTTATGTATATAAATATGATTTATTTATTATAAAATATTTATGTGCTTTACATTAGATAGTCATTATTGAACTAATTAATGGTTTATAATTAAAAAGTTAATATAAACTACTAACTAATTTCAAAGAGTAATGGACACGTAATTGTATTCTGTTTGATTTTTTAGTTTAACATAGATAAAATGTGTCTTCTATTGATTTTACATAAACGTAATTAATGAATTTCTGTATATAATGATTTCTCACCAAACTTATCAATTTTTTAAACACTATTAAAGTGTACTTATTTAAAATTTATTGAATTTCACTCATTTTTAACAAGCATGAACTTAAAATTGGATAATCATTAATAATTTTAAAAAAATAAAAACAAAATTGAAAAAAAAATTAAATAAATATTTATAAATAAATATTTTTATAAATATAAATATATATATATATTTATAAATGAATACATATTTTTTAAAGTATTTATATAAATACAAATATATAATTATATATATTTAAATAATTATTAAATTTATAGAAAATTTACTTAAATAATTAATATATTTACTATATTTATAAATATTTATATTTATTAAATTTATTTATATAATTATATAAATATAAGCAATGATAAAAATACTACTTTTTAAATATATTTATAAAATATATAAATAAATAATTCTAAAATTATAAAATTTATTTAAATAAAGAATATATTTACTATATTTATAATTATATTTATTAACTACATATATATATTTACAAATTTTTTATTTATAATTATAATTATAATTAATTAATTATCACTTTTGTAATAAATATTGATTAATGAAAGATTTATCAGTGCAAAAAAAGCACTCATAAAATCAATATTTATCACCGCTAATACTTTTGCACAGATAAAGATGGATTTTATCAGTGATTTTTATCATTGATAAATACATACCTTTAGCATTACTAAAAAAGCGCTGATAAAGGGACTCATTATCATCACTTTTTTGAAAGTTCTTAAAAAAGTTTCCCGGTCTATTTAAAAAAATATAACATTTTGTGAACCCACATAGATATTTGTAGCTTTCAATAGAAGCCACCAACGATCGATGATCCTCCTCTGAGAATCAATTCTCAAATCATACAAACCCACTACCTCCATTTTCTCGAGAACCATTTGGCATCCAGTGTTTTCATGCAATTAGGGTTTTCGAAGAAAAAATTATGATTCAGATTTTAGGATCTCATATTTTGTCCCACCTTTCAAGGTTGGCCTATGTTGTATTTTATAGGTTCTAATTTTCATTCTTTTTTTTGTTTCTTTTTTGATTTCCTCTTTGACGATGTCATCAGTTATTCGTGCTCCAGTTATTGTATACTATTTTTCTTTCTTTATGACCCATTGATTTCATTACTACTGATTTTTATATTTTGTTTTTGTTATTTTAAAATGTTTTTCGAATGAATTTGCTTCATTGTCTACATCTATACCCCAGGTGGATTTGCAAGATTAATTTTTTCACTGTTTTAAAATCTTAGGGAATCACCTCTAGTATATAGATAGACCAATTAAATAAATATTTATTCCAATGTATAAACAGTTGAGGTTTGGGATATAAAAACCTTAAACGAATGAAAAAAATAGATTTAGAAAACCAAATCTAAGTCTGATGATGGTGAGAAATAAAAAAATAATTTTTTTTTCAATTCTTTTTAGGGAATTTATTTATTAAATTCTATTTTAATATTCTTGTATAAGATTTTTTCTTTAAAATTTTATTTTCTCAGAATTGTGATGATTTATTTTAACATAAATTTTTTGTAAGGGTAATACACATTTATTTATTTTCAACGGATCTCTATTTTCAAAATTATTATGGTTTCGTATTTATTTTACTATGTTTTGATATTCTGTTGTAAGGGTTATATATATTTGTATCAATTTATGTTTATTTTATAACGATATATATACATATAGAGATTTGTGTCTATCTATGTGTGTAAATATAAAATTTGTCTAACTATTTTTATGTGTTTTCAGAACATAAAATGCGTGGGTGGTTTTGTAATTCTTTTGTCCTAAATTATGGTTCACTATTTCCTAATCACTATGGGATTATATTTTTTCAATAAAAATTATGTTTAAATGTTCATTTTTATAAAGTATGTGTACTATAAAATCTATGAAATATATAAATATATTTGTGTGTGTGTGTGTTTACATGTTTGTGGGATAGACATTGCAAGGGTTGCTATTTTTTTCTCCCTTATTTGTGATATATATTATTGAAATGTATTACTTCTTTATGCCAAATTCTGTACAAGCTTTTCTAAAATCACAAGGATGGGTCAATGTATATTATATGGACACCCTAGAATCCTTCATATGGGTGGATCTAATGTGAAGACCTCCCAAGAATCTATGTGATCATTCAGTGTGGTGATATGACATCCCAAGAGTATAGAGATGTTTTCAAATATTTAATATGCCCTTAATTTTAAATGTAGGAATTGATTATGTTGCAACATCACTTTATATAAAAACATATATTGGATTTTATCAAATTGTAAATATTATTAATTATTTTTATGTATTAATCATTTTGGTTCTACATGTAGTTGTTCCAACCCTATGAGTCTATGATTAATATCCATATATTTGAAATAACTCTATATTAATTAAAATTCATTATCAATAAATTTTTATATCATCTAGTTGATTGAATGCAAGTTTATTATTCCTTTTTGTAATATTTGAGAGACTAATTACTCCATAGTATCTTATATAATATTTTCATTTTTAGGGGATTTATGGAATACTTGATGTGTGTCAAACAATAGTTATAATAACAATATTTTTCTAGAGACTCATCCCCTGTCTATTTTTTATTAAATTTTCATTCTCATCAACTTAATATCTCAAATAGTCATTATTGAATTTTTTTCATGAAAATCATCCCACATATCTTTTATTTCTCTTTGAATACTATAATGATTATTTACCCCATGGATGACTTCTTCTTAGAGTATTTCAAGCCACATAGGTGCGTGTCCATAAGAGATGATGGATGACCTAGACAATCAAAATGCTATGATAAAAGTCTGGGAGATAAGTTTTCTAAAGGTATCACCTATGAATGAATTCATAAGATAAAACATTCCATAGTGGTGTAACTATTTTCTAATAATTTACTATTTTCTTCAACATACTGAAATTATTTGAAATAATGAAATGTAGAGTTTCCCTTATTATAATTTTCGATAACTTTCACCTTTGATAATAAATATCTTAAGTATGTTTTTTATTTATTATTCAAAATTAATCATATATGAATCCAATATGATGGATATGAATTTAAAATGGATACATGATAGTTTTTTTATAAAAGAGTATAGATATGGAGTTGAAAAGTTCATAATGTTTTCAAGAGAGCTTGCATACAACCCTTCTTAAATCCTCAGTCCATGTTTAAGTTGTTTTTTTGAATAAATTTTGTCCGAAATAGTTATAAGAACATTTTATTTGCCACGAAATAGATCAAATATATAAATTTTTGACTAAACGTGGGGAAAATTGAATGTGGTCTCTGATTGAGAGAATACAATGATTTGTGGATCATTTGATATAAATACCATTATAGATGATGATGAGATCACTTGGATGAAAAGAAAATTGAAATTTAAGATGACATTCATGATTATACAAAGTTGTTTGAGGAGTTAAATTTTATTATAAAAAACCATTGTATACTAGTTTTACTAAATAACCAACATTGCTAGTTGTATTGAATTCATATAATTTCAAAGTGGGCAGCGGATGGAGGGACACCATCATTACTTAACTACGTGGTATCCTGAATGATATGATACCAGAATAAAATGAACTAAAATGTTGAACAGATGAGACTAAACAAATATTATGTTCAATGGGAATGACCTCTTAAAAAATAATTCTTTTTCTAAATGATTTCATATTGTTTCTCAAGGATCATGAATCACACATAAAATTCCCAAAGTGTTGCACATATCGATAAAAGAAAAAAGAATCATATCCTTAAAAACTCTATAGTAATTTCCTATAATTACAGAGTTTATAGGACTATATGGATGTCATAAAACTGCAAGAAAATTTACATTTCATGTAGATACATGATTTAAATATGGAAACCTACATCATCAAGAATATTCTCCTAAGTGGAAGAATATTTATTACGAGTATCCTAAATTTTTAAATGAACCGAGAATCTTTTGTCTTTGATTATATATAGATTGAATAAATCATTTTGGTGTAGAGAGTAGGACTCAAAATAAATGGCCCTTCATTTTGGAAGATAATAACCCGCCTCTATGGTTATGTGTGAAGTGAGAGTACATTATATTGTCTATACTTTTATCTAGACCAAAGCATCCTTGTAATGATATTGAGGTATATTTGGATCTGTTGATCAAAGATATTTAATTGATTTGGGATATTAGTGATACAATATATGATGATCATAGAAGTGAATAATTTATATTGAGGTCCATGTGGTACAAAATGAGGAATCACATCCCCGCTTATGGAAAATATTCTAGATATAGAATTAAGGGAATGTTTTGGTGTCCTATTTTGTAAAAAATGGACATACTCAGTTCAGTTCAAACATTCCCTAAAGTCTGTGTTTTCTGGACATCAGAAATTTGTACCATGATGAAATAAATACCAATCTTGGATGAAATCATTCGATGGGAATATAGAAAAAGTTTCCCCACTATCTCTAGTAATTGGTGATCTACTACAAAATAAAGTAAAAAATATTGAAACTTTTTTTAGAAAACCATTTTCGAAAAGACTTAAAAAACACGTTTAGAAGAAGCGATCAATTTTCATTGAATTATTGTAATGGAATTTATTTCATGTGGAAATTTTCATGATGTCATGCATGAATAAAAAAAAATTATTGTTTTATTGGAATGTCACTAAATTTTCTTGGAAAAAGGAAATATTGTATCAGTGCAAGGTTGGACATGATTAAAGTTGGGATAAGGGAAGCTTTGGCACCTATAAAGTGTAAAAGGAAGAATATTCATCCTCCAAAAGAATACAATCTATCCATAAATGAAAATTTTAAAAAAATTCTTTTCCTTAATAGTGTAAAAGTTTTACATGGGTATTAATCAAATATAAATAATTTCGTGATAGTGATGCATTTAATGTTACAAGGACTAAAGTCACATGAATTTCATGTTTTCATGAAAGATTTAATTTATGCTTATTTTCATTGAATTCTACCACAAAATTTATGAAATAAATTAACTATAATATACATATTTTTCAATTCCATGTATAGTCAAGGTATAGACTTGATGAAGTTTACCATCATGAATAAGATGTTTGCAATCATATTATACTAATTAGAGATGTTCTAACCACAATTATTCTTTGATGTAATGGTCCACCTAATGGTTCACTTGTTAGGGAGGTGTTATAATGTGGTCCTATTAATTACATATGGATGTAACCCATTGAATGGTATATGAGGATTTTGAATATGTTTGTTAATAATTGATTTCATCTAGAAGTTTGTATTATATAACAATATATTGTTGAAAAAGATGTTGATTTATTTACTGATTACCTCTCAGATATTGATAGCATCGGTCTCCCAAAGCCTCATCATAGAATATACCTTATGAGAGAATGGATTTCTATAATAGGTTTTGTTACAGTTACCTAGAAAAGCGACAGAAGGTTCACCATTTCATTTTACATAAGAGTGAAGATGATAATCTATACATTGAAGCCCACAAAGAAATTATAAGTTATTTGAATCCATCTTGGGATGAAGGATAGATATCAGAAACACATAATGAATAGTTTATAGGATTATCCTGAGATCAAATTTATAAGGAGTTATCTGAAAATATGAATTCAAATGATGAACATCTTTAATGGCTAGCTAGAGCACTGAATGAAAATTTTATATCTCAAACTGGTTTTGTAATCAATGAATATACATTCTATAAAAATTAACATGATGATTGTAGTATGATTCAAATATACGGTGTTAAAATTTTGGTTGAAGCGATGAACATATCTAGATCCAAGGATAAAAATCCTATTTATGAAAATATTTCATAATTTGGCATTATTGAATCAATATACAAGTTGGATTATAAAACATTTTGAGTACCAATTTTCCATTGAAAATGTGTTGGGAATATCCCTGTAGTGAAATTTGATGAAATGGGCTTTGTGAAGTTGAATTACCTCGCAGAAGGGGGAAAACAATATCTATTCATATTGGTATCTCAAGAAGTGAATGTATTTTAGGTCTCTGATAAAATAAATATGAATTGGTAAATTTTCCTATGGGAGACGAAAACCTATGTCATATGATATGAAAATGCAATTGAAGATGAATCTTTTATTGGGATATCACAATCACATCATGTTGATCCCAATATAGACAATATATTCTATGTTAGAGGGGACATCGAAGAGGATAATTTGATTCTTTATAGGGGAAACAATTCCCTGAAACCATTGAAAACAAAGCGAGTTAAATGAGAAAGGCCAAAGAGTTTTTAATATATTATGTTTCCCCATAATATTGTATGTTTTATAATGCATTAACATTATCTATATTAAATATTTGACTACTCATGAAGACAATGTCTTATACATGTGATGATGTTACCAATCCCTTGGATGGAAAATATTTAATTATGGAAAACCTTTAGAATTATGTAATGGTAATGTTAAGATATAGTTTCTCTATTTTGACAATAAATTATATAATTGAATGATGATTTAATTATCATTATTCCGTACATATTATTCTTATTTTAAGGGATTTATATGCATCTATCATGACTTTTCAAGGTGAGAAATGAAACTTTCTCTTCTCAATCAAAGAGGTAATTTTGATGTTTGAACAAAAAATCATTTTCCATTGAATTAATATATAATTTCATATTTCTGTTTAATTTTTTTATTTTAATTATTACTCCCATAATAATTTTTTTCTTATATAAGTTGATTCAACAGTTAGATTTGGGATGTTCTATTTATATTTGATGCCTTTCTATACCAAACATTCCATAAACTATGGGATGTGTAGGAATCAGAAACACGTCAATATGACACATAGTGTGACTAGTATTACTAAAAGTACTTGTTTCTTTTTAAAATTGACATTAATTTTAGTAAAATAGAAAATTCACATACTCAAAAAAAAGAAAAAATATTAATATTATTTTGATACTTTAAAATAATGATTTCATTTGTGATAGGTAGGAATTATCCACACCTTAATATGATACATGATGTGGTTGATATGACTCAATGTGTCTGTTATCAGTTTAAAATCAACATTTTAGTTCAAAAAGAGTCACTCACTAAAAAATGATCAAAATAGCTCATATTTTTTTGATAATTTATGAAAATTATTCTAATGTTATTTTTTATGTGTATGAATTTTGTTCGTGTCAAACTGTTACATGATGAGATCAAAATGAGACCAAAGTGTGTGTTTCTAGTTGAAAATGATATTTTAGTAAAAAGGAAAACCGACATACTCAAAATTAAGAAAATCAATTCATATTTTTTATAACAATGTAAAATGATCCAAATTTATTCTGAGATATGTATGAATAATATTAACCTCAATAAGATTCATGGTGTGACCAAAATGACTGCAAGCGAAACTTTTTATTTTAAATTGTTATCACTTTTAGTAAAATGGAAAATTGAACTACTCAAAACTGGGAAAACTCATTTGAATTGCCTTGATACATTATATAAATGATCAATTAGTCATTATAAACATGTGAGGATCATCAACACCACTATTTGGTACATTATGTCCCTTGTATGACTCAAAATAATTGTTATTTGTTTGAAATTGACATTTTTCTTCATAACGTGTCAGTCAATAAAAAATGATCAAACTCACTTGATTATTATTGATAATTTAGGATAACAATTAATAATTCATTTTTATTGTGTAAAAATTGTTCTTACATCAAACTGATACACGATGTCATCATAATGAGTCAAAGTGCATGTTTTAAGTTAAAAATGATATTTTCGAAAAAACGAAAACTACCAACTCAAAACCAAACAAACACATTCAAATTTTATTGATACATTATTAAAATGATCCATATATCATTTGAAATTTTTATTAATTAGTATTACCTAAATAAAACCCATGGTATGACTGGTATAACTCAAATTGAATATTATTATTTAAAATTGAAATGATTTTTTGTAAAATGGAAAACTGACCAACTCAAAACACGATTTTTGGATACTTTACAAAAAATTCCCCATAATTTATTTTTGTTGTGTAGGAATCATCATCCCCTATATATAATACATGATGTTCCCATTATGACTTAAAGTGTCAGTTATCATTTTAAAATCAATATTTTAGGTCAAAAACTGTTACTCAGTGAAAATCAATCAAACAAACTCATATTTTTATAATAATTTATAGAAATGATTCATATTTATTTTCTTATGTGTAAGAAATTGTTACACATCAAACCAATAAATTATGTGATTATAATGATTCAAAAGTTTGTGTTTCCATTTTAAAATGACATTTTACTAAAGAAGACAACTGACTTACTCAAAACCAAGAAAGTGCATTCAGAATATTTTAAAACATCATCAAAACATACATAAGTCATTTGAGACATGTTGTGTTCTTCTAAACCTCAATATAACGTATGGTGTGACTAGTATGATTCCAATTGTTTCTTATTTTTAAAAAATTGGCATAAATTTTAGTAAAATTGACATCAATTTAACTAAAATTAACACTTTCTATTAATTTATTTCTTTATATTATGTCTAAAATAAGAATTTTTTTCATATATAGGTTAAATATTTTTCTCAATAAACGGTTTATTGATCAGAAATATCATGAGTTAGGGTGAGGATTAAATGATAAAGGAACATCTATGTTTTTGAATGTATGTAATAGTTTGTATTTATATAATTGTATGAACCAATGTTTGAATTGACAATAATATTGTGGTTTCTTCTTGTATTTGTGTTGTAATTTTTTTCATTTAAATTATATATAAGTAATTCTTTTGATATCAGATGTGTCTCTGGTGCAGTGATGTGCTGTTATAGAACATTGCACTAGTACTTCTATGTGTTATTGCATCACACTGTAGTATGTCCGTTTTTCAGTGCTTTTAAAATCACGGATAAAGGACAAATTTTTCAAAGATTTTAAAAGCACTTATAATGGTACTCATTATCAGAATTATATAATAATGGATAAAATTCCCTTTATCAGTTATTTTTTAGCATGGATAAACTACCCGGACATTTAATCTCTCTCATTTTGTTAGTGCTTTTCTAAATATGATATTGGTTATTTCTAGCACAGTTAAAGGACTATTTTTGTAGTAGTGTTACCTATTGGTTATGAAAAGGCCTCAAGAAGTTTATAGGATAACATGTGAGACATTTGTTTGAATAATATCCCTAAACATTTGGTTAGATAGAGTTAGTGAACCAGATTCTAGAAGGCATGTTTTGTGATTTCAATATAAACTTTTGTGGAACATGGTATCACCTACTTATAGGGGTGTAATTTTCCTGTTTCAATAGTTACCAATCCTCAATTAGGATAGGTCTATTTGGGGAATTCTATGGTCATCCATAATATACTTCTATCTCTTGGATTGAAGTGGGTGAAACATCCTAAGTGGGATCAAGCCTCTTATACGAGGTGAATATCAAGATTTAGACAATAAGGAAGCATTTGAATAAAATTGAGAATCATTATTAGTTTATAAAATTCATCAAAACTGAGATTTTGGATTCTGAATGGGTGGCCTTGTCTCACCAATGGTTACACCCTTCTCTGTTTGTCACTATCTAGGGAACTAATGGATTCTTACACCAAGGTATGTTGGACCTTTTGAGATTACAAAGAGGATCACTAAGATTTCATTTTTCATGGTGATTCTTACTTATTTTCTGTTAATTGAAATTTTTCTACACATATTTCAATTCAAAATTATTATCTAGACCTTTCTCATGTGCTGGTATGGGATGTACTTGAGTTACTACCTGATTTGTTAGTGGTTGAGCATCCAATTCAAATTTTTGATACTTATGAAAAAGTGCGTTGAGGGAAATAGATTATATCAGTTTGGGTCCTATCGAAACACATAAATTATGAGAGTGATATTTGGGAATTTATGTCTTTGGTAGTGGATTAGTACCTTCATTCATTCTCTATCAGTCCATGTGTTGACTTTGTGATGGTTAAAAGTGACCCAGTGGGGGAAATTGGCATACCCACTATGTTTTTAGGTGTTTTTAATTTTTTTTACTCTTTATTTTATTTTGTATCTTTTTCATGTATTTTTAAATTAAAATAGAAAAACTTTAGAGACAAAGGGTGGAATGTGGTTGGTTCATTATTAAAATAAATCATGCACCAACCTAACAAAGCTGTGAGATCTAGACAGTGGAACTATATTTCATGAACGGTTTGGTCTAGAGGTTGTGGAATAATGTCACCCAAACCCTGATCCCACTATCTATTAATAATAACACTCCAACATTGTTTTTAATGGTTTTTAAAATTATATGGCTGACCCAGTTTTGAAGAAATTATATTTTCATATTTTTCTTTCCTTGTTTTTATCACATTTCACCTCCCTCATTTTATTGACTCAATCATCATGGCCCAAGGAATGCCTACAATATTCTTTATAACCCACTTGGATCCATTTATTGGGTGATCTAATATTTTTACCTAGAATAATTGAAGTAATTGTTTCTTCTCTTATCCTCCAAATCAATTCTCCCTTCATTCTTTTGTTTCTTTCTCTCTAGTGGTTGTAGTGACCTAGAGTGTGTTGAATCCAAATTTCATGGACTTGGTTTTGGTGTTGATGGTGTGCTATCGATTCCATAGGATCTCCAAAAATATTTTCTTTTGGTTCTTGATCGGTTGGTGTTCGTTTCAAATGTAATGGTATGTGGTTCTATTTTGAGCTATTATTTTTTGATTTAAATATGATTTCCTCTATTTCTAAATTCATTCAATATTTTTTTGTGAAAATGGGTGATTTTCAAGGTGTTAGTGTTTGTGTAGGGATTTTAAATGTCTTATATCCTACATAAATGGTTGTAAGTGGCATGTTTTCCATGTGATGGGTAGTTTTATAAGGAAAATGGGATATGTGTAGTTTGAAAATGAAAAAAACATCTAGAATTCTTGGTAACAAGGTTGGAATAAAAGGAATATTATGATATATGGGTATGCGGGGCTTCATCCTAGTATCACATTCTTGATTATGATGCTACAATACTGTAATGATGTATACATTAACTATTACTGGTGGACCTTTTATTCATCCCCTCCAACAACTCATGCCTGAGAATGAATATTTATATGTTTTATCACTGTGAGTATAGAGATCATAGAACCCTAATAACCTAGTTAATTATGGTTTTTTCATTGATCTTATTCTAATTTTTTATCCTTCCTATTTTCATGGATTGTTCTATTTTCTATCAATGCTAAAGTATGTCTTCCAACTAAATTTTTTAACTCCCCTAAAAACTAGTAGTTTCAATTATCTTGTAATGGATATTCATAGAAAAAATGGTTGGATCTAGCTAGGAAAGTGATATAACTCCTTATATATACCCAACGGGTATATATAAATCATGATATGATTGATTTCGGTAAAGGTAGACCATGTTTGGCGATGGTGGGTAATCTTGTCAGTGGTACTATTTAAAGATGGTGTTGATGGTTGTGACATTTTAGGAGTTGAACCTCATGCAACATGAAGGATTATCTTTTGTTTGTATGTCTCCTCCCCATTTTAATAAATTTTGTTTTGTTCATAATTATAAAAATACATTTGAGACATGTATATTCCCCTTTTTATATTTCTAATGGATAATGGTTTTGATGATTTATGTAAATATTGGAATGTTTTAGTATGTGTATATTGATTATTATAATCACTAAAATATAATTTAAAAAGGAATTTATTGATTCTCTGGCTCAATTTTTTTTCCCATGGGGACTTGGAATTTTATTCGATTTATGACATAGGCCAGTTTTGGTGCAGGGTTGGACAATTGCCTATACATGTCTATGAAATAACCCAACAATGATATTTCAATTACATTATATAATATTTTAGGAAAGGGACCAACTCGTTGGGAAAATCCACCACCATAAATATGCTATAATCCAAGATTTTTGAAACTCCATTTATCCCTAACCACCATTCATATTGTATTTAGTATGATTTCCTTTAGAAATAACACATTTCTAATAATTATGATCAATTTTTAATCTCTATTGATCAGGAGGAATATTTTTTAGAAGTCGCCCCCCCCCCCCACCTCTTTTGAAGAAGGTGTTTCTATCACCTTCAAATTTCTCACAAAAGTAAATCTAGATGCTAAATAAGATTAATGGAATATTCTAATTTATATCAAGATGACTATAAATTAAAATTATTACTATGTTATATTAAAAAATCATTATTGTTAACTTATTACACAAAATTATAAAATAATGATAGAGATGGATCCCATGATACTAATATATTTCCCATGATTAACTATAAAACACCATGGTTTTAAATAGATTACAAGAATAATTCATCCATCTCACGGCCTCATGGTAGAGGATGACATGAATAATTTATCGAAAAAATCAAATCCAAAATTGATTTATTAGTTATTAACTACCATATTTTAAAGGAATATTATCCTATCCAGATCATAATGCTTCTTGTCGATGTTAGAGCTAGAATTCTAGAACAACCCTTCAAAGATGGGTATTCATGATACAATAATATTTGGATGGCCCTCTAAGATGAAGATACAATATATTTTAGGGTTATACAATGATTTTATTATATCATGGAGATAAAAATCTTTTTACATAAAATTTTATCCGCTTATGGGAGGGTGTTTCCCCAGATATTTAACCCACACATAGTCAATAACTTGAAATGCTATGTGGACTAACGGGTGAAAAAATAACAATTTTTTGTGACAAATTCATCAATGTAGAGGTGTTATTTTTTATGATATATACTAAAAAAATGATAAACCATTTATAATATTTATTATATGTTAGATACTGTTGATTTTTTATATTTGCGATTTTTAATTATTGTATTGTGGTTTATAATGGAAAAAATGGAAATTCTTAATATTCCACCTCTACGGAACCTCTAAGAGTTAGGATGTAATATGATTGAAAATTTGACACACCCAAATATTCATTTAAAATATAAATGGTATGTGTCTACCAACTTGAAGATGATAAGGAAGTGTGTATCCTTTTAGAGGAATAATATTTTCAACAATTCATTTGAAAACCTTAAGAAACAAATTCACATCATTTGGTCTTGATACCAACCATTGAATAATATCCCGATATTTTATACGTCACCTCATTGAATTAATCCATTAGTAACCTTTATTCCAATAAGAGTGAAATGTACACAAAAAATAGACTATTTTATCTCAGGATAAGGCTAAGACGCCCTCAAACCATACTCTCATTATTGGTACTAAAATAACTATATGAATATATATATATATATATAATATAATATTTTAAAAATATGAAAATATATAATCCTTAGATTTTATAGGGTCTTTTAGGTATATATAATTTTACTACTAGAAAAATTAAATTCCAAAATATCTTATAAAAATATAAATTTTTTTAAAAAATTGAAATACTTCTATCAATATTTAGGCTCCATTATTTGTAAAAAAATCAGAATTCAATCCAAATTGCATCAACTAATCATCATTACCAACAAAAAAATTTCAAAACATTAGGTAATAAAAAAGATAAGTAATGTTGTTTAATATAATTTTTTTTTATTTTTATAAAATTATTAAGAAAATATCTTTAGAAAAAATCCCTTTAAAATAGAAAAAAATATTTTCAATGCTTAAATTTAAACATAAATTTTAGTTTTCCCTTATAAATCAATACAAATTTTTAAAAGGAAAATAAATTCAAGTATATTTTCTAAAATCATATTAAAAACATAATCTACTTTTATAAAAAACAAACCTCTAAATAAACCAAGGAACCTCTAACAAATAAATAATTAATAACTTTTTTAATACATAAAAATAATTTCTTATTGAAAATAATCCAGGGTTTTTATAAAAATGAGTTCTCAAACATGAAAAACATTATTGGGAGGAAAATTGAAAAATTAAATTCTATAAAGGGCCTAACAATAGATAATTTCCCATAAGGTTTGGTTTCACCCTTATCCCTCCCCTTTTTTACAAATTCCATGTGTCAAATTTTACAAAACATTTTATAGCTTGCATATTTTATTTCTTATTCACTGGTGTTCTCCATCAATTGTATATTTTTTAAAAAATAACCATGGATAAATTTTTATATAAACACATTAATATAAAAAGATATATATATATATATATATATATTATTTTGTATATTTCATTAGAGGGAAAAAATAAAATTTTTATACTAAGAAATGATTTTAACACTTCCATGCAATGTTGATGAGCGTAAAATATTGCAGGGACATACAATTATTAAAACATAAATAGAATCCCAGGAAAGTGATAATTAACAAAAAAATAATTAATTTCATAATATTTCATGTTTCAAATGAAATATTTTTCCAAAAAAACTGAAAAATATGAAAATAAAATTATATATAAAATAACAATTTCTAAAAAAACATTAAAATATTTTTAAAACATTACCCCCTCAAGAGGATTTTGGAAATTTTAGAATGGAAGTATTGAATCATTTTTTTCTTATATATAATTAAATTAAAATTTGGAATTAATTTTTTCTTTATCATGTGTTTTCTTAAATATATAAATTTTTTATAACAATCTCACATAAAATGATAGTTTTAGAGACTTTCCTTGATTTTCAAAACATGGTATCTATTGAAAAAAATTATGACAAAAATTATAAATATATTTATCTTTATTATTTGAAATGGAATTTTCATTACATAAATTACAAAAAATATTTTTAAACTCTAAAATACATGACATCCTTCCTAAATATTTCTCCTAGAAACACTCTTTTTATCTCTAACTATAATAAACTAGTGTGTATATATATATATTGCTGAATCTTACTGAATCATAGTGGGGTGAATAACTAAGAAGTAATATCCCTTTAAATAGAACATTGTTCCCATATTTTTCTATAAATGTTATTACATTATATATACACACACTCTCTATTCTACAAAAGGAAAATTTATATTTCAAAATAACGTTTACCATAAAGGGTTTTCTTTTATATTGTTTCAGGCCCACTATTGCCTTCCAAACCTCTATATAGATTAGAATACATTTTCAATACTCATACCATAATCATGTATTGTTTACATGTGAAGCATTTTTAAAAACACCTGTCTATTTATATATATAATCGGTTTAAGACCTCACAATAGTCGTGTGGATCAAAGAAAATGATGGGTTATTATTATTACTAAGACACTTTAAGATGTGAACTACCATCTTTGTGAAGTTTACTCAATGAATTATATATATGTGTGTGTGTGTGTGTTTCCTAGTAAGAACCTCTCTATTATCACTTGATGAGGTGGGTGATTTGATCTACAAGTTTTATAAAAAACTCATGTGATTCGAGTTGAGGATGAACATAGAATTGGTTGATGGATAATGTGGGAACCCTTGGGTGTGATGGCATTAATGACGTCAATAGTTGTAAAAAACTAGGCTAGAGTGCCATCTAATCCAATAGATGACCTGGCTAATGGAATGGATGAAATGGTGTTCTGGGCCCCTATAGGATTACAATAAGTACAAGGGTATCAACAATACAACTTGGGAATGATTTCATTAATGTAAATAATCATAACCCCCCAAATGTAATAAATAATCCAAAACTGAATAAACACAACAAAACATGGCATAATAATTTTTAGATCTAATTTTACAACATTAAATAAAAAATCAAGAGGGTCTATAACAAAAATGGAACTAGAAACTATCCAAAATACCATTATAATAGGAGTGTCTTCCTCATGAAATCACTATAACACATGAAAGGGTAGACCACTAACATCCATATCCACCATCTCCAAACATCTTCCATTCACATGTGTCAAACATAACCAAGTTTACTAACACCCAATGGTTTAATTATAGTGTTATCCAAATCCAAATAGGATTTCACCCAACAAAAAGAGATTCCATGTTATAAACATTATTAGATACATAAACATGCTTGTTTTATAAAGGAAAAATTGAATCATTTTTATGGAAACCATTTTAATGGAAAACATGATTTCTTTACTAATAATCAAAAAATTATAATATATCCCCATAGTGAGTACAATATAACAAAAGATGGATATGTCATGGGAATACCCTATAGGCACTAGCTAGCAATTGGAAACTATGTACATCGTATCTCGGTGAAAAGTGGAATAGTAACCATGAACAACAACATTATTTTTCACGATCCACTAGGAGAGGACACCCCATGGGCCTAGTGGTCTCCAGTTATCATTATGATTTAGTTATTGTTGTATCATCAATCATTCTTAAAGAATCCAAGAAAAACCACTTCTAATTCAACTAGCATACTGGTCCAAGTCTACCCACCTAGATACGCTGGTTTCCTTTCATGCTCAATTATCATTTCAGTTCTCCCATGCCATATCACTTTCATATAAACATATTCAAAACAATATGATTGTGCTTGATAAATCCCCACATTCACAAAAAACACTTTTAAATCCAAACTCAGAATAAATCCATTATAAAACATGTTCCATTCCACTGTCAAAATTTATTAAAAATGTTTCATAATTTATAAAGCATATTCTAATTCCAAATAAGGATTCACTCATGAAATATATCCATATTATTTTAGAAAAAACCATTTTCAATCCATATGAATATCAAATCCATTCAAAAAACCCATTATCACAACAAACATAAATCATAGAACATATTTAAACACTCATTAAAACATAATAAATTATTGAAATAATGTTTAATCACAGAACCACCTACCGTGAGTGATGAAACATCCCAAAAATGGTGTAATTTCAAAACCACACCTAAACCGAACCTGAAAAGGGAAATATTAAACCCTATAAATTGTAATTTAACCTTATAAATTTATATATAACCCTAAATCAGACACCCAACCAACTGGATATGTGAAACCTCAAAAGAAATAAAAAGAAACTCCTAGAAAATAGGAAGAAACTAAGATGGAAGTAGACTTAATTGAGAAATCAGTAAATATTCGCACCAAATACACCTATAAATGAGGATCCAAGGAGGCCATGGGAGCTTAGAGAGGTGCCTAGGTCACGAAAATTATGAATAAGGTATAAATTGGGTGATTTTTTGTTAAATATTAGGGGTAGGGAATGGAAAATTCTATATTTTAATGACCTGGACTATCTACACAGTTTCACCACATAGTTTACCAAACCGTGTGGAAACCATACAATAGACACTATCCACAAATGTAATATTCCATGGTTAGTATCATGGTTTGAAAAACTATGTTCCAACCCTATAGTTTAGCTCTATCCAAAAATGACACATTGTCGCATCGTTTCTTAGGCAAGGTTTATGATCTCCCGTACTAGTGTGCAAGCCATGTGCCACACCATGGTAATGACAAATTTTCCAATTTCCTCATGAAACTAAAATAAAAACCAAGGATTAACTATATTATCAAAATAAATATAATAAATAACATAAATTGAAAACACGGGGTGACAATTCTCCCCACCATGAAAACTTTCCTTCCTCAAAAAGTCAACTCGGAGATTGATAAGAGAATAAAATGGGATACTATTTCTCATTCCATTACTTATACTCCAAAGTCCTTTATATATCGTTATCATGGTACCAATGAATATGGGCCATCATAATAGGCTTTCCGTGATGCCCTTTCTCTTGGGAATCCACTATCCAAGCCATCAACTCATACATAGATAAATCAAGCTCTAGTTCCAATTCTTCCTAATTAAAAACATGACAGAGATCTGGGTTGTACATATTCAATTGAGAAACATGTAACTCATTATGAGTTGGTGTCAACTGATAATGAAAATGAAACCTCTATTCCACTTTACCATCCTGATTGGTGATCTAGAAATGACCTACATACATTGGCATTAACTTCCCTTTCTTTCCCAAATAGTGATAGCCCATGCGAGGTGACACATTCAAGAACACCCGGTCACCCACAGAAAACTAAATAACTCAATGTCTTTGATCAAAATAAGATTTTTGGTGACTCTAAGCTCTCAAAAAATCATTCTTATCATATTGTATTTTCCAAAAGTCACTTTCACTATGCTTGGTCCCAACAATGAGCTCTCACCTACCTCATCCCAACATAGCGGTGACCAACATGGTTGACCATAGAGCACCGTAAAGGGAGTCATTCAAATTGAGGACTGGTAAATAATGTTATAGGTAAATTTGAAAAAATCCCAAATAGTTATCCCAAGAACTTTCCAAATCCAAAACACATGACAAGAGAATATTTTCTAAAATTTGATTTTCCTGCTCCGTTTGAATATCAGTTTGAGGATTGTATATCGTTCTTAACATAATCTCTCGCAACATTTCTTCAGAAATCCCTCCCAAAACCGTGATGTAAAATACTAGTAACTATTTTAAATAAAGTTATATGGCACACAATGAAACCTCACTATCTACTAGACATATAATTGGACCCACTCATCCAAAATAACTGAATCTATAATAGGAATAAAGTGGGATGATTTGGTTAGATGATCGATCACTACCAAATATGGAATTCTTCCCCCGGGGAGGGGGTATGATGAAATTTGATAATGAATTAATGGCGATATCTTCCCACATCCAGGTTCAAATGGGTATAATATGAATAAAACTATAGAGTATTTAGTGCTCTACATTAACTTACAGGCATGTATAGCACTACAAGATGAAGTCAGCTATATCCTACCTCAGCATGGAAACCAGAACTACTGATGAAAATCATAATTATTCTTGGTAGCACCATAATAAACAACCCATTGAGACTGGTGGATATCTTTCACCACAACCTTACTCCATTTTAATGACACCACATAGAGGACCTTAAGGAATATTATTATCTCAAGAGATAATGACCAATCACACGGTGTATCCTCAAATTGAATAAAATTCATAAACGTTTGGAACAACTCATCACTATACTTGTCTTGGTGAATAAACTACACTAGATAACGATTGAACTAGATTCAGGCCAAGAACACACCACCACTATTCTCCTTGGTCTCCAAGTTCATCTTAGTAAAGAGCCCCATTACAGTCCACTCATCACTGAACCCTCTGAAGACCTACATTATCACTTTCCTACATAAGTTTTCGGGCACAAAATTACCTTTTTCTAGGGTATAAATTATATCGATGTCAAACCCCACAAAGTATTCCACCCAATGACGCTGACTTATACCAAGATATTTTAATGGGGATATGTAGACCAAACTCTTATGATCAATGAAAACTCGAAATTTAACCCCAAAAAGAGAATGAAACCATATTTTCAAAGCATGAATCACCATTACTAACTCCAAAATCATTGGTCGGATAGTTCTTTTCTAGTGTTTGGAGTTAGTAGGATTCATACTCCACAACAAAGTTCTTTTTCATTAACACGCATCTAAGACCCATACCTGAGGCATCACAATAAACCAAATAGTTTTTTCTAGATTCTAGAATGATTGATATAGGATCATATGTCGAACTACCTCATTAGCTCCTCAAAAGAATTCATGACACTCTAGGTTCCAATCAAACTTCACTCCTTTCTAGGTAAGATAATTCCAGGAATAATTTATTCTAGAGAAATTCAAAACAAACCACCTATAATAACCTATATGGACCAAAAATCTCCTAATCTCAAAAACATTTTTCATTTTCTCCCATGACATGACTACGCTGATCATCTCGATGTCCACTGAAACTCCTCACTTCAAGATCGCATGACCCAAAATCATCACCTCCCAAATATAGAAGGTACATTTAGGGAACATTGCATAGAATCTATGACCCTAAAGATTTCAAAAAATGATCCACAAATAACGCTCATGCTCCTCCTCGGATCCAGAAAAAATTTGGATGTCATCCCTGAATACCATGAAAAAAGAATCAAGATATTGGTGGAACGCTGTGTTCATCAGTTCTATAAAGACCTCTAGTGTATTTTTCGACCCGAAAGGCATGAAAAAAATACTCTAAATGGCTATATGTTCTTCATAACACTGTTTTTGGGGCATCCTCTTCTTTCAAACTAACTTTTTGGTAACCAAAATGAAAATATATCTTAGAAAACCACCTTGACCAGTATTAACTAATAAAAAATGTCATAAATTCAAGTAAAATGATATTTGATCTTAAGGGTTACCTTGTTCATCTTACGGTATTAAATTCCCAATAATGGGGGTCCATAGACCTTTTTAGTGAACAAAACTAGGGCAGGACAAGGAGAGATTTTTAGGATAATCATTCCTTTAGATTCCAAATCGTCTAGGTGTACCTTTAAATAACCTAGCCCAATGGGGCCAATACGATATGAGGGAAGAGATATCTGATGTGTTCTATGTTCCATGTCTATAGATAACTTCAAGTCTTTCTCAAGAGGAAACCCTGAAAAGTCACCATGAAATACCTCTAGTAACTCATCCACCATAGGAGTTAATCCTCCCTCAGAGACACAACTGTTATTCTCCATCAGGAATGAAAATAACTAAAAAAATTTGTTCCCAATTATTGAGGTGGAGGTCCAGCATGTTATAAAAGAGGATCCCATTCTCCCATAAAAACCTGGGTACTTCGATGAGGTTTCCCAAAACCTCACACTCATAATTTAGAAATCAATATGTTCATAAAAGAACTCCATCCAAACCATTCCAAGGATTGCATCAAAGATGTCATTATCTAGGACCAGAAAATCAGATTCTAGTTTGAACCAAGACATGGTGAGTGTGAAAGATAGACACATATGATTGTGCACTTTCTTATTACCCAATGATGATACAAACCCCATCACATATGACATGATCCTGGTTGGAAAATACAACAACTTCATAATATGGGGAGAGATAAACAAAAAAAATGAAATAGTATCAAACAAAATATCATCTATAGATGACGTAATCCAAATGGTACCAAAAGTCCATCAAAATCCCTACATCTGATTCCACTGGGTCTTGGTCTACAACATGAAGATGCTTTACCTGTGACTGGGTATGAGCGCAACCATTGACTTGTGGTTCTTCCCTGAACTGACTCTGTCCCGAAAAGGATCTGGTCCTACTACCATGAAATCCAAATCAATATCACATCATCTTGGATGGATCAGATTAAGTATAAATTCATATAGAAGATACAAATCTTTCACCACTCTTCTATGGTCACATCACATTTCAAAAACTTCGTAGGTTTTCAATATCCCCACAACAATGGAGTGGTTTGAGAAGATATGTACATGCAGGTCATATGTGTCCCACCTTCTCGCACTAATGGAACAAAACCAACCTAGCATCAGAAACCATAGATGATGACTACCAGGAAGGATAGAATGAACTACCACATCCCTTCTTCCACTTCCCACCCGTCTTCCACTTTTTTTCAAATGAAATTGCACTTATCATTGAAAACATATCCCCAGAGCAAATAGACCATAACTTGTAGTCGATATTTACAAAATAAGTATGGTAAAACACTTCGATATAGGTATTCAGCTTAAGTAGAAATAATTGAGAATAAATTTCTGGCCACAACCCCCTCTTAATCCTTTGAACCTTCATCTAATCATTAAAAAGTATCTTAGTTTCATATCGTACTAACACAATAGAATGATTAGCATGATCAATCACTGACTAGTCCCCTTGAATGAGATCCATAAACTCTGAGGATCTTTCATAGCTGAAAACCTAAGGATAGATCTGGTCATTGAAAATAACCTTTAATTATTTCTAGCTCATTTTTTCATACATTCTAATTTGGACAACTGAGTCCCACCCCCAATAAATATGGTCTTCTAGAAGTAATGAAGTGCATTTCACGCTAACATCCTCAGAATTTTCGAGGAATTTGATCATCCTATATATTTTCTATATCCATTATTATCCTTACTTATGTTTCATGATACTTGGAAAGAAGGATAATTGATCTTAAGGAAGTCTAGAGCTTTGTCCATCCATGGATCTGGTTCAGTTTCTCTAACCAAAGTAGGACTAGGACCCACTCCCTGATCCAAATATTTGATATCCTGAACCAAATCATCCACTAATCTATGATCAATTAGTGAGGGAAAATGCTTTTGGGACTCTTCCTTTAGTTTCACAAGAATATCCAGGTAGGAATCTTCTTACAGGAAGCACAAACCACAACAAAAATCATCAACACAAATATTCTATAGTTTCTTTAAGAATAACAACTAAATATAAACATTCCATAAATTAAACATAATCAAATACAATATAATAATGAGTAAAAAAAACACTCCACACCTAAGCCATAGTTACTTGAGATCTGTCATGAGGTGTGCTGGACAGGTACCATGCTCACAACTAGAACCCCAATCCATGAAAATCCAATCTCCAATCTATCTTGACACATCCAAAATATCATATCCCAAAACAGATTTACCTAATATAATATCATTTTTTCATGAACCATGCCAGAGTGTCATCCAATTTAACACATGACCGAGCCCATGGAATTGGCTGAAGGGCGTTCTCAATCCCCACAGGATGGAAACAATTTCCTAGGTATCAATAATACAACTTGTGAATGATTTAAATATTTTAAATAATCACAACCATCATCTATAATAAATAATCCAAAACTGAGTTGAAACAACCAAACATGGAATAATTTTATTTAGATTCTATTTTAAAACATTAAATAAAATATCAAGAGGTTCTATAAAAAAAAGGGAACTAGAAACTATCCCAAAAACCAGCATATGACAAAAGGAGTGGCATCCTTCAGCCACAACCTAAAAACTACAAGTGAATACAACTCGCATCCCAAACCAACATATCCAAACGCCATTCCTTTACCTGTTTCAAACATAAGAAAATATACTTACACCCAAAGGTGTAGGTAGGGTGTGATCCAAAACATATCTAGATTCCACCCAAAAAAGTGATTCCATGTTATTAACATTATAAGATAAATAAACATGGATGTTTTATAAAATAAAACAAGAAACATATTTTTTGAAAACATATTAATGGAAATTATAAGGGCCTTTCAAATAACCAACTATATATACCACATGTTGATATTGAGTACAATATCACAAAAGATAACTACATAATGGGAAAACCCTATAGGCACTAGTGAGAAAATGGACACTAGGTACATTGTATCTTGGTGAAAAGTGGTGTACTAACCATGACCAATAATTTTCTCATGAATGATCCACAAGGAGGGGACACCCCATAGGCCTAGTGGAATCTAATTTTCATTATCATTTATTAAGTGTTGTTTCATCAATATTTCTATTTAAATATGGTATGAACCACTTCTGAGTCAACTAGCGTACTAGTCCTAGTCTACCCACCTAGATACCCAGGATTCCCTTTGTGCTCAAATACCATTTCAAATGTCACATGAAACATCAATTTAATATAAACATATTCCAAACAATATAACTATTCATGATAAGACACCACATTCACAATGAAAACCACTTTTAAATCCAAAAACACACCCAAACCATTATAAAATATGTTCTACACAACTTTCACAAATTATAAAACATGTTGCACAATTTATAAAACACATCCAAATTCACAAAATGGTCCAACACTACATATACATAGATTGTTTTTATAAAAACCCATTTTCAATCCATATGTATATAAAATCCATTCAAAAACACCTTTCTCACCACACACATAAATCATATATCACATTAAACACTCAATAAAGCATATCAAATTCTTAAAATAATGTTTTAACACATAATCACCTGCCTTGATTGAAAAAACATCCAAAAAATGTTGCAAAATCAAAAATGCACCTCAACTAATCCCTACAATAGAAATATTAAACCATTAACATCTATATATAACCCAAGAAATATAGTTCTAACACTAAATTGGGCAACGGACCCATTGGAGATGTGAAAACCCAAAGAAAGAAGAGGAAACCCCTTGAAAATTGGAATAAACGAAGACAGTATGAGACTTACTTGAGAAATCATGAAGTAATTGCACCAAATACATTGTAAAAATGAGGATCCATAGAGGTCATGGGAGGGAAGAGATGTTCAAATGGATGAAAATCACAAATGGGGAAAAAATTTGGGTGTTTTGATGATAAATATGAATGAGGGAAATGGTAAAATATTCATTTTAAGGACCTGGACAGTTCATACAATTTTCCCACAATATTTGTTGAATCTTACAATAACCATGTAGTCACCACTATGTACATGTGAAATATCATACTGTTAGTCGCATAGTTTTAAAACAAATGTGCCAGCCGTGCAATTCAGCTCTATCCAAAAATGAAACCTTATCACATATTTTCATGGTCCAAGTGCACAGTTTCCCTTTACCATATGCAACCTATTGGTCGCCCCTGCCAAAGCCATTTTTTCTATTTTTCTCAAGAAAATCGTCAAAAACACATGAAATAAACATAAGATCAAAATAAATAGAATAAATACTTAAAACTAAAAACACATGTGTGAGGATAGGTGGTGATTGTACATCTCTAAGAGGATCTCAACATCTCCAATTTTATTTTTTTTATTCTTGGTTTTCTCATAATATATTCATATATACATATATGTATATTTATATATATTCTAATTTTTTATTTTGTCTAAAAAAATTTTGTACGTATATACGTAATATATAGTAAATTATAATCTAAATCTTATCATTTTCTTATAAACAAATCTTAAAATATTTATGAAATTGTAAATTTATATTCAAATATAAATTTTTCCAACAATATATATATATTTACATATACATTTAAAAAATATTATCCATTTCACACACAAATTTATTTTAATCATTTTTTTGTGTTCATTATACTTGTCATTGTACTCAAAAAACTTTTTATGTTATTATAGAAATTTATTAACTCTCATAGATTTTGATATAGATTTCTCATATCATATATATATATATATAAACATGAGAACACATGTATTCATGTATTTATATGCACATTAATTAGAATAATAATAATTTTTTTGTTATTAAATTATTTCTAATTTACATCTATAAAAAATAAAAATAATTTTGTCAATAAAATAATTGTCTACTACAGTTTAATTTAATTTATTTATAGTTTTTTATAAATTAATTTCAAAAAAATATACTATAAAATTTATTTAACTTAGTAAAATATATTTTACTATAAATTTCTATAATTATGATTAATTACATGTCTGTTTACCATTATCATGATCATATATATACAAACATATATATACAAGTATTAAATAATACATTTTTTATATATTATTAATTAACATTTATATTTTAATTAATAATTTTAAATATCACAATCCATTGAATTCACAATTATTAATCAGTATATATTCAATAGTTTTATTTGATTACCAATTAAAATCTAAATCATAAGTTCTTATAAAATTTTCAATGTATCAGTTTTGATAACCAAACATATTAAATATGATTTCATTTTTAATAATATATTTTATAGTTATTTCTAGATTAATATAATTATCTTTTTAATAAATTTATTTATCTAGATTAATGTGAGATGATAAATTTTATATTATTAACTATATAATTTCTCAGTATATTAAAATTACTAAAATATGAATTTTCAATACAAAAGTACAGTTCTAAGTATAAAATTTATATTTTTATTAAATTACATGACATAAAATATACATATAATTATATATTATAAAACCATGTCATTACATACTCCCCTATAAAAGTTTAAATAATTTTTTTTGAATAGTCTAAGTTAAATTATACTTTCTAATTAAGAGAAGAAGAGTTACATATATTTTTATGTTATAAATACTTATTTTTTTATAAAGGAAATCTTATAGAAATTTTATATTAATTTAATTCATGATAATGTTTCCATATAAACTGTACTTTACTAGTTCGTAGATGAAAAACACTAAGTCCCTAGAAAGACTTTTGGATTATTCCTTAGATTGAAAGGTCTCTAATATTATGAATCTCTTAAAATTAAATCACATAAATCTTCAGAATAAATATATAATTCTTAATTTATCTTTGACATCATATTCTCTATGGTTGTTTAAAACCTTCCTTTCATATCAACTGGGATTCTCTAAACCTATGATCCTAGGTCCCATGAAAAAAACATTGTATATTTTTCTATTAATAAATCTATTAAAATAACTAAAATATATAGTCCTTGAATATTTAATGATCTTTTAGGTCAATATCATTGAAATAATATAATTATTTAAAACAAAATCTATCTCACTCAAATATTCATTTTTTTCAAATATAAATATGTAGTGAACCTAACTCCAATAGCTTGTAGTTGGTGCCTACTTTGTTACATTCTCATAGATACAAAAGATCAAATCTTGAATAACTGATCCTTTTTTTAGTTTTAGAGAACTTGATACATACATGATTTCCATTTCACATTGGGAAATAAAATTAAAAGAAAAATATGTAAGAACATATAATGAATTACATCCTTGAAAACTCATTGAATAATTTGTATTCATATCCTAGGGAAAGGAAACCAGATAAGGGTGAGTTTAAATTCCCTATAAGGGTTAAGTATAAACTAATATATGGTGAATAAATAAAAAAAATAAACATGGAAAGGTAAATAACTGAAACATATTCCATTTAAATAAATTGACTCTCATGGTAAGATAAATCAGAATCAATATGAAAAGGTGAATAACAGAAAACACATGTCATTTCATCAATAATCTAAGAATGAAATGCATCCATATATAATATCATATCAAAAATATTAAAAATAATAAAAATAACTAAATTATAAATGATGGAAATTCTTAATTATTAGACATCATGTTAACTATAAACATTGCACCTCTACCATTAAGATATATTCTGAAGGTTGTTTAAAAATTTGGGTAAAACCACATCTTATTGGTCCAATTGGTTCATCTCATTAGAAAATCTATGGATCAAGGGTCTATTTATAAGAAAAAATAACCCCTGTATTAAATTTACAACACATTAATCATATATTTTATTATCAATTTAATTAATAGACAATGCTCATAATCCTCGAGTATCCATATTGAGTAAATGGTATATATATATCAATATATCCCCAATTAATAAAATAACATTCATAGTGAAACCTGTATGTATAAAATGATACATGTTTTTGAAAATAATCATATACATAATTCAATTAAATTTATATTTAATAGAAATTAAATTTCCAATAAAAATGATCATATGAAATTGATTGATTCAATAGAATGTTAACAATCACAAGATAACCTAAGATTGTACAGGAACATTTACCCATTTTTAGTTTTCCCATGAAGTCCACATGGATAAAATAATTATAAATGAAACTAAAAAGACAATGAATTATTAATTAATGATCACATTTCATGTAAAATTACACTTTATAAACCATATAAACTAAATTAAAGGTGTAACATTACAATATACCCCAATGAAAGGATGTTGAGACGAATTCCCTTATCTCATGCTTCCTTTTGGTCGAACGTGAATTAAACAACTATATAGTGGTTTTAAAATGATATTAACTTAAACCATAACCATTTTAATATTTATAATATCATATATAATCCTTTTATAACATCTTATGACCTTTTTCATTATTATTCATTCATTATTTTCATTGTTTCGGGTGTTAATTACCTTGTTTTATCATTCATTATGTTCCATCAATGTTCCAACTCTTATGAATATTATATAGTTTAATCATATCACTAATAATAATAATGAATTAATTATAATATTTATACATTAATTATAATTTCAAGATAAATCATGAATTATGTTTTTGAGAAAGGATGTATGTTACGATCATGGAGACAGTAGATCATACGTACGCATGTATAACTATTCCATTTATAAATTATCATTATGGAAAGAAGGTATATATTATTTTACCATTTTATAATTATAATAATATGATATTATTTGTCTGAATATACTTATATGTATCATCCATATAGTATTGTTATTAAAAGAGGGTCAATTCGCTTCATGAAGGTTGTAGTCCACACGTACATGAATGATGTTATCAACATTAAGTGAGTGAAAAGTAGGAAATAAAATGATATATTATATTTATAGAATGATAAATATTTCATTTATATCATAATTATTTCATTAATATCAAATATAATCATTAAATTTATCCTTATTATAATCCATTTATGGTGTTAGTGAATGACTAACCGCATTGCTTCAGGAGGCGATAGCCCGGTGTATATACGAGCAACATTATTGAATCCCCTATGGAATAGAAATTTAAAAAAGTAATATATGTGATAAACTTTTTAAATAGGTATATATATGTTATTAATATCATATATGAACTTTTTATCCAATATCATAACCAACTATGAGTTTTGGTAATGGATAAATAGATGACATCAGTTCTCGAGATGGTAGTTCATCATACACATGAATGATGATTTCGTAATCCATCTGGTGAAAGTGGGTTTGTTTATAGGTAATTAGTTTTATATAATAACATATAAATATATGTATGATACTTATATTATTCTATCATCATTTTTGAATAATAATTGAAGGAGGTGGAGGAAGAAATTAAATAAAAATGGTCGTTGAAGAACACTGCCACTTCTTTGGTTAAGCTTCAACAGTTTGCACAAAAATCCTTCCTTAGTTGGACTAATTCCCAAAATAAGGATTCTATGATAATATGGTGGAATTTAATAAGTTATATTGGCTGGTATTTTCTTACCCAATTGGGTTTTAATGTTTGAATAAGAGAGGATAGGGGGTGTCCTTTTATTGGTGAGGTGAGTGGCACACTTGTACTTTTTGAAAAGAATGGATTATACCCATGTTTTTCATGTAAAAAAGATCCAATAATAGACCATTCATGAGAATATAAGTTTTATGGTTGAAATATTTCCATTAAATATATGTTATACATTTTATTTTTTATTTTGACTCTTATATTTTTAGTTTAACCGTCGGTAAATCAATTTTTTTGTTAACCGTAATAATGAATTTTAATTATATTCACTATTATTTCTAGTAAAAAATTAAGTTGAATTTATTATACATTACAAATTATTATAATTACAAATATTTAATTATTTTTTCCAAATATAATTCACATATGTTGAAAATATTAATTTAATACTAATCTCACAAACACAACTATAATGTAGTTTTTTAAGAGAAAATGTTCAAACATTTACAATGTTTTAAAATAAAAATTCATTATAAAGAAGATTATAATTACATAAATTATATTAGTAGATATATAATTTACCTACTTTTACTTTACATCCAATTAAAAATATAATCTATGATTATAAATAATTTAAATAAAAATTTAGTTTCTAGTTAAAATTTAGTATTTCTCACTATTCATCCAGAAATTAATCATTTTAGAAAAACACCAAAAAAGCACCCCAAGAAAATTTTGATATGATGATTTAAAAAATGAATTTAATTTTTTCAAATGAACTATATAAAATTGGTAAAATTAAATTATAAATTATGTTCCCAAAACATTGACTAATCTTCCTTTTAGAACAATATTGTTTTTTTAGAAAACATTTATTTAAATTTTATATGACTATTTTTTAATATTTAATGAATTAATATAAATATTATTTAATTTATACTTGTATAAACGATATATTGTTCATAATTTAGTGGTCAATTTTCATAATTTCCCATTTAACACCAAGGTTATAATGCTAATCTTCAAATAATAATATTTTTATAGAGTATCATGTTTCATTCAAACCCTATGTTTTTTAAATTTCATGCTATTGAATTGATGGATTTTATTTTAAAAAAATATAAATTATAAATTCTCATGATGTTATATTCCCATATATTATTGGTTACTCATTCCATACATGTTATTCAATATTGTGTCCACATTTCTAAAATTTGGGGGTTACATTCTGTCTCCCATAAATAAATTGCATCCTGAGAGTCTAATTTTAATATTAGTAATCAAGGGTTTTTTCATTTGAAATTTTCTTTGTAGAAATCCAAAATGTAAATAAGGGTTAATAAAAAATCCTCTTGAAAAAGAGAAATAGATGTGAACAATTCATCGGGAGTTACATATACTAGGTATCCAAAATATAATAACAGAGGTGGGATGTGAAAACATAGATATGGAAGAGAAAAATAACACCCAAATAATAATATAGATTGATAGAGAACATTTATCACAATAATGTGTGTGATCCATAGATGTTTAAAGACCAAAAATCCATAAAGAAAATTGTGAAAAAAGTTCCTTCATATCCTCAAAAATGACAATAACTGGAAAAAACATTATTTCAATATAATTTCTATAATGTTGGGGAATTACTTTTCTATATAGACTGAGAACATATGAAAATGTAATGAAATTATATATCTCTATTTCATAGAAACAATTTCATTTTTTTTTGCTTTGATCATTTTCCACATTATTTCTTACTATAAGTAATTAATATCCAATAATGAATTTTTTATGCATGATGCACTAAAATTCACTTTTAAAGGATAATATAATCTATAATAAAATGAACAGTCATTCCTTCATGTTTATTTAAAAGATTAATTTCAACATTTTATAACCTTAGTTATGAAAATCACAACAAAATCATAAAAAAATTGTCTTACAATCTTTTTATTTCCGAAGGTTTTACAATGTTTTTATTAAAAACGGTTTATTCGACAAAGCATAGAAATAATTATTAACTAACAAATTTAAATATTTTTTAAAAGTATGACCCATCAGAATAACCCAATTCATGTCCCTCTGATTAAAATATGTCATGTCTTGTAACACCCAGGTAAATAAAGAATATTACATTTTCATATTTATCCATATTTGTGAATAAAATATTAATATTAATTTAAAGAGGATTCTATGCACGATGGCGTACCCAATACGCAACAATGAGTTTCTTGGGAATCTTGCATTGCACTCTAATAATAAAATAATATTATGGTAGTTAACGCCTAGCCGTTGTAATGGAGGGAATGAATATAACTAACTAAAAAATTATTATATATGTTTGTCAGATATTTTTACTCTTTATAATAAATGTTATAGCATAAAAAATGCGAATGAATCCAATTTTAAGTGTAAACATTCCAATTTTCTTTAAAAAGTCGATTAACCGCCTTTTGATGGAGAACCTCTTGTAAATTCACTTTTTGACAATTTTATGTGTTATATTTGACAAAATAAAATTCTTTTTAGAATCGGGATATCAAAATTTACTTTGTGTAAATTTTTGGTATTTTTCTGAAAAAGATCAATTTTTAATGAATAGTGAAAAATGTTGTATTTTAATTCAAAACCTCTTTTTAATATGATTTATTTATATGATTAGATTATCTTTTGAATTGTTTTTAAAGTTAAATTTGAATATATTTTTACCATTTAATACAATAGTGGTCATTGGAATTAATTTCACATTGAAAATGGACATAAACTAGTGTCAATCTTTTGATACTTTTTGTTTCATAAAAACAAGCTATTTGCTCTGACAACGAGAATTAATTATTAAATTAATTAATACAACTAATATGTTTTGAATTTTGTAAAATAGACATCATTTTTGAATTCGTAATATCAAATATAGCTTAGGGTGAAGTTTTGGTATTTTTCTGAAAAACTTCAATTTTTGATGAATAGTGAAACCACTAAGTGGTACTTATAAAAACCGATTTTCCGTTTAAATGAAATTTTGCCATCATTGTGTGTTGAATTTCAAAAATCCAACATACATGGTTGTCATTAATAAGTAAAATTTTGTTCAATGGGATTAAAATAATTTTTTGGTGAATAGTACCTTATTAAGTTTTTAATCGCGATTAGAGGTAATTAGTGTAGTTTAAGGTAAGAATAATGTTTTAACAAAATTAAATGACCTAGAAACATGTCATACCATCCTTTTATGTGTCATGGCCGACCAATACAATCCATGGGTCAACTTGGCGACCCCATGGAGCCACTTTGGTTGGAAAATGACAAAAATAACTTTTTATTTAATGTTAAAGTAAAAATGACACACACATGAGATGTTTTACTAACACAATTTTTACATGGGGTTATAAAAGTAATATATTTCAATATAAATAGTCATTGGAAATCTAAAAGGATTTCCTACACCATAGTATTTTTTTTATAATTTTTAGACATTAAATAAATAAAATTATTTATGACATCATGATGATGCAGCGATGACCTCATTTTTTAACGATTTAAATAAAATGGAAAGATAATGTAATATCTAAGCCCTAAACATATCCAAAACCTATTGTATGAGTGGGTTTCTGACCCTTGTCACGATATACTCGAAATAAATCAATGTGGGACCTTTAAAATCCGAAACTCTTTTGAAAATAAAGTAACATTTTATAACTTTACAAGAGTGCCCCTCCTCTCCTCTTATAAAAGGCCCCCAACTCTACCTCCTTACCCACACTCCCAAAGAATTTTGATCGGCCAAACCCTGCCCATTTTGTCTCTCCACATCCCTATATAACTCCTTGAGGCCTCACTTTTGGCAGAAGTCTTCCCAAGGAAGCCTTTTATCTCAAACCAAAGGGAGTTACCCGATTTTAAGGTAATGTCTTCACTTGAGTCCTTTTGTTTTACTTTGCCTCTCCAACCCCCTAAACTCATTCTATTCATTTAATTTGTAAAAAATCCAGTATCTTAAATATACTAGGATTTTTTTTTAAGAAGTATTCTAGCTACACTTACACACACCTACATCTAATGGTTAAAGATCATACTATTTCCGTGGTTGGCGAATTTCGGCCTCACGAAACGATGATTGTTCAACACTCATATAACACCTTCAAAGGTGGACATTAAGATGTCACTATATTTATATATGATATATAATATGTTTCTGTTTTCCTTAAGCTTATGTATTAATCATTTTGAGCATACCTTTATGTCTTCCATTATGGGTAAACACGATAATTTCATTTTAGGAAGTGCGGACTACCACCCCCCACAAAGTGATTTGATTCGTTAATGCCATATGTGGGACGTATAAAGGATGGATTTAAAGTTATTATATATGATGTTATTCTGGAATTATAACATACCTATATATCATTTTTTATTTCTTTCCAATAAAGTATGAGATATAAATGAAAGTAGCGTTTATGCGTACGTACGGCTTACCGTCTCCATGAACGATGCATTTCATTTCTTATCCCCAAATGTAATATACTATTATAAGTTCATGTATATAATATATACATATGATTAATGATACATCTAAATTATGAATATAATTCTTGAATTAAAATATACATACCTCTCATTTATTTTTACTTCCATTAATATGACAATGTTATGAAAGTAGCGTTCATGCGTACGTACGGCTTACCGTCTCCATGAACGGTGCATTTCATTTCTTACATCTAAATGATTATGTAATATTATTTATACATGTATATTCTGGATATATATGATATATATGATATCCAAATCATGAATATAATTCTGGATATAATTAACCATTGACCACACGAACAACATGTAATTGTAAGAAGTTCACTTTCGACGTAAGAACCAAATATCGACAAAACAAACATTATTAACTGAAATGATTACATAATGTTTATAAAATGTAAATAAGTGATATAAAAGGAATAATGAACTTTAAAAAGGTTCTTAAGCAAATATAAATTAACTCACGTTTATTACATAGGACGTTAAAGAACGATCGAGTCAATTCGGACCCGAGGTAATGGATCCTACTCCTCTCTTTCTTTTTAAGTACGCTCTTTTATGTCATTCCTTTTAAAGCTCATCTTTATTTTATTGGGATGTTGTTTTATATTACTCTTACTGTATTTTTTTTATTGTTCATATGATGAGAGACTCTATTCTCTCTCATCAATCCATTTTGGAAGTTTTTGGTGGCGTCGTTAGGCTGCCGAATTTTCGTAAGAGGTCTAACCTCTCTCCTTCTTTTTAAGTAATCTTCTTTATGTCACTTCTTTTAAGATCCTATTTTTTATGTTGGGGGATTTCCTTTTCCTCTTTCTGTAAACTTTATGTTAATATGATAGGAGACCCTATTTTCTCTCATCAATCCATTTTGGATGTTTTAAGTGGCGTCGTTAGGCTGCCAAGTTTTCTTAAGGGATTTTTCATCTCACTTTTATTCCCATGAGATTTATGATACATTTCCCACAATTTCCTTTGAATGGTTTATGTACTTCCCATTATTCAACTATTTGTGTTATATACTTTTGTTTATGAGTATTTACATCAATGATGTATTGTCCTTCTTTCATGGGGTGTATGTTTCGAAAGATACCCAAGTCGGTAAGGGAACCTTTCACCCTCCTCTTTTTAAAAGACTTCTTTTGTTGGGTCTTTTAATTCACATATTGTTATGTTGGGATATGTTATCATATATCTTTATTGATGTAAATTTTATTTCCAAGTGATGAGATACCCTTTTTTATCTCTCATCATCTCTTTTTCTGAACTTTGAAGTGACGCCGTTAGGCTGTCAAATTTTTGCAAGGGAACTTTTTAACCCAAATTTGATTCTTTGGGATAAACTTGTACTCCTTGAATTTGAAATTATATGAATATGTGTGAATAACCTCTGATTGTTTTACACTTAATATCCACTTATATTTGATGTATTCTTTTGTCACACATAATTATGCAATTGATTTATCCTTAAACTAAGGATACTGTCTTTGTAAGGGTATTCATCTCAATCTCCATTCATTAAGGAATATTTTGTTTTATACACAACCTTCTTTTAAACGGTGTATAAACCACTTTGACATTTATGTTTATTCAAAAGGAATATTTTTTCAACGAAGAGTTTTACTAAACGACAAAAAGGAATGTTTCTTTTTACGTACGCGGTGACAACGACCTTTTCCGCCGCCGCGAGTATTATTTGATCTTTGGATTCCTCAACAAGTCGTAATGTTTTTAAAATAAAATAAATACCATATACTTTTATTTGTATTTTTGTATTGAAAATGGTTTTGATAAAGGATTATATTATGTCAATATATTTAAATGATATATTTTGATTGAAATGTGGAAATGTTATCACTCATTTATGTTGGTTTTATGTGTTATAATTTTATAGTGGTACTTGGACATTTTACGGGTGGTTACGTGATAAACCATATGACGGGTGGTGCCGTGAATACTAGGACGGGTGGTTACGTTATAACCTCCAATGCATTGGGTATGGAAGTCGGCCGTATGGCTATTCCATTAAGTATGTATGGAAGTTGGCCAAATGGCTATTCGATTAAGTGATGTGTGTGGAAGTCGACCTTATGGTTATTCCACTTAAGTATGTTTATGTCCCAAGTTACCTTTATATGTTATGTGATCTTTATATGGGTTTTATGGTTATCTTTTGGTTACAGAAGGGTAATTAATGAACTTTTATTCAGGGAAGAGTTTTTACTACTTCGAAAAGGTGAAATGTATTACGTTGTTAAAGTATACATGGTTTACTTGTTGTTTTGAAAAAAAACTAACAGTTTTCATTCTTTGTGTATCCCTTACTGAGCTTTTTATGCTCATCCAAAGTTTTTGAAATTTTTTTCATAGGACATAACGTGGAATAGGGTCAAGGATGGGATCAAGGAAAAGTCATACTACCAAAAACATGGAACTAGACATGTTTTGTTTTAAGAGTTTTTATTTTATGGAAACATAGTAGAAGTTTCTACTTTGTAATCTTTTGAGATGTAATAGTTATGTCCTAATTCTCTAAAACTCTAAACCTGAAAATATCCTCAATGTGAATTATTCATTTAATTCAATTTTAAGTATGGTTTAAGGCTGGGGCCTTATAGTTGGTATCAAAGGTCGGTTTAGATAACTTTAGAGGTTAGTGTATTCTTTAAGCATAAGTGACATTACCATAATGGTTAGGATTTTATAAAGAGTCATAGTTTTTAGATAAAGTGAATGAGTAAGTATATCTTCCTAATTAGTACATGATGGTTTTGTTGATATACTCACACTGATCCTTTTTGGTTTTAGTAAATGGCTGGATCTAGCAGGCAACAAAGTAAAAGTGGATGTGAAGGAAACTGTGATAGTTTTCTGAGCGAGCAGCTGAATGATATAGGAGCTGCAATGAGAACTCTTGTGTTTATCCTCAACCAACTATCTGGATTCATGATTGACCACCTAAACCTTGGTGATTTTTATAAGGCATCATATATGCGTGAAACAAATCCCTACGGAACTACAGGTAATAATCATAAATGTAAGTGTGTTCAAAAACCTATGTGTCAAAGATGTGGAAAGAAACACCTAGGAAAATGTTTCAAATGGACATAAATATTCTATAGATGTGGAAATGAAGGTCATAAAGCAAGAACCTGCCATGTAAAAAGGAAGCATCCAGTTGACTCTAGGAAAGGGAAAGAAGATCTTTCTGAGGGATCAATTGAATGTTTTAAATGTGGTGTGCATGGTCATTATGAAAACACATGTCCTATGAAGAAATTTCGTGAATGGGATCACCAAGATCGTACAAATGTTCGTATACCAATATCTAATTCCATTCCGATTGAGGATGAAGAAACTGAAAATGGCCAATCAAAGGTATGGATTATTTCATGACTATTGTTTTCCTATTTTGGAATCTTAGGATATGATTCATGATTTTGTTTGTAAGAAAGAAGTATTTCAGAATAAGTTGGAAAGGAATGGTTAATGGATCGTGAAAAATGTTGAATGAGTAAGATGTCAACATATAAGGGCTTCAAGAGTTATGGTGAAATTATTAAGAGTATTAAGTCTCTTTTGATGATGGGGTTACATTAGGAGACTTTTTATATTATGTGTAACCCTGATGTTTAATATATGAAAATTTTATTCAAGGAATAGATATCTTTTCTTTCGTGGAAATAATTATAAAGAACCATTTGGGTTTTTATGATCCTTACTTTTGAGGTAATTATGGGTTACTATATGTTATGATTGAAGTGAAAGGCATGAGATAAAATTGAGGTTAAATTATGTTATGGTTATTTTTGATGATTTAATTCCTTTTTAGGGAATGTTTTGAGAATTATATAGTTTTGGAAAAAGGACATCACACAGACTGTGTGACTACCCGTCGCGTCGGACAAAGCTGCGGGAATCGAACCCACAACCAAAGTTAGACTGGTATTTATCGCCTACCACAGGACTACGTGAAGTCCCTAGTTAGTTTGACTGATTCTTTTTAGTTATATGATTTTATGAATTAAGAGTAAGTTGATTTTGGGTTATTTATTAAAATGATTAACCAATCATGAAGGATATGTGATTAGGTAAATTACATTTCAATACGAGACTTTAGGAGCAAATGATGTTGTTTGGAGATAAATGTTACGATTTAACTTGGAAGACTATGTTACTAAATCCTTCAAATATTTGGGGTTCAATATTAGTTTGGTTTACTTTGAAGAATTTTATGGACAAATTGTTTATCAGATGGTCCTCGTTGAAACTTGGGTTTTCCTGGACAAATTTTGGAGATTAAGGATAGATTTTATTTTTAAAGGGTTATCCTTTTCTAGATTATCTGATCTTGTACTAACCTTTTTGGTTTTGGTTTTGGTTAAAGCCTAAACACATGGGAAGTATATAGTTATCTTTGGTGGATTAGGTGATTCTCTAGAAGTTGATTATAATACTCTTAATATGGACAAGTCTTCCTAAATACTCGTCTTTTGGAGAAAATATGAGTTTGTGTAATGAATCTAATAAAATTTGAAAGTCAACATGATGAGTGATTATGTTTCCTTATGAATAAATTCATCAATGAAAAGTAACTTAAAATGAAATTGTTGTCTATTAACTTTTCCTACTGGGGAATCGTATACCGTTTAACCCATCACAAGTTTGTGATTTTCTTATGGTTAACTTTCTCCTAGACATGTTTAATATCACTCTCCCTCGAGAACATGACCCTTTTCTTTTTCTTCCATGTCCATGTTTTCCTACATGGAATCCTAGTATGTGTTAACTTGGGTAACCTCTGTACTTATCGTTCTTTATTTTAAAGTGATTGTTTTACCAACTCTTGTTCCGATGTGGGACTTTCAAGGATGTTTCCAAGCTCAATTTTAAAATTGCAAGGACACAATTCCCAAAAGAGGGGAAGGATGTAACACCCCAGGTAAATAAAGAATATGAAATTTTCATATTTATCCATATTTTTGAATAAAATATTAATATTACTTTAAAGGGGATGTTATGCACGATGGCATACCCAATACGCAACAATGAGTTTCTTGGGAATCTTGCATCGCACTCTAATAATAAAATAATATTATGGTAGTTAACGCCTAGCCGTTGTAATGGAGGGAATGAACAGAACTAACTAAAAAATGATTATATATGTTTTCTAGATATTTTTACTCTTTACAATAAATGTTATAGTATTAAAAATGCGAATGAATCCAATTTTAAGCGTAAACATTCCAATATTCTTTAAAAAGGCGATTAACCGCCTTTTGATGGTGAACCTCTTGTAAATCCACTTTTTGTCAATTTTATGTGTTATATTTGACAAAGTAAAATTATTTTTAGAATCGGGACACCAAAATTTACTTTCTGTAAATTTTTGGTATTTTTCTGAAAAAGTTCAATTTTTAATGAATAGTGAAAATGTTGTATTTTAATTCAAAACCACTTTTTAATCTTATTTATTTATATGATTATATTATCTTATAAATTGGTTTTAAAGTGAAATTAGAATATATTTTTACCATTTAATAAAATAGTGGTCGTTGGAATTAATTTCACTTTGAAAATGGACTTAAACTAGTGTCAATCTTTTGATACTTATTGTTTCATAAAAACACGCTATTTGCTCTGACAACGGGAATTAATTATTAAATTAATTAATAAAACTAATATGTTATGAATTTTGTAAAATATAAATCATTTTTTAATTCGTAATATCAAATGTAGCTTAGGGTGAAGTTTTGGTATTTTTCTGAAAAACATCAATTTTTGATGAATAGTGAAACCACTAAGTGGTACTTATAAAAATTGATTTTCCGTTTAAATGAAATTTTGCCATCATTGTGTTTTTAATTTCAAAAATCCGACATACATGGTCGTCATTAATAAGTAAAATGTGGTTCAATGGGATTAAAATAATTTTTTGGTGAATAGTAACTTATTAAGTTTTTAATCGCCATTAGAGGTAATTGGTGTAGTTTAAGGTAAGAATAATGTTTTAATAAAATGAAATGACCTAGACACATGTCCTACCCTCATTGGATGTGTCATGGCCGACCAAGGAAATCCATAGGTCAACTTGGGGACCCCATGGAGCCACTTTGGTTGGAAAATGACATAAATACCTTTTTATTTAATGTTAAAGTAAAAATGACACACACATGAGATGTTTTACTAAAACAATTTTTACATGGGGATATAAAAGTCAGATTTTTCACTATAAATAGTCATTGGAAAGATAAACCTATTTCCTACACCATAGTATTTTTTTTATAATTTTTAGACATTAAATAAATTAAATTATTTATCACATCATGATGATGCAGCGATGACTTCATTATTTACCTATTTAAATAAAATGGAAAGATAATGTAATATCTAAGCCCTACACATGTCCAAAACCTATTGGATGAGTTTATTTTGAACCCTTATCACCTTATCCTAGAAATACATCAATTTGGGACCTTTAAAATCCGAAACTCTTTTGGAAATAAAGTAACATTTTGTAACTTTACAAGAGTGCCCCTCCTCTCCTCTTATAAAAGTCCCCCACCTCTACCTCCATACCCACACTCCAAAAGCCTTTTTCTCGGCCAAACCCTGCCCATTTTGTCTCTCCACATCCCTCTATAACTCCTTGAGGCCTCACTTTGGGCATACGTCTTCCCAAGGAAGCCTTTTAGCTCAAACCAAAGGGAGTTACCCGATTTTAAGGTAATGTCTTCACTTGAGTCCTTTTGTTTTATTTTGCCTCTCCAACTGCCTAAAATCTTTTTATTCATTTCTTTTGTAACAAGTCCAGTATCTTCAATATACTAGGATGTTGTTATAATAAGTATTCGAGCTACACTTACACACACCTACATATAATGGTTTAAGAACGTGTTTCCGTGGATGGAGAATTTCTGCCTCACGAAACGATGATTGTTCAACACTCATATAACACTTTCAAAGGTGGCCACTAAGATGTCACAATATTTCTATATGATATATAATATGTTTATTTTTTCCTTAAGCTTATTTATTATTAATTTTGAGCATAATTGTATGGCTTCCATTAAGGGTAAACATGATAATTTCATTTTAGGAAGTGCGGACTACTGCCCCCTCAAAGTGATTTGATTCGTTAATTCCATATGTGGGACGTATAAAGGATGGATTTAAAGTTATTATATATGATGTTATACTGGAAGTATAATATACCTATATATCATTATTATTTCTTTCCATTAAATTATGATATAGAAATGAAAGTAGCGTTCATGCATACGTACGGCTTACCGTCTCCGTGAACGGTGCATTTCATTTCTTATCCCCAAATGTAATGTACTATTATAAGTACATGTATATAATGGATATATATGATTAATGATACATCTAAATTATGAATATAATTCTCGAATTAAAATAGACATACCTCTCATTTATTTTTAATTCCATTAATATGACAAAGAAATGAAAGTAGCATTCATGCGTACGTACGGCTTACCGTCTCCATGAACGGTGCATTTCATTTCTTACCTCTAAATGATTATGTAATATTATAAATACATGTATATGATGGATATATATGATATATATGATATCCAAATCATGAATATCATTCTGGATATAATGAACCATTGACCACACGAACAATATGTAATTGTAAGAAGTTCACTTTCGACTTAAGAACGAAATATCGACAAAACAAACATTATTAACATAAATGATTACATAATGTTTATAAAATGTAAATAAGTGATATAAAAGGAATAATGAACTTGTAAAAGGTTCTTAAGAAAAAATAAATTAACTCAAGTTTATTATTCAGGACGTTAAAGAACGATCGAGTCAAGTCGGACCCGAGGTAAGGGATCCTACTCCTCTCTTTTTAAGTACGCTCTTTTATGTCATTCCTTTTAAAGCTCATCTTTCTTGTTATTGGGATGTTCTTTTATATTACTCTTACTGTATTTTTTTTATTGTTCATATGATGAGAGACCCAATTCTCTCTCATCAATCCATTTTGGAAGTTTTGGGTGGCGCCGTTAGGCTACCGAATTTTCATAAGAGCTCTAACCTCTCTCCTTCTTTTTAAGTACTCTTCTTTATGTCACTTATTTTAAGCTCCTCTTTGTTATGTTGGGGGATTTTCTTTTCCTCTTTCTGTAAACATTATGGTAATATGATGAGAGGCCCTATTTTCTCCCATCAATCAATTTTGGATGTTTTAAGTGGCGCCGTTAGGCGGCCGAGTTTTCGTAAGGGATTTTTCATCTCACTTTTATTCCCGTGAGATTAATGCTACATTTCCCACAATTTCCTTTGAGTGGTGTATGTACTTACCATTATTCTACACATTGTGTAATATACATTCATTTATGAGTATTTACATCAAAGATTTATTTTCTTTATTTCATGGGGTGTATGTTTCGAAAGATACCCAAGTCGGTAGGGGAACCTTTCACCCTCCTCTTTTTAAAAGACTTCTTGTGTTGGGTCATTTAATTAACATAATGTTATGTTGGGATATGTTCTAATATCACCTTATTGATGTCAATTTTATGTCCAAGTGATGAGATACCCTTTTTATCTCTCATCAACTCTTTTTCGGAACTTTGAAGTGATGCCGTTAGGCTGCCAAATTTTTGCAAGGGAACTTTTTAACCCAAATTTGATTCTTTGGGATAAACTTGTACTCCTTGAATATGTCGTTCTATGAATATGTGAGAATAACCTCTTATTGTTTTACACTTAATATCCACTTATATTTGGTGTATTCATTTGTCACACATAATTATGCAATTGATTTATCCTTAAACTAAGGATACCGTCTTTGTAAGGGTCTTCGTCTCAATCTCCATTCATTGAGGCATATTTTGTTTTATACACAACCTTCTTTTATACGGTGTATAAAACACTTTGACTTTTATGTTTATTCAAAATGAATCTTTTTTCTACAAAGCGTTTTACTAAATGACAAAAAGGAATGTTTCTTTTTACGTACGTGGTGACAACGACCTTTTCCATCGCCGCGAGTATTATTTGATCTTTGGCTTCCTCAACAAGCCGTAATGTTTTTAAAATAAAATAAATACCATATACTTTTCTTTGTATTTTGGTATTGAAAATGGTTTTGATAAAGGATTCTATTATTTTAATATATGTAAATGATATATTGTGATTGAAATGCGGAAATGTTATCACTCTTTTATGTTGCTTTTATGTGTTATAATTTTATAGTTGTACTTGGACATTTTACGGGTGGTTACGTGATAAACCATATGACGGGTGGTGCCATGAATACCAAGACGGGTGGTTACGTTATAACCTCCAATGCATTGGGTATGGAATTCGGCTGTATGGATATTCCATTAAGTATGTATGGAAGTTGGCCGAATGGCAATTCCATTAAGTGATATGTGTGGAAGTCAACCTTATGGTTATTCCACTTAAGTATGTTTATGTCCCAAGTTACCTTTATATGTTATGTGATCTTTATATGGGTTTTATGGTAATCTTTTGGTTACAGAATGGTAAGTAATGAAATTTTATTCTATGAAGAGTTTTTACTACTTCAAAAAGGTGAAAAGTATTACTTTGTTAAAGTATACATGGTTTACTTGTTGTTTTGAAAAAAACTAACAGTTTTCATTCTTTATGTATCCCTTACTGAGCTTTTTATGCTCATCCCAATTTTTTGAAATGTTTTTCATAGGACATAAAGTGGAATATGGTCAAGGATGGGATAAAGGGAAAGTCATTCACCCAAAAACATGGAACTAGACATGTTTCGTTTTAAGAATTTTTATTTTATGGAAACTTAGTAGAAGTTTCTACTTTGTAATCTTTTTTGATGTAATAGTTATGGCCTAATTCTCTAAAACACTAAACCTGAAAAGATCCTCAATGTGAATTATTCATTTAATTCAATTTTAAGTATGGTTTAAGGTTGAGGCCTTATATGTCTATTGTATTGACCTATTTCATGTCCACTGTATTTACCTAATATCAGTCCATCAGTATAACAATATCTAATATACAAGTATGATGATATAAAATCGATTGGTGTGAAGATATCCAATCTAGTAGAGTGAAAATATCTAATCTATTGAAATAAATATAACTAATGTATAGGTTTGACAATATCCATTTCGTCAATGTGATGACATCTAATTTATTGGTATGATGACATCCAATCTATTGGTGTGATGATATCTAATCTATCAGTGTAATTATATCTAGTTTATTGGTTTCATGATATCTAATCTATCAGTGCGAAGATTTTTAGTTGAATGGTGGGATAATATTTGTTATATTAGTGTCCCATAGTTTCATACATAAGACTAAAAATTTATTCATTTGGAATAATAAATTGTATAATAAGATTAGTAGAATCATTTATATCATATGGAATATTTTTTAATAGCATTATAATGTTGCTACCAGAACATTATCAGATGAAGATTTATTTGTTGAGATATAAATTGAAGATCACATGATTTTGTTGCAACCATCATTGAGAATCACATAAATATGACCATTGGAGTGATTCAAATAAATAGTTTTGAATTCAAGGAGCAAGAAGATGATACATTTTTTATCTCAATCTATATAACTATTTCTCTAATACGACTCCTCATTACAATTTTATTTGTAATTTGTTAGCGAGTTTTTTATTCTATGGATTTTTTTTAGAATGGTAAAATTATGAGGAAATATTATCAAATTTTATTCTATGTTTCACAGAGGTTAATATAGAGTTCTTATAGAGATATGAATATGGATATATCTATTTAAAATTATTAAGTGTTTTTTTGGATAGAAAGACAAATTTTATTCTGATCATTGTGATCATGGTATTTCTACTGAAGGATGACAGATATGACAGTTCAATTAAACTTCTGGATACATAAATTCAGGGTTTATTGACTTCTTTTACTGATAAGGTTAATGGGTTGAAAACATTTTATAGAGATTTAGTTTGTCAATCTTAATTTTACATTAGGATTTATATTTACTTGTTTCTATAAGTTATATTTTCCCACTGTTAAATTTTTTTAGAAATAATATTTTAGTAAATATTCCACTACTCTAATTAAATATTATCAAACATAGTCTGATAAGATTTACTCTAATCCCCACACACATTCTCTTTCTGATACTCTAAATTTGTGTTTTGGGTTTTTACTATTTAATAGTATTTTAAATACAATTCGCCGACTCTTGTATCCATTATAAACCTTTAGAATCCAAAAATATGTATCATAGTAGGTTATACAACATTACTCACTGGGTTTTAATTTTATTTTATTAGTAATGTTTCAGATGTTTTTATTTACAGTTTTTTTATAAATTTTTCTTACAGAAATTTGGATGGAAGGTTTAAAAGTTAGTAATCTAGAGTATATAAATTCAGGATGACTATAAATATTTGATGGTTATAATTATGAGTATTGTAGATAAAGAATGAAAAAAATTTGTTATAAATATTGGTTTTGGTAATTTTGTTATGTTAACTGGTAATTATGAGATTCATGAGAAGTAAGTTTATTCTTCTATAATTCCAAATAAGAAATAATATCATTTGATTTTCTGTTTGAGGAATACATTATTATGTTATATGAATAGAAACATATGTAGTCATATTTTATCATGGGATGTTTCTAATATTATTTGGAAGAAATTGGAGGTATCACATATTGAAAATTCAATAGTTATTTAAACAAAAAGAGCTATGATTTTTTATGGTAATCAAGAATTTGATTTCCTACCGAGTTAATCCATTGTAAAGATTCATCAGAGATTCCTAAAAATTGTAAATTCTTTACAATCAATTTGACTGAAATATCTTATATATGATATCTTCATAGTAAAGAATCATTCCTAGAGAATCCGAGTCAAGGAGGACTACTATAGAAGATACCATAGGAATTACACATTTACCTATGGATGATTTGATTGTCACTCTCATTAAATATAAGGTAGGATTGAAATATAATGGTGTAAAGATGATGAAAAATAATGCAAGAGTTTATCTCACTATAACTACTAATTATTCAAATATATTTCATTCATCTAAAAAGATTTGAATCTCTTCTAAGAAGAAGAACGTTATGGTCAAATTAGATAATAGTTATTCATAAAAATATGGAAATGAATTGGTTAATATTGAAAAGAGTATGAATGATATAGTTGGAATGATAGATTTAAAATATAGATATATGAATAATCATAAGCAAAAAAATTATAACAAATATTCTTTTGTTGTTATTTATTAAAAATGTAAGCAATATTTTTAAATAATAACTCACTTTCCAAAGATGAAATGGAAACAAAATAAAGATAGTAATTATGAAAGGAATTATAAGATATATTACAAGGAAATGAATAAAAAACTATACAAGATTATGATACATGTAGTGATATTGGTGGAGATAGTTTTTCAGTGAATTCATCAGACTGTGGAAGTGAATATAAAAATAATATTAGTTTCTATACTGAGATTCTAATGATCAATAACTATTAAATTGATAAGGTATTTACTGAATATATATCTACTATTTTATAAAATAAATACTATCAAGATATTGATAATGGAAACAACTCTACATATTCTAACTAGGAATCCACTTCATCTGAAATAACAATTATTTACCTAGTTATGAATATGTTTCTAGATTTTTATAATTATTATTAAATTAGTATTCAAAAATAAAAAAAATTAGAAATTTCTCAAGAAAAACATGTGAAATAAAATTCATGAATTTATACTCTTATAACTAAAATATAATATCTTTCAAAATTTTTGGATAAACAAATTTAAAAAAGTATCTTTCAAAAGAACTAGAGATGTATAACTTCGAAATTACTAGTTTATCAAATGTTTTGGAAAAACCAAATTTGAATACAAATTCTACTAAGGATAATAATTATGTTATAAAACTAAACCCAAGAATATATAGTCTAAAAAATATTTTATCCAAGATTACTACTAGAAAAGAAATTATTAACATTATTTATAATCAAATTGGACCTCATCAGGATGTATTTGGAATGTGTTCTAATAATAAAAAACTATTTTTTTAAATAATCAACATTATTCTAAAAAGTTTTCCATTTTTCATAGAATGTCAAAGTAGTCATAACATGAAAGATAAATTTTCTCTAAATTGAGTTCAGTATCTTTATTTTCATAAATCATAATTTTCTAAATAATAAACATTTTACAAAAATTGAAAAATTAGAAAATATGGATTCGTAATATTTCACATACTAATAATACTAAAACCAAGCTAGTTTAATTTATAAAAAACAAATATTTCATTCTTAAAAATAATAATAAATGTACCAAGAACATCATATGGTCTATGTATAGTGGTTTTTCCATTCATATGATAGGAAATATGGATTTCTTTAAGAATATTATAAAAATTAAATGTGGAAAAGATACATGTGATGAAAATAATCAAGGATATATTTTTGGAATTGTTAATATTGTAATTCTTGGAAAAAAATTAATTTAAAATTTGTTATTGTTTTTAGGACTTAATAATTACCTTATCATCAAAATTCAATTATGCAATGAGAGATATATTGTTTGTTTTCATAGAGAATGGCTACTTGAAAATTCAAGAGGGTGGTGAATTGGGTTCCTAAAATTTTTCTATGAATAAAACTGTCATCTTTGATATGATAGATTGATTCATTTCCACAAATAATTCGATAGTGTAATTTTAATGGAAATAGATTGAACACAAGAGATTTATAGTGGTTTTGGGAACTAAAATCCCCTTGTCCACTCCACCAACTATATACTCAATAAGTTTGGTTATTTTCAATATAACAACCCTTTTTTCATGGGATCCTAGTAGAGTAAAAGTATCTATCACTTAATACAATGGTCCAAGAGATTTAAACCAAGATCTCCCTTTACAATCACATTCTACGGCCAAACAAAAATTCTTGAAATGAGTGTAAACAATAATATATTAATAAAATATCAGAAGAACTGCTGCAAAAAGATTTTGCGAGAAACAACAGATAGTAGTTAAAGATTCATCCTAGAAGATATAGTATTTATGCTATATCTTTGGATTATCATCAATATAGCTGAGAAATATGTAAGCATATAATGATCATTGATGTTTCATCTTGCCTATTTATAGGAATTTGATGTTATTAAAGTATTCGTATGTATGTGTTTTCTATATATTCTTTTGAATATATGTCATGCAGTCTCTAAATATTCCTTTGATATCTCTTAATTAATTTTTGACATAATAAAAAATTTAAAAATTATTCTTGAGTTGAAAATATGTAGAAAATTCGATATAATAATCCATTAATGGAATCGTATATTCCATCCAAATATGGAATAATCTTTTGTAGTGGCACTTTCATTGATCTTATTCTATAGATATTTCCACTCATAGAAACATGAAACATTATAATTATTGATCATTCCTTAAATAGAAATTTTTTTCTAATATGTTCAAATTGAATGAAATATCTTATTAAGAAATTACCAAATTAATAATGAAATTCTATATAACAACTAATTCTTCATAAGATATTGAACAAGTAGTACTATTCTTACAAAATAAACACTTAAGAGACTTCAATAGATAAAAAAGATCTATGATTTATTCAGATCATAAGATAAAATTACTTCCATGATATGTATAATAATTATTCATCGTATGACAAATATGTTACTAAGGGGAGATACCAAGCTTTCATAACATTTTCTGAAATTTGTAAGTTAATATTTTACAAATTTATTTTTATTAAAGTAAATAAATTCTCATAGATTCATTACATCTGAAGTATTTTCCTATGATCAATATATAAACACAAGCATTTAATTTATAAGAAAATATATTATATTGTAATAAAAAATAAAAAATAGGAGTTAACTGATTTTGAATAGACAAAAGATAATCTTTAAATCTCATAGAATAATATACATTTTCTTAAATTAATACTTCACAGGTTGTAAGATAATAAATTATAAAATAATCCTAACATAAGTTCATTTTATAAATATAATATGAAACACTATATAAAAACATATTAAAATTAAAATTGGGATTTTTTGAATCATCAAAACATATAAAAACCGATATATGTTAGAACAAGAAAAGTATGTCCAACAATATCCCTCTTTTGATGATCACAAAACCTATTGAATAGAAACCAAAAAAATTTCCAAATGATCTTTTAAATAATATTTTGAATTTTGAATTATTATCACATTTAAATTATTTATTCCTCATTTTATATCTCCCCCTTTATAATAAATTTACATATTAAATATTTTTATTCCCCTTTCTCAAAATATATATTTAAATTTTTATATTTTTTATTATAATTTTCTTATCACACTTTTTGTGATATAAATAATGTAAATTGAAATAATACACTAAATATTTCACATAAAAAATGGTAAGTAGGTAATGATATATAATCTGAACAGAATTTGACCTAAATTTGTGCCAAAATAATAATCATAAAAGATAATAAATTATGAATCGAAAATTGATAATGAGAGTAAAATAGAAACATATTGAAAATACAGATTAAAATATTCAACAAAATGGTATAAGGTAAAGATATAAAGAATTAATATGTCAAGAATAGTGAATAAATACCAGAAATAACAAATAAGTATATTGGAAATAAATTTATGACAACTTTAATACAAAAGGTAAATTTATTAAAATCATTAAAACAAAGAAATCATAATTTTGTAAAACATCATTAATTGTTTTTAATAAATCCCCATTTAAATGTTTAAAAACTCCATTCAACCAATTTGAGATTAAAATGTTTGTAAACATCTGAACTATTAGGAAACAAGAAAAATTGGAAGTGTGCATCAACCCTGAAAAATTAAAATATTATTTGGAGGTGGTTTCTTGAAAGATTGTGGTTATCTAATGAGTAAAGTTGAGGATGGAATAGGAGCATTAGTTGTTTCTCCAACAACATCCACCAAAGTTATCAAAGATTCTACAAGACCTGCTCGATCACTCTGAGTTATCCTTAAAAAGTTGATTGTATGTTGAGAGTATATTGTTCATATCTCTCCGTGTTAATGTTATCTTTTGGTGCAAAAGATAATTTATAAAACGATTTAGGTATATGAAAATAATCTTCTTTAGCACACCATATGTTTTCCCTTTGATAAATATCTACAAGATAAAATATTTCTTTTAGACTTTTTGAAGATGAATCAAGATAATCAATAACAGGGGGTACTGATATATGTATCCCTCTAATCTAAATAAAATTATCAATAAAAACATATTTTGTTTTTACCATGTTATTCTTATAATAGTCTAAAATTCTTATAAATAAATTCCATATCCATATTAAAAAAATTTACAGAGATGGTTTGAATATTCCCTTTATTTGTACATCTGAATACCAACTTCATCGATTCATTATACCGGTTTCCTAACTTACTAATAGAATGATCAACTCATATAATTTTTTTTCTTATTTTAGACACTTGTCTTTCATGAGGCCCAGAAAAAGAATCAACCTCTTCTTCATCTTTATATTCCAATGATTATGGCTTCAACTGTTTACAACATCTTTGTATATATATTCATACTTCTTTTCCAACACTTCATAATTATTAGCTACGGATCTATCAATCTTCTAAAATATAGTGATAATAAAACATACATATTTTTCACATTCAACTTTAATTGATGATCTTATAGAACGTTTTCTTGTAACAAGGTGCTGATTTCTTTATTAGATTGTTCAATTGATTCAATATAATTTGGAGGAAACCTCGGTATCCTTATGATTTCATCTATTAAGACCCTTTAATGATCCTGGATTACTTCTTTGGGTAGCATGTTTCACTCATAGAGGAAATTTTAGAATTCATTGTGTCTATCACCAGATAACCTCATTCTAACCATGTTAAATATCCACTTCATTTGAGGATTTGGTAAAGGGTTCCACTGATATCTTTTCAACCATAGACTAAACTAAAAACTTCACTTCATTAACATCATATCATGAAATGGAATGATCTTAGGGAATGCTAATTTCATTTATGTATTCAAGCTATTTATATTTCAAAAATTCAACTTTTGACATAAAATTTGAATAGTTCTCTATAACTCTCTTATCAGTTTTATCCAATATAGTGGTAAGAATTGATGATTGATTATACTAATACTAAATTGTATATAATGTGTCATGTTGAACTTATGTACTTCTATAATCCTCAACTTATAGATTTATATCAATATTAGGTCACACCTTTCAAGAAGGTTCTCCAGAAAATGATCTTACTCTTTCACTTGATACTAACTGAGTTGAATTTATTTTATTATTATTTTTCTCAGTCACCAATAACATTTTTACAATTAAGGATAATAGATTTAGGTGGGAATCTTTCAACTATGATGATATTTCAACCACGGGAACATCACTTACCATATCTAATATCCTTCCATGACCAATTCATAAAAATACTACAATTCCAGAGACCAACTCACTTCAATTAGAAGAAACTATGATAACATCAGGTAATAATGATACAGGAGTATGGATTTCACAAATTTTATGGTAATTTTATCCTTTGGACCGAACTAAAACTATTACTAATATTCTTCTTTCTACAAGATTCTCATTTTTATGAACACTACTTACATAAATATATTGAAGTGTCATTTCTACAGATGTGGGAAAAACTATAAGAGCATTAAAGTCACTATAAAACCCAATAAAATATGACTATCCCTAAGGCAAATTGTGGTCTATTCCATTTTCTTCTCCATAACTTACCTACACCAACTTATTCACCGAATAATTCCAAGAAACCCCAATTATTTTTAAAATACTTTCACTCAATAATGTCATCCATGATAATGGAGTGCAGTTTTATCACCCAAAAAATATAAAATTTTCAAAAAAATATGGTTATAAATCATCTAAAAGTATCTAAATTCATAGAATTAATCTATCCATGCCGCATGTACCTCATAACATGCCGTTATAGATTAACCATCTTCTCAATCAAGATAAAATGTAACAAAGTATCATCTTGAAAAAAAATCAAACTCAACATTGCATTGTGTGATGGCTGATTGAATGAACTATATAATGACTTTTCTTTTTGGTCCCAACTCCTTCATTGGATTCATCCCACATTAGCTCTACTAAAAAAAGACTACATAATATCCTGTGGATATACTTCATCTATGTTCTACAATGAAGTACTAAAATCTATGTAGCCTTCATGAGGTCACATTAACACTTCTTCCTTTACCAATGAGGTTAACGAGAAAAATTTCTCAGTCATGATAATGATGATGAGGTCTTAATTATCCCCAAAAATAAAAAATGAAGTCTCATAAAACTCTTGAAATTTATTTTCAATCAATATCTCAGTTCTTCTTTGGTAAAATGAAAATATATCAAGGAGAATTGAAAACCTTATTTGGGAACGTATCTATTCCATCGAGCCAAAAAAATTTGATTGTTCTTCCACATAGAACATCCATTTATTTCTTTTCATGCTTCAATTTTGTAGAGTAATATACATAAATTCTATTAATTTCCACCATTTTCAATAATATTTTGAATATTATAGGGTTAGGGAAAAATTATTAAGTAATAGAGTCATTGTGTGAGATTTGTAATGTTTCAAAATGTTTTGTGTGTAGAGATGAAAAACATTCTTTAATGTTTCTGTAATAAATGGTTTACATATTGATGTACTATGTAATAATTTAAAAAAATAATAGATGTTTCCTATTTTATGTGACTAATACTCAAAATTGTAACTCCAAAATATATTTAAAATAAGGTAAGTAAAAACATTAAACAAATATAAAATTTTTCTAGAAATATTACATCTAGTAAAATAAATAAACATAATTTTGATTCAATAAAATGAAATATTTAAACAACTATTGGTTTAATAAATATAATTTCGTATTGATCTTAAATGAAATCTAATTCTTAAGTGATATGTCCCTTTTTGTATGATCTCTTAAGAAATTATTAGTCAAATCATTTTTTTTCTTGAATGATTAATTTGATTTTTTAAAATATTGATAGAACTAGTGTCATCACATTTGATAATAACAAAATTAAATTTATATCCAATATCCCTTAAGTTGTGTTTTATCTACAAATACTTTTCTCAATAACTTCCTAGTACAATATATTATACAAAATAAGTTGATGATTCTATAGAGTGTTGTTTCATACATAACCATGATACTAGATATTTTCCAAGAAAATAACTGGTTCATAGTGTTTTATTCATATCTAATCTACATCCATAAAAATCATAATATAGATAAGAAGATAAATTAAAATCCTATTTTTAGAAAAATAAGGGAAAGAGATGAAATTCCTTTAAAATTTTAAAAATTATTTCGGTGGTAATTAAATCAGATTCCCCTGAATTTGATTGAAATATTACACAATAACATATTAAAGAAATAATGTCTGGTCTATATGTAGTATGATATAAAAATATTCTAGTGATTCCCCCACATAACTTATTATCAACTAGTTTTCCAGTCACATCAATATTATGTTCAATATTAGTGCTCATAAAATTTGACTAAGTCTTACATTTTTGAGGTCCAAACTTATTATGTAAATAAAGTATGTATTTTTATTTAGTTAAATCATTTCAAAAATATTTTTTCTAAATTTTAAATCCTAGAAAATAATTCAACTGACCATACAAAAACATATCAATTTTTTTCTTAGTCTTTGAAAAATAATTTCATAATTTTTTATTTGTGGACACACAAATAACATCATCAACACATATTTTTACTAAAAATACATGAGGGTGATTTTTTCTTACACAATGTAGGATATTTCATTACTATCATAAAACCATTTTTTAAAATAAAATAACTTATACTCATATGCCATACTCTTGGTACTTGTTTATGTCTATATAGTGCTTTAGTACGTTTAAAACTGAATTTTGAAAGTGAGGGTCCTCAAAACAAGGATGTTTTTCAACATAAAATTACTTTATTAAAAATCCATTTATAAGATCATGACTAACACCCATATTATACAATTTGAAATGCATATAAGATACATATTCTAGAAGAATCATAATTTCTCATAACCTAACTACCAATGAAAATTATTCCCTATTGTATATTTGTCTTTTTTCATTCTAACCATTTCTATCTAATATAGCCTTATTTCTAGTAATTACATAATGATCATCTTGTTTGTTTCTAAATACCAATTATAGGATAATCAGAGAGTCATTCACCTAATTTCAATATTTTCTTTCTTTAGAACTGATTGAGAACTTCTTTCTTATAAATGAACAAATTTCTGTCGGATGATGCTTCTTATCTATATTTTTTTTCTAGCTGGGATAATAAATTATTAGAATTTACTAGGTCACAAATATTTTTTTAGATTTAAATCATTAATCAATAATTCTTACAACTATTTCTAAAGGATATTTTTATGATTTCAAGGTAATATAGAAAATATAATTTATGGTACGCAAATATCAACCCTTACTGATTTTTTTAAGATAAAAAAAATAAAAATTATTATATTTATTGCTATTAAATAAGGGCTCAGGTCTTATTTACTTGAAATAATCATTATGTACATCATTTTATCCACTTTTTTATCAAATGGATCAAATTATTCAAACTTGACTTGAGTTGATTCTTTAAAAATTCAAGGAATTATATTGAAAACTCTCTACGATTTGGAATTAGTATAATAACCTAGTAAAATACCTTCATCGTATTTTCAATCAAAATTATCATTATTTTCAATGGTTTTCAAGATGTAAACCTTGAATCAAAATACTTTGAAATAACCTACCTTTGGTTTTCTATTATTTAATAACTCATAATATTTTTTCTTTATGATGGGTCTTATTATAACTCTATTAATGAAATAACATGTTATGTTAACAACTTTTTATGAAAAATGGGTGGCTATTTTATATTCATATAACATGATTCAAGAAATTTATTGAAAATTTATATCCCTCCTTTCAACAAATCCACTCTTCTGAGGTTTCATAGTGGTAGATAATGTATTTTTAATTACATTCCATAGGAAAATTTAATTAAATTCTTGGCTTTAAAATTCACCTCATGATCACTTATGAATTTCATAATTTTTTGAATCATTATAATTTTTCACAACCTTAATAAAATTGATAAAAACGTAAAAATATTCACTTTTAACTATTAAAAAGTAAACCCACGTAAAACATGGAAAATATTTAATTAACATGTAAATAAATGAATTACCCACAAGAAATTCACTTCATGTAAGTCAAAAAATATCCATATGGATAAACTCAAGAGTTCTAGATTTAAAAACAAATTTATTTTGTATAAAAATAACTTGTGTTACTTTACCATTTGAAATGTATCACATAGCTTATTTATGTCTAAATTAAGGTCAGAAACATCAAAAAATAATTGTTTCTTAAAAAAAATCATTGAGTAAACATTAAAATGTCCAAGAATTCAATGCGAAATCCATAATTCAAATAATTTATTACTAAAATAGTTTAAATTTTTATACAAAATTAATTTTCTTCTAATGGATAGTCATTATTTTTTCTAGTTTTTTTGAACATGATAGTATAATATTTAAAAACATAACATCCATTTTTTGAAAAATCAAATGAATAGCCATCACCACAATGTTGATAAATACATATGATGATTTTCATCAAAAAAAATCCCCAAAATTAATATTGTTGATGAGAATAGACAAAGGATTTATAAAGATCCAAGGAAAATAAATTTACTCTTTCATTTTCAACAAATATAGCCTAGCCTCCATCAATCCTTGATAATTAATGAAATTTACACAAATCACCACTCATATGTATTGAACAATGAATTTCCATAAAAAATTTATTACTATCATGTGGTTTTTTACCTACATTGAAAAATGAAAAATAATATTTTTTTGTTACTCAAATAATCTTGGGTCTTACATTGTTAGCTATAAAAGACTCAAGAATCAGAATATGTTTGTGTTTTCTAGAAAACATAGAAACATGTTTAAAAAAGTTTTTTGCTAGAAAAGAATTATTGATTCCACAAAATGTAGGATTTATTATATTATAGATGTTATAATAATTTCTATTTTCTAGAAAATGAAAAAAGTAACTTTAGAAAGGTTTTGGTTTTTACAATGTTGTGCAAAATAGTTCTTGTAAATCATAGGATTCTCACATTTAAATACTATTAATTTTTTTTATTCGATTCAAAAATAATAATTTTTTAGATAATGTTCCCTATTTGTGAAAAAATAACAACATTATCAATGTTTTGAACAACCTTCAATATATCCTCTTTTGTATTAACTTGTCAAGTGTGTGAGGAAATATACTTTTCCTATTGATTTTTCTAATATGAAATTTTTTTTATATGTCTTATTATTAATTGAAAATTTTATTATATGAGTTTATAAGAGAATTTTTTTTACTTTAATCTCTTATATTTAGTCTCTAATAGGGTAAAATATTCGATTAATACTTCATAAGAGAAAGATTCATTTTTTGATTTATACTCATGATCGAATGTATAGTAAGAATTTAGCTCATTCAAATATATCCTAAATAATATGTTGGCCTTTTTATTTGAAGATTCATCTTATGATTACAATGATGAAAATATTATAGAATCTTCTGAAGCACTCTAGGTGCACTTTATAGCCTTCTTGTATTTTTTATATCTATTCTTTTTGAAAATTTTTTTGTCAGAATTATTATTTTCATGTAATTATGGAATTTATTTCATGATGTGTCCTAGATTTTTTGATTTATAAAATCTTATATCTTTATATTTTTCACCATGCTTCCTTTACTTTTGGAAGGGTTTCTTAAAATCCCTTATCTTGTAATATGATTTTTTGAACATTCAACAAAGAAGTGCATGTTTGTTATTTTATCTAAAATAACATGTAGATTCCATTTCATCAGACATTTTAGAAATTTGTTTTTTATTCCTTTCATCCATATAAGTAGAAACCATAAAAGTATCCTTTTCTTTTATGATCATTTTATGTTATCCATCTTCAGCTTCAATTTCTTATTTGTACACCAGTAGAGTTCTAATGAGATATTTTATCTTCAAACATTGGACTTTTGAATTTTGTCTAATGGAAGCTAATATTCCACTCTACATGGGTGGTAAAACTATGAGAACATTCAATTCATGCTCAAGATCAGTGATTGGTGCTCCTAGAGCATAAATTTTATTAACAACAATAAAGGGTAGTCCATTATACTAAGTGATTTTTATCCTATAAAAATTTTATATGGATCAAACATGGGTTTTGAAGTATCATATTTATGAAACTTCACATTTCATGTAACTTAAAAAGAAATTTCCATAGTGTTCCACATTTTATGTGTTTTTTGACACTGAGAGACTCCATTTAATTCATCTGGTCCTAATATATATATTATAGCATTCATATCTATCAAATTCAGACCATTTTGTACTTTTTTTTGACCATTTCATATTTTATATTCTATCTTATTAATTTTTCAAGGCTTTACATCTTTATGAAAAACATTAAAGGCATGATTATTTTGATAGAAGGTCATCTGATCCTTTTATAACCATATGTATCACCCTTAAAGTAAGGATCTCTAACTATTGACATGGTTTCTTAGTTACCATTCACTGATAGAACATTAGATTTAAATACATTTACAACATTTAACTAAATATTCATGAGATATAATACTAATTGCAATCCCAGAGAATGGCTAGATAAAAACTCTAGAGGGGGTGAAATGAGTTCTGGAAAATTTTCTTTCTAGTGAAAATAAATTTTCATGTATGATAAGTAAAATAGTTTACTAATTATGATTTGGAAGAGAAAATTTAAAATTTTAATTATAAGAAATTGAACACAAAATATTTAAAATGGTTTAGGGAATAGAAATACATTAGTACACTCCACTAACACTCTACTTTATGAGTATTGTGATTTTCACTATAATAACCATTTTTCCATGGGCTCCCAAATGAGTACAGCCAGTTATCACTTAATAAAATGGACCAATATCATTCAAATAGTCCATCCCTTTACAAGTCCTTTCCATGACCTTACACACACTCTTAAATTGATTGTACACAATAATATATGAATATATTTTTAGAAGAACATTTACAGCACAACTTTTCAAATATAAACTGATGGTAGCTGAAGATACATCCTGGGAAGATTATAGTTATAAAGATTCATCTCTAGGTGATCTATAGTGAAACTGATAAACATATAATCCAAAAAGAAGCATTTATGTTTTATCCTGTGTATTTACAATCATTCGTTGTTATTAGAGTATTCATATATATATTTGTTCTATATTTTTTACATCAATAGATTTTATCAAATTGATAACTCTACCATTTATATCTCCTATTTAATATTAAAATTATGATGTGAGATAAACATAATGGTGAAGTTGATATTTTTTCTGAAAAGTTGATAATGCAAGAAATTAATTTCATGTATCCATTCATTCCAAATATGAAATAATCTTTAGTAACTGTAGTATCAGAGATCTCCCTCTTTGGATCATTCTACTCTTAGAAACAGTATACTTTTTAAAATTGATCTTTATCTAAATGAAAAATGTTTTTTCTGGTATTGTTAGAAATAATTAATTTCCTTATGATGTGATTATAAAAGTAATAATGACATTCTGGATGACAACTAATTCTGGGTGAGATACAAAACTAGTAGTACTATTATCATAAGTTAAACTCCTCAGAAGCATCGATAGATAAATATATATCCATGACTTCTTCAAATAATAAGATAAACATAATTCCCTAATTCATTGTATAATTATTCATCATAATATAGATACGCTGTTAATGTGGGATCTTAGATTTTATAACTTTTCCTGACATTCATATGATTTTTTTTAAAAAAATATTTTTTTCATAAGAAAATTACATCTCCTGACTTCATTCTGTCTGAATTATCTGACTCTTATCAAACCACAACCCAATTATTTTATTCATAAGATAAAAACATAAATAGTTAGATAAAATTCCAAAAACGAGTTTTCTAAATTATGTGGAGCAAAGATAATATTCTATTATCATAAAATAAAATAATTTTTCATAAAGAAATAATAATTCACACATCATAATATGATCAACTATAGAATCAATATATGATAAATTATTTTTATAAATATAATCCAAAAAATTGAAGAAATAATTATTAAAATAAAAATAGGGATTTTATAAATCATAAAAACACATAAGAACATAGACATGTATAAACAACATAAATATTTCCAACATTTTAATCATTAGGAATGTAAAAATTATTATTTATAATTCAAAAGATGAATTTATTATTTCTTATAAATGGAATGATAATTTTTATATTATAAACATAGTGAATGATATCATCCATGATTAATATGGACTTACTACAATGGAATAAAAATAAATGTTATGGAATATACGATTAGGACACCAAAATGTTTGATCTTAAACCAAACAATCTAATGACTAGTTAAAGATCCACCCGAACAGAAGTTTGATCCTTTAAAATTTTGTATTCCTTATTAATGTGTAATGTAACATAAACCATGTTTTAAATCTACTAGTGATGTCTAAAAATTTGATCTTATAATGTTAGTGAATAAGGATTTATTTGGTCGTACAAAAACTAAAAGCATCAGTGGAAAATACTATGTATATGAATTACTTGATTACTACAATAGATATACCCTTGTTTAGTTTCTGTCAAAGAATTTTGAAGTCTTTTTCTATTTTAAAAAATCTTATCCTGATTTGAAAATGAAAAAATCTTTCCTTGATAACTATTTTTATTTATCATGGTGGATAACTGATAAATTTAGATTTTGAGACCTTTTTTAGAAAAAGGGATGTTATACATAACATTTTGATGAATATACCCCCATAAAAATGAGGTAGATTAAAGGATAAATATAATTCTTCAAGAGAATACAAGAACCATGCTATATGAATACTCAGTTGCTAAAAATTATTTGAATGAAGAAATTAGTGCTGCCTATTGTTCTATAAATCTAGTTTTGGTAAGTCCTTTTATTAATTAAACTCTTTATGAGTTTTAAACCAAAAGGAAACAAAAAACACTATTACATTAATTATTGGATGAAAAATATTCATCTTTATTAATAAGGATAACTTATATATGTTTTCTCCGAAATCTATTGGAAAAAACATTTTTTTTCTACAATTAGTAATTCATAGAGAGTCTTAAATAAAAAATACAATTTTCTTTACGGAAATAGTACATGTTACATTTGATAAACCTCACCATTTTGTTTTCAAAAAAACCCCAACCCACATCATCAAATGAGATTTCAAAACATGATCTTCAATCAATGTTGTAAAATTCTTCTCATCAGAGGGAAACTGAATAATATATTTCTAAATTCTTATGCAAGAATAATTTATTCATTTTTTTGAAGAACAGAGTTTTGAATACCAAAAAAACTAGTTGACTCAAAGGAATCATCCTGGGGATAATATTATCAGTGATTTAGATCATCCTTTTAAAACTAGAAGTTCATTAATAAATGAATTTGAACATTGGTCATTTTTATCAAAATTCAAACGTAAAACTTCTAATGAAGATTAAATAAAATCTATTAAAGTTGAACTTAATGAATTTGAAAGGATTTATGTTTGTAATTTTTTTAAATTCACTAAATATACATATGAAATTTGTTTAAATTATGTTTTTTGGAATATGTTTGATAAATATGGAATCATAGTCTAATATAAATTTTGAATTACTATTAAAGGATATAATCAATAAGAGGTAATAGAATAAGAAGGAACATATACTCTGGTGTAATGACTTGAAGTTATTCATGTTAATCTTGAATATACAATATTTATTATTTTAAAACATTTTCAAATTGATGTGAAGTGTGAATTTCATAATGGATTTATAAAGGAGGAAATTTTTGCTGAAAAAAACCTTGGTTTTGAAAATACCAAATTACTAAAACATGTTTTTAAACTTTATAAGGCACTTTGTGGGATTAAAAAAGCCCCTAGATCCTATTATGATATATTAATTTTATTTTTATTACAAAAAAACTTTGTTAATGGATCTACATATCAAAATAATTTTATAAAATAAATTTATAAAAACATCATCATAATTTATATTTATTTCAGTGTGATTATATTAGGTTCAAATCAAAATTCATTGACATATTATGTTGAGGATGTTATGAAATCTTCATTTGAAATGATCTTGATGATTGGACTTACATATTTTCTAGTTTTTAAAATCTCACAAAAACTAGAAGGAAATGTTATATCTCATTATAATTATATTAAATATCTTCATAAAAAATTGGAATATGATAATAGTAAAGGAATTAATACTCCTATAGAAATATCATATTCTTTAGATATTGAAATATTTTGTAAACCAGGTGATCAAAATATCTTTAGAATCATGATTGGTAGTTTACATTACTTTATATATAGTCATATAGATTTTATGATTTATACATTCTAGTGTGCATGATATCAAAAAAATAAAAAAAATTTCCACCATAAAACTATAAAATTAATCTCTCATTATCTTAAGGTAACTTTGGATATGTGATTTTAATACTCTTCTAGAAATGATTTTGAATTAAAATGTGTTTCAAATGTTGAATTTTGTCAATGTAATATGTATAAAAAAGTACATAGGTATATTTTCGTTTCATGGGAGAGGATTTAGTGTCTTTTACTTTTAAGAAAAAATAATGAGTATCACATTCCCCTACTTATTTTGTATCATTAGAAGCTATAAGTTTTTGTGCTCCAGTTTTGTGGATGTAACACACACTCACTAGTTATGGAAAGAGTTTATTACGAATAAAAGTTTGTGTGATGACACAAGAGCCATTTATTTATGTAAAAACATATAACACCACTACTAAGAAATAACATATATATATATACGAGTCATCAATTCCTTTGGGATAAAATAGGATATGTAATTTCATAATTCATCATTATATAAGAAAAACATGCTGATATTTTTACTAAACCCCTTAGTTTCGATAGAATTTAATATATTAAATAACCTCTAGGAATGAAAAATATAAAATGACCATTCATATATACTACTTGTTTCAAATATTGTTACACTAATAAAGTCCATTTCATAGGTGGTACATTTTTTTAGGTTTATAAACAAATTTGAAAAATTGATTTTTACAAAATATAGAGGATTTCCTAATATTTTTATTAAATTTTTGTATTTCTAAAAATTTTTATTTCTAAATTTTTTTTCATAAAAACATAGAATAATAGTTTCCTATAATTAATTTCTGTTGGAAAGTTATAATCTTACTCTTATAAGGCTATTACGAATCTTTAATTTTTACTGTCTTTTTTAGTTATTTCATTTTTTTCATATTTTTGTTTTTCAATAGTAATTTTTAAAAAAATTTATAGAAAATTATTTCATCCAATAAAAGTTTATTAATAAAACTACTAATTTTTCTAAAACATATTTAAATAATTCTATATAGATTTTGATCATTGGATCAAGTAATAGAATTCAATCTGAACCATTAGATCCCTAGAATGGAAAAGGTCATATCTGGTGCCTATATATATAGTCATAGTTCACCATGTCCCACATCATTTTTAAAATATTTCTTCATGAATCTTTGCACTCATATTTCTTGTCACTGAAATAGTTTTGGTGTTCATCCAATCCAATTATCTTCATCCGATCAAAATATTTTCATTCTAATATTATATAATATAATGGCTTCAAGTGAAGATATCACGAGTCAATGAGTGGTAAAATAAATGTTAGTTTAAAAATATTGGTATGATAAGTATGATTATTTACTAAAATAAATCTAAAAATTCCATGTTTGGGATAAATTTTTTATTGATAGCGTCACGAACTGGCCCAATGGGGCTCAATCCGCGGCTCCCCAAGCCCACCTCCAATAGGCTAGGGGCTGGCGTCTAGCGCCGAGTAGGCTATCGCACACAAAGAAGGCCTTAGTCTAAGGTACTTGTACACAAGAACCCACATACACCTCCATTCAACAGTGCAGAGATATATAAAAAACTTAAAATAAAATTCATGCATACATCTATCCAAAAACAGAGTGCAACAACAAAAGTACATAAAGGTAAAAACAGGGCCCACCAAAGGAAAACTACAAAAACATCCAACCTGCTCAGAAGAAGGGGTACCCTACCAAAAGCACCACCTTAAAGATCCTATTCATAGCTCTTGTAAGACTCCACTGTATAAAAAACATAATATTTATTTAAAATTAATTCCTGGAACATCGATCCTCGGAATCGCACACCGTCTTTGCGCCTAACTCTGTAATTAATCATAGCAATATTACTAAGTCTCACAAGGAAAAAACCTGAATCGCTATAGATAAATAATATTTTGATCTTTAAAATCTAGAGATCATAAAATAATTTCATTGTTATATTGAATTTATCATTGAGGATAATATGGAAGTGATTATCATTAAGACTTTTAGTGAATGTTTTAAATTATCTATTCAAAAAGTGTCCTGTTTAATCAAACTTCTTTTATAAGGAGAATTATATCTTCCTTCACATAAGCCTTCATAGAACCTAGAAATTTTTAAAAAATCTAAAGTAGAAACATATTAATTCTCATATTTTGAAAATATAAGGAAGGAGAATTATTTATCAATAGATGCAGGAGTCTTTACTCTTTCGATGCAGGATTTTATTATAAAAATAAAGGGGTACTGAGATACCTTGAAGATTCTTGATATATTATTACTATATTTCTTAATGGATGTGATAAAATTCCATTTAGTAATGTTTTTTTATTATCAGTTGAATTTGTAAGGAAATGATCCATTAAGCAAAAGAATAATGTTTCCTTATATAAATAATAAAAATTTAGTCATTTTTATAAAAGTTATGATGAAAAATAAATCAAGTAGTGGTCGTGAGGGATAAAGTCTTATTGATTTTTGAGGATAGTATATCTATAATGAGATTAGTTTTTATGGAAATGAAAAAGAAGTTTGTTTTCAAATGGTACAATGATGAGTCTAATTCCAAAAATAATCATTCAAAATATAAAGCACCTAAATTTTTTTCCCCTCTACTAGAATAAAAAAATCAATGTCTAATGAGGATTTTATGACGTTGATGGAGCGTAAGCCTCATAAAGTTTTTGGAGATATGGTTTTTTCAAAAGGAAAATATGAATCTTTAGATTTAAAATAAAAAGACACTAAATAAATGAATGAATATGATAAAAATGAAAATGTATCAAAAAATGATATTTTAGAAATTGTGATGGAAAACATGATAGAAAATTATAAAAAGATTATTAAAATCTTCTATTATCAATTTTTCCTCTGTAATTAGTTCAGATAAATCCGGTATATGGTACGCATTCCATAGCTGGTCAATGTCTTCTTGAAAATCTACTCCCAAAAAAAGTTGAACTAGTTATAAATTCTACCACTAATCATTATGTTCACCTAAACTCTGTCAATTTTGGAACTTATGTTGTTCCATCTTCTGTAGAAAATATAAATAGAAAATATGTTGAAATAAAACCAAAATCCTCAAAATCGGTTCATATGTATGTTTAGAATTTGGGAAAACCATTTCTAAGAACATCTAGTTAGCTAGAAAATGAATTAGAAGATGAAGAGAATAATAATAAATAGAACACAAACAAGAAGAATAAAAATAAGAATAATTTCATTTCATTTCATCATCACCATCATACTCATTATCTAGTCAGTCTCATAATGTGGAAGAACTATAGATTCATGATAGTGATGTTTCATCAAAAAATTAAAAATATAAAAATATAAAAATATTGTACAAAAATATTGTAAAAGCCTAAATAGATATGGAAGTTTATTTTTTCAAAATATCATATGATGTAAATATAAAAAAAAAAGAAAACATAGAAGTTTATTTTCCAAAAGAAATATGTTTCATGTATCTTTGGGCTTATCTAAAATACCACCCACTAATGTTGAAATGCGATTTTATTACATCTATAATGATTCTAAATATATAACAAACTCAATTAAATTTCATCCAAACATTTAATCTTGAATGTAAAAAATTCATAATAGATTCAATGAGAAATCATATTATTTGAAAATTTTGACAAAAATTATCTTATATAATGTATTTTATCTAAAATGTTTAAAAAATAGTTAAACGACATATTAAAGTTGGGTTGAGAAAATTGTAAGATGGTTAAAGTAAGTTGAATGTTATTTGAAATATCTTAATGACTAATTTGAAGAAGTTATGAATGTTTACTTTGATATTGTTGATTCTGTTAATAAATTAGCACTAAAATTTTTTAACATATTAATGATTCTAGAATAGTTCAAAAAAAATTGGTGTCACAGAATTAAGAAATGTCATATCTGAAGACAAATAACATGAATCTTGAAGAAGATCTCCAAAAGTTGAAAGAAGATATTTTCATTATCTGACCTTTTTAATAATAAATTCATAAGATAAAAAATTAAATATTAAGGTTAGTTTCCTTGAATTAGATATTATTATTGTGAAAGAAAAAAATCATAAGTTTAGTATTTTAGTAGAAATTATAGTGAAGTTGGAGACAAAAACTACTGAGTCCAAATAAAAACAAGAAGATTTCATAAAAACAAAATTCACTGAGAAGATGTTGTATAATGAACAATGAATTTTTTTACTTAGAACTATTGATTTATAAACATTAAATTATCAATGAATGAATGTTTGAGTGTTCATCCTTTTACAAATTTCATTTAATGTTTTCAAATTATGGTTGGGTGAATGTTGTTGGAATATTTTTTGTATGAATGTTTTTCCTTCATAAATGTTTTAAAAAAATATATCAGTAACATTTTAGGTACTTCCATCCTCCTATAATCCATTTTAAAAATTTCAAAGGGGGAATAAATTAATCAATGGAGAAAAATTATTATTTAGGCAAGAATTATTTAAAGAATTTATTTTAGTGAAAAGATCATATTTAGGTGAACTTGTTTTAAAAAAATTTATTTTAGTTTTCCTCTAGAAAAAAATAATTTCATTAAATTGAATCATTAATAAAGGGGGAGATAATAATGATAATGGGATGTGTGTTTCCAAACTTTTAATGGCGCTTTAGGTTTTTCAATGTTAGTAACTTTGTCTTTTAGTTTTGTGTTTTTTGATTTTGAAAAGGTGGAATGTTTTTTATTCCAAAGTTTACATATTACATTTTATATTCTTATATTGAAAATCACAACACAATCTTAAGAAAGAATATTTTATTAACAATAATTTTCCCATGTTTTGGAAATGTTTTTGTAGAAAAAATGCATTCTATCGAACATAGAAAAAATTATTAACTAATACGTATAGAATTTTCATAGAGTTATGATCCCTCAGACTGACCTAAGTCATGTCCTTAGGATTCACCTTTGTCATGTATATTGTTTGAACTAATTCATGTCCATCGGATTAACCAATGATAAATCCATTGGCATAATGATATCTAATATAATAGGGTGACGATATTCAATCTATTGGTGTGGTGATATCTAGTATATCAATGTGATGATATCCAATATATCAACATGAAAATATATAATCTATTGGTATGATGATATCTATTATATTGTTGTGAATATATCCAGTCCATTTTGGTAAGGATATCTTTTCTATCAATATGATTATATCCAATCAATCAGTATTATGATATCATATCTATCAGTGTGATGATATTTATTCTATCATTGTGATGATATCTAATCTATCAGTGTGATGATATTTAACATTCTGGTTTATTGATATTTAGTATATTAGAGTGACGGAGTTTCATCCATTGGAATAATAGTTTATTTCAGTGGAATGAACTATTTTGTAATTCGATTGTGAGAATAATTTCTATTGGATAGAAGTTTCGTTAATACAATTATAATGGTAATATCAGAATGACATCAGATGAATATGTATTTTCTAATATATCAAGTGAAGATCATCTGAGGCTATTGAAACCAACTCTAAGAATAAAATAAGTAGAACCATTGGAGGGATTACTATATATAGAAGTGGATTTGTGGAGTTGAGAGCTTTTTCTTTTTCGAACTCAATCAATCTAAATATTTCAATTTTGTGACTACTCATTATGATTTTCTTTGTAATATTTTAGAGTGTTTTTTTCCTAATTAACAAACATGAGGATTTTAACATTCATAAAACATATTATATAATTTTATTGTGTGTATTATCATGGTTATGATCACAGGATTCTAGGGATTGGATGTTAGCTGGATCCAATCCGGATGATCGCAGTATTTACGGGATAGGAAGACAGAATTGATTCTGATCATTAGGACAAAAAGATTTCTACTAAAGAAAGACACACCTCACAGTTTATTAACTATGTATACCTAATGTTAGTTTTTATTCACATCAACAAATCATATGTTTGAGTAGTAGATGAAATTTTAGTAATATTTAGTAAATCATCATTTTTTTACTTTAAGATTCATTTTTACATGTTTCGACAAGTTATATTTTTTACACTATAGAATTTGATTCAAAATACTATTTTAGTAAAAAATTTGTTACCCAAATTTATTGGACACACTCCATGTGTGATATTAATTATTTTTATCGTCGTGTATAAGATCAGTCTGTTAAATATAGTAAGTGGTTTTCAATTTAATTAGTTGAAATTTTTTAAACTATAATTCACCCACTATTGTAGACCTCATAAACTATTATTATGCAACACTTTGATCTCTAGTTATTATTATAACAAAATGGTTAACATAAATTATACAATATTAAAATATCAATATATTCTAATTTAATACATTAATCTTAAAAACACATCCAATGTTCAACTTAAAACATTTCATAACTGATTGATCTTTTGAACCTACAAGAGTATTAAGATCCAATAATTTATAAATAAGGTTACTAAATATCCAAAATAAAAATATAATTAATCTCTCAAGAAATATAAAGTAACTCTTAATCATTAAATATAAAACATGTGAATAACTTCAAAATGTATTACCTTTAAGAATGCTAATATCATGGATTACCATAAAAACTTATTAAAAATGCATACTTACTTATTCTTTGACAAAAACACAGATTATTAGATATATTACTTAAATCCAAAAATATTTTTAACTCCATCAATGATAAAATAAACAACAATTTCAATGAATCATTAATCAGTTCCATGGTAGTCAATACTATCCAATTGACTTTAACTATACCGATCGTCAATTCATCCCAACATAATTTTCTCATCATTAGGGACTTATTAAGTATTATCATTCCTTTAATCATATGTATTACAAGAAGTTGAACTTTCCAATAAATAATTTTTCTTGGTTATTAGTACCATTCAAAATACACATTCAAATCTTTAATGAAATGGTACTATATCACGATTATTATATATTTCATAATTCTTATGACCAAGACATCACTGATAAAATAATCCAATGATATAATTCTTGACTTCCAATACATAATAACTTCAGTAATACAACTTCTTTCTCAAACCATTTACTAGGGTTCAACATCTTATTCCTTTTATATGTCATTCATATTTTTTCCATCATCAATGAAATAAACATTACTCATATAATCATATTTATTCTCAACATGAGGTTTCATATTCAAACAACAATTTTTATAACTCACATTCATTCCATATTTGAAACATTCACCAATCAATGATACCTTAGAGAGACCATTATTCACATCTTGTTAACTAAACATTTCATTTTTTCCTTTAGAGTTACTAGCTTTGGTCCCTCTTTTATACTCCAAAAAAATCATCTCACCCCTTTGAAATATTCACTTCAGTGATTCTTCCCACATTATTGACATATATTAAACTGTAACTTCTTTTCTTTTTCCATCTCTATGACCATAACATTTATAAAATTATATCCTTATCTTATTTTGTTATTTTGAGAGTTGGTTAAGGTGAATTTTCATAATAACATTCCCTGATAACTAATTTGGCAAAATTATAATATCCTTTACTCCATCCATCATTCCATTTGAATACTCAATATAAAATTTTCTATAACAGTCAATGTTAACCTTTTTCCTTATAGTTATAGAAATTAAAAAAAACCAAAAATCATAGTTTGAGAAAAAAACAATACTATTGGAATAACACATAAGCATGAAAAATAACTTATATGATAGAGTTGATTCCACATTTATTACATTGGCATGGATACTAATTGTCAAATATCAATGGAATGATCTCTTTAACAGATTTGGAGAACTAGATACATACATGATACCCATTTTAAATAGGTTTATAAAATAAAAATAAAAATACATATCAAAATAAGATGAAATGAATCCTTGAAAACTAATTCCATGAATTCATATTTATATCCAAGGGAAAGGAAACAAAATAAGGGTGATATAAAATAATCAATAAGGGTTGATTACATTTGAAAATATCATAAATAAATAAGAAAAATCAAAATGAAAAGATAAATAACTAAATAAATATTTTATTTAATTAACATGACTATCATTATAAGATAAGGTAGAAGCATCATGTTAATTTAAATAAATGAAAACACATTCAATTAATTCAATAATTTGATAATGAAATTCATACGTAGATAATATTATAGTGAAAATATCATAGAGAATAATAATAACTGAGTTCAAAATGAATTAACTATATAATTATTGGATTCCATTTTTACCAACCACATGATACATTTAAATCAATATCTATCCTCAAGACAATTTAGAATTACTGGGCAAAAAATCATTTGATTTGGCTAACTAATTCTTTTCATAAGGACACTGATTCATCAAGGGGATATATATAATAGTTATCCACCCATTTATTTCATTTCCAAATAATTTTCCATATATAAAATAATCAGTTTAACACATAAAAAATTTTCCATATCACCAAGCATTCATATTGACTAAAGGATACAGATTTATCAATATTTCAACAGTTAATCAAATATCATTCAAATTAAACTCCATATATAAACATGATATATGATTTATGAAATAATAATATCCATAATAAAATAATATATATATAAGATAAGTTTAATTTATAATGAAAAAATATTATAGGAAAGTGATTGTTTCAAGATAAAGTTAACAATCACAAAATAAAGTGAGATTGTTCAATAATTTGTACCACTTAGAATATGTTCAAGTAAAATCCCCTAAGAAGAAATAATTCAAATTGAAATATAAAATATAATGATTTATTAATGAATCATTATATTACATGTAAAACTTCATTATATATTCCATATAAATGAAATTATGTGCATAACATTACAATTTTCTCAATGAATGTAAATTTAGACGTAGTCCCTTACCTCACACTTTATTTTGGTTAAACATGAGTAATTACAATTTATATTGGTTTTAAACATGTTATTATATTATACCAAAACCATATTAATATTTATAAAATCATTTAATACCATTTTATAACATATTCTCACCACATTCAATATTAAATATTCATTATTTTAACTGTTTCATGTGTTAGTTTCCATGTTTTCTAATTCATTAATTACCAAAAAAAAATGTTGGGTTCTAATAAATATTATATAGATTCTTCATTTCTTAAGTAATTATCATGAAATAATTATAATATTTATTTTTAAATAATACTTTTAATACCAACCATGAAATATTGTTTTTAGATAGCAAGTATGTAACGATCAGAGAGACTGTGGGTTGTACGTAAGCATGAGAAACATTTCCATTTTTCAAAAATAATTTTGGAAAAAAGACACCTAATATTTTACCTTTATATAAATATAATAATATGATATTATTTCCTTATGTATACTTATAGATATCATCAATGTCGTTTTGTGATTAAAGGACAGTCACATATAATCATGAAGGTGGTTGTCTGCACTTACATGAACTATGTTTTCATCTTCATGTGAGTGAAAACATAAGAAAGAAAATGATATATTATAATTTTAGATTTATAAATATTTTAGGAATATCATTATTATGTCATTTATATCACATATAATCATTAAATTTATTCTTATTAAATTCTATTTCAATAATTAGTGAAAGACGAATTACATCATTTCACAAGGTAGTAGTCCACCGTACACACGAGCTACCTTATAATTTACCATATGACATTGAATGTAAAGAAATTTATATATATGATATAATGACCCCATATGTACAATTATGTTATAAATATAATATATATACTTTATATTCATCATTATACCAAACTGTGAGAGATGTTAGTGGAAAAATGAATGACATCAGTTCGTGTGGCAGTAATCCTTCATACATATGAATGGAGATTTTGTAACCCATATGGAAGAAGTGGGGACGGTTTTAGTTCATGAAATTTTTATAACATCACACACACACACATGTATATATATAGTATAATTAGGTTAATATATAATCATATTTTATTAATAATTAAATGATTTGGAGAATGAAATAATATAAAAACCCTCATTGGAGAATGTTACCACTTTTTTGGGTAACCTCCATATGTTTAAAAAAAGAATTAAGATGTTTTATTTATTCAAAAAATGAGAAATATAAGCTGAGGGTATAGAATTTTTGTAGTGATTTTTGGTAGTTATTTTATGAACCAGGATAATTAAAATGTGTGAAGAATTGAAGAGATGGGTGGCCTTCACTAGGTAGGTGAGCGGAACACTTGATCATTTTCAAAAAAATGAATTATATTAATAATTTTTCATAAAACATTTCTTATATAATAAAAAAATAGGGATAAAATAATTTATAATCTAGAAATATGTCCCAAAAATTTAATTTAGACAAGTTTTTATGTTAATTTATCACTTATCTTTTCAGATTAACCAGCCTGTAAATCCATTTTTACCTTAACCATAATAATTAATTTTAACATATCTCACCCATTATTTTGGAAACAAATTAAGATTACCTTACTAGAAATATATAATTTTCTTATTTAAAATAGGGAATCCATTTTTTTAAATTCAATTCAGAGTAGTGTAATATTTTAATTTATAACTAATTTGGGAGACGTGATGAGAATGCATATTTTTAAAGAGAAAATGTCCAAATATTTTCAATTTTATTATATCATATTTCAAAATTAAAAAGATTATAAGGACCAAAATTTGATTAATAGATATATATTTGATCTTATTTTACATTAAAACAAATTAAAAAAATTATATAATATTATAAAATAAAATAAAAATGTTATTTTCAATTAATATTTATTGTCTTCAAATAATCTTCCAAAAATGAATCATTTCATAAGAATAAAATAAATTCCAAAAAACATAACTATGATATTATGATATAAAAAATAAATTTTATTTTTTAAAATATATTTTCTAATAGTGGTAAAAATAAATTTTAAATTATGCACACAAATCATGATTAATCCATCTTTTAGAAAAATACAGTTTTTAGAAAACATTTCTTTTTCATTAAAATAATGATTATTTTTTATATAATTAATAGAAATTTATTTTACTTATTTTATAAATTTATATAAAATATAATTTTCATAATTTATTAATTACTATTCATACCCTCCAATTTAGTCCATAGGTTATAATGGTGATGTTTATATAATTATATTTTAATAGATTATCATCTTTCATTCTAATTTGTTGTTGTGTGTAATGAAATATGTGGAAGAGATTGAGATTATTTTAAAAATTAAATATATCATAAATTATTTGAATGTTATATTACATTATATTCTTGGTGTTTAATGTCATACAATATATTGATTATCATGGTCATATTTTATAATCTTTGAGTGTTACATTCTACCCCATTAAATAAATTGTATCCTCACAATAAAATATTGATCTCAATTATCATCGTTTTATCATTTGGAAATTACTTTATAGAAGACGACATTGTAAAAGAGGATTAGTAAAACATCCTCTAAAAAAGAGGAAGAGATGTGTAAAAGTAAACTGGAGTAACACATATTTGGTTTTCAAACTAAAACATTGTTGTGAAGTGAAAAATATATATATAAGAAAAAATATACAACCAAATACTACTACTGACTGATAGAGAACATTGATCATCATAAAGTGGGTGATCCAGAGAAGGTTAATGGCCAAAAAGAAAAAAAACCAAAGAGGCATAAAAATTGTCATTGATATCAGCTATAATGATGACAGGATGACAAAATTTTATTTCAAGATCATTTCCCTAATGTTGGGGAACTAATTTTTTTCATCTAAATTGATACAATAATAAAATGTAATTTATTAATATATCTCTATTCCATAGAGATAAAAAATCATATTTCTTTATTCAATAATTTTCCACTTCATTTCTTATATTAATAAATGAATATCTAAGAAGAAAATTTGTATGCCTATCCACTAAAATTTACTTTTAATTGATATTAAGATCCATAATAGAATAATAATTTATTCCTTAAATATCTATTAATTATTATAACAAAACATTTATTACAGATTATCCAATACGTATAAATCTACATATGGTGATGTCATACATCTATCACTAAAACCTCATCAAAAAGTTGTACAGAAACCATTCCGTAAATTTTTAACCTTTCTACCCTTCCAAAGGATTATGATACAAAATGTTATAAATTAGGATACTGAATTTCCAAAATTAACTTACCATTAATATCTCAAACAACATGAATTATCTCTTAGTCATCACATACCAAACATGTAAATAACTTCATTATATATTATATTCCAAAATGGAAATAACCTTAATAAACATAATAATCTATTGAAAACATGAATTTTTCCTTATTCCAATAATAAAAAAGATATTATTGGATACACAACTTAAATAAAAAAATATTTTTAACTCCATGAATGATAGAATAAACTACCTTTTCAAGGAATCATTAATCAGTTCCAGGGCAGTCATTATAATCCAATTTACATTATTGATATCAATCATATCTTCATCATAACATAATTTTCCCAATATCTAGAAAATATTAGGGGTTATCATTGATATAATCAATTTTTTCCAAGAAGATTGAATTTCCACTAAATAAATTTCTTGTACATTGATATCATTCAACATACACTTTAAAATCCTTAAAGAAAAAAGTATTGATATTAAATCATTATATATTTCATAATTCTTAAAAGGAAGATATATTTGATAAAATACTAAAATGAAATAATTCTTTAATTATAATATACAACCAATTAAATGAAACCACTTTGTTTTTAGTCTATTTCAAAAGATTAGTCATCTTAATCCTTAACATTTTTTCCCTTTATTGCATCATTTGTTGCCTCTTCATCATCATAAATATTACCATTACTCATAAAACCTTTTTGATTATCTTAATGAGAACTCCCCTTAAGATATAAATTTTCATAATTCCCATACATTATACATTTAAAACATTCAAAAGTTGATGTTACTTTAGGGATACCACTATTCTCATTCATAGTCTTAACATAATATTTTATTTTTTACATTGAAATTCATTTATTTTTGTCCTTATTTTTCACTCCCAAAACTTCTTCTCATCCCTTTGAGACATTCCCTTGAGTGAATATACCCAAATTCTCATCATATAGAAAACTTAATCATCTTTATTTCATGGTAAACACTACAAAAACGTTCATAAAACTTTATCCATGTCTTCTTTGGTGAGTCCCATTATTGTCTTAGGTGTAACATGCTCCTATCACGGGGTGTGGAAAAAATATTTCTAAGTTAAAATGTAGAATTGTGGTTAATATATGTTGTATCCAAATAGGATTTTTCATCAATCTTATTTTTCACATAGAATTATAAAAAATGGGTATTTGTTTTAAAAAAATTTATTTTTGAAACAAATAGAAGCTTTGAAACAATAGAATGAAATTAAGAAAAATATTGAAACCAAACATACAAATACATTGACTATGAATAGTGATAATATTTAGAAGATCATTTCATGGCCTATTTTTGAATTACAATTTTTTCTTACTTCAATTTTACCCAATCCTCTTCTACTATATTGATTATAGTGGGATTCTGAAATCGCTTCCTCTCACTCCCTTATTCAAATGGTGATGGTGAGAGTAATATTTCTAAAATCCATGCTCGATCTACTGTATTTCCTATGTGATATAGATTTTTAATCAATATCTTCAATTGGATTAGGTAATATCTGATCGATTCTTGCTTATTCCAAACAATTAAGAATATTAACTACCAATCTCACATGTATTGACAATCACTGAGTTCTTCAACAATAAGACTGGGAGTATTCAATATCATAAGAACCAGAACCTATTAGAGGGAGATAATGATCACTGATCAATATAATTGTAATAATATAATCTAAAAATAAATATAATCATACTTGATAATAAAACCCCAAATTATAAATTGAAATCAACCTTGCAAAAGTGAAAAAATATTTGTATTCCATGAAGTGAAAGAAATCAAGTATTATTGAAAAACCCACCCTTCCCATATCACTCCTAATTTTAAACCACCATGTAAAGTCTATCATTGAAGAATAGGTATTAGGAATTTTTTACAAAACTATGAAAAACAAAAGGGTGAAAAGTTAGAGGTGAAAATTTCTTCTCAAAAATCTATCTAGTGAATCTTTGATCTGTCTCTTCCCAATAGAGGGCCAAAAATTTCAAATACTTCTAATTAAAAGTTCTTAAAAAATGATATTTTTGTCATACAAAAAAAATTTAAATTAATTTTTAAATGTTAAATAAATTTAATCCCCAAATTACTCTATCTCATATTTTTATCTGAAGATACCCTTCATCTACCTTCAATTTGATGCATCCAATTGATACCCTAATAAGCTAATTTCTCTATAAAATTTATTATCTCAAAAAATTTCAAATAATATTCCATTTACATATATAATCACATCATTTTAAGTTATATATTCCAATATACTCCTCAATTAATGAGGTTTGTTTCATTCAATCAACCATATTTTTTTTCCAACATGATTGATTTGTTTTTCTTATTGAAGTTAAAATGATCACTAGGTCCAAAATAATAATTTGAATCCCATGTAAAAGTAATACTAAGTAAATAATAACTCTATTTGGATCAATATTGTATCCATTATTCTTGAAATACCAAAGTGATTAAATTTTTTAAAATTACATAATTAAGAATTTTTCATAGTTTAGCCCAAAATTCACCAAGAATCCAAAAATAATGAAAATGATCTAAAATTGAGAAAATAGTAGGGATTAATTAATTTAAGTACATATAAGAAATAATTATAATATTTTCACTATAAATTCCCCCACACATAGCACTTTGAATCCATGATAAATAAGCATCAAAATCATACCAATGAAAATTCAAAACACATACTCATGAAATTCAACAATTTTAAATAACAAGAACAAAACATATTATGCCTCCTCAAAACAAATTATTAAAAGTTCTATATTAAATTATTAAACTATTTTCAACTTCATTTATCCCCCCATTCACATAAAACACCTACCGCACATGAATGTTATCACGTCTTACAAAAGTTAACTTTCAATAAGGCCTTCCTCTTACATACCCAAATTGGAGTCACCATGGTCTTGAAATATTCCTACATATCCACCAAATATGAATAAATGGAATTTTTTTATAATGATAATTTTTTGGGGTTGTTCTTTGGCATTAAGTTGGTAGGATTTATATATAAAAAACTATGAGGTCGAATAAGGAGGGCTTGACTCCCTTTTATGAAAAATTGCATGATTCTAATTGTCACCAAAGTATGGTATCATCCTAACATATCTTAGAATAAAATAATATCTAAGAATAATTGAAAATTTAATGGACATACCATGCAGTTAAAATTTCATCAAAAATAAAATTTTCCTTATCATTTTATCTGGAATGCATCATACTATCATAACATTCATTCTCCTTTAGAAGATCTAGAAACACAGGGATTGTTTTTTCATGAATGCTCTAAAAAGAAATATATTTTTCATAAAATGAGTTTTTCACCAGAAAAATCATCTCTTATATATTTTATTTTCCACCCAAATAGTGCCCAATGATGTACCAAAATAAAAATTTGAATCCCCCCACACTTATTTTCAAATTGATAATGAAATTTCACTTCAATAGTATATTGTATAAGGATAATTGGCTTTTAATGTGGATAAAATAATATGATGTTAATGGATTCAAACGGTGACAAGGATTAATAGTACCATGAATTCCAGACTAAAAAGGATTATCTTAAAAAGGGTTCTCTAAAAGAAAAGAAATTACTCAATAATTTAAAACGTAAGTACCTCAAACCCTCAAGTTTGGATAGGAATAAATAAAATTATAATCAATGAAATTGTGGTTTGGTTTTATCAAAAAATTAGTTAAATGAAGGAAATATGAAAAAAAGGGTTCAGAAACTTCATGTGAATGTGATTTTAAAGATAAATATAGTGATGTGTGGGAAGGGATTAAAAATCATAGTTTTTTCATGAAATAAAAAATGTTTTAAACTTGAAACAAAGTCATTATAATCATTTTTTATCACTTTTATGTGATAAATTGGTTTAGTCATTTTCATGGGATAAAAAATGGAAAAGATAGTCATTTGAGCACATAAGTCAAAAAAAACGCCAAAAAAATTTAAAAGAAACACACCAAATTTATAAAAATACATATTTTTATTTTAGAAATTAAAAAAATTAAAAAATTGAAAATCCTGAAATACAATGGATCCCTCCAAATTTTATATATAATTATGATTTCTTAATTCATTCATGTATATTATATCATTTGAGTATGTTTTCAGTTGAATCATAGTATGAATGTATGTGTAAATGGGAGGTATAACTAGACTTATTGGAAGTTAAACATTGAGTTAATCTCATACGTGTTTCTCTATGAAAACCTATTAGAAAAATATTGAATATTTCATAGGAAATTTATTAAATGAAAGGGAAATATTAATAGAATCATAAAATTAAAATAAAAGGGAGGATATATCTTGGTTTAACCCCTATGTGGGCCTTGGGTTTTTATTTCCTCCAAATGGGATGTTCATGTGGTTATCCAAATTCTATTGGTGGGTGTTATATTATTCTCATGAACCACCACAAATTCTTCATTCCAACTTTTAATTACAATTTTTTTGGAATCCATGGATGTAATACACCAAATCCACCCCCATTGAAATGATATTAAAGTTTTATAGGGGGTAGGGTAAAGAATGGGTCATCCTCCTACTTGATTTCCACTTTCATAGCATCTTCTTCATTTTCCTGTGGTTTCTCAATGAATAATGAATAAGAGGAATAGTTAAAATGAAATTCATTTTGTATTATTTTGTAATGAAAATTAAAACATTAAGATTCAACATAAAATTATCCCCCTTCTAAGTAAGAAGCCTGGGTCTATGTTTCCTCTTGAAAATCCACTTTAATATCCTCTTATACTCCCTCTAAAAAATGTTGAACATGTTTGGATATATATCAAAGTTCCTCATTAGGTGCACATTAATTTTAATCATCTTCATATATGGGAAAAAATATTTTTGTTAAATATAAAAATGTCAACAGGAGGGGTTGATACTAAATTTATTTTCTATAAAATTTGAAGATAACAAGTTCAAGAAAAATTCATCTCCCAATGTTTTTTTGGATTCAATTATTATTTAGTGTAAAGTTATTTTTGGAGTTTAATTCTATAGAGGTTAGTATTCAGGATCATTTATAATCTCTTCAAATTCCACCACATGAGTGGTTTCATCTTTTTCTATATATAGAGATAGATATATTGGGGTTGATCTCCTTCCGTGTAAGGGATATGGAGATCATATTGCAACTCATATTCATTATAGAATTCATCCAAATATCATTCAACACCCATAATTAATTCAAAATGGAATTATTCTTCATTAATCTCCTTTATAAATGGTTGAATATGCCTAAATGGATATTTATTGAATTCTATCAATGACACAGAGGTCCTCTAACATTAAAGAAGAGTGGGGAAACTTCTTTCACCATTGCCTGATGTTTTTGTTTCTCAGGATACCCAAGCACTATATGTTCCATTTGTATATTAATCTCATGTATCTTCTCTTTGATCCATTACAACTAATCTTCTATATTTTTAGTAATCCAATTTTACTTGATATTTCACTATGTCTTGATAAAATTTATGGATGTACTCTAGGAGTTCAATTAATTTTTCAACAATTCCTCTTACACTGGGTATTCAGGGAAACCATTATGTTATAGAATGAGATCCATGAATTTATCCAAATAGAGGATTTGGAATCGACAACCCCTAATAATTATGGTAAATAAATAAAATCTATCCTTTATAGAATAAGGTGATTGAAAAATTTTGTAAATTTTTTCAAAAAAATTTAAAACTGTTAAATATTTATAATTGGACAATTTGCACTGCCTCCTCATTAATGGCTTAATGTGTTAACACATTTTTAACTTGGGGTATGGAAAATAAAATTCCCTAATTTTAAATTTAGTATCATGGTTAACCAAGTTTGTATCCATTGAGGGGAGCACAATAAATATAGTGGTCACATTGAATTAGAGGAAAAACTGGCAGTTTTGGAAATTGTATGATTTTGATGGAAAATGAAAGAAATGATAAAATGAAAAAATTAAAAAAATATTGAAAACAGTGATATGAGTTTGGTGATCTGGGTGGGGTTGGTTTTCCAATAATATTTCTATCATAGTTTGGATTTGTCTAATCCTCTTCTAAAATGTTTAATGAGGTGAGATTCCATAATCGATTCTTCTCACTCCCTTGGTCAAATGGTGATGGTATGTAGTCAACTGACTGAGGTTACCCTCAAACCCGTCCCCCAACCAAATCCACCGCATACCCGAAGGGTGTTCCCAATCCCCATGGGCTTACAAAAGGCACTCGGGCATCGAACGACAAAACCAAGGGAACGATTTCTCTAAACCCGAATAACCAAATTGAATATATATACATGGATAAAAGGGAACAACAGAAGACTAACATAATATATATTCCATAACTATAGGAAAATAATGAAAACCAAACAATTATAATAGTATCTAAAAACTCCAAAAGACAAGACCAACTACAAGGGACTCAAAACCAACAACTACTCCAATATGTGAATGGAATAACTCCAAACATCCCACCATCATCTACCCATCCCAGCTAACATGAACCTTTCTACCTCACTGTAGCAATCATGCCTTTCACTGTACTAGAAGACAAATAATGGTCTACACACCACTAAATCCGTGAACAGGGTGTGAGATAATAGGTTTAGTGGGATCCCACCTAGGTGTTCCATAACAAGTCACTATATAACAAATATTATATGATCAATTTTAAAAAAATTAGGCATGATATGTAGTAATGTAGTTTTATAGAAATCATCGTAAACATTCTATTTTTCACTATTCTAATCAAAATAAAGTATATCATTTTCCTAAAGCATATTTCCATATCATTTTTCACAAGCATCGACAAGCATATCTTGGCTAACTCATAAAGCCAAGCAGTATAAACTAGAAGTATAGGTATCACAACACCAAATAATACTATTGGACTATGCAGTAGAATACTCATACCAAAATAATTATGTGCACAAAACTAATCCCAGAACAATGGGCCTAGGCAGTAGAGGAATACACTTTGAGTAAACACCCCCCCCAATGTCAATATTGGTCTCCTAGAACAATAGGCCTATAAAATAGTGGAAATCACCATGAAAGGCCTCCATTATAATCCCAAAGAAATAGGTAATGGATTTAAGATAAACCATCCACTTACTTACCCAAGGTAACCCATTTTATCTTTTTTAAAACCCATTTCAATGTCTTAAAACCCATTCAAAACCATTTATAATTCATTTTTCAAAATATGAGGAAAACCATTTTTCATTCAAACCCCTTTTTCAACACCCAAAACATTCATTTCAATTGAATAAATCAATTTATAAATAAATTTTCAATGTAAAAAAAGATGGTTCATTATCATTGTCTAGATACGGCACCACCTACCTCAAATTTCAGGTCGCACCTGCCTGCAACGGAATCCAAAACCAAGAATGAAACCTAACAGCACCAATGGATACCCTTTGATCCAATCCACAATAATATTTATTCATACAAAAACACAAAGGATTAGAGAAAGATAGTAAAACCACATACCTCAAAGAAGGACACTCGTTGCACCACAACCAATGAAGGAAAAAGGCCTCAAGATTGATATCTCACAACTGATATAGAAGAAGACGAAAAGAGACATCCAACATTGAATAGTGGATCTTATAAAAAAAGTCTATGAAACTAGAAAGATTAATTTTAAGGAATAATTAAAGAGAACACTTAATCAGAGAGACACACCATAGAAACAACACTGAACTGGAGCCGATTGGATCAATTTGGAAGGTGATATGCCTCTGAAAAACTCTTAGGGAGAGTATAGGGTTGAGATCCATGAAGACTAGATGGACAAGGACTGATTAAAGATCTCAAACACATGCCTTTAAATTGGGTGTGGGCGAGGTCAGGATGTGTACCCCATGGTCATGACGTGAAGGCCATGCTGGATCACTTATGCCAAAAAATCCATCATCTCATGTTAAAAAACAATTTTTAACCACTACACGATGTGTACCTCAGGTACATGATGTGTACCAGCTCATGATGAGAACCCCACATCATGAATTTAATCCATCCCCATTTACACAGTGTGTATATCAAGTACACAACATGTACCTAAGGTACACGGTGTGCACCTTAGGTACACGATGAGTACCTATCCTGAAACATGTAGTAAACCCCAAAAAACTATTTTTAATGATTTTTAAAACCATAAGGGAACTTGGAATGAGGGAAAACTAACCCGATGAAGGTAATGAGTTATTACAACTCCACACCCTAAATACTTTCAATCCCCATGATGATATGTGGACGATGTATCCTCTTTAATGAGATGAGGCCACTGCTCTATCATTAATGACTCGCACTCCCAATAATCCAGAGAATATGATCCTTATTTCCATAGAACTCTAAAAAAAGAAATCAACTTCCCATTCATGAATTTCATCTGAGAGTGAAAGGTCTCAAATGGTTTCTCCAAAATATAAGAATAAGCTATAACTCAATTTTTTCCCAATATAGACAAGAGTGGGGTAAGTTTGATACTTCTGGAGCTATGATATGTTGAAAACATCATTAATTTCTAGCACCTAAGATATAAATTAAAACTGATGAGAAAATTTCCCAAGATGTTCAGTAATATCAAATGGTACAATATATCTCATATCCATATTTCCCAATTTTTTAAGTCGGTAGTGACCCAAACGAGGAGAAAAATTCATGAAAACCCAGTCACTAATGGAAAACTAAAAATGAATACAATGCTGAGCTGCATACGATTTATGTCAACTTTGGGCTATAGCCAAATTTCACCGCACCTCTTGATTCATTTTCGATGTCTATTGAACCAGACATGGTCCAATTAAAGATACTTCGCCCACCATAGTCCAACAAAGAGGTGATCTTACTGGGAGACAATACAATGCTTCAATATTATCCATTCTGATCAATGACTGGTAACTGTGTTGTAAACAATCTCATCCAGTCCCAGATGGCAATCCCATGATCCAGTGAAATCGAAGATGTAGGCACGAAGCATATCCTCAAGGGTCTGAATTAAAGGCTTTGTCTGGCCATATTTTTGGGGATGGTAAGATGTGATCAACTTGACCTGAGTCCCCAATGCCTCTTGGAGACTCCTCCAAAACCTTGAGGTAAACCTAGGATCCCTATTTGAAAAAAATGGTAGAAGGACTCCTATGTATCCTCATGGTCTCATGTACACACATATTACCCAAATATTTCTCTTAGGTATTGTATTAGATCTGAATTAAGTGAGAAGAATTATTTAACTGATCATCAACCACCCATATATCATTTTCCCATCAAGGCTTCTATTGCAACCCAAAAACAAAATATATCGACACCTCAACACACTTCCAAACTGGAACTATAGGAGGATAAAACGTACCAGAAGGTTTGAAGTGCTCTGCCTTTATCCGTTGGTGGGTAAAATAGGGGGAAACATAACCTACGATGTCATGCTTCATGTCCGTCCACCAAAACTTCCTTCAAATAACATAATTCATATTTGTATCGCCTAGAGGAATAACCCATTAAGAGATACAATAATCAAACAAGACTAAACATATCACATGTGCTAGGATGACAACTTGTTTCCCAAAGTAAAGTATTCCATATAAAGAAAGAGACCAACATGGAACTGTCTCCCCACAAAAATGGTTTTCTTGAATCTACTAACACTTTTCATCTTATTGTTGAATTTCTAAAATAGACTCCATGAGAGATGATGCCAAGTGGAAACTGGTTTGAACCACAACTGAATCATTCTCTTAAGCATACAAGTGAAACTGAGTTAATATCTCCATAAGATCCCACTTTTCTATAAATTCCAATAGAGTAAGTGATGGTACCTTCCTTGTTAGAGTGTCTCCATCAACATTCCCCTTACCGGGGGTGTAGGTGAAGTTGAATTCAAACTTCAAAAGGTATTCTACCCTTTTTCTGAGATTCAATTCTATATGGGAAAAACATATCTTAGGCTCTTATGATCATGGAAAACTTTGAACTTCTCCCTAAATAGATAGTGACTCCAAAATTTAAGTGCATGCATCACATCAACATGTTATAAATCATGAGTTGGTTAGATCTTATCATGTGTTCATATCTTGAAAAAATATATAAGATACCACACGATCATTATGCATCAGTACACATCCCAAACTAGCACCAGATGCATCAAAAGAAACATGTACCCCTTACCGGGTTAAGGTAATATCAGATTGGGTGCTGATGTTAGAAGTCATTTCAGTTCATCAAAGGATGATTGATACTTTTCATCACTTGATAATTTCACCACTTTCTTTGTAACAATAGTCAATCGTGATTCCATCTTAGATAAATCCTTAACAAACAGTCAGTATTATCTAGTAAGACCAAGGAAGTATCAAATTTCAATGACAATATGTGGTTCCTTCCATGATAAAACATCCATTACTATCTCTGGATAAAATGATAATCCATGATCAAAATTTTTGTGCCCAAATAATTTCAATTCTCGATTCATGAAACTAAATTTCCAATGATTTCCATATAGACAAAGATTTATCATAATCTCTAGAATCAAACTGAGATGATGATCATGCTCATAGTTAGACATTGAATAAACCAGATTATAATCCATGAAAACTACCACAATGGTTTCAAGATATTGGTGAAATATATGATTCATCAAGGACATAAAAATTTGAAAGAGTGTTATTCAGACCAAAAGGAATCATGAGATATTCATGATGGACATACGTTCTCTTGAATATTTTTATAGGTATATCAGACTCCCAGATTCTGAGCTGATGATATCCCAAAAGAAGATCGATCATTGAAAACAACCTTACTCCCTTAAATTGATCATACAAATTATCCACACAAGGAAAAGGTTATTTGTTCTTATAAATCACCCAGTTTAACATCCGGTAGTCCACACATAACCAAATTTAAACATCTTATTTATTGGAAAAGAGAATAGGGGAAGCCCAAGGAGAAACACTAGGCAAAACAAAACCTTTCTCTAGGAGGTAATCCAGGTGAATCGTGAGCTCTTTCATCTCTACTATTTCCATATTTTAATAAATCATCAATATCAGATGCATACCTACTGCCAGGTCAATCATGAACTCTAGCTCTCTCATAGGAGGGTGAATGTAGAATTAATCTGGGAAAATATGAAGAAAAACACTAAAAACAATAGGAATATCCTCTATTGAAAAAACGTCATCAGGCTTGAACTCAAAAACAACCTACAATCTCTTGAGATCTAGTTGGGATGGTCATGTATGACCTAACCTCATGTCCAACTATACCTAAAACACAAGAGAGCTCACATTAACAATAAGAAACTAAATGAACCGATAATAATAATAAACCATAGCTCAATGAGTGAAAATACAATTCATACCAATGAGGACGTAAAACAAATCTAGATCAAGAACAAGAAAATTCCAGACCAACTCTGTGTCAACTATTGTGAATGAATAAGAATGAAATGTGAACCCAAAATCATTCCTCTTACAAAGAGTTGTCTATAACTCTATTTTAAATGGAATAAGTTCCATTTTATGTTTAATAATATCAACAAAATGTGCATATATAAATGAGTATGAGTCACCGGAATTAGACAAGGTAGTAGCTACTAAATCTGCAATAAGGAGCATATCTATCATTGTTGTTGGACATGCATAAAATTCTAATGGAAACTCGTATACTGCTTGTATAATCATCACTCTTGAGGCATGTGGCGAGATCCATATAGTTTTTGAAGATTCTTATTGCACCAATGTATCATTTGGAGCTGACGAACCCTGACCATAATGAGGAGTTTTCATATCCTGACAAAAATGCTATAGATGACCGAAATGCCCATAGTTATTGCACGTCTATTCATTAAAAGGAAAAGAATGTATAGTATTTCCCCATTACTGCACTATTATTAAGTCAAAGGAACAATTCCAGCTCCAAAGTATAGCATGGAGGAGGCTCTCTACTAAGACCCACCTCCACCACTTCTACGATGGTGCTGCCACTTCTTCTTCTTCACATGCATGTCACTAAAGCTATCACTAGTTGGAAGAGAAGAGGCAGTAGCACTGACCATGCCTTCCATGTCCATATCTTCCATCATTTCTCTCTTGACTATCTCCAAAAAGGTAGAACTCTTCAACTTGAACACATGAGTCCTAAAGTCTAGTCACCAACCCTATAGGTACTTCACTGCCTTCAGCTAGTCATTCTATACCACATCTAGAGAAAAATAGACAAATTTAGAAAACTGGTTGGTGTAGGATGACACCAGACGCTCTACCTAATTCTACAATAGGAACTCCTAAGATTTTTTCATCATCAAAGACACTGAACAAAACTGCTGAAAGAATAGGTTTTTGGAACCCTACTAACCCAAGACCACATGTTTGTCCACCTGGACCATAGATTCCCACCAATTATTTCCAAAAACCAAGAGTGTGAACACTACGCACTTCACCCTAATATTCTTAGGTGTCTCTATGAATATTAATATTTTATCGATCATTTCCTTCCAATCATCTACCTCTTTATGTTTAGTCGTCCTTTTAAAGGATGGTGGCTTGTCACGCCAGAACTCCAGTGACAGATCTCTTTCTCCTCCATCTCCAAGTTTTACTTCAACCACTACATTTTGAACTTGTGGCGCATACTGACTGGGAGCACATACTACATGTATGATAGTCTTAATGATATTCTGATCTATAGGAGGATTCCCTAGAGGAGCAGCAACTGCACCTACCTGAAAAACATGTGGAAGACATATCAGAGTCATGCTGCTGTATACCGAAACATAAGAACGATAAGAGAAAGAAGAAATCTCTATTCAAAATAGAAAACCCAAAAGTTTGAAATAGAGATTTCAAAAACAACACAAGAGACACATATCTTGACATTCAATGTTAACTTGAGTCTCGTTACAACAAGGGATGATTGGCACTCATCGCAACATACCCCTAAAGTCCCAACAATACTATCTGTAGTCTGATAGACATCCCAAGAAAAGATTCTTGAGTTCAAACCTCCTCTCATACCAAACTGTAATGAAATATTCACGACCCGTCCTCGGGGCCCGTGCCGTGACTACCCCAAGCCCGTCTTCCATAGGCCAGGGGCTAGCGACTATAACCATAGGAGAATCTCTGATAAAAATGAAAGGAATTTCCTTTAAACCTGTAACACACATAGTCTAAACACAAGCAGTAGAATCAACAAGATCTAATATAAAAAAAGGTGTGCTGAAAGTAAGTGGGCCAGTATACAATCCCAACTGAACAACAAGTACAAGTACAAGTAAAAAAGGTAAAAAACTCATGGATCATCAACCAGAAATCCTACCTGAAGGGTAGGTACAGATCTCAAACAACTCTTCCCTGAGGTACGTCCCATCTAGTAAATCTTCGAGCAACCTCTCGTCCATATCCCTCATCCTTGATCACTACTGACTGTCATCTGCACAGAACACAACAAGGTGCCAGAGAATCCCCTGCATGGGTGAGTATAATAATACTTATTAAGGGACCCTGAGACACCAGAAGGTCATCCAAGATCCACTAAGGATAAACCAAAACAGTAAGATACAATCACGAAGTATCAACCATCCCTACTTAGGTATATTCCCAAACATATACCTACGTTACCAGCCAGAGTCTGACTCCAACACTCGAGCCCAAGCACAACTCATTCCATAGAGGAAGTAAAGTGAATCATCTCGATGATAACAACTGAAAGTCAATACTCAGCTCACATAGGTATACAACTCATGTAGAGGGGCAGAGATTATTAGATTTAGCCACTAAATCATCTCCTATGTCCAACCCATGTAGGATCCTGGAACAGTATCAGCGTTGTTGAACCCACAGAGGATCCCGGTATAGAAGTCATTGTTGTCGAACCCATGGAGGATCCTGCTCTAGTATCATTGTTGTCGAACCCAAGAAGGTTCCTGGTAAAGTATCATCACTTTTGAACCCATGGAGGATCCTTGAATAGTATTAGGTCCACATAGGATCCTATCATCTTAATCACAGCTAGCCATAGGGTTCCCACACACAGCACGCTCGATTCCGGGAGTGTCCACTCCTTGAGCCAAGTGTTGATACATCAAATACAATTATGTATTGATTTGATGTATCATGTTGTTCCATATCATTATAAGGAACCCAACGCGACTGACGGCATGTCAGTCAGACGCTCGATCTGTGAGTTATTGGCATTTTGGCTCCAATGACCCTTTTGGATTTATGTTCAATCTAACCCAGCCACACCCCAACTACATCCAATCATCATGTGTGGTATGCCAAAAGCGCCTTCTTGCTCTAAGATTCCTATCACCATAGACGGTTATTCGATTGGATAGCCATAGCCCAAGCTATGGGCAAAAAGGTGAAATGGGTCAAAATGGGTCTAGGTCCGGTCTGCCCCAACCGAACCGACCCGACCCGACCTGGCCCGCCGGAAACCGGTGCGGTCTACCAGAAACTGGCACGGGCCAATAGAAACTGGCCCGGATTGCGTGAGGTGCCTGCCCGGTGACTGTTTAGCCTAAAGGGTCTCGCCCGTGGTGCACTCGCTGGCAGTCGGCTCAGCCAGCAGCCCTCCTCCATCTGTCACGGCCTTTGGCCCTGGTTCTTCTCCGGCGCGGCACGACGGCGTCCCGTTGAGCCCGTCTGTCCGCCACGGCATAAGTGGTCACGGATCCTTCCTTCGGTGCATTTCTACGGAACCACTCCCCTCCGTGTAACATCCCAAGCATCCACGGTACGTTTCCCTTTGAATAATTCAATAGCGTGCATTGTACGAAACTTCGAGATTCCAACACACCACAACCAATCAAACTAGCTGTTATGAATAGTAATACATACTTTTTGAAATTTTATAAATTTTATCTCTCAAAATGGACTTCATTTTTGGATTCGGAATATCTAAATTATCCTAAGGTAAAATTTTGGTACTTTTCGGATAACTTTCATATTTTGATGAATAGTGAAAATTACTAAATTTTAATTAAAAACAACTTTTTTAATCGAAATAATTAATATTGATAAATTATGAATTTTAGTGGTTTTAAATTATATTTAGAATATATTTTTACCATTTAATTCAATGTTTGTCATTGAACATAATTTCACAGTTAAACCAGACATAAACAAGTGCCAATCTTTTGATAGTTATTATCTCTTAAAAACACGCTTTTTGTTTTAACAACGGGAATTAATTTTAAATTAATTTCTGCCACTTCTGTGTTTTGAATTTGGAAAAATGGATTCCATATTTGGAATCAGGATGTTCATATTGTGTAAATAGGTAACTTTTATTTTTAGACATTTTGAATAATTACTTCGGTAAATATTTTATTTACCATGGTTAAGGGTAAATCAGGTAAATAAGGGTTAAAAAAATAATATTATAATAATAATAAATTACCCTAAAACGTGTCTTAACCCTATTGGTTGATACATGGACGACCATGGGAATATTTGGGTCGATTTGGGGACCCCATGGATCCACTTGTAAGTGATAGGGACACTTTATTTTAATTAAGTTAAAATGAATACAAAAATGACAGAAGCATATATCTTTTAGAAAAACAATTTTTACATAGGGTTATATATGTTGGATTTTAAACTATAAATATTCATTAGAAAGATAAAAGTATTTCCTAAATAATTATATTTTATTTATAATTTTTAGACATTATATAATTTAAATTATTTTTGACACAATGATCATGCAGTAATTACCATAATAGTGAAAAATTAAAATAATTGATATTATAAATACCCAAATAAATATAATTTTTAGACTTTTTATGAATTAAACTAATTATATAGGATAATATGTCATGTTAGGATTGATTTAATTAACTTTTTTAGAAGTAATAATTCTGTTATGATTTTGTATAAAAATCAATTATTGAATACTGTCAAAATTGATATAAAATGGTTTTTAAAAAAAATATTATATTATTAATTGATATTAAATTCATAAAAATATACGGTTTGGCCAAGAGCTTATATCAGGATTTTTGTATCATTAATGGACAAATTGGGGGTCTCTTGGATGTATATAGTAAGTTTATTAACCATATAATATAAAAATACAAAGAGACATTGTAAAAGTGAAACTAATTAACTAAGAGTTAATACTTAAAGATAACGTTAATATAATGACCCAAACCTGTCTAAATTATATTGGTTGAGTGGTTTTATACCTATACCCACCTTAAACTTTAAATAATCCACTTTGGATCCATTTGAAACCGAATATGAATGTATTGTAAAATAATATTTCTAACTTTTACAAAGGTGCCCCTCACCCCTCTTATAAAAGGGCACTCCCCCTTCTCATTACTTCACACCTTCAAAGCCTTTTGTTTCGGACAAACCCTGCCAGAATACACTCTCAACTTCCCTAAATACAACTTATAGGCCTTAGTTTGATCAGAAATCCAACCTAAGTAACCCTTTTGATCAAATCAAAAGCAAGAACTCGAAGAAGAGGTAATGATTTCACCACCCTTTTTCAAGTTCCTTTCTTCTTCCACTTCTTCATTATTTGTTATTTCTATTCTAAAATAATTAATCCAGTATATCCTATATACTGTAATATTATTATAAATATGGTACAACCATATTCAGTATTTTATCCTCCTTTTTAATAACATGTCACCATACGTGCATACGTACAGCTTACCATCTCCACGTCGTGGTGTAATTGTTATTCAATAAATTATTATTTTCATGGGTATAATAATGATGTTTAATTCATGTAAATAAAAAATATAACATGATAATTACTCTGTGTATATGATATACCATCCAATTATATATTATTTTAATATCAAAAGAATGATATTGTCGCTCGTGCGTACGTACGGACTACCGTCTCCACGAACGTGATGAGATTCATTCTCTATCGTATACATTCAAGTATAATTATCATTTGATGATTTAAAAATAATGTTTAAGGACTTTATATCATTTTGGATATGAATAAGATACAACCTATCCATGGAAACCACGGCTTACGTAACAAAACATATAAAAGAAAACGAGTAAATTAACACCCGAAACGACGATAATTCTAAGATATTAATAACAAAGAAATGTTAAAAGATCATATATGATATCATATTAATGTATATGATTATTTAATAATTTAATAACAATTATTTACCCATTATACAGGAGGCTGACCTACCGTCTACCAAGGAAAAAGTACAAAGTTAGGGATTTTCTTATCTCACTTTCAATTCTGTGAGATTTCCATTGTTCACCACTTATTTATTGCATGTGGTGTGTGTACTGCCCATTATTGTATTGATTGAGTAATATAAATTAATTTATGGATATTTACATCATCATTGTATTATCCTTCTTTCATGATTTCATGTTTCATAAGTTACCAAATCGATAAGGGAATTTGAAATTTCAATTTCCACTCATTCGGCTTTACGCATACTTTATTGATTATTTTACTCCAAGATTATGTTTGGAATCAATATTAATTTTATTATGTCATAATTTCCACTCCCCTTCCTATGGATATACTTTTGATACACATAATCACTCTATTGATAATTGCTCATGTCATCGATATGAATTTGATAAGAGTAATTTTAATGCATTCTCCATTTGTTGAGTTAACATCCAATTCATTGGTGTTGTTTTTACAATATTATGTGTGAATGTCCTTTGATTGTTTTACACTGAATATCCAATCATATTTAGTGTATTTATATTTTCCACACATAATTATGTTGTTGATTTGTCCTTAACCTAAGGATACAGCCTTTATGAGAGATTTCATCTCAATTTACATTCCATTGAGACTTCTTTGTTGTTATACACCAAATCACTTTTATATGGTGTATATAATGTACTTTGACATAGTATATCATGAATAACTTTATTCTCATGATATTAAAAAGTTTTGATTACCTCAATTATTTGTATTCAAGTGTCTCTCTTTTTGTTAGAAACTCTAACTAAAATACCATTTTTAAATGTTTTAAAGAATTATTCTTCTAAATCATGCTCATTAATGGCCATGTTTTAAAAAATGGTTTTAAGGATTTATTTATATGGACATTAAAGTTTTATAATTAAAACTTCTTTTAAAAGTTTCAATGTGGAAAGGGACACTTTGATTCAAAAATCTATTTTTAAATGGCTTCTTGATAAATAATGTGACTTTAAATGATTTCAAGAAAAAGGGGGACATTTCTCTCAATAGTTTTGACGATTATTTTCATCAATGTTAATATCCTTCATAATGCTCGATTGAGGTTAATCTGATACAATACAATCTTCCATATTGTATCGAATGAGTTATGTTTGACTGTGGATGTGCTATTTTTATACCATTCATGGTTTGTTGTTAAAGTATTGACATTTCGTATGCTAGTTTTAATACGAATTTTTATGTTATGTTTAAACCTATTCATATGAGGAATGCATTGGACTTAGTAAGTGAAGGGTGGAGCCCGCTATAGCTCCTCGATGCATCGGTAGGTGTCATGAGACAAACTTGTGTCTTGGCACAAGGCCTTGGAAAAATCTTATTTGTAGTCTTGGCATGAGGACTTGGCTATGTGGTTATGATAGTATGGCATTATGCATTCCATCTTTATGAAAGTGGTTATTGATATTGCATGTGATTATTCATTTAGTAGAATATCCATGTAAATAAGTAAATGGCATTATTTCATTTTTTCCATACTATGTTGAAGTTCACGTTTAAATGGCTTTTGTTTTAGTTGATCATTACCTTAAATGATTATTCTTATTTATGAATGTTTCCGCTATATTGTTATCCTTACTGGGCATTTGAGCTCACCCCTTTAAATGTTTTATTATTCCCAGGATGTGAAGAAGTAATTTATGAATGACCTGCCGGGATAGTATGTGGGGAGATGAGTGTGGACTATGAAGAAAAGGTTTTTTTGTAGTTTTCATTTTAGGATGTAATGTAAACCTTATTAATGTATCTTGTTATTACAAGGCTACTAAACTAATCGGTCTTTCGAGACTTGATCTTTCTTGTGATCATGCTAATGTTATGTAATAATGCACCGACTCTAGGTAACTGGGGTCAGGGCATTACACTCCGGCATCGCCGCGGACCGCCTGGCCATTGCCCGGTTCTCCGCGTGGCACGACGGCGTCGCGCTCCTCCAGCGACCCGGCGGCCCTTATGCCACCGGTTCATCTCGTGGCCAGCCTGTCGCCGGCCGCTGATGCTCCACTGCGATCCTCCCTTCCGGTGGTGTTTTTGCACCACCACCGTCGTCAAAAAATGAGATAGAACGAAAGGGGGAGGGTTGGGTCATGTTCGTGCAGACTGATCCCTCCTCATTATGGTGATATCAATCGACAATTCTCGAACCATATATTGAACGACGAAGAACGGGAATAAATTCTACTCAAATCCTTTACCTCATATGATGATGATCATTGAAGAAGTTGCAGAAAGTTGGGATTTATTCGTCAATGTTAGAAAAGGAAGAGGATATCTGTTGTTAGCGAATGGGCGTTCGGAGGTGACAAAGTCAAGGAGAGCTTTCTTCGCGGTCGACTCCTTCTCTTTTGGCACAGTTGAAGATCGATGTAGATGTTCTTCGTTCTTCGGTGGCGAGCCCTCCTCCCCCTCAATTCCCCTATCCTAAATCTCCCAAAAAGGCCAATGCCCAAAAAATCAATAGATTAGAACATCCTATTAATTTTTTGGCATGGAATTCAAAAAAGGGGGTTTTAATTAATTGAGTGATTAAATTCAATTAATTAATATAGAGGGGTGGCATAATTAGTTGGTGGGGGAAGTTCAAGGGCTTCACCACTTAATTGGGGGTTCCAAGGACCTACAACCCCCGGGTGGTCCCCACTAAGATATCCTCCCAAGGGATGATTTGTGCAGGTGGGCCCCACCACCATAGCGTCCCATGGGAGGTTAGGGTGTGGTGGCCCCCACCACTAACCACCTCTTGGTGGTTTTAAACACCTTATATATAAAAATAAGTTACACTTATTTTTATTTGACTTATTAAAAACCCCAAATCTAACTTCTATTCTCGTTAGAACGGAACTGCGATGAAGGTCTCACTAAGCAATCATTGACGCTGCGAGTTGAACAGTGCCCTCGGATTTCAATTCTGAGCACTGGTTCAAAAGTTATAGAATCTCACTCGAATATTTACTGAACGTACCCGAAAAAAACTTCATAAATTGATTCCAGGCACTCTGGTCCTTAGAATCAAGCACCGTAAATTTTGACAGACTCGTAAAATCCCATGAATTTAAGAAACATATTCCCTGAATTCCCAAGTCTTTACATTCTCCCCACCTTAGGGCTTTATTTCCCTGTAAGCTACAAATCAAACTAAGGGAACAAATGAGGTCACTGAGCATGCATCTGAGCATCCTGTGCCCATGTTCTCTCATAGAGGTTCCCATGCTTCCAGCGAACGCGCACCAGAGGTATCAACCATCCACGCAGGACCCGCTCCTTTCTATCCTCAATCTCCACTGGAACCTCTGTGAAAATCACCTCGTCATTGATTTCCATATCTCCATGGTCGATGATGTGGAAAGGTTCATGCACGTATATCCTCAGCTGAGATACGTGGAAGACGTCATGAACCTGGTGCAACTGAGGTGTAAGAGCTAAGAAGTTATCCACCTCGCCTACTCCGATGAGGACCTCGAAAGGTCTAATAAATCGCGGAGACAACATTCGGCCTCAGCCAAATCTCTGTAGACCTCGTCGAGGTGAGACCCATAGAAAGACGTGGTCACCATCTTCAAACTCTATAGGTCTATGTCTCCTAACAGCATAGGACTTCTGCCTGCTATGTGCAATCTTCATCCACTCCTGGATAATATGTGCCTTCTCCGTCATTGCCTGCACCATCTCTGGTCCCATAAGTGATGACTCCCATGGGTGAGTCTAGCACATAAGCTATCTTCAAGGTCGGTCGTACAGTGCCTATAAAGGTGTCATCCCGATGGAGGAGTGGTATCTGTTATGGTACGCAAACTCTACCAAGGGTAAGTGATCCTCCCAGCTATGACTGAAGTCAAGGACACATGCACGGAGCATGTCCTCGAGAGTCTGAATGGTCCCATCAGTCTGACCATCGGTCTGAGGATGGAAGGCGGTGCTCAAGCGAAGCTGTGTCCCGAAACCCTCCTGCAACCCCTTCCATAGCCGGGAAATGAAACGAGCATCTCAATCCGAGAAGATCGTCGATGGAACAACATGAAGTCATACGATCTCTTACACATAAAGGAGTCCCAAGATCTCTACTGATCCCTGCTCTCTGATCAGCAAAAAGTGGGCCGACTTGGGGAGTCTTTCAATGATCACCCATATAGAGTCATGACCTCTAGATTTACATGGAAGTCCCATCACGTAATCCATGGATATCCCATCCCACTTCCACTCTGGGACCTCTAAGTGCTGAACTAAACCTGCTAGAACCTGGTGCTCCGCCTTCACTTGCTGACAAGTGAGGCATCATGAGACAACCTCTGTTACTTCCTTCTTCATACCTGGCCACCAGTGCTATCGTCGGAGGTCATGATACATCTTCGCCACACTTGGATGTACCACTAGAGGAGATGTGTGTAACTCCCTAAAAACATCCTTCTGAAGTGCTACTGGTACCATAGTACGTCCTCTAAAGAGAATGATGTGCTCCCCACCTACAGAAAATCCATTAGGTGCCCACCCTTTGGATATCTGTGCACATCGAGCCTCACAGTCAACATCCCCACATTGTGCCTCCCTGACTCTCTAATGAAGTAGAGGTGTAGCTATAAGAGACTGCAGAAAGGCTTCTCCATCTCGATCCACAAAGGATAACTGCAATGCGGCCAGCTACTATTTCGCATCTCCTAGCAGCTGAATGCCTGATCTCCTAGTGAGAGAATATGCTACAAGGTCCCCTTCCCAGAAGTATAGACTATCTCGAAGTCATAGTCCGGGAGGAACTCAACCCAATGCCACTCTCTTAGGTTCAGGTCCTTCTGGGAAAAGAAATACCTAAGAATCTGGTGGTCAGATTAGACTGTAAAACGCTCACCCATAAGATAGTGTCGCCACATCTTCAAGGAAAAGACCACTGTAACTAACTCCATGTCATGGGTATCGTAGTTGTGCTCATGTTGTCTCAGATGACGAGAACCATAAGCAATAACTTCTCACTCAGGCATCAAGACGCATCAGAGCTTGGTCCCTGATGCATTGCAATAGACTACATACCAAACTCCCTCCTCTGGTAGCCTCAATATGGGAACACTAGTAATCCTCTACCTCATCTTCTGGAAACTTCGTTGGAATCTCTATGACCACAAAAGGGTTTCCCCTTCATCATCAATGCTGAAATAGGTCCTGTATCTCTGGATAAGTCTGGCACAAATCTCCGATATTACCTAGGCATAGACAGTCCAAGAAAACTTCGTGCCTCCGTCACACTCCTAGGTGTCTCCAAAGAAAGTATTGCCTCGATCTTCGCTGGATCCCCTGAAACTCCAGCCTATGAGATGAAATGTCCCAGAAAGTGTACCTATCGGATCCAGAACTGGCACTTCGAGAGATTACCGTAAAGCTGGTGCTCTTAGAGTGTGTCCAGTACTACCCACAAATGGTAGGTGTGCTCCCCCTCGGTAGCTGAGTAGATCAGAATGTCATTGATGAAGACTAACATAAAGAGATCCAGGTATGGATGAATGATCCTATTCATGAGTCCCATGAAAACTAATGGTGTGTTCGTTATGTTGAATGGCATAACCAAGATCTCTTGGTGTCCATACCGGAATATGAAGGTCAACTTTTGCACATCCTCATCTCATACTCTGAGCTGGTGATAGGCCGACCGATGATCTGTCTTCAAGAACTAATGTGATCCCTTCAGCTGATCAAAGAGTTCGTCAATCCTCTGGAGTGGGTACTTGTTCTTCAAGGTCACCTAGTTTAGGAACTAATAATAAACACATAGATTCAAGTCCCTATCCACCTTCTTGGTGAAAAAATAGCAGATGCTCAGGGTAAAACACTGGGTCGGATAAATATATTTCCCTGCAAGTCCTCCAGTTGTACCCGCAGCTCACGAAGCTCCGTGGGAGCCTTCCTATATGCTGGAGTGGATATCGGTGTCGTCCCGGTGTACAAGTCAATGTAAAAGTCAACCTATCTACGAGTAGGTAGTACTAGAATGTCAGTAGGGAAGATATCTACGTACCGATCCACCACAATAGGGAAACTCAGACTCCACACATCAAACGCTCCAAGAATGAGGCTAGCCAACTGAAGTGTGATCGGATGCCCCCTCCTCTGGGAATTCCATCCTGTGCTCCAATGGTTCCCTTCATGCCGGTGAAGGTAAACCTCGTCCCATCCTCACAGATACAACTCACTTCTCAGCTAATGTAGTCAATCTGAGCATGAACTATGGATAACTAGTCCATACCGAAGATGAGGTCGTCAGGCCTCGACGCTGCTACAAAGAGATCCCAACCGAAGATCTTGCCTCCTAGAGTAACCACACACTACCGGAACTAGTGTGTAATCGTTGAGTATGCTCCCGTAGGAGTCTCTAGCCATGAGGATCGAGCCAACGGCTCTGTCGGAATCTCCGAGCTCCGAACGAGGGCGACGGAAATAATAAAATGACTCGCACCTGGGTATATAAGTACCTCAACAAGGGTGGAGTAGACACAAATAGTACCTATAATCTTATCAGGTGCACCGTGGTCATAGGCCTCAACTGCATGGAGTTGAGCTCGCCCCTATCCCCCAGCTCTCTGTGGTCAGGGTGGACCTCCTGGTGGTGGTGGTTTTAGGACCTCGAAACATTGTCCACAACCTGCTGCTTGGCCAGCTCCTATGCCACGTCCGCCTTCTCCTGGAGGACCACCATGGTAAAACCTCTGCATCTTCCTGGGAGGTCTGTCTACTATTTTCTTCTCATCTACATAGAGGGTCGGGCAGTCACGAGCCATCTAACCCTGCCCGCCGCTCGCATAGCACTCCCTGCTCCTCATATGGATGGCTCTGTCTCGTGTGCCCCGTACAACCGAACATGTATCCTAGGGTTTCCTACTTGATGGCCTAGTCCTCTTGGACCTCTGAGACATCTATCTACTTCCGGCTATAGAAGACTCCGCTACGTGTCACCCTGTGGTGGGCCTCACTGCTGGTGACTACCCAGCAAGAAAACTCTCATCAAGAAGGGCTCACTCCAGCACCCCCACCTGTGTCAGAATGCTGAGGGAGATCATTGAAGCCCTGATCTCATGCCGGAGTCCTTTCTCGAAGGTCCAGGTCCTGAAAAAAAAGGTCCTGCACCATATCTGTGGAGTAGCGTGAGAGTTCGGTGAACCTTGCTGAGTATTGTGCTACCATCATTCTAACCTGTTGCAGATGAAGTAGCTCCGGAATCTGCACCGCACGAAGGGTGGATGGAACAAACTTTGACTGGAAGAGGCTCTCGAAGTCTGCCCAGAGTAGTGATTCCTCATCATGTACCTGGAGCATCAGGCTCCACCTTTTGTCTGCTGCATCCTATCAGAGACTCGCAGCAAGGATCACCATGAGGTCGGATGGTGTCCCTACCAATCTGAAAACTCTCACAACATCCTCCATCCAATCATCAGCTGCATGTGGGTCCCTCTCTCCCTTGAACCTGGATGGCCTCTGGTGTTGGAACTCATGCAACGCACTTAAACGGTGTGCACTCTCTCCTACTGGAGCTGGTGGTATCGATGGCCCAACGGTAGTGGTACTGCTGGTACCTCCGTTGTGATGGGGCCCTGCACCAAGGCCTCATCGCTCGGTGGGATACCGTCACGTACAAAACATAGAACCCTGGCCGGTTTCCAATGTGGGGCCATCCTGGAAAGAAACTGGTGCTCCATGGTCAAAACAATACACCTGGTGAGATGACACAAAGTAATCAATAAGAAAAATTTTCAAAGGAAACACACATGCAATCAGTATTTTCATGCACTAAGTTGGAAGTCAGAAGTCAGAGTCCTAGTGTATAGATACGCCGGTCGCCTCACCAACACAGGTTTCTCTAAAATGAAAACCACACTCAAGACACTAAACACTATTTCTATTAAAATAATTAGAGTCCAAGTTCTACGGTAGAACAGACTTCTCTGATACCAATTTTACACGGCCCGTACTTGGGGCCCGTAATGTGACTACCCCAATCCCGCCTTCCATAGGCCAGGGGCTGGCGACTAACACCAAATGAGAATCCCTGATAAAAAGGGAAGGCATTGCCTTTAAACCTATAACACACATAGTCTGAACAGAAACAGTAGAAGCAACAAGAACTAATATAGAAAAGAAATGTGTGCTGAAAGTATGTGGGCCAGTATTCAAACCCAACTGAACAACAAGTACAAGTACAAGTAAAAATGGAAAATATCTACTGGATCATCCACTGAAATCCTACCTGAAGGGTATGTACATATCTCGAACATCTCTTCCATGAGATATTCCTTATCTAGTCTAGCTTTGAGCTGCCTCCCGTCCCTCTCCCTCAGCCTCGATCATTGTTGTCCATCGTCTGCACATAGCACATCAATGTGCGGGCAAAGCCTGTGAAGGGGTGATTATAACAATACTAAGGGACCCCGAGACCCCCGATGGTCTCCTAGAATCCACTAAGGATAAACCAATGTAGTAAGATATAATCACGAAGTATCAACCATTCCTACATAGGTATATCCCATACATATACCGAAGTTACCAACCATAGTCCGGCTCCAACACTAAATCCCAAGCACAACCCATTCCACAAAGGAAGTAAAGTCAATAAACTTGATGATAAAAACATAAAGTAAAGACTCCTCTCACATAGGTATAAAATCATGTAGAATGGTTGAGATGATTTGATGTAGCCACTGAATCCTCTCCTCCATCGAACCCATGTAGGATCCAGGAACAGTATAAGCGTTGTCGAATCCACAGAGGATCCTGGTACAAAAGTCGTCGCTATCGAACCCATGGAGGATCCATGTCCAGTACCATCACTGTCGAAACCATGGAGGATCCTGGTACAGTATCATCACTATCAAACCCATGGAGGATCCTGGTATAGTAGTAGGTCTATGTTGGATCCTATCATCTCTGTCGCAGCCAGTCGTACGGTTCATGCACATAGCACGCTCGATTCCGGGAGGGTCCGCTCCTTGAGCAAAGTGTCAATACATCAACTACCACGAAGTCTTGAGTTGATTTATCCCGTAGTTCTATCTCATCATAAGGATCCCAATGCAACTGATGGCGCGTGAATCAGACACCCGGTGTCTGAGTTATTGGTATTTCCGCTCCAAGGGCCTGATTAGATTTAGGTTCAATCCAACTCGGATGTACCGCAACTATGTCCAAACCTCAATTGGGTTATACCAAAAAGTCTGTATTTCATTATACATTTCGTCACCGCAGATGGTTCATCGATCAGACAACTATAGCCGAAGATATGGGTGAAAAGGTGAAATGGGTCAAACTGGGTCCGGGTCCGGTCTGGCCTAGCCGGAGTGACCCAACCCGACCCGGTTCCGTTTCACCCGACCCGGGTCCGGTTTCTAACCGAGGTCCATCCCAGCCTGCCAGAAACCAGCTCGGCCCGCCAGAAACTGCCCCGGCCCGCGATGGGCGGCCCTTGTGGCTGTGAGGTAGACTGTCAGCCGAAGGCAATGGTTTTTGTGCCTCACATGGTCCGCCTTAATTGAGCGAGGGGGGCGTCAGCACCCCCCCCCCCCCCATCTACCTATAATGGCCAGCATGAGGCACCGGCCTAGTGACCATGGGAACCGAAGGGTCCCGCCTGTGGTGCGCCCGCCGGCGGCAGGCTCAGCCGGCCTCCCTCCTCCGTCCACCGCAGACTTAGGTCGCGGTTCTTCTCCGGCATGGTGCGATGGCGCCGCACCCAGCCCATCTGACATCCGTGGCCTAAGTGGTCGTGGCTTCTTCCTCTATCACGGTGCGATGACACCACGCCCCTCCAGCCCCACTGCAACCCAGTTCTCCGCGCAGAGCGACGACGTCGTGCTCCTCTGGCGACCCGACGACACTTGCACCACTGGTTCCTCTCACGGTCGGCCTGTCGCCGGCCACCGATGCTCCACCGCGGTCCTCCCTTTTGGTGGTGTTGTTCTGCCACCGTCGTCCTCAAAAAAAGAGATAGAACGAAGGGGGAGTGTCGGTATGTGTTTGTGGGGACTGATCCCTCCTCATTATGATGATATTAATCGGAAATTCTAAAACCATAAATTGAACAATGAAGAACGGGAATAAATTCTACTCAAATCCCCTACCTCGTATGACGATGACCATTGATGAAGTCACAGAAAGGCGGTGTCGATTCATCAGTGTCAGAAAAGGAAGAGGTTATACGTCGTTGGCGGATGAGCGTTCGGAGGTGACGAAGTCGAGGACGGCGTTCATCGCGGTCAACTCCTTCTCTTTTGGAATGGTTGAAGATCGATGTAGGTGTTCGTCATTCTTCGGTGGACAGCTCTTGACCTCCTCAATTCCCCTTTACAAACTCTCCCAAAATGACCAACACACAACAAATCAATATATTGAGACATCCTATTAATTTGTTGGCATGGGATTCAAAAAAAGAGGGGTTTAATTAATTGAGATATTAAATTCAATTAATTAATAGAGAGGGTTTGCGTAATTAATTGGTGGGGGAAGTTCAAGGGTTTCACCACTTAATTAGGGGTTCAAAGGAGTTACAAACCCCTAGTGGTCCCCACCAAGTTATCCTCCCAGGGGAGGATATGTGTGGGTGGGACCCACCTCCATAACCTCCCATGGGAGGTTAGGGTGTAATGGCCCCCACCACTAACCACCTCTTGGTGGTTTTAACCACCTTATAAATAAAAATAAGTTACACATATTTTTATTTAACGTATCAAAAACCCCTAGTCTAACTTCCATTCTCGTTAGAACACAATGCGGTGAAGGTCTCACTAAGCAATCACCGACTCTGCGAGTTCAACGGTGCCCTCGGATTTCAATTCTGAGCAACGGTTCAAAAGTTATAAAATCCAACTCGTATGTTTATTGAACGTACCTGAACAAAACCTCAGAAATTGATTCCGGGAACACCAGGCCTCGAAATAAAGCACCGTAAATTTTCGCAGACTCATAAAAATCCCATGATTTTAAGAAAAAAAGTTCCCCGAATTTCTGGCTCTTTACAGAACTGACCCAGGTTACCCTCAAACACAGATCCCATCCCGATCTCTAACATACCCGAAGGGCATTCCCAATCCCCACGGGCTATCAACAAGCACCCAGGCATCGAATGGAAATACTAAGGGAATAATTTAGGCAAACCTAAAAAACCTCATTGAAAATATATACGAGGAAATAAGGGGAAAAGGATGACTAATAAATATGTTTGACATAACTGTAAGAAAGAAGGAAAAAACAAAATAACTATAACATCATCTAAAAACACCACAAGACATGTCTCTCTAAAAGGGACTCAAAACCAACAAATACTCCAATGATGGAATGGACGAACTCCAACCATGTCACCATCAGCTACCCATCCTAGTTGACATGAACCTTGTCGCCTCACTATGGTGTTGTGCCTTTCCCTACATAGGAAGACAAATAAAGTCCTATGTGCCACCGAAGCAGTGCATAGGATGTGACCTAACGGGGTCCATAGGATGCCACCCCGGTGTTCTATTACAAGTCTCTGCATAACAAATCTTTTATTCTCATTTTTAAAGAAAATATGTCATGATAATTAGATAAGTAGTTTTAAAGAAAACTTGGTAATCATTCCCTTTTTCACAGTTCTAAAAAAAGTGTGTATATCATTTTCCCCAAGCATACTTCCATATAATTTTTCACAAGCATCAACATGCATATCAAGGCTTACTCAGAAATCCATGAAGTATAAACAGAAGAACATGTATAACAATACCAAAGAATACTACAGGTCTAGGTAGCAGACTACTCATACCAAAATAATCAAGTGCACAAAACTGATCCTAGAACAATGGTCATAAGAAGTCGAGGAATACCCTAGGAGTAAACCCCCCAAAAGGACAATATGAGTCCCTTAGAAAAATAAGGCAAGGAAATAGAGGAAATACCCAAGAAAAACCTCATTGATAATCACAAACAAATGGATGATGGCCTCATGATAAACTGTCCACCTATGTACCCAAGGAAACCCATGTGCTCTTTTTCACAAACCAATTTCAATGTCTTGAATTCCATTCAAAATTATTTATAATCTATTTATCAAAATCTGAGAAAACCATTTTTCTTTCAAAACCCCTTTCAACACTCACAAAAATAATTCCAATTTCATTAATCAATTTATAATGTAATTTGTTTAAAAAGGTGGATAATTATCATAGGCTAGAGATGGAACCACCTACATCAAATTTCGGGTTGCACCAACCCGCAATGGAATCCAAAACAAATAAAAAATTCCAAAAGCACCAACAGATACCCTAGGATCCAATCTACAATATGATTGATTCAAACATAAACACAAAAGGTCAGCAGAAGAGAGAAAACCCACATACCTCAAAGAAGGATGCCCGCCGCACCACAACCAATGAAAGAAAAAGGCCTCCAGAATGAGATCTCGCAACGGATCTAGAAAAAGACGATATGAAACTTCCATCTTGGATATGAGGATCTAATAATGCAAAGATAGGGAGCTCTCAGGATAAATTTCAAGAATGAATCAAATATAACCCTTACCTGTAGAGACACACCATAGAAACAATGATGAACCAAAGCCGATCGGATCGATCTGGAAGGTGATATGCCTCTGAAAAACACCTAGGGATAGTCTAGGGTTGAGATCCATGAATTTTGGAGAGACAAGGACTTATCAAAACTCCCAAATGCATGACATTAAACTGGGCATGGGGAGGCTCATAATTTGTACACCATGGTCGTGACGTGAGGGCATGCTGGATAATTTATGCCAAAAAAACTCATCACCTCATGTTAAAAAAGAATATTTAACCACTACATGATTTGTACCTCAGGTCCATGGCATATAGTCTCTCACAATGTGACCCCCGCATCATGACTACAATCTGTCCCAAAGTACACGACGTGTACTTAAGGTAGACGATGTGCACATCTGGTACACGATGTTTTCCTATCCTAAAACCTTCCAAAAACCCCAGAGAACATTTTTTAAGTATTTTTAAAACTAGAAGGTAGAATAGAATAAGGGAAAACTAACTTGTTCAAGGTAACATGATGTTACATTGTAAGAGAAAAAACATTTCAATATCTCAACACTACTTGCTATCATTTTTAAATGTGAGATATTTTCACCAAATACCTTTAATTTAAAAATGAAACACTTGATCGGGTCTTGTTTATCCAAAACAATCAAGAATATCCACTACCCATCCCACATGTACTAATGATCACCAAATACTTCACCACTAATCCTAGGTGTATTACATAATACATAAACTAGAACATAGTAGAGGTAGAAAATGATAGTTTTTCAAAGAAAAAAACAACATAATATAAAACCAAATATGATTACGCTTGATAATAAAAAAAATATTTGAAATTGGAACTAACTTATGAAAATAAGGAAATGATTTTTATTCCATGTAGTGAATGATATCAAATATTGCAAAAAGAAAATATCCCCTTACCAAAAAACACAAATTTTTAACCCTCGATGTGAATATATCTATGAATATGGGGGAATATGAATCCACTACAAAACTAATATGAAAAAAGATTGAAAAGGAAGAGAGAATTATCTCCTTTAGAATATATCCACCCAAGTATTTCTCTATGTATTCTCAGCAAACGACCAAAAAGTTATAATATTTATTATTATAATTTTTTCTAAATTGAGCTTTATATCAACCCTCAAACTATCAATTCATTTTGAAGGAAATAAGAAACATTATTCCTAAATTAAAAAATTACACTTTTTCTTTCAAAAGAGTCCCTTCATATTTCTCTAATTTTTCTCTATTAATAGCTACCTTAATGAGGTAATTTCCCCATGAAATTTATGTTTTATAAAATAACAAGTTTTATCATTAATTTTCCTCTTGAATCACCTCCTTTGAAGATATATAGACTAAGATTTACCTCATTTACTAAGTTCAGTTCTATTATGTTAGTTAGGAATATTTCCAAACATGGTAGATTTGTTTGGGCCTATTTAAATTCGAATGAGCTCTGAGCCCTGAATAATAATCATAAGAATAAAGGATCCTGAAAAAAATCACTCCACATGGATAAATATTTTAAATGTTATTATTTAGATAAAAAAATATTTGAAACTCTTAAAATTCCATAATTAAAAAAAATTCATTTTAGTCCAAAATTCAGTAAAAATCTAAAATAGATAAAAATAAACTTAAATTATTAAATTATATGGGATTTAATAATTTAAATATATATGAAAAATGTTGAAAATATTATCTCCATAATGGTTTGGGATGTTAATCATGTTTTTGAAAATTTATTAGGAATAATCATGATAATTTTTACTCTATTAATCATTACATTTGACTACCAATTAGAAAACTGTCCATCACATTCAATGTTAATTCAGTTCCTTTAGGTTTTATACACTAAATAAAACAAAAAATCAGAGTGTGATCAATAAAAATCAAAGTGTAAAACAATATAATCATTAAAAATCACTTATAGGATGCCTAAATCTTGGAACCGTATTTTTAATCAATGGAAACCATCATTAATCAAGGGTAATTAATAGTTAAAATATATTTACATCCTTCATAATAGATCATAAATAATTTTTTAATTTTCAAATCATTTCTATCATGAGTTTCAAACCATGTTCATAGTAAGGTCCATTGTTGTACCATAGGTGATTATCATGTCAAGACCAGTGAAACCTTTTTGAAAATACTACACCTATTTACTTATGTGTCAGACCCACATCCACTGGTAGTATCTATACAGAGATTTATTTTAAGGAAAACCAAAAAATCATTACCTTATAAAAACAATGGGATGTTCTAATATACTTATCTAAAATTTATTCAATGTTTTATGATCCCTAGTCTATCATACCCTAAATATAGTTCTTATGGTTTCTACTAAAATTCATGTAATACCATCCATAATGACCCTAACCCCAGTACCCAAAGCCGACACATGCTTTATTACATTTTCATAGATTTGAAGGGTCAAATACCAAGTTCCCTATTAGTTTAGTAGTTTTAGAGAAACAAATATATACATGATTCCAATTTTACATAGTGATATAATATAATAATCATAATACATAAAAAATAAATTGAATTTAATCCTTGAAAACTCATTCAAGTTATTTTTCTTCATATCTTTTGAAAAGGAAAAAAACAAGGGTGATCTCAAATGCTCAGTAAGAGTTTAGTACATCATAAGTGATCATAAATCAATAAGATTAATCAACATGGTATAGTAAATTACTGAACACAAATTCTATTTAAATAACATTACTATCATGGTAATATAGGGAATAACCATTATATTAAGGTAAATAAATGAAAACAAATGTCATTTAATCAATAAACTGATATTGAAATACATCCATATAATATATTATAGAGAAAATCTCATGGATAATAACGATAACTGAATTATCAATGATGTAAATTCTTAATTATTTGATGTCATGTTTCTTAGGAACCTTATCCCATTACCATCATGATTTATCCTCCAAACAATTTGAAACTACTTTGTAAAAATCCATCTAATTTGGCCAACTGATTCATCTCGTGAGACTATCAATGCATCCAGGGGATATCTATAATTAGGCCCAACCCAATAATTTCTTGTCCAAATCATTCCTGATATATTGAATAATATATTTAATTCATAAAAAAATATCTTTATCATCATGTATCTGTATTTACTCATGGATACATATTTATGAATATTTCACTAATTAATCACTTACCTTTTAAAAGAAACACCATATGAAAAAATGTTATATAGATTTAGGAAATAATCATATACATCATACATGAATATTTATATATAAGATAAGTTTAATTTCTAATGATAAATTGTCACATGAAATTGATTTTTTCAAGAGAAAGTTAATAGTCACCAAAGAAAGTGAAAATACACAATAACTTTTGATTGTTGTTAATTTTTATGTAATATCTCCTTGGTTAAATTAATTAAACTTGAAACAGAAAATACAATTTATTATGAAAGAATAATTAAATTAAATATGAAATTTAATTATATACACCACTTAAAATAAAATAGCTGATTAACATTACAAAACTCCCCATTGAAGGGAAATTGAGACAAAGTCCCTTTCCTCAAACGTCCTTTTGGCCTAAAATGATATATGATCTTGTATACTGGTTTTAAACATGTTATTAGAATATACGATAACTATATTACTATTTATTATATACTAAATGATCCTTTTATAACATCTTATACCATAATTTTCCAATAATCATTTATTTTCATTTCTTTAGGTGGTAATTAACTTGTTTTTTCATTTGTTCTTTTCCATGAAAGTTCAAGTTCTTATCAATATTATATAGTTTCATAAACTCTATATTAATAATCAAAAAATAATTATGATATTTATATATCTATTATACTTTTAAGGCCAATTATGAAATATTTTTTGATAATGTAAGTTAGTCATGATTATAGAGATGGTAGGTTATACATATGCATGAGTAAAATTTCCATTTTTAATGATAATTATAGAAAGGATATATATAATAATTTACTTTTCTATAATGATACTTATGTGATATCATTTAATTAAATATAATTATATAAACCATCCATGTTGTGTGGTGATAAAAATATATCCACGTTGCTTCATCAAGATAGTAGTCCACACATACACCAACGATGATACCATCTATAAGTGAGTGAAATGGTAAGAAATAAAATGATCAATTAAATTTAAATAATAATATATATGACACTAATATCAAAATTATTTCATTAATACCATGTATGACCAATAAATTTATCCATATTACATTCCATTTAAAGAATTTTTCAATGTTGAATCACATCATTTTGTGAAATGATTGTCTTCTTTGCGCAGAGGAAATATTATCTTGTCCCATAAAGAATGGAAGTTTAAAATGTATATATGTGATAAAATGACTAAATTAGTATAATTATGTTATAAATATCATTCAGAAACTTTATACAAATCATCATACCCAAATATGAGAGGTGTTAATGCAAAAAAATGGCATCTGTTTGTGGGGCGGTAATCCATGGTACAGATGAATGATGATTTCATACCCCATTTTAAAGAAGTGGGGGTTGTTATAGGTCATGAACTTTTTTTTAAAAAAACTAGTAAATTTACCATATAGACGTTTTCATATAATCATGGTTTAATAATTATTTATGTGGGTGTATTAATAAAAAATATAAAATCACTAATTCAAGTACATTACCTCATATTTGGGTAACCACCTTATATTTGTACCAACAACCTTTAAATATTGGATTTAAGACCAAAATAAAGATTATAGTACTATAGGATGGAATATTGTATGTTTTTTGGCATTAATTTTTCTAACCAATCTGGTTTTAATGTTTTAATAAGAGAGTAGATGGTGTGGCCTTTTATAGGTTAAGTGAGTGGCACACATGAAATTTTCAAAAATAATAAATTATACCCTTTTACATGTCACCATGATCCAATAATATAAGATTCATGATCCAAGAAGGGATGAGTTAAAAATGTGGTAATAAAATATATTTTAGACATGTATTTAGGTTATCTTTACCCATATTTTTTAGTTTAAATACTGGTAATTCTATTTTTACCATAACTATTATAATTAATCTTTACGGTTTCCACTATATAATTTTGAACAAAAATAATTTTACATCCTTATAAATTATATATTATTTTTATTTTATATATATAATTTATTTTTATTACTTAAATTAACTAATGTTTTAGTATTTAATTAAAAACATATCATGCATATGCAATGAGAAAGAGGGTTTTAAATAAGAAAATGATCCAAAGTTTACAATGTTTTTATATCCATTTTCAACATGAAAATGGTTCCACCAAAATAAATAGGATTAATATATATTTGATTGATTTAATTTTTATTTTAAAAAACTCAAAATATAATGTGAAATTATAAATAATTTAAATGATAAGGATTTTTTCTAAGATAAAATTCATATTTTTTATTATTCAAACAAAAAATGAAACATTTCAAAAAAATCCCAAAAATATACCCTATGATAATTTTTCTTTTTTGATTCCAAAAATTAATTTTATTTTCTTAAGTAAATTTTATAAATTTTTTACAATTTAATTTTAAATTATTTACGTAAAGCATGACTAATCTATCATTTATAAATATAATGTAGTTAAGGAATCGTTTATTTTTCTTTTAAAATTTTGCATCAATGTAATATTATTTTGATTTTATATCTAATAAATTAATATAAATTTTTATTTTCCTTATACATGTATAATTTGTTTATAATTTAATTATTATTATTCATACCCTTTAATTTAACAGCATGGTTATAACAGTACAATTTAACTAATAATATTTGAATAGAGTATCATCTCTCGTTCAATCCCAATGTTGTGTACATTTCAAGCATTAAATGAGATTAAATATATTTTAAAAAATAAATATATCATAATTTATTTGTAAATTATATTCCCTTATATGATTTGTTTTTCTTGTCATACACGCTATCGAATATCATGTACATATTTTAAAATCTCTCAGTTTCACAAAATTAATTCGAAGATAATTACTTCTCCCCTCTGGAAAAACACATAATCAAGTATCAACTAAAAAAATTACATTACTCATCATCTAATCATATAAAAACATATCCAAACGTTTCATGAGAAAAAATCTTTGTAAAGGATTTTAAAACTGAATTATCCATTTTTCAAAAATATTGAAAAATTATATTTGTAAATAGCCCATTAGAAACCCAAAAACATTATTTTAAAGAATATATCACTAAAATATAAATGTCTCTTCAACCTTAAAAATATAAAGAAAATCAAAATGAAAATAAATTTCAATATTTTTTAAAATCACTAGAAAACATAAAAAACACTTTAGTTTAAAATCAAGATTTATATAAAACCAAGGGATATCTTACAAATAAAACATTATTAACTATATAGGGTAGGATCATCACATATGGGAAAAGATACTTAATGTTTGGGGCCACTCCCCATCCTTCATCTTGTTTAAAAATCCCAAGTTCCAAATTTTCAAAATATTTTATAGCTTTCTAATTTTATTTTATTTTCAGAGGTGTTTTATATAAAAAACATATTTTAATTACAATAACCATGCATATATTCATATAAAAACAATTTAATATTTAAAAACACACCCAAAAAAAACACACACACACACACACATATATATATATATATATTATGTATATACTATTAGAGGTAACAAAATAAATTTTTTATACTACGTAATACTTTTCCAACATATAATGAATGTCGACCAAAATAAAATAATGATTGACCATAAAATACTTCAATCATAAATTGTATCTATATAAAGGGATAATATAGGAAAATGAATTGCTTTTAGAATAAAATAGGTTTTAATATAAATATTTTTAAATATAAAATGTTAAATATGAAACGATTGTTTCACATTAAGGAATGATTTCAAACAATTTTAATAATATTTTTAAAATATAATCCAAGTCACATAAAATTAAATTATAAATTGTAAAATTGAATTAAAAATATTTTACACATAAAATTATCATTTTTAAACTCTTAGAAGTATTAATATTTAAATTTGATTATTAAAACAATAACATAGAATAATATCACATACTATAATAATATTAGATTCATAAATATCAAATTTTAAATCATAATCCCCTAAAGGAAAAGATTTAGTTTTGGTAATTTATAAATTAATAATTTTAGATAAAATTTCAAATTAAAAATACATGGTTTCTATGATTTTATAAAATATGATACATTTAAATAATTACCTAATATAGTATTTGAAAAAACAAATATGAGAACATTAATTTAGAACCATTTTTTCACCCATAAAATAAGGTTTTGGAAATTTTACAATGGATATTTTGAAAGGAAAAATTATAAAAATATATAATAAAATCATAATTTTGAAATAAATAGCCCCTACTGAAAAGAGTTTTTAACAATTGTGATTTTTTTGAAAAAAAAAATTATATTAAATTATAATTCTAAAATATTATTTTTCTTTTCAAAAAAATATTCCCTTGAAAATTTTAAAAAAAAATTATATGTGAAATTTTAAGTTGAAAATGAATTTCCCCTTACATAAATTTCAAGATAGACTTTTTGAATTCTTCTCTTCTTGAAGTCCTTTTTGGTGACCTAAAAATCTAAATAAGGAACATTGTATTTGATAGCATATATGACATTTAACAGAAATCACGTAAGGAAATATAATATCCTGAGAATTTATATTATATTTAAGATTATAAATAAACATAACATCTTTCATATCTTAAAATTCCATCAATCCTATGTTATATTAAGTTACATGCAACAAAGAATTTTGTCGATAGCTTATGTTACATGCAAGACTTAGTTTTATCAAGCAACATTATATTATTAAAATATTATTTTTTGATATAAAAAAACATAAAAAAGCCATTAAATTAGAGGTTATAAATAATATGAAGTAACTTATGAATATATATTTTTTATAAAAATATAAAATTTATTCTTTGGTTACAATTTTTTGTGAAATGAATATAATAACAATTTGAATATAAAATGAATATTTTTTTAGAAAGCTATTTTTATGATTACAAAGTTGTATCAAAATAATAAGTTAAACTAATTAAAATTACTGGGTGATATAATTGTAATATATATATATATTATATATTCAATAAAATGTTTTTGTAATTCATCCAATTTATTTTATTTGGATAAGATAAGATCAAACCTAATTTTATACATAAAACCCGAGATAATTATAAAGGCAGTTTTACCGCATATTAATAGAGAACCTATTTTAAATAATTTTTTTGTAAATTTTATATGTCCAAATAAAATTCATATTTTAAATTAAAAAAATAATAATTTTATTAGGGTTAATTTTTTGTACTTTTCATTAAATTTTAATTATTTATAAATAGTGAAAAATAATGAATTTTAATTCAAAACTGAATTTTCATCTAATTTATTTATGATGTTAAATTATTTTTTTATTTGGTTTTAATGTCAAAAATTTCAAATTATACATAAATTAATCTAATTTCGGTAATTGGAATAAATTTCACTTAAAAATTGGATATAAAAAAAAAGAAATGTTTTCAATTTTTTTACATTAAAACCCTCCATTGTCATCCTGACTATGGGATTAATATTAAACTAATTTCTGCCTCTTCTGTTATTTGAATTTAGAAAAATTGATTCCATATTTTTAATTATAATAATTTATAATTTATAATAATTTCATATTATTTTGTTAAAAAAAACTAGTGAATTTGAATAAAATTAATTGCAACAGTTAAGAGAAAAATTAGCTTAATGACGGACTAAACCATAAATTAAAGGGCAAAAATTACCTAGAAACTAGTCCAAAAGACATTTTCTATCCATATGTCAACCCTATACTGAATTTTTCTATAATTTTCACTATTATTGGTTCCACTTTACATGGAAATAGTGGTTAGAGTTCCCTTTACAGAAATTTACAAGAGTGTCACTCATCGTACACTATAAAAAGGCACTCACACCCACTTCCCACACCTCTCAAGACACTTTTTCTCAAACAATATATAACAAATTTGTTCCTAAAAATCACTTACATAATCCTATAAGCCTATATTTTTCATAAATCTATCCAATTAATCCCTTTGGTTCAAATAAAAAATAGTTACCCAATAAATAGGTGACATCACTCCTCATGCTCTTTATTTTTGTATTTATTCTGCATCCCATAAAATATTCTTATTCCATGATTATAAAATAAAAAAAGTATCCTAAATATTCCTAGATTTTTTTATATTATGTATTCAACATACACTTACAAAAACATACAAACAATGGGTCATGACCATAACATTTAAGATTACGGTGAACTACTGCCTCATGAAACTACATCATTCATTTTTACATTACCACCATTAATGGTATGGAATTCTAATGAAAACACTATTTATATATGATATATACGATATATATCATGTATTTATGCTTCTGTAATTATTTTATAACACATAACTTTATACATTCCATTTAGTGTAAATATGATAACATCATTTGTGGAAATGTGGACTACAACCCCCTCAAAGAGAAGTGATTTGTTCACACTATACATGGAATGTTTTAAGTATGATTTTAATTGAACTATGTTACATATTAGAAATTAATATTATAATTTCATTATAATATACATATGTATTATTTAATTTTCCTTATTTTAATAAGACATCGAAATGGATGTAGCGTCTATACGTATGCCTACTGTCTCAATAAACGATGTATTTCCATTTGTTATCTCCGAATTTTCTGTATTATTATAAATATATTTATAATATATATATATAAATAATTTAAATCATGTTTTACATTATTTATATGTTGAAAAAATGATATAATTAATAGCAACAACAATTAACAAGAAAAACATAGTCGAGAAATTATGCAATTAACACTAGGAAGAGTTAAAATATTGAAAGGTTATTAACAAACACGTTGTGAGATGATAAAAAAATATTATATATGAAATTATAAATATTATTATTATTCTTTTATAAGTTATTAACATGTTCAACCCACATATAATTGAGTTTAAATTAATTTATCTTGAAAGGAAATATAATATATAGGGTTATTGACTCACTTTTACTTCCGTAAAGAACGCATCATAGTCACCACTTATTTTTTTATAGGGTATATACTCCAAATTCTGAAATATTATATTTTGAATTATTTTATATTAATGGTATTTTGAGTTTAAATTTTAATTATTTCTTCTAAGGGTATTTGAGTTAAAAGTTACCAAGTGGAAAAGAAATTTCATAACCCGACTCCCTTTCATTGGGTCGTACTACTTCCTCATTGTTGTTCATGTTAAATGATTATGTGTATAATTAATTTTACTGTACATATATGTATTTTAAAATAATTGTTTTTATTTATATTTGAAGCAGATAATCTATTCATTGAATTATTCTCACATCAACATTATGGTCATTTCTATGTTTTACTTCACTGTATCATTTTGTTCGGGATTGTTTACAATTGAAATTGGGTTAATGAAAATTATTTGATAATTTTGTAATAAACCCTTTAATTTTTTTCTATTATTTTTATTCATTAATTTTTTCTTGTAATAGTACCATTTATCCATTCTGTTGTAATTATAATGTTTTAGAAATTTTTTTAAGAAAACCAGAATTGATTTCTCTATTTAGTTGGATAAATTGTATTCTCCTAAATAAATATTTAAAAAAATGGATTTCGAAAATTCATTTACATCTCCCAAATGATATATTAAATAATTTTTTACCCTTTATGAATTTTACCAATTTATTTAATGAAATTTTATTTTCACTTTCTGAATAAATAACTTTTCTAGCCATTTACCATTAAAAAGGAATATTCTTTTTACCTCATATGGCATGTATAGATTTACCTACCACCATTTAATTGAAGCTTCCTTTGTAAGTATTAAATTTTTATTTTTGAAGGAATTTTTTTTTAAAAAAAATATTCTCTTAGAAAAATATTTTGAAAAAAAATATCCATCATTAAAAGTCTATTTTACTCAAAATGTCATTTGAAATATATTTTCATAGTATTTATATTCATTAATGACAATAAACCATTATTTTTACTCTACTTAGGATATGTTTTGTTGATACCATCCTTATTATTCATATAGATGGTTTATGATTTATTTATCTAATGATGAGATTGGCATTGACTTCCATGATCCCTTTTAGTCCCCTTGAAATATTCAATTTTGGATGACCATTTGACATTGTATTTTTCAGAAATATCCATATCAATTTTCATGGATATGATTATTTCATGAACCATATACCATTTTCTATATGGTGTTTACTTTGAAATTTATTTTATTATTTAGGGAAATTATGATAAATATGTATCTTTTATTCAATACATGTTTTTGATAAGGCTCAATGTTATGGAATACTCGATATGAGGAATGCTATAAACCTAAATTGATGGGTACCACCCGAACATTATATAACCTATTGATGCATCGATATGTTCCTATAAGAAAAATTAAAATTGAAAATTAAATAGGATTCAACATGTATTTTTAAACTGTCTCAACGATGGATTTTTATAGTAGAGGTTTTCATGTTCCTAATACGTGATTTCCAATAATCAATCATTGCCTTCATTTTGGTTCATTATTTATTATCCATGAGATTTTCACAATTAAAAAATCTATAGATTCATTTCATTCTCATTTTATTGATTAAATCGCATGTGTTTCATTTTCTTACCTTTCTATGTTTATTTTTTCTTATCTAATAATTTTAATTGAAATTGTTTCCTATTATTACCATTCCATATTTTTTATGAACTTCCTTATCATTTTTTTGGTTATATGGTATGTGTGTTCAGTTATTTACTATCCCATAATTATTATTCTCATTGAGACTTTACCCTTATTGAGAATTTGAGCACACACATATTTTGTTTCTTTTCCCTAGGAATCCAAGAAGTGTTCTATAAATGATTAACATGGATATACTAGATGGAGTAAAGTTATTATCCATGAAAAAAAATTATGTTGTAAATAGTTTATATATTTGTAATACAAGACTCATGTATATATCAGGTTTACCAAGACAACTAAACTCTTTAGTCCTTTATTATTTGGTTACTATTAATCATGCTAATACAATAGTAGTAGACACTAGTTTTGGGCTCTCTAGGGTCGGGTCGCTACAGTTGGTAACAATGGAAGTTTGGAAGCATCCTTATAAACAGGATTTAGAAAACATATATTAAGGAACATAACGCTATGATAGTCTTTGGGGGATAAGTATAAGAAACCATCCGATAATTTTTTGAAGGTGAAGATTATGTGGGTATTACTATAAATACATAAATGATTTGATACAAAAAGTAGACATTGTTCTGAAATATATGTACCTAAGAGTAACAACACTGATAAGGTTTGTCGGGCCAAACTCTGAGAAACCCAGTACATGACAAATAACCTTACTGTGCACCTAGTTTAACACTCCTAGGGGATTTGAAAATGATATTTCAGACATTCATTACAAACCATTATGATAGATTTGGTCAATAAATAACCTACTTTAAACCTAAGTTGTTTTATATTGAAGAAAATGTGTCATGATTTAGATATCCTATAAGTGATTATATGTTTTTCCATGACAATTTTTACTCAAACTATGATTTCTATATTTATTCGATTGATGGTACATAAAGGAGTCAAGTTTACATTGAACATAAAGGAAAATTTTGTGACAATGAGAAGCCAAATGAGGTGTGGATTTGAGTGGTAGATATCATGTTTATTCCTAATTAGTTTTCCCAATATATGATTAAAAATATTTACCTGAACAAACTCCAAAAATCATTATAGAAGAGCATGATAGATTTTTCATAGAGCTCAATCCAAAGAGTCCATAGGGGAAAATGTCTTTCTTTCCATCATGAAATTAATATGGAAGGAAACACCTAGTAAAATGTGTCAATGTAATGGAAAAATAATTTATTAATGGGAAATAAGGTCCTAAAGTAAAGAATTTCAAAGGAAAAATTAAGAGTATGATGGAGGGAAACTAAACTCATCCTAAAGATCCATTTCTAGTTAATTTATTTAAATGTGTGGAACATGTACATTACCCAAGACAATTCCCACATATAGAGGATAAAATCCAGAACAATTAAGGATCTATATGGAAATAAGTGGAAGAATTATTTCTCTATTGGGGTTGTATTGAAAGCCTTAATTAAAAGTCTCTTTAGTGATTAACTTTATTTTAAGGTTTTTCGTCATATTTATTTTGGAAATTATATCAGTACGGTTTTATAAAAGGAAACCTGTATTCATTGTTAAAACCCATCAAATCTCAAAAGGATGCAGGGCATGAACCCATGACCAAAGGAAGATAAGGGTTCAACACCAACCACTAACATTTGTAATGGCTTGGTTAATGTGCCATTGTTTTAAGTTGAAAAATATCATCAATGAATATTAATGATAAACCAGAAATTAAAATTTATAGATATAAATATTATTGTCTTAACTATTTTGGATTTATATAATATTTATAGAATGATTTAAATACATTTCACTAATTAATGGGGCTTATAATCAGTTAAATGTTTATTTTAGTTCATTATGAATAAATGATAATATCTTGGATATCTAATTCTTACTGTAAAGAATGAATTCGAATTTGATCAATGGTCAACCTAAAGATGGAATTGTTCATATTAAATTAAAACATATAATGTAAGTATGTTTCCTTATATTAATAGGTTTTAAAGTAGTTTCTCAACATTAGTAAAAGAATCATTAAAAAAATCTTAATACATTATTTTTTTTAAATCAATAGTCTTCTAAATATTTGCCATATTATGGAATTGAGACCCTCAACATTTCGTTGATCATTCACTTGTTTGTGAATTATGACCTCAATCACTCCCTATAAATATTTATGCTTTTCCTCCATGTATGTATCACCAATTACCACTAATGATATTTTACATAGAAACCTAGGTATATGTGATTCCATGTGACCTCTGTACTTCTCATTGTCTCTTTTTTGAGAGTATTTCATAAGAAACATTTAAGGTATGTATGATTTAAACATATTAAATATGAAACAATATATAACTAATATCATGATTAAGTTTTGAGGATGCAACTTAATTAAGGAGTGGAGACTGTAACGCCCAGAAAATTCAAGGAGTGAACATAGTATATGAAATCATGTATGACACGCAACACCAAGCACGTAAGGGAATAAAATATCCCAATATATTATAATATATTTACTATTTAAAATAAATTTAACATGTTATATAGCTTTAAATGAATACAAAACTGATTAATCATTAGTTACACAAAACAAATACTTTGTTTGATTGTTTGCATTACACGGAATAGTGAGTTTTACTAGGAAACAAGACATTATTAAAATTTTATTATTTAATATAATAAATCTTAACCTATCTATTAAATTAGTGGTTATAAATATTTTTAACTAACTTTTAAATATATATTTTTCATAATGAAATAAAATCAATTCATTGGTTTGGAATTAATTAGAAATGAATATAAGAATAAATTTAATATAAAGAGAATATTTTTATATAAAACAATTGGTATAGTCACAAATATTTTCTATCCTTATAAATTAAATTAATTATGATAAGTGAGTGATATAAATTTAATATATATATATATATATCATATTCAATAAAATATTTCTTATATTCATCCTATAGATTTTAGAGGTATAAGAAAATAACAATCCTTATTTTATGAATAAAAACCTATATTTCATATAGGTAGTTTTACAAACTTTTAATGGAGAACATATATTAATATAAAAAAATAAACTCTTATAGATTTTATATGTAAAAATATAATTCATCTCTGGAATCTAAACATAAAACTTTTTTTAGGGTGAAATTATGGTATTTTCCTAAGAAATTTCATTATTTAATGATTAGTGAAAATACTGAATTTTAATTCAAAACTAATTTTCAGTATAATTTTATTAAGGTGTTAAATTATACATTTAATTAGTTTCAAATTAAAATTTTATAAATTATACATAAATTATTCCAATTTAGTTCATTAGAATCAATATAACTTTGAAATTGGATATAAAAACATAGAAAACATTTGAATGCTTTTAATTTAAAAAATTGTATTGTTGTCCCGACTAATGGATTACTTAGAAGTTAATTTCTACCACTAAAGTGATTGGAATTAGGATAAATTTAATATATATTTGGAATCATATTAATTTATAATTTCCAATAATTGAAATTAATTTTTTGACGAAAAATATTCGTGAATGTGAATAAAATTAATTACAGCGATAAAAAAATTAACTTAACAAATGAATAAACCTTAAAATCAAGGGTCAAAATGATCTATTAACATGTCCAAAATACATTTCATTGCCATATGGGGACCATTAACTACCTTTCATTGAATTTGGGAAATTATTGGATCCACTTTTTGAAGAAAAAATGTGTTTGTAGTTCCCTTTCCATACAATTACAAGAATGTCACTCTGCCTCCACTATGAAAAGGCACTCACCCCTCACACTTCCTTTCACATATAAATCCACATTTTATCAACCAATATATTTCCCAATATCTCAAAAAATACCTCCATTCATTTTATATAACTCCCTTTGGGAATAAATCCATCCATGGATCCCCTTTGGTGCAATCTAAAAAGAGTTACCCAAAGAAGAGGTAATATCCTTCCTCAAGATCATTAGTTTTATTTTCTTTCTCCTCCCCAAAAATATTCTTAATCTAGGATAATATAAAAAAAATATGGTAAAAAATAAACTTTTATGTTGTTATATAAATTTTTCTACACACGCTTACAAACACATCCATTTAATGGGTAATGAACTTACCGTTTATGTATACGACGAACTACCGCCTCCCAAAACAATGTTGTTAATTATTCCATTACCACCATTCATGGATGGGAATTATGATGGAAAATATATTTAGATATAATATATATGAGATTTATTATTTCTTTATCCATAAATAATTATTTAATATCACATTCCTTTATACTTTTCATTTTTTGTAAATATGATAACATCGTTTGTCGAAATGTCGAATAACGCGCCCTCAAAGCAATGTGATTCAATCACACTATACATGTAATGTATTAATGCTGATTTTAATAAAAATATTTGTAATATAATAAATTAATATTATACTTGAATTATAATATATATTTATCATTTACTTTTCATTATTTTAATACGACAAAGAAATGTAAGTAGCGTTCATGTGTACCTATGGTCTTCCATCTCCACGAATAGTGCATTTCATTTCTTTTCTCCAAATTTTATGGATTTTAAAAAATACAAATATACTGAATATATATGTAATTTTCATCGTGTTTTCCATTCTATATATTATTAAACCATGATCTAATTAATAGGAACAGTAAATAACAAGTCAAAACTTACTAGAGAAATAAGGAAAATAATACCTGAAATAGTTTAAATAATGAATGGTTATTAAAAAATGGGTAATAAGATAATTAAATAATGTTATAAATGATATAATAAATATGATTATGGTTATGGTATAAGTTATAAAAATGTTTAAACCACTAATATAATAGTTTAAAGGATTTTCTCCTGAAAGGAAATGCATCTTAAGAGATTCTTGTCTCACTTTTACTTTCATGAGGCACAGGTCATAAAAACCACTTATTACTTTTTTTGGTGTTTATACTATCAATTTTGATATATTGTATCATGAATTATTTTATATTCGTCATATTTTTATTATAAGTTTGAATTATTTATTTTAATGGGATTTGAGTGAAAAGTTTCCATGTGGAAACAATTTCATAACCCGACTCCATTTAATTGGTTTATAATACTTCCACATTATTAATAATATTATATGATTATGTGTATAATGAATTTAAATATACGTTGATGTATTTCCACTTCCTTATTTGTATTTATATTTGAAACACATAATCAACTCATTTATTAATTACCACATAACTGTTATGGTCTTTTCCAGGGTGTACGTCACAATCTCATTTTGTTTGAGATTATTTATAGTTGAATTTCCATTAGATAATATTACTTGATAATTGTATAATAAACCATTTAATTTTCTTCTCCTATGGGTTTTAATGTTAATTTTCAACAAATATTATAATTTTTACACTCTTCATAAACTAAAACCTTTTATAAATTTTTTTAATAAAACCAATCTTCATTTCTCTCTTTTGTTATAGAACCTCATTTATTCTAAGAGTAATGTTTTATAAAAAGATTTTAATGTTTTTAACCTTTCCAAAATTATTTATTAAAGAAATTTTTTCCCTTTTTTATTTTACCAGCATTTTCGAAGGAATCTTATTTTTTTCCATACAAGGCACTTTGCTAACCTTTTACCTTATAAAATGAATGTTCTTTTTACCTCATTCATCACGTACAAATTTTCCCACCACCATTTAATTGAAGATTAATTTTTATGTATTGAAGGTTTATTTTTAAATAAAATGAATTAAAAAGTTATTTTCAAAGAAATTTATTTTTAAAAAATCAAAATCAAAATTTTATTTTCCACTTTATTTTCTTAAAATATAATTTTATAGTATTTCTATTCATCAATGAAAACAACCATTTATTTTTACTCCACTTGGGATATGTTGTATTAATACCATCATTAATCTTCTTAAGGATGGTTTATGTTTTATTTGGACAAGGTTGGTATTGAAATTCACTTCATTTATTCCTTTTATTCCCCTTAATATCTGCAAAATCCTAGGAACATTTGATATTGATTTTCCCCAAAATATCCATCTCATTTTTCATGGATATTATTATATCCTAAACCATATAAAATTTTTCAAATAGATTTTACATTCAATTAAATTTTATTATTTGGCGAAATATTTATAAATATGTATCGTTAAATTAATACATATTTTTGATAGGGCATAATTTTATTGAATACTAGATATCAGTAATGATTTAGCTATGCAATGACATGTGGGGTGTAAAGACCCGAAAAATTAAAGTATATTTTTTTTAAATACTATGGAATTTTATGAGTACGTAGTTTCTAACGGCACCTGAATCTGAGTACTGCTGTGATCATAATCCCTTTTTAATGTTTTTTTCGGGTACGTTCAGTAAACGTACAAGAGGTTCTTTCTATCATTTGAACCGGTGCTCGAAATTTCCCTGCTGTTTATTTTGACAACTCCTCATTAATGGTGAAGCCTCTCCACCTCCATCTTTTCATATATTGGGAAATATCATATAATTAATGTCTACATTAATTATTCGGCACCTCTTTGGAATCAAATAGAATTGCATGTCAATTCTATTAATTTGAGAGCCTCTTATTTTATTTTGTGTTGGAAAATCACTTTTGGGGAAAGGCTTTGGAGAATTAAAAGAGAGTTGATCCTTCTTCGACGAAAAACACTGTTCTTCAACGAAGAACATCCCTGAAAAATAACACGAAGGACTTCTTCCAATGATGCTTCTTCCTGGGACGCACCTCAGCATCAAGGAGTCTACGTCGCCAACAACAATGACTCTTCTGCCATCGTTGACGGGATGACACTGTTCTACTGTGACACTCGTCTTCCACGGCTCGACGACATGAGATGTCTTTTTTGAGGTAGGGTATATTGTATATTTTCATATATGTGAGTTATATCCTCAAACATGGGTGTTTATTTGTTGGATGATTATTTGAACCACTAACGCGGTGGGTACGGTCTAACGAACAATTTCGGACCCACCGCCAACTTGTTCGTGACGCACAGAATGTTTGGAGATAGATGAATGGAAGTGAAACGTGGATTTGAGGCCGTCACAGTGAAGAGCGGGACCCGAGAAGGCTATACGCGCAGACGGGAGCAAAAATGGACCACCAGAATGACTCTAGTGGCCCGCAGAAGGTTGCGCTGATGTGGGTTACCGATGATCGAAGGTTGCGACCGCCACTGACCGGCCGCCTGGAGGTTGCGGTGCATTCCACTGGCCCCAGCGGTGATGGAACGGATCTCGCACCGCGCGGGATCCGTGATGACCTAGCGGCGCCGGCCTGGCATCGCCGTTACGCAGAACATGGGGGCTACGTCCCCCCCCCCCCCACTCAGGCAGCCTGGCCGCGCCATTGCCGGACATGGGCCAGGCCGCATTCAGCCGGGCCATACCAGGACCCGGGACGGGTCGGCCCGGTTCGGATTGGGCCCAGACCCCCCTTTTTAGAGCATTTTCGATTAATTTCCCATAACATGAGATACAAACCTCCGATCGACGCACCGTCAGTTGCGTAGGAATCCTCGGATTGAGATGGTAGTTTTATTATATTACATTTAATGTTTTTGAAAAGTTTGGGTATGGCTAGGTTGGTTCGAATTCGAAACCAACCGGGCCCTCGGAGCAGAAACACTTATAACTTAAGGACCGGACGTCCGATTATTGTGTCGTCAACTATGTTTGTTTAGTTTTGATGAGATTGTTATTTTGGAATACTCCACATGGGATTCGGATGAGATTGGGGTATGGCAGGGTTGGATTGTACCTTAAATCCAACCGGGCCCCGGGACTGGAAAATCCATATCTCTTAGACCGGGCGTCCGATTGACGCACCGTCTGTCACATTGGATTCCTTTTGAATAGATTAAACTTTGGGATACATCAACTCTGGACTTCATGATAGTTGATGTATCGATCCCTTGGATCAAGGAGCGGACTCTCCTCGAATCGAGCATGTTGTGTGCGAGAACCCTAGAGCTGGCTGCGACTGCAACGACTACCGTACTGTAATCCTTTATGTGTTTGACAGTGACGACTACTGTATTGGAATCCTCTGTGGGTTTGACGGTGATGACTACCGTACTAGAATTTTCTGTAGGTTCGATGGCGATGAATACTGTTCTGGTATCATGTGTGGGTCCAGTAGTTTGACCTCTGTACTTGTATCCTATGTGGGTCTGGCAGAGTAGCTGGTCTTGTATTCTGTGTGGGTCTGATTGCTTACCTAGTCTTATATCATGTGTGGGTCCAATAACTTAGATGAATCAGTAACTACATCTGATCAACTTCATCACTATACAAATAGTTGGTCTTGTATCCTGTATGGGTCTGATAGCTTAGCTAGTCTTGTATCATGTTTGGATCTGACATCTTAGATGAATCAATGATTGCATCTGATCATCTCTATCGCTATACGAAAGATGTATACCTGTGTGATCTAAGTCTTGATTTTCAATCATTATCATCAATGTTATTGACTTCATTCTTGTGTGGACTGGGTTGTATTTGGGCTCAAGAGTTGGAGTCATACTGTGGTTTATAACATAGGTATATATATGAGAATATACCTATGTAGGGTTGGTTGATACTTTGTGTTTGTATCTCTCTTCTGTGGTATATCATTTTTGGATTCTAGGAGACCTTTTGGGGTCTTGGGGTCCCTACTGAGTATCGTATACTCACCCCTACACGGGATTTTCCGGTACTACATTGTGTTGGTTGCAGACGACAGAAAACACTGATCGAGGTAGAGACTTGTAGAGTTGGATGGTACCCGGAGGTGGACCACTTGGCGATACATACACGAAGCAGACAGATGAAATTGAGGTACTGAGGAGGCCATATTTACCCACCCTTCCAGTGGGATTCTCATAGGATGACTCAGTGGTTGCTATTTTACATTACTACATTTGTGTTATATTTCAGTTGTAGTGTACTTTTAGTTGGGTTTGTATACTGGCCCATTTACTTTTCATCACTTACTTTTATACTCAGTTTACTTATTGCTTTCTTCAGTTGTGTACTATGTTGTGTTGTTTACTTTTATAAAGACAATGCCTTCCCTATTTATCGGTATTTATGCCTTTGGTGCTAGTGGCCAGCCCTGGCCTATGGAAGGTGGGCTTTGGGTAGTCACGGCATGGGCCTCGAGGATGGGTCGTGACAAATTGGTATCAGAGGAGTCAGTTATACTACATAACCTAGGGTACTGATCATTCCTTTCTATGAGTCAATAGTGTTAAGAGTATTGAGTGAGGTTTTCAGTCCAGAGAGTCCAGTGTTTGTGTGAAGGATGACATATCCATACACCAGGAACCTGACCCCTGATTTCCGACTCAGTGCATGAAAGCACTGATTGCATGTGTGTTTCAAAAGTTTTATTTGTGATTACTTTGTATCAGCTCACTGGGTATACTGTTTGACCATGGTGCACCTGTTTCTTTTCAGTATGGCCCCAGAAAGGCAGCCAGCTAGGGTTCCAAGACACGTGCTAGATGGTAGCCCAACTAACGATGAGGCCTTGGTGCAGGGCCCCATCATAGTGGAGGTACCAGCGGTACCACTAACCGCTAAACCACCGATACCACAAGCCCCACCAGAAGATAGTGCATGCCGCCTATATACGATGCATGAGTTCCAGTGATATAGGCCTTCAAGGTTTCGAGGTGAGATATATTTTCAGATGGTCGGGTGCTGGCTGGAGGTTGTAGCATGAGTTTTCCACATCGTTGGGACACCCACTAAATTGATGGTGTACCTAGATGTTTGTATCTTTCAGGGAGCAGCTGAGAGTTGGTGTAGCCTGATGCTCTAGTTTTACAATGAGGTGACTCTAACCTGGGGATACTTCGAGGGTCTTTTCAGGGAAGAGTTTGTACCAGCGACTATATACTCTGTGCATGCTCAAGAGCTACTGCTCTTGCCTCATGGCTTTTGGACAGTAGCCAAGACCTCGGCATCATGCAGTAAGCAGATGACATGGAGGCACAAACAGGTTAGATCAACAGTTAGACGACCCCAAGATGTGGAATTAGGGGTGTGGGGCAGTCGAGGCCAAGGGATCTCAGAATGGAGGAGGGTCTGTTTTTCCTGCAGGGAACGGGGTCACGGAGTGCGTGACTATCTAACTCCCCACACTGTTGATCAGTAGTTGTTGGAGGATCCTCTGAGACAGAGGCAGCGACAGGATCTTGATCAACAATCGAGCGGTGGATGAGGCAGTTTAGCAGGTCCTTCAGCGGATAGTGATCAGAGTCACCGAGTACTACTACTACCACCACCCTTAGACGGTTCGCCTTGAGCTCCAGGAGAAGGTGGACAGGAGTGGAACTAGCTCCCGTAATAGAGGCATTTGTTCATGAGGCTTCTAGCGTTGTTGTTATCATTTTTGTGGTCGTTTTGTGTCTTTGTACTGTGAGTTGTAGTAATAAAAGACACTTTACATGTGATGTTTTCTTCCCTACAATTTCTTATGGTTGATAATGAGAGGTTCTGGTTAAAACCATTGACTTGACCCACACATTCGAGATTCCTACTGGGGGATACCCAGTGACCACACACTGCTACCGATAGTGTGACTCAGCCCTTGGAGGTGATTGTAACGGTCTGATCTCTTGGTAGTGGCGATGAGGCCTTACGACGTCGTACATGGCATGAAATAGTACCGTTCATGTCAGGATTGATTGTATTAGGAAAGGAACATGGTTCTTCCAGGGGATGAGACCAGATTTCTCTTTTCGGAGAAGGATAAATCTTAGCAGATCTTGTAGGACGTAAGAAAAAAAGGATGTAGTTGAGTTCTTTACAAATGTCTAGTCACACCCATAGTTTGTTGAGCAAAGGGTCTACGGTTTACTCTAATCTCAAAGTCTCGGGTGTGTCCTCATGCAAGAGCGAGCAGTGATCGCTTATGGTTCACGGCAGTTGAGACAGAACGAGCAGAACTACGCTACCCATGACATGGAGTTAGCAGCAGTGGTCTTCGCCTTGAAGATGTGGCAACATTACCTGATGGGCAAGAACTTTACAGTCTACTCTGACCACCATAGCCTCAGGTACATCTTCTTGTAGAAGGACCTGATCCTGATACAGCGGTGATGGATCGAGTTCCATCAGGACTATGACTTTGAGATAGTATATACTCATGGGAAGGGGAACGTTGTAGCTGATGCTCTCAGCAGGAGATCGGGCATTCAGCTGCTAAGAGAGGCGATGGAGCAGCTAGCTGCGTTGCAGATATCCTTTGTGGATACAAATGGAGCAGCCTTCCTTCAGTCTCTCATAGTCAATCCTCCACTTCTTCAGTGATTCAGAGAGGCACAGCGTGGGGATGTTGACTGTGAGGCGCGACATGCCCAGATATCCACAGGGCAGACACCTGATGGATTTTTTGAAGGAGGGGAGCACGTCATCCTCTTCTGGGGATGTACCATGGTACCAGTTTTACTACATGAAAAGGTGCTGAGAGAATTCCACACTTCCCCTCTAGAGGTACATCCAGGAATGGAGAAGATGTACCAGGACCCCGGACGACATCACTGGTGGTCGGGTATGAAGAAGGTTGTTCCAGAGTTCGTTTCATGATGCCTCACTTGTCAGCAAGTGAAGGTGGAGCACCAAGTACCTATAGGATTGGTACAGCCCTTAGAGGTCCCAGAGTGGAAGTGGGATGCGATCTCCATGGATTTCATGATGGGGCTTCAACGTACATCCAGAGGACACGACTCTATCTGGGTGATTGTAGACCGAATCACCAAGTCAGCCCACTTCCAACCGATCAGAGAGCAAGTCTCAGTAGAGATCTTGGGACGCCTCTACGTACAAGAGATCTTACGTCTTCATGGTGTGCCATTGATGATCGTCTCTGATCGGGATGCACGCTTTACTTCCTGCATTTGGAAGGGGTTATAGGAGGCATTTGGGACGTAGCTACATCTAACCACTGCCTTCCATCCTCAGACCGATGTCCAGACTGAAAGGACCATTCAGACTCTCTAGGACATGCTTCGTGCATGTGTCCTCGACTTTGGTTGCATCTGGGATGATCACTTACCCTTGGTGGAGTTTGCGTACAACAACAGCTACCACTCCACAATTAGGATGGCCCCTTACGAGGAACTGTATGACCGACCTTGCAGATCACCTATGTGCTGGACTGACCCAGGGGAGTTAGCACTTGTTGGACCAGAGACGGTGCAGGCTATGACAGAGAAGGTGCAGATCATCCAGGAGCGGATGAAGACTGTATAGATCAGACAGAAGTCCTATGCTGATAGGAGACGGAGACCGCTGGAGTTCAAGGATGGTGACCACATTTTCCTATGGGTCTCACCTCAACAAGGTCTATGGATATTTGGCTGGGGCGGCAATTTATCTCCACGATTCATCAGTCCTTTCCAGGTCCTCAGCAAAGTAAGCGAGGTAGCTTACCGCCTGGCCCTTCCACCTCTATTGAGGAGATACGTGCACGACCCGACCCACATCATAGATCACGAGGAGTTGTACATTGATGATGGGGAGACATTCATGGAGGTCATGGTGGAGATTGTGGATTGAAAAGAGCGGGTCCTACGTGGACGGTCGATTCCTCTTGTGTGCATTCGCTGGCAGCACGGGAACCACCAGGATAGCACTTGGGAGAAGGAGGCTCAGATGCATGGTCAGTACCCCCATTTGTTCCCCTGGTGTGTTATGTATCTTTACAAGGATGTAAAGCCCTGAGGTGGGAGTAATGTAAAGACCCGAAAATTTCATGGAATTTTTTTTCAAATACTTTAGAATTTTATGATCACGCAGTTTCTAGCAGCACCTGAATCCAAGGCCCGGTGTGCCCGAAATCAATTTTTGAAGTTTTTTTGGGTATGTTCAGTAAACGTATGAGCGTGTTTTTCTATATTTTGAAACGGTGCTCGGAATTGAAGTCTGAGGACACCGATGAACTCACAGCACCGGTATTCTCTTAAGGGGACCTTTACGGTAGTTGCATTTTATGCGGGTTGAAAGTTAATTTTTGGGGATTTAGAATTTATTAAATAATATTATTGTACACAATTTTATTTATTTTTGGTAGTTATAACATACAAGAAGATGTTAAGGGTGACCCCACACCCCACATAACCTCCCCTGAGATGATTTATTGTGCTGGGGCCCACACAGGAACCCGAACCCTTCCACCTCTCCTCAACTCCACATTAATTTCCCTGCTATTTATTTTGACAACTCCTCATTAATGGTGGAGCCTCTCCACCTCCCTCTTCCCATAAATTGTGTCAACTCATATAATTAATGTCTACATTATTTATTCGACACCTCTTTTGAATCAAATTGAATCGCACGGAAATTATATTAATTTGAGAGCCTCTTATTTACTTTTGCCTTGTCAAATAACTTTTGGGGAATGGCTCTAGGGAATTAAAAGAGAGGTGATCATTCTTCGATGAAGAAGACCTTTCTTCAATGAAGAACATCCCAGATGAATAACGTGAAGGACTTATTCCAACGACTCTTCTTCCTCAGATGCACCTCGACGTCAAGGAGTCTTTGTCGCCTACAACAACAACTCTTTCGCCATCATTAAAGGGATGACACTGTTCTACCATGATGCTCGTCTTCTGTGGCTCGATGACGTGCGACGTCTTTTTTGAGGTAGGGGGATTTTGGATATTTTCATATAAGTGATTTATATCTTCAAACATGGGCGTTTATTTGTTGGATGATTATTTGAACCACTAACGCGGTGGGTACGGGCTAACGAACAAGTCCGGACCCACCGCCAACTTATCAGTGATGCGTGGAATGTTTTGCGATGGATGAATAGAATGGAAATGTTTATTTGAGGCTATCACAGTAAAGAGTGGGACCAGAGAAGGCCGTAGGCGTAGACGGGAGCTCAAACGGACCACGGGATTGACTCTGGTGGCCCGCGGAAGGTCGTGCCAGTGACCGGCATCGGCCAGCTGCCTGGAAGCGGTGGCACCCCAACGCGCCACCGAAGGAAGACCGCCGCGGCACCACCCGCGGCGGTTATGGAACTTATCCCGCGTCATGCGGGATCTTGGATGACCAGGCCGCGCCAGCCTGGCGTCGCCGTTACGCGAAACCGGGGGGCCGTGTTCCCCCCCCCCCCCCCCCCCCCCCCGCACGGCTAGCCTGGCTGGGACGTGCCCAGACCCAGGACGGGTTGACCCAGGGTGGGTTGGGCCGGGTCGGACCGGGCCCAGACCCCCCTTTTCGGACCGTTTTCGGTTAATTTCAATAAAATGAGCTACGTACCTTCGATCGAAGCACATTCAGTTGCATAGGATTCCTCAGATCAGGATGGTCGTTTCGGTATATTACACTCAAGGTTTTGGTGAAGTTTGGGTGTAGCCAAGTTGGTTCGAATTCGAAACTAACTAGGCCCTCAGAGTGGAAATGCTTATAACATAAGGATCGGACGTCTGATTAACATGTCATCAAGTACGTTGGTTTACTTTTGACGAGACGGTTCTTTTGGATTACTCCACATGGGATTCGGATGAGATTGGAGTATGGTCGGGTTGGATTGTACCTGAAATCCATCTGGGCCCCTGGGACAGAAAACCCAATACCTCTCAGACCGGGTGTCCGATTGACACGCCATTTATCGCATTGGGTTCCTTTTCATGAGAAGAAACTTCGGGATACATAAAATCTATACTTCATGATAGTTTATGTATCGATACCTTGGATCGAGGAGCAGAACCTCCCGGAATCGAGCTTACTGTGTGCGGGAACCCTAGAGCTTTTTGTGACTGCAAAGACTATGTACTGGAATCCTCTGTGGGTTTGACAGCAACGACTGCTGTATTGGAATACTCTGTGGGTTTGAAAGTGATGACTACCATACTGGAATCTTCCATGGGTTCGACGGTGATGAATACTATTCTTGTATCCTGTGTGGGTCCGGCAGTTTGACCTCTGTGCTTGTTTCCTATGTGGGTCCGGCAGTTTGACCTTTGTACTTCTATCCTGTGTGGGTCTGGCAGAGTAGCTGGTCTTGTATCCTGTGTGGGTCTGACAGCTTAGCTGGTCTTGTATCCTGTGTGGGTCCGACAACTTAGATGAATCGGTAACTACATCTAATCATCTTTATCAAAATACAAATAGCTGGTCTTGTATCCTGTGTGGGTCTGACAGCTTAGCTGGTCTTATATCCTGTGTGGGTCCGACAACTTAGATTAATCAGTGACTACATCTAATCGTCTTTATCATTATACGAAAGATGTGTACCTGAGTGAGCGGAGTCTTGATTTTCAATCATTATCATCGATGTGATTGACTTCTTTCCATTGTGGACTGGGTTGTATTTGGGCTCGAGAGTTGGAGTCGTACTGTGGATGATAACATCGGTATATGTATGGGAATATACCTAAGTTGGGTTGGTTGATACTTATTTTTTGTATCTCTCTTCTATGGTTTATCCTTTGTGGATTATGGGAGACCTTCGGTGGTATCAGGGTCCCTACTGAGTATCGTATTCTCACCCCAGCATGGGCTTCTCCCACACTACGTTGTGTTGGTTGCAGATGACGGACATCACTGATCGAGGTGGAGACTTGTAGATCTGGATAGTACCTGGAGGTGGACCACTTGGCGAGATGTACACGGAGCAGACAGACATACTTGAGATGCTGAGGAGGCTATTTGTACCCACCCTTCAGGTGGGATTCCCAGAGGACGACTCAATGGTTTCTGTTTTACTTTACTGCAGTTGTGCTAGATTTCAGTTGTACTGTACTTTCAGTTGGGTTTGTATACTAACCCATTTACTTTTTAGCACTTAATTTTGTACTCAGTTTACTTAGTGTTTCATCAGTTGTCTACTATGTTGTGTTGTTTACTTTTATAAAGTCTATGTCTTCCCTATTTATCAGGATTTACGCCTTTGGTGCTAGTGGTCATCCCCTAGCCTATGGAAGGCGGGTGTGGGGTAGTCACAGCACGGGCCCTGAGGACGGGTTGTGACATGTGTCCTGGAATTTATATAGTCCCTTTATGCATCGATAGGTCATCATAGTAAAAATGAGTGTCACAAATTAACCAGGTTTATAACTGTAGTTTTAAAAAATCTGGAGGAAATATCATGACAATAGGGGTGTTAATGTGCCTAGATATATTATTAATTAATTAGGAATTTCCTTCATTTTTATTCAGTATTTATTTTCATTGATAATTTTCACTTTGAAAAAATATATGGATTCATTTAATTTAAATTTAATTGATTAAATGGAATTTTTTTCTGTTTATATCATTTCTATAATTACTTTTCCTTATCTATTTATTTCAATGGCATGTGTTACTATTTATTACCTTTCAATACTATTTATTCACTTCCTTCTCAATTTTTTGATTACATGGTATGTGTGTTCAGATATTTATCAAACCATAATTATTATTCACATTGATTCATTATTTATTCCCTATACTTTAACCTTACGAAGAATTTGAGCTCACCATAATTTTTTTCCTATCCCTAATAATCCACGAAGCATACTATAAATGAAATATTGGGATATACTAGATGGAATAATGTTATTTTCCAATAAAGTTTATTCATTTGTACTACAAGAATCATGTATGTATCTGGTTTACCAATAATACTAAAATTGTTCGGTCCATTTGGATTTGTTTCTTTATAATCATTCCGATGTAATGGTAGTTGACAGTGGCTCAGGTCTCTCTGGGTTTGGGCCACTACAACCTTCTTGAAGGTATCTCTTAGGAACTCACTTTCTCTCTATAAATACAACACACAAGTATATGTATTTATAAACCATAATGAAGGTTAATTTGGTGGATATATGAGAATTAAGGGACCTTTTATATTACATCCTCACCATTGTGTTATATATATTTTATTAATATATATATATATTCTAAAGGTTCGAGAGGCAATAATTCTCCAAAACAATTATTAGAAAAATAAAAGTATCAAGAGGAACATCACAATGGGGCATTATAAAGGTGAGTAAGAAAATCCCAATGGCCATCCACTTCAACCAAAACTAAAAAAATGGGATATATAAATTAATCTCTATTTCAGTAATAGAAAAATTATAGTGTAGGGACCCTTATATAGTAATGGGTTTTATTTGTTACTTTTTTAGGACCTCTATGGATTTCTAAAACTATAAATATCGTAGAAATTTCTTTACTGCTCACACCATCATCTGACATTATTTACACATCATGCCTTACTGGAAAAAGATGAGTTTGTTTGTGTGTGGCTATATTTATGAGTAGTCAATGGAATTAGAATAGTTGGATGGTAGTAAGAAAATGGAGAGATAATATTGTTACATTCCTCCCTTATGTTGTGTCATGCCTTCTTCATGAAGGTTCCTCAAAACATAATATACATATACATAGAAACAGACACGCACACGCACACACTCACACACACACACACACACACACATATATATATATATATATATATATTTGTCTGGGTATGAACCTAACTATTGTGAATTGTATTGGAATATGGCATTCCCTACTTACTTCAAACAAAACTCGTAAAAATGCCAATTGATAATGAAGGCAATGATGGCCATCAAGGAATGATGGTGCGGTAGGGTGAGGTTGCGTTAGTAGTGTGAGTTGTGAAGGGGTTGCATCATGAGGAGGAGGATGAAATCACCTATTTTCTTTTGTTTACATTTTTATTTTATATATATATATATATATATATATATATTTACTTATATTTTGTCTATAAAAAATATGTGTATGTATATAAACATAACATTTACTAAATCATAATCAAATTATTACAATTGTTTTATAAACATAATATTTAATATTTAATAAATCAATTATATAATTTTCTATATTATATATATATATAATTACATTTACTTAAGAAAAAATTCATTCCATTTCATATGTATATATTAATCATTTTTTCATGTGTATATTATAATTATTATTGAACTCATAAAACATTATGTTACCATAAGAATTTTTTAACTTCAATTGATTTATATATAACTCATAACTCGTATATATTTTTTGTATGGGTGTGCATGTATGTATACATATATTTATATGTTAAATCATTAGCTTACTAATATTTGTATTAATATTAAATTAATTTTAAATTATTTCCATAATATATTTTACTACTTGGATAACAGATATAATAATCTAATTCGGTTAAATTTAATTCTCATATAATTATTACTATAAATTAATTTCAAATAAATACTCTATAATATTAATTTATGTCTATAAATATAGTTTTATTATTCAATTATCATTAAAAGTATATTTGTTTTCTATTAACCTTATCCTATATATATATATAATTATTAATGTCTTTTACTTTTATTACTATTTGACATTTCCATTTCAATTAACAATTTTTAATATTCTAATACATTCAACTTACAATTATTCTTTATTATATTTTGAATAGTTCTATTCTATTAAAAATTGAAATATAACTAATATTTTCATTAAAATGGTTTAAAAGTACTAATTTTGAAATGTGCACATATAAAATCTGAATTTATGTTCAATAATATCTTTCTTTGTTATTTTTAGGTTAATATAAATATCTTATTCATCAAATTCTTTTATCCATATTAATATGAAAATATGATTGTTTTATTATTAACTACTTAGTATCTCATAGATATTAATATTATTAGAATATGAATTTATAATAAATATATATATTTTCACGTATAAATATTTTATTTCTCTCGAATGACATGAATTAAAATATAGATATAAATATATATTAATAACATGGGTCATTACAAATATTATCGAAAGATAAGACCATTTTCTCCAAAATCAATATAAATTCTCTTACTTTTATCATTTTAATGAAAAATATATCTCATTATTTAAGGTAACATAATGTTAATTTGGTATCTAGTATTGATCCAATTATTTAAATTTTCAATCTCACAGGTTGATTTTATTTTTAGAAAGATGGTTTTTTATTTCAACAATTCATTATATAATTTCTCTCGAAGGTGTTTTCTTATATGTAGGAATTCAAAAATATTCTCATTTACCAACCAAATCATGAGTAATTTCCTTAGGTAATCGAATACCATGAGGAATAATTATTTTCTATTAAAGATTCCACACATTAATTTAAAATTTCCCCTAATAGTATATAAATTTGTTTTATCAGAAATGTATGGTGAGCCCCATGTTCAATAGGGTTATACTTTGATTAATCTTCATTTCCTCTATAAAATAACTTTGGTTTTACTATTTTTTCACCAAGAGAGTTATACCAAAATGTAGATGATAACAAGATCTTATTATAGGTATATAACTTTTTCTATACATTTATATTTCTTGAATTAATGATAATGGATACTTGGAGTTGCTGATAAATAAAATCTATGGGGCGTGAGATATAATGATGAAGGAATTAATATCTTTGATATATCATACAAATAATGTAATGGTATTTTTCCCACTTAACTAGTTTTATCCTATGACTTATGGCTACAAAATTCCCTTGCAGATTCACTAACCATCCTAGATTCCAATCTTTATGACCTTCATTATGATTAAATAATAATCTTTATATATAATCAATTATTGATCACCAATTTCATCAACTATGAAGTGGAATACATGTATGAGTTCGATGTCACCTTTCACGAAGAAAAATCTTCATGACTATAAATCAATGATTTTTTTGTTAGATGCCCATATGATAAGAATATCCCTATAATTGACCATTTTTCTAAGTCTATGTATAAAAGTAGAAAATATATATGGTTGTAAAAAATGGTATCCATTATGAATGAAAAAATAAAAATATATAATCTTCTAGAGATGTTTTTATGGGGTCCTCGTCAGATGAATTAAATAAGTTCCAGTACATAATGTTATAAAATTGTTCCATGAAAATACATATGATACCAATCAAATAGGATTCAAACATTCCCATCTAGCCAACAATCTCATGTAGTTGTATTGTTGAATGGTGTATGATTTTATGGAATTCACTATGAAGTGTCATAGGTTCCCAATGAAAAAAAACTACTTTCATCCACCACTAATTATACTACATGATATAAATTACTTCTATAAATTTTCTTCATATAGAACAGAATTCATACCTCTATACCCTTCCATGAAAATCCAAAAATCCATGTTCATCATAATTTCCATTGAATTATAATAAACATGGGATTAATTAGTCCCCAATATATAGGTTGGAAGGAGAGACAATATAACTCTTAAATAAAATAATTTATTTAATATATTTATATTTACTTGTAATTTCATCAAATATAATAGAAGAAAAATCTATGTCTATGAGTTTTGGAAGTGGTTTATAATAATGAAAAATTCAACCATTCCATTCATACAACAAGAAAATGGATTCCAATAGATATAAAAAAATATTTTAATAGAACATATTTAACATTATATAAAATAATGTGGATAAATATAATAAGGAATGGAATGAGAAGCTCATTAAATCCCTCTAGGAATATGACATATTAACAAAGACAACTACCTATGTGACTCTATATTCCTCATTGGATAGAATAAAATTGGGATTGCCCATTGAGGTCTACTTATCCTCAGTCAAGATAGTTGTATAAAATGAATTGGGTGGATGATAATTATCATATAACCGGTAAGCGAAAACTGAAAACCTTATTGAATATATTTAGTAGAAATTATATTAAATTATGGTACGTCCAAATTAGTTGACCTAAAAATTTAATGAAAAAATCTACATCAGGTAGTTCTTTAAGGATGTATGTGATTTTATTTGATGATTTTAGTGATACCAGTTTTGGAGACATGGAATTTGGAACCCAGATGTGAGGATCCAAACATCAAACATAAATTTTACTCCAATGTAGAGTATATTCTGATCACCATAATTGGAGGACATACTATGCCTCATACTAAAGTATTGTTTTTGAAGAATTTTTTTTAAAATTATTCTTTGGCTCATAAAGCCTCCTTATTAAACTAAAAAATATATGTATGGGGGTTTTACTATGAGTCCGTAAATTAAACAATATACAACCTTGTTATATAATATTAAACTATATGGTGTGTTCCACATAGTAATCCTATAAATTTTATCAAATAGTTTTCTTCCTCTAATAAATTAAAATATATAACCCTAAAATGATCTATTAATGACCTGGATCTTCACATTAATCATTGATTATCTCTACCCCTACATGGTGGTAACCTACAAATATACATAGGGTTTTCATTAAAATTTCCACACTAGTGTAATACCCCTTTTCATGAGTTATATATCAGTTGATCTCTATTTTCACAAGAAATGAAAAGATACCTAAATTTCATCTATGTGGCTCATATACAAGTTCATTTTCCCTTAAAATATGACTTCGTACAGTATAGTATTTTATATTCATCATTAATTATACCCTAGTGTTTTATTTTCCACATTTACAATGTATTTTCCCTACCACCCTCCTGATAGTTTTCTCTATAACCCTCATCAATGTGGGATCACTCCTTTAAGAGGCCCCATTTTAGAACAATGTATGGATTCATTCACCCATTCACCTGATATATTGTTCTTTTTATGTCTCCTATTTTCAAAATAATGTGTATTTTGATTATTATTATTAAAAATAAATGGGGAATCACATATCTTTTAATTTTTTATTTTCTATAATTCATCATTATCTATACACCACACAAGTAAATTACACATTTTTGTTTCGCATCTAGTATATTGTACAACACTTATACATGATTATTTCCCCATGTATAACTATTTTTACTTAATTTCATAACTGATACAATAGAGTAAAACTCTTGTATACTTGATACTCTATTTTGAAACTTCAACTATCATAAAATATATATAATTTCTTGAATGATTGAATCTCTATAAAAATTCCATGGCTATGTTTAATAAAAAACGTATTTGGAAGGTGCCCCTTTGGAAATGTGAAAACATATGTTCTTAATATATGGCTTGTAAAAACATTTCCATAGTCATATACTTGTTCAAAATAAATTATCTTATCCAATATAACCTTTTTTAGTATTATAGTGAAATTGATGCTTAGAAAATAGATAGTTATCTTAGGTTGTACTCCTATCAAGAGTCATAGTGATTGTACCATCAATCAAATATAGCTGATGAATATCCTATCTTGTCAACTAAAATCAACAAATATTATATTTATGTATCCCATTTGATTATTTATCTTATCTATAATTTCCATGTTTAGATTTTTTTTTAATATCCATCCATTTCATGAAATTTTTCATTATACATGCCATAAAATATAGGTATATTCTATTTCACATTGATATTGGCCACTTATTTTAATCCATGTTTTCATAATAGGAATACCATTTATCATAATAATTGAATTTACTCCTCTTCCATGTTAGGTCAACATGCCACTTACAAGGTGAATAAATATTGTATTTCAAAGTGATTAATTCTACTAGATCATTAACTTTAAAAAAAAATTGGTCTCAACTCCAACATGTTGAAATAGGTGGCTCCATTTATACCGAGTTGTATGAACCCATATTGTAATAGTTTGTTTACTTTAAGATTATGAATTTAAACTATAGGAGAAATTTCCCCTAAGCTATATAACATATATATATATATATTTATATTTATATGTATATGTCGACAATAACAAAACAAAGTTTAATTGAACCAAACATACTCTTCCTTTATATTAGCTAGAATTTGATTATGGTGAAAAAACTATTTCATCTATGATTTATCAACTTATATTGAGAAATGATGTATGGAAAAAAGAGAATAAACCATGTGATACATTGGTTAAAAGTATATGAAGTTAAACTAAGAGTCATGCATTTTTTAAAATTACAAAGACATTAAAATATAAATAAAGGGACAAAAATGTACTAGTTTGAAGACCTATAATGTATTGTTTGAGAAAAAGATATATAGATTCTAGTTAATATAAATATTTAAATTATATTGAAAAAGCATTGAGTATAAAATAAAATACACCCAATTCTCATGATGAATAAGAAACGGACTTATCAGAAGAAAATAAGTGATCAATCGGCTTTTAAATATAGGAAAATATTATTGAATATCCCAACCATCCCATATCATGATTAATTTCATCATCCCACCAAAATATATTTAAAATTAAATGATTATTACTCAATATAGGGAATTAAAAAATACCACCCCACTCATTACTCTATATGAGTGTAATCGATATAGGGATTTTGATAAATCATAACAGGTTCTATGGAAAAAATATGATAATTCATATTTAGGTTCAAAAAATTTCCTATATTTCTTAATAAATACCCACCTTCCATGTTATTTTTATACAAAAAACATTTCGGATAATACAAATTTTCATTGATTTTTATTTCCTATTTAGTTTCTAATAATATCCTCACACATAACATCATTTTGGGGTTTCCCTACTAAGAAATATGTATGATTTGACTTTGTTTTTCACATGTTACATAGTAATTCTTCAACCATCGGTTCTTAGTCTAGAAAATTGTTAATGCTCCATCCCATTTCACTATTTCACATTGATATTTCATTTTAAATACAATTTCAATGGTCCATATTTTTCTACATGATTGAATTACCTTATTTAAGGGGTTCCAAACTCCCTATATCTAAATTCCCAATATCATACAATTTAAAATTTCAAAACATTTTTATCAAAATAATATGATCTAAAACCAAGAATCTTTATTTTACTAATCATTATAATGTTAAATTAGTCCACCCTATAATAAAATAATCTATGAAGAATAATTCTGGTCTGAGATGTATATCCATAACATAAAACGAAGGACAAGGCACAAACTGAAAGGCCAAAATATATTAATAAATATACCCCAAACATTCACTATAGAAAAAAATAATGTGTCGAATGAGAAAAATTAAATTCTTCCCTCTCATAATATTATACACTGTTTTGTTTTTGAAAATATTACAATATAACAAAGAAAAGGGAATATAGATTATAGGGACCGGTATTATGACCTATAAGAAGATTAGGATTATTGAATGGGTCTGATAATAATATATGCTCCCAGTTCACTTTAAATAACTATATTAGTATTTTATATGAAATTAGTCATGCCTCTAGATATTCCAGAGGATACTGACATATAATATGGGTCTTTGGTGATACTTTTTGGAGACTGAACCCTCATATCACAGTAATAAAAATTTTATAAATTTTATACAGTTATTAATCAATATATTTAGATGGAAAAAATTAATATCACAGCCCAATATATATTAAATAAATGATAACCCATTCAATAAAAAAATTAACAATATATAATGTATCCTAATTTAGGAAAACATGAACCATTCACCCATGGGTCAATAATATACAAATCAGAACTAAATAAAAATGAATAAAGTAGCTACCACTGTATCCCGATTACAAACCAATTCCTATATTTTGACTATATAAAATGTATCCTACGCATTCAACCAACACTGGGGCTCTACCCTGCATATAAATTTGTTCATTATTTCTATAAAGGCACTAACATGTCAGGGGTAACTCAGTTAGGATTGAGTATAACACATTAGGACACCACCAATCCTTTCAATAAAATTAATAATAAAAATAGTGTAACTATAGTGTGATATTCTCAGAGTAATCAAATAAATTTAATATTTAAAATAAAATAATAACCATTAATCCTAGGGTTCTATAACGACACATAATATTAATAGAAAATTCGCTTAAAAGTGTCTCATTTCTTTGAGAGGGAAAAAACTACCATAGTAAAGATCAAATAAATTCCCTCTAACAATACCATTATATATCATTTGATTGTGTGGGTAATTGAACCCACCATGGAATAACATCATATAAAGTATGATGGTAAATGACTCTCACCATATATTACCCATTATAAAATGGCATACAATAAGAGGGAAATAATCCCCACATAAAAACCATATCAATTTTTGTGTAAATAGAGCCCCTCCCGGGAATCACATATCACATTAGGGGGAATTAATCTCTTTATGGGAATAACATGTCACATCAGGGGGGATATCACCCATCCCAAGAATAACATATCTCATTAGAGGTGGATGTTTACCGATTCTATAAAAGTGTTAAAACCCTATTGAAAATAAATTTTTATACTTTTTTGAATAAATAAATATACATAAATTCAATAAATAACCATTTAAAATAATAAAGAACCCAATTGCGTGAAATATAAACCAGCATCATAGAAATACCTACCCCATTCAAGAAAAAATGAACTAAAATTCTTCGTCTCCAATGGTGAAAACTCAAATGAGCTTTGAAATGGCCTTATAACCACTACTTGAACAAATCCCCATGATAAGGCCTACCCCTACCCAAATATTAGTCCACATGGATATTAAGATTAGAAGGATGACAAAAAATCAAGGGTAAATGAATAATGGAAGAAGATATTGGGTTTAGAGGGACTTAACAAAAGATAATATACATGAAACAATGGTATATTTATATTAAAAGGAGGGGAATAAGGGATAAAACTCGCATCGTAATGCTCGTAGATAATTTAAGAGAGAGGGATAGAGAATGGAGGGTTGGAGGACTAAAATAGAGAAAGGGTAGAAGTTTAATTTCACTTATTAATGAATTTGGGAAGGCCACATTGTTTGGTCATGTAGTATTATGAACTAAGAAAGAACCATTTAATATAACAACCTTGTAATGACCCGAAAATATATAATTGAAATTACATTTTTGAATGAGTAAATTTCTTATTAAGTAATGTATTTATATGAAATAGATGCACTAATTTGGTTATTTTGGACCATTGTAAATTATAGGATGTCATATTTGAATGACTATTATTCATCTTAAGTGATGATAATATAGTCATTTTACATTTTCTATTAATATTAATACATATTAAGGGTTATGATAATATCCAATGGACATAGACAGAAGATGTGACTACCATGACTAGAAGGATCATACTATATAGAGCCCACTGTTCAAAGATTTTGAAAGATATGGCTTCACTGAGATTTTCCCTTGACCAAGACTAAGATGGGATTCAATAACTGGGTCATGAATGAAAATTTTATGGGATAATTTTTTGGTTATTAAAATCTAATCCCAAACAATGTTCTCTAAACCACCCCAAGAAAGTACCACTATTGTACACCTTACACTCAAGTCATACAGTAATTTTAAAACCAGGTTATGTATCCATACCCTAGAAGTATGAATTTTTATATTCTATTTTTTTTGTAAAATAATGATTATATTTACCCCACTTCATTATTACAGTATATATAAAATTATATAAGAGTTTATGAAAATTATATTTTGATACAAAGAAATAAAAATTGTAATTTTTGCAAAATATATGGATTTTACTAAAAAAATGCTTTATGATAAATTTATGAAATTTGAAATAAATTTTTTTTTTATAGAAAATAATATTTATTTCTATAAAAATTAAAATATAATTTATGGAATTCCAATATAATATTTATAAGGGTTAAAAAACTATATTTATCATAAAACCCAATATTTCTTAATATGTGGGGATTTTTATTTAAAATTTTAACTTCTTATATTTTAATATTTATCTTGATTAGATAAATATTATTTTTGAAATCAGCATATAAAAATTATCCAATGGTAAAATTTTCATAATTTTCTAAGATAGTCAAATTGTAGGGTAAGAACTAAATATAGTAAAAATATATAGTTTTTATTATGAAATCATAGTTTCTTGAAATTGATGTAGTAAATACTATATAGGTCATCTGTGACTAAAAATTTGTTTCCCCTTTAAAATAATTTTTCATATTTCATTTTATAAGAACATAATGAATCCTCCAAACCCAATATTATATTTTACAGTTTTAAAATCAATTCCTTATGAAAATGACTCACACATATTTATGGGTATTGGTTTAATTATATCGATTATTTTACATACAAATTTTTGAAAACCAATCCTCTTTGTAAAAAAATGGGATGGTTTATGGTTTTTAATATTTTATCATAAAGAGTCCAAAAACTAATTTTAAAATTTAAAAAACAATTCTCCATTATTTTTCTATAAATGCCCACCAATCCTCCGACTATCATTCACTAAATACCTATTAATAATTAATTTAATCTTCATATACCTCTCTAAATTCCACCCCTGGTGTTCTAATGTTCTTATGAATATCCTCCCAAGCTTTTAGAAGTGCACTATCAATGTAAGGGACTATCTCCTCTTCTTTTTATTCCAAGTACTTTATTTGTACAAAGACTTTTTTATTTGTACTTGTTCTTGTTGTAAATTGTTTTTATACATACATTTACTGAACTTAGTTTTCCCATGTAATTAGAGACTACCATTCACTCTCATTCACACCATTCATAAAGCTTTACATATACTTATTATGCAACATAAATTATCCTCTGATTTTTCATTCAAAACATTTGTATCATGAACACCCATGCCCATTTATACACAAGGGTCTTCACCTATTTATAAATATTATTCATTGATTACGATGTTGATTTATATAACCCACACTCTATAACAATGGGTTTCAAATTAACGAAAGTCATTCTTATGTTGTTTGTTATATGTGGCATAAAAATTCATATACATGACATAAATGTGACAGGTGAGCCTAGAAATATATACCTTTATAATACGTTGGATAATGTTTTAATATATTGAGATAACATGTATTGTGCATGGGATTCTATCTTATTCACTCTATATTATGATTTCTCCACGGTTAGCATTGGCTTATTCTTATGATGTCATATTTTTTTCAACATTTTTATGTTACCTTGATGTTATAATATTATACCACAGTTTGATATTCATTTTAATGACTATCACCCCTTTTATGTTACCTGTATATGTCTCTTGATTCACATGCATTGCTTTCATCGTGTTATGATTTGATTATTCCCTTACAGGGCTTTACTTATCACCATATTCTTATGTACATACCTATATTATCCAATGCAATATTATATGATCGATGGATTTTAAGGGCATGTTTTGTAGTTTTTACATATTGTATTTATACCATTGTTTCAAGTTATAATGTTTTGTATCTAATTACCCAAATAAATTGGGTCCCACAACCATTATGGATTATATTATGTGTATCTTTTTGTAATAAATCATGAATTATGATTTATTGAATATACGTGCTGTCATAGTTGGTATCAGAGCCCTATCTAGTAGTATATGTTGATTAATATTTCAAAACCATATTGAATGACTTAGTTATCAGACTAAACATAGGAAAACAACCCTAAATTTTCATAAAGTATATATTAAGTGGTTTCCATGAAAATATATCTCTATCTGGATAATATAAGTGGACATGGTTTGGGATTAAATGAATCTACATATTATAACAGAGAAAAGAGTTAGTCATGTATATCTCAATCAATATTCTAATAATGGGCCTTTACTAAGAACCAAGTTTTACACTCTTGAGGGTTATGATTTGGTAAATTCGCGAGATCCTTATGAACCGTTATGAATTAAATAGAAAATATCCCATGAAATTTATGTTTGGAAATATACCATGGTAAACTTAGACATAAACCTATAAATTCAATGGTTATGGATTGTTGGTAATTTATGATTTATTTTTTATGTGTATAATTTCTATTTTAAATTTATAATAATTTAAAATTTATCATCCCTAATTCTATTTTGGATGACATAAATTATTAGAACCGGATTCAAATAGTAAACGACGGGCTTATCACCCTTTAATGAACATTAAATGTCCTATGTGACTATAGTTTTACTAATTCTTTATATCACACAATTTTAGTAGAACAATTCAAAAACAACCTCAAAACATTGAATTGAATTTAACGATGAAAATGTAAAATGGGTCAATTATTGTTTCTCAAGTATATACCTTCTCCTATATCCATATTTTTGGGATGAATTTTCTAGAAAACATTATGATAATCCCAATAGAGAAATTAGTAGTTATTTTGGGTATGTATTGAATTTTCTTATATCGTGTTAAAATAAATTTTCATTAAGAGGAAATAACCCTCTATATCAATAAATCCCCTTTAATTTTATATATGTCGAAGGAGGAATATGAATCCCCTTGGGTGTCATCATCTCAAGCAAGGATATTATTTCATTATAAGAAAGAATATCTTGCACAAATGATTGAGACTAATGAAACTATCATTCATGTGGACATAAATATTGTGAGGAAATACAATGATTTGTTTCCTAATGAATTTTCTAGACTTACTCTTAGCCCTGAGCTAGAGTTCTCAATTGATCTTCCACTTGGAGCTTTTCCAATATCCAAGAATCTATATATAGTGGTCATTATTGTACTAGTGGAGAAAAAGAAAAAACATTACCGTAATATGGAAAAAAATTTATACACCTAAGTGCTTAACCATTGGGTACATATAAAACCCTATGACTATACAATATATTTATTTTAGAATAAATTTAGTTTCCTTCATTGTTTGCAATGTACACTGGGTGTAAACAAAACATTATTTAGTCATGATTTTTAAATATAATTTAAAATTATATTTTAAAACTTCCATAAAATATATTTGAAAAAATAAACTCCATTTTTGAAATGGGAATATCAAAATTATCTTAGGATTAATTTTTTGGATTTTCCTATAAAATTTCATCATTTTATGAATAGTGAAAAATACGGAATTTTAATTAAAAATAGCCTTTTTATTTTAATAAATAATATTGTTAAATTATATTTCAAATTTATTTAAAAGTAAAATTAGTTAAATTTTAAATCTATCAACCGAATTTATGTAATTGGAATCATTTTCATATTGAATTTATGTATAAAAACGTTGTAAAATGTTGATTATTTCTATTTTAAAAAACTACATTCTCAACACATCTATGGGATTAATTTCTAATTAAAATTTTCAAATTATATATATTGAATTGGGGAAAATGGATACCATATTTGAAACAAGAATAATTTATAATTTTTAATAAGGTAAGCTTAGTATTCTAAAAAAATTATTAGTGAAAATATTTAAAATTGATTAAAGTAATTATGGTAAAAATGAGTGTACTTAGTTGATAAAATTAGAATATAGGGCATAAAATTGAAAAAACAAACTTGTCCCAAAACACATTTTATAAAATTATTTATACCTTATAACTTCTAGTATCTATAATATATAATTATTTAGGTATTCTGGCATGAAAACAAAGTGGATGGAAATCACTCTATCAAAAAATTAAAAGTGTGTCACCCATCCCCTTATAAATGGACACCCCCTTTACCCTCTTATTTACACAATAAAATCACTTAGGATATGAGAATACTTACACAAATAACTCCACAAAATCCCTATACCCTTTATATAATCCTTATTCGTAGGTTTTGGGCACAGTGGAAGCGCGTTGATGGGTGTACCCAACATTAATTTTTTATACTAATGACGTTTAATCTGAGATCCATCACGGTAATAAAATGTCAGATCTTCATAATAGAACGAATAATGAACGAATATAAGGGAGTCCTGGAACCGTAGATAGTATCATCATATATTGGTTATAAATAATTTAATTAAAAAATAATAATTACCTTGATGGAATTATATCTCTCTCTTTATTGATGTTTCCTACCCCAATATGATGTGATTCATTGTTGCATCATGAAATCCAGGTGTAGTGTTCATCTAGATGTGATCCACACGTGATCCACGTATCTATGGATATCCTTGAAGGGATCTCCAGTTACTACCGTGGAAAAACCTTTTCTTGCAATGTCTGCCTTCGATCACCTTGATCCGATGGAGAAGGATCTCTCTATCATAGCTTGAGATCATTCTTGGATGAAATGAATTCCCTCTTTTCTTGAGATATTTCTCTAGATCCTTTGTGAAAAACCACAAAAAATGGATATGCAATAAAGAATTATATAATTTGGATTATAATTACTTAGAATAATAAAATAAATAATTATATAAAATGATTTATTCATTTTATTTAATCCTTAGCAATACCCCATGTCAAATAATAACAGTTAACAATTATTATTACATGACATGCACCCAACGAATTACACCTAATATTATTTAATTAAATAAATAAAATTATTTCTCAAAAATTCCCATATAAAATATATGGCATGCATAATAATATACATGGTGTGCAATTTATCTTTTCCATTTTGATTATTTTCTCTACAACATTTATTAGAACTTGAATAACGGCTATTTATTTCTAAAATAAATATCACTACATTACTCACTAATAAATATATTATTTCTCCCACAATATATTCTCTTGAATAACTAGTGTCGAAATAAATGTGATCAAGCTTCCTTAAATAATTATTAAATCACAATCAATAATAATATTTATTCAACTTTTTAAATTAATATTTAACTGAGATACTAAGACACACTTAGTGTGTGACCCTCTATGCCCCTTTCTCAATGGATCTAGGTGGAGCCAGCCTAATTTCCATTGTTAGAGTCTAGAGACACACCAAGGAACCCATAGATAAATAAGTTAATGTTGTAATGATTTTCACCTCCAACAAATGCTTACTGGGTAATGTAATGTCTTTGTCTTGATATCTCGAATCATGCTAGTTGCATACTAGTGGAATCAACCCATGTGCTCGATTATTATTTCTTTGACTTTTCAAAATTTAACTCTCCCATTTCATACCATGGCCATGGATTTATTTAGGCTATATCAATTCTATCAAGGGACCTGAGATATCTACTTATATAATGGAACATAAGTGACAAATCATTTCTCGCATTATCTATTAATGATGTATTACTCATGACTCACCCAACATATCCTACCTCACTGCGAACAATGAGTCATCACAATTTTCATCAAGAAATATACGTAAATGAGTTGTAATACCCATTAACACACATACATAGATTGGAACATCAAATAACACTATGAAATGTTGATTTTCTACTGGTGGGTCTCATTCTCTTAATATCTTATATGATATTACCAAGGGCACACACCATGAAAAGGTTCCTCAAATTTTTGTGAGTTCTCACCCCAAATGGCATGTATAATTTTTGTCCCTCAAATAACATCATCTGGTCATAGTTCATATATTCAAGAAAAGTGTTATGGTACATCCGGGTTCTCATCATATCAGGGATCCACAATGACCCTTTAATGAAATAGCTATCCTTAGGACATTATCACATGAATTGTCACACAAAATAACAATAAATATGTGCTAAGTTATTTATTAATTAATAATGTACAAAGTAGTTGGTTCAAGGCCACCAACTCTAACAGACACCCACTTTTACTAGAGCCAACTACTAACAACCTTTAACCCACTTTCTCTAACATGATATTCTTGCTTCTGCAAAGATATGCCTTTAGTCATGGGGTATACCACATTCTCTTCTGTCGAACTCTTCTCACTACAACTTCACCCATTTGATATAAATCCTACACAAGGTGATGCATCGGGATTAGGTGCTTTGTCCATTGATGTGACCTTGGTTCTTTTTAAAGAGCCACCACTACAGTATTATCACAATATAATGTGATAGGATCTTTACTTCTAGGCACCACATCAAGCTCCTAGACAAAGTTCTAAATCCATGTTGATTCCTTGGATACATTAGAAGTTACTATATTTTTGAACTCCGCTATGGAATCAGTGATAACTAGTTTCTTTGAACTCTTCTTACTCACAGATCCTCCATTGAGACAGAAAACATATCTAGATTGTGACATCAGATCATTATGATCTGTCTAAAAGACAGAATTATCATACCCTTAGATGACAATATCCTCATCTCCTATAATCACCTAGAAAAATATCCATAGTTCTTCTCATATACTTAAGTATTTTCTTAACAGCAGTGCAATATTGTTCTCCTAGATCTTCTTGATATCTGCCTACCATGCTCAGTGCATAGGCAACATCAAGACTGGTACATAACATGGCATACATGGTGGATCTTATAGCAGAAGCGTATGGGATCTTTGTCATTATATATTTCACACATTCTGTTTCAGGACAAATTTTCTTAGAAATATGTATGCCATGTGACACTAGAACCAATCCCCTCTTGGATTGTTCCATGCTAAATGTCTTTAATATCTGGTCAATGTATGTACCATGACATAGTCCAAGAAGCCTATTGTATCTAACATGAATGATCTTGATTCATAGAATGTAGGATGCTTCACACAATTCCTTCATGGAGAAACACTTTTTCAACTAGTTCTTAAATGACTGTAAGACTGGTATATCGTTTCCAATAATTAATATGTCATCAACATATACTATTAGTATAATGACTGCATTCCCATTAAACCTCATTTAAACACATGGATCACAATCATTCTTAATGAAACCAAATTCATTTATGGATTCATAAATCGATATTTCCTTGACGTGGATGCTTTCTTTAATCCATAAATTGATTTAGGAAATATGCAAGCCTGTTTGGATTCACCTGGTGTCACAAACCCTTCTGGTTATGTCATATAGACATCTTCCTGAAGGTTCAAGTCAAGGAATGTTGTTTTGACATCCATTTTCCAAATCTTTTATTCATTGAAATATTCTATGGAAAGTATGATTATTTTGGATTTCAACACGAAAACTGGCGATAAGATTTCATCATAATCAATTCCTTGATGTTGTTTCAGTACTTTAGCCAATAGCCTTGGTTTATAGGTGCTAACATGACCTTCTATGTCCAGTTTTCTACTGAATACCCATTTTCATCAAACAGGATTTACATCAACTGGCTCATTGACCAGAACCCAGACTTGGTTCTGATACATCGAATCCATCTCAGAATTCATAGCTTCTAACCATCCTGCATCTTCTGATCTTTTTACTGGTTCATTATAAATGAGAGTTTCATCATTGTCCAAAAATAATGATTCACTATCCTCGGTGACTACGAAAACAAATCTCTATGGTTCCCTTACCTCTCACGATCTACTATGCAATACTTGTGTTTCTAAAACCTCTTCCACAAGGAACTGAGTAACTTGTTCCTGTACCAAATCCTGCATTTCTTGATCATAAACATTGTCGAATTTAATCTTTCTCCCACTATACTTTTTGAAGACATTATCCCTCTCAAGAAATATGGATTTTTTGGTGATAATCACATTCATGAATGAAGGGTTATATAAGTAATATCCCTTCGTTTCCTTGGGATATCCTATAAAGATACACCTCATGCCCCGAGGTGCTAGTGGGTTTCCTAAGAAGGCCTTATCAAATGCCTTGCATCACCATACACATGTGTACAACAAAATGGGTTTCTTTACATTCCATAACTTGTAGGGAATTACATTTTCTACCTTATTTGGTACTCGGTTTAATGTGTATGCTGGTTTTTATAATGCATATCCCCGAAAGGATAATGGAAGATCTACATGACTCATTATTGACCTCACCATGTCCCATAAGGTGTGGTTCCTCATTAAGTAGACATAGCCATATCTACCCAAATAATATAAGAAAGTATTTAATTAATAATATCCACCTCTAGATTCTACTGGAAATGTTCTACAGACATCCGTGTGCACCAATCCTAGAAACTCTATAGCCCTTTCACCCTGTCCACTGAAAGGCGTCTTGGTCATTATACCTTGAAAACAAGTGTGAAATATATCAAGTGGTTTTATCTTAGTAGAGTCTAAATATCCATCTTTTCAGAGCTTTGTTAATAACTTCTTGTTTACATTACAGAGATGGTGATGCCACAACTGGGTGATGTAGGAGTCATGTGAGTGTGTTTCGTTATCAATTTCCAACACTTGGTTATCATAATTTAATACATACAAACCATTATTTAAATGCGCCATACCGTAAAATATGTTGTTCTTATAGAACAAGTAGTCTCTATTTCAAAACATGAATACAAATACATCCATATCAAAACATGATACAAAAGTTATGTTTTTGGTAACACTAGGCACACAAAACAGATATGTAAATCCAAAATCATCCCATTTTTCAATGAGATATGGTAATCACCAAGGTCCAAGGCTGCCAGACTTACGCCATTGGAAGCTCGATTATCCACCTCTCCTTTGGAAATATTTCTAAATCTACTTGGTTTTAGCATTTGAATACAAATTTGAGCCCCACAAGCTTTATCTAATACACAATGTGTAGAAATGGAAATATTACACTCGATAACGAATTCACCTTTAGCATCCCCATTCTTCTGGGTGTAGATCATCTTCATGTGGTCTTTATTTCCACATGAAAAACATACTAAATTGTGTTCCTTTCCCTACCTTGGGATCTTCCCCTTATTAGAAGGATGGTGCTCAGGGACATTAGACCATTTATGAGTCCCTGTCCCATTTGCCTTGTCCTTCCTTTTCTTATTCACCATAAGGACTATGGGATTGTCACGCCCCATGTTCTTATGTACCTGGAGAATTAAGGTCAGAAGTTCTAATAGACTCTTATCATTATTTCTCATGTTGTAGATGACAATAAAGATAGATAAGGTCTTGTGCAGTGATGATAGGATGAGATCTGTATGCAACTCATAAGGGAACTTAATCCCTAAGATGTCCATGAGTTCAATGTAGCCAATAAGCTTGACTAGAAGATTCCCAGTTTGCACAGACTCTCAAAGATTAGTGGAGAAAAAATCATTTGAGATCTCATATCTCTCTCGTCTCGCCTTCACTTGATCGAGATCCATAAGGGGAGACATCATGTTATACACGTCCAACTTTTCATATTTCTTCAAGAGCTCTTTAGGCATGGTTGATATCATGAAACATTGGACATATGTGGCATCATCCATATGTTTAATATATATATATAGTTCCTCAACACTAGCCTCTTTTCTCGGTACAACTGGAATAGGCTCCTCCAGCACGTACAATTTCCTCCTGTGGTGAAGGGTGACGCGTAAATGCCTCTACCATTCTTGGAAATTGGAGTTAAGGAGAAGGTTTTGATTCTCAAGTATGGTTCGCAATGATATGTTTGAAGTCATTTTTCTTTCTGTTTCTACAAAATAATATGAGAAAAGGTTAGGTTCTTCTTCATGATAAAACTGAGACAAATAAATGAATTAATACTTATTAGTCTCCCACTATTTTATCGAAATCCAATAGCCATAACCATTGACTTTGGAAAATTATATTTCCTGAATATTCTTGTGGAAAGGATCCATATTTCCCTTCTCAATACCCTAAATAGGATTGGTAATGAAACATGAAGGGTTTTAGGTAGGCATTCCAAATTCCAACTTCATTAACTTGAAGATCCTTGATCCGCTGAGTGGACTCCCCTATCCTGAAATCCTTTTATTTTGGATTTCCTCAACCTTTTCCTCTAGGTCACACCAAGTCCTACTATGGCAGTCAACCCTTGATGAAAACCAATTCAATTCAACCAAAAAACATGAATTATAATTAACTAATAATTGAAAGCACCCCAACTAGGGTTGGTAAATCTCTTTGAACTATGGTTTGATTCTAACCAAGATTATAGAAGGCTATACCAACTTAATATTTTTCTTGAGGGGATTTATCCTTATATGTAAATTATAATTTTATTATCTTTTATTACATGCTTGTTAATATTAAGTAGGATATACTTAAGTGATTAACTGTGTCTAAGATAATATTCAGTCATAAGTCGGTCTTATATTACTTCCATCTTGCATGTTTGTTTAATTATTTAATTGTGTGATTATGAAAACACACCCAAAATAAATAACCTATGCAACAAACATAAATAAAATAAATGGTATGATCAGGATATTGTTCTATATTCTAGTTTATCTACTGGTTGATAAACTTACCCAAGACATAGGGGAGAAATACCTTGTACCTTTTTGTTTTGTGTTTACATCTTTCCACCTGTTCACCTTTGTATCTCTTTGGATTGGTTTCACCTTGTCTCTTCCCTTGAGTCGCATCCACCTGCTTGGGAGCTCCATCCATTATATATGCTTTTATCTAACACATAGTTGAGGGGTAAAATGGGGTTTTACATAAAATAAAACTTGGTCACGCAGGCCCAACATATTAATGAGGAGAAGGCTCATAGGCCAACAAAATTAAATGAAACCATTCACATAAAAATTTCTTGGTCTTTATCATGATCATCCATACATGAAGCGATATTTAAACATAAATAAAACTAGCATTCCATTCCTTAGTCGTTCTTGTTTAAAATAAATCATTCTCGAATCAATTTATTGTATTTAATTAATCAATCCTTCTATCTTAAAAACTTTTTATAAATTTTTTAAGACTATCATCTATCATAATTTTAACAAATAAATTAATTTTAACATATCTTTTTATGTAACATGTACCTTGGAAGAAACCTGGTGAATTCCAATTCATAACAACCCAATGAGTAGAAATGAAGATTATGCAGATGTTAAATTAAACACATATATATAAACCCCATATCACGTGTTGTGCCTCAGCTTTATTCCTACACTATGGTACACATCACATTGGTTTGTATAATATAATAATAAATTTTAATAAATATGTGTAATTTTGATGAGTACACGACGTGTAGTTCTGACTACACGACATGTAATTTTGTTCACCGTCCATCCAAAGTACATTCCCATGGACATGGCGTGTATATGTACATCAAAACTTTTTTGGAGTACATGGCTTGTTCAGTGGGACACACACTGTGTAGTATCCACATTAGACGGTTTCTAGCCAGGAAATCCATATATGGGGTACAAGATCCAACCCTAATGAAAAAGGACAACATGTCGTGTTCAGTTGACCACACAGTGTGTAATCTGGAAACTGTGTGGCACATGTTCTTGGTCAATACACTATGTCATTTAAGACTTATTAATACTCCTACACACGGCCTGATTTGGTGGACCAGTCTGAGGCATTGAACTTATACTACATGGCATGTACATATGAATACACACCGTGTATTCTGGTGTTATAAGGCTATGATTATTTGTCACCTCTAGATGGCATCCTTTGTTTTATTTAAATCAAAAATAGAAGAAAAATTTTTTTTTGCAAGGTGAACATGAAATGAGAGAGGAGGAATAAATATCGAGATTCAGATTTGGAGAATGATTAACATGAATTGAAACAAATAAATTATTAAATTCATAAATTACCAATAGAAAAATAAATTTATTATAATCAATGATATGACCCCTATGATACCATTTGTAGGTTCCGGGTACAGTGGAAGCATGTTGGTGGCTGTACCCAACATTATATTTTTCTATTAACGATTTTTAATCTAAGATCTGTCATTATAACTAAATGTCGGATCATCATAATAGAACGAAGAATTAAAGAAAATAAGAGAGTTCCAGAACCATATAGAGGATCATCATATGTTGGTTATAATTAATTTAATTAGAAAACAAGAATTGAGTTGATGAAATTATGTCTCTCTCTCTGTGTATGTTTCTGGTCATGAACTGATGTGATTCATCATTGTGGCATAGAATCCAAGTGTAGGATTCTTCTAGCGGTGATCCACACGTTCTCTACATATCTTTGGAAGTCGCCGAAGGGATTTATGGGTGCTAGGGTGGAAGAACCTTCTCTTTCAATGTCTGCTTTGATCACATTGATCCGGTGGAGAAGGATCTCTCTCTCGTAGCTTGAGAGCGTTCTCAGAAGAAAAGAGTTATCTCTTGGATTGAGATGTTTCTCTAGATCCATTATGCACAACCAATGAAAATGGATCAGCTAATGGGAATTATATAATTGCGATTTTAATAAAATTGAATAATAAAATAAATTAATTACCCAAAATCATTTATTCATTTCATTTAATCCTCAGAAATACCCCATGTCTAATAATAATAGTTGACTATTATTATTGCTTGACATGCGCCCAGCGAATTACACCTAATATTATTTAATTAAATAAATAATATTATTTCCTAAAAATTCCCTTTAAAAATAAACGGCATGTATGTTAATATACACTACGTGTACTTTTGTTTTTTACATTCTATTTATTTCCTCCACCACATTTATTAGACCTAGAATAATTTATATTTAATTGTAAAATAAATATCAATAAATTACTCACTAATAAATATATTTTTTTTATCCCACAATATATTCTCACAAATAACTAGTGTCAAAATAAATGTGATCATATATCCTTAAATAATTATTAAACCACAATTGATAAAAATCTTTATTCAACTTTTTAAATTAATATTTAACTATGATACTTGGACTCACTTAGCGTGTGACCCTCTAGGGATTTTTCTCAAGGGCATTAGGTGGAGCCTGCCTGAAGTCCAAGGCTAGCATATAGAAACATGCTAAGGTTCCCATATAAGAAGATGTTAATACCACAATGATGTGTCACCTCCTACAAATGCTTACCGTTTAATGTAATCCCTTTAGCTAGATATCTCGAATCATGCAGGTTGCATGCTAGTGCCATCAACCCATGTACTCGATTATTCTTTCTTTGACTTTCCGGAATTGAACTTGACCATTCCATACCATTGATGTGGAATTATTAGGATATATAAATTACATAAAAGGGGCTGAGATATCATCAAAAATTATGGAACATAAGGGAAAATTCCTCTCTCTTATTATCTATTAATGCAGTGTTACTCATGACGCTCCAAACATATCCTACCTCACTATGAACATTGTGTTGTCATAGTTTTCAACAATACATCTAAGTGCGCGAGTTTTAATACCCATTAATAATAATAATCAAGCCTAAGGACCAATACACATGTCCATAGATAGGAACATCAAATGACATTATGAAATTTGGATTTCCTACTGGTGGGTATCATTCATATAATATCCTCCTGGATATTACCAAGGGAGCACACTATGATAAGGTTCCTCGATGTTTTATGAGTCCTCACCCCTAATGGCCTGTATTATTTGTGTACCTAAAATAACATCATACGGTCATAGAACATATATTTAATATCAATGTTATGCAACTTCTAGGTTCCCATCATTGTAGGGATTCGCTATGACCCTTTAATGCAACAGTTATCCTTTGAACATTATCACATTCATTGTCACACAGAATAACAATGAAAATGTGATAAGGTATTTATTAATTAATAAAGTACAATGTAGTAGGTTCTAGGCAACCAAATCCATCATTAATAGTGGAGAAATTCTAGATATTAATTGTTTCAGGGTAATCCAATGGAAGATTTTTGAAGAAGATGCAACATTCTCCAATAAGTGTCTTTATATTACTTCTTTCTCCACCTCCTTGAATTTTTATTAAACCATTATTATATAATTTATTCAGTATATTATATATAATAGGATGTTTTTATAATATGTTAATGATCTAATACAATCTTCACTTCCGTCAAATGGGTTACGAAATCACCATTTATGTGGGTGGTGGGCTACTACCTTGTGAACCGGTGTCATTTTTTTCATTTACCACTCTAAAGGTTGGGTATGATGAAGGATATAATGTATATATATGATATTTATAAAATATTTATACCCCTTTAGTCACTATATAATATACCTAATTTTACAATCCATTACATAAGAGATACGATAATGTCGTTCGTGTGTACGACGGACTACCACCTCACGAAGCGATGTGATTCGTCTTTCACTAACGCTTCACATGGAAGGTGATAAAGGTATATTTAATAATTATATGTTATAAAAATTAAATAAATATAATATTTATGAAATATTTTTTAAACATAATATGTATCATTTTATTTCATTCCTTTTCACTCACATAAATATGATAACATCATTCGTGTGTGTTTAGACAGCTGTCTTCACGAACCGATGTGAATCTCTTTGAATCAGCATGACACAAGTATGATATGTAAAACTACATAATATTATATTCATGATATTATTTTAATTTTGTAAAGGTAAAATAGTACTTACCTCCATTCAATAATTATCGGTGAAAATGAAAACGTTACTCATGAATACGTACAACCGACCATATCCATGATCATAATGCACTTCATTTTTCATATTCATTATCATGATTTGTTTTAAAATAAATATTTATGTAAAAATATGAAAATTATTTTGGAAATAATATTAAAATCTAATATTTTAATAAACAAGATCTTTCATGATAAAAACAAATGGGAAAACATGGCAATTGACACTCGAAATAATGAAATTTTATTAACAAATGGGTGGAAAAGTTTTATAAGAGGATCCTATATGATATTATAATTATGATTATGGTTATATAATAAATTAATAACAATATTAAAGCCATTATATAATATTTTAAAACATGTTCACCTAAAAGTAAGTGTTAGGTAAAGGATTTCATCTTAATTTACATTCCCTTGAGACTTATTTGTTAGTATACACCACCTCACATTTTTTGGTGTATATACTGACCCTTTGACATATAGTATCATGAATCCATAATTATTCATGGTATTTTAAGTTTAAATTTGAATTATATAATCCTAGGGGATTTCACTAGAGAATTCCCAAGTGGTAAAAGTTATTATGCAATCTCACTTTCTTTTATGATAGTTAACTTTCTCTTAAAGCAATCACTTTATTGTAATAATTTTTCACTAGAATTTATATTTCACTTAAATTTTGATATTTATTTGTGATAGAAATTTTTATTTCATAAAATGTATTAAAGTTTTGTACATGGTACTTACTTTGAAAATTATATGATTTACTAGGGAGAAATTTATAAATTCATATCAATTACTCAATACAAATAGTTGATGATATATCACATTATTTATGAATTAAATAGATTATTCAATATATGGAGAATGATTTAGAAATGTGTGAAATGGGTGGGGCATGGTTATAGATATCCCCTCTATGCATCGATGTTCTTATGAGACGAATTATTTGGCCAATTCCGATGGGTTTTTACCAAGTATGTTCTAAACCAACTGGTGAAAGGTATTTATAGTAAATGTATCATGTACCTAGGAAACATAAAATTAAAAAATTAATAATTCACTGCATTTATAATTTAGTTATTATTATTATCTATGATATTTTCTCTATAAAATTATATTTGGTTGCATATAATTCTCATTTTATTGATTAAATGTATTTTTTTCAGTTATTAGCTTTCCATACTAATTCAACATTATCACAACATTATATTAATGTTATTTAAATGTCTTGTGTGTCTTGTTATCTACCTTTACATATTTTTTATGCTTATTGATTTATGATAACTTCTAATTTACATAACCCTTACTAAATATTTGAGTCCACCATAATTTTCTTTCCTTTCTCCAGGTTATTAATAATTGATCTTTGAATGAATTTTCTAGGATATGATTTATTTTATTTCAGTATGTATTATGTTTTATTTTCTATTGTCAATGTGAAATTGGTATCATATAGGTATCTAGTTCTGAAAAGCTACTAAACTCATCAGTCCTTTTGATTTGACTACTTTTATCTATACAAATTTAATGAAGTAAGGTGTTGGATCTGGGATATTAAGGCTGGAGTCCTTAAATTTGGTGTCATATAAAGTTTAATAGAAGCATTTAGAACTATAATTTATAAAAAAAGATGATTTGGGAACAAAACCCTAAGATATAATTTTAGTAAAAGTATAAAATAACATCTTAATGTTTGGGTAAGGTAGATATTATGTGGTTTTTTAGATATAAAACATGTCTGGATACTACATGTAGATGTGGTTCTAGTACAGAGATATCTATGGGTAATAGCTCTAAAAAAGGAGCATTTTCTTGACTCAGGAATTACATAGTACCTGACAATGGGGCATAATATGAATCTAATTTGACACTCCAAGGGGATATGTATAAGATAATTCACATTTTATTTTAAACTGTTATGAAGGATTGGAAAGTAGTGACTTACCCAAAGAAACCAATGTTTATTATACTGAGATTAACATTGTATAGATATTTAATTTATGTTAAGTGTTACATAATATTTTTAATTATACTTTACAATTTAAAATTAATATTTTTATAAGATAATCTAATATATTACATTATTTATAAATGTTTCCTAGAAGTAATAATGGTATCAATACTACTGGAAAATGTAGTGATTTACCTAATAAGGTAACCAATATAGACGGTGAAACCTATTCTATAGTGAGATTATCTTATACGGGATAACTTTATGCGATTTAAGACTCCATCATTTACTGGGAATACTAATCTAATTATTGTTTAGAAATGGATTAAGTCTTTGGATAATATATTTATGGCCATGGTATGTGGTGAAAATGGAAAGGTTACAATTTTGGTGTATTGTCTCAAAGTTTATTCTGATCAATGGTGTTATTTGATCTATAATACTAGGGAGGGATAGTAAATAGAACTCGTGAAATGGAAATATGTTAAGGATATTTTATTCTATAAATATTTACCTCATGAGAAAAAAAATTGTTATGAAGGGAAATATCTGTAGCTAAAAACCAAATTAAAAAATATATTTTCATGGATTATGAAGCTACCATTATAGGGTTTTTATGGGATTCTATGGAATACATATGAAAAACAGAGTTCAAGATTTACCATTTCTTTAAATGGATTAAGAAAACTCTCTCAAGGGAATTTGTCTCTCAATGGTTTTCATCATATGATGAAATTGATTATGTGAAATAAAAATAGAGAATCGATTCTCTATATCCTATATATTCAAGGGAAACTAGGATATGAAGATTCCATATGAACACTATGGATATGTAAATGTTTCGAATAATAATAATATGATAAAGAACATCCCATCGTGTGCGAATTGTGGAAGTAATTGGCTTGGGAATTTCCTAAAGGGAATGAGAGTTTGTTATAAGTGTTGATAAAAAGAAAATAATATTAAAAAATTAAAGGGGCAGAAGTAAAACACTACTATCCAGTGTTCAAACTATATGTAGATAGGGAACCATGAAAATTAATGCACAAATAATCAAGAGAATATACCCTATAGGAGTATAATGGGAGATGGATAAGATTATGTGATCACTATGGAAGATGTAGAAGTACCAAATAATGTGGTGTAAGGTACATTAATCCTATATTCAAAATTATCAAATTATTTATTTGATTCCAGATCATCTCACTATTTTATATCTACCTAATTTTTGAATCAAATTATACATTTTTCTATTGATTTTACAAGGGAGTTGTTATTCAAAAATCATAAGGGAAGTCTTATTGTAATAAAGATATGTTGGGAAGTCCCCATTATGACACATAAAATATGATTTATTTGAATATATTATTATTATTCCTATTATTGAATTCTATATAATCCTTAGTATGGACAGAATATCAAATAATGTTGCAAAAATTTATGACAAGAAGGGAATTATATTTTTTTGGAAGTTGTATAGTTCATAATCTTTAGAGTACAGACATCAACATCTGATTCATATCTAGATCCACCCCCCAGTAGCACTACTAAAAGCGATTCCTGGGGAACAAGGAAAAATAAAATCTTTGTATTACTATGGTAATCTTAAAATAGAGGATGTCCCTATTACACAAGAATACATTTATGTATTTCTTCAGTAATTACATTGACACCCCCAAGATCATTAAGTTGAGTTTTTTATTTATTTATTCCATAATGAAATACCAAAATCAAATAATACATATATAATGACCACTGTGAAATTAGTTGAGATAAAGAAACAACTAGAGTTTCATGATAAGGGAATTATTATCTCTAGGGTTTCACTAGGGGGATCCACTATTCTCTTTGTTAAGAAGAAATATGGATCCCTAAGACAATGAATTTTTTATATTTTTGTCTTTAGGAAAAGGGAGTTCCCATGTGTGACATTTTCAAACACTCCAAACAAGGAATCCCCTAACCTGTGACGGGGTCCCTCCCAAAAGGTATAGTTCAATCTGGTGTGGATCTGTTGTGAACTGAGATAGAATAGTGTCTCAGAGCGTAAAAACTCAGGCATTGATGGTTCACAATAAATTTTTCAGCATTTTTTATCTACTCATCATTTATAAAAATGTAATTCCCCTTTAATATATTGAAATTAATGTTATTATGATATAAAAAAGTATCCTCTACCCTACATTGATGAATTATTTGATCCACTTCATTAAACCCAATATTTATCGAAGATTGATCTTTATTCTATGTGTCACCAATTATGAGTAAAGAAGGAGTACAATACAAAGAAATATTATTCAATGAGGTATGGACATTACGATTTTAAAACAACTCCATCTGTAATGACTTCGGAATTCTCTATTTTTGTAGATCTAATGAACAGAGTATTAATAGAATATCTTGATGACTATTTTGTGTTATCCATTGATGATATTTTGGAATTTTATAAAATCTCCAAGGACCCTGAGAATAAAATTAATATCATTATTGAGACTCTTATAAATAAATAGTTACAAGGAAAATTTCGTAATTAGGATTTCTGGCTTCAAGAAATTTTTTTGTCCATATTGTCTCAAAAAAAAGAACCTTAGTTGGTCCTGTAAAGACAAAGGTAGGAAGAGAATGGACCACACTGACAAACATAACTGTGTTCCACAGTTTCATTGGTTTGGAAATTTACTTTCAGCAATTCATTCATATTTTTTCTAATTGGATAACTCTTTAATAAAGCTTACATGAAATGGGGTAATGTTTGTTTAAAAAAAGTAACGTTAATAATGTTTCAATGAACTACAGAGGAGATTGGTTAATGCTCATATTTTGACTCTACCATCTTAAGGTGATGGGTTTGTGATATATAGTGATGCATCAAGAAAGGGACTTGATTGATTTCTAGTTAAAATATTATTTATTAATTTCATATGCATCAAGGGAATTTAAGATTCATAAAAAATACCAAACCCATGATATTGAGTTAACATCTACAATCTTCTCTTTGAAGATATGGAGAAATTATCTCTCTGGTACAAGATATGACATATAAACGAATCATAAAATCCTAAAATGTGTATTTTCATAGAAATATCTCAATATGAGACAAAGTCAATGGATCAAGATACTCAAGGGTTTTGATTTCTCAATAAACTACCACCCAGGAACAAAAAATAATGTAGCATATGCATTAAGTAAGAAGGATAAGGGATGTCAGATCCAAATTTGGATTTAGAGGGATCATATATTCATGGATCTAATAATGATATATATGGGAGTTACTAAGGAAGGGGATAGATCAATAATTTTTTAAATGATTGTAAATCAATCTCTATTATAGAAGATAAATAATTATCAATCTGATGCTGTGAAATTTTAGAAGAAAATTAAAGCTATAAATTATGGTAAATTAAAAGATTTTTTTATGATTTCATTCAGAATTTTAGAATGAGATTATGTGTTCCAACTATACCTAATCTAAAAATGGAATTTTTGGATGGTACTCAGAGGTCAATTTTCACTATGTACCCTGGTTGAATAAAAAATGTAAAGTGATTTGAAGAAATTTTTTAGGATAACATCAAGCGGGAAATTAGAGATTATGTGTCTAGATTTTTAGTTTTTCAACAAGTTAAATATATGATGATAAATCCAAGATGAGTCATATAACCTATTATTATTCAAGTGTGGAAATGATATGACATTACTATGGAATTTTTCATGGGATCTAAAGACTCCTAGAAAGAATGATGCTATATGGGTTATCATTGATCACCTAACCAAATCGGCACATTTACCCACTATAAAATAAGATTTTCATATTGAGAACCTCAGAGGGATATATATTAATAATTTTTTGATATTTATAGTGTACCTATATGAATAGTTTCAAATTGAGATCCTTGTTTTACTTCAAAATTCTAGAAGATTCTTCACAAGGATCTTGATAATGAGATTCATTTGAGCACTTCTTACAATCCTCAAAATTTTTGACAGTTTGAAAGGACAATAAAAATAATTGAAGACATTTTGAGGTCATTCTAAATTGACATTAAGTTTTTGGATATTAGTATTAACATCTAGTATCTCTTCCCAATAATAATAGTTTCCACTAAATAATTCAATTAGTGTCATATGAAGAATTTTATGGAATGATATGTCATACTCAAACCTGTTGGGACAAATTTATTGAAAGGAAACCCATATACCCAATTCCTATTAAAGTGAAAACAATGAAGGAAAAGGTTATTATAGATAACTTTAAATCATCTCAAAGTAGGAAAAAAAGTTATTCTGATAATCAGAGGAAAGATTTGGAATTCCAAGGGCGATATCGTGTCTTTTTTAAAGTATCTCTATGTAAGGATTTTATATGGTTCAATGAGAAATATTAACTAATCCCTAGTTACACTATAAACTTTTATATTCTTAAAATAATTTGATTTGTTACTTATCATTGGGAAATGCAACCAAGCCTCTCAGAATTCAATGATGTGTTCCATATATCTTTTCTAAGTAATTAAATGCCAAAAAACACTTTTTATCACTTTGGATGAAATAGAGTTAGAAAATAATCTATCATGTTGTGAATAAATCATCCATATTATTGATACCAAAGTGGTATTATTGAGGAATCAGATGACTCATCTGGTAAAGGGAATATAAAGGATCACAAAATATAGTAAGTAACATAACAAATAGAGGATATTATGGAGAAGAACTACCCTTATCTGTTTAGAGTAATATATAAAATTTCAAGGGTGAAATTTGTTTAGGGGGGAAGAATGTAACACCCCAATACTTTTAAATATATATTTTTAGAATAAATTTAATTTCTATAATATCTTGTGATGTAGGATAGGTTTGAGAAAAACATTGTTTATTCATGCATTTCACGCTAAATTAAAAATTATGTATTAAAACATTTTACAAATATATTGTAAGAAAAAATAATTTTTTAAATCATAATATGAAAATTATATTAGGGTTAGTTTTGGGATTAGTCCTAAAATATCATTTTTCGATGGAATATGAAAAATACTGAAATTTAATTCAAATATTCCTTTTCGTTTAAAAAAATTATAATGTTAAATTAAAAATTTATTTTGTTTTAAAGTCACATTAGTTAAATTTTACATCTATTAAACCAATTTAGTTCATTGTAATCATTTTCATATTTAAATTTATTTATAGAAACATTCTAATCTTTTTAACATTTTTACTCTAAAAACCCAGTTTATCGTCATCTATGCAGGATTAATTTTAAATTAATTTTTTTCACTTTTATAGAATAATTTTTTCAAAATGGATTCAATATTTGTAAGAATAAAACTTTATAATGTATAATAATTTTAACTAAATTTTTTTCAAAATTCTATTAGTGGAAATAGTTGGAATTACTTATAGTGGTTATGGTAAAAAAAATATTAATTTGTGATTAAACATAGGATATAAAGTGTAATGATGACAAAAAACTTTTCCAAAACCCATTATAAGAAAATATATAGACCTTATACCTTATATAATAAATAATGGGCCATTATTGAATCCTATAGACATGAAAAAAACAAGGGTAGAACTCAGTGTTCGCAAAAATTACATGTGATCCACTCACCCCACTTATAAAAGACCACTACCTCTCCACTATTTGTCACACCTTAAAACCAATTTGGTTTAGAAAATACATACCAAATAACTCTCCAATTCACTATATACATTCAATAATCCTTGTTTTGGTAATAAATTTTACCTTGTAATGTTTTAGTGAAAATGAAAAGAAGATACCTGGAGAAGATGTATCATTCTCCAATAAGCATATTAATTTTACTTCTTTCTCCACCATAAATTTATGTTAAACAATGATGATATTAAAAAAATATTATATTACATGTAATATTATATTATTAAAATAATTTCATGATATAAAACTATCTCTACTTCCATCAAATGGGTTACAAAATCATCATTTTGGTGTATGATGGATTATCACCTCACGAACCGATGTTGTTCGTTTTTTCCATTTAAACTAATCATGGTTGGGTATGATGATGGATATAAAGTATATAAATGGTATTTAAAACATATTTATACCCATGGAGTCACTATATAATATAAATCTATTTACCTTTAATTTCATATGAGATACAATTTTATTTCTGGTCTGTACGGTGGACTATCGCCTCGCAAATTGATGTGATTCGTCCTTCACTAATGCTTCACATGGAAGGTGATAAAGATATATTTATTTATTTTATGTGATATAAATTAAATAATTATTATATTAATGAAATATTTATCATTATATAAAGATAATATATATCGTTTTATTTCATTCATTATCACTCACATAAAGTCGATTACATAATTTGTGTATTTGTGGACAACCACATTCACAAAGTGATGTGACTCTATTTGAATCACCAAAAAAATTAGATAATATATATAACTATATAATATGATATTAATGATATTATGATTATTTTTTAAATTTAAAATATTACTCACCTTCTTTTTATAATGATTGGTGAGAAATGGGAACGTTGCTCATGTGTACGTACAACCTACTATCTACATGATCGCAATGTACTTCATTTTCCATAACCATAAATCATGATTGGGTTTAAAAAATATAGATGTAAAAATAATATAATTATTTAATTATTATTTTTATTTATATAATATAACTATATATTATGTTAAAACACAAAATTATTCATGATGAAACACAGATGAGAAAAAATAGCTATTAAAAACCAAAATAATGAAAATAATGAAATATTATTAACAAACATGTGGTAAAATGTTATAAGAGGATCATATATGATATTATAAATATTATTATGGTTATAGAATAAAATATTTACATGAATGAGAACATTATACAGTAGGTTAAATAATTTAAAACTACTTTTAAATGTGAGCTAAGGTATTATATATCAATTTACATTTTATTGAGACTTATTTTTTATTATGATCCAATTCTCTTCTATGTGGAGTATATAATTCCCATTTTAGTTGTAATAACATGAATACTTCATTCACTAAGGTATTTTAATTTTGTATTTTATTTATCTCATCTAAGGGGATTTGACTTGAAAATTACATGTGTTAAAAGTTATTATGAAATCTAAATTTCTTTTGTGATTGTTAACATTATCTGGAAATAGTTACCTTGTTGTAATAATTTTTTATTGGATATTCAATTTATCTTATATATAAATATTATTTTTCGATGAATGTGTTTATTTCCAAAACTGAATAAATTTTTTATATACGGTATTTTCTTTGAATGTTATTTGATTAACTAGAGAAAATATTGATAAATATTTATCCTTAACTCAATATTAATATTTGGTGATAAGACACACTACTTATGAATTAAATAAATAATTTGATATATGAAGAATTTTTTGGATAGTAATTAAATGGGTTGGGCCTAGTTATAGATATCCCCTTTATACATCTTTAGCCTCATGAGATGAATCAGTTGGCCAAATCAGATGGGTTTTACCCAATATGTTTTAAACAGTCATATAAAAGGTCTTATTTTCCATGTTATCTTGTAATTTCGAAACATATTGTCCTAATATTATTAATTTAATTCATTTATAATTTAGTTATTATTACTATCTATTATATATTATCTATTAAATTTTCTATTGATGCAATTAATTTCCAGTTTACTAATTAAATGACATGTGTTTTCATTTATTTACATTTCCATGATTATTATTCCTTATCTCACCATGATAGTCATGTTATTTAAATAGAATATTTCTTTAGTTATCTAAATTTCTAGGTTTATTATTCTAATTTATTTATGATAACTGCCATTGTACATAACCCTTACGGATCAATTGAGCTCACCCTTATTGTGTTTTCTTTCCCTAGGTTATGAAAAATAAATCTTTGAATGAGTTTTAAAGAATGAAATGCACTAGATTTTTTATGTGTTATGATTTATTTTATATTCCCAAAATAAAATGGGTAACATGTGTGTATCTAGTTCCCTGAAAACCCTAAACTTATGGGTTATTTGGAATTTAACTCATTCTCAATATTTCAATGTCATAATGTAAGTCACTAGCTTCAAGTTACTACGGTTGGGGTCATTACAGTGTATGAACACTTTTTCTAAATGAAGGATCAGTTAAGGCACCTCTGAATTGATTATTGTGAGCTAATAAATATATCATGGTGAAGAACAAGTATAGTCTACCATAGATTGATTAATTCTTTGATTACCTATGAAGGGCCTAATATTTCTTTATCATGGATCAGTAGTTGGAATATTATCATGTAAATAGGAATAAGGAGCATATCCCCAAGGAATATTTTCATACAAGGTATGGGAACTATGAGTTCTTATTGATTCCATTTAGACTCACTAATTCCCCTTCTGTATTCATGAATTTAATGAATAAATTATTCAAGGACTATCTCAACAAATATGTGGCAGTCGTTTTATATGATATTTTTATTTACTCCAAAACAAAGGAAAAACATCACGGGAAATGTTGTATTAATGACCTTACAACAGGAAACTTGGTATGAGAAGTATACTAAATTTGTGTTTTGGATAGAGAAAGAAAAATTATAGGGTCATTTAATCACTATTAAAGGTATATTTTTAGATCTTTTAAAAATTGAGGTAATTGATGGATTTCCAATACCAACATCTGTAATGGATATATATAGTTTCAATAAATTAGTCAGGTACTATCATCAATTTTTGAGAAACTTATCATGATTTTCAATCCCAATAACTAAGGTAACTCAAAAGGGAGTGAATTGTGTCTAGAATGAAGAGTGAAAAGATAGATTTGAAATCATTAAATAAGTGCATAATCACTACACCTATTCTCAAATTACCCACTTTTTAAGAAGTCTTTGTTATCTAAAGTGATGTATCCAAAAAAAGGATTGGGTTTTGTAATCATGCAAGATGAATCTTTGATAGTTTATGCCTCTCAGAAATGAAATATCCATGAGAAGAAATACCCAATGTATGATCTAGAATTGTAAATAATGATCTTCAAATTAAATTTTTTTTGCATTATCTCTATTGGGAATAGATTAACATATATATATATACCATAAAATCCTCAAGTATATATTCCCACAAAAGAAACTCAATATGTACCAATAAATGTGGTTATAAATGATCAAGTATTATGATTTCTAATCCATTACCATCTTGGAAATGATAAAAAGTTGAATATTATCTAAATACAAAGGATATTTCAACCCTATCTTGGATAAGGATTTAAAGGGGCATGATCATCTTGGTCTTGAAAGGTATGGATATGAGAACTATAAAATTATTTTCATCCTACCTTACTCAAATAAATTCTTAACAATAAATTACTGAGAGGATCAAAGAGGCCCAAAAGTTGATGAGGTGCTATAAAAATGTAGTGATTATTATGGATATTAACTTTGCTAAAGATGGAGTTATAAGGTCTGTAACTCAGATATGCCTCCCATAAAAATCAAAACTAAAAAGATAACATTTGGAAGATGTGAATAGGTCTTCCTTCTCTATTAATCTAGGAATCATTGAGATATATAGAGATCTATAGAAAACCTTTTGGTGGGATAACATGAAGAGGGTGAGTGTAGAATCTATATCTCCATGCTTGGTATGATAATAAGTTTGTAAATAATGATATAAGTATAAGGGTATGATCCAACCATTTCTTATAAAAGTATAGAAATGGGAAAACATAATTGTGTATTTAATCATAAGAATCTACGGGACATTTAAAGGAAATAACACCATATGGGTGGTAGTTGATCTCCATATAGATTCAGCACATTTCATTCTTATCAAAGAAGATTTGTATCCTCATAAAATAACCAAGATATATATAAGGAAATTGGTAAGGATACATAAACTGAAACTTTCTATTGTAAATAATCAAGAACAAAGGTTTAATTAATGTTTTTGGAGAAGCCTTAACAAACTTTGTATATAGAGATGGGATTCATCACTCATTATCATCCTCATAGAAATGGTCAATATGAAATGACTATTCAAAACATGTAATGGATTCTAAGATAATTATCAATAGATTTCTAAGGATAATGGGATCCTCACCTTACCATAGTGGAGTTCTCATATAACAACAATTTTCACTATAGATTTAATATAGCACATTATGAGGCTTTTTTTGGGAAGAGTGTTTATGATTCCACTTACTAGAATAAATTTTCAGGGATGAAACTAATGTTACATAATAAATATAATAGATTATAGTTAATTTCAAAAAGATTAAATTTCATATGAAATTTGTACAAATTCAATAGAAAATATATATAGACAATGATCGATGAGACCTATATTTTGAGGTCGGAGATAATGGGTTTCTTTAGATATCATTTTGGAATAAATTAGTGAGGTTTAGGAAGAAGGGAAAGTTTATTCCTAGATACACCATCCCATTTAATAAATTTTATCCGATTGGAGTTATGGATTGTCGACTAGAACTCCCACCTAACACGTATCAAATAAATGATGTGTTCTATGTATCCCTCTTGAGGAATAACATACCAAACACATCAAATACAATGAATCCAAATGAGATACCCTCAAAGAATGATCTTTCATATGATTAATAGATGGTGATGATATTATATCATATATGAAATGTTCCACGAAACAAGATAACTAATCTGGTCAAAGTATTATAGTGTAACTATATGTTTGAGGAAGAAACATGGGAACCAAAAGAGGAGATGAAACAAGAGTACCCTCACATTCTATATTGTGTGAAAATATATTTCAAGAGTAAAATTTGTAAATGGGAAAATTAAGTGACCCAAAATTTTATAATTTTGATTCCCTTTTTGAATGAATAAATGTAATGTTAAGTAATGTAGTTATCGAAAAAAATCCACTACTTTGGTTATTCTGGACTATTATAAAATATAGTCAATCGAATTTAAAATTATGTTAAGCATCTTCACCATTGAAAATATAGCTATTGTACAGTGAGTATTAATATTATTCTATATTAAGGGTTATGATAAGGTCTAATAGACACATATAGAAGAAGTGTGGACTAAGCCAGTAGGATTATACCCGATGAAGTCCATTTATCTAAGATTACAAGGAAAATGGAATCACTGGGATTTACCCTTGAATAATCCCAATATGAGATTCAAAAACAAGACCACAACTTAATCCATTTATAGAATAATTTTTGGATTATCAATATCATGGCCCAAACCATGTTTCACAAACCACCCCAAGAAAGTATCGCCATCACACACCCTACCTTTGAGGAATATGATGGTGTAATAGAGAGTTATTTATCTAAACCCTTGTAATGTGAATATATATATTATATTTTTAAAGAAAATAATTTTTATAATTATCCATTTTCATTATTACATTATATATAAAATTTTATTATAGTTGATGATAATTTTATTTTGATATGAACAAAAAAAATTATATTTTCAGAATATATAAGGTTTTAACTAAAAAACATTTTTTAATAAATTAAAAAATGTAAATAAATAATATTTTCAAATAAAATAATATAAATTTATATATAAATGATAATATAATTTAATAAAGTCTTGTATAATATTTATAAGGGTCATAAAAGTGTTATTATAAATAAGATAATATTTTTCAATAAATAGGGATTTAAATTTAGAAGTGAAACTCCTCATATTGAGAGATTTATATAAGAAATTTATCTTTGAAATAATCATATAAAAATTAGCTAATGTGTATTTTTTCATAATTTTATGAGACAGACGAATGGGAGGGTAAAAATTAAATACTGTATAAATATACAGTTTATTTTATGACATTTTAATAGCCAAAAACTGACGTAATAAATACTATAAAGGGAATCCAAGAAGAAAACTATGGTTCCCCTATAAAATAATTTGTTTTGAAGTTATTTTATTGATTTTATAAACCCTATAAAAATCCACCAAAACCAATATTATATTTTATGTTTTAAAAATAAATTATTTATGAACATGACTAACTTCCATATATCCAAGGACATTATTTTAATGAATTAACTTCTTTGACTTATAAAATATTTAAAATATCTTATATTTGGTATACAAAATGGGGAAACCCCTGAGGATTTTTTTTGATATTATTATTTTATTGTATAGTGTCTAAGAACTATGTTTTGAAATTAATAAATAATTCCCCTCTCTTTCTCTAAAAATGCACACCCATCCTCCCATACATCATCACTAAAAACCCATTTAACATGGTTTTACTCTATTTATACCTCCATAAATCACCCCCATGGTTTTTCCAAGCTCATAATAATCTCCTTCCAAGATTTTATTAGTTCCCTCTCAAGCAAAGTAATTCTCGTCTCTTCTTTTTATTCCAAGTAATTTCATTATACTAAGCCCTTTTTATTTCCAATTTTATATGTTGTAATGAATTTATAAACATAATTTTACTTTCATTATGATCCCCATGTAATGGGATACTACCTTTTCTCTCATAACCACTTCCATATACCATTATGTACACTCGTTATGCTACCAAAATTATCCTACATTTTTTCATGCCCAACATTTCTATAGTGAATAGATGTCCCATTTTTAACTCAAGGGTAAACAACTAGTTGTATATATCCTTAATTTATTGGGCAATACATGTATGTAACCCAAAATCCATAATTGTGTGGTTAAAATTTCTAAAAATGGTTCTTATATAGTAGGATCGATGTGGCGAAAAAATTCATGGACATGATATGAATATTCTAGGTGGGGAAAAAATTATATAGCCCTTAAATGTATTAGGAAATGTTTTTATCTCATGATATACCATGTACGGTACATGGGAGGTTATCCTATGAACATTATTTTATGATTTCTAATGTGTTATCCTTGACTTAATCTTAGGATTTCATGTTTTATGTTTTCATCACATTCATATATTTCCTTGGTGTTATCATCTTATATCATGATTCAATATTCATTAGTATTATTCTCAACCCTTTTATGTCACTTTGACATACCTATTTACTAACATGTATTAGTTTAATAATCCCATGATTGTATTATTTTATCATTTTTATATATATTTCCCACCTTTCTTATGTATGTACCCTGGTTATCTAGTATAATATAATAATATCAATTGATTGTAAGGGAATATTGTGGAGTATTTAAAAAATGTTTTTGTACCCTTGTTTCAAATTATTTTTTGTGAATCTAATTACCCAAATACACTAGGACCAAAGATATATTTTGGATTGTATTAAGTGTTTAATTATTTAATAAATCATTACTTGTGATGTATTGACGATATGGGTTTCTATAAACACACATCATAGGCTCTACCTAGGGAAATTTCATAAACCATACCAAATAGGACTATCAAACTACAGAGTCAAATCACATGCATTTCACATGGTTTACTGAACTATATATAAGATATGCAACAATATCCATGTGAACCAATGGCCACACATGGTTTCTCTTAGGTCAGGAATAGTTTCAAATCAACCATGAACAGCCCATGTGGACTAAATATCTATAGTAAAAATTAACATAAGAGCTAGCTTTGTAAGGTAAACTAAACAATATTCCCTAAAACATTCTTGAAAATAACATACATAAGTAAAATTTGATTATTTTTCATGTTTTGTGATTAAAAATAATAAAAATTTAAAAAATGAATAACATATAATAATAAAAATTCAAATATATTTTGACAAATAGGGTGTCACAATTACCCCCATCATGCCTCTTTATTCCCCTAGAAAGTCGTACGTCAATATAGAGGGTAAGGCAAAATAAATATATAATAGTGTCTATGATTAATCTCCAAACACAAAATAAATCCATAAAAAAAATAAGTATCTTTAAACAATAAGATAAGACCTCAAAATCATTATGAAATTAAATGAAAATCCTATCAATAAATAATTCAAGAGAGTCAGTAGGGAGAAGGAGAACTAACATAGGACTCCCAACCATTTAGAACTAATCTAAAATAATAGAATAATAGATATACCTTTTTTATAAAATGAGAGGAAGTCGTTGAACAACCACAAAAAATCCACTAAAATAGGCTCAAACCACAATGGTTCTACTAAACTGAAAAACATCTGTAAGGCCTACAAAACTGGATTACCAAATTCATGGCATTAAAAAAGGGGAACAAAAACCAATGAAATACCTCATCAAGAAACATAATTGTTATTACCCATATATTCACAAATTTATGGGAGTGTGATTAGGTCTAAACCTTTGGAAAAATATATCATGGTTATTCAAATAGAAAACTCTACCTAGGGGGAACCCGCAGTCCAACTAGAGACAAAAACAAACCCCCATTCACCCATGCATGTACACTAGGTTTCTTTATATACAAATAAACATTCAAACATCATGATTAGACCTCTTGAAAATATAGATTCAACAAAAATCTACCACATAAGTTATAAATATCAAAGATTCATTAATACCCCCAAAACAACCACTGCCTAAAAAGATCAATCAGAAAATAACTCTAGGAAAAAATTGGGTAAGAATTTCCTTAAACTATAACTACTCCAAAATATCTGATCACACATTCAAAACTAGGTCATCGTACAAAAGAAACATAACAAAACCACCAAAGGATACATTAAACTATGTCCACTTAATCAATATCAATGGTCTCCATGCTTGATCAAATAAACATCCTAAACTAGAGTCTGTATATGATTCTATAAGAAAATGAACCACCATCAGTCCAACTATCAAGACAAGCCTCACGACCCTAACCAATCAATATATAATTCTCCCAATAAAAATCATTTGGAAAAACCACCTTAGATAATTCCAATACACACCACTAAGGGAGAAAACAACACATTGCACTCAATTCAAAGCATGAGAAGTATTAAAATATAAAGGAGGGAAAACCCCCAAATATAATCATTATACATTTACACCATACCTTTTTGTGAGGCTTACACTAAATCAATGTGATACATAAACAAGATGTGGTCATGCCTCCAAAATCCTGCTACCCTCCAAAACAAGATAAATCCTTTCAAAACATTCAAATATTTAAAACTGTAGACCCCATTTTTCAATGAGTTCAAAAAAAGAAATTGTTTACATCAAATGTTCAACCCCTAAGATAATACACTTTTTAAAACCCATTCCAATAATAAAAAAAATTGTTTAATTCCAAATCATTCACATTTTTAAAGAATTTTACACAACCTATTAAATGGTCAAAACTCCAAAAAAAGTTAAAAATGATTTTTGATAAAAATTGGTTTCCCTTAAAATAATAATTTCACATTGGTATTTCCCTTCATTTTCAAAACACTTTACCCAAATTAATCTTTCAGAACACTACAGGGGCCTGATTTATAATCAAATACCCTTAAAACATCTATTATAAAAATATATTTTTATTTAAGACATTTAAAAATATTTTAAAACCAAAAAACCTCGTGAATAGAATGATAAAACTTGTAACTTTAAATTTCATAATAAAATAAACCACTTTAAAACATTCCATGAAACAAAAGTTCTATTTTATATATGAAAAAAATGCTAAAGCCTTTTTTTGAAATAAAATACATTTATCAAGAAATCTAATTTTTACACATAAAAATCCAATTTTTCATTTCACAAAAATCACATAAAAAGGGGGCATAAATGAGCCTAAAAAATATAACTCTGTAATGATAAAATATAAGAAGGATCGCCTTTATAATTTTCCCAATTCCTTAACCACACTTTTTTATACACGCATAAAGGGGTATAAATAAAAAACAAAATGGTTTGTGGAACTTTTCTCAACTTGGTGACTTGGTTGATGGTCATGTTATTATCATTTAATTATCCCTATAATGTTTCAACTATCAACAACTTATCATTCCCATGGTTTTTCAGGCCCTATAATCCAACCTCATGCATTCATTACATTTTTTGTTATAATGCCAAAACATCAAATATGACCCCCATGGAAATATAAATCTATACTTATGAGGATCAAAGAACCACCACCATAGGAATCTAATCACAAAAAAACAAATATATGAAATGAAAATCAAGAGTTAATAAAAAATCCCGAATTTCTAAGGAAACTCAAAAATCATGTTAAAAAGAGCTTGATAAACTCTCCCATCACCTACCTATCGAGCCCTGGTATCCTTATCTCTAAAATACCAAGTCCATTTCTAACAAAAGTGTGCTTCCAGAAGGGTATTCCCAATCCCCACGGGATAGAAACCAGTTCTGGGGCATCAAAAAACATATCGTTGATAATATTTTTCACTTATAAATGAATATAAATAAGTATAAAAATTATCCTAAACCTACATAATAGTTTATATGTATAAAAAAAATCCAACATGAAATAATTTATTAAATCCTAATTTAGTGACCCTTACCCTAGTAGTAAGGATCCAGTGTCTGCTTTATTAAATTGGAATAATATACAAGGAATTGAATCTCGAATGACTGAATAGTTTATTAGTCTTGGTAAACTAGATATATACTTGTGTCTTGAATTATATTTGAATACGAAAATTAAAAAGTCATTTTCATCAATAATATAACTATTCCATCTATCATATCATTATATATCAAAATTGTTACCCTTTATGGATTCTTGAGAAAGGATAAAAATAAGGGTGAGATCAAATGCTCATTAACGGTTAAATAAAGTGGAAGTTATCATGAATCAATGATCATAAAAACATGGAATGATAAATAACTAAGAACACATATCATTTATAAAAATTTATCTTCATCAACAGATGATTCATAATCAATGTGGCATGGTAAATAACAGAAAACACATTCAATTTAATAAATAAACTAAAAATTAAATGCATCTAGAGATAATGTCATAGTGAAAGTATCATGGATAATAATAACTAAATTATGAATGGATAACATGTTGAATTATTGGATGTAATGTTTTAGTAACATGATATCTTTACTATCAATACCATTCACAATATATTTTTAATACAATAGGTGAAACCCTATTTAAATTTCCCATCTTATTTTGTCTCATCAGACCCACCAATGCATTGGGGAGCTATATTATACCAGTCCCCACCCATATCTATAGGTCCAAAAAAATTCATCATATATCAAATAATCAATTTAATTCATGTATAAATGTTCCTTGTCATAAAATATCTATATTGAGCAAAAGATATAGATTTATCAATATTTCTATAGTTACTCAAATAACTTTTGAGGTAATCACCATATTATACATTATTGCAATGATGTGCATTTTCAATGAAGGTATATATGACTAGATTTTTTATTTCAATACATTAAACATAATTAATAACTATTTATAATCAATTCATGGAGGTCTTGGCAGTGTTTGAGGCTAATTCAGATCCCGGAGTTCTGAAATTGGAAAAATAGACAACGCTGGAACATATTCCTGAAACTGTGAAACCCATGTTGCATGGCCATGCGGCCGATTAAAGACATAAGAAAGAGTACATTTTCACAGTATTTACATGATTAGTAAAGACTCATGCCAAACTATGTGGGGTTTCCCTTCTCTAAGGCCACAATTCACAGTTGGTGCACAGTTTGCAAATCGTGTGCTTAAACCATATGCTTTGGGTTTTTGGGTGAAATGTCGATTTTTTCCTTATTTAACCTTTTAAATATTTTTTTCACACCTCTTAATCTAGTGGATAGAAAATCCATTCCTCCTCATTTTTTCTCAAGAACACTCTAAATTATGTTTTGAGATAGAATCTTTATTTGGTGTCTGTTCCTCGATCCATCGGAAGCTTCAAATTTGTCTCAGTAAGCTCCCATAGCCTCTCTAATCCTATCTATGTTTATCATTCCATACATTGTGCTATTTAGATGCAGGCCCATTTTCCATATTTTTAGGGCATTAGACTGTTTCTCATATCTCATGTAACCTATTTCAAATTAAAGTTCGATATTGAGTGTTCATTCGTCTATAGCCTTGAGGTTGGTGGTCACATTCTTTTACCATTCATTTTTTGTCATTTCATATTAATATCATTGTTCCATATGCTATCCTTTTTTGAGAATCCTAATTATATTGAATCCTTCGTGTCTAAATAAATAATTAACTAAGATACATGTTAATTGAGTCTTTTTTTGGGGGTCAGAGATTATACTTGTCATGTGTGGTGACCAATGGGGTGTACCAACTAAAATTAGAAATTTTGGCCAATTGGTTGAAAATGACCAAAACTCAATTTAGATTTTATCTTGGTTTATAAGTGTAATTACCACTGGTATATGGGTATTCTATGTGACCCAAAGAACCTCTTAGGTGTTTGGCCTTCTATGACACAGAAAAGTCCAAGTAGGGAATTTCCGTATTGACTATGTCAAATTCCCTTGACACTTGAGCTTTGGGTATGGGATTTCCTTATCTTAATGAATGAGATATTTTGGTTATGTAAAAATTTATAGGTTATATGTAATGGACATTTAATTAAGGTTTCGTCATAGGAATTGAAATGGATTAAATTTTTATTTTAATTGGATTCAATAATGACATGCGTGAGAGGTCACTGCCTCATGTATTGAATTTTATATATGATTGTTCCTATGAAAATGATTATGTGAAATGAATAATGTGTACTTGACTTATGTGTTGAATTATATATGTGATTATGGATCCAATATATATATTTCATATGTGAAAGATATGGATGATATGTAATTCCCTATGTCTGTTATATTGTTATGCACCTTTATAGAGGATGAGATACGTTGGTAAGGGGTGTTGAGCATAGAGGGATATCACACTCCTTACATATGGTGTTGAGTTCATGGAGTCTCACACAAGTGATACTATATGGATGTCAGGATGAGGCACCATGTTCAATGATTCCAGTGAGTACATGATGGATCACTCACCATCCCGAGAATTGTTGAATAGAGACTCTCACTCTTCTTGGGATACAAGAAATGTACCCATTGGCATGCTTTTATAGGCTCGTTGGATTTCTATAGACATGTGAGCTATGCCCCGATCCATCCCGCAATAGTATTCTAGGTATATTTCCATTAGTAATCCTCATGCACTTGTTTTATATTGTTTGATGTAATATAGAACTAAACTATATATATTATTACAAATAATGTTATATGTATAGAAACATGATCTGACACTTTCCAGCAATTTTCTAAAGTTGGTAGACCCTCTAGGTGTCCTTTAAGAAACTGAGTGTGTGGTTATTTATTTATTCAACATTTATTTACTTTTCTTCTAATAACATCACACTGTTTAGTTACGGACTCTGCTCAGATTACACATAGAGACAATTTGGTGGTCGCCTACCGAGATTTTTATCTCACACCCTACTCAGGAATTCATTGGTACCTAATAAGAACATCTTCCTATAATTATTGATAAGAGATAATAAAATACTATAGGTTGTTGATTTTATTACCTAGTTGGAGCTTAAGAGTAGAAGATCAGGCATTGTCTTGAGATGTTTGGTGTTGTTTTATCATTTCTTTTTATTTTTTTATTTTGTATAGACTTCATGTAACTCCCTATTTCTTTTAATAATATTGTATACAATGCATATTCTATTAGGAACTGTCTTAGAGGCTTTTAGTTATATTATCTGTGGATATGTTTGATTATTTCTTCCACTGTTTATTTATCTGTCTGTTAATTTATGCTTCCACTATTCATTGATTCTGATTGTTTATATTTATATTATAGATGTTGATTTTATATATTGGTATCTATTTTACTACTCTAACATGAGTGTATAGTCTTCCCATTATATCACAATTACACCATTTCTTCTAGTCGATAGCCTCTGGCGTACGGGGAGGTGCGCTTGAGTCTATGTGACCCATTGGCTTGGGGAATGGGTTAAATGGACCTCAAGTCAGTATATTAAAAAGGGGTATCAAATTTAGGTTCTTTCTTTCTTCTCTATATTGAGATATTATATTAGAGATGAGGAATTATTGGGATTTGGTCATAATTAATTCTTGGGTGTCGTGAACCCATGTTCTGGTTAAAGGCCATGTTTCTTGAGTTATAATTGTTGTTCTGTTTTTTCCTATTACTATTGATATGATTTCACCACTGGGTGACACACTAGGTTTCCAATATTATTGATATTTTAGTTGTTGAAATTATTATTTCTTTACCATTTCCCAATGAAATGGGGAATTTTTATTAGATCATGCATCATCAAATGCACAATATGAAAAATAGTTTATAAATTTTTCCATTGCATGTTTAGTTTTAGAATTCATTTTCCTGTTACATATTGATAGTTACTTGATTAAATTGAATTGTGCTAATTCTTCTTGGAGCTATTGGAAAACATAATTGATAATTAATGTTCCATCATGAACCTAACTGTGTTTTCTATAATTGATTAAATAGACACCTTAAGAATACATTTATGGAACATTGATCTATGGACCATCGGTCGCATGAGCTGCAATGTGTTATGGTGTGTATTATGTGGATGCCATTTTTTTCATAAAGTGTATTTTCCCTTATTTATTGAAAATGGTAAACCATCTAATTCAACCATCTGATGTGATTGAATAATTGAAAAGAAAAAAATCAAAATGAATATAAATTATAAAGAAATAAAAACTATATTTCTTTATCAGACATAGGGATATCGACCTAAACCTAGGCTTAGTTTTGGGTAGTGAGTATCCCTTGTGTTTTTATGGCCTAATATAGCCTATTTTACCTTCTAGACCAAGATTTTGAGCAGGAATGGAGACTTGATCCTTTCTTTGGGATGGTTTTACACTTATCCTAGTTTCGTATCCTTAGTTATTATAATTTATTAAATATATTCTAACGAAGTTATTTGAAATTGTAGCATTATGTCTCTATGATGTCTTACAATCATATGCCCTAAAGGTAGTGATGACCACGTACCTGATGTGGAGGGATGCGATCCACTAGTTATTCCTCCTATAGATCCACCTATAGGTCCTCTTCCTATTCCAAATTTGGGCACTGACACCTAGTTTCAAGAGGGATTTCAGCATATTTTTTGGATTATGCAAGGTGTAGGTCGACCTATCCTGAGTATGGTAGAGTTGAATTGTAAGTGTCAGAAGTAGAATCATCCCACCTTCCTGATGGATAGAGGAATTCAAGTTATTATGTTTTTGCTGAATGAAATCTTATCTATATTCGATCATCTGGATAAACCTCTAGAAAAGAGGTTCAAACTACTTGTGTACATGATTTTTGATTCTACTAAGAGTTTGTGGGATTTTATCACCCTAGATGACTAGCAGTGTAACATGTTTTGGTCCAGTTTTCAGACAATCTTCTATGAATAATTATTTTCCTAGACTCTGAGGCATGATAGAGATAGAGTGTTCATGGACTTGCAGCAGGGGATCATGTATGTTGTGGAATACTATTCTCATTTTATAGAACTCCAGTGGTTCTATCCCTCTCTAAATATTGATGATCTTATGATAAATAGTATATTTTTCGATTGGAGAGTTTATGTCATCCAGTCACATTTCAATTCCTTCAAGATGACTATAATTTCATAAAGCTTCAACCAGACCCTAATTACAGAGAAAACTTGAGTGATGTTGAAGTTGCGAGTCAAGGTTGTTTAGCACCTAGAGCTTCTAGTGGATCTTCTTCTGGGGTAATGGGACATTTTGATACTAATCTTAAAGGTATCCATAGTTAGACTCGTTTTCTTGAGGGTTTTATTTTCTTTCATCAATATGGGAAGCCAGGAAACATCATGAATTAGTGCTTAAGGGATCCAGTCAAGTGATGAATTTGTAGCAGGATGGGCCATCTCCAGATTTTTTCCAAAAATTTCCATCCATTTCCTAGCGAGAATGGATCTTCACCTACTCCTTAGTCAGAAGAGGTGATAATAGGATCATGTCAGGCAAGTAGCTAGAATATCATCAATCGATCTGGCTGAGGTGGCAATCCAGGCATAGGTAGTAAAACTTATGATTCTTAGTTCTAGTAGAGTGATCTTTCTAAGAATAGTCAGGTAGTGACTCGGGGCTGTGGTATAGAACGATTACATGCAATCCAACCAACACTGTAGGAGCATTGCATCATACCTTCTACTATACGAGTTATAATTCTAGTTTCCTCCACCTTATTGTATGATTTATTTGAAATAGTTTTATCGCACTCGTTTATATCTGAGACTATAATGAGATTCCTATGACTCGATATTGATTACTTATAATCCTTATTGATGCTACACACACTGTTAAGGATCCTTTCATAGGGTTCTAATCATTATAAGTATTATCTCCTTCAGATAGGTAGTTACCTTTTTATATGGAATATTTACATCCTCAACATGACAGGCTTTGATGAAATCATTAGGACTAAATAGTCAGTTTCTTATCGAGCCTATATTGACTAATATCATTAGAGGGTTATGTTTACATCACCAAAGATAATTATACACATGAATAAGGGTGAATGGTATGTTTAAGATTTGTGATCTAGACAAGTGTAGCAGAGGCTAGGTAATGATAAAGCACAGATTTCTAGCCTTTTCCTCAATGACCCGGGATTCCAACCCATTATTTTTTATCCTATAGTGGATATTTTTTTAGATGTTTTCTGATGATTTAAATGGTTTACCTCAATTTATAGAGGTATAATTTCCCACTGAGATTAATCTAGGAGAACCACCAGTGAGCATTCCTCCTTATAGGATGGAACCTAAGGAGATTCTGGAGATCAATAAGGTGTTAGAGGATCTATAGGATAAAGGTTTTATACAACTCTTCACTTATCCTTGGGGATCAATGGTCCTCTTTTCCAAGAAGGTGGATGGTACCCCTATACTTTTAATGATTTACCATTATTTGAATTAGCTCACTGTAAAGTGTCGGTATCCACTATCTAAAATTGATGACTTATTTGATCAACTATGAGGAGAAAATTATTTTCAAATATATATATTAGGTCATTCTATCATCAGGTGCATGTGAGGGCATCAAACATACCTGAAAATATTTTAGACAATGTATGGTCTCTATGGGTACCTGCTTATTCTATTAGGACTCACGAATGGCCCTTTTTCTCGAAGATCTAATGAATCAAGACTTCAACCCCTATTTATATTCAATTTTGGTAGACTTTATGGTTAATATCGTGGTGTATTCATGATCCAAAAATGACCATGAAATCCATCTTGAGATCATGTTGAATACAATTAAAGAGAGTAATCTCTATTCTAATCTTAGTATGTGCCACTTTTGGATCGATAAAATCCACTTTCTGGGTTACATTATCTCGGAGTCATGAATTTCAGTAATCCCAGAGATTGTGAGATCTACTGTTTCATGGGACCATCCAAAGAATGCCTCTTGAATCCATAGTTTTTTGGAGATAGTTGGATATTATAGACACTTTATATAGGATTTGTCATGCCTTATAGTAGAGCTTACGGGCATAAAAAACAAGTGTGTAAATTTCATATGGTAAGAAGCCTATTAAGTAGCCTTTCAAGAGATTAAGGGTTCACTAAATTCTATATTGATATTGATTATTTGAGATATAGAAAGGAGATATATTGTGTAATATGACACATCATGTATCGGTATTGGAGCTGTTATGATGCAAGACAAGTGAGTCATATCGTACGAGTCTCATTGGTTGAGGACTCATGAATAGAATTACCCAATGCATGATCTTGGGCTAATTTTTGTTTTCAATGCCTTGTTATATTAGAGGAACTATCTACTTAGATAGTGTTTTTTGGTACTCACATATAACAAAAGACTCAAGTATATCTTCATATATCATGGTCTTAATATCAGGTAGTTCATGTGATTTGAGTACCTTCAGTCATTTGATTTTGATCATCCATACACACCTGGAAAGGGGAATTAAGTAGTTATTTCTCTGATCTTGAAGACATCGACACAAAAAGTGGACGAATATTGTGGACAATGGAATCTTATGTCCTTATTCATAGATATGCATGTAGAGGTTTAGGAGGACCATGATCAGACTATCCTCCCAGCCTTAATGGTAACATTTACTCTTCTAGAATGAGTTCGAAATAGGTAGTTATATGATCTAAAAGGCCTTGTACTATGGAAAAGAATCAATGATGATGATACATATTTATGTTAGAATGTGGATGGGGATGATACCTTACTGTTTTGTAGGCATGTATGAGTCCTAGAAGACATCAAATAGGTGGTGATGCTAGAATTTCATGCCTCAACGTGGGAATATCACCCTATTGTAACCATAATATATCAAGATCTATGATGACAATATAGGTATCCTAGTATGAAGCAAGAGATTTTCAACTTCATCACTAGTTTCTCCACCTATAAGTAGTTGAAGGTGGAGAATCAATTTCAGGAAGGGTTCCTTTATCCATTTTTTATTCCTGACTGGAAAAGGGATTATATTTTTATGGACTTCATTACTTGTTTCCCTTGATCACCTCATGGGAACGATATAGTGTGGGTTTTCATTTACCATTTGATGAAGGTCAAACACTGCATACCTATGTGAGATGCCTTTATGATAGAAGTGATAGGAAGGTTGTATATCAAAGAGGGTGTACATATTCATAGAGATCCACATTCTATTGAATATGATATAGATTCTCATTTCATGTAACAGTTATGATAGTTGTTGAAGAAAGCCATGGGTATATAGGTACTTTTGGTCATGGGCTATCACCCACAGATAGATGGAAAGAATGAGCAAATGATTCCGGTTTTGGAAGAAATTTTTTATGCATGCTTCCATGAATTTGGGGGATCTTGTTATAATCACATTTCCATCATTGATTTTTCTTATAATAACATATTTCATGCTACCATTGAGATAGATCCTTATTAATACATATATTATAGGACTTCTTGCTCACCACAATTCTGATTAGAGGCATGAAAAGTAGCTATGCTTTGACCATGTCTTCTGTAGGAGACTATAGAGCATGTACAGCTCATTAAAATAACATGTTGAAAGATCAGTCCAGAGAGTAGTCTTATGCCAATGGATGCTGGAGACCTTTTTAGTTCTAGTTCATAGACTAATTTTTCTTAAGATTCATCCCCTGGATAGGGCATAGACATATCAAGAATCAGGTTAAGATCTCACTGTGGTTTTTTGTACCCTTCCAGGATGTGAAACGAACCAGACTAGTGGCTTTCCAGTTGTCACTTCCTTGGAGATATTGGTCTATGCCTAATGTCTTTCATTTATCTCAGCTTTGTCAATAATATCCCGAACCAACTCACATATTTTAGCCTAATATGGTCAAATTGTATATGGATGCTTCTTTTGAGGACTATCCCATTTGTATCATTGATAAGAGAGTAAAGACACTCTGAAGAAGTTTTCTTCCTCTTGTATGGGTTCTTTGGTAGTACGACTGAGTACAAGATGATACCTAGGAGCAGGAAGTTGATATACATTCTCAATGACTAGACGTTTTCACTGATATTACTTCTTTACCCCGTAAAGGCCAACATAGGGATGAGTTACTTTATGAGGGGAGCATAAAACGAACCGTCTTTTCAATGAATGTGTGTATCATTACTTTTTCAATTTTAATAACTTAAAATACCCTAACAACGATGTCTAGTCAATTCAAGATGGTCTTTGGAGCATATAAAAATTGTTAAGATCACAGAGTTTTGAAATGAGAAAAATAGAATGGGTTGTATGGTTTGTGTACAACCGTTCGACCCAGGGTGCATGGCCATGCAACCGATTGTAGACATGGGATGGAGCCTATTTTCAGGGTCTACACATAGTTAATATAACTATGTGCAAAAACATTTGGGGTTACTCTTCTCTATAGGTGAGTTCATAGTTGGCACACGGTTTTCCAACCGTGCACTTTGTGTTTTGGTTAAAATATCAATTTTTCCTTCATTTAAACATTTAAGAATTCTTTCATTTCTTCACTCTTCCTGTAGCTGGAAACCAATATCTTCCTCCTCCTTTGAGCTCAAGAACACTCTAAATTATGCTTTGAGCTAGAATCTCAATCTGATGTTCATTCATCGGTATGTCGGATGAAATGAATCTGTCTCGATAAGCTCCCCTAGTCTCTCTAATCCTATATAACATTATCTTTCCATCCATTGTTCTTTTTAGATGTAGGCTCATTTTCCTTATTTTCAAGTAATAGGACTATTTCTCATATCTCTTCCAACCTACTTCAAATCTGAGGCCAATGTTGAGCGAGAAATCATCTGTGGCCCTGAGGTAGGTGGCCATGTTGTCTTTTTCATTCATTTATGGTCGTTTTATAATTATTTCATCATTCCAAAAGCATGAATTTTTTTACCATCACAATTATGTTTATTCCTTCATGTTTAACAAACTACATCACCTAGATAAATTTTAATTGAGTCTTTTTGTTGGGTTAGGTCTTATAAATGTCATGTATGGTCACCCTTGGGGTGTACCCCCTGAAATTCTCCATTTTGGACAAATGGTTCAAAATAACTAAAACTTAATTTAACTTTTAGCTTGGTAACTAAGTTTAATTTCCATTGGTATATGAGTATTTTATGTGGCCCAGGAAACTCATAGGTTTTTTTCCTTCTAAGACATGGAATTTACCATGTAGTAAATTTCCTTGTTGGCTATGTCACCTTCCCTTGGCACTTGTGCTTTGGAAATGGTTTTCCCTTATCATAATGAATGAGATAGGTTGGTAATGTTAAATAGACATGATTATATAGAATATATAGTTAATTATGGTTGCTTCATATAAATTATAATGAATTAAATTTTTATTGTAACTGGCTTGACTAATAACATGTATGAGAGATATTTTCCTCATGTATGAAATTATATATATGAAAATTATTATGAATATGGTTAAGTGAAATGTATAATAAGTCATTTCCATATGTGTTGAATTTTATATATGATTATTTCTCTTATATATATATGGTTTATATTAATGAGTTGGATGGGTGGCAATTCCCTAGGCTAGATATATTATAATGCACCTTTACAAATGTTTTGATACAATGGTAAGGGTTGTTGAGCATGGAGAAAAATCACACTCCTTACATAAGATGTTGACTTCATGGTGTCTCACATTAGTGATAATATATGTTAACTGGGATGATTCACCACATTCCATTATTCATGTGTGGACATGATGGACCAATCATTATCCTGATAATTATTTCATAGTGTCTCTATTGCTTCATGAGATATAGGGTATGTACCCTTTGGCATGAGCTTATAGGATCGTTAAAGTGGTATGGATATGTGTGTTACGCCCTAGTCTAGCTAGAACTATTACTCCAGGTATATGTCCATTAGGATTTATCTTGCACATGGTTTATATAGGTGGATGAAATATATCACTAATATATATATAATTACAACTAATATTATATATATAGAGACATGATCAAACACCTCCCAACCATGGGTTGAAGCAGGTTGTACCGCCATGTGTCCTTTAGAAACATGAGCAGGTGGTTTTTTATTTATATATCAATTATTTAATTTACTTCTTATGCATACACACTTTTTAATAATGATCACCACTCATATTACATGTAGACACCATTGGTGGTGGCCTATTGATATTTTTATCTCACACCCTACATGGGAATCCATTATTACCTAAGAAGACTATCTTTTTGTAGCAATTAATAAGGATAAATTCCCTACTATTGGTTATTGATTTTAATTCCTATTTAGAGCTTTGGAGTAGTGGATAAGGCATAGGTGCAAGATTCATAGATCTATTTTTCCATTTTTTTTCTTTTTGTAGTTGTATAAAATTTGTATATCTTCCTATTTATTTTGGTTTATAGAATATCATGGATCATTTATTTGGATCTTCCTTAAGGGATATTGGTTATGTTATATGTGGATCAGTTTGATTGTATCTTCCACTGCTTATTTTTCTATATGTTGATCTATGCTACCACAATTCATTAATTTTGATTGATTGTATTGTTCTTTAGATATTTATTATGTCTTCTTTATCCCATGTGAAACTCTTATATGATGGTATAGTCTTCACACTATTCTACCTTTACACTCTCGTTGCTAGTCAGCAACCACTAGTGTATAGGGAGGCGTGCATGAGGCCATGTGACCCACTAGATCAGGGCATGGGTTAAGTAGACGTCGGGTTGGGAGGTTCCAATTGGTATAAAATTTAGGAAATAATCATATCCATCATACAATAATATGGTAATTTAATATAAATTTTTTGAATAATTAAAAATTAGCACAATAAAATTATTGTTACCAATGAATGATAATAATCACAAAAGAATGTAATATTGAACAATAACTTTTACTACTTGGAAATTTTCAATTCAAATCCCCTTAGATGAAATGATTCAAATATAATATTAAAATACCATTAATTATGAATGAATCTAGATATTACATGTCAGAGGGGAAGTATATACCAGATATAAAAGCGATTTGATACATAATATCAAATGACTCTCAATGTAATGTATATTTAGTCGAAACTCCTTCCCTTAAACTCCCTTCTATTTGAGCATGATTTAGCATCATGTATAGTGGTTTTAAAATTTTTATTAAATTATTATAGAACCATGTCAGTATTTATGATATCATATATGATCCTTTTATAAAATATCATCACGTTTTCATTTATAATCGTTCATTATTTTTATTTTTTCAGGTGTTAATTTCCTTGTTTTATCATGCATGTTTGTTCATGGAAGATATGGTTCTCGCAAATAAAATATATTTATATAATTTGAAAAATAATTATCAAGAAATAATTATCTTATTTATACTTATATTGTATTTTTAAAACTAATCCTGAAATATTGTTATGAAAAATGATGTATCTTACAATTATGAAGACTGTAGGTTGTACACACACATCAATAACGTTTCCATTTTTCAATGATCATTATGGAAAGAAGGTAAGTAAAATTTCATCTTTACACAATTATAACAACATCATATATATATGTATCATATTATATAATTATATATATCATCCATGTGGTGTGGTGATTAAAAGATATTTACATCGCTTTGTGAAGGCGGTAGTCCGCACGTATAAGAATGATGTTATCATCATTAAGTATGTGAAAATGTAAGAAATAAAATGATATATTTATATATATAATCATTATAGAATGAAAAATATTTCCTGAATTTCATATATAATTCATTTATATCACATATAATTATTAACTTTATCCTTATCACCTTCCCTTTGAAGAGTTAGTGAAAGACGAATCGCATCCCTTCACGAGGCAGTAGTCTAATGTACACACAAGCGACGTCATTGTATCACCTATGGTGTCAAAGGTAACAAGATATGTATTATATAATGACTAAAAAGGTATAAATATGTTTTAAATTTCATATATATACTTTATATGTTTCATCATACACAACCTTGAGATGTGGAAATAGAAAAAGGACGGACAACAGTTCGTGAGGCGGTAGTCCACTATACACTTGAATGATGATTTCATATCCCATGTGATGGAAGTGGAGATGATTTTTGACCCTGGATTTATTATAAAAAATCTCATTACATCTATTTTTTTATTATATCATAATGGTTAAATAATTATTTAATTATTTGTGGAAAAAATAAAATAAAGATGCTCCTTGAAGAATGTTACCTCTTCTTCGGATATATTTCTTTTGTTTGAACCAAATCCCTTAAATATTGGATTTATTTTAAAAATAAGGCTTCTAAGATTAGGGGTGTAAGTTTGGAATTTATTTTTGAAGGTATTTTCTAAACCTAATATGTTTGAAGGTGTGAAAAATTTGGGGTAGTGAGACTCGATTTATAATTGAGGAGAACTGACATTTTAGTAAATATCCAAAGGTATTAACTATTTCGAGGTCACACTTACCTCATGTGACTCAAAAACTAAATAAAAATGGATTATATGGTTGATTAGGTCTATAAAACCTCCAACAACCCAAAAATAAATCCATTTTTTCATTTTATTCATATGTCTTTAAGTTTAATCAATTTTACCCTTTTAGTTGTAACCATGGAAACTTGTATCATTTTATTTACCTCGGTAATTTTACCATAAATAATACAATTAAAATGTGTTATATTAGATAATATAGGATTGATAAATCTAAATATGAAATCAAATTTATTAAATAAAAATTATTTGTCTGTAAAATTAATTTTATTACAGATGCATGTAATTCCAAAACCCTATTTTAACTTTAATCATAGTAATTAATCTTTAATTTTGTCACTAGTAATTATTGTAAAAAATTAATTTGACCTTATTGGATGATATAATCAATGATTATTTCAAATATGGGATCTATATGTCCAAATTAAACTGACATAAGTGGCATAATTTAATTTAAAATCAAGCTCGTAGATGCGATGAGAAAGTAGGGTTTTAAAGTGAAAATTTTCAAAAGTTTATAATGTTTTTATATAAAACTTTTATATTACAATAGTTATAATTACATAAATTAGTTTAATTGATATAAAATTTATCTAATTTGACATTAAATCCAATTAAAAATTCAATTTATCGATATAAATTATTTAAATGAAAAGGTATTTATCAATTAAAATCCAATATTTTTCATTATTCTTCAAAAAGTGAAACTTCTTTGAAAAATATCAAAATTTCAGCCTAATATAATTTAAATATTATGATTTCATAAAAAAAATATTTTTTCATATAAATTTTCTAAAATTGGTAAAAAATAATTTTAAATTATCTTCGTAAAGCGCGATTCATTTGTCTTTTATAAAAAAATTGTTATAAAAAATCCTTTTAAATGGTTATAATTTTATTTATAAGCAATATATAATTAATTAATGATTGTAAACTATATATTTTCAAATTTTAGTTAATCCAATTATTAACTTCCATTCCAATGGCTATGTGATAATTTTCATATTAAAGAATAGTATTAATAGTATATTATTTTTTGGTAAAACTTGGTCTTGAGTTTAACTCAAGATATTAAATAAACTCATTATTATGAGTAATGTAGGATAAAATTGATGTTTTGTGCAATGAAATCTATTAATGAAATTGAATTTATTTGAAATTAAATATATCATAAGGTGTCAATGTGTTATATTCCCTTCTTAGCTTGGTGTTGTTTATCACATATGCTATTAAATACAATCTTATTTTTTTAGAATTTCCAGGTGTTACATTCCCCCCACATTAGATAAATTTTATGCTAACAATTTAAACATGATCTTGGTAATAACATGTTTGAAATCACTTTTTTTAAAAATCCACATCATAACAGGGTTAATAATACATCCTCTTAATAATAAAGAAAGGTAATTTCCAAGGTCATTTGGAATAACACAAACTACATTTTAGTGTAGGGTAATAATGGTGGAAGGTATAGATTTGGACACAGGGGAAATCCTAAATAATTATATAGATTGATCTAGTTCATTTAAAACAAGAAGTTGAATGATCAATATAATGTTAAGGGCCTAAAAACGAAAAAAATAGTGATTTAAAAGGCCATATGATTAATCAAATATGAATGTAATATGATAACATTTTTTGTTTCAGGATCCCTTTTAATAAAGTATATTAATTCTTTTACTATTAAAGAATGTAAGGAAAAATGAATACATGATATATTTCAATTTCATAAGTTAAATTTTATCCTTTGGTTGTGCTTTAACCAATATCAAATTCAAAGCTTAATCCAAGATAAGAATATTCCAAAAAAGATGTTTTTATGACTGAAGAACTAAAATTTTATTTTAACTGACCATAATATTCATAAAAGAGTGAAAAACATCTTTTTGTCTATCATAAACTATTTTTTAAAACCAATAAGATTAGTAAAAGATTTTTGGAATATATTATCTCAATAATAATCAATAAATCTTCTTAATATTGATGCTCACAAAGACCCAGGATTATTTTTCTATAGATATTAATTTAAGTGGGTTATAGGAAATTTATATTCTTTGAAATATTTATTTGAGAATTGAATTCAAGTAGTTGGTCAGAAAGTAAAATTCTTCAAAGCATTTAGAAAGAATTTTAGTGTTTTGTGTAAATTCTATTCATACCCTATTTTGATAACAGTAATGTAAGGAATAAACCCTACATTAAAAATAGCATGTATGGATTTCATACCCTACATTGACAGAACGTATGGAACATCATCCCTATGCTGAATGGTAAACCAATGGATCAAAAACCCTTATACTTGTAAAATGTGTGTGTGGATTATGAGTCCTACATTTGAATAAATTTATTTAATATGAACTAAACATTGAATTCTAGAATAACTTTTCATCCCCTACGTTTGAGGAATGAATTTATATTTAATCAACCTTATGCTACATGATAAATGTATTGATTCTCATCCCAATGTAACTTTTGATCCGTAAATCCTTCTCAGATAAAAGTATGTTTTAGGATCTATTCAAGGAACCCTACCCTATACAAAGGAACCCTACACTTTTTAAAGGAATCCTAAGCTACAAAGTTAAACCCTACATTGGTTTATTCAAATATGGAGATTTTTATCCTTAATTTTATTCGATATTTCTGTACAGGAATTAATGGAATTAAGGATTAATTAAAAGCTATCGTATGAATGATTCAAATTCTCATTAGTTTCTATTCAAATAATTAAATTCATTGTTGAAAATCAATCCTTTTATTAGGGAATTTTACTACTCCTTTGTAGATTCAAATTTGAATATCTGGGTTCTGATAGGTTACTTTAGAAGATCTAAAATACCGAAAAAATTTGTCTTC